>CM048744.1:570204218-571664218 GCA_026315105.1 Locusta migratoria
CATGTACATCGACTGCCTTTCGAAAAGTGACAGACAACTGACGCCAACGGGTCATATAAACGCACAAGTGAGCCAATGGAATGATGATACGTGGAAGTGGGTTCCAAATCAGATTGCGTAACAGGCATTTAAAAATGTTCGAGATCGAATGCTGTAGACTGTACGAGGGATGATGCTCTGTAGTACGAAGGAACTGCGTAACAAGGAATTAAATGATAGCGATTTAAAATTACCGTACCGGTATCTAATTGTATAAACATTTCGCAAAATGCCTGACGCTACAACCACTGCCTTCGTGTTACAAATTACGTTTTTTTCTATTAGAGGCAAGGGATTGTTCCTATGAATCGTGAATTCCACACTCTTTTTGCCATAATAATAATACAAATGTAAACATTATGCCATGTAATATTCCGTGTTAGCTGTTACCACACTTAAATTCCGTCCGCCTAACAAACCCGAAAGACAACGGCGAACACGGAAGAATACGTTTCACGTTAATGTTTACATTTGTATTATTCTTATGCTGAACGGAAATAGTTAGAAATGATGCACGGCAACTGACTTCTAGTACTGATTTTTAAATCTTCTACAAATAAAAATTCTATGCAGGCTGCCACAAAATAATATCTTCAATACAAATTATCTATACTAGTAATAGCATCAGAACAATTAAGTGCAGAGTAAGTGGTGGTATAGCATTCAACACTGACAATAATAAAATAGTTGTAGTCTATGATGGATGCAGTCATTTATCATATTATATGTAGAATATATCATAGTGACAGAGTAACAATTGAACTTCACAGTTTGAACATAAAAAATGTGACTGCAGTACATTACTACGATGAATGGCATAGTTGCTGCTCATAATTTAACTCACAGATAACAACAATCATAATAATGCCATGAGCAAAAATTTGATGAGTTAGGGAGGCATATCTCAGGTTCTACTATTCACAGAGATAAAGTCTACAGTGTTTTCAATAGCCTTTGCCCAAGTGTTAATTTGTATACCATTTGTTATGAATTCCTCAAAGCAACAAATGTTGTTTACTAAAAAATTAATTTATTGATATCTTACTTGAATATCTGATTCTCTTTCATAATTCCAGTCTCTGTTGAAAATAAATTTTCTCCCGTTCTCCAGCTCCAAAAAGTTATTTTGAAATCTGGTATTGATCCAAGAGAAATTAAGAACTCCATTTCTGAGAATGTTACATTCAAGTATTCAACATTTGTACCACCTGAAAAATAAAACATATATATTAATTATATTAACAATATACCTAAAAAGGGGCTCTACAAAGGAAATGAACTTCGAGACAATATTGTAGGAAGGGAAGAGGATGTAGATGAAGATGAAATAGGAGATACTGTACTGAGAGAAGAATTTGACAGAGCCCTGAAAGACCTAAGTCGAAACAAGGCCCCTGGAGTAGATGATATCCCATCAGAGCTACTGAAGTCTCTGGGAGAACCAGCCATGACAAAATTGTTTCACATTGTGTGTAAGATGTATGAGACAGGTGAAGTACCCTCAGACTTTAAGAAAAATGTTATAATCCCCATTCCAAAGAAAGCGGGTGCAGACAGGTGTGAAAACTACAGAACCATCAGTTTAATAAGTCATGGTTGCAAAATATTAACACGAATTATATACAGAAGGATGGAAAAGCTGGTAGAAGCCGACCTCGGGGAAGATCAGTTTGGGTTCAGGAGAAATGTAGGAACACGGGAAGCAATACTCACTTTACGGCTTATCCTGGAAGATAGATTAAGAAAAGGCAAACCAACATTTCTAGCTTTTGTAGATTTGGAGAAGGCTTTTGACAATGTTGATTGGAATAAACTCTTTCAAGTTCTGAAGCAAGCAGGAGTAAAATATAGGGAGCGTAAGGTTATTTACAACTTGTACAAAAACCAGACAGCGGTTGTCAGAGTTGAAGGGCATGAAAGGGATGCAGTGGTTGGAAAGGGAGTAAGACAGGGCTGTAGCCTTTCCCCAATGTTGTTCAATTTGTACATTGAGCAAGCTATAAAGGAAAGCAAGGAGAAATTTGGAGAAGGAATTAAAGTTCAGGGTGAAGAATTAAAAACATTGCGTTTTGCCGACGACATAGTAATTCTGTCAGATACAGCAAAGGACCTGGAAGAGCAATTGAACGGAATGGACAGTGTGCTGAAAGGTGCATATAAGATGAACATTAACAAGAGTAAAACTAGGGTAATGGAGTGCAGTGTAGGAAAATCAGGTGATGCTGAAGGAATTATATTAGGTAACGAAACAATAAAGGAGGTAGATGAGTTTTGTTACTTGGGCAGTAAAATAACAAATGACGGTCGCAGTACAGATGATATAAAATGCAGAATGGCAATGGGTAGAAAGGCGTTTTTGAAAAAGAGAAATTTGTTAACATCGAATATTGATTTAAGCCTAAGGAAGTCCTTTCTGAAGGTATTTGTATGGAGTGTTGCCTTGTATGGGAGTGAAACATGGACGATAAGCAGTGTGGACAGAAAGAGGATAGAGGCTTTTGAAATGTGGTGCTACAGAAGAATGCTGAAGATTAGGTGGGTGGATCGCGTAACTAATGAGGAGGTACTGAACCGAATTGGAGAGAAAAGGAATTTCTGGCATACCTTGACTAAAAGAAGGGATAGATTGGTAGGACACAATCTTAGACATCAAGGAATTGTGAATTTAGCATTGGAGGGAAGTGTGTGGGGTAAAAATCTCAGAGGGAGACCAAGAGACGCGTATAGTAAGCAGATTCAAGTGGATGTGGGTTGTCGTTCTTATGGGGAGATGAAAAGGCTTGCTCAGGATAGAGTAGGGTGGAGAGCTGCATCAAACCAGTCTCTGGACTGAAGACCACAACAACAACAACAACAACAACCTAAAAAGTGAGAAAAACTGATATAGTTATAAACTGTTTTATGCCTAAATATAACGCAAATAGTACGGTGGAGTTTTTCAGCCCCCAGCACGTTTCATCTTAGTGTACACTGTGCTGCAGAGTGACAATATCACTCTGGAAACATCCCCTTGGCTGTGGCTAAGCAATGGCTCTGCAATTATCCAAGAGTGTAGGTCTGCATGTTTTCCCAGAGAGCTTCTGTGAAGTTTGGAAAGTAGGAGGCAAAGTAATGGCAAAAGTGAAGCTGTGAGGATGGGCTGTGAAGTATGCCCAAGGAGCTCAGTTGGTAGAGTGTTGTTGTTGTTGTGATCTTCAGTCCAGAGACTGGTTTGATGCAGCTCTCCACAATACCCTATCCTGAGCAAGCCTCTTCAACTCCACATAAGAACGGCAACCTACATCTGTCTGAATCTGCTTCTGTATCCATCTCTTGGACTTCCTCTGCGGTTTTTACCCCACACACTTCCCTCCAATGCTAAATTCATGATTCCTTGATGTCTAAGAATGTGTCCTACCAATCGATCCCTTCTTTTAGTCAAAATATGCCAGAAATTCCTTTCCTCGCCAATTCTGTTCAGTACCTCCTCATTAGTTATGCGATCCACCCATCTAATCTTCAGCATTCTTCGGTAGCACCACATTTCAAAAGCCTCTATCCTCTTCCTGTCCGCACTGTTTATCGTCCATGTTTCACTCCCATACCAGGCAACACTCCATACAAATGCCTTCAGAAAGGACTTCCTTAGGCTTAAATCAATATTCGAGGTTAACAAATTTCTCTTTTTCAAGAACGCTTTTCTACCCATTGCCATTCTGCATTTTATATCCTCTATACTGCGACCATCATTTGTTTTTACTGCCCAAGTAACAAAACTCATCTACCTCCTTTATTGTTTCGTTACCAAATCTAATTCCTTCAGCATCACCTGATTTTCTTAGACTGCACTCCATTACCCTTGTTTTACTCTTGTTAATGTTCATCTTATATGCACCTTTCAGCTCACTGTCCATTCTGTTCAACTGCTCTTCCAGGTCCTTTGCTGTATCTGACAGAATTACTATGTCGTCGGCAAAATGCAATGTTTTCAATTCTTCACCCTGAACTTTAATTCCTTCTCCATTTTCTCCTTGCTTTCCTTTACAGCTTGCTCAATGTACAAACTGAATAACATTGGAGAAAGGCTAAAACCCTGTCTTACTCCCTTCCCAACCACTGCATCCCTTTCATGCCCTTCAAGTCTAACAACTGCTGTCTGGTTTTTGTACAAGCTGTAAATAACCTTATGCTCCCTATATTATACTCCTGCTTGCTTCAGAACTTGAAAGAGTTTATTCCAATCAACATTGTCAAAAGCCTTCTCCAAATCTACAAAATCTAGATATGTAGGTTTGCCTTTTCTTAATCTATCTTCTAGGATAAGCCATAAAGTGAGTATTGCCTCCCATGTTTCTACATTTCTCCTGAACCCAAACTGATCCTCCCCGAGGTCGGCTTCTACCAGCTTTTCCATCCTTTTGTAAATAATTCATGTTAATATTTTGCAACCATGACTTATTAAACTGATGGTTCTGTAATTTTCACACCTGTCTGCGCTTGCTTTCTTTGGAATGGGGATTATAACATTTTTCTTAAAGTCTGAGGGTACTTCGCCTGTCTCATACATCTTACACACCAGGTGAAACAGTTTTGTCATGGCTGGTTCTCCCAGAGTCTTCAGTAGCTCTGAGGGAATGTCATCTACGCCAGGGGCATTGTTTCGACTTAGGTCTTTCAGTGATCTATCAAATTCATCTGTCAGTATAGTATCTCCTATTTCATCCTCATCTACTTCCTCCTCCCTTCCTACAACATTGTCTTTAAGTTCATTTCCTTCGTAGAGCTTCTCTATATACTCTTTCCACCTTTCAGTTTCCCTTCTTTGCTGAGAACTGGTTTTCCATCTGTGTTCTTGATATTCATAGAGCTGTTTTTCTTATCTCCAAAAATCTCTTTTATTTTCCTGTAAGCTGTATCTATTTTTCCCCTATTTATACATTCTTCTACATCCTAGCCACTCCTGCTTAGCCATTTTGCACTTCCTGTCAATCTCATTTCTTAGTCGTCTGTACTCCATTTTGCCTTTTTCATTTACTGCATTTTTATATTTTCTCCTTTCATCGATCAAATCCAGTATGTCCTGTAATATCTAAGGATTTTTTGTAGGTCTTGCCTTCCTACCTATTTTGTCCTCTGCTATCTTCACTATTTCATCTCTCAATGCTACTCATTCCTCCTCTACTGTTTTATTTCCCCGTGTTTCTGTCAATTGTTGCCTAAAGCACCCTCTGAAATTCTCAAGAACTTCAGGTTACTTCAGTTTATCCAGGTCCCATCTCCTTATTTTCCTACCTTTCTGCAGTTTTTTTTCAGTTTCAGCCTACAATTCATGACTAATAAGTTATGGTCAGAGTTTATATCTGCCCCTGGGTATGTATTACAGTTTAAAACCTGGTTCTGGAATCTATGTCTTACCATTATAAAATCTATCTGGTATCTCCCAGTGTCTCCTGGTCTCTTCCACGTATACAACCTTCTTTTGTGATTCTTAAACCAGGTGTTTGTTATAACTAAATTATGTTCCGCGCAAAATTCTGCCAGGCAGCTTCCTCTTTCATTCTTTTTGCCTAGACCAGAGGTGGGCACAAATCGGCTCAATGAGCAGCGCTCCAGCTCAGGCCGGAAAAAAGCAGCGTTCGCGCTCGGCTGGTAGTTATCCTAGTTGCCGCTAGAGGTCTGCATGCTTGCTGGCGCACCTGACAAACATTCGACACAGTGAGTTATAGTACACCGAGACAGACTCAAACTTGCGAAAGAATGTGATAACTGTGAACATAGTTTGTCTGCTATGACTTCCAAACTCTGCTTCACAAATTCACCGTCACAAAATGGTCGGGAAGTACGGGCTATGAGCAAAGCTATTCTGTAACTAGCACGAACAGCTGCATCGGAGGATGAGGCATCACATTCCTGTGTAAGAAATTAACAGAGTTGTCATTTCAGAGGAAAATTGGTTTTATTAAACAAAAACTGTGATTTAGTTATCTCGTAAGTAGGTACAGCATTATGATACATACCTTTACTTTACTTCCTTCCTCGCATAGATTATTAAGAAGATTAACTCGCATTTCACCTTCTACACTTCCATACTGGTTGAAGTGATGTGTTCTATAGTGGCGTTCTAAATTGTAATTTTTAATGCCTAGTATTTTACCACATTTTGCTCCTCCTTCGCTTTCAGTGAACAAGTAATCACACTCCCTACTAGAGTTGAACTGAAAAATAGAATGCCGCTTTACCAAGCCGATTTGACTAGTCAATTCAACTCCACAGCGTACTGTACCATAACGTAATATCATAGATTATAACAAAAACCCTGGAAAAAAAAAAAAACGCTCTTATCTTTGTAAGATATTTGCCGGTTCAACTGCACGCGCTGGACGTTTTAGAGAAGAGTTTCCAGTATTATGTTTATAATTTACTTATTTATAAACATAATAGCATTTTTCAGGACATACCCCTAGCAGTGGAATCTGTTCATTCGAGTTGGATACTAAAGAGTTTGCACTATTATCTTTATAAGTTATTTTATAGCGCACTCAGCCAGGTGCATTTCTGTGACTACGTTAGCGGGTTGGCTGCGCATAACGCCACCTAGTCTTTTCAGCAGGAACTACGTGATGGATGCCAGCTGTTCGCGGCTCTGCTCCGGCTCAGGTAGGCGGCTCTGAGAGCACAGCTCACTCATTACCCACCTCTGGCCTAGACCATATTCACCTACTATCTTCCCTATCCTTCCTTGTCCTACAATCGAATTCCAGTCTCCCATAACAATTAAGTTTTCCTTTCCCTTAATTGTCTGAATAATTTCCTTTAGCTCCTTATATATTTCGTTAATGATGAAAATTCTCCTCAGAGATGATAAATATTGTTAAAAACGAGATAGAATGGCTGGCCAGTACTTACCATTGTGCTGTACCGCCGATAGTTACACAAATGAAGAATCAGAAAAAAGGGGAGAAAAAGGACAAGCTTTCGGAACACAGTTCCTTCGCCAGGTGGGAGAGAAGGGAAGAAGAAAGGATGGTAACAGAAGGGAAAGGTAGTTCACGACCTATGAAGGTGGTGTTTCAGGAGTGTGGACGTCAGAGATACTGCATGTATGTACTGAGCCAAGCCAGAGGCACAGTCAATCATCCAGACTGTTGCCCCTGTAACTACTGAAAAGGCTGCTGCCCCTCTTCAGGAACCACAAAAAAAAAAAAAAAAAAAAAAAAAAAGAAGAAGAGAGAGAGAGAGTAAAATTGCTACATGATGAGGATCTTAAAAAATTGCTACAACAAAGCCACCCTGTTAAATGTATACTACTCCTATGTGCATTCTGTAATTGAATAAGGCATAATCTTCTGGGGCAATGCAACAACAAATATTAAAATTTTCAGAATGCAAAAGATAATATTGAGAATTATTGAAGGGGTAAACAATAGGAAATCATGCAAACCCAAGTTAAAAAAATATATATTTCCTCATGTCAGATATCCATTACATTTTTCACATTTGTTGGCTTCAAGAACTAACAAACAGTTGCTCCCAAGCTAATAAAGACTTTGGACTCCACGTCAGATCTTTCTGTAAAATCATCCAGCTAATTCAGCACATTCGTTGTTGGAGTCATAAGCTCACACCCAGACTGTTGGCTCCAAATCTAACAAAGACCTTGGGCTGCACTCCAGGTCATTCCAGCACCACAACCAGCTTTCACTTTTATTGACTTCACCACCCCATAACCAAACTGTCGCCTTATATAAAAGCTACTATGTAAAGCCAACTGATAAGTATGTGTTACGTCAATATGCCTGACGCTACAAACTCTGCCTTCATGCTACAACTTATGTGTTTTTCTATTAGGGGTAAGGGACTGTTCCTATGAATCATGATTCGTAAATTCCACACTCTCTTTGCCATAAGAATAATACAAATGTAAACACTATGCTATATAATCTTATAGCTGCTACCACATTTAAATTCCGTCCGCTTAACAAACCCGAAAGAGAATGGCGAATGGGAGAATATACATATCATGTTAATGTTTACATTTGTATTATTCTTATGCTCAACGGGAGTAGTTAGAAATGAAATGCGGCAACTGACTTCTAGTGCTGATCTCAAATCTTCTACGAATAAAAATTCTGTGCAGACAAGTTACGTGATCTTAAATATTTGAAAGAATAAATAAATGTACAAAATCTCATTGCACAATCTGCACATTAAGTGCTTTTCACAGGTCTGACATATTTTTGTGGTAATAACAAGTACAGACATGTTGAATAAACGTGGATTTCTCTGTGTCTGAATGTCCTGTCCATCACTCATGGAATGCCTGATATGTCAATATAATATTTAACACTTACACATCCTATTTTTTAAGAATCAATTTTTTTAACTTCCACAGTAGCTACTCATCTTTCCAGGTTTTATTTTTTACTATTCCCCATTAAAAAAATAAAAAATTAAAAGAAATTAAAAAATAAATAAAAAGTAATCCATCCTTTTTAGGACTTCATTCAGCAATTATTTTTTATTCCATCAAAATGAAACAGTTTGTAATAGAATGAAGAAAGTTTCTTATTACCTTTTAGAGTATCTAAACAAAATATACATCGAAATGTTTTATGCAAATTTCTTTTAAGGTTAGTGAATATTAAAAATTCTTAAGATTTAAAATAAAAATCTAAATAAAATTTAAATTTCTTAAATTTTACTGTTAATATTGTCATTTGGGATCCACTCAAGAAGGCTTTATCTTCATTACTGGCTGTGATAGAGCAGTAATTCTTTTGAACTATTTGTACTTGAGTTGACAGATTATTTGGGTTTGAGATTCAGAAGATTCAATTCAGGTTCGGAATTCAGCACATGTTTTATTTGAGATTAGGTATTCGATTTGATAAAATTGGGGTTCAACCCATCCCTAACTAAAAGTCAACAAAAGGGAAATTTGAAAACCTGTTTGTGTTAACAGAATGGTCTCTAGCATTAACCAAGGTCTGTGTTAAATTGGGAACAACCATATCTAAGTCAGTTGGTAAATCCAACAAATTTGAATACTGAAATAACAGAATAAGGTGAACGGATGGTCTGTACCGAATTCCAAGATCTATGTTAGGTTGTGCGGCATGAGTTGGTGATGTCAATAAAAGTGAGATGTGGAATACGTGTTGTGGTGACGGAATGATCAATAACAGTTCAGATATAAGTTGAAGAAGTTAATAAAAGTGAAATCTGAAAAACTGGTTGAGGTGACAAATGATCTGTAGCGTAACTTAAGTTCTGTGTCAGATTGGTAAAACCATTTTGTTGTGAGTTGGTAAATCCAGCATACCTGTAGACCAAAATAGCTGGACAAGGTGCACGTATGGTCTGTAGCGAAACCCAAGATCTAATTTATGTTGTGAGGCAACAGTTTGGTTGTGATTTGTCGAAGTCAGTAAAAGTGAAAGCTGGAAGCCTGGTTGTGGTGTTGAAATGATTGGTAATATCGCTCATTTTCTAGGTTATGTGTGGAAGCAACAGTTCAGATATATGTTTAAGTAGTCAATAAAAGTGAAATCTTAAAACCTGATTGTGGTGACACAATGATTTTAATCATAGCCAAAGGTCTGTGTTACTTTGACCAGTAACAGTTTGGTTGTGACATGGTGAATCCATCAAAAGTAAGGGCAAAAATAATTGGCTGGTGCTCAAAATTATCTGTAGTGTAGACAGAGGTCTGTATAAGATTGGAGGGGAAATGTTTGGTTGTGAACTGGCGAAGAAAATGAAAATGAAAAAAAAATTAAAGCTGTAGCAAAGCTCAAGTTCTAGGTTCAGTTGGTAGATGACAGTTTGGTTATGGGGTGGTGAAGTCAATGAAAGTGAATGCTTGCAAGCTGGTTGTGGTGACAGAATTATCTGGAGCATAACCCTATGTCTATATTAGTTTTGGGGAGAACAGTTTAGTTGTGAGTTGCTGAACCCAACAATTAGGAATCCTGCGTTAGCTTTCTGAGGTGACTGAATGTTATGAAGAATATACTAAGTACATGTTATGTTGGAAACCATTAGTTTAATTGTGAGTTGGTGAAGCCAATGAGTGTGAAGATGTAGATAGGATGTTCTGGGAGCAACTGTTTGTTAGTTGAAGCCAACAAATGTAAAAAATATAATGGATATCTGACATGAGGAAATATTTTTTTTTTTTAACTTGGGTTTGCATTATTTCCTATTGTTTACCCCTTCAATAATTCTCAATATTATCTTTTGCATTCTGAAAATGTTAATATTTGTTGTTGCATTGCCCCAGAAGATTATGCCTTATCAATTACAGAATGCACATAGGAGTAGTATACATTTAACAGGGTGGCTTTGTTGTAGCAATTTTTTAAGATCCTCATCATGTAGCAATTTTACTCTCACTCTCTCTCTCTCTCTCTCTCTCTTTTTTTATTTTATTTTATTTTTTTTTTTTTTTTTCTAAGCCTTTAGCCTGGAAAAGGCCAATCAGGGTGGTGATGGCTGTCTTTTCAAAGTACTCAGGGGCCTTGAAATTTGACAGTAAGCACACTTGCAGTCAACAACCAAGAAAGCATTATATCCGGTAAGTAATTTGGAAAAATTGGTGACTTTCGGAATCAAGAAGCAGTCCATAATAGTCTTAGCATGGAGATTGTGATAGTCACCGCACATGTGCCATGTGCCGTCATGTTTCTCTATTAAGTGAATGGGTTAGGCCCAACTGCTACAAGATCGCTCGATCACACCAGTTGACAGTAGTTCAGATAATTGCGTGTCAAATGCAGCTAATTTCCGAGACATAGAGGGCACGGTTCAGAGAACACAGGGACATTGTCAGTGAGGCGCAGTCTGTGAACCGTACCATTCATGACAACAGTTTCTTGCGAGGCAGGCGAGGCCATGACACTACGTGCAGAGAATGTGGTGGGCGCGACGGCAGATCACACAGAATTACAGCTGGAAGAGGTGGGCGTGGCATGCTGTGCAGGTGTGTCAGCAACCGGTGGTGGTGAGGAGGTAGCTGCAGTGGCTGGGGGCGTGCAAGACGGCACGCGTGGTGCCAACATTGCGGCGGTGGCAGCAGCCGAAGTTGACATAGCAGCCGCAGAACAGATGAACCGCGACTGCGAGAGATTAGTGCACCTGTTGGCCACAGGCGGGTGTATGTGGCACTGAGGAGATGGAAATGGTGAGCTTCGGAGTCGGAGAACCATCAGTCGGAGTGCTGGGGTGAGGAAGCGATGCGTGCGCAGCTGAGCGAGTGGCTGCCACGGTGACGCAAACTGGAAGGGAGACAGCATTGCCAACATCAGAGCAAGAGCCGGTGAGCTGGTCGGTGTAATTAAGCTCTGTATGGCGGGGTGCGCAGATTGTTTGACAGAGGATGTGCGGGAAGCGGAAGCAGGAGTACTGATGGGCACACACTAAGACACTGCACTAGAGTTTGTTGAGACAGGGACAGTGAACACAGTGGGCTTGTTCAGGAAAATCACAAGTGGTGCACTCAAACAAATGCACGACCATCTAATTTGTGCAGAGTTCAAATGGTGTAACAGTTTGTGGAGCACACGAACGAGGCGAGGGGTTGGTACTGTCTTTGCAGTCCTCCGCATACGTGCGGGGAGGAGCAGGAGATATACTCGGAGAAGGCAAAAGTTCTGAAGTAGGAAGGGGTTCACTGGGAACACGAGGCAATGCAGCACAGTGACCAACCTGTAATTGTGTGGCATGGGGCTGGACAGCTTGCAGCCTTGTTCTGCTGAGTTGAGCATGAATTGATTTTCAGCCAACCACCGAGACAGCAAGTGCCGTTCGCGTCATAGCTGTTCCACTTGTGCATGTTCCAGGTTAAACATGTCAATGGCACTTTGTAGTTTGGCTGCAGTGTCTGAGCACTTATGAATTACATTGAGGCATTCAAGGCGTAATTGCGTGACTTGACTTGCACTTGTTCTGCATGTAATTTGTCAATGGTGCTACCAAGTTTGGTGACATCATTTAAACACTCCCAAAATACATTAAGATCAGCATGGCTCGGCGGAGCACACTCAATAGAAATATTTGAGGGGGAGTGAATGACTACACGTCGAAAGACATCAGGAGATAGTCCATGAAACAAGAGAAAGTCAATTCCGAGAGTTGGGTCAGAAACACTGGCCACTAGAAAATCCCACTCGAACATGTGCAAAGGTGAGAGCTTGACTTGGAGAGTCGTGGAGCCCGAGCAGCAACATTATGAGGAGTTGACAGCTCAAAGAAGCATGTTGTTTGTTCGCACAGGATTTGGAGCCAGTGCAGGAGGCAGGAGTGGCAGAAGTGAGACAACAGTGTCGTTTCGCACAAGTCTGAAGTACTTTCACCGTGCGCCACCATACAAGTATGGTGCGGCGTTCTTACGACGTCAGCCACGAGCGCCCTCTGCTGCAACTCCGCTGGTGGCCACCACTGAACTGGATCGGCCACTTGGGATTAGGACTTGTTTGGCTTATCAATTCAAAGAGATGTGCTTCAAATTTTGTCAGTAGTGCCTCAGGACAAAATCAATGCATTGTGTGAAAAATATATTGACTTGTTTTCGCTGGAACTAGGTTGTGCAAAAGACTTCGTGGCACATGTAACTTTAAAAGAATCTGCTGTACCAACATTTTGTAAAGGTAGACCAGTGCCTTCCCTTCGGGATAAAGTTGCTGAAGAAATTAAATGTTGACAGGATAGTTGGGTGATTTCTCCTGTTTCTGTGAGTCAGTGGGCCTCGCCTTTAGTAATTATAACCAAGCCGTCAGGAAAACTTCGTCTCTGTGTGGACTTCAAATCAACAGTGAACAGTCAAACAATTGTAGACACTTACCCCCTGCCCCGACCTAAGGAACTAATGGACAAATCAGGACAGTCTCGTTTCTTTTCCAAGATTGATTTATCAGAGGCATACTTACAGATTCCACTTGATGACGAGTCAAAAAAGTTTTTCGTCATTAATACTTACATGGGACTTTTTCAATTTCAAAGCCTTCCCTTTGGCAGTTCTTCCGCCCCCGCTATTTTTCAGCGTTTTTTGGAACAGCTGACGGTTTCTGTACTGTGTTGCTTGAACTATTTAGATGATATTGTGGTCTTGGGATGCACAGTTGAAGAACATTTATCAAACCTCGAGTGTCTTTTCAAAGTGTTGATGGCAGCAGGTCTAAGATGCAATAAAGCAAAGTTTTCATTTTTTCAAACTGAAATAGAGTACCTAGGCCATGTGATTAATGCCCAAGGAATCCATCCCTTACTGTCACATCTTCGAGCAATCAAAGACTTGCCTCCTCCTAAGAATGTGTACGAATTGCAAGCAGTAATGGGAAAGCTGAACTATTATTTCAGATTTATTCCGAATGCCTCTCAGATTGCAGCTCCACTGCATCACTTACGTAGGAAGAATGTCCCTTTTGTATGGTCTGAAGACTGCGAGGTTGCCTTTGACAAATTAAAGTCTGCACTACTCAGTGATGCATGTTTGATACCCTTTGGTCCACAGAAGCCTGTAGTGTTAGCAGTGGATGCTTCGTCATATGGTCTGGGCGCAGTAATGTCACATCGTATTGGATCTCATGATCGTCCTATTGGCTTTGCATCCAAGCTACTGACGCCAAAGAAACAGAATTACAGTCAGATAGAAAAGGAGGCCTTAGCAATCATTTACGGTGTCACAAAGTTTCATCATTATCTCTATGGTAGAAAATTTTATTTGTTGACGGACCACAAGCCTCTCACGTCGTTGTTCTCACCCACAAAGCCAATTCTGCCACCAACGGCACAAAATCCATGGTGGTCCTTGATACTGTCTAATTACCAGTATGAGATTTTGTATCGACCTACCACTAAACATGCCAACGTGGACACACTTTCCCGACTTCTGGTTGGCCAGGATGTGTCGTTTGATTCTTCAGAAATGGCGTGTTGCCAGATAGACTCCAGAGATGATTCTGCTGTCGCAGATTTCCCGTTGAACTCTCGTTGGGTTACACAGGAAACAGCTGCAGATGCAGACCTAAGTGTGGTAGCACATTTTGTTCGCTATGAGTGGCCTGCCAGAGCCAAAGACATTGATCGGCCTCTGGTTCGACGTTATTTTGTACAACGTCATGCATTGTCTTTCAGTCAGGGTGTTCTGTTATTGCATACCGACAACGACCAAACAAGAGTGATTGTTCCTCGTTACCCTGCAGTGAGAAGTGTTATGCCTCCTGCATCAAGGATATTGGGGTATTGTTAGGACAAAGCAACTAGCCAGACGTCATTGTACCTGGGTTGGTATGGACGCCAAGATAGAGAGCATGACGTCACAGTGTACAGTATGTGCGGAGCATCAGGCAGATCCTCCACAAAGGCTCTCAGACTGGCCATGCCCCAAAGGACCATTGCAACGTTTACACATTGATTTCTGGAATACGCGCTGGTTAATTGTTGGAGACGCTTTCAGCAAGTTTCCTTTTGTGACTGCCATGAACTCGACGATGACGTCTAGTACAATCAGTGCCTTAACATCAGTGTTTTGCATCGAAGGCTTGCCTGAAACTGTTGTCAGTGACAATGGACCTCAGTTTGTTAATGTGGAATGGCAACAGTTTTGTCGTGTGAATGGCATTCAGCACATCACCACCACACGTTTTCACCCTCAGTCCAATGGTGAAGCAGTGCGTTTCGTTCAAACATTCAAGTCTCACATGGAAAAGATGAAAGGTCAGCAATCCAGGCAGCAAGCTCTTCAAATTTTCCTGTCTACGTATCGGTGCATGCCACGTGACAACCCATCTCCTGCCGAACTGCTACACAGCCGCTGTTAGTGCACTCTCCTTTACCTGCTGCAGCCTCCCATGCACCGAGTCGGTTCGTATGGTACTTCACATTTTCAGGTTTCTAAGCCGGTGCTGTACAGGGTGTTTGCTGGAAAGAAGAGTTGGTTGCCAGGCACCATTCGATGCATGCTCCGTCGCAATATGTATGTTGTACATTCTTCCACAGGGTCGGAGCTGCGGCACCACGCAAACCAGTTGCGCCTGCACAGGCTGCACGATCCTGTCTCTGGTTTCTTGATTCCAGACCCAGTTCACCGCCAGAAAGCACAGCCGCATAGCTCGCCAATGGGCCCAGCATCCCCGGACTACGAGATCATCCTCATGGAAGTCGACGCGCCTCCGCCGCTGTTGCCACCGCAGATGACAGCATCACCGAGTGGAACTCCGGGACCATGCGTGCCCCCCGCCGCCTGGGCCACGCACCTCAGAAAATGACCTGCTCCCTCTGGGCGGAGGTGTGTGCCCTTCCCCTCGTTTTGGTGGGTTTCCTGGGGGATCGCAAGGTGGATACCGGGGCGCGGACGGCGTCTCGATCCCAGTCTCAGCTACAATGCCCATCCCACCAGTAACGCCTCCGCCCAGGCCCTCCCCCCAAAGCTGTCGCTGTGGCCCTCAGCCCTACGCCACGATGGTGCGGCGGTTTGGGGGGGAGGGGTGTGGTGTCGCACAAGTCTGAAGTGTGCGCCATGTACTTTCGCCGCGCGCTGCCAAGCAAGTACGGCGTGGTGTTCTTACGACGTCAGCCACGAGCACCCTCTGCTGCAACTCTGCTCGTGGCCACCACTGAACTGGATCGGCCACTTGAGATTAGGACAGGCACTAGGACTCATCAGTAGGCAGGCATATATCTAGTTCAACTATGTCTCAGCAGTACACTTAGTTGGCAGTCATGAACTTTGTAAAAGTTCAGTATATCCTATTTCTACAAAATATACAACTTGTTCTAATCTAGTGTTTCCAGTTTCTGCTGTCCCACTGGCTGGTCACCTCAAACTCTGTACCTGCACACGCATGCGTCCTATTGCCCTATGTCAGTCTCTCTCTACTCGGCCACCGACACCCAGGACAACCCGCGGGAACGAGACACAAAAGTGGCGATGAAGATGGGATACAAAAATCAGCACCAGTGTCAATGAGGAAGTTTATGCCAGAGTTTAGATTCATAACATATAAACGAGCGCCTGCAGTGGCTACGGTGCACACTGAGTGGAGAGTAGGTAGGCACCTGCAATCTTCAGGGCAGTCGGTGGCACCTAAACACCAGCCTGCCCATCTTTCTTGGGTAGTTGCAAGGGGACCTACACTCCCGAAATGTTCCATGAAAGAAGCAATACGGGTAGTCCGGTAGCTGTTCCTGCGGGAAGCGTGGAGGGAAGTGGGCATGTCCTCCTGACCAGAGCTGATTCCCTCCAGTGCAGGTAGTGGTTGCAGTGGTGCAGTGACAATGCGGCACGGAAGGCCAGGCGGATCCATGATCTCCTTCAGGAAGTGGGTTGGCTCCGCGCGAAGGCGGGTGGGCATGGTGCAATACGAGATTCTCAAAGATGCGCTTTATGTAGTCGGTTCACAATGCGATTGCGCTCACTGGGGGACTCGAGCACACTGTACATTAACACTGCTTGCACAGCCAGAGGTAGTTTGCTTGTCCAGAATGCCATGAGTGAGGGCACGACCTGCTCACTAATCAAGAGCCAAAGGCGTTGCCATAGTTCAGATGGATGTTTGTCACCTATATTCTCCTCTTCAATTATGTATCGAACAGTCTCCTCCACAGACCATGGAGCATTCTCCAGGATTGTCTTTTTGGCACTGTCATAACGGTCCTGACTGGGGGGGGGGGGGGGGCGAGGTACCCAGGTCACAAATTAGATCCATGTAGTCATGCAGCGAAGTAATTTGGCAGAGGTAGCAAGCAGAGTTGTCCAAATTGTAATGCTTGAATATGAGCTCGATGAGAGCAAACCAGGTGGTTGAAGAGTCGAATGAGAATTGAGGCAGCTTCAGCAGGCAGCCTGGCAGCAGAGAAGGAGGTAAGCCAGGAAGTGGCGGAGGTGCTGCAGCATCGGCGTCGGCGATCAGCGAAGGCACAGAAGTGTCATGCGGCATGGCAGTGGTGCCAGGCGGCAAAGTTCGGGTGTGAAAAGGGACCACTTCACACCTCGGAAGGCACACCCAGAGACACGGCGCACGGAATCACATGCTGCATAGCACACACGTTCATAGAGTTAGCACAGTGGATGAAAATGTAGGGGTCGTGGGAAGAATGTTCACGTCATGTACTGAAGGAGGCAACTGAACCGGTACAGAGGTGGGAGGGGTGACCTGCTGGAGTCATAGTCCCACGAGGAGGTGCACTAGCAAAGTTAGCACAATGTTCTGCACAAACATGTGTACAGTGACAGAGTTGGCGAAGATCAAATGGTACACTGTGATGCATAGCACTCGAAGAAGCAAAAGTTCGTAGACCACCTGGTCATTGCAGGCTGGGCATGTGACCGGTGAAGTGATACATTGGCGTACCCGGCATGGTGGCAGGTGGTTGCACGTTTGAATTTAGCACAAAGTCCATGTTGTAACTGGCATTGTCTGAAGCACGGAAGAGCTGAGAGTGCTCGAATGATAGAGTGGCATAAAAAGGAGCACTCAAAAGCGTCTGTGGAGTGACAAAGCCAGAGTCACATCACTGAGGCACGGCATTGTTGAACTGTGGCGATGTGAAGATGTCCTGTGGCGGATGTCTGGACAAGTGCGGCAGTCTGGCGTTATGCGAACTACTAACATTTGTGATAATGCTGGAAACCACAGATTTCCAAGGAAGTATGAGTCTGGGCGGCAGTTGCACGGGCGTTGACATGTTGCACTTGGGCGCAGGATTGTTGGCGTAGGGAGCACGAGCGAATTACGATGAAGGAACACACCGAAAACTGTGGGACAACACTGCACCAAATGTGTAGAACCATTTTCAGTACAGGGTCACTAATGTGGAGGTTACTAAGGGCAGTGGAGCCCAATGACCATACACTACATGGAACAATAATTTTATTGATGCTGTTAGTACATAGCACAAACACCAACTAGTTTAAACATGGCGGATGAAAACAAGGAAACACACCAAAGATTGTCATAAAGATGTGCCACTTGGTTCTTGACTATGATCGATACACACACACACACACACACACACACACACACACACACACACACACACATACATACACACACACACACTCGAATTGGTGGCTAGTGCTGTGACAACCAAAAACCCGGACCCAAAACAAGAAATAATATGTAACTATTGAAAACTGCATGTTAGTTGGTTTCTTCAACACTCAATGTGATCGTCAAGTCATAAATACTGTCTTGCTTTGTTAGTTTGATCATATCATTGATTTGATTAATGATGAAAATTCTCCTCAGAGATAATAAATATTGTTGAAATGAGATAGAATGACTGGCCAGTACTTACCATTGTGCTGTACCGCCGATAGTAACAAAAAATGAAAAAAACAGAAAAAAAGGGGACAAAGGGACAAGCTTTCGGAACAGAGTTCCTTCGTCAGGTGGGAGAGAAGGGAAGAATAAAGGATGGGAACAGAAGGGAAAGGTGGTTCACGACCTAGGTCATGAAGGTGGTGTTTCGGGAGTGTGGACGTCAGAGATACTGCATGTATGTACTGAGCCAAGCCAGAGAGGATAAATATAACTAAAGAGGAAAGATCAAGATCCTCTCCTCCCGCCACCCCCCTGGCCTAAATCTATGCTAACCCCTCCCCTTCCTCCATCCTCAGCTCACCTATTCATTATCCGTTCCTCACCTCTCTCTCTCTCTCTCTCTCTCTCTCTCTCTCTCTCTCTCTCTCTCTCTCTCTCTCTCTCTCTCTCTCTGTCATTCTCTCTATCTCTCTCCATGTTGTGTGTGTGTGTGTGTGTGTGTGTGTGTGTGTGTGTGTGTGTGTGTCCATCCATATTTTCCTGTTTATGAAAAACGTTTTAGCCACCCCCCCTCCCCGCCCGCCCCTCCTACACCCCTCAGCATCATTAATTTCACTCTCTTCTCTTTACTACTTGATCTTTCCTCTTTAGTTATATTTATCCTCTCTGGCTTGGCTCAGTACATACATGCAGTATCTCTGACGTCCACACTCCCGAAACACCACCTTCATGACCTAGGTCGTGAACCACCTTTCCCTTCTGTTCCCATCCTTTATTCTCCCCTTCTCTTCCACCTGACGAAGGAACTCTGTTCCAAAAGCTTGTCCCTTTGTCCCCTTTTTTTCTGTTTTTCTGTTTTTTTTTTTTTTGTTTTGTGTTACTATCGGCGGTACAGCACAATCATATCTTTGATTTCTTTTTCTTATTCCTACACTAACATTATTGCGTTATTTTAACTGTCCATTCCTATGATTGCACATGCTGGCACATCTTTTGTGTGTAGCAAGCGACACACAAGAAGATCTGTGGGAAGAGGGGGGGGGGGATGAAACGGCATGACCACTGCATTTGTAAAGTACAGTATACCATTCTTTAGTGAAGACCAGATACCATATTTCTACCTTACAGACTAATACTATTTCCGTTCCTTTTGTTCCAACTAGTTTATTTTTACTATTATATTGTATTTGTGGCATGACTTGAATTTATATGTAATTAATTGACCTCAAGAAGTCATATTATGCTAAGCAAAACAATTATTAATGAGTAGAATCATAAATCTTGATTAATGAACTAACTATACAATGTGAAACTTTCTAGAAGTCTCTATTGTTTCTCATTGTCAAATTAGTACAAATGAATTAATTACCATGTAACAAATGTGAATATTAAGCAACTGTAAATTAAAAATAGAAGGAAACTATCCTGGTGGGACAAATTTGTATAAAAAATAGAAAACGGATGACTCACCCAAAGAACAGGCTCATTGACAGACACAAATAAAATCACACACAAACAGACATACAAGCTTTCGCAACTGTTGGTCGCTTATTCAGGAAAAGAGGAAGGAAGGAGAGGAGAAAGGAAGGATATGGGTTCTAAGGAAGCAGAAAAGAAGCCACTCCAATCCCAGGAGTGGAAGGACCCACATTAGGGGAAAAATAGGAAGGTAAACAAACACACACACCCACACACGTCCACACCTAGACAGACATTGTGTTTGTGTTTGTTTGCCTTCCTTTTTTCCCCCTAAGGTGGGTCCTTCCACTCCTGCAATTGGAGTGGCTCCTTTTCCACTTCCTTAGAACCCGTATCCTTCCCTTTCTCTTCTCCTTCCTTCCTCTTTTCCTGAAGAAGCGACCAACGCTATTTCGCGCTAAGCCAAGTCTTGTCTGTTGTTTGGATTTATGCTAGTTTGAGTTATGTTCAGTTGAAGTACTGTTGTAAATGAGTTCTGTTGAACTTTAGTGGCCTGAAATAACACCATGGTGATATTATATCAATTTTATTTTATTTCACGAGTCCAAAGTTCATATTTAGTTGAATAAAATTTAAAGGACAATCTAATTAATTCAGATATAAGGGCAGTAGAACCCTTACAACATGCACAACTATGAAGCTGCTCTCTGTAGAATCTGATTTCATTTTTGTATTTGAATCTCCGAAGAACCAATGTTTTGAATTCACAGTAAACTTGATTTCACACACTTCAGCCTCACAGTAATGGAATCTTGCACTGCTAATTTATCTGAACCAATCCATAAACCTAAGAAATAACTTGAAAGAATATTTCCACATCTCCTACCGGTTTCTCAGTCAACACTGATACTAATGGCAACAATGAGAAATCCTTTACTGACCAGGAACTCGATGAGCTATGATTTGTCACCCCATTTCAGGGGCTATGCCTACTTTTGTCTGTAACTGTTGTTTTTAGGTATGATAAGATCCAGCTGTCTTCCTCCACACTTACACCACATATACCTACAATTTTTACTGATTTTTACAGTTTACTCAGTAAATTACCATAGTTAGATTCCTAGTATATTCTCCTACACATTTACTTTTTGACTCTAGGATGGTTGTGCCACTTTCAATAATTTCCATTATTGTATCTACGGCACATTTACATTTCTAGTAGCTAAATTTTGTTACTGATTGCTCCGCATTTCATCAGAAATGTAGTGAGTATCCACGAATTTATGTTCTGTCTTGGTTTCAGTTTAAGGGCTGTAACCAAGTCTAACATTTCCCATTTATTTATTGAATACTGAAACAGAGACTAATTGCTTCAGTTACAACCAGGTATGATTGTAGCAGAAGGATGGGGGAATTTTTCCTTACATGACATCCAGCTACAAATGTAAAATTAAAATTGAACTAACTGATTATTTTTAGAGACATAATATGTCTTTCAGTTTTCAGAAACTTAATACTATGATGTTCTGCCATTTTTCTTTTTTTAGTACATTCAATAGTACTGGTAGCTTTCATCTTGTTTGCAGCATTTTAATACAGTTACTATTACCATTAATTTTGCTTGGTTAATCTGATGTTTATGCATCTGCAGATAGCACTTGTGCTCGCTAGGTTAGGAACGGCAGAGCAGCCAATCAGAAGTCAAGTTATGCCGGCCAAAAAGACTGTGTGTTTCATGACGAGTATGTTTATTCAAGGATTTTGGTGTGGCATTTCTGTGATTGTAATTGACTTTTCAGTTATAAGAGATTCTCATATGTTTGTCATATTACAGTGATAAGTGACCAATTATTACTATCTTGAGTTCTAGTTTTAAATGAAGTTGGCGTACATCACAATTATAATTTTTAATATTATTGATGGTGTGCCATGTATTTGCAACTGTGGTTTCTAATTTGTTGTGTTTGTGTTACACTGCAGTTCAAGAATGTGCTTTTTGATAGTCCGTGCGCGGACAAAGTGGCAATTTCTGAAATAATCTACAGTGACCTTGTTGATTGGTGAAATTTTAAAGCTAGCGTACCTGTGGGTAAAAAAATGCAGCAATAACTTTACCAGCTGAAAAATGCTCCTGCCAGAGCACAGAAAAGGTGAATATGTTCTCTGACACAAAAGTGTGGAACCAGCTGCCTCAATCCTCACTCCAATTTTGGCATGCAAACATATTCGTGCACTTTTAGCGCATAACTTTGTAAATACTTTTGCCCAGTTAAGCCGTTATAGTCAGCAATTTCGTCTCACTGTCAGTGTCTACAAATGTCTCTGTCCGTTTGTTTTCTGTCTCTTCCACTGCCGCTTTCTGTCTGTGTCAAACTTTCAATGTCTTCAGCCCTTTCCCTCACGATTCCTCACCATTGTCTGTTTCTGCCACTTTCACTGTCTCTCTGCCCCACTGAAATGGCCCATTCACTTCCTGTCCTGTTGCCAGAATCCTTTCTTTCTCACTTAATCGGCTTTCATTGTCTTCAATCACGATTATCTCCTTTACACATATGTCCATGGGGATGATTTGCTTGTGGTTTGACCTGTAGACCGAAAACTTTAGTACGCAGGTACTGGGGATTGGAAAAATTAGACAAATTGTTTCGTGCTATAGCATTGGAGAGCTGCATGTTCATGCTTTATGTACGGTCTCCATTCATCTCAGTTTCCCACTGTATTCTCTTGTGCTCCAATTGCTACTATCTGTATCTGTCTTACTTTGTTGTTGCCACTGTTCCTGACTTCCGACATCTCGTTTCACTTCCCACTGTTGTTTTCATGCATATGCCTTTCTTCTGAACTGCCACTTCCTCTGTTCCATCACATATGGCTCTCTCTGCCTATTGCACTGTCTCTGTCCTACTCACATTAAGCCGAAAAAAAGCATGAATATGTTCGCATGCCAGCTGAAAATTTAGTTTTATATGCAGTTGCTATTTCACGATAATTCAAGTTGTTCACGTTGATTCGATAACGAATTACACATGTCCAGTGGCCTAAAATATGTGAATCTTGATGAAATATCAAGGGATTAATAACACTGCATCACATGTGTATTATTGTTGAGTAACATTTTCTAATAACCACAAAATATTCGGAGACCTCAGGTCTCCTCTGGTAGATTTATGGGCTTACAAGATTCGGGTGAGTGTCCACTGTGTATAATTGCAGCTATTGTTTTTAAACGCTTTCCATAGATATTGGTTGAATTGGAATGAAACCTAAACAACATACACTTAACATTTTAGTCATTTCCTACTCCTCAAGATCAGTTACCTCACAATCAGAAATAGCGTTTCCGAACCTATTACTGTCATGTGCTATCATTCATGAACTGATATCTCAAGAACCACATAAGATATCATTCTGCTCTAAACTTTAAATAAAATTTTGATATGTTATCTACATTTCATATGCAGCTATGTGTAACCTAAAATGAACCATCTGAGAAGTCTACGCAATGTGTTTTTACCTCTGCAAACTCTTTAAAATATGTTGCAATAGTTCACTGAACCGGATGCTGCATATTAACTGTAAAGTAAACGAAAACAAAAATCACCCCTTCATCGACCAAAGATTTCAATCCTTAAGATGTACAAAAATCATTTTTTTTCGCTGAATACTTTTTTTCAAATCACATGGTAAGTTTCAGAGCTTTCAGAATGCTGTCTTTCAGCACAGTAGACACTTTTTCTAGCAAAATGTCATGGTTTTTCGGCCGTATCTTGTTAACGGACTAAGATTTAAGAAAACTGAAAAATTCTGTTTATAGATAAATAGATAGATTTTGTGCAAAACTATGATAAGTTTCAACCTCTGGATCTTGGTAACAGATAACAATATCGAAAACATTTAATAACAGCCTCAAGAATATCATCATAAGAACATATGGTAAAAATTTCTAAGATTTGCAATGAATAGAAAGAATTGAAGTGACTATCCCAACAATACATTTTTTTGGTACCCAAAAATCAAGGCTTTTTTTTTATTTTATCAGGAACTGCCCATGAATGAATGGTGCTTTTGTAAGCCATTTAAAGTCCACCATAGACTACACATCATGTACAAATGCCAACTGATTTGCTCAATATGGATGGGCTCCAGGAAGTGTGTAACTTTGAAAATTTTGATGCTGTACTGTATGATAGCTATAGTATACCAATTCTTCTAATAAGTACAAAAATGACCACTAGGCCAAGATCTATCCAGAACACTTTACCCCTTCACTCTGAGATGAATAGAACCTGAGATATGGGCCCCTAAAGAATCTCAAATTCGTACATGCCATTTATGAACATATTAATACCGCGGTCTGCCGTGCGCGGTATGATTAAGGAAGGAATTGAGAGTGTCAGAGCACACAATTGTTGACTAGCAGAGTTCTTGCCAGGAACTGTGTCAACTTGATTGTATTCGGAATGGGGATCAGCTGGGGGAGGGGGTTGGCAAGGTTGTTGAAATAGACTAATCAAAATTTGGAAAACGGAAGTTCCACTGAGGGAAAAAGAGTAGCTGGAACCTGGATTTTTGGGGGGGTTGAAAGAGAAAGTAAAAAATGTTTCTTTGAGGTCGTCCCTTGGAAGGCACTAAAAGTATTGGTTGCAGTACTAAAGCAATATATCCTCCCAGGGACAACAATTATATCTGATTGTTTTCCTAGTTATAAATGTTTAGAAGATGAAAGTTTCATCCACTTCTCAGTTAACCATTCATTAAATTTCAAAGACCCTGTCAGTGGGGCACACAAATACCAAAGAAAGGTCATGGTCTGCCATAAAGAGAGTGTTTGGTGGCACAAACATGTGCAAGAAAACCTTCGATTCATTTAGAGTATATAATTTTCAGCTGTTCTGTACATAACTCTGTCACACTTGCTCCAGGCCCAATCCATCTCCATACAGGCAGGGTAAGCTGGTTCATCGTCTCTGATTTTCCTCAAATTTGGATATGTTATTCTAGGAGCAAAATTAAGAGACACGTATTTTTTCATTTTGCCCAAAAAAAATTTTGGGCAGAGTTACAGGGGGTCAAAGTTTTGTCTAGGTCACACGTAATTTCCTCCGCGGCAAGCTCAAAATTACTATAAAGTGCAATATTTTGGGAACTAATAGGAATATTTCAGATCTGTTTTCAGTTTCTGAAAGGTAAAAACGTCAGGAATCTATTGGATTAAAGATTGTTCTTCTATTAAGGAAAGGTATCTTGCTAAAAAATAATTTCAAAATCGCGAAATTTAACTTTAAAGTCATTTTTCTCAAAACCCCCAGCATAAAAAATTCTGAAATTTTGTAGTAAGGAGGAGACATACATAGAGTATAAAACCTCCAAAGGATTTTTCAGGATCTTGCCTACTTTTCATTTTATTTCATATTTACTGTTCGGTGCATTTCCTTAGAAATGCATGGAGAGGAATTTCAAATTTTCATTCTGGTAATTTGTTTTTTCTTTTTTTCTTATTTTCATGGCCACAATATTGTTTCCCAGACAAACAAATAGGAAGGAGTGTTTGACCATTGTAGGACTTGAGTGTGAAAATATTTGAGTCTACTTTTTGGCATGCGACTAAAAGATTTTCAATCCAGTGCAGTTGTAGATATTTAGTCACTTGCAGACAGGAAAAAGCAGTGTATAATGGCTAGTTTTTCTGGTGACAATATCAGGAAAAAGGAAGTGGTTCACCATTTGTTAAAGTTGGTGTTTTAGCTGCACACCTGGAACAACATTATGAAAATGTGTCGCAGGAACATTTTTTGTGCAAAAAAAGTGTCACACTGAACATTTAAGGAAATGTGAAGAAGCTGCATCACAGCATCAGCATCAACATGTTCAAGTACCCCCAGACAATTATTAAGGCAATGGTGATAATGCTGAAAAGGAATTTGTGGAGAGTGAAACTGAATTAAGTGAAATAAATAAAAAGTGCAGGGCAGCTGAATGTCACTCCTATTAAAAAATTATACAATGTGAAAGTTCATCACCAATCATAGAATTTGCTACGAAAATGGAAAAAATTACAGAAAGCAACAGAACAACATGTAAGTGCAAAGTTAGCAAAAATTTATAAAGTTCATGTTGTAGCACTACAGATTCATCACCTGATGACAGTGGTTGTGGGAAGTACAAAGAGTTTTCAGACAACATACAGACAGCTCTTACAAGTGTTAAGTGTTATAATGAAAAGGTGAGACTTCTGACTCTTCTGCCTGGAACTATGTCAAGGAACGAAATCCTGTCAACTTTTCCTGTTGTAACAAAGCATATGGTTGATAAAGCAAGAAGTACTATAAAAGAAAAGGGCTTGTATAGTGAACCAGATCTCTATGCAGGCCATCCACTTAGTCCACATGTTTTAAGATGTGCTTTGGCTTTCTACATTGAAGATGAGCTGGATTGTTGAAGACAAAGTGCCAACAAAAAGGATGCCAGAACTGTGATTGAAAATAATGAAAGTTGTTAAAGTGAAGCGTTATTTGACAAGAAGCATTAAAGAAATATACAGAATGTTTACAGAGAAATATCCACATATGAAACTTGGAAGAACCTAATTCTATACTCTATGGCCTCCAAGGGTGATACCTCACCCCCCCCCCCAAAAAAAAAAAAAAGCTGCCTCTGCATTTACTGTGAAAACTTTGTTATGCGTCACTGCAATAAAGCATGCCAGGCATGATATCATCAGTGTGGAAAACCTGAATCAATTGGTATTGTCACTTGTTGTAAGTGATACCAACAGTCAGAGTTGTGCCTTTCAAGAGTGCACTGAATGTCCAGGGGAAGATGGCATTACATCAGAGGCTACTGGACTTGAAGATACCATGGATGAAGAAGACATCACCTTTGCATTGTGGGAGGGAATGACCTTATCAAGAAAACCTCTTCAATGGATCATTTTATTGGTGTGTTGGCTGACTGGACCATTAAAGCTGTTGTCCATTTGAAAATTAAGGATATTCAGTGGCAAGACATTCAATAAGAAAAACATCTAGTTAAAAATTCCACCAACCACCTGCTCCTTCACTGCAATTTTGCAGAGAATTGGATAGCTATATTGCCAAAAAAAATCCAGTCATACCACTGGCAAAATTCACAAGTGAGCACTTCACTGCAGTGGCTACTTCGATGGTACAACTAGAAGTTTTGGTGTGATGTCAGATGATCGCTCACATGACTCTGCCCATGCTCTTCTTGCACTCACAGGTGTAGAAGAAATGATGAAAGGAGGAGGCCAAATTGAAAGAATCACCATCTCGAGTGACGGTGCAGCATCACACTTAAAAATAGACATAAGTTGTTTGAACTTACCAAGGCTTCAGTACACAAAAAATGGATTTTCACTGCAACAGGTCATGGGAAAGGACCATGTGATGCTGTAGGTGATCTGAAGTACATTGCAACCAACTACAACTTGTCTCATGGCAGTACAGAAGGTTCCTCTGGGCGCCTACTGCGATCTCTAGGGAAGATACTGAGGATGTGGAAAGGATTCCCTCTCTTCACAATTATTTCTGAAAGTAGGCTTAAAAATGTTTTCTTATGTTACCTGTTTTACAATAAGCCTAGTTTTCTGTGAAAAAGTTATGTATTTTAGTGTAATGGTTATGAAAAGTGAACCGAACAGTAAATATGAAATAAAATGAAAAGTAGGCAAGATCCTGAAAAATCCTTTGGAGGTTTTATACTCTATGTATGTCTCCTCCTTACTACAAAATTTCAGAATTTTTGATGCTGGGGTTTTTGAGAAAAATGACTTTAAAGTTAAATTTCGCGATTTTGAAATTATTTTTTTAGCAAGATACCTTTCACTAATAGAAGAACAATCTTTAATCCAATAGATTACTGACATTTTTACCTTTCAGAAACTGAAAACAGATCTAAAATATTCCTATTAGTTTCCAAAATATTGCACTTTATAGTAATTTTGAACTTGCCGCGGAGGAAATTACGTGTGACCTAGACGAAACTTTGACCCCCTGTAACTCTGCCCAAAAATTTTTTTGGGCAAAATGAAAAAATACGTGTCTCTTAATTTTGCTTCTAGAATAACATATCCAAATTTGAGGAAAATCTGAGACTATGAACCGGCTAATTCTCACTTTGCTGCCTGAATTGAGATGGATATGGCCTCCATTTATAAATACCTTTCCACATTTTTGTAAAAAATTAAAAAAAAATGTGTTCCCAATACAATATTTACATACCTTACCAATAGTTTTCTGTTTCCTTGCTATTTAATGTGACTATTTGAATCTTGCTACCGGTGCCCTTTGAAACATTGGTTGAAAGTTAGCAAATATCAATTGATGTTACTTGTGTTGTGATATATATTGTCACTGTTTAAAGCAAGCCGATTTTGGCTAAACTGTAGAGTCTGTTGCTCACACACTGCAAATCTTGGCAAACTACAGAATGTCTATGTATACAACACCGCAGCCAACCATGAAGCAGGTATAGCTTGTTTTATTTATTTTATTATATGTACGAAACATTGATCAGGTGATTTCATTTTACTAGGGCAATTACTTCTACTGACTGGACAAGGGTAGATACAATAACCTGTCAATCATAAACCAGATATAGCATGTTTTATTTATTTTATGATCAAAGTTGAAAGCACTTGTCAAAATGATTTTTACTATATAGTATGGCCAGAAAGCCACCTTCACTGGAAGCAGGCTCTGAAATGACAACCAATCCACATTTCTTGTCATTATGTTCTTGTCGATATCCATATTGATAGGAAGTGTAACTTTTTGATCATTAAAAACTTTTGCATACACCGCTTTGATTTGTTTAGATAGTTCAATTGTAATGCTCTTTCTTACTGGCTGTGGCAACGCAACTCCTGATTGACTGCTCTGCAGTTCCTAACCTAGTGTGTGGAAGCGCTATCCATGAACACATTTTTCTTATTGTAAAATGCATTTATATTTTTCTTAGGTTTTTGTAGTAATCAACAAACTGGCAATATTTTGTCAGTATATTTTATTATGTGGAGCAATCTGTTTCTCCTTGGATATGTTAGTACCTCATTAAGGATGAGTTATTTTTACATTTCTTTCAACTATTCTTTTCTTGCAAAGGAAAGCATAATATATTATCGAAAAGTATGAATAATATTTTGTATAATTTCTGATTTGTAACACCATATGTTTTCTTATGTAAGTAACAAAAATATAAACAGCTGTGGTACAGAAGGAACTGCAAAATTATGATCAAGAAGAAAAGAAGCCTGGAATGAAAGCTAACATGACAGTAGATTCAGAAATAATATTCATTTCCAGAATAATTATAACATACTGAAATGTGCTAAAATGTGAAGGCTGATTAAATTTCCAGACAAGCTATAATGTATTGAGCAGACAGTGGGGTAAATTTTTTAATGCCTTACATTAAGTTTTTTAAAATATAAAAGATCTGTAATATATTCACAAACTAATCTGTCTAGTTTGTGAAAGTAACTTTATTATTAATTTCCTTACCTTCCAGAGCAGAAATAAGAGAGAATTCTGGATATGTATAAACAAGGATTCTTGGCTTGAAACATTTTTCAGCAAAGGCAAATATTGATGTCCCCCTATGACCTGCCATACATTTGACTCCATCACCAGACTCTTTGCTGATTGCTTCAAAAATATTAATGACATCAGAATTTGTTTCATAAAAGAGTATGTAATTACTTCCTCCAAATGCAACAGTATCTTTTCCAATAAAGTCCAGTTGTGAAATTTCCCCAAATTTCACCCACCTGAAAAATAGCATTATTTGACTTTGTTAAATGAATTTAGGTACATATTCAAATTATTTTTAATATGTGGTTTAGAAAACACACGGAATGAGTTAATGATAGAATGTAGTTCAGTAAAAAACAAGCTCTGTTTGAAGTCAAAAGACTTTTATTTAGACCAAACACAGCACATATGTTCAAAGTGATAAACCAGTAGGTTGAAGGAAATATGCAGACATGAAGGAACTTGAATACAATAGACTAGTGTGAAGAAATTCTTCAAACCATTCCAATGACTACAAAACAACAACAACAACAACTGATAATAGTTAATGGAGTTACCAGAGCCATGTGGGATTGTAATTATCAGTGATTTGATGTGTAATTACCATGTTCTTTCTTTAATGTCACGAACTGCCTACCTTCCAGGCAAGAGTTATACACTGACTTGGAAAGAATCAACACATTTTGATATAGAAGGTGCATGTGAAAAGTTTGGTGAATGGTCTGAGGAAATTTGGAAAACAATAGTTACAAACAAAATACCTTTACTGGCCTTCAAAGTAATCACCATTGGCTACAATACACCTTTCACATTGATTGTACAGCTCTTGGAAACTTCATCAAATGCTTCTTGTACAATCACTTGAAGCACTGAGGTCACACATTGCTCGATGTCCACAACCCCTCAAACACACACTTTTTTCTTGCTGTTTCAACACCATACAATTGCATTAACATCCAATGAGTCTCCAGTGCCATTTTTCCTAATTTGAAACAGAACTTGATGTTAACGGTTTGCACCATTGTGCTCCATGTTGCAATGACACGAGTTCTCACTCTGACCCTGTTAGCTGGGTAGCAGTGTGTACCACCACTTTCTTGCAGTGCTTTGCATAAAAGAGGGTGTTTGTTGACATGTCCCTCAATGTGTATGGGTGGGCATGTCATCACCACCAGTGTGGTTTGTAACATATGCGAAAATTCACCAAACTTTTCAGACACACCTTGTATTTTGTAAATAAAAATTTTATAACTACTGTAATTCCAGTAATGTTTTTGACTGATCTTGTAAAATACTACTCAAATCTTTATTGCTGCTCAGTGCTTTAAGAAGTCATTCTTCCACTGCAGAATCACCATTTTCTGTGCTGTATTCCCTTGTGACATACAAAAATCACTGTACAACCACTGTCTCAACCACATATCAATGATAACTAATAAGTTAACATATGACTGAGACTCGTTTTACAACAATTGTCCTATGCCACAGGAGGATACTGCACATCAAACAGTGGTAAGCAGTGAAACCACTGTGACAGATAAGGTTAACCTTGTGCATAAGTCTTCATTTGTAAACTGACCAGTTTGCACTCAGCCTCAGCACTGCCCAAATTCATGACTCAGTCAGTCTTGTAGGTTTTGTGAAGGAGGTGGTCCTTACTATAAAGTTTTTAAATGAGAGAAATTTTAGTAATTGGGAAATATGTTTTAAAGATCATGGTACTCCTTGAATAATGATGATGATGATGTGACTACAGGTCACAAAACCAGTTGTCCTTTTTAATAAAGTTGTAATACACAGCAGCGGATCTCTTTTATTCATAATGATGAAGAGGTAAAGGAGCTTGTTACTACATGGTTTCTAGTACACATTGCTAAATTTTATGGCGAAGGAATACAAAAACTTGTATCCACTAAGCAAAATGTCTGGAAAATTAAGGGGACTTTGCTGAAAAGTTGTGAGTTACACACTTTGGTGAAGTAAATTGATTTCTTTATCTATCTTGATATATTTTATTACCAATAGGAAATTTTTCTTTGAACTACCATAGTATAAATGTTTTGATCATTGAAAGCAGAATAAGCACAGCAGATTTAGTATTGAAACTCTGACATTATGAGTTCAAAATATTTGTAAAGCTATTGGACCTAACTACTATGGTTGTCAGTCCCATAGTATTAGTATCAGGCTCAATTTCCATAGATCAACCAGAAACAGACCGAATACCTACAGGAGTGTGTGCATGTTTGGTGGAGGCAGACACCTGATGGCTGGTGTGTAGGCATCCAAGATGAGATGGAAGGGAGTGGTGAGCAGGGCCAGCAGAACCAGCCAGCAATGAGAGGCTGAGATCAGTGGGACAGAAAGAGGTGGTTATGTCCTCCTGCAGGGTGGTCACAGAAAGGCCCATAATGGATGACTCAATGATGAGGTAATTGAAAATTAAACCATATTTTAACAAAAATGATTAACACATTATACCTATAAAAATAAACGCAATTGGATACTTACTTTAAATTAAACCGATATCTAAAACATAAACAATGCAGTTAATTGTGTGTAAAGATAAGTATGAAATCCACCATATGAACACAAACGGTATTATCATCAAAAGTATTTCTTTTAATTATACATCCATTTTCAACATTTTCTCTTAACATTCATAAGTTACATAAAGAGAGTGTTATGTCTAGAACATCAGATGTCATGATATATTATCTTTAAGATTTACTTGAAATTTTTGAAGTAATGCATAAATGTTTAACTAAAGGGCTTCTTATAAACTGCAGTGATCTACAAAATGTGTGATCTTGCGTAGTTACATGAAATCTATACTATTATGTAAAGAGAAATAATTGTTTAATGTTGTTACCCAATATCTCAAAAAGTTCATCATCTCTGCCAGGCACTTAAATGTGATTTGCAGAGTATCCAATGTAGATGTAGAATTTACTTTGCAAATGTTTAAACAATGCTATAATAAACATGTGGCCCAATGTAGGCACTATATTATTCAAATAAAGATAATATGGCAATATACATATTTTATATAACAAGTGTGAAGTTTACTTACCAGACAAGGAGCACAGGTAGTGATAGTAACATAAAAAAACACGCACACACAAACACACACACACACACACACACACACACACACACACACACACACACACACACAAACACAAACATACCTAGGCAGACATACTGTAGAAAGCAAAGAAGTTGGACAGAGATACCACTTGAGGCAGAGGCTCTGTCCAGAGAACTGAGGCAAAGATTACCTTCCTTTTTTTCCCCCCAACGTAAGTCTTTCCTCTCCTGGGATTGAAATGGCTCCTTACCCACTCCCTTAAAACCCTCATCATTTACTTTTCCCTCTCCTTTCCTTACGCCTGAAGAAGCAACTGGGTTGTGAAAGCTTGTGTTGTGTGTGTGTGTGTGTGTGTGTGTGTGTGTGTGTGTGTGTGTGTGTGTGTGCGTGTTTTTTTATGTTACTATCGCGAGCAATACTTTACAAAAGATTTTGATGTAAATCTAGCTTTATTCAGATATTGAAGAAATTTTGCACACTTGACCTTCTGAGGAAGTACACTGTCTACATGAAATTTCATATGGTACATGGCAGAGGCACTTTACAACAGACTTCAACACTAACCTAGAAGTTTACTCCATTTTTGATGAATCTTTGCACACTGGCCTTTAAAAATAATCTACCTTACGATACATGGCAAATCAGTGGCAGCTTGTGCTGTGTTTTATTGGTGAGGCTGTAATGTTCCCACCCCACACTATCGGCAATGTACTGAACAATTCATTAAACCCTTGTGCCTAAAATCCTCTAATTGTCCGGGTAAATCTATTGGAAATTGAACTGCTAGTGTAGTGGAAGTTACAACTGAGACGACATTGTACTTTCGCACTCTCGCATCAATGTGCATCCAATTAAAAAAAGGGGGGGATTTGGAAAAATAACTCAATATTAATAAAATGGGGGAAAAGTATTAATGGTATAGACAATTCAATAAAGCAGGTAAGCAAATATATAGTTGCCGGCTCGCAAAACGATCAACAGAAAGAATAATAACAAAAGGAATTAGTGACTGTCAGATTATAACAAATAACTAAATCACAAAATTCTGTTTACGGGGGAGCATGAAACACACACAACTAGGAACAACAAGGCAAGGCGGCAAAAGAAAATCACAAATAAAACAACAAAATTACATATGAAACAAATTGGCGGCAAGCAACAATTGCCAAAGTGCAGTAGCAAATGCAACTCAAGTACTTATCAAACTGCAAATACCTCACCTTAAAACTTGATTGATTGCTGATAGATTCATTAACTTCACGAATAGTAATTATTAAATCTGTTATTAAGCAGTTGCACTGGTCTAAGTATTTCACTACGTGGTTGAGCACAAATTTACATAAGCAAAGTTCATTAAGACTCACACCACAGTTTTGATTTAATATTACTAATAATTAATGTTTTATTATGATAGTCTGATTTGTCTGATGAAATTTTAACTGAACTTCCATTATGTAACAAACAAAGCCTACAATTACTCAGTTGTTAAACTTTGCAAAACTTGTAAAATATTTACTGGTCACTAACACTTGGAATTTAACTAGTTCAATAATGTTGAGATACACAAATATTGCTGCTGTACTCTTTAAGAGGTTATAGAAGTAATCATGCAGTCTGTAATTAAACAGGGCTTGTCTCAGAATAATATTGAATAGTACAAGGATTCTGCCTGGTTGATGAGCTGGGGGAGGGATTTGGATGACACCAGGTATTTTGTAAGAAAAGTATTCGATACTGAATTTTATCACGAATACGCTGGCTAGTCAAACATGGTAATTAATTGCTGGCTCGATCTTACTTCGGATGGAACGACATGGTGTGGTGCAGGCATTGTTGACATACAACAGCCAATTCTTCATGGCATCAATCAAACTCTTGGGCTCACAGCTTTCCTCTTGACTATTACAACTTGCTGGGTAAATACTGTGCCCATATTATTTGCAAATTGTCCAATCACCATAATTTTTGTGCCAAATCAATGTATTCCTCCATAGGCCCCACATACTGTAGCCACACTGCCCAACACAGACTGGCTGCTTTGAGCAACACTCTCCAACTAACTTTTTCACTGAACGCCATTGCGCTGCCAGCAAGCTCCCTACTCCAAAGATGACTCTATACAATAGCAATGACCCTGACTATCCCAGCGTGTCTACTACATTCATTGTACAATATTTGATTTTGTATTCATATCAAATACATAAATCATGACACCACCTCATTCCACAATACAATTACCAATACAAATAACAATTACATAACATATGACAATGAATAATCAAACCAATAATATTTACACCTGAGTGACATAGTTGTTTTACACACGGTGTAACTAGGTAGTGGTCACTATGTTGTTGTCTCACAGGGTGCAGAGAAAAGTAAACTTTTAAAATGAAATTATCTGTAATTGTTTGCCAAATAACCTCAATTTGAGTTCTGAAAAGGCCAACACATCATAAATATGGTTATTATATAGTTTTAAATACACAGAAAATTCAAATAAACTGGTATACGAATGCATATGCAAGTGACAGCACTGCAGTCACAAATGCCTGTAGAAGACATCAGGTGTCTGGTGCAGGTGTTAGATCTGTTACTGTTGGTACAATAACAGGATGGGACACATCACCTCAGAGGCAGTGATGTGGGGATTTTCCCCCAAAAAAAATAAAAAATAAAAAAAAAAATAAAAAATAAAAAATTAAAAAATAAAAAAATAAAAAAAATACTACTAATAATAATAATAATTTTACAAGTGCACTGTGAATACTGAGAATCCCACAAAGCATCTCCAACTTTGTTGCAGCCAGAAAAAGAAGCTGGACGAGTGGGACCAACAACAACTGAAGAGAATCATTCAATGTGACAGAAGTGCAATGCTTTCACTAATTGCTGCAGATTCTATTGCTGGACTCTCAACAAGTGTCAGTGTGGAAACCAATCACAAGAACATCATTGTTCTTGGCTTTCAGAGCCAAAGGGCCATTGATGTACCCTTGCTGGCTGCATGACACAAAGCTTTATGCCTCGCCTGGGGCCATCAACACTGACATTGAACTGTTTTAAGTTGATGCCAAATCATGTTATGGCAATTCTGCATGCTCGTGGATCCCTACACAATATTAGAGAGATGTACCAGTTTCTTTGGCTCTTCAGTGTATAACTATGAAGTAGAGCAGCTAATAATAAATGTTATACAGAAGTTAACTGTCAGGAGGGCAGCTGGTGAACTACAATTCAAAATCAACAAGCTCCAGTCATATAAGTTAAGATATTAAATATTCTCAACACAGTATCAGTGAAACAATGAGCAACACAATCAGAAAATTATATATTTTAGTCCACATTCACAATTATTTTAAAGTCTCAGAGCTAATAGTTCCAATGCATACTACCATCCTCGGACTAGTTCCTGATATTGTGCTCCCTTTCCATGTAGATGTGTAAAGTAATTAGGAGAGCCAGCATGATTACTGCCGACTAGACAGTGACTTAAGAATGGTGCTGTGTATCGTAGCTGTTAGCCAGTAGCCTAAATAAAAACAAATTGGAATATAGACTAAAACATCTATTTCTTATAGATGAGTATCACTACTATAGGATAACCTCATAAACCTACAATAGTACAAAGAAAACAATCTAAGCTAGTGGACGTACTGACCTCAAATTCTCTCTCTCTCTCTCTCTCTCTCACACATACACACACACACACACACAAGCACAAGATACATTTCATAACTCATTCAAATCAATGTGAAGCCAAAATTCTGCTATGATCAACCCGCACCTTTGTTATTAAAATTATCAGTGAGAGAAGAGCTTGAAAGACTTTGAAAAATTATCAGAGATAAATGGATTGACTGTTGTCTCAATACATTTACTTCCTAAATAATCTGTTCCTAATGGAGTTCCTCATATCTGCTTTGGCTTCAGGGACTGGATAAAACTGTTGAATATCATGGCATAATAACTGAGGACTTGGCTGCAATAACTGTTAGTCCATTTATGCTGTTATTGCATAAACAAATCCTTGAACCTTCTGCAATTAAACAAGCCATTCTCAGTTCCATATGATGTTTCCAGAGTCAGAACTAAGAGCCAGCTTGTTTAATAGCAGAAGGTTGTAAGACTTAAAAGCCGGTGTTTAAGCAATAATAGTGTAAATAGACTAACACTGTTATTGCAGCCAAGTCCTCAATTCTTCCTTCTTTAGCCAACCTATATGATACCTTTTCCAGAGGAATATATACATATAACCAATTGTATAAGTTTAAATTGGAAACTTTACAAATACACGCACATTAAATACTGCACCAAAGAAAGTGTGGCATTTTGTGTGACTTGTTTTTTTAAGTTATCATTAGATAGAAACTCACAACTACAAAAAACTAACCAAACAGCAATAATTAAAATGCAGAATAAGAAACATCTGTTTAATGATCTTGTGCTGACATGCAGATAGGTGGGCAAGGAGGCATGAGAGAACAGGGCTTGTAGTGGTATGGGGCAGGAGGGATATGTGTGAGCTGGGCCTGCTTCAGGGCCCACACTCTGCTTAGGCCAGTCGTGCAGTGCGGCAGGGGAAAGCAATTTGAGACATCACCACAACTGTAGTATGGCAAGTTCTACCTGATGTCACTTGTTCTCAGGTGACATTGGCCTAGCCAAAGTACTGGCAGCTCTTGACTCTGAGTGACTTTATGTGTGTCTGCAATGGACCTCTCGTCTCTGTCACTCACACAACACCAAAACTATCTCACCTAATTCTGTAATAATATCCTGAATAAAATTGCATCACAAATTTCTGGTAGGGCTAATCCCTGCTGCTCCTTAAGTCACCACTGTTGCAGATTGTACCTTGCAGAAAATATTGACACTGCTTCATGAACCACAAAGAATGTTGGCAAATATATGCATTTTTTGTAGACAAGGGGAGGAAATGTAGGGGGAGATGCACATAGAGACGAGAAGGATATGGACGGGAGGAGGGGGGAGGAGATGGGCGAAAAGAGGGGGAGGAGGTGATAATCAGAGAGAGGGGGGAAGAGGAGGACATTGACAGAGAGTGGGGAAAGGGGGAGGAGAAATAATGGATATCCAAGAGGAGAAGAAGAACAGAGAGCAGGGGAGGAGCAGATGAACAGAGAGAAGAGGAAGAAGAAGATGAACTAACAGAAGATTAGAGTTAACAACTACCTGGGCAATGCCAGGTTTTCAGCTATATATTTACCTAACTGAGGTCAGGTTGAAAGTGTGAGAAGGTCTTTAAATAAGCATGTATACCAGAGCACGAGATCTTTCATCACAAGATTCTGAACTTCTTCGGTCTTCCATAATTCACTTTTACTCAGTGTATTGTGGCTTTTCCTCAAGTTCTAGTCAATAGTCTTGTACTATTATGGGTTGGGAGTGTGCTACAGAATCTTTATTCTGTGAAAGTGGAACTTGGACCTTTTTTTTTTTTATTTGCCGATTTTGACTATTGCATTTGACTATTTTAAATTTAATTTGGATTGTACTGCTGATTAAATGCTGACAAATGGTTCACTGAGTTGAATATAAGTGATCACCAGTCAGTACTCTGTAAAGATGTATTTTGGTCAATAGCATGATCCTTTATTTTAATAATCTATTTCAAGCTTAGTTCAATTACTTATTAAAATATATTTCGATACAGTGTTGTTTAGGATGATGGGGCCATCAGCTGTGCAATCATTTGCTTATTTATTGGCAACCAGTTTCGGTAGACCATGCTACCATCTTCAGACACTTTATAGAAATGGATGTCAGGGTACGTATGAAAATTATAGAATTATTGTATGGGCTAGAAAGTCATTGTGTATAGCCCCCCTCCCCTTTTCCTTTTTGAAAATAGTGAGCAACACTAAATGTTTTAGGCTGCACAATGTCTGCACCTTGTTCGTCACCAGTACTGGGCATCTGCTGTTGTAAATGGATGAATGATAGGTGTAGGTAATAAACCTCTGTCGCTACAGTGACACCACTGACAAGGTCTGGCCTGTTTGTAGTTATATGTCTAAAATATTTCCATTGACACTTTAGCTGCTCAAAGCAGCGTTCAGAAAATGTGCTTAACAATAGTTCACAAGACAGCTTGTCTGTACCCGCAGTAATGAAAGCATAGGCATTCCAGTCTATAATGCATGATGTGGGTACCTTCACACCACTGATTGTAAACTTTCTTTGAATGACTCAACCATTGTGATGATGGAACCAGGTGGCCAGTAAAAACACCCAACCATTAACTTGATTTTGCCTATACCGTTACAAGCATCCAGATAACCTCACAGTCACTTTCAATTTTGACCTCAGCAGAAAATTTAATATATGGACAAGAAAAATCAATAATGATGTTTACTAAGCCACAGACTGGCATGTAAAATAGACAATCACATTCACATAACTTAAATTTTTTGACAGAGCCTTCAACAGAATAAGATGCACATACATTCACACAATCACTCAGACATAATTCAAGAGCACATACTACATTTCTGACAACTCCAGTGCAACAAGCATTTGATAGTGAGTGCTGAGGGTTCAGGATGGGAGTGGAAGTGGATGGGTACCAGGCAATGATGTGGATATAGTATTCCATGTTGCATGGAGGATTGTGATGTGGATACAGAAGCAAGTGTGGTTTAAAAGGGAACAATAAATATACAGGAAACAAGAAAAAGAAAAGGACTGAGTAAAGAAATATTACAGAACAGTGACAAAGCAGAAACACTGGATTTGGGACTGAAGAAAGGTCATTTGACAAAATTTAACAATGGAAAATCCAGATTGGAATGTCAACAACTGACATTCTAAACTGACTTTTCTACAATTAAAAAAGAAAAAGAAAAATTTTAGCACAAAGTCAGTACTCAAATTTAAACACTTGTTTCATTACAGTTAGAAAATAAACTGCCATCATTTACAATATATAGGCTCCATATCTGTGACAATTTCTTATTTTCCAGTGTCCACTGTGTCTGCAAGATGTAGGATTACTAAAAATGTTGTGGCCCACTCTTTCTTTTTCATATGGAATTAACTTCATAGGGTTCCGAACTCGACTTTCTTAGTATTTGGTCAGTGAAATGTCAATTTTTTTCTTCTCTGGTAATGTCCAAGAGCAAAAGCACCACTTAATATAGCTCCTGTTTTGACTGAGCTTGAATTGATACCTTTGAGGGAGATGTGACATTATTTTAGCAACTTGGAGCCTGAGTTAGTTGTTTCCAGCATAGTTTCAACTTCTTGTAACTCCATACTTTCCTCTGTATCACCAGTTATCAAATCCTTCACCATAATGCCCTACCGGGGGGGTATATTCAAACACAATATATTTCTTTTTTTTTTCTTTTTTTTTAACATAAAACCTTATGGGACATATTTTTGTTTTGTTTTTTACAAAAAGCTTATGGGATGTCACAGCGGGGTCATCAGTCCCTAAACTTACAAACTACTTATGAATTACCTTATACTAAAGAAAGCACAAACATCCATACTCGAGGGGGGATTATTTGAACATTCGAACCCCCGATGGGGAACAGCCTTGCGCATCGCAGCATAGCGCCTCAATTGCTTGGCCACTCCGCCGCATTTCATACACTTTGCACAATGGACAAGTGTGCTTGTATTTGGGGCAGCAACTCAGGGTTGCTAGAGATGTTCCTCAAACAGTGCATTTGAGGATGATCTATCACTGTTTACAGCATTCTCATTTTGTGGAATCTGATGCAGCACCTCTTCATGGCAGAAAGACACAATAAAAACCTTGATATTATTTTGGTCAATTCATAGCTATTTTTATCAAATTTTTTCTCAACACTTTAGGAAATACGGTACTGAATTCTCCATCACTCCTTTGTTGGACTTCTTCCATTCATCTATATTTATTTTATTTATATTTATCATGCTTTGCAGGTTGAAACTGAGAAGCAAATCTCCATGGTCATGGAATGAGTCAGCACATCAAACTGTAATAAAGGAGTAGTGAAATGTATAGCAATCATACGCACATGAGAGGTAAACATATGTTAAAAGAACCTACAATGTAACACAGAAATTAATTCTTTCATTTTTCCAGCAATTCCTTGACAGAGCAGAATGAGCCTTGAGGAAACTTTTAAGTTTAGTCCGAGTATTATTACTAAGCATTTTCGCAGTTTATTAAAAATAGATGGCAACAGAGTACTGAACACTTTACTGCACAAGGGTCAAAGAGGTGTGATCCAAATGTAGATTTGGTCTAGTATTAACTGAGTGAAAGCTGCTAACTCTTGGCAATAATTTAATATTATTAAACAGCAAACAACATTACAGAAAATCTCTACTGAGAGGCCAATGTCAGAATTCCTAGGCTACTAAACAGAGGTCGACAAGAAGTACACGAGCTTACCCCACACATTGCGTGAACCACCCATTTCTGCACAATAAATGCTCTTCTTGAACCAGATGAGTTACCCCCAAGACTACATCATATGTCATAAGTGAGTGAAAATACACAAAGTATACAACTTCTTCGCGTTGAACTATCACTTATTTCAGGACTATTCAAGTGGCAAAGAACATAGAATTTAGTTTTTGAACAAGATCCTGAAAATGGGCCTTCTGCGACAGCTTACTATTTGTTATTTATTTGGTGTCCATTCTTTTTGGTTGTGTCCGAAAGAACAGACATAATTTGTTGACATTAATGGTCATAATTTTATGAATTTAAACATTTAGACCACTCCAAAGGTGAAGACCGGTCCTTAGGCCTGAAAGGTTATGGCGATGACCTTTTAGGATTCGCAAGGGATAATCCTCATCGACTATCTGGAAGGTGCATATAATTCATCATTATTGGACTGATTGATAACCAAGATGCAAGAAAAACGCCAGCGATTGGACCACAAAAATGTCTTTTTCCACCACGACAATTCACCAGCATACACCTCAGCAGTTGTGGTCGCACAATTATTGGAAATAGGTTTCCAACTTGTTTCACATCCCCCCTATTCTCCAGAATTGGCTCCCTCGGACTATTATTTGTTCCCCAATTTGAAGAAAAAGGCTGGCGGGATGAAGGTTTCACTCAAATGAGGAAATAATAGCAGAAACTAATAGCTCTCTTGCAGGCATGGACAATTAGAACAGCTTTGGACGAAGTGTATCAGTCTAAAAGGAGACTATGTCAAAAATTAAAAATGGTTTTCCCCAAACATGTTAGTAGTTCTTATTTTCGCATGGACTTTTCAAACGTCCCTCGTAAGAGGTGAAAAAATTCCAGATGATGAGGCTGGCAAAGGTGGGCCAGTCATGTTGGGGGCAGGAGGGCAAATATAATATTATATTCCCAAAAGAGCTTGATGACACTTCATGAGAAGTGACTGGATAAATTTTTCACAGTCATAGACTTGGATCCTTACAATTTCTTGCTAGAGGACAACAAAATTTTCATGTAGTATGATTTGCAGACAAGTTAAGATTGAACCATCCATTCAGATTCCTGTTGTAACCAATCCCATAGAAACCTGCCTCATTCAAAATATTATACACAAGGTTAGTTTTGGAAAGAGTAAATTGGGATAACAATGTTCTATCAGCTGCTACAGTCATCATAGCACTGAGACTAGTTTTTAGATGTGTCAAAAATTCTTTCAGGGTGCTTCATGCCTTACCCTGTCATTGTGCCACCAGAAAAATTTATTTCCTTGCAGTTAGTTTTAGCTTATCAGAGTCACAATCTACATCCAACATTTCCCTAAGATTGTCAAAATATGCTGTTCGTCGCTGTGGATGAAACATGGACACATTACTATGCTCCTGAGACAAAAAGAGCTGCTCAAACTCTTTCGTGTTTTCTTCAATTTCCAATTCTTACCATTCCCCCCCCCCCCCCAGTAGAAATAAATGAACCCTCTCTAATCCTGACTGATTGTCTTTAAATCTCTGTTCAGTTTTCCCTGTGTGGTTAAGGGAACCATGTACAATACATTAATCTGTGTTCCTCAACAGAAAATCCTATTTGGCACATAACAATAAAGCCTCAACAAGGGGTTTCTTCTCTTCCCTGTTTAAAACTGTTGGTGCACCCACCTAGTGATTATACTTATTCTTTAACTCATTGTGAAGTGTTGTGTATGGCACAGAAAACTTTTTGTGCTCTCCTGATGCTCATCCTTTCCTGGAAAATTGGTTTGTATTTGTACCTTCTGTCAGACCTGAGCTTTTTCATGCATGTTTTTACCACGATTATTACTACCTTTTAACAAGAAAAGTTCCCACAAAAAGCTCTATAACTTCACAATAGTACTAGGCTACTCACAAATTTATGAAGGGCAGGCCAGGATCATCAGGATCATGATGCAACCTTAATAGGAACAGATTTTTTTTTTTTTTTTTTTTTTTTTTTTTTTTTTTTTACCTTACTAGAAGTGTGTCTTTTTCTTACAGACATGGAGACTAACAGGGATGAAAAACAGCTCTTGGATTTCTGTGTCAATATGGGTTTAATTATCACAAATTATCACTTTAAGCATAAGAACATTCACTGGTATACTGGGGAAGGCAAGGGAACCAGATCTGACTATATAATAACACGTACCGGTAAGGAATTCAGGATGGCAGTCATGGACACAGGTTTCCAGAGTGTTCTTCGATTATTTCATCTGCAGTGAAATTGCTTCGTGAAGGGAAAAGTGCAGAAAGTCAGGTGCATGTAGAAGAATAAGAGTGGAGTTGCTTCAGGACAAGGAAATCAGCAACAAACACATAACAATGATTTCAGATAAGTGCCAGTTCGTTCAATGTAGTCATTTTGACAGAGGATTGGACAAGGTACATGGGAACACTACTAGAAGTGGCTAGAGAATGTCTTGAAATAATTGTGTATAAAGCAGTGGTGTATCCGGGGGGGGGGGGGGGGCTGTTGGGCTGCAGACCCCCCCCCCCTCCCAGACCCTCCTCAAAGCCCCCCACACCATGCATAGAGAGAGAGGGGGGGAAAGCAAATAGGAGGATAATTAGTAGACTTTGAAAAGGAGGGAAAGGCAATGACAAGTGTTCTGGAACAGGAAAGCTATTTATATTATTTATGGTAGAGAATATGCAAATTATAAAGTAGTCCTGTTTTCGAAGTACTAGAAGAGTTCTTAACTTTTCACCCTCGTTCTGCACAAGAACCAACTGTAGTGGAACCGTTGTGGGACACGGAGTTAACATTAACAATAATAAGAGTTTTACCGGCAGCATAATAAACAACTTGGTAAGGGGCTGAAAGAAAACAAGTTATTGGATGCCATGGCCCTTTAAAAGAAATCAACGAATAAATCACGAATCCGTCGGTTGTCCTTACTCACTGTATGTAACTGCAAAGAAAAACTGTTTTTTTTTTCCCCTGTTCAAATACAACTGGACATCATCTCTAGTTTTATTTTATTTATTTATTTGTTTGTTTTGGTCAGTCTATTTTAATGTGGGTCCTATCGATTGCCCCAATCGCACCTGGCATCTTATTTCTCCTGAGATTGGCTCTATCTGTGCCATTTCTTCGTCAGATTTCTGTATCACTGACCTCGAAATAGCTAACAAAGACGGTCATTCTATGACGCTATGCAAGGAACTAATACTGATATTGAACATGACTGTCTGCCACGTCTTTAAACTCGCCGCTAACTACAAAATATCAGAATTTGTTGCAGTGTGAGCAATTTTCCATTTCCTCCTGCCTGATAACTGTAATAGAATTCCTGAATTATTCGGACCACTCTTCTGCCACATGACGCCGAACACGAAAATGTGCCAGGAATTCTGTCTCGCTATATTGTGGTACAACATGCTCGAGACAGTTTTCTGTCTTTTACCACGATGTATCACTTCAAACTCCTCGTCACTCGACAATACATCAGACTCGGATTCCCTGGACATCTGGAATAAACGACAATTACAAGTTTCACATTTCAACCAATTACATTATGGTACTTTTGCGCTTCTGCTGGCGAAGGTGAGTTTGAAGGAATAATTACAACACTTACATTCCTAATAGCGCAGAAGTGTAAACGAGAAGTAATTGCTCTCAGTGGGATCTGCATTGGCTTCGAAATTATCGAAAAATCCGCCACAAACAAAAACGTGTCATGTGATTGCCACCCTCTCTCTCTCTAACTCAGATTTTTCTGCGCTTGCGCGAATCTGACAGCTTGACAGAGCCAGAAAACAAATGTTTTTCCAGGCAGAGTTGAGTTGGTTATGGGTAACCAGCGTTGCCAACTCGTAAATGCGAAAACATCGTACTACAAAGTCAAAATTATAGATTTTGACTCAGAATTAACGAACATCAGACAAAAATTTTTTAAAAATTAATAAATAGAAAAAATAACAGTAATTTCCAAGGAAAGGTGTACGTCGAAGTAGCGGCATCAGTGCCAACGATATATATCGCACGTTTGACTAACGTGTCTTTATACAACAAAAACTGGTCTATTTACATTGACGCATCCACATATCATCCTGTCAGAATTTTCTTAAACAAACAGAAAGTATTACGCTACACTGATGCCGCTTCTTTGCTGTACAAAGTTCCTTGCAAATTACCAAAATTTTAGGAAAACTGACACTTTGGTTTATTAAATAATCGCGCCAAGACATACGTGTAGTAGTGCTCGTAGTAGTATTCTTTATTATAGTAACGTAAGTCGTATGATGAGTTTAATGTAATTTCACTTACCGTACCTTAGTTGTATCAACAATTCGTATTACCTTAAGTGTACCTGATATGCACGATTTAAATGGTATCTCCAGCCGGAAGGAAATGATCGTATATTTGGCCAGTATCGTACAAGGTACTATCGTATAAGCACTAAAATTATCGTATGCCCCCATAATTATCGTACGAGTTGGCAACCCTGTGGGTAACACCCAGGAATCGAGTCTCTCAATTCGTTCCCACATTGTGAACAGAGTCCTACGATTCGTCATAGTCTGCAATGGCACGATTCTACACAATGCAAAACGTTCTACGACCTGCTCATAGATGGCATTGGAATCTAACCTTCTGTTGAGTCCTATATAAGGGCTCTAACCTTGCGAGTCTTTTCCTACGATTCTTTCTGGTCTGCGGCGGCACGATTCAGAATGCCAAAAAGGAGACAATATGGGTATAGGATTTCTTTTTAATATGTGTGGTGCGTAAAGTTCAGACTTAAAATATTAACCAGCCAAAGTCATTCGATACAACTCTCAAAAATTCTCGAGAAAATAGTCTGAAGTTTTGCAAGCGGATATAAATACATATTATGGTACCACTTATTTCTGCTATCGACGTAGCTCATTTGGTAGCTTTGTAGGTGGTCAAGACTGTGAATGTAGGCCACGTAGTTCGAATCTTGCTGTAACATTACAATTTTATTTATTTATTTTCATTCTCTTCGAATACGTCAGCCATTTAAATATAAATTTCATTAAATGTACGGTAATTAACACACATCTAATCGTTATAAAATACCTATTTGAAATCACGTAGTTTCAGGAAACACTTCTATATAAATAAACTTTAAAAATCAAAATCCGACTCTAGATATTAAATTTTATTCCAGATGAAAGAAATTGTGTAAAATTGGTTTCTTTCAGGAAAGAAAAACGTAAATAGTGAAAAAGATTTTCGAGATTTAACATTGAGTTTTTATATAAAAAGAATATATTTGTAAAATAGCATATTTACAACTGTGTAGATGAACTCAAAAAGCAAAAACCCCTCGAAATACAAATATAATCAAAATCGTTAGAGCCGTTTCCGGGATACGCGAAATATAAATGTGCAAGAATTGCTCGTTTAAATGTATTACGGTACATGTAACAGTGCCGTATAAACGACGTGTGTGTGTTGCACTGCATCTGCAACGCACAAGAAGTGCGTAATTTTTGCATCATACTTTGATTTCTTTATGTTAAACGTCAGTATTGACAGCTGTGTATTTCGCTGCTTTTCGTTTCTGCACCAGTTAATAGTGAATAATAATGAACGGCTCACGATCTTCCTTTGTTCATATGCGTCCTCCTCCTTGACTGCTTTCTGGCTTTCGTAATCATTCGGCATGATTCGCCAGTTGCCTTGAATTATGAATGGTTGGATTTTAGAATCGTCACGAGACAGACGATTCTTTTGAACGACGATTCGTCCGGAAAACGATTCGATTCTTACGATTCTTTATTTGTATTTGTTCAAATGAACGAATCGCCACAACTCTATTTCCAGCTAGCGTCTAGCCACAGGCTGTCTAGCTGCTTGCTGTAACTGATGGAACACCAAACAGCCACACTCCTAGTAGCCAGAAGCGGGAAAGGCGCTGCTGGAACACAATATAGGAGTTGAGCATGCGCGCAGGGCCGTACGAAGGCATTGGCGAGATTAGCATTTGCTAAGGGCGCAGCTACAGGGGGCGCAAAATTGACAGATAGGGATAAAAAAAAAGGGGGATATGGGGGTTAAAGGAGCATTCACGGCATTATAAAATTTTCTCAATATGTTTAAAAAAATTGTCAGAAATTTTAGACATGGGGGAGGGGGGAGGGCAAAGTTCGAACATTCTGCCAAGGGCACAGAACTACTTGGTTCAGCTCTGCATGTGCGTCAAGCAGAGTGGCAGCTGCTGGAATGAACCGCGCTGTGTGGGGCAACCATGGTTGTCTGCTTTTTTATTGTTTGTATACTGTTGTTCTGTGTGTTCCGTATTGTCACTATTGTGTCATTTTAGTTAATGAGTGATTCTTCCAGGTAGGATCGTCATCAAATATACTTATGGCTAAGCTGCTTTGTTTCATTTATGATCAACATTCAAAGCGATGTGCTTCCTCCGCTCCACGCCCCCCCCCCCCTCCCCCCTCTCAGAACTCAACCGTGTAACAGTTTACACACTGTACACGACATCGTAGCTAAATAACCATGACCGGCCTACTGAGATTCTTTCCAGAACCCTGCACAGCGATCGCATTCAACAACGCTGCGACCAGTCACGTAAGTACACTCTAGCGTTGCTATCGCTCTCTGAACTTTCATCTTGAGTAGCTAATACATCGATTTCTTTTAACGATGTCAACATCGAACCTTTTCTAATACGTAAATTTAAAACGTAAGGTCTTGCGATAAAATTAGGTACACGAAATCGAAGCTAAATAATCTAAGTTTACGTTAACGCGATTATTAAAAACCCTATAGAGGGACTAACAGCAATACATGCTCGGTTAGCAGTGTGGTCTAACGCACCGCTTTACGAGACGGGTAGGCGTACCGGCCCCGGTTCGAATCTGCCCGGCGAATTAAGGAAGGGGGTAGGAGTGCCAGCCAGTCTGGATGTGGGTTTTAGGCGGTTTTCCACATCCCCTGAGGTGAATACAGATCTGGTCCCGAAGTACCGCCTCAGTTACACTATTCCCAAACATTTCGTTACACTTTCATGCGTATAACCCGGAGGGGGCATGTGGTGGGGACGGAAGGGCATCTGGCCACCCCGTAAATATTAAACACGCCAAATCCGAATTAACAGAGCCGACCCTGTATGTGCGGGAACGTGGCTAAAGAGGAAGAAAGAGGGACTGACAACAATAAAGAACTTTTATTATTTAGCTACTTCAGCAAAATACAGGCTCGAAACGGAGGTGCAATACGTCGAACAAAAACAATTTCTTACACTCGTTAAACGCCTGTCAACGAACACATTGATTCAATACTAGCAAGTGGCATACGTAGTATTTCCACTAATACTGTTTACCGTTCGTCATAACATTGTGGTGGTGTGTGCCGTTACCCTGGTCTCTGCTATAAATGTTCGTATGATACCCATCTAACTACGGAATAGTTAACCTTTACAGTCCCACATTATGAAATCCGCTTTGCATAAATTAAAATTCAGTGTTTTCTGATTAATACAGTGCACTAAACATCAAAATGTGTGTTTCATTTTTTTTCTCTTTTTTTCGAACTTTTCATTTTTTATGTCATGTATTTCATGCACAACACAAAACGTTTGTATCGAGGTATTTTATTACCTGTTGATAGTTAACACTGCCAGATCAATAATGCTAGCATGATCTTCGCCAAAACACCACAGCAAGACAATTCACTGCTGGGATAAAATAAAAGGAATCACACTCACGCTCACACTATCAGCCACGTACAGACGGCAACGCAACACAACCTCCAAGATGGACAGATTAATGCCTCAGAAGTGAATACACGCCGTACCAAGCGACAAAATGTCGTGCTAGAAGCTTGTTGTCCATCAACAAAAATGCAACTTTAAGGATCGATGCACAAAATACGGTATCAATCTACCTTCAATACGTTGTTGTCCAGGAACAACATTGGAAATTAAAGGGTTAGTGCATTGATCTCTATGCTACCTGAGGTTCGTTCCAGCAGCTGCCAGAAGGCCACTTTCAAGCACTAAGAAACAGGTGTTACTACGCATGCGCAGCTACTATGACGTAAAAATCCTTGTTTGATACTTGCACTGCTGGAACGCTTTCTGCACTGTTTCCGGCTGCAGGCGAATGTGAGTTTAAAGGAATAATTAAAATACTTTCCTTCCTAATAACGAATAAGTGTAAACGAGAAATATCTGATCTCAAGTGGGATTGCAGTGACTACGAAATAATCGAAAAACATTCCACAAACACACACGTATCACGTGATGACTACCCCCACCCTTAACTCAGCCCTTTCTGCGCATGCGCAAATTGGCAGCTTGACCGCGCCACAAATATTTTTCCGGGTAGCGTCTGGCTGCTTGCGGCAATTGCTGGAACACCAAACCGCCGCACTCCAAGTAGCCAGAAGCCGGAGAAGGCGCTGCTGGAACACTATTTCAGCGTTGCGCATGCGCGTCAAGCAGTCTGGCAGCTGCCGGAACGAACCTCTGGATGTTTAACTTCAGTTGACTAAGGCCGGTATTACACTATCAAATTTTCTTTGACAAAGATTTTTTGTCAAAGAAAATTGGACAGTGTAATATGGAACTTTGGTCAAAGTTGCCTTTCGTCAAAAATTCTTTGATCAAATCTAGCAGCTCACCGTAGATTTGATCAAAGAAAGCGTTCGTCTTATGTCAACTGCGGTGAGAAATAGGACCGCTTTAAGCGCTAGCATCGCTGCAGCAGTTTTTGACGTACTGTTTAAAAACACGACCGCGTAATTCGTATTGCGAGCCGTCGCAACAACTAAATTTATTCAGTTGTATAAGGTTGATTATAAAAACCGACAGCATCGAGCCGAAAGCTAGATAATTGCGGCATTCATTGGCGATCAAGTGAGTACTGTTTGCACGGCAGACGTCGTAAAAATGAAAATTGTCTCTGCACCAGTTTTGCAGCGGAGACAGCAAAAGTACATAACGACACTGTTTAATTCCCTACATATATTTAGTCAGACAAATGCTATTTACACGATATATAATATGCACAATATAAATGTTTCAAAAGTTTTTGTTTACTGTAAGCGCGACCGAGTACTAGCAAAACCGGAAACAGGGCACAGGCTTCTTCCAGCGACAAATGTACTGCAATATTTAGAGCAGAACACCACTGCTGACGCAAGCGTCACCATTATTGTCAGTCTTCCAAACGACGAGAAGAACCGTTTTTGAGTGGTACAGCGGCTCTCGCCTCAGATGTATCGTGTAATGCAGCCTAATATTACATATTTGTAGAAAACGACGAAGTACTTTGACAAGCTACACTGGAGATGTCTATTATGATTAACAAAAGAGCTTCACATTTATTATTATTATTATTATTTCGAATATGTATTAAGAGTACAGCTTAAATTGTTGTGAGTGAACAAGGAGCGATGACATCTACAGTCTAGCTAGTCAAAAGTACTTGGCCCTTTCCTACAAATATTTGATGTTAGGCCTTATTATACGATACATCTGAGGCGAGAGCCGCGGTACAAGTAAAAAAGGGTTCTGTGAATAAAAGGCACCTTCCAGATGTCTAGTCGTTGCAATTGTTGTAGGCGTGCAAGCAATCTAAGTGTATAAATAGATATTTGTAATCTATGTAATCAACAACTAAGGTTAATAACAAATATTCATCCGCCAATTTTCAATGCACTGTGACAGATTCTTTGTCAAAGAAAATTTGATAGTGTAATGTCACCATTTCACTACGTCAAAGATTCTTTGTCAAAGAATATTGGACAAAGATTCTTTGTCAAAGAAAATTTGATAGTGTAATACCGGCCTAAGCGTGCCAGCCATAGATGTTCATATTTCGTTTCTTGCCAAATTCAGATATGGCGGCTATGAAGTAGTATAAGTAAACAAAAAAAAAAAAAGAAAAATTCTTTTCGTTTCCGCTTCCATAACAATCTATTACATCGCATATTGACTAAAAAATTAAAATAGGGGGTAAGCAAGCAATTCTTTGTCACGAAATAACTGATATACATTCGTTTGCCAAATTTAAACATGGCGGACAACGCGAAATTGTGTACAAAACATTTGAATGTGCAGGCACGCTGCAGTTATATGCTCAGACAGCAAAGTTATACATCCAGTTTGTAAACAGATCACTGGGTTAGTGGCATTAACTTGTCGTTACTTTATTTGTACAGCCTGTGGAAACTCTTCAGCCGAAGTTTTTTTTATCTTTTTCTTATTTATTTACTTTTTTTAATTTTTGCTTCTTTACACGCATTGGCCCAAATAGCTTATAAAGATAGTAGTGGAAACTCTTCTCTGAAACGTGCGACAGACCTTTATGCGAGAGGGCTCCCGAGCCCCTCCTAGCAGCGTGAGTTGTAAACTAAAACTGGGAGTGAACGGCTGATAAACACTGTGAGACACAGAACACATCATTCGACGGGGTACTTTATAGAAGTAGGAAATGGTTGAAAGGGGCAGCGTATGTGCTACATACGGCTGTAATAGGTAACTACAAACAGCGATGGTTTGGTCCGATAGATTTACAAACATTTATATATAAAAAAAACAGCGATGCACTCCAAAATCTTTTTCAGATTCCCAAAAAATAGAGAATTCTAAATACGATAATTTAAGGAGGCTACTATTAGACCTGCTGAGGTCATTTACTTTTAATAAACAGTGTCTTTAATGCTTTGATTTAGGGCCTACCCTTTTTTATAAGTGCTTTATAGATACAGGGTTATTCGTAACCAAAGAGCTGACTTGGGTAAAACTGCTGAGATCATTTACTTTTAATAAACAGTGTCTTTAATGCTTTGATTTAGGGCCTACCCTTTTTTATAAGTGCTTTATAGATACAGGGTTATTCGTAACCAAAGAGCTGACTTGGGTAAAACTGCTGAGATCATTTACTTTTAATAAACAGTGTCTTTAATGCTTTGATTTAGGGCCTACCCTTTTTTATAAGTGCTTTATAGATACAGGGTTATTCGTAACCAAAGAGCTGACTTGGGTAAAACTGCTGAGATCATTTACTTTTAATAAACAGTGTCTTTAATGCTTTGATTTAGGGCCTACCCTTTTTTATAAGTGCTTTATAGATACAGGGTTATTCGTAACCAAAGAGCTGACTTGGGTAAAACTGCTGAGATCATTTACTTTTAATAAACAGTGTCTTTAATGCTTTGATTTAGGGCCTACCCTTTTTTATAAGTGCTTTATAGATACAGGGTTATTCGTAACCAAAGAGCTGACTTGGGTAAAACTGCTGAGATCATTTACTTTTAATAAACAGTGTCTTTAATGCTTTGATTTAGGGCCTACCCTTTTTTATAAGTGCTTTATAGATACAGGGTTATTCGTAACCAAAGAGCTGACTTGGGTAAAACTGCTGAGATCATTTACTTTTAATAAACAGTGTCTTTAATGCTTTGATTTAGGGCCTACCCTTTTTTATAAGTGCTTTATAGATACAGGGTTATTCGTAACCAAAGAGCTGACTTGGGTAAAACTGCTGAGATCATTTACTTTTAATAAACAGTGTCTTTAATGCTTTGATTTAGGGCCTACCCTTTTTTATAAGTGCTTTATAGATACAGGGTTATTCGTAACCAAAGAGCTGACTTGGGTAAAACTGCTGAGATCATTTACTTTTAATAAACAGTGTCTTTAATGCTTTGATTTAGGGCCTACCCTTTTTTATAAGTGCTTTATAGATACAGGGTTATTCGTAACCAAAGAGCTGACTTGGGTAAAACTGCTGAGATCATTTACTTTTAATAAACAGTGTCTTTAATGCTTTGATTTAGGGCCTACCCTTTTTTATAAGTGCTTTATAGATACAGGGTTATTCGTAACCAAAGAGCTGACTTGGGTAAAACTGCTGAGATCATTTACTTTTAATAAACAGTGTCTTTAATGCTTTGATTTAGGGCCTACCCTTTTTTATAAGTGCTTTATAGATACAGGGTTATTCGTAACCAAAGAGCTGACTTGGGTAAAACTGCTGAGATCATTTACTTTTAATAAACAGTGTCTTTAATGCTTTGATTTAGGGCCTACCCTTTTTTATAAGTGCTTTATAGATACAGGGTTATTCGTAACCAAAGAGCTGACTTGGGTAAAACTGCTGAGATCATTTACTTTTAATAAACAGTGTCTTTAATGCTTTGATTTAGGGCCTACCCTTTTTTATAAGTGCTTTATAGATACAGGGTTATTCGTAACCAAAGAGCTGACTTGGGTAAAACTGCTGAGATCATTTACTTTTAATAAACAGTGTCTTTAATGCTTTGATTTAGGGCCTACCCTTTTTTATAAGTGCTTTATAGATACAGGGTTATTCGTAACCAAAGAGCTGACTTGGGTAAAACTGCTGAGATCATTTACTTTTAATAAACAGTGTCTTTAATGCTTTGATTTAGGGCCTACCCTTTTTTATAAGTGCTTTATAGATACAGGGTTATTCGTAACCAAAGAGCTGACTTGGGTAAAACTGCTGAGATCATTTACTTTTAATAAACAGTGTCTTTAATGCTTTGATTTAGGGCCTACCCTTTTTTATAAGTGCTTTATAGATACAGGGTTATTCGTAACCAAAGAGCTGACTTGGGTAAAACTGCTGAGATCATTTACTTTTAATAAACAGTGTCTTTAATGCTTTGATTTAGGGCCTACCCTTTTTTATAAGTGCTTTATAGATACAGGGTTATTCGTAACCAAAGAGCTGACTTGGGTAAAACTGCTGAGATCATTTACTTTTAATAAACAGTGTCTTTAATGCTTTGATTTAGGGCCTACCCTTTTTTATAAGTGCTTTATAGATACAGGGTTATTCGTAACCAAAGAGCTGACTTGGGTAAAACTGCTGAGATCATTTACTTTTAATAAACAGTGTCTTTAATGCTTTGATTTAGGGCCTACCCTTTTTTATAAGTGCTTTATAGATACAGGGTTATTCGTAACCAAAGAGCTGACTTGGGTAAAACTGCTGAGATCATTTACTTTTAATAAACAGTGTCTTTAATGCTTTGATTTAGGGCCTACCCTTTTTTATAAGTGCTTTATAGATACAGGGTTATTCGTAACCAAAGAGCTGACTTGGGTAAAACTGCTGAGATCATTTACTTTTAATAAACAGTGTCTTTAATGCTTTGATTTAGGGCCTACCCTTTTTTATAAGTGCTTTATAGATACAGGGTTATTCGTAACCAAAGAGCTGACTTGGGTAAAACTGCTGAGATCATTTACTTTTAATAAACAGTGTCTTTAATGCTTTGATTTAGGGCCTACCCTTTTTTATAAGTGCTTTATAGATACAGGGTTATTCGTAACCAAAGAGCTGACTTGGGTAAAACTGCTGAGATCATTTACTTTTAATAAACAGTGTCTTTAATGCTTTGATTTAGGGCCTACCCTTTTTTATAAGTGCTTTATAGATACAGGGTTATTCGTAACCAAAGAGCTGACTTGGGTAAAACTGCTGAGATCATTTACTTTTAATAAACAGTGTCTTTAATGCTTTGATTTAGGGCCTACCCTTTTTTATAAGTGCTTTATAGATACAGGGTTATTCGTAACCAAAGAGCTGACTTGGGTAAAACTGCTGAGATCATTTACTTTTAATAAACAGTGTCTTTAATGCTTTGATTTAGGGCCTACCCTTTTTTATAAGTGCTTTATAGATACAGGGTTATTCGTAACCAAAGAGCTGACTTGGGTAAAACTGCTGAGATCATTTACTTTTAATAAACAGTGTCTTTAATGCTTTGATTTAGGGCCTACCCTTTTTTATAAGTGCTTTATAGATACAGGGTTATTCGTAACCAAAGAGCTGACTTGGGTAAAACTGCTGAGATCATTTACTTTTAATAAACAGTGTCTTTAATGCTTTGATTTAGGGCCTACCCTTTTTTATAAGTGCTTTATAGATACAGGGTTATTCGTAACCAAAGAGCTGACTTGGGTAAAACTGCTGAGATCATTTACTTTTAATAAACAGTGTCTTTAATGCTTTGATTTAGGGCCTACCCTTTTTTATAAGTGCTTTATAGATACAGGGTTATTCGTAACCAAAGAGCTGACTTGGGTAAAACTGCTGAGATCATTTACTTTTAATAAACAGTGTCTTTAATGCTTTGATTTAGGGCCTACCCTTTTTTATAAGTGCTTTATAGATACAGGGTTATTCGTAACCAAAGAGCTGACTTGGGTAAAACTGCTGAGATCATTTACTTTTAATAAACAGTGTCTTTAATGCTTTGATTTAGGGCCTACCCTTTTTTATAAGTGCTTTATAGATACAGGGTTATTCGTAACCAAAGAGCTGACTTGGGTAAAACTGCTGAGATCATTTACTTTTAATAAACAGTGTCTTTAATGCTTTGATTTAGGGCCTACCCTTTTTTATAAGTGCTTTATAGATACAGGGTTATTCGTAACCAAAGAGCTGACTTGGGTAAAACTGCTGAGATCATTTACTTTTAATAAACAGTGTCTTTAATGCTTTGATTTAGGGCCTACCCTTTTTTATAAGTGCTTTATAGATACAGGGTTATTCGTAACCAAAGAGCTGACTTGGGTAAAACTGCTGAGATCATTTACTTTTAATAAACAGTGTCTTTAATGCTTTGATTTAGGGCCTACCCTTTTTTATAAGTGCTTTATAGATACAGGGTTATTCGTAACCAAAGAGCTGACTTGGGTAAAACTGCTGAGATCATTTACTTTTAATAAACAGTGTCTTTAATGCTTTGATTTAGGGCCTACCCTTTTTTATAAGTGCTTTATAGATACAGGGTTATTCGTAACCAAAGAGCTGACTTGGGTAAAACTGCTGAGATCATTTACTTTTAATAAACAGTGTCTTTAATGCTTTGATTTAGGGCCTACCCTTTTTTATAAGTGCTTTATAGATACAGGGTTATTCGTAACCAAAGAGCTGACTTGGGTAAAACTGCTGAGATCATTTACTTTTAATAAACAGTGTCTTTAATGCTTTGATTTAGGGCCTACCCTTTTTTATAAGTGCTTTATAGATACAGGGTTATTCGTAACCAAAGAGCTGACTTGGGTAAAACTGCTGAGATCATTTACTTTTAATAAACAGTGTCTTTAATGCTTTGATTTAGGGCCTACCCTTTTTTATAAGTGCTTTATAGATACAGGGTTATTCGTAACCAAAGAGCTGACTTGGGTAAAACTGCTGAGATCATTTACTTTTAATAAACAGTGTCTTTAATGCTTTGATTTAGGGCCTACCCTTTTTTATAAGTGCTTTATAGATACAGGGTTATTCGTAACCAAAGAGCTGACTTGGGTAAAACTGCTGAGATCATTTACTTTTAATAAACAGTGTCTTTAATGCTTTGATTTAGGGCCTACCCTTTTTTATAAGTGCTTTATAGATACAGGGTTATTCGTAACCAAAGAGCTGACTTGGGTAAAACTGCTGAGATCATTTACTTTTAATAAACAGTGTCTTTAATGCTTTGATTTAGGGCCTACCCTTTTTTATAAGTGCTTTATAGATACAGGGTTATTCGTAACCAAAGAGCTGACTTGGGTAAAACTGCTGAGATCATTTACTTTTAATAAACAGTGTCTTTAATGCTTTGATTTAGGGCCTACCCTTTTTTATAAGTGCTTTATAGATACAGGGTTATTCGTAACCAAAGAGCTGACTTGGGTAAAACTGCTGAGATCATTTACTTTTAATAAACAGTGTCTTTAATGCTTTGATTTAGGGCCTACCCTTTTTTATAAGTGCTTTATAGATACAGGGTTATTCGTAACCAAAGAGCTGACTTGGGTAAAACTGCTGAGATCATTTACTTTTAATAAACAGTGTCTTTAATGCTTTGATTTAGGGCCTACCCTTTTTTATAAGTGCTTTATAGATACAGGGTTATTCGTAACCAAAGAGCTGACTTGGGTAAAACTGCTGAGATCATTTACTTTTAATAAACAGTGTCTTTAATGCTTTGATTTAGGGCCTACCCTTTTTTATAAGTGCTTTATAGATACAGGGTTATTCGTAACCAAAGAGCTGACTTGGGTAAAACTGCTGAGATCATTTACTTTTAATAAACAGTGTCTTTAATGCTTTGATTTAGGGCCTACCCTTTTTTATAAGTGCTTTATAGATACAGGGTTATTCGTAACCAAAGAGCTGACTTGGGTAAAACTGCTGAGATCATTTACTTTTAATAAACAGTGTCTTTAATGCTTTGATTTAGGGCCTACCCTTTTTTATAAGTGCTTTATAGATACAGGGTTATTCGTAACCAAAGAGCTGACTTGGGTAAAACTGCTGAGATCATTTACTTTTAATAAACAGTGTCTTTAATGCTTTGATTTAGGGCCTACCCTTTTTTATAAGTGCTTTATAGATACAGGGTTATTCGTAACCAAAGAGCTGACTTGGGTAAAACTGCTGAGATCATTTACTTTTAATAAACAGTGTCTTTAATGCTTTGATTTAGGGCCTACCCTTTTTTATAAGTGCTTTATAGATACAGGGTTATTCGTAACCAAAGAGCTGACTTGGGTAAAACTGCTGAGATCATTTACTTTTAATAAACAGTGTCTTTAATGCTTTGATTTAGGGCCTACCCTTTTTTATAAGTGCTTTATAGATACAGGGTTATTCGTAACCAAAGAGCTGACTTGGGTAAAACTGCTGAGATCATTTACTTTTAATAAACAGTGTCTTTAATGCTTTGATTTAGGGCCTACCCTTTTTTATAAGTGCTTTATAGATACAGGGTTATTCGTAACCAAAGAGCTGACTTGGGTAAAACTGCTGAGATCATTTACTTTTAATAAACAGTGTCTTTAATGCTTTGATTTAGGGCCTACCCTTTTTTATAAGTGCTTTATAGATACAGGGTTATTCGTAACCAAAGAGCTGACTTGGGTAAAACTGCTGAGATCATTTACTTTTAATAAACAGTGTCTTTAATGCTTTGATTTAGGGCCTACCCTTTTTTATAAGTGCTTTATAGATACAGGGTTATTCGTAACCAAAGAGCTGACTTGGGTAAAACTGCTGAGATCATTTACTTTTAATAAACAGTGTCTTTAATGCTTTGATTTAGGGCCTACCCTTTTTTATAAGTGCTTTATAGATACAGGGTTATTCGTAACCAAAGAGCTGACTTGGGTAAAACTTGGAAAAAGAAGGGATCAGAGCATTTGAATAAAATCTGTGTATTATGCCCAGACTACTTTGTGCACAAAGATATCAGAAATAAGATTTTGTAATGCCAAGGGTAAATTTAATTGATTCATTACATGTAGGTAAAAAAATGCTGGTTTATAACAACAAAGATATAAAAGCACGTTTTATTTGAATCCCTTCATTTAAAGCGTAGGCCTAGATGAGGTTAATAGAAACATCAACACAATACCTCCACAGCCAGATGTTTGTATTTCAACAAAAATTCTATTTTATGAAACACAACGTTAAACAGAAATTTAAAATGTCATTTTCGTTGTCATTTCGTATCTGGCCTTGTGCACTTTCTTCTGTTCTGCTGCCTTACTGCTCATGAATAATGCGTTCATGTATTTGGTTAAAACTTACGTCGTGTATTGTGTTATTTTCAGTTCGAATTTTAAGCAAATAAACTGAACACATTATGAAGGGTATAATTTGTCTCTCTACACAACTACAATATGTCCCATCATTTTTCACCAGACGCGTTTCGTTCCTCTGAAAATAAAACAGCTTCAGTGGTCTGAAATAAGAGCTATCTATTTTTTTTCATAGTTGTAAAACAGTCCGTTAAAAATTTGTAAAATGATGATTTTTTTTTTTTACTTACGGTAATTTTTTCCTTATATTTCTGCCCGACATCATGATGTACTGATGTGATGCTTAGTTCATGGTAGAGACGATTGCTTCAGTTTCTTCCGCCGCACACTTTGAAAAATTATCATCTAACACTTCATAAATGGCGTAACAAATGTAAACCTTGCAAAGTAATTTTGGGTTCGCAACGAAATAAAATACGGAATCACAGATGTGAAGACAAGCACTACAATTCGAACCAACAGATGGCACTGCTAGCGGTGTCGTCTTAGAGCCCTGTATTGGGAGAGTAGCGCCAACCTTTTATGTATGGCTTGCCGACAACCGTTGGCTGCTATTGGTCAGTTGAGCGCGGGTGGGGCACGTCCGCCATTTTAGGCCTAAGTAATCCATCAGCGTAAATGGTATATTTCACTTAACTAGCTGTTATTTTAGCATTTAGATGTGTTGGAAATGTGTAGACTCAGTATTGTTTCAGATGTAGTACAAAAAAAGTGGGCAGGGTTTGATAAGTAACGAAACTTTCCGTCATGAATGGAATAGGATAGAGGTAGGACATTTCGGCTCTTACTTCTTGTTGTAATAGCTGACCTTGAGGATTGAAACGAATGAAGCTCTCGATAATTTTTATCGTGTCTTCGACTCTCGACTGCAGCAGAACATACAGAGCGTCTCACCTAACGCTGCCACCTTAAATATCTCTGGAACTACAAAAGATACTCAAAAACTGTTTTCACGAGCATGAACGTACGGCAGGGGCCTAAGGAACTAAATACTATGCGCAATTTTAAAACGTTTACAAATACTATTTTCAACACAAACTTGAGTTTTTTTAATGGACGCCCCCTATTTTTCGTATGCAATCAAAAGCATAAAAAACCACATAAGCAATGGCATTTAATGCATCGCAATACGCCAATTACATCCCAAGATATTGCGACGCGAAGTTGACGCTTGAAATAAATTAAGCGCACAGCTAGCGCACGTCCTGAGACTCAAGCGTGAACCTCACGCTGCCTATGTCAGGGGCTCACACAATGGGAAGGTAGGAACAATCCACAAAATGAACAACAAACACTTCCAACGCAAAGTTACGTTTTTCACATTGTAAATGTGTGTTTATTGCTACAATTAGAGATAACACACAAGGTTTCACTGTTCTAAACACATTTACTAGTGCCCTGTCACCCACAGAAACTGTATTTTTTGCATTACATCCACATCTTGACCATTGAAACTGTGTTACGTAAACATATGTTCGAAGTGCCGTCCGTTTGCATCAATACACGTTTGGAAACGTTTAACGAGAGAGTGTTCTGAGCACAGTACTACATGCGATACATTACGTCAGAAACTTTGACGCCGTTGCTTATCCATTACAAGCTACATATTGCAGAACGTATGAGGTTTAGAAACGTGAAATCACGTCTTTTACCCATAATTGTACCACTAGTTGTCATTTCGCAACAATAAACGTTATGCACAGGACATCCATCATTCTGATACCGCATTATTTGACGCATTATAATAGGTGGATCAGTTCAAGTAAGATACAGCTCAAGAAGGGACTAAACTATCCCGCTTTAAGAGTGCCATCAATGAAATGGGTCAATGCTGTGTTGTCATACAATACCATATCATACATTCTCCACTGACGTAGTACATAATTCAGATCACGATTATAGGCAGCGTGAGGTTCACGCTAGTCTCAGGACGTACTCTAGCTGTGCGCTTAATTTATTTCAAGCTTCAACTTCGCGTCGCAATATCTCGGGATGTAATTGGCGTATTGCGATGCAATCAACGCCATTGTTTATGTGATTTTTTATGCTATTGATTGCATACGAAAAAATAGGGGATGTCCATTAAAAAAAACACAAGTTTGTGTTGAAAATATTATTTGTAAAAGTTTTAAAATGTCGCATAGTATTCAGTTTCTTAGGCCTCTGCCGTACGTTCATGCTTGTGAAAACCGTTTTTGAATATGTTTCGTCGTTCCAGAGATATTTGAGGTGGCAGCGTTAGGTGAGTCACCCTGTATATATTTCTCAGACATGTTTGTCAATACAACACTGTATAAATCGCGTGAATCAGACTGACACGAACGTAGTAACACAATTCTTTTTAAATTTTTAATGCACCCAGTATATCAGTATCCAAATTTCAGAGCTAACCGTTGAAGACCAAGGAACGTAGCACTGTGACTCGCAAGTGGCAATAGATTATAACTTTGAAGACTAACACAGAATGTTTTTAACTTGCTTGCGTGAGCGCCTGCTCGTGTGGGGGGGTTGCGGTCAAACCGATCATTTTGCACGACCTGTTCAAACGTTTATAGGTCTATGGGACTTAACTTCTTTGGTTATTAGTTCCTAGGGTTACAAACTAAGTAAAGCTAACCCAAGAGGACAACACAAACACAACCATGCCCGAGGGAGGACTCAAACCTCCAGCGGCGAGCAACCACGCCGCCTCCCCGCTGCAGCAAGACGCCTTAAACGCCTGTTCCACTTATACAGTCAGTTCAGAGGATTACTCCAAAAGACAAAAGGCTTATGCCAATGATTGAAGATCTGTGGAGAGCATTTCCAATTGCAGAATTTCCCAAAAATCTACAATCTCAAAGAGGTGGACGATTTTGGGTGTCCTTAAAGAATACTACGGACCTTTATGAAAACCAAGAATTCCTCCAAATAGGATTCTTTGTGTTAGATGTATTATATTTGCAGCATTCAGGTGGTGAGTGTGAACGGGTCAAAAATAAAGTAGTGAATACGTCATTGAGAAATACCACATTCAGGGACGTTCAGTGCAGCAATGCTCACTTCTCAACGTGTCAAGAATTGTGTAAAATTCGAACCAAACAGCACAGTGATTGCATCAATTAATACATCCAACATTTAGCTAAGGAGAAGGAATCTCGGCGAGATAGTGATGCCGATTTCGGTGATATGGAGTTCGACATTGTTGCTTATTAGGGTGAGATTGATTATATGCTCCCGTTTGTGGAAATTGTAACACCAAGAAGGAAATGCTTGATTTCAATTACTTTAATACCACAGGTTAGGTAAGTGACAAGTAACAAATTATTACCTTTTCAAATCTGTACATGTCCATTGAGCCCTACTATTCAGGATGTCGTGTGGCCACCATGCCTACAATTAGAGTTTCTATAAGCCGTTGCAGTGATCAATAAGGTTCTGAATACGTTCCTGAGGAATTTTATTCCACGCAGTTTGTATGCGAGCCCACAATTCCTTGAAACTGGTTACTGCATGACCGTGATACACCAGGTGCCAACCAACGAAATTCCAGACATGTTAGATGGGCGACATGTCTGGCGAACGTTCAGGGAAGCAATGAGACCCGTCGCTTTTCGGAGAAGGCCTGTACATTCCTCGCAATATGTCCTGTTGAAATGTGGCCTAGGATATGCCTGAAGTAGGGGGAGTAACTTAGCCTCGACAACCACCGTTAGGTACCGGTTGCTGTTCAAAGTGCCCTCAATACGTAGGAGACGAGATCGGGTGTTGTACCTATGGACCCAAACCATCACATCAGGTGTTTATCCGCTATGCCGCTCCACAATGCAGCCCTCCAGGTTGCGCTCACCACGGTACCGCCGGAGACGTAAGCGGCCATCACTGCAGGACCCGTTGAAGTGGGACTCGCCCGAAAAGATTACATTTTGCCTCTTAGCACCCCATTGTCGGTGTTCAGGTGCCCATTGCAGTTGGAGGAGCTTGTGGTTTCTAGACAATGGAAGCCGACGTAATGGCATGTTAGCGTACAACCAGCCCAACCTGCAGCAGACGGCGACGCACCGTCGATGCAGACATGTTCACAGCAGTTGTGCTCCAGTGACGAGACAACACTGTGGATGACGTTGTACGGTCCGTTATGGCCATGCGGACAAGATAACGGTCATCCCATGCTGTGGTCATGTTCCGTGGTTCAGTTCCCGCTCGTCGCTGCGTACGACCTTCCTCTAGCCACTGCTTCCACACACGCAACACTCTCGTAGCAGCAAGCCCTTTGCGAGCTGAAATGTCACGGCATGACTACCCTTTTCCCAGAGACCGGTCATTCTGGCCCGCATAGAGTAGCTAACACACGAACTACAGCGCTCTTTGCAGCAACCTGAGTAAACTGGGGCGCTATGTTTTCGGTGGTCAACACACTTGACTTGAGATTGAAGTGCTGCATTTAGTGTATATTGTATGTAGGGTGTACTGTCTGTACAAATTTTCCTGCTGAAACATGCCTAAAGAGTGTTCAGCATTTAAATGCGCAAATCGAAGTGATAAAACGACAAGTAATTCATGCAAGAACACCAAAATGTTTTGCCTTGTTTGATCTCAGTTTGCCTATACTCTGCCCCAAGAATGAAGCTTCATATAACCGACCCTGCAATTCCTTTGAAGTACACACCGTAAAAAAAAAAAATGCAAAGTTTTCTACTTAGTGTTGGCGTGTTTTTTTTATTTTATTTTATTATTATTATTTTTTTTTTAGATAATCTTCTTCTGTCGCTTCTGTGAATGATGAAGTTGATGAAGTGTCTACACCTTCTTTAAAAATATTTTCACTTCTTATCGACAATACTTGATCGAGCATGACTGACGTGCAACCAGTGCACAGTGTGGAAGCAGTAGTGACAGCCAGAAATTTTTCACTTGCATATGTCTGTGTTCTTTGGAACAAATATGTACTTATTTCACCGTGGCAACAACCAAAGTTATTAATGATATGTTATTTCGGTGTGGATTGCTTTTTGTGGCAGATTTTTATTGCAATATTCTGTTGTCACTTTCTTCTTTGTACTCAAATTTCACGTACCAAACGTTACTTGTTTCAGCACGGCAACAAGGTAAATTATTAACGACACCATATTTCGACGTGGATTGCTTTTGTGGCGGATGACCTAGGCGTATTTCTAACTGCGGTATTTTGTTGTCACCTTCGTCTTTGTACTCAAATTTCGTCCACCGAAGTTTACAACCAAACCCTTTCACAGCAATTTTACAATTTTGTAGACTTAATAGGTTTAGTAAACACAAGATAAATGTATACTAGACTTTATGAAAGTAGTTGTTACAACACATTAACAGCAGATACAAATCCATGGTCATGATTTTCGTCATAGCAATTACTGTTCACTGTATGTTTCGCAGCTCGTTTAGACTATGTACTTGCATTAAAATCAACAAAAAATATTTTCGCAATGGCACTTTCGTTGTTATTGCAAACCTCAGCTAACTGCTATATTTCGAACTGGAACTGCATTACTGACAGGTTCGCGATAATTTATTGCCGCATTTTTAATAAATTTACTACCAGGCTCGTCAATTCGCAGCTTCGGAAAAGTCTGACGGAACTTGATGCACATCCATATTCAATAGTTAATCCTTATTGAAAATGTGTAACTGCAAATAGGTAAAATACTCGAATGGGTGTGTCGTACCAGCTGTTAGCCGATACCCCAAATAACATGGCGGACGCCAGTTCAATTTGCCTCAAACATGACATGTCTATCGCCACTCTATGAAATTCAAGCTCGTTGCTCATATGCCAATACGGCTCCCTTTGATATCGACAAGGCATACTGGCAGCACTCACTGTATTGTTTCCACCTTGTGTGACAGCTCTGCACCGACTACACTAGGCTCAACACCGACCCTACCGGCCCGACAAAAAAAAAAAAAAAAAAAAAAAAAAAAAAAAAAAAAAAATATATATATATATATATATATATATATATATATATATATATATATATATATATAATCACTCGTCACTTCTACCAAGAGTGGATAATTCCTTCTCGGTCTTGCTCTTTACACAAACTGCGGTGTATTATTATTTGTAATTGTATGAGGTATAGAGTGCTACTTTTCGATCAATGTTAGCGAATTTTCCTTGCATAAAATCTGTGAGGTTTGCTCACTTCCGAGTTTATTGGATTCTGAACGTAGATTAAGGCAATGGATTGTAATGAGAGGCGTTTTGGTTCGTAAGTAAGAAAAATGCAGTTTATATGTATAATGCTGCTGCTTGACGTCTGATTTAGGTAGCAGGCGAAAGCAGGCAATCAGAACTGGCGTACAGACAGTCAATAACTTTGCGTCGGTAATGTCATACACTCTGAATACCGATAACGGAAATTACTAGTGAATATAATGTTAAATATATAACACGGCCAGGAAACAGTCTTTGAAACGACACCCAATAAATATTTTTGTGAATGTATTCCGCTCGATTTCCATCAATTAATTCCTGATTCTCTGTGTTCTAAAAAACGCGAATGATACCTGTATTGAAAACATTACTAAAGACATGTATAGAATATTTTTGGGAATGCAAATTTCTACCCGATTGTGAATAGGAAAAGTACCTCGAGAACCAGTCACTAATTGGATATAACAGTTTGTTTTACGTAGGTCTAATGGAAATAGAGCGCATTTATTCAGTGATAACTTTTATTCGCTGTGAATTAACGGAAACTCTTCAGTCAAAGCTACATACTATTAAAAGAAACCGTTACTCCCATGCAGTGACTGGTTCTCGGTGTACTTTACCTTCTTCTCTAGCGATTTCTTCTGCGTCGAAAGCGCAATCTATAATCTTTCTACTTATTGTAACGATTTTGCAATATGTTACTCGTAAAAACATTTAATTTCACATAGCCGATTTGTTTACAAGGTGTAAAACGTAAAGTCATATTTATTGGCTGACTGAACGCCACTCCTTATTGGCTGGCTTCATCTCCCGTCATTCCTCGCGCCGTTGCCAACATCTACACGTTAAACAGCAGCGGTGACACGTACACGGCAGTTTAATCCGTAATTCCCATTTTACGCAGAAAATTTTAAGAGATGAAGACTTAGCTAGCTATTCGCGATTGAAAACAAGTATTGTGTAGTCATATAATCATCATTATTTTTTGTGTTTCCAGATTTTCAATGTACGATAATTTCAGATAAACAACGATAATTTTAAGTACAATATGCAATAACTTTGTCTACCGATGTTGGCAAGACGGTCATTTCGTAGACGTGTTATATAGCACGACTACGGCCTCCAAACAATATATATCGAACTGTTATATCTCGAAATGATAGAAATCAAACAAGAAAATGTCGTAGAACTTTAAGAGGTGAGAGTCGTGTGTGCATAAGACTAACGCCTTAAAGAAAACGACACACAATAAGGGCAATAAAAGTTTGCGATCGGCATGAAATAAATTATTAATGCTGTTCCTGCTCTGTGATTGACAGGTTCTCGACGTACCCTTGCCGGTTAGTAAATTAATTATCATCGTAAAGGGAACACTTTGTTGTGACCGAGGATAATTAATTACATCGAGAACATTTCAACCATAGAGCAGGTAGAGCATCAATTCGTGGTCACAAAATTTTATTCCGTACATTCTACGTAATTACAATATTCGCTTCTTCGATATATATCGTTTCGATACGTGTCGCTTCGATACACATCGTTTGGAGGCCGTAACCGTGCTATGTAACACATCTACGAAATTACCGTTACGTTTACTAAAAATTCTAATACAGAGGTATATCGTTGATAACTTTTTCTACTGATCTTGCGAGTATGAAATTCAGTTCTTTTTGAGCAACAATCAACAACGTCTCTAAGTACTTGTCTTTGTTATCTACTTGCTGCGAATAGGCTACTCTTAGCTCGTACTTCAATAAGACATTACTTATAAGAGAAGTCTTGTAAAATAATTTTTTAATGTTAAAGAGAAATGGTAGCTGGCAGAGTATTAGTGGTGTCTTTTATTTGAAATGTTTAGCAAAAGCCGTTGACAACAGAAATTTGCAGTAAGTACATAAATGGGTTAACAAGGCACAACTGGTTGTTACTCAAAAAGAACTAAAATAAGAAAAACTATTCATACTTACAAGACTGATAGTTTTCACTTTGCATTAAAAATTCCCTTAAGGTTACAGTTCTTGAACGGAAGTGATGAGATGCCAGTGAAAAATTCTGTACATTTACTACACGAAATCCGCATCTTAATCGCTCCGGTGTTTTGTAAAGTTTAGGAAAAACAACAAACAAAAGAACCAGGTCGATTTTCTCAAATTTGTAGAGAACTGCAGTAATCCATGTAATACCAACACTGTCACTGAATTCGAATTCCTTACCTCACGTCTACTTTGAAGAGTAAATATAATTTATGTGTTATGCATACAATAAATGGGCACAACGAAGTTCGCTGATATTTCTTCACAACTTTAGTAGGCCATCTCAACGCTGTGGTAGTGGTGGCACCTAATTTATTAGGCTATGATACTGACCTGTACGTGTTTCATTTTTTCGAAGACGAGTATAATATGGGACTTGGTCAAAAAGTCAAACTGCAGATGTTTACGTTACCAGTACCTAACCAATTTTCAAATCTCATCCATGTGCGTAAGGATGAAACTAAGTCAATGATGATGTAAACAAGAGTACAAAAGTTCGACACACAACGAAAATACTGTAGAAACCGCGAACACGTGTTGATATTTCAGTAAATGGTGATCTTATACAGTCAAGCAATCTTGAAAGGTAATGTGTGCTGTTGGTGAAACACAACGTGATAATGACAAGGAATTAAGTAAGCGCTCTTGCATACGCAGTGACTAAAACAATTATATTTGAATACACTGAGGTGGCAAATAATGATTACTTGAATAAATAATTCAAATTGCTCTTACTCAGTTCCTCCTGGTCTCTGCGACATTATTCTGCACCAGGGCTAATGCTCTACTCTTCCAACACGATTTACCGCGCGTTGCTATGGTAATTAAACGGAACGTTTGTTATGCCTACTGGCGGAGCGTTGCTACACGGTCAACATACACGCATGACGCAGGGATTCGCATCTACCCATTACCGTAGAATGTTACTGTTGATATAATTTAGCATGAAATATTTTAAGATCATTCAGTTTTATATCTGGTTTTTATTTCTTTTTTTTTTTTTTTCGGAATATACAATTGTCTTTACGAGACGAAACACTGAATGTTCCAAAACAAAAGACAGTGCAGCCAATAACAATGACATGCGACAATAAAACGTTTTAAACACAGTCTATAAAAAAACAGCATATATATAGTCACGACACTCCCACAGATTTTTGTTATACACTGCGACAGCAGTACTCCAAGAGTCCAGCCCAAGCGGCTTAATACGATAATGGATGAATGCGAATAGTATCGTTTATATTAATATAAACATACGTTTTACATTAGGAAACGTATGCAGTTTAACAGAAATAGATAATAATTTAAAAAAAGTTCATTTGTCTTTCTTAGGTTTCCTAAGATCCCTGACAAGGCATGAAATAGTACATTACAGGATAGTTTATTTACAATTATATTTTAACATACAGGCTTTAAATAATTTCATTTTCTCTTAAAAATAAAAAAAATAAAAATGGCTAGGAAAAACGAGAAGACCTGCCCTTTGGCAGAGCCGTAATTTTTCTACTCAGGAACGTTAAGGTTTCTTCACCACAATCTCGGTAAAATCGATGAGGTTGGAATGTAGGAATCGCATACAGAACGCAATAACTACAGTATTTAACGTACCAATCAGCCACTACAGCTGTAACTGAAGGAAAAGCGTCACAGACGTGGCAATAAAACAACAAAAGTAATCAAACTGATTTCCAACAAAGAATAACCCAATTACACAATTATTGTTGGTACACCTGAACTACAAACGGCAAGAATCATCAAAACATGGGATTTTTAAGCTAAAATAATTACGCTCAAAATAATCTGTGCGTATAAAAAAGACGAAACATTAGACTTCACACCGAACTTGATACGAGTCACAATACTGCATGTCATAATCAGTACAGACTGTAATAGAAATTTATAGCGGAATAAGCTGCCGATATACACATATTCGTAAGAATTTGTTCATGACGAAGTAGATTAGATTAGATCAATACCGTACTTGTTCCATAGATCATGAATACGACAATTCGTAATGATGTGGAACGTGTCAGGTTCTTTATGCCCTGAATCACTTCAATTCGGATGTTTTTACATTAATTTCCGTATTATGTATGTCGCTTTATATTATACTAAAGCTTCTAAAACAACAATTATACAAACTATTTCGATAATTACGTACAAAAATCATAATAAAAAACATCTCTAGAGCTGTAGCACAGCCGCGGCGGAGCGGTCGAGCGCACTGAGACGCTATGCTACGATGCGCGAGGCCTTTACCCGCCGAGGGTTCGAATCCTCCCTCGGGCATGGATGTTTGTGCCGTCTTTAGTATAAGCTAGTTCATAAGCAGTTTATAAGTTTAGGAACTGATGACCCCGCAGTTAAGAAGTGCATAAGCTTTACAATCATTTGAACATTTTGCTGTAGCAAACCGTATGTATTCGGTACTGAGTAACAAATACTTTGCCTGACTCGAAGTACTGAATCCTTACTGATAAATACATTTCGTTACTCGCATCACGCATCAATACGAACTTAATCGTTAGTACATTTCGTTACTCGCATCACGCATCAATACGAACTTAATCGTTAGTACATTTCGTTACTCGCATCTACCGTATCGATCACTGGCGTATCCAGGATCGTGGTCTGGTGGGGGCTGAGGTCAATCCCGCGCCGTGCAGTATTGCACCACAGAAAAATATATATGTTACTTTGTGATTGGACCTTTCTATTTGCCTAAGCATGGTCTGGGGGGCTTCAGCCTTCAAGGGGGAGGGTTCGAGGAGGGTCTGGAGGGGGCTACAACATGTTCGTCGGGGTCGGAGGGGAGGGGGACTGGAGCTCGACAGCCCCCCCCCCCCCCGTATACTCCACTTCAACGAAAATCAATACGGAAAATGTCTGTATTCTGTGGTAGTATTTTTTCTGACGTAATTTACAAAGACATTCATGACAAATTTTAAGCGCGTATGGCATAGCTGTATGATTATTTTCGTTATTAGACATTTTAGATTATGCTTCTTGGTCCGTATTTGTAGGTTAATCCTCGATGATCTGATGTCCGCTTTTAATGCAAACGCACGTTTTATTGTATTTTTTACCTGTAAAGGTTTCGGTTTAATGGTTACTTTATTATTTTTGATCTGGTGTAGTATAAAAAAGTTTTTAAAAAGTATTGAAAAGTTATTATCTACACAAGTGATACATTGTCACTGATTAGAGTAGGCCTATTACAAAGTACAACAGTTCCGCTGCTGTAACAATGATCGGTCACACGGGTCAAGTCAAGTTTACGATACAACCCGTCGGCTTTGACCAATGACGTCATTAGTCAGAGATGTTTATGTATATTTAAGAATATGATTTTAAATTTGTTGTATCAAAGATATGGACTTATTTGCATATGGTCGTTGATGTAATTAAAGAAAGACAATTGATAACTTGATTCATTCGTCGTTAAACGGATTGGACGAGTTTGTCATAATTAACCTTCCCCGATCCAGCAAAGAATACGACACAGATATCTCATGAAATAACATTTCGATTCGGAAGATTTGTTTCAAGAGTTTCTGAAAGCTGTCAGAAGAGTTTATAATCCTGAATGAAGTTGTATCATTCTGTATATTTTCTTTCGGATGTGGGGCAGTGTCCGAGCCTAGCCGCGAGCTATCACTCTTGACTAATGATAATGAGAAAGTTTAGTTACACAGTGTTCCTAATAATTAAGTTAATGATGGACACGAAAGAATGTGTCTCTATTTATTGTAACATGTGAAAGTGGACGAAACGTATCGATCATTCTTTTACGTCCTTACTTTCTTGTAATTACTATTTGAAGTAAACTTTCAAATTGTTATGCCAATATCTCCGTAGTAAGGCAAATGTTTTGTCCTGAAAACTTCAGTTAAAACGAAAATTATTTTTTCTAAACGGACAAGGTAAATACAACAACCTGTCAACCATAGAGCAGGTACAATATTACTTTAGCTGCGAGTGAAACGAGCAACAATAACACTTACTATGTAGTTTGTGAAAAATATTAAGGCATATTCTATTAATGTGTCACAATTTTGCAATATGTTACTTGTGAAAACCAATATTTACGTGAAAACTATAATCTTTAATTTACGAGGATAGCCAGTTGACTGTACGGACAAGGGTACATGCATTAATAATAAAATGGATAGCATGTGTTTCATTTATCACACACATTTGTTAAACTAGCTAATAATTATATATCTGCAATCTCGTTCATCGTATTATCTTTCGTATATTGCCGCGGCGGAGTGGCGCTATGCTACGCTGCGCGAGGCAATTCCCCGTCGGGGGTTCGAATCTCCCCTCGGGCATGGATGTTTGTGCTGTCTTTGGTATAAGCTAGTTCATAAGTAGTTTGTAAGTTTAGGGACTGATGACCCCGCAGCTAAGTCCCTTAAGCTTTACAAACATTTGAACATTTTTTGTATATTAATAATTGATATATTTCTTGATAGACGTCAGATGTTCAAATGTTATTACTTCCATATCTTTGCTTCGTATATGACGTCTCTGGTCAGAGCCGACGTGTTGTATCGTACTCTTGACTAACCCCGGTCATACCCGTCTTCGTCACGAAATATTCCAATTGATTCTGTCACTCCATGAGCGAACTACGGGCAAAGCCTTTAAGTAGAGTGCATAAGCAGTACTTAAAATGAAAGTCGCGGGATGGATCTCGCTGATATAGCTCAAACTGTGTGAGAAGTAGTAGGAGAAGCGTTTCAAATTATTAAAATATCTCGGGAGAGCACCCTAGGAAAAGAGAAAGGCGCACGACAGATTTTCTGTTACAGTATTAGCTAGTTTGAATGAGAATTTGTTCACTTGGCGTGACGTGAAGGATGAGCGAACAGGTTGCCATCTTTGCGGTCCAGTTTTATTTCCAGTAACTAACTTTTTCATTTAATTTTATTCTTTGAAATGGAACACTTTTAAGTATAAAATTTAGTTATGAAGTTCAGTGCTCCTCAAAAATGTTCAAATGTTTGTAAATCTAAGGGACTTAACTACGTTGGTCATCAGTCCCTTGGCTTACAAACTACTTACACTAACTTAAAGTAAGGACAACACAAACACCCATGCCCGAGGGAGAACTCGAACACCCGACGGCGAACGGTCGTCCGCGCTGCAGATGGGCACCTTAGTGCACACGGCTAGTCTACCGCGGCTTCAGTGCTCCATGCATGGCCATAACAACAGCGAGAGGGTTCTTAAAATACAGTTTACGTGTCGGCGGCTACGGTTAGAGGGGTATGTTGTTGGGTTAGGATAGGGGACTAAACTGCTAAGATTATCATTCCCCCGGTGGGGAGGGGAAGGAGTGAGGATAGGAAAGGAGGGGAGGGGCAAAGGAAATGCAGTTCGCGAAGGGAGCCGTGAGCCCCCTGGGGGGGGGGGGGGGGGGAGGCTTCAGTTAGAAAAGTATTAACTCCAACAGTTAACATTTCTTCAGAGTCTTCAAACTGCTACAGACAAGCAACAGCAGAAAGCATGCTTACCACACGAGAGATTGCAAAGACAGAGTAGCGGCCGTATTTCTAGGTGGCACTGGTAACGATGCGTCTGTAAGGAGTGCTGTTTCTTTTAGTAACGGATATAGTTCCTTTCGTTACTCTCACGCCGCGGCGGAGTGGCCCAGCGGATTGAGGCAATATGCTCCGGTGCGCGAGGTCACTACCGTCGGGGGTTCGAATCCCTCCTCGGGCATGGATGGTTCAGCTGTCTTCAGTACAAGTTAGTTCATAAGTAGTTTGTAAGTTTAGGGACTGATGACCCCGCAGTTAAGTCCCATAAACTTAACAAACACTTAAACATTTTTTGTTACTCTCACAACTCTAAACATCTCTCCGTCGACGGCTTGCTCACCACTAGGAACTTTAGTGTCGTTGCAACTCATTTGGTAACAACTTTCACAGCATTGATTGTCGTGACTGTATATGTTAGACTGTGGTTTTAAACACAAGCCTGAACTCTTTCAGAAATTAACTAAGACAAAAATAAGCCTACTAATGCGACATGCCACCTGAGCCGTTGCCTACGAAATAATTACTATTAAAGGCAACGCATGGGTAAAGGGCAGGCGATCGCATCAGCTAACAAAACGAAGTAAGAGCATACTAGTCAAACGCAACTTCACTTTTTCGCAGCTAATACTTTGATAATTGATGTGAACTTCTGAAAAAAAAAACCTAAATCTGTCCGCATGTCGTGAGATTTTTATTATTATTATTTTAAGCAACATATTGATCTGGGCATTGCCGTGAGCGCAGTGAAACATAGATCTATCTGCATCACGTCAGATTTTATTTTTAAAACGCACGAGCAGAAGCACGTGCTTAATAATTCTCAAAGCGGGCGAGCTTCTCTCAAATTTTGGCTTTCTAGACAGTAAAATTTCTGCTTTATTGTCACAGCTCTCTACAACTAATATTCTATCTCGAACTCTGCCCTGTAATTGGCTAACTTGATCCCTTGCCCTGTGCTTTCATTTAATGACAAAAGTACATCACACAGCGTAACGTCTATTTTATAGTTCGCTAAGCTTTCGCGTCATATTAGGCAAACTTCGTATTTCTACTTCTGTTAAAAAACCAAACATTTGATACTAACTCGAATTATTTACAAACTAATGGAAAAACTAGCCACGCTGGCGTAGCCGCGTGGTCTAAGGTATCATGCTAAGAGTTGGGCGGCCGCCCCCGCCGGAGGTTCGAGTCCTCCCTCGCACGTGTGTGTGTGTGTGTGTGTGTGTGTGTGTGTGTGTGTGTGTGTGTGTGTGTGTGTGTGTTGTCCTTGGTGTTAAGTTAGTTTCAGTAGTTTGTAAGTCTAGCGATTGACCATGGCAGTTTGGTCCAATAGGTTTACAGGCATTTGAAACTTTTGGAAAAACGTAGAATGCGACTTCGGAGATCAGTTTCGATTTAAGAGAAATGTAGGAACACACGAGGCAATAAGCCTACTCATATTCGTAGAAGGTAGGTTGAGGAAAGACAAACATACGTTTAAGTTTTTGTAGATTTAGAGAAAGCTTTTGATAATATTGACTGGAATACACTCTTTTTAATTCGGAAGTTAGCAGGGGTAAAATATAGGGAACGAAAGTTTTATATAACGTGTACAGAAACCAGATAGCAATTATAAAATTTGAAAGGCATGAAAGGGACGCAGTCATTGGGAAGGGAGTACGACAGGGGTGTAGCCTTTACCCTATGATATTCAAGCTGTAATTGAACAAGTTGTGAAGGAATGCAAGGAGAACTTTTGAGAAGGAATTAAAGTTCAGGGAGAAGAAATAAAAACTTTGTTTATCAATTTTTCTGAGAAATTCGACATCTCCCCTGCTCACAATATTCATAACATTTACTTGCGACGGTATTACGATGGTCGGAACTTAAATAGTGGCAACACTGCTGTGGAGACACTATGAAATGGAAACTACTATTGTCGCTGATAGCACACGTTGTTGACATGGTTACTTCTGTTCCAAACTGGAGAACAGTATTCGGCGACAGGATACACAAGTGCTTGTGCTGTGGTTCTTAAGGTGTTTGCGTTAGATCCCCAACTAACACCAGCCAGTTCCCTAAGTATATTGTTTCTTGACTTTATCTTCTGTCCTTTTAGTTCTATGTGTTTCCTATGTCAGGGATCTGTCGAGAGTCACACCCAAATATTTGAGGTGTCGAGAATGCCGTAATTTTTTGTTGCGAAAGATAACATTTAGTTCTCTATTTGCCACTCCGTTGGATAGGTGGAGTGAACTAACTTCTGTTTTATTGTGGATCGGGCGTCTCCAATTCGAATGTCTTGCTTTGAGTTGCAATTGGTAGGTCGTCATCGTAACCAAACTTTACAGTCAGTGGTAACTATGTCGCTGATGTATAAGTTGAATAAAAGCGGGGCCAGATTACGTTTACAGATGTCATTACGATTAATGTAGGCAGAGCTAACCACATCCACTGGCTAATTATAGAGCATGATGATCTATTGTACTTACTGATATTAGAATTTAATGAATGTCTTTCCATTTAAAAGTGTTGACATTGAACAATAATTTTGACACTTGTATAATATATGAAAATGCAAACATGGAAGCTAGTAGGTTTAATGCAAATTTGGGACCATAACTTCTCTGTGATGCGTATGCTAAATGGGAAAATTTATCAACTGTTATAAAATACCGAGGGTAAAGAAATTATCATTAAGGAAAACGTATGTAAAATTCAAGCACTATTAACTGAATTTATGGAGAAAACTGAAGATGATGATGACGTAATATTAAGACTTATTTTCATACGTGAACAACTGCTACTCCTCATATCCAAACATTTGAGGTATGCCTCAGCACTGCTTCTTACAATTTGCAGTTTTTTCTAAACATCCCCAGCTGGTTTTTCAGAAAGTTGAAAATTGATGTTCGATGACCACAATATTTGTAAATGTTTAATTTATTCGTTATTAATAGTGCAATAAACGAATTTCTTAAAAATATATACAAACTTAGCATGAAGCCCTTGAAGCATGTGCCTTCTACTGGATGAAAAGTTGGCGTGAGTATTTTCCCCTTTAATGTACGCATTTATGTATGTTTACTGTATTAAATCGTATACTAACAAGAAAATTACCAAGTAGTTAGACGTAATGTAAATATATCGTATGAATTACAAACAAAGAAAGGCATAAAAGGCATCAATACGTATGTCTGTATACGAATCGGCCGACTCAATGCGTGACGTCATCAAAGCTATATACGCCCTTGATTTCACGAAGGCAGTGGCATTGCCGTACAGAACGTGGCACGTAACACTGGATGACACATGGACCACACCGCTGGCAACGGGTTCTACACAGCGCTGGTGACAGCTTTGAAGGACAGTAACAGGTGCAAACATGTAACGCTTTTGAATCGGTTGTGAATAAATAGTTGCCACTGTTCGCAAGCCTCGTATTTTCTTTCCACATGATCCATATTCTATAAAAAAATATATAATGCGACAATTACGAATTCATAATTTTGTAAAAAAAAAAAAAAAAAAAAAGAAAAAGAAAAAGGAAAATAAAGGAAATGGAGAAGATTTCCTCACACCTTCATCCCTTTTTCATCCTTGATCTGTGTTCAGTTTTTCACATGCTATCCACTTCGCCGTCTTACCACTACGTCTCAGGGGGGCTGCGATGAGGAGCTTAACTTCTTAGTAAGTTGGAGGCATCTCACCTCTCGATACCTCTCTCTATCCTCTCATATCTCTCTCTCTCTCTCTCCCTCCATTTTGACGTGAATGTACACATATGCAACACGCTCTTAGCGTTTGCATATTGTTTCTTCTGTAAAACATTTTTAAAGCATTTTATATAGCATTACATGGACTGACAATTTTTGGGTGGCAACCAATAAAGACAAAGTCGGTTTTCGTTTCAGCGAAATCTATTTACAAAATTTCAGTCACTAAGTTTCTTCTCCGAAAGTGAAATAAATGACTGACCCCACTTCCAACTTAGGAAGAAATTATCATTGTAACAGAATAAGAGAAACCCGAATGAAAAATTTGAGGATTCATTTTATCCACATGATAATAAAGAGTAGAACAATGGAGAAATAGTTTGAAAATTGGCCGATAAACTCCTTGCTAGGCATTTATGTGTGAACGCCATAGTGGTCATGTAGATTTAAATATAGATGATCTTTTAAACTTCAGTTGCTATCACTGTTGCAAAATTACTTTGTTGTAGAGATATGAAGTCTCATTCTCCTATCAATTTTGGCAATGAGGATTAACCCTTGTTTTCTCGGCTGTTAATAGCTTTATATCAACAGTCTTACAATTGTTTTACTTTCCTGTTATTGTATTAAATGTCAAATACATTTGTTGCTGATACAATTAACAATCACATTAATGTGATCGAAATGTTTTAACCTTTTCGTGAGATTTTAACGTTCGTTACTTTTCCTCCAGTGTCTGCATGATCAATTACAAATCCCACAACCTGTCAATTTTTGTTTTTCCATGCATTTCTTTACTTTCTCTCTATGCGTATTTTATTTTGACGTTGTATTCTCCTTGTCAGTTTAATTAAACGATGCCTCTGGAGCACCACGTCATGTGTTTAGTGATAATTTTACCGCTGTTTTCCTGTTTCACATTTCTTTTCCGTTTAGTTCTCCAGCAGGACTCATTTGTTTAAGAAAACATCCCGCATCTGCAACCTTATATCACATTATATAATTTGATTCTGGGACAGCATAATCTTTCACTTCATCTACCCTACCGTGCTGCCGTCCTAGCATTGCTATTCAGTAAGTCCCTTTACTACAGAGTGCCTCACAAAAAAAGGAAATTTCTTTAGATTCTGTAACATCAGTTGACACACATATTATTTATATTTTACACAATATATATATAATGTATATTTTACTGAGTTTGCCACTCGAATGTTCATAATCATTGGAAGTGCTCATAATGATTCTCTTTGGCTTCCACACAGCGGTACTTCATTCTTCTGTAGCGGACGCTTGAATAATGCAAAACACTAAATCTTTGGGTCTGGTGTCGCGGCGAGCTCCAACACTTTCAGTTGTGCAGGCGTCGCGATGTGACACATCATGCCAGATCCTTGTTTAGCTTTTGCAGCAGGTGCCCCTTCCCTTGTTAGTACTCATACAACATTGGAAAACTTATTTTTATTCACGGAGTGTGTGACCTCTAGACCACTGGGGACACAGCGATCACCACACCTGCACGGAATTGCTGAATCACGCCTCCCGTCAGATACAAATTCTCAATTTTTACCCTGTCCACTAGACATAAAACTTCGTAGTTACTTTGTAAACTAATTCTCGTAAGAGTAAGGGCCTAGGAGTGCCTCTGCACTGAAGAAAGGATAGTTGCCCGTCATCGACAAATTCTGTAAGTTAAATATATGAGGTGTCTGTTCTTTCGGACATGTTGCCGATGGCGGGCAATGATCCTGAATCTTATATGTTTAAATAAAATTAAACAATTATATTATGGTCGGGGTCGGAAACTGAAACTAGCGTGTGTGAGGTTTGTGTATTGATGCAACAGTACCGATCTAGTTCAGTACAGCACTGTGAATGTAAAAACTTATCTGATTGTCTGAACATCAAGTAAGAGTCAATATTATAATTAATAAGCCTGGCATCGACTGACTGCATTCAGTATGGCCCTGTTAGTGTCCTGAACACAAGTCTGGTAAACAGTGAATGACAAGTCCGGTTGTAGCTCAAGTTCTGATTCGTTAACCAGACAGACAAATTATTCATTAATTAAATTAAATACTGACCAATGTTTAACACAAATTTGATATCCAAAATTAAAATGTGATTATGGGTGGACTGATAGACAATGTCTGACAGTGACTGATAGTAGCGGAATGACGTAATAGTATGACACAGGAAAACACTAAACTTGACAATTATGTGTCTATTAATTAATTAAAGATCAAAGTTTAGATTACTACTACACAGACTGAGCATGACATCTGTTCGTAGAATAACAAACTATAACAATTGCTGATACCAATGAAAGGAACTTGTAACCTGCAATATATCATAGAGTAGAAACGACTAAGTCGATAATTGTGTAATTGACTAATTATTTACAGTATAGATCAAACTTTAGTGTATTAGATTGCAAAACTGACTAAGTAGGGATTCGGTTGCGAGCTTAACAACAATTATCGTGTGTATCGACACCTTATGATCTAACTTTATTAACAAACCAATTATTGTGTTGTCAGCAAGTGGTGTAATTAATATCTATATGAAAAGGCACGTTACACAATAGGCCTGATAAGCTATCTGGTTACGATTTCTACAATTTAATGTGAATGATGTAACAAAAAGTGAACAATAAGCAAGTGGTGTAATTAATTTGATATGTCGAGTACTTTCCACGACTGGCAAGAAATATATATATATATATATATATATATATATATATATATATATATATATATATATATATATATATATATATATATATATCACTCACCTCTCATCCGAAGACAGCAGCCGGAGACAGCAGCTTCTTACAGCACATTAATGATGAAATATAAATAAAGTTGATACTTGTATCTACCGTTTAAAAGTTGCAACTTAAAATAATTTGGGGATAATAAGAAATTTCAGTTTAAACAAAAAGGGGGACATAAAGCTGTCTTGAATTAAAACAAAGTTATAAGTTATGATGATGATTATTATTATCATTACCTTATCAACATAATCATTACAAAAAATACAAAATCAAAATCAGAATGATTAAGAATCCTAAAGGCTTACAACAATACTCTCGCAGTCTATAGCAGTTAACCAACGCCTAATTTCGTCCGTCCACTTCCACTCACTCACCCCTTCTCTCTGCGTCCTTCTCCCTCTACTGACTCAACAGTTCATATAATAATATCTTTGGCCAAAGGGACAGAACAATGCTGCCACCCTTCAATCCTTCCTTCTGTGCGGAGGCACTCCTAGGCCTTTACTCTTACGGGAGTTAGTTTACAAAATAACTACGAAGTTTGAGTTCTAGTGGGCAGCGTAAAAGTTGAGAGTTTGTTTCTGACGGGTGACTTGCTTGAGCATTCCGTGCAGGTGTGGCGATCGCTATGTCCCCAGTGGTGTAGGAGTCAGCGCAACTACCTAGACAGCAGGAGACCCGGATTCGAATCCCGGCTGGGTACACACTGTCAACTTTACCCATTCGCAGTTAATGTCATACATTGCATGAATATGTATAGATAATAAGTTCAGGATCAAAAGTGGCGTCTGTTGTTTCGGACATGTCCAAAAGAACAGAGACCACACATATATATAACTTAAACTGTTTTTTATTTATTGCTATGAAGAACTGTGTCATAATGTCCCTGCATTTCTTCAGTCCCTACATCGGATGTTCTTGCTAGATAAGGACTATCACCTCGCGTTGGAAATTCGTTAGTTGAGCCATCCTGAAAGAAACGATTAACAATGTATGGATTACATGTGTATTATACAAAGTGGAACAGTACAAAGCCATACAGCTGCATATTAGACATACTATTGCACATACAATAGCTCGTATTGTAGAAATTCCAAGTTTCCTACTTTTTGTGGGGAACACCGTAGTTTCAAGTGTTCTTATTATCTATCGTAACACATAAAGTACCTTTTCAGAGGGAATAATCTATTTTCTTGGTAGTTACGTAGCGAAGTAAACCCGTGAAGGAAAATCGTGTGTCTTTCTTATCCCTGCGCGTAACTACGGTCTTATTGTCTTTCCTGAAATGTCTGAACTCATTATCTGTTACTCTAAGACGTGTCTCCAGCCACCAAAACTAAACTGTTCGCTTGTCTTGTTAAGTTCGAGTATCCCCGGCTGTGTAGTCTCGTACCAGTGAGAACCCAACACATACTCTCTTGCAACGGAGGTAACGGCATGTAAAGCATTTTATTGGTGTACATGTTTCCTTCTGATTGAAACCATTTTACTTGCAGACCGTTTTGAATTCCTGTGATTGCATTTAATTACATCTTATTATTATATATACACAGTAATAATATCTTTTATCTGTTTGAGACAGAAAGATTGGATATTCTCTGAAATCAATAGTGTTCGCGACCTGTCGATACATTTCTTTTAAATTATCATTATTAAGGACAACAGCCAAGATCACTTATAAAGTTTTATGTCGTCTTCTGTTTTCGGTAGATTAAAGTGCCATCTTCGGATATTTAGGTTCATTCTTTATGGCAGCGATCTTGGCTGTTGTTCTTAATAAATTGATTGAAAGGATCGCCTCCCAAATATGACATAATTTTTTTTTTTATTTTAATTTTTACATTGTACTGTTTGTTGGTTGGCTGCAAGAGTAACCCAGACAGAGTCGAGTTACGCCGAGATGATAACAAATTCCGCTACAGACAGATATGCATGAAACAGTTGCTTTCTGCCAGGATGTCTTAGCATATGCAAGGTGCTTCGGATAGCGCCCTGACAGCACGATGTTCCAGTGAAGTGATCCAGGCGCAGAAGCAACACTCACTAACTGCCACGAGTCAGATATTTCGGCAAAGATTTTCGCAACAGGCTGACGTTAGTGGGTCAAAACGAAGCTTCTCATGTCCGTATAAACAGCGACCCACGAGAAACATGCCCCCCCCCCCTAGCCATATCTTCTCTACTTCTACTACTACTTTTATTGTCTCATTACCTGATCTAATTCCTTCAGCATCTTCTGATTTTCTAACATTACATTCCTTTACCCTCGTTTTACTCTTGTTAATGTTCATTTTATATCTTCCTTTCAAGACACTGTCCATTCCATTCAGCAGTCTCTGACAGTATTACTATGTCATCGGCAAACCGCAAAGTTTTTATTTCTTCTTCCTGAAGTTTAATTCCCTCTCCAAATTTCTCCTTGCATTCCTTCACTGCTTGCTCAATGTACAGACTGAACAACATTGGGGAAAGGCTACAACACTGTCTTACTCCCTTCCCAACCTCTGCGTCCCTTTCTTGCCCTTCGACTCTAATAACCGCTGTCTGGTTTTTGTATAGGTTGAATATAACTCTTCGCTCCCTATATTTTACCCCTGCTATCTTCAGGATTTGATAGAGTGTATTACAGTCATTGCCAAAAGCTTTTTCCAAATCTACAAATGCTAAAAACGTTGGTTCGTCTTTCCTTAGCCTATCTTCTAAGATAACTCGTAATGTGAGTACTGCCTCCCGTGTTCCTACATTTCTCCTAAATCCAAACTGATCTTCCACGAGGTCGGATTCCACAAGTTTTTCCATTCGTCTATAAATAATCCGTGTTAATATTTTGCATTGGCACTACAATATTCTTTTTGAAATCTGAGGGTATTTTCCCTGTCGCATACAACTTGCACACCAGGTGGAACGGCCGGCCGCAGTGGCCGAGGAGACTGAGGCGCTTCAGTCACGGTCTGCACGGCCACTACGGTCGGGGGTTCGAATCCCCCCTCGGGCATGGATATTTGTGCCGTCTTTAGTATAAGGTAGTTCATAAGTAGTTTGTAAGTTTAGGGACTGATGGCCCCGTAGTTAAGTCCTATAAGTTAAAAATAAAAATAAATAAAAAACCTGGTGGAACAATTTCTTCATGTTCAAATGTTTGTATAGTCTATGGGACTCAACTACGGGGTTATCAGTCCCTAAACTTACAAACTACTTATGAACTACATTACGAAATACGACGGCACAATTATCCATGCCCGAGGGGGGATTCGAACCCCCGACCGTAGTGACCGTGCAGACCGTGACTGGAGCGCCTTAGTCTCCTCGGCCACCGCGGCCGGCAATTTCTTCATGGCTGGCTCTCCTAATGACATCAGCAGTTCAGACGGAATATCATCTAATCCAGGGGCCCTGTTTCGACACAAATCTCTCAACGCTCTGTCAAATACTTCTCGCAGTATTGATGTCCTATCTCATCTTGCTCCACTTCGTCTTCCATTTCTAGAACACTGCCTTCAAGTTTCTTTCCTTTGTATATATTCTTTCCACAGTTCAACTTTTCCCTCTTTGTTTAGGATTGGGTTTTCGTCTGACTTCTTGATATTCATACAGCTGCTTTTCTTGCCTCCAAATATCTCTGTTATTTTCCTGTAGGCGGTATCTATCTTTCCCCTAGTTATACAATCTTCTACGGTTCTGCATTTGTCTTCTAGCCTCTCCTACTTAGCCAGTCTGCACTTCCTGTCAATTTCATTTTCCAGACGTTTGTACTTCCTTTTGCCTGCTTCAATCGCTGAAATTTTATATTTTCTCCTCTCATCAATTAAGTCCAGTATTCCCTGTGTTATCCAGGGATTTCTATTAGGCCTTGTCCTTCTGCATATATGATCCTCTGTATCTACCGTATCTCTCAGAGCTACCCAGTCCTTTTCTACTATATTACCTTCCTCCGTTTCAGCCAATGCTTGCCTAATGCTCCCTGTGAAACTCTCAACCATCTCTGTTTCCTTCAATTTGTCCAGGTTCCATCTCCTAATTTTTCTACTCTTATGCAGTCTCTTAAGTTTTAATTTACAGTTCATTACCAATAAGTTATGATCAGAGGTTATATCTGCCCCTGGATATGTTTTACAGTTTAAAACCTGGTTTCAAAATCTATTTCTTACCATTATGAAGTTAATCTGGTGCCTTCCATTGTCTCCTGATATCTTCCATGTATACAGCCTCCTTTCGTGATGATTGAACTAAGTGTTGGTGATCATTAAGTTGTGCTTTGCACAAAATTCTACCAGGCGATCTCGTAAAAGAAAACTCGACTGATGGCTCGACTATGTAAGGGACTGTTGTTCACAGTTACATTTACGCCCACTACTTAATGGTCTGCGATGGAGTAGCCGAGCGGTCTAATGCGCCTCGCTGCGGAGCGCGTGATTGCTCGCCGTCGGAGGTTCGAGCCCTTCGTGGAGCATGGGTGTGTGTGTTTGTCGGTAGGTTAGTTTACCTTAGGTTAAGTAGTTTGTAAGCTACGGACTGGTCCGATAGATTTACAAACAAACAAACTTAATGGCCTACGAGAATGAGTGAAAAAAAAAATTAACGCCACGTATAGTATTACATACACAATATTCAATTGTATTATCGTTCTAAGGTCCTGTTCTACACAGTTTTGTATAATAATAACAACGTCGATATGTTCGGTCACGTAATTAGTATAGCCGTTCTTACTGAATGCATTTATTTCGCGCATGAAATAAAACAATTCAGCGAATAAATAAAACAATTCTGAGTGTCACCCGGCCGCCTAAAATAGAGCTCCTTACCTCGACGACCTCCGCCAGACAAAAGACCACGAGTTCAGTGAACCAGCTCCCAGCTGCACGAATCACGTGACCAACCGAACACAGTTCAAAATACCGATCCATTCCACAGATCTTTCTTAAAATGAAACATTATTGCAATTTCTTCAGTAATTATTTACATAATTACGTTCAATTTTCTTATTCAGGCTCAGTTTGCTGTAAACACAAATTTTAACAAAACATATCTCTTATTATCGCAAATAGATTATGTTTCTTCTTGTTATCTTATAAAATTACTGCTGGAAATTTTTACTAAGATTGGGGAAACTAAGTTTAAGGCTCGAAGGTCATTATTCGCGAAATTACGTTTAAATCGTGCCTGTCATGCTAACGTCAGGCTGTCCTGAAATGAACTGATAATTGTAATTCTCATGAAAGCATCACGCAATTTAGTTGCGTATTATAACGGGTATAGAATTCTAATACGATTACAGTATGTGTCTTAAAGATATATTCCACACCGCGGTCTCCAAAGAAAGGGAAATATCATAGCCTTGATTCTCACTTCGTCTGTTCCAGCATCTTAATCCCAGCTGTTTGGATTCAATTGGGCAACTGGAGGTACTCTTCCCTAACCTATGTAAGTGTTTTCTATATAATTGTTCCTTTGCCTTTTAATCGCGCTTTAAATCGTTTGCCATAACCGATTCCTGTGAATGTTGTTCGGTAATGTCCTAGGTTGTTTCGTTTATACTCTATTGGTGTTTTATGCCGGGCACGAAACTTTTATTCCATGACAGTGGGGTATACGAAGATCCCAGTCTTTAGTATGTGATTGATCTTTGGTTCTTTAAATTTTTTTATATTATATGCGTGTAAAGGAAGAAACAAGCACACAGCTTTTTGGAATGACAGCATGTAAAACGAAAAAGGAGGCGTTTCAAAAATGGCTCCATACAAGAACTCAGGCAGGCAGAAAGTTACGTTGAAGAAAGAGTCAAACCCAGACAGATAATTGCAGAATCCTAGCAAATCACGGGAAGACTTTGGAAATAAGTTCGAAACTTTGGGTTAAGCCGAAGGTAAACGATTCTGAAGCGTAATCAGCAGTCGTTGAAAGGGAGGGAAGAAGGACATATCAGGAAAGCTTCTAGTGAAGCCTGTGGATTCCTTGGGCAGTTGAAGGGGATATTTTGAATAGTTGTTCCATCTAAGTTAAACTTTGAGTGATGTATCTGAGGTATAATCGGACAGGAATGATGAAGGAAACAGGATCACATTTGAGGAAGTGGAGAGAACGGTCTGTAGACTGCAGTGCCATAAAGCGGCTAGGGTAGGTTAGATGAAGTCACAACTCGTCAAATACAGTGGAACATCAGGTCTCAAATGGTTACACAGGATAATTGAAATGGCGCGGCAGTCGGGAGAGGCTCCGTCTGACTGGACTAAAGCAGTAGCAAACCAATTTTCAAGAACGGAAACAGGAAAGATTGTAACAACTACAGAGGTATCTCTTTAATTCACGTTGTGGTCGAAATATTCTCAGCTATTGTTGAGAGTACGAGCATTATTTGAAGACAATTTGGATGAAAATCAGTGTGGGTTTAGCGTTTAGGCCTCTTAGAGGCTGTCCGGACCAGATCTTTAGCTTACTGCATATAATGGAGAAGTGCTATGAGTGAACAGGGAATTGTATCTACGTTTTATAGATCTAGAAAAGACATGTGACGTGTTCCTAGGAGGAATCTATTGTCAGTTCTACAAGATTATGGAATAGGAAGCAAACTTCTGCAGGCAATTAAAGGTCTTCATGTAGATTTTCACGCAGCAGTTACAGTTAGCGGTAAATCGAGTTCATGGTTAACGGTAGTTTCTGGGGTAAGACAAGGCTGTAACCTGTCACCACTGTTGTTCATGCTATTTATGCACCATAATTTGAAAACAATAGATTGGCAGGGTGAGATTAAAACAGGTGAAAACAAAATAAGTAGTCTCGCAAATGCAGACGACTTAGTTGTGATGGCAGACTCGATTGAAAGGTTGCAAACAAATATTTCAGAGCTAGATCAGAGGTTCAACACATTGAGTTCCAAATAGGAGGAACAAAGTTTGAACAGGTGGACAGTTTCAAGTACTTAGAATGTATTTCCTCGAACGATGGCAACATAGTGAAAGAACTGGAATGAAAGTGTAGCAAATTTAATGCAGTGAGTGCTCTCCTACGATCTACTCTCTTCTGCACACTAAGTTAGCAGCGCACCGCTCTATCTTTCGACCAGCTTTGTTGTATGAGATTTAAAGTTGGATGGATACAGGTTACCTTATTAATATGGTTGAAATTACAGATATGAAAGTAGCAAGGATAATTGCAGGCACTAACAGTTGAGAACAATGGCAGGGGGTGTCCATGATCAAGAAAAAAAAAAAAAAAGCAACTAGGAACTAACACCATAGATGGAGAAGTTTGAGCGAACAGTCTGAAATGGTGTGGTCATGTTACACGAATGGGAGAAGCAAGGTTACCTAAGAGGCTGATGGGTTCAGCAGTTGAGGGTAAGAGGAGTCAGACCAAGGAGAAAGTACATGAATTCAGTTAAGAATGACTTTGAAGTAACAGGCTTAAAATCAGATGAGGCATCAATTTTAGCATTGAATAGGGGATCATGGAGGGTCTATGTTCCAGACTAAACGTTGAAAGGCATAACCAGTCTCTAATGAGGTTGATATTGTTTTTACAACTTGATTGGTAGGTTTTATAAGGCTGTAGTTATATTTGTTATACCTTGTAATTTTTAAAACCTTTATGGTGGATTTTTAGGTCCAGAAACAGCCTGTATACGAAATAAAAATTGTTGATGCATCAAATGTTGTGTAAATCTCTGATGAAGTTACTTGTTTTCTTCCTTTAGAAACAGCTACGTGATTTCACAGAAAACAAACCTATGCAGCCCACTTTATTTCTACGTTTTCTATGAAAAAACTGGAACTTGCATATTCATTCCGAGAGTCGTGGTGCAATACAATGTTATATACCCTACATCTGCTCTGGCAAGCCAGTGGTGCCCATGTTATTTTGGTATGTAGCCAGAAAAAGCCTCTGGCTAGTTTCTGTAAATTCCTGAACTACACATTTTCAGAGAGTACACCATTCAGTGTCCGTGCAGATGATTCGTTTATTTCAAACCATCTCACAGGCCCATATGTGTGTCACATTAGTATTATCTTTAGCATCTGGCGTTTCCAGTTGCTTGATAACATTTCACAACCGTAGCGACTGGGGCATTTGGGGTTATGGCAACAAACCAAATCACTACGAGCAAACACAATGCAATTAACCCGTTTTTTATATTTTATGCGCCCCAGTTAATCACATTTTTTGGGGGTTTACAACCTCCCCTTTAACCCTGCCTAACACACACAATTAGAAAATTAAGGAAAATTGAAGACACCTCTTAACTTAATGACTCCAGTGTCAAAAATCGAAAATAAAGTGCAGTCTCCTGTGCATTAAAAGTGGAACAAAATAAGCAATATCCTCGTAATAGGTGAACATTGTATACATGGAAACTTAAACCTATAGCAGGGTGTCTCTACCACTAGAACGAAAGGAAAGAAATCCGTGGGAGATGAGAAATGGAAGAAGACGTTCTCTTGCTGCAAATAAACTAACAATATTTATTTTTTCGTGATTAGAAAAAACTTCTACATCTCAATGACTTCATTGTCTAAACAAAGCTAAAATTAATACATTCTGCATAGAAACAGAGAGAGATTTAAAAATAGGGGAACTTGGAATCGCTTTAGCTCTAAAAACAGTCGTATAGAAAATACTCAGAGGAAGAACATAAACTCATTGAGGTATAAAGAACAGAGGAAGATGCTCACTTCCAGTAAGCCAACAAAGAACAAATCCTCCGATGAAAGTTCAGCAAATTTAAACCAAACACTCCTATGGGTACTAGAGAGGCAGCTCATACGAGACGACCCACAATCCAAAACGAACACATCAAGGAAACAAAGAACATAAAGAAACCCACATTATCGCTGGAGACAAGGGAACTAACAGTAAATAGAATCTCCCATGACAATTCGGATTTTGTGGTTATCCCTAATTCACTGAATGTTCATTTAGATGTTCAAATGTTTGTGTAGCTTATGGGACTTACCTACGGGGTCATCAGTCCCTAAACTTTCAAACTACTTATGAACTAGCTAACACTAAGGACGGCACAAATATCTATGCCCGAGGGGGATTTCGAACCCCTGACCGTAGTGGCCGTGCAGACCGTGACTGACGCGCCTCAGTCCTCTTGGCCACTGTAGCTGACGTTCATTTAGAGCTGGAATGGAAAAACATATGAAATCCAATCTTGGGGATGATCAGTTTGGATTTAGGCGAAAAGCAGGAACACGGGAGGCAATACTCACATTACGACTTATCTTAGAAGGTAGGCTAAGGAAAAGCAAACCTACGTTTTTAGCATATATCTTTCAAATTCTGAAGGTAACAGGGGTAAAATATAGGGAGTGAAGAGTTATATTCAACATATACAGAAACCAGACAGCGGTTATTAGAGTCGAAGGCAAGAAAGGAACGCAGCGGTTGGGAAGGGAGTAAGACAGGGTTGTAGCCTTTCCCCAGTGGTGTTCAGTCTGTACATTGAGCAAGCAGTGAAGGAATGCAAGGAGAAATTTAGAAAGGGAATTCAAGTTCAGGGAGAAGAAATAAAAGCTTTGCGGTTTGCCGATGACTTAGTAATTCTGACACAGAACGCAAAAGATCTATAAGAGCAATTGAATGGAATGGACAGTGCCTTGAAAAGAGGGTATAAGATGAACATTAACAAGAGTAAAACAAGGATAGTGGAATGTAGTGTCAGATAATCAGGCGATGCTGAAGGAATTAGAGTAAGTAATGAGACATTAAAAGTAGTAGATGAGTTTTGTTATTTGGATAGCAAGATAACTTCTGATGGCCCATGTAAAGAAAATATAAAATGCAGAATGGCTATGGGAAGAAAAGCGTTTCTGAAGAAGCGAAATTTGTTGTCATCCAATATTAATTTAAATGTTAGGAAGTCCTTTCTGAAAGCATTTGTCTGGAGTGTAGCATTGTATGGGAATGAAACGTGGACGATAAGTTCAGATAAAAAGATGATAGAAGCTTTTGAAATGTGGTGCTACAGACGAATGATGAAAATTAGATAGGTAAATCACGTAACTAATGAGGGGACGCGTAACCGAATTGGGGAGAAAAGGAGTTTCTGGCATATCCTGACTATCCTGACTAAGGGAAGGGATACATTGGTGAGACACATTCTGAGACACCACGCAATCGTCAGCATTAGAGGGAAGTGTTTGGGGTAAAGGGAGACAATTTTTTCGTGAATTATGATGGTTTTTCTGACGCTCTGTGCAATCTGGGCACGCCTTCCGTTTTGCGCCATGCGGAGAAGATGCACACAGCATTCTTTTACTCCTTGTATATTATCTCATGTTTCTATTGTTTTATCGCTTCAATGTTTCTTACCCTGTATCCACTATAGATACTTTATGTTCCGATCGTGTTTGTTATTGTTTTCGAACGTTATTGGTTGAACTTGGTGAAGTTTGTTGTGAGTGAAGTACGTCTTGATTGGTATTTTCATTGGTCCCGCTTGTTTTGATAAAAATGCTGCGAATAAAGAAATTCTCGCCTAAATTAAAATTCAGAGGAAATAAATACATAAAGATAAATAAGGTTAGTGGGTCAAAGGAGCCGAGAAAGTTAGACATAAAGAAAATCAGCACATCAAGAAATAAATGCAGTCTCTTCAAGGCATTTCCTCCCAGTGAGCTTGTGGAAATGGAATTTGGAAATATTGTGGTGAATCTTAGCATGCTCTGTGATTTAATTTCCAAAAATACTGTCTGCAGAATATGTGGTGGTGACGTATCAGTGAAGAATTAGTGTCTTCGTAAAGGGATTGTGTTAAACGTGACATTGAGTTGTACAAAATGTGGTGCAGTCGCTACAACAATGACATCAAAAATGGCAAATAATAATTGAAAATTATTGGGCATACAATCTAGTGGAAATACTGCAAAATCCTTAGTGCAAATAGATAAAGAGAGAATCCGCAAAGCTGATATTGCTAATTTAAAATGTACAAAAGAAGCTAGACAGAAAAGAAGAGGGACCAAGAGAAGAAAAGATCAATATGATTCAAATGATGCTCAATATGATACAGGAAAATATTAGTGGTAAGTAATTCTCATCAAAATTGTACTAGAATTGCAATATTAACTTTTAAATTGATTTTTCTCAAAACTACATTTCTTTTACTTTCAGGTACCGTTATTTGATAACCTAGTGGGGTTAGAAAGATGAAATTAGGTCATTTTGTACTAAAGATGGTAATAAATCATTACAAGTAAATTGAGAACCACAAAGCAATCATCAACTGTTTTATAATAGTTAATGTACTAAAAAAATTAAATTTTACTGGTGAAAGATTTTAAAAAAATTTTCTTCAATACCATTAGAGTTACTATGTTCATTTTACTTGTAAATTGAGACATATATGTCATATACATATGCAGTAAAAATTTCGTTGTTTTGTCACTTACAGTTCCTTTGAAAAGTGTACCTATTCAAAGGGTAAAATAGCATTGGCAGAATAGGGATAAAATTTGCCTTTCGTCTCCCCTTAAGAGAAGCCACAGATAACGTAAGGTGCAAAGAAAGCTTTGCTGGAGAAATAATCACGTAATTTTATGGCAAATTCATAATATTGTTAACTATGTGATTATGTAAAGAAACTCTAGATTAAGTACGCGCGCAATAATTATAAACTTCCGTTCAAGGAATGGAATCAGAATATTTAACTTTGGAAGATAAAGGGGTGAAATGTGACATGACAGTCGCTTACCAAATGCAATAAAAAGTCTAACAAATAACCAATCAACATTTGAAAATAATTAAAAAGATTTTCTGAAGAACAACTTATTCTACTCAATAGATAATTTATTGAAGACAAGAACCAAGATCGCATTTCATTCTTTTATTAAGATTACCGGTTTCGGCAGTTTAACTGCCTTCTTCGGATCTGCAAGTGCACACAAAGTCATACTCAAAATGCAACCCTTCACCGCCCCCCCCCCCCCCGGATCCTCTTATGTTTGCAGTAGAGACCGGAAAATAATGGACCAGGAGAAGAAAGTTGCAACTCTTCAAGGTGAATCAGATAATCTGGACAAGTTAAAGAGGGAGAAGGGTGAACAAAGGTAGGAAGTGGATACAGATAACAGGGGGAACAGGCATAGTACAGTATAACTTTTTCATTAATCTGGAAAATAGATTTGACCTGTTGCCTCAGTCGAAATCGGATGAGACCCATGTCGCCAAAGCTGTAGAAACGATACAACAAACATTCAAGTAGGGCCTGATAAGGGTACGGAAATTTCGAAAGAATTGCAAATGGCCTGTGTCAACGAGTTTGGCTGACTCAGCAAAACATCTTGTCATAGGCCACTTGCAACAGTGGGCGAAACGTCGGAATTTTACATATTGACAATTCGGTGAAAAACCTCGGAGAATTTTATTGGCAGTAACAACGGCCGCGGAAGCCTTCGTTTACATTCAATTATAATCTCATTATGTATGCAATATCATTTATCAGATCAGAGAAATCCAGGACTCAAAAGTAAAGTTGATGAATTACTCATTTTTATTGATGAAAAGATTAATCTAAACCAGTTGAAATAATTTACCTCCCTGAGCATGCGACCACTGGTACAGACATGTTAAGCCGCGGCGGGTTAGCAGCGCGCATTGGAGCGCCGTGCTGCGGTGCGCGCAGGGGTTCGAATCCTCCCTCGGGCATGAATGTTTCTTTTGTCCTTAGATTCGTTTACCTTAGTTTAAGTAGTTTGTAAACTACGGACTGATGACTAAGCGGTTAAGTCCGATAGATTTACAAACATTTGAACAGATATGATGAACACATCAGGATTTAAGTTAGCTTCCTTAAGTTAGCTTCCTTATGTAGTGTCGATAGGGAGGGAGGATGAGTTGCCAAATGTATTTAAAACTGCCATGAAATCAAGAACATGGACATTAATAAATTCTGTCTAGAGCAGCAAAAAATGTTTGTGTACCTACTGGAACAAACTGCTACGGTCATCAGTACCTAGACTTACAAACTACTTTAACTAATTTCTACATGCACATCTACATGGAATACTCTGCAAATCACATTTAAGTGCCTGTCAGAGGGTTCATCGAACCACCTTTATACTATTTATCTCCCATCCGATTCTCGACTAGCGCGCGGGAAGAAAGAACCCCCGAATCTCTCTGTTCGAGCTCTGATTTCTCGTATTTTATTCTGATGGTCATTTCTACCTACGTAAGTGAGAGTCAACACTATATTTTTGCATTCGGAGGAGAATGTTGGCGACTGGAGTTTCGTAAGTAGCTCACGTCACAGCGATAAACACCCTTCTTGTAATGATTTCCATCCCAGGTCCTGTATCGTTTCCGTGACGCTGTCTCCTCTGAATCGTGACAATACAAAACGAGCTGCCCCTCTTTGGACTCTTTTGATGTCCTCCGTCAAATCCACTTGATAAGGATCCCACACTGGGCTGCAATACTCCAAATAAGGACGGACAAGCCGGCCGCGGTGGCCGAGGGGACTGAGGCGCTCCAGTCACGCTCTGCACGGCCACTACGGTGGGGGGTTCGAATCCCCCCTCGGGCATGGATATTTGTGCCGTCCTTAGGATTAGCTAGTTCATAAGTAGTTCGTAAGTTTAGGGACTGATGACCCCGTAGTTAAGTCCCATAAGCTATACAAACATTTGAAACATTTGAAGGACGAACAAGCGTGGTGTATGCAGTCTCTTTAGTAGTTCTGTTGCATCTTTTAAGTGTTCTACGAATAAAACGCTGTCTCTGGTTCGCCTTTCCTACGACATTATGTATGTGTTCTTTCCAGTTTAAGTCTGATGTAATAGTAATTCCAAGGTATTTAGTGGAGTTTACGGCCTTCACCTTCGATTGATTTATCTTGTAAACAATGTTTAACAGATTTCTTTTCGTACTCATGTGAACGACTTCATACTTCTCATTATTTAGAGTAAATTGCCAAGTTTTACGCCATAGTGATATCTTATTTAGATCGTTGTGCAGTTGGTTTTGATCTTCAGATGATTTTACTAGACGGTAAATGACGGCGTCGTCTGCAGACAACCTAAGAGAGCTGCTTAGATTTCAGCCAAATCCTTTATGTAAATAAGGAACAGCAGAGGACCAATAACACTATGAACAACATACATACAAATGCCCGAGGGAGCACTCGAACCTCCGACGGCGAGGAACCGCGCGCTCGGCAGCAGGGCGCCTTACAGCGCTCGGCTACTATACCTCAGCTCTAGAGCAGCATATAGAAGCATGTGTTACAGAATTAGAGTTCCATAACAGATTCTGTTGTGATCTTCATTCCGCAGACTGGTTTGATGGAGCTCTCCACGCTGCCCTGTCCTGTGCAAGTGTCTTCATCTGAGAATAAGTTCGGCAATCTACATCCTTCCTCGGTATCCCTCTACAATTTTTACCCCACACGCTTCCTTCTAATGCTAAGTTGACACTTCCTTGATGTCTCAGAATGTGTCCAACCAATCTATCCCTTCTCTTAGTGAGAATATGCCAGAAATTCCTTTTCACCCCGATTCGGTTAAGCACCTCCTCATTAGTTACGTGATCTACCCATCTAATTTTCATCATTCGTCTGTAGCACAGCATTTCAAAAGCTTCTATCATTCTTTTATCCGAACCCCTTATCGTCCACGCTTCACTCCCATACAATACTACACTCCAGACAAATGCTTTCAGAAAGGACTTCCTAACATTTAATGTTGGATGCAGTGGCGGACTAAGGGGGGGAGGGTCGGATCACCTTTGGTCTCCGATCTTGGGGGGCCTCCAAATACCTCAAAGAAGGATTTTATTTTATTTTATTTATTAATTAATTAATTTTTTATGAGCGCGCTTCGTATCTCCTTCTGCTGGGTCCTCCAAATCTCGAAAGCTACTTTTTTAGACTGGTCCGTACCTCTCGTCCTGGAGGGGCCTCCAATTCTTTTTTGTAGTAATACATGTGTTTCCAAGTGGAAATGGAGGGGGGGGGACTCATTTTATTTCGCCGCCGCCCAGGGCCTCGAAAAGCCTTAGTCCGGCACTGATTGAATGTCAACAAATTTCGCTTCTTCAGAAACGCTTTTCTTCCCATAGCCATTCTGCATTTCATATCTTCTTACTTTGGTCATCAGAAGTTATCTTGCTACCCAAATAACAAAATACATCTACTACTTATATTGTCTCCTTAGCTAATCTAATTCTTTCAGCATCGCCTGATTTTCTGACACTACATTCCATTATCCTTGTTTTACTCTTGTTAATGTTCATCTTATAGCCTTTTTCCAAGACACTATCCATTCTATTCAATTGCTCTTGCAGCCCTTTTGCGCTCTGTGAGAGACTATGTCATTGGTAAACCGCGAGGTTTTTATTTCTTCTCCATGAAGATCCTATATAATAGTAAATATTGACAGGCACCTGCAAGAAATTAAAATCTATTCATAAGTCATCTAGAAGCTCTATTGCGTTATCTAAAAGAATGAAGCTAAAAATCTTAGTTTTTGAAACAGTTGAGCTTCTGAGGGGACGCGACAGACGGAATGGTGTACGTGTGGATACAGAAACAGTTTGTTGCACGCCATGTACAGTGGTTTCTAGAGTAAGCGTTACTGGCGTCGATTTTACTCCGAAACCTGTCCCCAAAGTAACGGAAGGCCTTATATACAAAAAACAGTCTTGATCGCAGAAATTAACAGTTTCAATTAACCGGTTTCAACCTGATATAGATCATCTTCGGAATTACAAAAAGCGCATGTGGCCACTGCTGCACTCGGCTGGACTGGGCTGTCCTGGGCTGTTCTGCTGGCAGTAGGTAACCTACTGGTTACTGGTAACTATTACCTACTGGCAGCAGAACAGCCCAGGACAGCCCAGCCCAGCCGAGTGTAGCACTGGCCACATTGGCTTTATCTAATTTCGAAGATGACCTACATCAGGTTGAAACCGGTTAATTGAAACTGTTAATTTCTGCGATCAAGACTGTTTTTTGTATATTGATCATACCAAATAGATCGCTGTTTTTCTACTATGACAATGTTGTCAAAATTAACGGAAGACGTGTCTTACTTGTTGAAGTTAACAAAGACAAGTGGTAGTTAGGAGTGGAGTGTAGTGGTGGGTGCGCGGCGTGAGAGCCGGCGTGGTTCCCCGCAGTGGCAGAGGCGCCCCTCCTCCTCCTCCTCCTCCTGCAGAGCGGAGGGCGATAGCGCGGCCAGGCAGGCAGACAGCGCAGTCCGCCGTCGGCCGGCGAGTGGTTAGCGTGTGCAGCGTCAGCATGAGCGAGTGGGTGCGCCGCAAGCTGGGCAGCCGCTGGTGGGCCATGTGGCTGCCGCCCGTCGACGAGCCCGACTGCGTGGCGCGCGCCGCCACATCAGCTGCTGCAGCCGCAGCCGGCAGGCCGCCCATGTCGCCGCCGCCCACGCCCGCCACCGCCGTCACCTCCCCACAGTGAGTGCTCGGCGCGCCTCTGCATGCGCCTGCCGGCTGTCTGGCATTGCATGCACTAGAGCCAACTTACTAGACCAGTCTGTTACACCATTTTGTCAGCCTACGTAGCCCAGTCGATAGCGTGGAGGATCGCACACAGAGGTCCCAGGTTCTATTCCCGGACGCGCAAGTCAGCCAGTAGGATTAAGGATGGAAAAGAGTCTTCGTGGTATAATAATGTTAGAAAGCTGCTGAGAAAGCAAAGGCTGTTGCACTCTACATTCAAAAAAGAACACGCAAATGATGACAGGCAAAAGTTAGTAGAGATTCGTGCGTCTATAAAAAGATCGATGCGCGAAGCACACAATAATTATCACAGCCATATCTTAGCAAATGATCTTCCCGAGAACCCGAAAAATTCTGGTCCTATGTAAAATCGATAAGCGGGTCAAAGCCCACTGTCCAGCCACTCATTGATCATTCCGGGGCAGTAATAGAAGGAAGCAAACGGAAAGCTGAAGTTCTAAATGTAACCTTTAAGAAATCTTTCACGCAGGAGGACCGCACAAATGTACCATCATTTGATCAACCTACTAATTCCGAAATGGGAGACATAGCAATAGGTATTTCCCGTGTAGAGAAGGAGCTGAGAGAGCTAAATACGAAAAAGTCTGCTGGTCCGGATGGCAAACCAGTTCGGTTTTACAAAGACTATTATGCGGCGTTGGCCCCCTACTTAGCTTGCATTTATCGCGAAACTTTAATTCAGCGCAAAGTTCCTAGTGATTGGAAAAAAGCGCAGGTGACTCCCGTTTATAAGAAAGGAAAGAGAACTGACCCACACGATTACAGGACAATATCGTTGACATCAGTTTCCTGTACAATTTTAGACCATATTCTCAGTTCGAATATAGTAAATTTCCTTGAAACGGAAAAGCTTCTTTCCATGAATCAGCACGTGTTTAGGAAACATCGTTCATGTGAAACTCAGCTTGCCCTATTCTCACATGACATCTTGCGAGCCATGGATGAAGAGCAACAGGCGGATTGTGTTGTTCTCGACTTCAAAAAGGCGTTCTACGCGGTGCCACACTGCAGACTGCTAACGAGGATACGAGCTTATGGAATAAGTTCGCAGATTTGTGACTGGCTGGAAGACTTCCTAAGTAATAGAACGCAGTACGTTGTTCTCGACGGCGAGTATTCATCAGAGACGAGTGTATCGTCAGGCGTTCCCCAGGGGAGTGTGATAGGACCGCTATTATTTTCTATCTATATAAATGATCTGATGGACAGAGTAAGTAGTTATTTGCGGCTGTTTGCTGATGATGCTGTGGTGTATGGGAGGGTGTCGTCTGTAACTGACTATAATAGCATGACTTAGACAAAATTTCCAGTTGGTGAGAAAATTGGCAGCTAGCTCTCAATGTAGAAAAATGTAAGGTGATGCGCATGAGTAGGAAAAACAATCCCATAATGTTCGAATACAGCATTAGTAGTAAGCTTCTTGATGCTGTCGCGTCGTTCAAATATCTAGGCGTAACATTGCAGAGCGATATGAAATGGAACGAGCATATAAGGACAGTTGTGAGTAAGGCGGACAGCCGACTTCGGTTTATTGGGAGAATTTTGGGAAGATGTACTTCACCTGTAAAGGAGACCGCGTATAAAACGCTTGTACGACCACGTCTTGAGTATTGCTCAAGTGTTTAAACAAATGAAATAATAACAATGGAAACACTTTAAACTGATATCCAGTACTGTAACATTGCAAGATGAACATGAAGTTCAAACAGATGGAATACACTCATCGTTATTTTGTAAAACTACGTGGCAATCATCATTCTTCCTGCTTCCTATGATTCTAAATTTATGTGTAACTGCTGACACTCATCGCTTTTCGAGGAAACAAATACACCAGAAGAAAATATGGACCTCAGGCTGTATAATAGAAGCATAAACAAAATTTGAAAAAAAAAGTGACATTCATCGTTTTCCCCCCATGTCTTTATTTGGTTTGCATTACAGGATCTTATGGGGGATTCTGTGCTCTGGCATTCTAAGAAGGTGTTGCCTCCAGTTTTCTCGATATTGTGTGATTTTCTCGTTGATGCTAAAAATATTTAACTCTTTTCTGATGTCGTCATTCCTGATCATGTTTCTTCTAGTGCAGCCCTTTGTTTTTCTCAGGGACCTCATCTCTGCACTTTGGATTTTATTCTTTTGTCTCATTGTAGTAACCCAGCTTTCGCTTCCAGAAAATAATACAGGGACTGCCATCACTTTTTAAAATAGTACCTTTCTGTACTCTATGGACAAATGTTCTGCTTATGATACCACAATCACCTGGAATTTTTGTATTTCATTTTCAGTGTCGGAAACAAAATTGAAACTTATTTCACAGCTTAAATACCTGATGTGAGAGATTTGTTCTAAAGGTAAATTATCCAAGTTAATTTTTGATCTGATTGGGTAATTTCCTCGGAAAGCCATTATTTTAGTTTTATCGCTAGAAATTTTAAAGTTATATTTCCTGCATATTTCCTTCAGCTGATATACTGATCTCTGGAGGTCATCTTCATTCTTTTCAATAACAACAATGTCGTCTATAAATAGAAGCACATTCAGGTATGCCTGATTCGATATTTTAATTCCTTTGTTTAAGCTTCAATTTCCGAAGAATGTAGTCAATGTATATATCAAAGAGGGTAGGTGACAGTCCACATCCCTGTCTTACTCCTTGATTAATACCTATTTCTTCTAATTTACTCTTACCTGTGTTTATTACGATGCGTGTATTTTGTAATGATAAGGACACTCACATTCGGATATAATTTTCCATAGGCTATCACGGCTGACACGGTCAAAAGCCTTCTCAAGGTCGATAAATGCCATATGTGTTTCTATGTTAAACTCTCTGCATTTCTCTATAATGTTCTTAATTACTAACACATTGTCCGTGCATGAACGATCTGATCTAAAACCATTTTGTTCTTACGAAATAATAGCTTCTGTTATAATTTTAAGGTGGTTGTTGATTATTTTTGAGTATATTTAGTAGGCAGAGCTTAGGAGACGCAAACGCAATGACTGTATAAACTATCGTGGCATCAGTCTCCTAAACTCTGCCGTGTTGTGCTTTGAAACCAACATTGCCCCAAATCACATGACCGAGCGTTCGTCATTGTGAGCTACAGTTTTTGTCTTTTGCAGGTGAAATCAGGTGTTGATTTTGTCAATAAAACTTCAGGTCTTCCTATTACAAATGTAGTGATAAGCGTAACGTACCTCACTATTAATGCGCTGATTATTGTTTCTACATGTGCCCAGGTGAAAAGTAGTGTCAGTTCGTTTTACAAGCAACCAGTGGCAGACTAAGGTAGTGATAGTGGTGGGGAGGCGGACCTCCAAATTCCTCGAAAACACATATTATTGTTATTTTTATTTTTATTTTTTTTTTTTGGGGGGGGGGGGCTCTTTTGGGGGAGATCACTATTTCTGGGTCCTCCAAATGTCGAAAGTTGATTGTTCGGCACCTCTCGTCCTGTGGGGCCTCAACATCTCAAAACGTCCTTTCTTTTTATATACAGTAACACATGTATTTCCAAATGGACGGGAAGGTCTCAGTTTGTTTTGCCGCTCCCTGGCCTCCGACAGCCTTAGTCCGCCACCGCAAGCAATAGAAATATATATGCAGTGTTTGCGTTGCACTATGAATCTTTTACTTTTCCCAACTTACGAAAGTGATTATCGATAGGAAAAGTATTCAAGCTCCTCTTCACCGAGTTTGTATGTCAGCCAGTAAGTCATTTCTGGTGCAGATCTGCTTATAATAACGCCACACAGTACATACTACCAATTATAGCTATAAAATGAGTTCTTATCGGATGCATCGATAACGTTTCCTCACCACATAATTATTTAACGTAAATAGTCAATACATGTATTTTGCTTGTTTTATGTTTTCACATCACAATGTGTGGCAAAAATCTTGAAATATAAAAGGTTGTAGTCTGTAAAAATCGGACATCATGGATGTAAACAGATTTAAGTACCTACAAAAGTATAACAAAACAGTTCACATGTATTGTTGAGGAATCATAAGAAAAGGAATTCTGCTTGTCAAACTGATATTCCTGCGTTCAAACCTCTATTCCTGCGTTAACTACAAACTAAAACACCCACGTTACATGGAAAACAATCTTTCGCTTAATATCTACAGTTCGGTTAGTTCTTAAAAGAACTGTCAATATGATTTATGTGGGTAAACAAAAAATATAACCACCGCATTAATATTTGGAGTTGTGTAGAACTAACGCTAACTGTACTACCAAAGATGTAACAACAATACGAAATCGTTTTATTGTGGCAATCAAAGCGTAATTTCCACAATAATGGATAATAACTGTTACTCTCAGCTTCATTTCACAATGCTCGTAGTGACGTTCCCTGCCCGAGTCACGTTACTTAGATGTTGGTTTCAGTATAATGACGTCATACGCAGTCTACGTTATCTTTGGTCTAGAGGAAGATCACTGGATAGAGATAGTGTATGCCAGTGGCGGAACTAGGACTTGGCTTTGGGGGGAGGGGGGGAGGCGGATAGATCTGCTTGACGAGCAAAATTTTAGTCAGTTTAAAACAAACTTTTTAATACAGTTGTTTTAGAAAGTTATGTTACTCGAAAGCATATTGACTGTTTTCAGAATAAAACAAACGTAGTAGATTAGTAGATCCTGTCCTAATAATTAAGGTAAAGTAAACAACAATAATAATACTCGAAATTTTGCTTTATAACATGAATTTATTTTAGAAAGTTACAAGACTTCTATTTGTTTGTATGAAAATGAAGGCGATGTACCATTACAAGTTACAGGACAAACTCAAGTTTTCTTGCTTTTATTTTTATTTATTTATTTATTTATTTTTGCCATGTTTTGGCCATGTTAGGGTTCTGGGGGTGGGGGGGGGGGTTCTATCCCCCTCATCCCCCCCCCCCCCCCATAGTTACGCCACTGGTGTAAGCGACGTTCAACAGACGACTCTCCAACTCTTTGAAAAGCGTGTCTCTTGCGGTCTAAAGATAAACGAACTTCCCTCTATTCATAACTTCCGTTCCCTCGACTCAAACGCCGTCTTTTGGCATCTGAGAAACATATATATTTTATGTCGTGTCTAAAGCGTTATTAAGTCTGAATGACGAAACACGCAAGCACCCTGTTATACAGACGCGACACTCAGTGCTGTGAAATTTATTACCAACTGACAGTTGCAACGACACTAGTGCTCCTAATTGTGGGCAAGCCGCCGAAGAAAGAGTGATATTTTTTTTATTTTTTTCTACGTAATTAACGAAACAGTTTAATTTCTGTGTTACAAGCAATACTAAAATATCAAGAGACGTGCATAAACGGGAAATTAATGTCGAAACGGCTGAATTTCACTGATTCATGGTTTAAAGAAGAACTTTTTCATGTCGAAATACGAAAATGTGTATAATTGCAGCTTACTCCGCAGAAAGAAGTAGATTATAAACAAAAGATAAAAATAAATTTCTCTTGTGATCTGTTTTTACTGTGACAGTGTTTTTATTTTTATTTATTTACTTATTTTGTACGTCAATTCGGTATGGAGTCTAATGATTCCCACATTTCACTCGTCTTCCTTATAGGCGCATATGCTTTTGAGTGTAATTACTTTGGCTTAAAAAATCAATGGCCGGCCGCGGTGGCCGAGGGGACTGAGGCGCGTCAGTCACGGTCTGCACAGCCACTACGGTCGGGGGTTCGAATCCCCCTTCGGGCATGGATATTTGTGCCGTCCTTAGTGTTAGCTAGTTCATAAGTAGTTTGTAAGTTTAGGGACTGATGACCCCATAGTTAAGTCCCATAAGCTATACAAACATTTGAACATTTTAAAAAATCAATGACGTTTGTGGTTCAGCTGTAGCAACAATTGGGAATTGGTTTCTTCTTTCTTGGAAAACAATTACATTGCTTTTGCCATTTTATTGCCGTGTCTGTTACGATTTTCCTTCAGATACATCTGTGGTTGCTGATTTGGTACATTAAATAATGTAGGTATTGCACTCCATATACGTTTCCTACGTTCCACCCTCAACGCTTTTACTGAAACTGAGTAGAAAAGTGACGTCTTTCTGCCAAAGGGGAGGTCTTTTGGTGTTTCTTAGCCATTTCTTTATTTTTAATAAAAATGGCATTCTTCAGTAAAAAAGGTGTAGGTTACAAAATAATTGTAAATAAACTGTATTGTAATGACATTACTTAAAGCTTCCGGGGTGAGATGCCGTGGTCCATACATAAAACTTTCCCCTGACGTTTCACCTTCGTCTGCGGAAGGCATCCTCGGAGGTAAAGCGGCGTACCGCTTAATACCACGCCAGAGTTCTTACTAAATCCAAGATAGACAAATGTGATTTATAGTTATTACCGATTTTAATGTCTCTAAATATGTTCCCTATTGTAAAAGGTAGGTTATAATCAATAAAAACGATACTGTTCGCGTTCATCCAATGCCGCATTCAGAAATGTAGCTTGCCGGCCGCTTGGAGCGCATCTGTCGTAATTGTTTTTTCACTGTACAGTAAAGTTCATAGGTCACATAATGTATATCTTTTCCTAAGAGTATTTATTCCTGTATTTCGTGGATTTTTGTTCTCCGTGTTCATCCACTGTCGCAAATTAAAGAATTACACACCTAAACCTCCCCCACGAATCAGACTGACGATTGTTGAAAAACGTGTGAAAACCTGTTCAGTAGTTTATTTTTTATTTTTTCGAGGACAGATAGACTCGGTGGGAGGACTTAGTTTTGTAATATCTATAGAAGATTAACGGCTATACCCGGCTTGGCAAAACAGTATCAAGGTTCCACAGAAAAGGAGATAGCACCCAGAAACATGTGTAACTTGTTTATCCCATGAAAAACATAAAATGTACAAAAATGCAAGTCTCGCGACGAATTCCTTCTACCATAAAAAGTCGTGAGATCTCATCGGAAACCAGGTCGGTTATTTTAGTTAGTGTTCATGGAACCAACTATTCAACACCTCGTCATAATTTTTTTATCTAATTAGTTATCTACCAAGATCTGTTGTGACTATATCAAAATTAAACATCTTTATTTATATAATAAATATAATGACTTGGCAATCGCACCATAATATGACATCAGAATAAATATAATGATCTGGCAATTGCACATCTTCATAATGACATAACAATAATTTATATTCCATAATGCAACCAAACGTAACCACATAATAATGAAATACACTCAAATGTGCATAAAGTTCTTTAAATATTTTGTTGCCATGGGAAACCAAGTAGGTTTATTTTAATTAGTTCAAATGTTCAAATGTTTGTAGAGCTTATGGGACTCAACTACGGGGTCATCAGTCCCTAAACTTACAAAGTACTTATGAACTACTTAACACTAAGGACGGCACAAATATCCATGCCCGAGGGGGGATTCGAACCCCCGACCGTAGTGGCCGTGCAGACCGTGACTGAAGCGCCTCAGACCCCTCGCCCACCGCGGCGGGCTTTTAATTAGTGTTCATAGACCCACTCGAAAGTGCCGTCTACTGCTTCGAGAAAAGGATGGTACGGCCGTGCGCTCGATTGCCTTGCCCCCAGATTAACAAAGCTTATTTTCATCGCGAACAGCTTCTGACATATGTACGCATTGATCTCCTACATTACGCTGTCACCATACACAGACGTCAGGGGCTAAGTCTAAACAGCGCACTGATGAACATCGTTCCTTCAGTGTTGACAGATGGTCAACCGTACGTGGCACTTTCGACAGTGAGAAGTCTGGGCTGATTGCATCTAGTTAATATCAACTTGCCGGCCGCGGTGGCCGAGGTGACTGAGGCGCTCCAGTCACGGTCAGCACGGCCACTACGGTCGGGGGTTCGAATCCCCCCTCGGGCATGGATATTTGTGCCGTCCTAGTTCGTAAGTAGTTCATAAGTAGTTTGTAAGTTTAGGGACTGATGACCCCGTAGTTAAGTCCCATAAGCTTAACAAACATTTGAACAATTGAATATCAACTTTGGTACTATCAGAACTCACGAGACCACAATTTCTGAATATAATGGACTTACATCCACTTACTCTCCAGACTTAAAAAAATTATTACATCAAGGTCTCCGAAAAAAATTATGTTTACTCGAAGCCTATACCATCAAAACATATTGCTTGCAATAAAAAACATACTAATACAAGAAAACTTATAATCACATAAAAATGAAGTAGTTTTGACAAGCTAGACTGTAGATCGTCTGATTGACGAAAGTACTTCACTATCTTTTAAGAATATGTCAAGATTTTTTTGTGAAGAGTGTATACATACTTGTTTGTTAACATTTTTCAGGCATAACACATACACACACACACACACACACACACACACACACACACACACACACACACACAAAAGTGATCTACATACAAAATTTCAAGATAATCGTTAGAGTCGTTTATGAGAGATACGAAAGAAAGTCGTAAAATCTCAAGTGAACCCATGTTAGTTATTTTATCTTATATATTTAATTCTTGTATTTCTTGAAGATGTCGGCCGCGGTGGCCGAGGGGACTGAGGCGCTCCAGTCACGGTCTGCACACCCACTACGGTCGGTGGTTCGAATCCCCCCTCGGGCTTGGATATTTGTGCCGTCCTTAGTATAAGGTAGTTCATAAGTAGTTTGTAAGTTTAGGGACTGATGACCCCGTAGTTAAGTCCCATAAGCTATACAAACATTTAAACATTTTTTTTCTTGAAGATACTCGTACAAGAATTGCTCGTTTAAACATATAAGATGGTACATAAAGATAGTATTTATAACAAGATTGTTGATTAGATGCTTTCATAGATACCAACTAAAATAACTGACTTGGTTTTCCAGGAGATTTCACAACTTTCAGCGCCAGACTGGTAATACAGGGCAGGCGACGAACTGTGGCGGAACTAGCATCAGACTTTAACGCCGGGCAGAGTGCAAGCATGTCTGCACAGACAGTACACCCAACACTCCTAACGAGGGTGCTCTGCAGCCGACGACATGTGGACGTGGCGATGACCGCGACATCGGTAACTGCTATTGAACGTGTAACAGTTGTCACTGTACATTGGCGCACTGGCAGCGCGTTGCATGGTCTGATGAATCCGGATACCTTCTCCATCATGCCGATGGGAGGGTACGAATCCGTCGTCTTCCAGGGGAACTGTTGCTTGATGCTGCGGGAAGGGGACAAGATGCCGGCGGCTCAATCATGCTCTGGGGAACGTTCACGTGAGCGTCCACGGGTCCAGCAGAGCTCGTGCAAGACACCATGACGCCCAAGGAGTGTCGTACACTTATTGCAGACTACGTACACTCCTTCATGACGACCAAAGTTCCCAATAGCAGTAGCATTTTTCGACAAGATAATTGGCCATGTCACAAGACCAGAAGTGTACTGGAATTGTTGGAGAGGACGATGAGCTGCAGTGTATGTGCTGCCTCCTCCTCCCCAACTTGCCAGATCAGAATCTCATCGAACAGATCTGGGATGTGATTCAACATGGCTTGAGAGCTCATCGCCACCTTCCACAGAATTTACGGGAATTTGGTGCCCTGTGTGTGCAGATGTGGCGCCAGCTCCATTCTTTGACCTACCAAGGCCTCACTGCTTCCATGCCAAGAGGTGTTAGCGCTGTTATCCGCGGTGTTTTGTAGGTAGTCTGAATGTGTTGGCTGACCTGTGTATGTGGTACAGCAACAAAGCGCCTTTTCTAATAGCAGGACACCACGAGCCAGCTACCACAACAACCGCAAGTGACTGGTGGTGGGAGTGACGAGTCTTAACATCCGCACACTTGATTTTACATGCAGTTTCACAGACATCGCATTGTTTATGACGTCACATCTCTTAGTGTGCAACTACTAGATTCTACTAATAACAGGAGAAGATCGAGGGCGAGCCGTTGGCAGTGGGGCGTCGGGTAGAAAGTATGCCTTCACGTGCACACACTTACAAAATGGTTTACCAAACAATCCGATGGAAATTTGAATATGCCGCTTTGCGATAACGTAGTGCGACATCTAGGGTCGCGAAGCATGCGTCGTCATTTCTTCCTAAAAAAAATTCAAGGCTGTGCCCTCAGCTGGCAAGGTGATACTCATCGTCGATTTCGATATCCGGCGTACGATACTCATCGAATTTCTCGACCACGGACACAAAATTTCCATCTTTTTGGGAACGGAAAATCCTTCGACTCCTTAAACAGTGAGATAGTATTGCTCAGGCCTCTGGTGATTACTTTTGAATAAAGTCGAGCACGCTGGTCTTGGGGTAAAGCGGTCGAGCTTAAAATGAAGAGTCGCGAGTTCGAAACCCGATCGGACCTCGGATTTCTTCAGTCTGCGTTTTAATCCATCCTTCACCTCTCAACGATGTGACGAGACGCCAGAAACGACACGTGGTTCGGATTCCATGTTAAGCTGTAGGTCCTCTTTTCCCAGTTGGATAACTGGGGCGGCTAGGGACACGCAAATCGCCGAAGTGGCGTCCAATTGAAAGACTTGCACCAGGCCACTAAGCCGCGCGAAATTATTATTATATCTCAATTAAGACTCCGACAGTGTCGTTTCGTACCTTTTCATTTGAACACACGCACGTAGACACACATATATTTTTCACGAGTGCGCCGTGAATATCGGGAATGCAGTGAAATATCAAGTCTTCGACTTCGCTGCGGCCAGAAAAAGATCCTACAAGAACAGGACCAACGACGACTTAAGAGACACGTTCAACGTGACAGAAGTACAACCCTTCCGCAAACTGCGCGGATTTCAATGGTCGGGCATCAACAAGTGTCAACTTGCGAACCATTCAACGAAACACGATTGCTAACGGCTTTCACTTGTGTACCGTTGTTGACAGCACGAAACAAAGCTTTATGCCTCACTTGGGTCCATCTGGACTCTTGATGACTGCAAACATGTTGTCTGGTCTGACGAGAATCGCCTCCAATACCTGTACATGTCCATCCGTACAGGTGAACATGTATAGGTATGGAGACAATGAATACGGCATGTCAGCAGGGGACTGTTGAAGCTGGTGGAGGCTCTTGAGGCATGTGCAGTTGGAGTGATATAGGACCCCTGATACGTCTAGGTACAACTCTGGCAGGTATGCATCCTGGCTGATCACCACCATCCAGTCATATCAATCTGAATGTTCCCCAAAACATAATTAGCCGCCGCCATCTGGTCTCCCTCCCACAGTACACTTGTTCTGGAAAGCCACGGATTGACAGCCTCCAAAAAAAAAAAAAAAAAAAAAAAAAAAAAAAAAAAAAAAAAAAAAAGTTCAGATGTTTGTAAAGCTTATGGGACTTAACTATGGGGTCATCAGTCCCTAAACTTACAAACTACTTATGAACTACTTACGAACTAGGACCGTGACTGAAGCGCCTCAGTCCCCTCGGCCACCGCGGCCGGCTCACATCCTCCCATCGGCATGATGAAGAAGGTGAAGAAGGTATTGGGATGATCCATCAGACCATGTAACGCCAAAGTCCAGTAATGATATATATACTGCTGGCCATCCAACGTGCAGCACCAAAAAAGATCGGAGATAGTGCATCCGGATCATTTGTGAGTTAAGTAAAATGTTGAATAAACATCACATTATTGAAACTACAGTCCATTGTAGAGGGCGATGATGAAATCAGTACTGAGTGTGGCCGTCATTGCTCGCTGTAATCACTACTACACGCCTCGGCGTCGAATCAGAGGGTCTGTGTCTGTTTCTGGAGTACTGATCCCCATATTGTGAAAGGTGATGTGGTGTAACAGCCAATGGTCTATCGATAAGCGAGGGATCGGGAGAAAAGGGAGGTAACAAGGCAACCCTGCAATTCGCTGGGCGTCGAAGAAGTCTTGAACACCGCGTTCTACGCGTGGACATGCATTGTCGTGTCGTAATATGGCCGTAAACAAGTTGTACAGGTATTAGAGTACACAGGTTACAACCCTTGACATATAGAACTGGCTGGTTACTGAACCGACAATGCATATAAGCAGGATGCGCAAGTGCAATCCAACACCACTGCAAAGCTCACATAACACAGCTGTGCATAAGGCAGCAGTTGAACAAGGTCTCACCATGGTGTCAGACTCTAGTCCCACCATCGAAGTAGTGCAGGCATAATTAATATTAGTCGTTATTTTAACTGTTGCCTTATGCGTTGCCATATTGGTACTACTCCATTTTGGGTATCTATTCCCGTAGTTCAAATGTTCAAATGTTTGTTAAGCTTATGGGACTTAACTACGGGGTCATCAGTCCCTAAATTTACAAACTACTTATCAACTACCTTATACTAAGGACGGCACAAATATCCATGCCCGAGGGGGGATTCGAACCCCCGACCGTAGTGGCCAGTCCCCTCGGCCACCGCGGCCGGGTATTCCCGTAGTACACACTGCTGGTACCTCCCACACCTTCGCAGCCGGTCGACGGTCTCATTGCAACAAGATAATGCGAGATCATTCTTTGCATTACCGAGATATGTTTCTGCCAATATTTACAGTGTTTACTTAATCATAACGTTATAAACTGTTACAGAAATAACAGCTACATCATCGATTGACGAGACAAATTACTCAACATATCGTGATTGTTGTAAATGAATAACAAATTAAAAAACAATAGGACTAAAACACCATATTACTGAAGAAAAAGCATATATATTCAATTTTGTTATTGATACAGTCAGACGACGGAAGTTTATAATGGAACTACACGATCTGTTTGCTTTTCGGACAGTCACGACTGTCCCGAAAGTTTCAAAGCTAATTCTGGCATATATTCCTCCTGTACTTAACAGTTATGACACTTTTTAATTCGAAGTAGATATTTATTTCATCCGCGTTATTATGTTTTATTACTGAGAAAGAAAGAGTAATTTCCAGACTTACCTGCTACATACCGTTGATATACTACTGTGATAGTTGAAAATTTTACCGGACGTGGACTTGATCCCGGATTTGTCGCTTTACGCAAGCGGCGCGTTTCGCTTTCGGCCGGCGTGATATTCTTCCCGCCCGACCCACATTCACAACTGGCTCACACTGCATGATGCATGTCTCCCCCCCGTTAACCCACTTGCTCGCAGCTTATATCTGCATTCCAATAAGAGCTCCGAGGTTCGTCGTGCATCTGCTCGATTTTTTGATCAGTCGTATATACATTGTATGTATATCGGATTGACTCGGAAGCTGTATATTTAATAAAGAAAAAAGAAGTTTCTATCGTAGCTGTTACAGGGTGCTGAAAAATATCAATGGCGATGCCATGGGACCACTCGCATAAAGCGGGAAATCTGGGTGCGAGTCCCCGTCCGGCACAAAGTTTCAACTGTCGTCGTTGATTAATTTCCACGCCCTGTTAACAGTTAAAATACGAAATTCCTCTTTCTTTCTTAAATGTACATAAATTCCAATGAATATGAGAATTAAAACCTAACGTAGGCAGTAGCCACTTTGACTAGCTGCTAGTTAGCCTTCTTCTATATTTCAACAGCAAAAACCCAGACAATAAAGGTTTTTTTTTCTTATTTTTATTAATTTCTTATAATTATTTTATTTTTATAGATTCAATGGCTCAGAAAGAAAGAGTTCATATTTGATATGGTTTACATGTAATGTGTAATTTGCTGGACAACTTTTTCAGAGCTTTCCGCTTATTCTAGGCCAGAATTGTGATTTGAAATATCACAATTTTCGAACTGAAAATACTCATTTTTTCGGAACAGAAAAAATGCACTTGCGTTTTAATCGACCTAATAATATTTTAAATTACATTGTCGAATAACTAATTAGAATTTTAAGCTCAGATTTGGGTTTAGTTATTAAAGCTATTAATTTTAAGCTATATTCACATGTTAACTTACTAAATTTGTTCGCACTGTCAAAATAGTCTACTGCTTTCTAGCACATGGCTTTGTGATATACAGTCAGTAGTTCGCCTCTAGGGCACATGGAAACTAAGAAAAATACCGGTCACATTTTTATAAGTATACTTTCACAGAGGGCGGAACTTTCGTCGATATAGCTTTGAAGGAATTAATGAGAGTTAAAAGAGCCTCCTGTTTTTCATCTATCAAAAAATAGAAACATACTTTGCATGGTAAAATATTTAAGCCTAAAATTAAGAAGTTTCAATCGTGATAAAGTATCAATAACACCAAAACTATAAGACAAATCTCATTGAGCTTACGATTTAATTTGTACAAAGAAAAAAATGTTTAAATGTTTGTAAGTCTAACGGACTTAACTGCTGCGGTTATCAATCCCTAGGCTTAGAAACTACTTCAGCTAACTTATCCTAACGAAACCCCTCTCCCCCTATACACACATGCTGAAGGAGGACTCGAACCTCCAACGGCGAGCAGCTGCGCACTCCGTAGCAAGGCGCCTTAGAGCACTCGGCCACTCCAACGCGGCTTTAATTTGTATAAAATAATTTTTACTGGGTAATTTTTAAAATAAACGTTATCTCCAGTTTAGTAAGTCTTACTCAGCAAAGCATTTGCACAGTTAACTATAGTTCCGTAATACAAATAACAGTTACGTTGCTATTAATTGCCATGCAGTTAGTATACACTGGACCGTGAAGATTTTTCCAGAAAATAGTGGGTCCCACTAGAAATACGTTCGGAAACCATTGCTATAAAGAAATAGGATCGCAGGCTATACTTGACAGTCCTGTTTTTTTATAGCAGCTCCTATTAATTTTAGTATAGAGAAGAATCATAGTTATTAAGTAGGTTGTGAATGACTTACTGCAGCAATCATTCGTGTTGGTTCTTTGAAAAACATTGGAGAACTTGAGAACTTAGCTTTAACGGTAGCATTTCTTAGTAGTAAGAAAAATCTGAAAATAGCTCAATCGTCCGAGTAGAGGAAGGTGAACATTATAACGGTGGTTTAAGACCCAAATGATCAAATGTTCAAATGTTTGTAAATCTATAGAGCTAAGTACTTTGTACAATATTCGACATAATCGATTTCGATAAACTGCACTAACATTTGAAATAAATTGTCTCAAGAATGAAACTTTCACTCTGCAGCGGAGTGTGCGCTGATATGGAATTTCCTGACAGATTCAAATTGTGTGCCTTTCGCGGGCAAGTGCACTTCCACTGAGATATCCCGACACGATTCACGATCCGTCCTCACAACTTTAGTTTTGCCAGTACCTCGCCTCCTACTTTCCAAACTTCACAGAAGTTCTCCTGCGAACCTTGCAAGACTAGCAGTCCTGGAAGAAAGTATATGGTGGAGACATGGCTGTGGCTAAGTCATGTCTCCTTTCTTCCAGGAGTGCTAAAGGTTCGCAGGAGAACTCCTGGGAAGTTTGGTAAGTAGGAGGCGAGGTAATGGCAAAACTAAAGTTGTGAGGACGGATCGTGAATCGTGTCGGGATAGCTCAGTGTCGTGGCTCAGCGCACCTGGTCAGGGGGCTAAATGCCCTCCGTAATGAAAAATCAGAGGTAAATATTCAACGAACAATCAAGAAAGAACTCAACCAACGACCGCAAAGCTTAGATCTACACGATGAAATAATAATAATAATAATAATAATAATAATAATATAATGAAACACTATTGGTTAATGATCAGACAGTTATTTTAACTACTTCAATTATCAGTCCCTATTCTTACAAACAACTTAAACTAACCTAAGGACAACACACATCTATGCACGAGGGAGGAATCGAACCTCCGAGGGAGCGGTCCGCACAAGACGCCTTAGAGTGCACGACCATTCCACCGTGGTGGTTTAAGACCGTTTACTCACTTATCTGGATCTTATAGCCAGACGGACACAATGTTTCATTCAACCGTTCGATTGCTATTTTGGTTGGCTAACTGTTGCCTTTGTAACTAAAAAGGGTGGCCTTGAATCTTTTTCAGAGAGGGACATTATGGCATATCGTACTTGGAGTATTGGAGAGCACTGATTATAGCACTCGAGGACAAGAAACAGAAGAAAGGTGTCTCCGGTAGTAGCAGGAGAGGGACAGCTCTTCCTCCGTTCGCACACACATGTAAAGGAAATATATTTCAGCTAAGCTTACAGCTCCCACGAACACATTCGCAACTGATATCTCCTGTCATACATTCTTAACAACCTGATACTGATAAACAAACACAATAAAACGAAAAGTTCCGCTAAAATGACAAACAAGGAAGGCGACAGGTAGCAGTAGGGCAGTGTGGGCGTGCTGCATAATGGACCGTTTAAACGTCCGCCGCGTCACAAGGCGCTTGCGTCATGTGCTCCAGCAGTCACGACCAACACATAGCGCTGCGCTGTGGGAGAACCGGCCTCCAAGCGACGCGCCACCGGTGCCTACGCTTACGTCTTCGTCACTTCATTACGCACTGGCACTTCAGATACCAGTATTACCAAAATTAGAACCTTAGAAAGCTTGTCATCATTACTGTCAAAAGACAGCGCGCTTTCAAAACACCTCGAAACAAGTGCATGGTTCAAAAAATGTTCAAATGTTTGTTAAGCTTAAGAGACTTAACTACGGGGTCATCAGTCCCTAAACTTACAAACTACTTATGAACTACCTACAACTAAGGACGGCACAAATATCCATGCCCGAGGGGGGATTCGAACCCCCGACCGTAGTGGCCGTGCAGACCGTGACTGGAGCGCTTCAGTCCCCTCGGCCACCGCGGACGGCAAGTGCATGGTTAGTATTGAAAGTATCATGACATACGTGAAACAATAAATTGTAGAAACAATCCAACAAGTTGCACTTTTTTACATACTTGATCTAGATTTCGGCACCAACTAAGGGTGTCTTCATCAGGAGATTAAAATTATTACATGAGATGTGAACTTATGAGCGATAAGCATGAAACATTAATCGAAATTGTGACTTAAATACAACAAAACGGATAATGCTGCTACCGACGTGTTAAACCACACTCAAACCGGTCGAGGTGGCGCATTTGTATTCGTAACACAGTGGACTCGCATTTGGGAGGTCAGTGGTTAAAATCCACCTGCGGTCATCCAGCTGTAGGTTTTCTTCCCCCCCCCCCCCCCCCCATAAATCACTGCAGGCAAATACCAGGATGGTTCCTTTGAAAAGGCAGGACCTATTTCTTTCCCCACCCTCACCCGAAAATCCGAGCGTGAGCTCCGTCTCTAATGACCCCACTGTCGACGTGACGTTAAACAACAAAAATGTTCAAATGTTTGTATAGCTTATGGAACTTAACTACGGGGTCATCAGTCCCTAAACTTACAAACTTCTTATGAACTAGCTAAGACTAGGGACGGAACAAATATCCATGCCCGAGGGGGGATTCGAACCCCCGACCGTATTGGCCGTGCAGACCGTGACTGGAGCGCTTCAGTCCCCTCGGCCACTGCGGCCGGCTGACTTTAAACCCTAACCTTTCTTCATTCCACACTCAAATGAAATGTGTAACCTAACAAAAGGCCAAACATTTCTACTGATTGGCCATATGATAGACACAAATCCCAACACATAATCACAAACCCACAATCCCCCTCGACCCCCCCCCCCCCCCCCACACACAGACAAAAAAAATTTAACAATTAATACACTCACCGACCCACCCACCCACCCACCCACATCCACACACGTACACACACACACACACACACACACACACACACAAAGATACCTTCAACACACTTTCAATGAAATAGTTGAATTCAATTAAGCTGAGAAAGTTGGCAACGCTACAAAACAAACTACAGTGGACACAGTATGGCAGCAGATGACAGTGGAACCAGAAAAATGCGAAGTTTTTAGAAAACCTTTCGACCTGGTTGCCGGAAAGAGATTGATATGGAGTAGCAAGTGGTGTAAGTACACCATTTTATAGCAAACAACGAACTGTTTTGAATTAGAAACGAAATGTTTTGTACATATGTAAAAAAACCTAACCTTTATGTGTAAACAGAAACATGTAAATATTTCAGGACACCCACTGATGATGCCTTGTGACAAAGGCGAAACGCGTATGGGTGAATTATAATAATAAAATATGGAGTAGCAAGTGGTGTAAGTACACCATTTTATAGCAAACAACGAACTGTTTTGAATTAAAAACGAAATTTTTGTACATATGTAAAAAACCTAACCTTTATGTGTAAACAGAAACATGTAAATATTTCAGGACACCCACTGATGATGCCTTGTGACAAAGGCAAAACGCGTATGGGTGAATTATAATAATAAAATATGGAGTAGCAAGTGGTGTAAGTACACCATTTTATAGCAAACAACGAACTGTTTTGAATTAGAAACGAAATTTTTGTACATATGTAAAAAACCTAACCTTTATGTGTAAACAGAAACATGTAAATATTTCAGGACACCCACTGATGATGCCTTGTGACAAAGGCAAAACGCGTATGGGTGAATTATAATAATAAAATATGGAGTAGCAAGTGGTGTAAGTACACCATTTTATAGCAAACAACGAACTGTTTTGAATTAGAAACGAAATTTTTGTACATATGTAAAAAACCTAATCTTTATGTGTAAACAGAAACATGTAAATATTTCAGGACACCCACTGATGATGCCTTGTGACAAAGGCGAAACGCGTATGGGTGAATTATAATAATAAAAACCCTTCATCTGCAGTAGCAGAAGGCGTCTTCTTTAAAAACAGTACAGTGAAATACACATTATACGAAACTATTTATTGACAATATGCCTTGTGGTCAAAATACGAGCGGTACGGATATTATATCATTTGTGTTATTGGACTGAAGAGTTTCTAGCAGATGGAAAACGGGCATGTCAGTCTCAACGAAGTCTTCTGGCGTAGAAGAAACTTCGGGTGTCCCCAAAGTGTGTTATACAGGGTGACTGAAAATAAAAAATAAAAAATAAAAAAAATAAATAAAAAAACTTTTACAGATTGACATGGCAAATCTGGCATACAACGATGATCAGTAATTGTGTAGGAACTTGGGGTTGTTAATGTCATCCGGAAGTTGCAGTTATTTGGACACATGCTACAAATGGACGGCCACTACAGGAGACTTTAAAGGTTTCTTCAGATGCACAGAAACACGCTGATATCGACCTGAATTGAACGGCGCACCCTCTCAAAGATACTTGTGTATCACGAAGACATCTTCCTGCCGCCACAATAATGCTCACTGGTTCTTCTGTTGATGTAACAGGCCATTCAGATAACTCCATAGAAAAAAGGGGATGGGGGAGGGGGACAACAACAAACGCGGACAGATCGGGTGTTGTTGGTGGCCACCGCGACCAGTTCAGCGTCCCAGCTTGCGGGGGCTCCGTCGTGCTTCAGTCGAAAGCGGCGATGGACGGGCATAGGAACAACATTCATTATGGCCGATACAATCTCCGCAGGATTACTAGATCCGTACAGCCATCATGACGGTCCGGAAAGATGTGCGGCGCATTTAAACAGTCTCTGTCGGTTCTACAGACCAAAACCCCCTTTGTGACGTTTGCGACTCACGGTTCCTGTGTTAATACATATCTTTATTGTATAACCGATTGAAAAAAAAAAAAATGAATCAACCTGTAGGACCATTACGTTCACAAAATACCGTAGCCGGTCGCGGTGGCCGGGGGGACTGAGGCGCTCCAGTCACGGCCACTACGGTCGGGGGTGCGAATCCCCCCTCGGGCATGGATATTTGTGCCGTCCTTAGTCATAGCTAGTTCGTAAGTAGTTTGTAAGTTTAAGGACTGAGGACCCCGTAGTTAAGTCCCATAAGCTGTACAAACATTTGAACATTTGAAAATACCGTATACGAATGACCTAATAATTTCCATAAGACTTTTTCGAGGATGATGCTGTTGTATAAAGAGCAGTAGCAACGCTAAAATTTTTTAGAAAAATACAGGAAGACCTGCAAAGGACTGACGATTTGACCATGGAGTATCAATTGGCCTTCAGCATAAGTACATGCGGCATGTTTCGACTACATATAAATACCCTTTATTGTATGAATAGCTGCTCCCCGCGCTGCTTCCCGCGATTGAATAGTAGACTTGCGCATAATAGTTCGCGATCGGTAGCGCTCACTTTAGTTCGCGTTTCTGCCGCGAACTAGTTCGTTCTTTTAGTTCGTCCGGTCCCAGTGACGGCTGAGCGGCGTGGTCTGCGCATGCAAGTGGAGGGAGAAGTTCCCCACCTTGCTGTTTCATGCGCTTGCTGCCTGAGCCGCTAACCATATCACGCAGACCAAAAGAAACATTTTGTGGATAATTTCTCGCGTTTAAGTTTAGAGTTATATCTATATCTTGGAATTATGGAATTTATTATTCAGATATTGCAGAGTGCAGAATACTTCAAACTGAAATTTTGTAGCACTGAACTATGTAATCTAGCAGGCAGACGCTCACCTAGAACTGGCTCTCTTCAGCAGAAGGCAAACACGTGACTTTTAATTCTGCTGCCCGCCCTCTCGCTATTGCCCTCGTCGGTCTTCGGAAAAGAATTCAACGAACTAAGAAGCGAGAGACGTTTGGCATAATAGTTCGCGACCGGTAACGCATGTTTTAGTTCGCGAACGGTAGCTCTCCTTTTAGTTCGTTCGCTCTTTTTAGTTCGTCCGCTCGTTTTGGCTTTTGCTACCGCTACTAAAAGTGCTCTTTCTTTTGTTATGACAGCTTTTTTGTATAATTATCAGTGTTGCCTAAGCGTGTGCTATTACCCGTATTTTTGGGCAATTAGACATCAAATACTTAAGGAAATAAACCAGTTATTTACACAAATGGGTGATACAATGGCATTCAACTACTTTGCATACAGATTATTCGTAGTAAATTTTATTTAGACACTGCTGAATACCTTAGAAAAGAAAATTTGTGGCAGTGAACTATGAAACAACAGCTGAGCTGCATCTCCGCTCGAAATGACGGTAACTGGCAGAAGGAAATCACGCGATTATGCGCGCTCTCGCATCCTCTCGCTGTTCCCCGTCAGTCTTCGCAAAAGGAGCGGACGAACTAAGAGGCGAGGGATGTGCGAACTAGTACGCGTAGTTCGTCTGTTGGAGCGGTTTTTTCGACCTAGTTCGTTCGCGAACTACACAAGACTATTGAATAGTCTATTGGAAGGTACGCTTAACACCGAAACTTTCGCACCCACGTGTGTACGCCATCGCAGAAGTTCTGGAGGTATAGCGGTGCGAACCAATTACGGCCCGGCAAAACGGTGGCGAAATAGTGTTTCCTCAAACTTATTCCTTTAGTTAAGGAACAAAAATTGTACGCCATCGTGTAGCAAACTACGAAAGTGCCACGGAAGGCAGTAAATAACAGTACGGCTGTAACTCTCCAGGCTTTCCCGGCGAAATCTTGACATTCTGAATAAACGGGTCTGCTACCGGATGTTTGTGTCGCTCTGGCACAATATTCCGGCCGGGTAGCTTGCTGCATTCTTCAGGTGTTCCTTGAGACAGTCTCAGGAAGCACCTGAAGAGGGCAGCGAGTTAACGCGGGCGAAATATTGTTTGCACCAGAGCGACGCAAACATTCGTCAGTAGACCGTTTATTCAACATGTCAACTGTTCGGCTGTTTGCAACATGGCTAGTACAGGACACATCATAATTGTCGTGGAATGAATGGAGAGCGAAAAATCTATTGCTGAACGTTCCTGTAAACAACGTTCCGAGACTTCTTGTTCTCCGAGTATACGTAGACATTTCTGGCTCTCGATACACCGGAGCAACCAAAGTTCGAGCATCTATAGTGTCAGATGACAGTCCAATGCACGTCATCGAAAACCAGGGACCAAAAGTGTTTAAGAACCCTGATAATATCACAAGACTACACATTGTAAGTCCCAAGAAAAATTATAAGGATTATATGTTACACTGTTATGGAATTTAGAGATGGTTTTATCATAAGGTAATACTTCCGCATTCGTAAATAGAAGACTTGAGGGTAACAATGAGGAGAAAGATTCGAAAGACAGGGCGTTTCATATGTTAACTGCATCTGCTGAGTTTATTTAGTACTACATTTAGATTCGTTTCTGTATGCGCTCTTTATACGTAGCAGTGTGCGCTTTTTATACGTAATAGGGCATGGTATATAGATATAATTTCATTGAAAACTTCAATGTCTTTTCATTATGGTACTCGGAGAATTTTTAAATTTCATGTCTTCAATTTATGTACGTATTTCCATCATTTGCTACAACAAATGAAAATGGGCGCTGTCTAAAAGCTAATTTCCAGATTTGCTGTAATTAAATGTCAGTATAAGCCATATTGGCACCATGCCAGAATCTTTTGCAAACGCGAAAGTAAATAAATAAATAAACAATAAAAATAAAAAGAATAACAAAGGATGAAAATATAACTGTAGCACGACTCTACCCAGCGTCCAATACCACCCACTTGCAGAACGTTACGACTCTAACCACACGGATACTGTGAACATTCCCAATCTGATAGTTCCGCTGTTGCATTAAGAATGTAATATATACTTTTAATCCAGGATGTAAGCTATTTCCGTGTGAAATTTCATCCAAATGTGTATTGCACTTTTAGCTTAATGCGGTAACGAACGCATTTATAATATGTATAGCGTACAGGATTACACGACAACAGAAAGTCACTGAAGCAGTTACTTCCATAAAATGTCTAGAAGTACGCGTACGGGGTAAGGTAGATGACAGAAGGAAATTTATTGGAAGGTACTGCTGAAGATGTTGTCCGTCAACAAATGGTGGAACTTACACTATCCTTGTTCGAGCAACAATTGAGTGCAGCCCGTCGGTCTTCGATCCCAACCAGGTAGAATTAACAGAGCAAACAGAGATGACCCAAATCACAGGGGCACGTTTTGTTGCACGCTTATTTAGTAAGCGCAAAAGCATCACGGAAATGCTCAGCCATGATTAGTATTAGAGACGGCAATAAAGACATATGGTTTGCTGTTAAAAGTTTCGAGAGCACGGGTCCCTACAAAACTTAGCCAATATACGTATTGTTTTCTCCTAGGTATATCTGAGTGAAAAGACCTAAGAACATTAAGATAATATTGGAGTGTTTTGACTCCAGATTCTTCCCGCGAAACATCCACGACTGGAACAGGAAAGGAGAAAGTCACTGATACATCCTTCTCCCTATACCACATACCATAAAACGGTTTGCTGATTATAGATGTAGAAATCTTTTCTTTATAGTTAATGGACTTGCAAACACACACAAATGCAGACTGCGAAGGCATTTCTCAAAATATTATTCGAACTCAAGGCGTGTAAAAAATTTTTAGCATTAGAATGAGAAATGAGGTGACTATGAGCAGTTACTATCGTGAAAAAAAGTGTACCAAGTTTCTTTAAAAATCGTCGTGAAGTGTGTAGAGCATAAAGTTAGAGTTTGGGATGATTTATGTCCATTAGACGAGTGAATTAAGTTTGATGGACATAGGTGGATTGTGGGTTTCATAACCAAGCACGGTATGTAAAATAATTATGGTGCACAAATACATACTAAGAGTTGCAATACATATAATCCTGACATTTCATCGATAAGTACAGAAAAACAGTGTCTAGCCACCTTCCCTAAGGCAGTAGCAAGAAAATAATACTTCATTCCATACTGCTTACACTAGTAGGTGAGGGCTTTTCATCCAGTCACTCATTGAGAAAATTTACACATTATTTCTTTAGATATCAAAAAACACCTATTATAAACATATGAAATCCGCGTTAAAACAACTAAATAGGAATTACTTTGTGTTTGCTGAGCAACAATATTCATACATCTCGAAATTTCATTAATTTAATAAGCATCTGAGTGTGTCAAAAATGAATAAATAAAAAAAAGGAAAATTAGTGTTTAACGTGGTCATAATAGAAGAAACAAAGTATTCGCGATTAACTTTTATGCTGCTTAGAAATTCGTTTTCTTGATGATTAATAATTATCAAGCATTTCCAAAATAATGTAGTTACCTGTAACAAATTATTTAGTGTATTTATTAGTTTTTGAGTTACTCCATAATAGAATCGTACTTCCATCATCAGTTGAGAGATAAGAAAAAATAGAAGAGCAGTTGTTTCTACGTTCCGTCGACGGCGAGATCATCAGAGACGGAGCACGAACCAAGAGTGAGGTAGGACAGGGAAAGAAATCAGCTATATCCTTTTCAAAAGCACCACTCCCCATCTGAATAAAGGAATTTAAGAAAATATAAATTTCGTGGACTGGTTGGTAATCTGAACCCAGGTCTTCCAGAATGATTGTCATTGTGTTATCATTGCGCCACATCGCTCGGTTCGAGCTAACGAGAAAAACAAATAATAAAATTATACAATGAAGGCTTTCATGGCCGAATGTCTTAGTTGCTGGTGAATCTGTCGGGTTGTTTGGTCGTGTTTTATGAATCATTTCCTTTCCAGACGTTTCATCGAGAAATAGGCTGGATATCTTCAGGGGTGTTCCTGGCCAATGAGAAAATGATTGGACTTGCCATCAGGACATAGTTCGTGTCTTACAAACGAAAAGAAATATTTCACTTCTACTGACCATTTCGTTTGACGACCGCTCAAAATTTCCTCACGTGACTAGTATACTTTCATATGCCCGGAAGAATCTAGTAAAGAATTGTGGCGTCCGAAAAAAAGACGCCGCAATTCTTAATTGTAATCTACCTTGCCGACGAATGATGTGTTCTAAAATTCGAAAAAAAAACTTTCTCTTCGTTATCGTCTCACGATCACGATACAGCGAACGCGAGGCCGACACTCACAGAGTCTTATACTATTCAACACTGCTCAAGTGCTCTTTTAATGATGTTGGACCGGTTAAATGGGTCACAGTTGACTGTTGACATCAGAAAAAATTGCACCTATGTCTTGCGTGTGCTAACACTGTCTGACAAGGATAAATATTGTAATGTAATGTTTGTAATTCTATGGGACCAAACTACGTTTGGCCGAGGGGACTGAGGCGCTCCAGTCACGGTCTGCACGCCCACTACGGTCGGGGGATCGAATCGCCACTCGGGCATGGATATTTGTGCCGTCCTTAGTATAAGGTAGTTGATAAGTAGTTTGTAAGGTTAGGGACTGATGACCCCGTAGTTAAGTCCCATAAGCTTAACAAATATTTGAACATTTGAACAAACTACGTTGGTCATCAGTCCCTAGACTTACAAACTACTTAAACTAAGTTAAACTAACCTAACGACAACACACACATCCATGCCCGAGGGAAGATTCGAACCCCGGACGCGGGAGGCCGCTTCATCCGAAACGTGGCGCTCCAGACCGCTCGGCTACTCCCGCGCGGTAGGATATTGTTGTCACGAAAACTCATTGGCAAAGAGACGGCAAGGTAATGAATATTACTGCGGTGGTGACTATTTTTGTGTCATACTTTTTTACTGCCCATGTAAAAATTCGAGGTACCAATTTCTCATATTCCCACCAGGAAACTACACTAATGAAGCTAAAGAAATCATTAAGCAAAAAGAAAAAAAAAATTAATAGAAAAGTAAAACTAAAAAGCGATGCAAATGTAGGTCACGCGAGACTTATAGGCGGGACACAGGACATAGGACTAAAGATCGGTAGTGTCCTGCTAAAAGCGGGACGTCTGCAAAACCTAGGAAACGAACGGGATACAGGCTGCAGAACTGCGTGAAGGTGTGTCGAGTCCATGTGCCTGCGCGAAGTAAGGGTTACCACAACTGGCTGCCGGCGCGGTGCGCCGAGAACTGAAACATCAACGTGGAACAAGCACAAGTCCGCAAGGAACCGAGCTACCAGAGGATCAGAAAAAAAGGACTAGTAAACAGGCGACACGGATCCGCACAAATGTCCATATGTCCATGATGTCTGTATACAACACCTACGAGCAACCGAGACAAAAATACCCGAACTGCACGTATATCTTCAGTAAGGTTATCAGAAAGAGAATTTCAACACATTCATATCGACATCTACATCTTCATGGGATACTCTGCAAATCACATTTAAGTGCCTGGCGGAGGATTCATCGAACCACCATTATACTATTTATTCCATTCTCGGATAGCGCGCGGGAAGAAATAACACTTGAATCTCTTCGTTCGAGCTCTGATTTCTCGTATTTTATTTTGATGATCATTTCTACCTATGTAAGAGGAAGTCAAGAATATATTTTCGCATTCGGAGGAGAATGTTGGCGATTGGAGTTTCGTAAGTAGCCCACGCCGCAGCGATAAGCGCCGTTGTTGTAATGATTTCCGTACCAGATCCTGTATAATTTCCGTAACGCTGTCTCCCCTGTATCGTGACAATACGAAACGAGCTACCGTTCTTTGGACTCTTTCGATGTTCTCCGTCAAACTCACCTGATAAGAATCCCACACTGGGCAGCAATATTCCAAAAAAACGGACGGACAAGCGTAATGTATGCAGTTTCTTTTGTAGTACTGTTGTAGGTTTTAAGGGTTCTGCCAATAAAATGCAGTCTCTGGTTCGCCTTTCCCACGACATTATCTACGTGTTCTTTCCAATTTAAATCTGAAGTAAGAGTAATTCCTAGGTATTTTGTGGAGTTTACGGCCTTCACTTTTGATTGATTTATCTTGTAAACAAAGTTTAACAAATTTCTTTTCGTACTCATGTGGACAACTTCACACTTCTCATTATTTAGAGTCAATTGCCGATTTTTACACCATACTGATAACTTATTCAGATCATTTTGCAGTTGGTTTTGAGCTTCAGATGATTTTACTAGACGGTAAATGACGGCCGGCGGAGGTGGCCGAGGAGACTGAGGCGCGCCAGTTACAGGCTGCACGGCCACTACTGTCGGGGTTCGAATCCCCCCTCGGGCATGGATGTTTGGGCCGTCCTTAGTTTTAGCTAGTTGATAAGTAGTTTGTAAGTTTAGGGACTGATGACCCCTTAGTTAAGTTCCATAAGCTATACAAACGGCGTCATCTGCAAACAACCTACGAGAGCTACTTATATTTTATGTAAATAAGAAACAGTAGAGAACCAATAACACTACCCTGTGGAACGCCCGATATCACCTCTCAAAAATGTTCAAATGTTTGTAGATCTATCGGACCAAACTGCGTGGTCATCAGTCCGTAGCTTACAAACTACTTAAACCTAGGTAAACTAACCTAAGGACAAACACACACACCCATGCCCCAGGGAGGACTTGAACCTCCACGGCGAACTGTGTCCTCTCTGACTGGAAATCCCCTATCCAGTCGCAAATTTGGGGCGATATACCATAAATACGCAATTTGATTAAAAGCCGTTTGTGAGGTACAGTGGCAATCGCCTTCTGGAAATCAGACCGTTAGAAAGTGATAGAATGCTTGATCTCATAAATGCCACTAGACGGACAGTACAGGATTTGCGCAAGGGAACGATAACATGTCGTAACCGGTCTGGCTAGGTTGTGTCGCTAAACCAAAATACAGAGAGCAGAGTGTGTTGCAGTTGCGCAGAGCAGCTGTGACCAGCCCGGCTGAGTGACTAGTTGCGGCGAGAACGCGGCTCGTCTATTTTCTGCAGCGGCTGCGGTTCCACGTCGCGGCGCCCACGGCCGCACGGCTTTCTCACACCACTCGTGTAGTGAACGGCAGCAGCCTTGGCGTCTGGATAAATAACAGACCTCGTTCTTTGCGCCCAACCGCAATCTAGGTTCTGCGCGCTCGAGGGTCTAGAAAACATTTTTATCCGTCGCGTCGGCAGTTGTGTCCCAAAATACATGTGCTATCGGGCACATGGCGTTGCGTTAGCGGCGCGGAGCCGACTGTAAAGCTGGCCCTGTTTTAGCGTATTTTGTAGAGCACCCGTTACCCTCAGCTTACGCTTCGTTCAATCAATTCCTCATTGTTTGTAAATCTATCGGACCAAACTGCGTGGTCATCAGTCCGTAGCTTGCAAACCACTTAAACTAAGGTAAACTAACCTACGGACACCACACACACCCATGCCCCAAGGAGAACTCGAACCTCCGACGGCAAGCAACCGCGCGCTCCGCAGCGAGGCGTCTTAGACCGCGCGGCTACTCCACCGCGGCAATTCCTCATTAACAGTCACAGTTTTCTCTTTTAATCAGCTGAATCTGTACGGTTGAATATCAAACTTGTCTACCATATATCTTTTTCACTTCATACATTATTAATACACTCATGCTTACTACTCATACAGTTAATTTTAAGACAGCGATGATCGAGATTACATAAACTCGTTCCATTATATATATAATGGAACGAGTTTTCTGAATTCAATCAAATTTTAATACTGTGATGATTGAAGTCTCTTACGGATTTTCACCGTTCTTTGTAACTATTCAACTGAATTATTTCATTACTAACTCTGATGCACAGTGAACACAAATATAAAACGAGAAAAAGTTGAGAAAAATTTTTTAATTTCGTTATATTTCTAGATATGAAGCAATATAGTAAGTCAATAATCAACCTGAGAACTGGGTAATCGGAAACCTGTCATGTATGTACACTTCCTTCAAACGGATAAACTGAAATACAGCTGCCATAAAATTCTATGTTTAGGAAGTTTATCGAATCCGATAAATCATTCATTGTTTTAGAAGTTTAATGAGGAGTTGCTCAGTCATTTACAATAAGAATTGAGTCTTGAAACCAAATGTGGTCGTAATTCTCTTGAAGGTGACATGCACAAAGCGCTTCCCAAAACTGGAACCAACAATAAAAATATCGGTAAAATCTACTGTATGGCCGCGACAGAGTTGCCGAGCGCATTGAGACGCTATGCTCCGATGCGCGAGGCCGTTCCCCGTCGGGGTTTCGAGTCCAGCCTCGGTCATGGATGTTTCTGTTTTCTTTAGTATAAGGTAGTTTATATGTTTAGGGACTGATGCGCATTTAAGTTCCATAAGCTTAACAAACATTTGAACATTTTGATCTACAGTATGTTGTCCTACGAACGGGTATCAAAGATGATTGTAGTAGCTGATACCACAAGCACGTCACAGTCAAGAGTAGCGAACATTTTCAGTGGTTAACCTCCATAAAGATTTGTACAAGACGGTCCTGCTTTGTGTTTCGAATATTCAGAATAGCTGTTCAACTTATGCAGCCAATTCAACGGAAAAAATACTAGACAAAGATCCTGATGGAAGAAGTGTTTACATGGAAAAATAAGTTCGTATTATCCTTTTACAAACATATTTTTAGTGAAGGTCGATAACGTTTCACCTTCCACTTCCAGAAAAAAAGGACCCATAGAGATTAGCTGGTAACATGCCAGAACTGTGTGTTTCATTATTCGATAAAGTACTAAAAGCTTTGAAATATTTATACTGCAAGTCTACTATAAAGTGAATGGAAATCACTGTCATATGACATTATAATGTGTTCAGCAATATTAATTATTTATAACTCTTGATTAAAGAACAGATCAACGTTATGAGTTACGTAAAATCTGTAGCGTAGTCAGGGAGTGCATTGTAGTTAGGATCAAAGTTAATGACGTCGCTGCATTCGTACGCTGCGAAAGTTACGAACGTCGGTTTTGGGCCGCCATATCGCTCTTGTGACGAAAAAGTGCAACATACAAATGTAATATCTGATCAAAATTATAAAATACCACAATGCAGAACAGAATTGGCTATTAGATGTTACTGCAGGCAAACCTGTTAGAATAAAACGATGAAAATGTGAAGGAACGACTACAGCTGAAAGAAGACAGGCAGATCTCGTCTGCTGACGAACAGAACACGGCGAGCAGTGTAGAAGATGGTTGTAAAAATGGCGTGAAATTAGTAAAGCAACCTCTCAGGTTTAAACTGTTCCGGCAGTCCCGTTAGCGTGGGAAGTTAGGAAGAATGGAGATTAATGGTCTAGCAGGTCCTCTGCAACGAATGTTAAGCGAAGCTTGAAACGGAGGGAAGAGGGGCGCCACCGAACTGTGGATTACTGGAAACGAGTGATATGGTGTGACGGATGGTATTGTACCCAATGGTAGGGTTTTTGTTTGCCGAATAAGTGGAGAAAGTTGCGTGCCATTATGTGTAGTGTGAACAGCCAAGTTTGGAGTATGTGCTGTTACGGTACGATTGTATTTTTCTTAGTTAAGTTTCTGTTCCTTTATTGCGCTTAGGAAAACACGAAGTGAGGAAGGATATGGACACATTTTACAGCATTGTGTTGTGTAGAAACACTCTGGAGATGATAACTGAATCAGGATGCCTGTAATAGAGGAGCATCTGTGGGGCAGTGGTTTCTGGTCAACAACAATTCTGAAACAAACAGGCCTGCCCAGATTGCCTACTGAACACCATCGAGCACCTTGGGGGAGTGTACACAGTCCTGTAACTGTTTACATTTGATGATACTGTCATTACCCAAGACATTTTAAAAATCACATTTGCATTGAGAATAATAAATTATAAGACAAAACCTCCCCCCATTCGCTTGACATGCTATTTCTTGTAATATTTTCCGAATGCCCTTCTTCGCCGCCTCTTACACCACAGGAGCTGTGAGTCATCCGCGCAGAACCAAGCTAACAGGAGCGTTTTTGTTTGCTTCATTCTGAATGCATTGGCTACTGTGCTGATGCCTGTGTTCGCCCTTTTACGAAGCTGTTCGACAGAAACGACGAACCTCTCAGCATTTCATCTTACTTTAATAACACAGATAAGAAAATAACTTACCACAAAAAAGAGTAGGGATACTTAGATTCACATGATTTGGGCACACGTTGATGATAGTTCTGGCACGGAGAGCTTGAGTACAATACAACATAGTGGGTGGGACTTGGTGGGTAACAAGACCAAGAATGTGAAGGATGGAGATTACGAAATGAAGACTGAAATGAGATTCTGAGCTCTGGAAGTTATACATGAAAAATGATGTGGAGAGGGCTTAACAAAGTGTTCATTAATGTGATGGTGATGATATTGATACAGTAACCAACGGCCCACTGATGAATCCTCAAGATTTGAAAACGAGAAAGATAAGCATAAATAAATGCACATTATTTCTCACAACCTCTTTGTCAAAGACGCAAATAGCTTTTACTGTTCGTCGTATTATATAAACTGTGAATGCTAAGTCACTAGTGTGCCACATAAAAATAAATAAACAAATAATCTGTAGCGATATTTTTGGGTCAGGTTGCAGCAGGATGCAGGCAAACCAGTAGGTAGGATTCCTCTTGAATAGTGTTACAATATTTGCTGAATCCAACGCTACTTTTAAATTTTGTTCATTCAGCCAACTTCATGCGGTTTGCTAGGAACTGCGCTACGTACTGTGGCAGGCTGTCATCCGAGGGCAGCGAGTGCGGTTACACCCAGAGGCAGAGGCAGCGGATGAGGTCGCCGGCGTCAACAGCTCTGGGCACACCGCTGAGTACTGAGCTTGCAACACGTTTCTGCTTTCGTTTTTCGTCACACCTTCAGTTGTTGTCACTTCTCTTCACCCTTTGCCAACTAAGGATGATTTTTTCCTCCGTGTACAATCTCTAGAGACTGGTTGAGGAGATGATAGGAACAAAAATCGTCTAATGAATTTATGCGAGCTGTGAGATGCAGCCACAGTCACAATGAGTGTTGAAAACTGTTTTCCTCAAGGCACGTTCTGCCTCATACGTTCACATCGGCCAGGCTGCATCCGAACAATGTGAAAGGCAGCATCTCATTTGCAATGGGCTCTGTATACACACTTGGACACATAGCCAGAAATGACATGGGATGAGATCCGGTGAACGAGCTGATCATACAACCGGACTCCTTGTCCGATCCGCCGCGGTGGAGTAGCCGAGCGGACTAATGCGTCTCGCTGCAGAGTGCGCGGTTGCTCGTCGTCGGAGGTTCGAGTCCTCCCTGGGGCATGGGTGTGTGTGTTGTCCTTAGGTTAGTTTACCTAGGTTTAATTAGTTTGTAAGCTACGGACTGATGACCACGCAGTTTGGTTCGATAGATTTACAAACATTTGCATTTTTGTCCGATCCATCGATCACGGAAGACACTATTGAAAGGCGTCCGGTCGTTAACAGCGAACTGTGCTGGACTACCATAATGTAACCCTTCGAATCATCAGTGGCACTTCATCCAGCAGGGGAAGCAAAGTCACCCGCAAGAAACGCCGGTAGTCCCGGCCTGTTAGGCAGCGCGGTGGGAAAGCTGGTTGCAAAATCAAGTCGCCAGTTATCCCGGTCCACACAACCCGGCTGCTGATGATTCGCTCTCGCATAAGTGCGGGTTCTGAATACTATCCTACCAGGGGCGTAGGTACGGGGAGGGGGCGGGTGGTTCAACCCCTCCCCCTCGAACTTTCTTTTTTGTCACTCGTGCTAAAATTAAAAAAATGACAATGATTTGTGTAATGGATATGAGAGTTAGACTGAAAACTTTGCCAACAAAGAGATGTACCAGGGTGTATGTAAGTAGTAATCTATGCTCAGTTGAGCTTTTACTTCTTACTTATTGGCGGGACACTTTGTCTTGAATGTCTTATGGGTGGTCTTCGTGAGGCCTAGGCAAGCGTCGAGCACACCATGGTAAATCTTGCCAATTAAAAAAAAATATATATTGACCAGGTAACCACCACCTAGCCATCATTAAAAATGAACAAGTATTGTTGAATGCTAGCCAGAAACACGCTCCCCAGACTATTTATGTTTACTATGCTACCAACTTCAGTGATCTACTAACTTTATTACTACTGTAGGACGTCGAACTTGTACGTGAGACAGACAAATATTTTTTTAACAAGTCATGTTCCCATCCTCTGCTTACAAGAAGCAACCTTACCTTCGTCCCACTACTGTAAATGCACACTGATATCACGTTGTAATCTCTAAAGTGTCATTTCGCGAAAGTAGTATTACAAAGAAGCGACGGATGTATATCTGGGTACATATTTTCAGCTTTGCCCAATCGCAGTTGATGTCATATATTCTGTGAATATTATTCTATCATAAGAGGCAACAGTGGACTTTGTTAATAACTATCGCCATTCAGCTCGCTCATATTCGTCAGCACCGCAACTAGAGGCTGCGTCGTCACGGCTTTGGCATCTGTCAACTGTGCAACGGCACTTCAGTATAGCTCTGGCTATGAACCCCCCCCCCCCCCCCACCAGAGGAAAAATTAATCTACGCCACTGTATCCCACAGATGGCTGTTATGGACGTAGAAGTTATCACTCTACGTACAGGTGCCTTCATCTGTGAGTAGATGATACAAATGTTCAATGTTCAAATGTTCGTTAAGCTTAAGGGACTGTCCCTAAACGTACAAACTACATATGAACTACCTTATACTAAAGATGACACAAACATCCATACCCGGGGGGGTTTCGAACCCCCGACTGTAGCATCCGTGCAGACTGTGACTGGCGCGCCGCAGACCGCTCGGCCACTGCGGCCGGCTAGATTGTACAAAACCGCAATCATGGTAACCTGGTTAATAAACAACCGATGTGGAAAGTCTGCCGCTAGTAAGACCTGAATACCCAGAAAGTGATATGTTGATGTTCAAATGTTCGTAAGTGTTATGGGACCTAACTGCAGTGGTTATCGTTCGCAAAACTTACAAACTACGTAACTAACGTATACTAATAACAACACACACACCCATAACCGAGGGATGACTCGAACTTCCGACGGCGAACGGCGGCGCGCGCCGCTGCAAGGCGCCTTCGTGCGCACGACTATTCCGCCGCGGCTAGTAAGTGATAAGGCTAGTAACAATAGTCACGGAGATTACTCCAGATAATGTTCCTCACGGTCGTCCGTGTACACTGGCCGGGGTGGAGATGCCGAGCGCATTGAGGAGCTATGCAACGATGCGCGAGTCCGCTCCCCGTCGGGGGTTCGAATCCCCCCTCGGGCATGGATGTTTGTGCCGTCTTTAGTATAAGGTAGTTCACAAGTAGTTTGTAGGTCTAGGGACTGATGACCGTGCATTTAAGTCCCATAAGCTTAAAAAAAACATTTGAACATTTTTTTTTTTGTATAGCCGGCCGCGGTGGCCGAGGGGACTGAGGCGCTCCAGTCACGGCCACTACGGTCGGGGGTTCGAATCCCCCCTCGGGCATGGATATTTGTGACGTCCTTAGTTGTAAGTAGTTCATAAGTAGGTTGTAAGTTTAGGGACTGATGACCCCGTAGTTAAGTCCCATAGACTACAAACATTTGATTTTTTTTTTTTTTTTTTTTTTTTTTTTTTTTTTTTTTTTTGTATACACTGTACAGGCGTGCAAATTGCCTGGTACTGACGTGGCGGTCGCCTCGCACAGTGTTAATCGTTTTCCCCCAAGTTTGGTGACTGAACAAAAAATGTTCAAATGTTTGTAAATCTATCGGACCAAACTGCTTGGTCATCAGTCCGTAGCTTACAAACTACTTAAACTAAGGTAAACTAACCTAAGGACAACACACACACCCATGCCCCAGGGAGGACTCGAACCTCCACGGGGAGCAACCGCGCGCTCCGCAGCGAGACGCTTTAGACCGCTCGGCCACTCCACCGCGGCGTGACTGAACATTTAGGGTAAGCTCTTCATGATTTCCTGCTTCCTTAAACGACCTTGTCTCAACAAATGGCGGAACCCTGCTGTAAACATTGATTGCTGTGGTTGTAGTCGGCGGGGACAGGCCTCCAGATACAACCTTGCTGCCGTCCCCATTTGCCTTTCCGTAAGAAAACATCGTGTAGGCAAGCTCTCAACTCGCAGACCGAACCATTGTGTATACTGCTGTATCACTTCCACTACAAGCTGAGTCAGCAAGAGAAGTGAATTGGACACAACCTTACCAATTACTACGGCAGGAGTGTGCTCTAGGACATGACGTGTGACCACCCTCTAGGAGGAAACCATGTATACTGTATCTGTGACTGCAATCTTTGTAACAAAGTATGATTGAATAAATGATCTCCAGCAAGGGAACAATGCATTTCCGAACATCATTAGACCTATTTTGTTCCATATAGTCTCATCGATCAATCCCTAGAGTTGGTATACGGGGAATAAAATCACCCTGTACAATATTTTGTACTGCAGAAATATTATTCATATTAATGATGCAGAGAAAATAACTTCATAAATTTTGACAACGATGACGTCATAGCAATTTTCTTTTTCTTTATGGACCTCTATCAAGGTATATGTTGAGTCAAGGTTATTGGTGTCTAAAAATTCTACGCAATGAATTAAATAGTTCACAACTACATACCGCTGCTACGAAACATTTCGCTTCAGTTTTAGAGAAGTATTTGTAATACAAGTAGAAAAACACGTACCTGGATACCTTGTAGTTTTCCTCTGAAAATAACGAAGTAACTGATGTCTGCAACACGTGGTACATTAATAGCATATGTTGACAAGATATATGTAGAATGTTCAAATATTTGTAGAGCTTATGTGACGTAACTACGGGGTCATCAGTCCCTAAACTTACAAACTACTTATGAACTAGCTAATACTAAGGACGGCACAAATATCCATGCCCGAAGGGGGATTCGAACCCCCGATCGCAGTGGCCGTGCATAACGTGACTGGCGCGTCGCAGTCCCCTCGGCCACCGCGGCCGGCACATATGTAGAATCACGTCGATTTATGCAGTAAAATTAGAAATGGTATGTGTATTTTTCTTCGGCATGTGCAGTTCTTCATAATTGCTGATCTTTTGATCATTATTTAATTATATTTTGGACCGTGAATTTGTAGGTGCACTTCTGAGCACTAATAGTAATAATAATTTTTCTGCCAGATAGTTTATGCAACCCTTTCAGCTGATAGGATCTGCTCAAACGTCCGGTCACTGTGTTAAAATACTGTGTTATATGTCTTTTATACGACTACACTTACATTTTCTGCTTTGGAATGTATTATTTCTATCCTTCATTGGGGGCTTACTCTACAGGCTGTTTCTTTGGACATCTGATGCTCCGACTGTTTAACGCTTGACAGACTTGCTTGTTTGTGGCACTACTTGACTTAACGTGAGTCAGCAGAGAAATCGAATCGACTAGAGATACCGTACAGTCTACTGACTTGACCGTCATGTTGTGACACTGCAGGTGTTTGTCGAACTGAAACACGAATGCCCGGACTGTACACAATTTCCGGTTTCCGCTGTGGTACCTGAAGATTTTATAAGACGAGGGTAGCAAAGTGCGTTGCAAGCAGTCGTTTCGCACAATTTCCAGTTGGGCTCAGCAACTGTCAATTAATCCGTTCACACAAATCTCCCCTTCTGATGGTAGCCAATACTTTTATGGCTAAAACGTACAGCACCCGCAGACTCTTAGGTTCATTTTCGATAATAACAGTGTAAGAGCTAGCATTATAGGCGTTTTAGTAGTTACTTTTTATCTGCTGATATTGCAGTATGCGATACTTCGCCTTGCCCTATCAGTTTCTCATTTATGCTGCGCGGTTGTGAGCTTAGTTTGGAAGTTAAAATTCCTCCTTTAGGATCCTAAGCTGAAATTCACACGAGGTGTTTGGGTGGGTACTTTCAGGATACAATACTTCCTCTGTAACGATGGTGATAGTGACACTACCGCATCACTTAAATTTCCACGTCCTCTCATAGGTAAAGTGTGTCACAGTCTAAGTGGTCTCCACATCCCTCATAGCGACAAGGCTAGTACAGGGATAGTGCAGCGTCAATCTAAATAAGCGACGCCTACTGATCTGGTGTGTCCTATTCATAGTAAACATCATTCATACATTTCCTTGACAACACACTGCTGCGACTGTTAAAAATTCTTTACTAAGAACTCACGACTGGTTTCGCAAATTAAATTTGCGTCATCAGGTGCTTATTTCATTCAGGTCATAACCATATGTTACACTGACTTTAAACTAGCTGATCCCTATCATTATTCTCGAATTGTAACCAACTTGCCTATAAAACCATGTATAAACTCTCTTTTGTCTAACAAGTGGGGCTCCGTCAAACATGTATTAAAAACCGAATAAAATCCCATGCCTAAAACAATAAATTTTCATCAGCCAATGGCCTACATCTGATATAAAACATTGCACTGAGAGAGGTATTCAGCATAAAAGCCGCATCAGCAGATTAAAAACTGTTAGCGTACTTGCACTTTAACCCTAGAGGAGACAGCTATTGTTGCAGGCATCAGACTGATGTATAAGAAAATGAATCAGTTCGACTGTGGTTGCTCGATGAATAATGTATTGTGTTCATTATTCATACAGGATCCATCGAACACGGCGGAAGTTACAGGAAGATGTAACCTCATTCCCTATCCGAGGATAACTAAGAAATATAAAGGGCTGTCAAATGAAACGGCCCATTTCCACGTACCTACTTTATTACTGGGTAGAGCTATATGTAATTAATTATATATATTTTTGACGACATTACAGCGTTCAAATTAATGAAATAAATCGCAATTTGCGATCAATTATGGCTTCACTGTACTACGTTTAGATGGAATACCCAAGTGCGGCGAATGAAAATTTGTGCCCGGCCGGGATTCGAACCCGGGATCTCCTGCTTACTAGGCAAACGCGTTGACCACTCCGCCACTTTTTTTTTTTTTTTTTTGCTCTATGTGTTGATCTTTTCCTTGCGGACGCTGATCGTGTTTGTTCGTTTTGGTTCTACGTGTTCTTTGGCTCAGCTTTTTTATTACAGAGAGCGTTCAGCCCCCTGACCGGGCGCGCTGAGCCACGGCGCCCGGCGCCACCGAGGACACAGTGACCAACCCACCTGCAGAGGACTCTTCCCTGCACTTCTCCCGCCACACCCAAATCTCCATTCGCCACGCTGTCTCCTTCCTATAACCACAGCCTATTTTGTTCTGTAATGCTCGAAGCCACAATACTGTATCCCCGCATCAGGCAGAACAGACCATGAGGTATCGAGACACAATTAATTGCCGTCAAGAGCCCAGCCTCGGCTTGTATACAATTATATATATCTTTGACGACATTACAGCGTTCAAATTAATGAAATAAATCGCAATTTGCGATCAGTTATGGTTTCACTGTACTAGGTTTAGACGAAATATCCAGCCGGCAGGAGATTCCGGTTTCGAATCCCGGTCGGGCCCAAATTTTCATTCCCCGCACTTGGGTATTTCATCTAAACCTAGTACAGTGAAGCCATAACTGATCGAAAATTGCGATTTATTTCATTATATGTAATTACAATGGCTGTAGAGGCACTTATTCCACCTTGAAATATCATGGTGAGTCCCTGGAAGAAGAGCTCCTCGTGATGAGTATGGAACCATTCTGTCAAAGCTTGCTGCAATTCTGCGTCCGATCCATAGTGCTGCCTCTGGATGTTTTCGGCACATTTAAAAAGTACTTTTCTATCATAAAACCCTACAAATTGAAAAAAAAAATTTAGTTATAGTTCTAATGGGACAAATGTCAAGTGACTGAAGCATAGGCTACATACACTGAAGAACCAAAAAGACTAGTACACTTGTCTAATGTCGTGTAGGGTCCCCGAGAGCAAGCAGAAATGCCGCAACGCGATGCGGCATCGATTCGACTAAGGTCTGAAGTAGTGCTGGAGGGAACTGACACCATGCATCCCTAAGTGCTGTTCGTAAATTCGTAAGAGTACAGGGGGTGTGGCTATCTCTTCTGAACAACACGTTGGAAGACATCCCAATATGCTCAATAATCTTCATGTGGCCAGCAGAGGTGTTTAAAGTCAGAAGTGTGTTCCTGGAGCCACTCTGTAGCAATTCTGGTCATGTGGGGTGTAGATCGTGCTTCTGGAATTGCTCAACTCAGTCGCAATGCACAATGGACATGAATGGGTGCAAGTGATTCCCTGGGGATGCAACGTATGTGTCACCGGTCACACTCTTATCCAGACGTATCAGGGGTTCCATAGCGCTCCAACTACACACGTCCCATACCATTACAGAGCCTCCACCAGCTTGAACAGTTCTACAATTTGTTTGTATAGCTTATGGGACTTAACTAGGGGGTCATTAGTCTATGCGCAACGAATGTGCCATTTACTATGGCCCATAAATAGCAAACAACACGAACATCTCCCATCAAAACATTGTCCGTATATTCGTTTTCTGAGACTTAAATGACGCAATATGCTAATCGTGGAATAACGTAGATCTCTGTATATGAATAAATGCCTTCAGCTTACCTGCAAGTGTCTTATTCTCTCCACGATTGTGGATATCAACTTCTATTGTATAGTTGTTGTTTAGCAGCACAGCCGGCACTTATTTATGGTGGTGATGGCGTTAGGTAGTGTCGATATAATTCGCCATCAGCTTCTCCATGAGACCTTAACATGTGATGAAGTTGTTTTTATACCAGCATTGATACAAATGTTCAAATGTTCGTAAATCTATCAGACCAAACTGCGTGGTCATCAGTCCGTAGCTTACAAACTACTTAAACTAAGGTAAACTAACTTAAGGACAACACACACACACACACACACACACACACACACACACACACACACACACATATCCATGCTCCAGGGAGGACTCGAACCTCCGACGGCGAGACGCGCTCCGCAGCGAGGTGCCTTAGACCGCTCGGCTTCTCCAACGCGGCCAGCATTGATACATTTTGGCGAATACCATATATGGGTCCTGCAGATCTTTGGTCTCAAATACACAGATGATGAACTATGAAGGACTCAGATGGCGAGCACGTACATGAAAAATGGATAGGGCCATGAGGAATGAACCGTCGGTTTGTTCAGTGACGTAATAGCAACAGTGGCGGCGGCGTACATTAATGGAGAGCATTTTATGCTGTAATTCTCCATAGAGTTTTTCGTTTTCTTTTGGACTAAGATCTTATAGTTACGAGAGATCACGTACTGAGGTAGTGATTATCGTAGCAGAGAAAAGCAGAGATATGCTGATACAGGCTCAGCAGCAGCTCTGCTTCCTGAGGAAGAATTAGATTGTAGGAGATATCGAGCTAAGGAGCGAGTGGAATTTACGAAGGCGTTCAGGGTTAGGAATATAGCCATGTCATTAACTAGAGGAGGGTATTTACTGAATGGTGGTCGAATGTAGGATGCTAAGCGGTAAATATGGCATTAGAGAACAAGTGGCTGCTTTCAGCCCTTCAGCAGCCTTCATTTTCTCTGAGTAATTTTGAGGTTGGGTTCAATGGTACAGCCGTCATTTTTATATAACAGAAAACGGTTGGGTTATGATCGGTTTGGAACGCCATGGCGCGATCCATTCTCACCATTACAGAAGAAATAAATAAATAAATAATACCTTCAGCCGTCTATTTTTACTCACTTTATTAGGCTACCAGTTTCAGCATTTCATTATTCCATCTTCAGGCCTCTGACCAACGTACAACTGCGATGCATGCAATAACGTTGTGAAGATTGGTTCCAGCACTATGTCACTGTTGTCAGTAGAAAAGTTGTCAACTGACTGAGTGAACCGGTAGTGTTATTCTACCTGAAATCTTCAGATGACACTGGCGTAGAGCTACTCCCAAGCCAGACATCACACTGTATTTGAAGGAAGATTAGGATTTAACGTAGTGGTTCTTAGAGAGAGGAAGGAAATCGGACGTGCCCTTTCAATTGAACCATCGCGGCATTTACCGGGAATCATTTAGAGAAATCACGGGAAACCAAAATTGGGATGGCCGGGGCGGGTTTGAACCGCCCTAATCGAATACGGGTCCAGTCTGATACTACTGCGCTACCCCACTTGGTCACAATGCGATTTAATGCGTTTTGGTTTTACGTTGCTCGGGGGCATGGAGATGGTATAATGAAATGCTGAAACGAGTATTCTAATAGAGATGGCTGAAGGTATTATATTCTTTACTCAAATTGAGCAGTTGGGGTGTCTAGCCATCCTATGCAAATGTGGACATACAGAGGTCACAGAGAAATTATTCACTTTTACTTTTAAAATAATTTATTTCACACATTCTATAGTAGCAACATATTTGTTACACATAAATATTACTTTCTCATCAACTATTATTAGAAAAAATACTAAATTGCTCCCTACCTTAACTAATAAAAATTAAAAAAAACTACTAATCTATCTACAACAATAATATTATCTCACAGAAAGCTGTAATTGGAAATTACTAGTATTTGTTATAATGCGGATGCAAATTACTAGGTCGCATGTGGAGTAAGTAAAAAAAAGAAAATCTAGCTATGGTTGCCGATTCACAGAACATGACATTCATATTTGGGCAGGGAGCCAGTTCACTCTTCCGTCGAAGGTCTATTTCGCCTTTTCTGTTCCCCTTTCTTGGCATCATCCGTCCCGGCGAACACCAAATAAAAGGAATGATTTGAAGAGTCGCAGTCGTTTTATAGAATACCTCCCGCCTTCAGAAGTGGTGCCTTCTTGTATGAAATCCAGTAATGTTTCAGGAAGCTCATAGTGATTGGCTTTTGCCACATACACACATCGCACTGCGCCAACAAGCCGCTAAGTGGTCGCAAATTCTCACCGAAGCATTTCGCATGTGGTGCACAACAAGGCTCAGATATCTTGCTTACTAAGATCACTGTGACAATTTTGAGGTTGTACGTGAGTAAAACTACAAGATAATCGAATCTTTGCCTCCGGTTGTCACTTTTTCCAAGAAACTACCACGAATTATACACCGCAGAACACGTATTTTCCCGATAAATGTTACCTGGTGTATTCACAGCCCGCACTACGACTGTGAAGAACTTTCTATGCCTCTCCTCGCTGTCTCGCCGTCAATATAACACCGCCAGCGGCCCGAAGAAAGCATCAAAACTTTGTGAAATTTTCAACATGCGTTGTGAGCGACGGGAGATGCACATGATTAGCGTTCCATAGATGCGAATCATCACGGACGCCGAAAGAGCCTCCTGCGAACGCTGTATAACGGCGGAACAGACGCCCGGATGGCCGTAAAGCAATTGTTCTTTTACGGTTGTTTTGCATGAGCAGCTTCGGTAGGCCTATGCCTCGTAGGAAACAGCGAGCGTCTTTCGAGGATGTTAGAGCGAGGAAGAATAGGTGCCTACAGGGATTACATATTATCCTTCAGACGTCCCAGTCCTGTAGCGAGGTCATGAAGAAGCACTGAACTTCACAGATGGGGGTCTGCCTGCATCAGTAGAAGCTCTGTCATAACCTTCCCGATCGTATTAGTGTACGATTCCAGGTCAAAGAGGGAACAAAGCCGTATCAATAACAAAGGACACATTTGACCTTGAGCGCTCGGAACAACACGAAACCACGCTTACACTAACAAGCAGTCATAAACGAAACAGTGGCGTGCGTCATTTCCATGCAAATCGCCGCACTTGTCTGCTAGCGCCACTAGATGGTGGCAGAGTGTATCTGCACTAACCAGTGCTCCAGTTGTCTGAGTGGTACAGCTGCAGTACGTATTTGTCTCTTGGAGTGTTCGCGATCGAGTTACTGCGTAAACTGTGTTCAGTGCAATAATATCTTGAAGAGAATTAATCCTACTCATGTAGTTCAAACATTAGTGACCAAATTTCGACGTGCTCAGTGGCGGACTAAGGCTGTTCGAGGCCCGGGGCGACAGCAAAACAAAATGAGGCCCTCCGTCCACTTGTAAATACATGTTACGAGGTGTCCGCACGACCAATATTTTATCAATTTGTTCTTGTAGGCACCGTGCGCTGATATGAAACTTCCTGGCAGATTAAAATTGTGTGCCGGAACCGGGACTCGAACCTGGTTGCCGAACCTGGTTCGAGTCCCGGTTCCGGCACACAATTTTAATCTGCCAGGAAGTTTCGTATTTATTATAGTTTATATATATATCGGTTCTGTGACCTATCAACTAAAACAAAATTCCGTTCCTTTTCTGTCCCTTTTTCTCTAATTTATTCTTTTGCTTCAAATCCTCAGTGCTCCTGGAACTCCGTACTCTGTGTGACGTCACATAACCGCGCGGCAGCACGAAGCCAAAGGAACACCTCAGAGAAGGAAAATGTAAAATAATAAAAAAGAACAAAAAATATACAATAAAATTCCTTACATTAAAGTTAAAAGGAAACAAAAATATATTAAAATTTCCTTCCACCTAACACCTATTTGACTCGTACTTGTTTGTTTAGAGGTTTAAATGTAAGGTTCCATTTTTTTAAAGACAAAAAATTTCAAAAATATGTCTGTACCCTTACAATTTATTACTATAAAAAGGTACCTTTTGAGATTTGGAGCCCCCCTCCACCCAGAAAGTGAGGAACGAGACCTTAGAAAAAACAGAAATTTGGAGGCCCCAGAACGAGAGGCCAAGGTCGCTAAAAAAAAAAAAAAAAAAAAAAAAAAAAAAGTCCAGGTATTTGGAGGCCCACCAAGACGTGAGGTTCGGGGTTCGGTGCGGTCCCCCACCCCCACTAGTCCGCCACAGAACGTGCTGAATATTGACATAACATCAAGGCCGGGAGTATCTTCACGGATATATTATATATCATAATAATTCGTAATTTATCGTGACGTACGCTAGAGAGATATACGAAATTTGAAGGACAGGAGAAACCTGAACCTGAACGTGACTCTTCAAGTAGTAAACGACATCGTCATTTGAAAATGTAATTAGTGTTGATTTTTGATATTGGACAGCGTTAATGTGAACGTGATTCGGAATGTGATAGTGTGGCTTTAGTGAGGTGTGCGCATTGATCTCCCCCTTTTTGTTTTAATCACTTCATAGGAATCCCACATCTGAGGACTAATATAAGCACCTTTAGGTGTGTGGTACTGCTGTATGTGTGTGTTTTGCGCTATTATAAGTACTTTAAGCAAAGAGCTGATTGAATATGCAATGATACACTAACGCCATTAAATCTATATCTATATATAAAAGGCTTGTATGTGTACGTGCTGACAGACTTTTCTCCATGACCACACACTGCCACCCACTCGTGGTTGTGGTGGTAGATAGCCATTGGTCTAATGATGTTAGTAAGGGAGTTTGATCGCGGTGCGTGGCAGTGGGTGAGTGTGACGAGCAAAAATTCGCAAAATATGCAATAAAACGATTTCGCAGTGTCCGCCATGTTTAAATTTGGCAAAGGAGTTTCCATCGGTTATTACGTAACAAAGAATTGCTTGCTTACCTCTTGATTTGGAATTTAATTCCATATTCGATGTTGTAGGCTGATATGGGAACGGAATCGAAACATATTTTCTTCTCTTTTTCTTTAAATGCTTCTTAGCAGCGATGTTTGAATTTGGCAAGAAACTAAATATGAATATCTATGGCTGGCATGCTAAGAAAATTGAAGTTCAACATCCAGAGAGTATAGAGATCAATGCCGCGACACTATCTGATGTGAAAGGTGTTATCGTTTGACAGCTGGGTCAAGAAAAACTATGCGACGTAGTCCTACTCATATCCCGGCGGCCTCCTGTGATAATGTTGGCAACAGATGTTGAATAACGAGAATCATGTGACATCGTCATAAGCCAATCGAGTGACACGCAAATATTTTGTCGTGAAATCAAGCATACAGCAAGAACAGCAGTATTTATCTACACTCCATGTGGTTCGGTCATCTTTGCAACGATTTTATATCGTGCTATTGATGTTGCCAGCATAAAAACACGAGGCCGCGAGGATAGAAAGTAAAATTTTACCGAATCAGATAGATCCGTTGTTGTCACATGTCATTATGACCAGCACTTTCACGCGAAACTCTTTTGTATAGAGTCTCATGATTCACACAGTCTTACAATTCATTCCAAATTCCTATTCAAGAAGATATTTGTAAAAACTGTTACAAATCGATATTCACACTTATCCAATATCGTTTTCAGAAATGTAATTTGCCTTCTGCTTTCGGCGCTGCTGTTGCAATGTGTAACAAAATTGAGAATAACGACGTATAATATCAAATATATAAGTTTTTACCTTCTCGGCGCGTTTTCCTCAATACTTTACCGACGATCGACAGAGACAAAGTTGAAAATGCAGATAGGATAACAAATGAATAATAGAGCGCTACACTACAGTCACAGTCATACTTCGATTAGTTGGTTGAGTGATTTAATTATTACTATTTCTCATCTCAACGATAGAAGTGTTTCCAGAAGTTTACTTCAAACAGAGAATTACACACCGCAATGTTAACTTTATGAACACAACATAACATTGAATTTATATCGTTCCGGAGTACGGACTTAATTTCACGTTTTGTATGAAAAACGTTATGAACATTCATTGTTTCTGACAATTACTTCTACTTAAATTTGACATCTTAGCTAGGAGAACTGAGTTTATTGATAGAACGATCCAACAAGGATTCTGTTTTTGCTGACCTAGGTCCGAAACCCTAAAAACCATGATCTACACAGGCCCTTCTTTAATAACCGTTGCGAAGCACGGGCATATAAGCTAGTTACATATAATTTCCTTCGTATGGTATTGATATCTTGTTACTTTGTTTCTCTCTGTTACAATGTTACTTAAGATACAATGTAATGTTTTGCATGGAAATGACGCACGCCGCCGACCTGTATATGATTGCCTTTTATTACAAGGGTTTCGTACGGTTCAGAGCGTTCGTGGTCAAAGGTGTACCTTGTAAGTGAACACATACTGCTTAATTCTACGTAAATGTGACTAAGCTTTTCAATTACTGACGTATCGCCACATACTCCTCTAAACCGTGAAGTTTCATTCTATTTTTCAATTTTATACCTACGTACGCTGAAGGAATATTTAGGGGTTTGCATTTAGTTATGGTTGCTTAATCCAAAATATCGTTCAAAATATCTTTAACTGATAAATATTATTGAAAGTGTGCAATCTTCATTCTTTCTTACGTCTTACAATATGACATTCTCACTATGACATCATACCTATTACCAGAGCAAAGACGTCAGCGTTGTCGACAGTGATGAATCGATTGAATTCCCTTTGAAATACACTAGTAATTCATATAACTCGCACGACATATGGCCGTCCAAATTCTTGCGTACTCCAAAAGTCATTTTTAAATCGCTCAAAGTACTTATTTTATCGCATAGCAGTGAAAGCTCCTTAACCTCAGAAGGGTGGATATCGCTGTAGAAACATCGTTAACAGGGAATGATACATTCCTCCAGTTCATACCTTTTGACAGAAGATCTCTCATTGTCTCCGGTGATCTAAGCAGTATATACATGAACTTCATATTGTTCTTATAAAAATCACGCCTTCATTGAGCACTGGTATCACTATGTAATATCCAAAAAAATCAATTTTTTCCCTGGGTAGATTTTTTTTAATCTGGTGGTAGGCTTCCGGGCGGCCTAACACCGTCTTTTGGCACAAACATAGCGGTTTTTCGGTTGTATCTTGATAACGGATAAAGATTATCAGCCGCGCGGACTGGACGCGTGGTGTTAGGCGTCAGGCAACGTACTGGGCGGCCGTTCTCACCGGAGGATCGAATGTATTCTCCTTAGTGTACGTTAGTTTAAGTAGTCTGTAAGTTTACGGACTGATGACAACAGCAGTTTGGTCCAATAGGTTTACAGACATTTGAAAGCTTATCGACAACGGAAAAATGCCGTTTCTAGGTAAATGTCTACAGGATGTATTGTAAATATTTGAACAATTTGCTGTGGTTAGCTTTTAGATACTTACGACTCACTGCAAAAACGGATAAAAATCGGGTTTTGTGATTTTGTGCAAACGTTCGATCAGTTTCAATCTCTGGAACTTTGTAACGGATAAAGATATCGAAAAAATGTATACTGTACTTTGAGAATATCATCTTAAGAACATATGGTAAAAATTTCGATGATTTGTAATGAATAGAAAATATCGAAGTGTCCGTCCCTACAATTCGTGATTTTAGCACCCAAAAATCATGGTTATTCGTGGTTTTCTCAGGAATCCCCATGAATAAATGGTGATTTTGTAGGCCGTATAAAGCCCATCACACATGATGTGCAAAAACCAAAAGATTTGCTTCATTTGGATGGGCTCCAGGAAGTGTGCGATATTTGAAATTTTGCCGCTGTGCTGTAGGACAGATACAGTATTGCCATTCTTCTAGTATGTGCACAAATGATCACGACAGCAAGGGCTATCCAGAACACTTTACTACTTAACGCTGTGATCAGTAGAACCCGTTTACGAACATACTAATGTCGCGCACAAAGCAACTTTTGAGGGAAATCTGAAACTCCTGTGTTACAATGGGAGATAATTAAGTGCCACTTTAATTTTGTTGCTTGTAGTGTAGTTTAGAGAGCTGAATAAGGCATAATGTGGATGCTCTTACAATCATTTTAGGTCTGAGTACTGCTAAAGAACTTTGTGTTGGACCGTACATGAAATGCTCATCTTATGTAACTTTCAATACTGCCGCGATAAACTAATTTTAATGATGATTCGACACTGTAAATATAATAAAAAATAATTTTTAGCCACCGCATGACGATTCTAGAATCGCAGTTCTCCATATCTTTGGCAGGTAGTACGTGCCGTACTCCACACCTTTCCATGGGAATCCAACGGAATGCACAAGATTAGTTCAATGAATGTCTAACATTTGTCACAGTATTATACTTACGGAATATGTTTATAACCGTCGTCTGTGCAGCTGCAGAAAATGCATATTTCCCTTGTCTGCATAACAAAGAACACATGCTGCTCTCAAGGACTTCTTCACATATCCATTCAGCAGCTATTGTTCGTGACATTGCGTAAGTGCGGAGGAAGACATTATACATGCAGGATATTCTCCGACGTAATAGCTCACAAATACTCGACTCGTAGTTACGTTTTTTGATAATCTATATCACTTCCTGTCAGTTTAAATGATCAATTATTTTTTTAACTTCGAGAACATATATTAAATTAGTAGTAGCATAGTTTAGTAGGTGTTTAGAACGACTTCAATCCGTAATGTTTTGTAGAAAAGAATTCTGAGTAAGAATGTTAACTATTTTACGTCACGTATTAATGTGCGCATTCTCTCAGATCTGCTTCTCATATTAAAACGAGGTGTATTAAGCACGGGTAAAATATCTCTACGAGCTTGAATCAGAAGCGACAACATCACTTACGTCATGCTTTTGCACTGGAATAGAGACAACGAGGCGGGTATGCGAGTTGCAGTGCACTAGTCACCATCTTAAGAACCGCTGGCGTCAACCACTGCTGCTTCGGGATTGTGAACAGAACCACTGGTGAAAACAAGCGACGTCGACATTCTGAGAAATCTCTACCTCACATTACACCTCTTTTCGTGATAACTTGTTCTTTTTACGTCCTCCTTGCATCGAGTTAAGGGTTAATGTGCTTACAAGGTAGCATATTTTCTTGAATTCATCTACGTCGTGATCACCAATTTTGATGTTAAGTTTCTCGCTAATATAATCTCCGCTACTTCTCGCTACCTCTGTCATTTAGCAGCTTACTATAGATCCATGTTCTGCACTCATTCGACTATTAATTTCATTCAACACATACTGGTTATTCTTCTTCAGTTACAGTGAGGATAGCGATGTCATCAGTGAATCTTATCATTGAATCATCTTGATTTTTTATCCCACTCATGAATATTTTATTTTTTCGTCATTGCTTCTTCGCCGCTGTGGAGCACTCTAAGGCGCCTTGCAGCGGGCGCATGGTTGCTCGGCGTCGGAGGTTCGAGTCCTCCCTCGGACATGGGTGTGTGTGATGTCATTAGTGTAAGTTAGTTTAAGTAGTTTGTAAGTCTAGGGACTCATAACTGTAGCAGTTTCGTCCAATAGGTTTTGAGGCATTTTACATTGCTTCTTCGACGTAAATATTGAGTAGTACGTCGTAATACATGGCATAAAACATGATCCAAAGTTATACAAAGCTACAGACCTAGTTTTGTGCGCCTGTTCGGCGACCCTTTTTGATAACGTGATTGTCTTCATATTGTTCGCAAATTATCTGTATACGTAAAATCTCCCAGATACAAGTTACATTCTTTACAAAGGAACATCAAGTGAAGTCGTTTACCTAATATAGGTGAGAAACTAGTACCATTCCGTTGAATAATACGAGTTTCTAAAAGTACATTCATTGTTTGAGATCTGTTTGGAACTAAAACTCTACACTCCGCCCCGCAGATCTTGAAGGATCCAACAGATACCAACCGGACGCCGTGTCATCCTCTACCCGAACGCATCGAGGTCTGCAGGGTGACGTAGTCAGCGCCCTAAACTCCCGGCCGTTGTGTCTTCAATCTTTGTTGTCTAGCTGACTGAAACTAGTGTAGCCCCAGCGGTACGGCTGTTGGCGAGATCTATTTTGTTTAGGGCAGTGTTTTTCAATCTTTTCGAATATGTGACCCCTTTACAAGTAAAAATATTGCTTGGTTCATTGGTTGTTAGGGATAGGGGTACCAAAGTGCTAAGGTTATCGGTCCCCTGGTGAGGAGGGGAAGGAGAGAGGTTAGGAAAGGAGGGGAAGGAAAAGTAAATGCAGTCCATGGAGGGGGGGGGGGTAAAAATATTCTGGCGACCCCCTCCCCTCCACCTTCACGAATCGCAACAAAACTATGTTATCTCAAAGGAAAAACACTCTTTATTTTGCTACAGCTTTCTTTCAAATTGTTGGACGAAGTTTTTTGTTCGGAATTGAACACATTTTTCTATTTTTACATGATTTCCGACAGAAAAATGTATTTTACTTAACCAGTGTTTCGCATTTTAGACAAGACTCAGAAGTTAATTGTCTCATTAAGAAAGGTCCCACTGTACAGACAATTTGTAAGGAAGTAGATCTTTATTTTCGAATATTTCAGAATTAATTACTGTATCATGTTGTTCTACCTATCAATTGGTCCCTGGAAACAGTTTTCATACGGTATTATAAAACAATCTAAGATCTATTTAATTCATAATGAATGTTTCACAAAGAACTCTGTAATTTTAACATTAGCCTGAATACATTTCACTCAGGGAAACGTTTTTGTACCATTGAACCCCTGGTTATTTTATGTTGCAAGTGCTTTCTCCTGTGACGGCGGGCCCCCGAGCAAGGCTTTGCGATCCCCCTGGGGGTCGCGACCCACAGGTTGAAAAACACTGGTTTAGAGGAAAACTAAAACAGAAAGCGAACACACACGTTCAGAGCAATGAATGTAGACAGACGTACATACCAGATACCACACTATATTTTAATCATTTAGAAACCAAAGTAGGCAGTCTCCAGTGATGTCGATGACACATGGGCGTTAAACTAAGCCACCTTTTCTCCGTTATGCCAACGAAAGAGCGATAAGATAATTTCACTGCGTCACCAAGACTCACCCTCAGCCAAGACATCTGTGACAAATACAGCGGGTGATTACATGATCGTTCTAAACTTCCAGCGAGTGGGGTGGAATTGACCCCTCTTAGAAACTCGACTCATGCCTGTCGTATATCTTTTTCACTTGTGAAGAGATAAATAAATGGGACGGGACCATCTGGAAGTCTAATGACAGCGGTTCACTTCTACGGAGTCTCATCTGGTCCTCTTGTTTATTGCACATGTGATTTGTGCTCACACCTCAGGCAGAGAAAGGGCTGAAAGTTATTGCAAGGCGAGTCTGCGCTCCAGCAGAAGCCTCTGACTTTCCAGAGGTCGCCACCGCTTGGCCTTCGCTGCGAGCATTCTACTGCTCTCGCCTTTTCCGACTTATTTGAATAACAATTCGGGCGCAGAAAACGGTCCACCTGTTGTGTCTTATATTGAATGAAACGAGAAAAATATGTAAATAGTACTATGTGAAGTAAGTTTATGAGAAATTACGTTTCAAAACCAATGGTCGACTCATAAAGAGGCCTCGTCGAATGTGTAATTCGTGATTTTCTCAAACAAAAAACGTACTCGTACTTTATGTGAAAGTGTCGTCGCATTCTTTTTTTCATTTTATTCTCTCAGTTCCCGTTTAACAATAACTATTCGTTGGAAACTGGATACCTCAGTTCCTAAATACTGATCCTTCCCTGTATTTCTGGATGTCTATTATTTCAAGATTCGAAGTACCGTTGCCCATCTGAAACTCAGATCATAAGCACAGAATCAAACGGCAACTGGGATTCTCATCCTGGTTTTTAAGCATTACAAAGAAAAACCAAAAGAAAAAGAAATGTTTTCGTAAATATGATTTTTTTAAATATTGGAATTTATAATTAAGATTTTCAATATTTCTAGCAACGATCGACAGAAAACGTGCTTTTGCCAAGATTAATCAAGCTACAATATTGTACGCAGTTTCAACAGAGCTACAGAACGTCGCATGACTTTTTCCAGACTACGTTACTCTGGAGCGGACTATAGACTGATGATGTCTTTTGAAATCTGGAGATCGCACTGTGTCCGACAGATGCCTTACAACTAAGGAAAACCTCCAGGTCGGAACCGAGAGATTTGGACAATTTTAATTTATTTACGGGATGTCGTCCCAGTCAGCGCATTTTGCATTTTTTATATACACTTATTTTTATTAATGAAGATATTTCTTCAAAAATTTCATTAATTTTATCAACACCAGGAAAAGAAAATCATTTAATCTTTTAACGAATAAGTTTTATCTCGCCTTGAATTTCCTTTTATACATAACGTTACACAAAGTGTTTTCATTTATTGTTTTATATTTTTATTCGTTTATTTTGGACGCATTTTCGTGTGAACATTCCCCATTGGCTGATGTGGGCTTCACGCGGAAAAATGCGAGCGCTTTTACGATAAACAACCGCGGCAATTCAGCCACCAGCAGCAATCACCAAACAGGACTACCGTACGTCTGCTGAGTGGAGTAGTGCCAGAACCACGTTGGTAATGCAGAGTTAATGTTGCTCCTACTGATACACACAATTAATTGGTAGTGCTGACGATAAGCTGGCTAGGTCGATTTTAAAAAAAAAAGATATAGGCCACCCTTCAAGTACAGTATAACTTCAGTGACACGTTTCGGACTTGTCCACCATCAGATTTGTATCTGCTTTGTGATGATAGCTAGAGGTATAGAGATGCAGATACATGGATTTCGGAAAAGGTTGTTTGTTATACACACATATGCAGCATTATCAATTAATCTCATCATGGCCACCTGCCTCTTCCACGATTTCATGTCGCATTTACACATAATTATCTGACTTTACTCTTTAGCTTAATATATCTTGCAACCATTTACAGATGTGAAGGTAGCCCATTTACAGGCCGAAACCAGACATCAGTTGTATAAACGATTAGCGCGATCTTTGACTGATTTAACAATTACTAAATAATTAAGCATCGTTAACTCTCCCGACCATGTTCTCAAAAATTTTCAATGAAGGTGCTTGTTTCAGTGAGAAAATCTTTGTTTGAAAATGCTTTGATACTCTGAGACTCTATTGCAAGAATGCTTACTAAAATTTTCAAAAGTAAATTTATTTGTTAGATAACACAGACTGCGCATGTAGCTATCTCTGCCGTGGTGTGGTTTGAAAGCGACATACAACTTTGTCTCGAGTCACGTGACTGAGTTTTCGTCATTATGACATAGTGCTGAAGGCTTTGCAGTTTCTCCATTACTAATATTAATACGGCGATTGACGATTTTACATGTTCCCATGAGAAAGGTATTTTCAGTTCTATTTACAGCCAACAGAATTACAGAATCTCAGTGCTTATGTTGCACTATAAATCTTTAACTTTCTTCCAATATATGAATTTCATTATCGATGAGACGATTATTATATGTGGTCTTGACAGAATTTATTTGTCAGCAAATAGGCTAAGTCATTTCTGGTGCAAATCTGCTTTTAATAACGCTATATTAAGCTAAAGATAAGTACTGACTGTTCATTATACCTATAAAACAGTTCTTGTAGAGTGCATCGACAATGTTTCCTCGTCACATCATTAAATAGCCAATATTTTGCTTATTTTACGTTTTCGCATATCTGTATGTGAAAATAAAATGAGACGCTATCGATGCAATAGATTTCAGTTCTTATGAAAGCGTAATGAAGCATTTCATTTCTACAGTACAAAGAAGCAATGTTTCGCTTAAATATCGCAGTTCTCTTGTTTGTAAAACAACTGTCAATACGTTTCGTGTAGACACAGGTAAAACCTTGCGATAATATTGGAAACTGCGGAGAAGTAACGCTAACTGTACTACTAAAGGTCTAATAAGAATACTATAAAACATTTCATTGTTAAAATCTACGCTTAATTTCTACTACAAAAATTTAGGACTGCAACTCTCAGCTCCATTTCACACTGGTTGTAATGATGATAGTGGTTTCTGCCTCACCAATATCTACAGTTGAAGAGTCACGCGTAGTCTATGTTATCTTTGCTCTGTGGTTAGGTTAGGTTAGATACAAGGAGGTTAAAATAAAGGGAGATGGCTTTATCTATGCCGAGCACATACGTCAGTTGAAGCCTGTCCGCCATCTTGGCAAGACCTATTTCTCCGTTAAAACTATGCGTTAAGTCGACCCTCATACTGTTAATCGATTGAATTGGCAAATAATGAAAGGCATATACTTTCAAATTATACACTTTCTTGAATAAATACTAATAATACCCATCATAAGACATTTGAAAACTTTAATTTTAACGCTAATTTTCATTCTTTAAACACTTTTTCCATCACAGCAAAACCGCGGGTCGTTTTATTCCTGTCTTAAGTGACGTAAAACATCAGCTTTGCAATATGAACACTTCTCCAAGACTTTTTCAGTGCCGGCCGCGGTGGCCGAAGGGACTGAGGCGCTCCAGTCACGGTCTGCGAGGCCACTACGGTGGGGGTTCGCATCCCCTCGGGCATGGATATTTGTGCCGTCCTTAGGATAAGGTAGTTGATAAATAGTTTGTAAGTTTAGGGACTGATGACCCCGTAGTTAAGTCCCATAAGCTTAACAAACATTTGAACATTTTTTGAACTTTTTCAGTGTAATGGCGTCTCCCTGGTTGGATAACCCGTTGTAAAAAGATCACACAATTGAAAACATAGCCCCTAAGAAGTGACGAATGTTTTGGAGTGATAATGTTGCTGTCATTGTTGACTGAACCGCCGCTACACGGCTCGGTGTAGAATCACGGAGGCTCTGAAGTTGTTATTGGCACGTATCCGTACATAACGCTTCCACATGTTTCCAAACTTGATCTGGTGTAGCAGCGCGTGGTGTATCCTAGGCCAGTCGTTCGGCAATTATCGATTAGACGTTTTCGATAGGCGAGAGATCAGAAGAAGATGGCTCAGGCAGCAGTGCAATTAGATGAGAGACGAAGAAGTGCCACATGTGGTCGCGCGTTATGCTGTTGGAATGGCCGTTGGCAATCTCTGAAGGCATTGAAGGAAAGCAAGTCCCAACTTTTCGGAGATGTATCACTGGTGGGTTAGCATACAGGAGGGAGCCGAAGTGTAGCCCCATAGTACCCCACACTATAGCACTCGAGTACGGACGGGCGTGTGCTTTCGATAGGAACACCTCAACACTCGTGACCAACGAGTCTTTCTCGTTTGTCTCTCTCAACACTCGCCAGACAGAGTAGGCCACGAGCGCTTAGCACAGTCCAGTATGCCGTAGCGCCTGGCCAAGTTAGATATGCGATCGCAGCCTACTTGCTTGGCGCCCACGAGGGCGCTGGTGCATTCTCTACAGGTGATACAGACCGGCCGGTGGGCAGGAAGTGGGTTGAGGCTGCTTGGTGGAGGTCACGGGTGCGCCATTCACATCTCCCTGTGGACATTAAGGCTGCTTCTTGTGATTTGGGCGATAGATTCATTTACGACGTTGTTCCAATAGTCGGTTGTTATAGAAAACACTCTGGTTTGCAAAATACTGACACGAATAATTTACAGACGAACGACAAAACTGGTGGAATCCGACCTTATGGAAGATCAGTTTGGATTTAGGAGAAATGTTGGAACACGGGAGGCAATACATTACGACTTATCTTAGAAGATAGGCTAAGGAAAGGCAAACATACGTTTTTAGCGTTTGTAGATTTGGAGAAATATTTTGACAATGTCTACTGGAATACACTGTTTCAAATTCTGAAGGTAGCATGGGTAAAATATAGGGAGCGAAGAGCTATACTCAACTTATACAAAAACCAAACAGCGATTATTAGAGTCGAAAGGTATGAAAGGGACGCAGAAGATGGGAAGGGAGTAAGACAGGGTTGTAGCCTTTCGCCATTGTTGTTCAGTCTGTACATTGAGCAAGCAGTGAAGGAATGCAAGGAGAAATTTGGAGAGGGAATTAAAGTTTAAGGAGAAGAAATAAAAACTTTGCGGTTCGCCGATGACATAGTAATACTGTCAGAGACCGCAAAGGATCTGGAAGAGCAATTGAATGGAATGTACAATGTCTTGAAAAGAGGTTATAAGATGAAGATCAACAAGAGTAAAACAAGGATAATGGAATGTAGCGTCAGAAAATCAGGCGATGTTGAAGGAATTAAATTAGGTAATGAGGCAATAAAAGTGGTAGACGAGTTTTGTTACTTGGGTAGAAAGATAACTTCTGATGGCCGAAGTAAAGAAGATATAAAATGCAGACTGGCTATGGGAAGAAAAGCGTTTCTGAAGAATCGAAACTTGTTGACACCCAATATTAGTTTAAATGTTAGGAAGTCCTTTCCGAAAGCATTTGTCTGGAGTGTAGCATTGTATGGCACTGAAGCGTGGACAAAAAGGAATTCAGACAAAAAGATAATAGAAGCTTTTGAAATGTGGTGCTACAGACGAATGATGAAAATTAGATGGGTAGATCACGAAACTAATAAGGAGGCGCTCAACAGAATTGGGGAGAAAAGGAATTTTTGGCGTATTCTGTCTAAGAGAAGGGATAGGTTGGTGGGACACATCCTGAGCCATCAAGGAATCGTCAACTTAGCATTAGAAGGAAGTGTGTGGGGTAAAAATCGTAGAGGGAGACCGAGGGACGAATATAGTAAGCAGATTCAAAGGGATGTAGGTTGCCGAAAGTATTCTCAGATGAAGAGACTTGCACAGGACAAGTTAGCGTGGAGAGCTGCATCAAACCAGTCTACGGACTGAAGACCACAACAACAACAACATTCTGGAAGTCGAAGATGTCATCTTGCTTCATGCTACGCTCTGGTATTGTTGATTTCTCTATCTTGCAGCACATACCCGATGTGCTCTTTACAGCGTTTAAAAATACAGCGTTACATTTACCCAGTATAATGATGGCTACTTTCTCTGCCGAAGCTGTATAGTACTGGTACATTCACTTCGAAATACTGAAACATTTCGAGGGGTGGGGAGGGGGGGAGAAGGTGATTTAAGCTGAACGGGTATTAGAGCCAAGATTTCCCGCTTTGGACCAGACTAATGGTTAAGAAGGCCGCTGGCCCAAAGCCTGAAATCTGGGTTCCAATCCCGGTCCAACACAAATTTTCAGCTTTTTCGTTGAATTTATTTCAACCCCCCGAAACGGTCGATATGATTCAATATTTCGATTTCGTAAATTTACGGCCGTCAACAAACGGTGTCTATTCTTTCGAACAAGTCCGAAAAACACAAACCAGCTGCTTGGTTTCGGCGACGCAGGGACCACAGTTTTTATGCTGGATTTTTCAGTCAGCCTCGAAATGTTTGCTAAGGTAGATCCATTGAGTCATGTTTTCTTCTCCTTCTTCCCAGTTTCCAGCATCTTGTCTCTTCTTGAATCATTTTCGTTAATGGACATCTGCCTTATAAAGTAATAAAAACGATGCCTGTTTTCAACAAGTAGCAACTGACTGTTGGATAGTTATGTGGCCAGACGAATCGTGCTGTAGTCTCTTTCTCAAATGATGCAAGGCGTCGAGTGTAGCGTCAGACCAACAAGGAGTTTAGCGCACGTTGTGACGAGCGTGTAATTCAGACCAACAGTGCTGTTGTTGAAGTGGTGTTTCTCGTATCACTGATTCAAGTTAAAGTGAACATCAGAGTGTAGGTTTTAACTTTTTTCTGACCAGGTACTGCCCTTCCGTCCGCCTCTTACTGGGCACTCCATTCTTCCATTATGACAACAGCCCTTTTCACAAGTCTGCACGCATACAGTCCTCGTTTGACAAAAACTCTGGACCATCGTGTATCTTGCCCGTCTAGATAAATCACTATAACTTAATTGCACAGAATATGTTATCTCTACGGCTCCTAATCGTCAGTTAGTAGCTTCAGTTGCCTATGAAATACCTGAAGAAACAGGTAGATCCGATTTGTCAACAAACGGAAGCCGTTATGAAGGTTAGATGTTAGCATGGTAGCTCCTGGAGGCCTCTAATTTTATGCCGAATATTCATCATCCGTCTAAGACAATTCCTCTGTTATTTTAGCTACAGTCTCTTCCGGTTTATTTTTCAGTGTGCGGAAAACGGATGAATATCTTTATAATTGTATAATGATGACACGCTGTAAATTACGAGCATTCCCACAAGTGCTCAAGACAGAAGAAGGGAGTTCTAATTTAGGAGCTCAGTCTATAGGCAGGAATCCCCGTAATTCGTCACGGTGTGACATAAGCATGTACTTCCCACGTGTGTTTTACACCGGTGTTAATTTTAATAGCACTTTTTTGAACAAAGAACATGGGACGCGACGTGCATGAGAATTGACCTCCAAAGAAATCTCGTTTCTCACTTAGTAAAGAGTTTCATTCTGATTTATTAAGCAGTATTAAAAAACTCTGATTAATCAAAGTTGGTGCTGATGGGCTCTGTTGGGATGCTGGGCGTGAGTTACGTTATTAGAGCTGGAACAGAATAGCGGATGATAAAAAGATGAGAATCAAAATCCCAAACAATTGCTTCTCGCAGGCCTTGAACTTGCAATTAAAGAAGATAGGAAAGCAGTAGGTCACCTAAATCAAGGTTCCTACACGAGAATTTAAATCCTTTTTGCCTCAGATTCGGGTTTTCCCTAAGTCAATAGCATGTCTCAGACTGTCGTAATGTTGTTCCAAGTGTATCATATGGTGCACTTTCACGATTTTTTAAAATCAGTTACGAGATTTTTAATATGTACGGCAAGGAGATTATTTTCAAGAGAAACTTACGCCTTCTGTCAGTGACGAGGTCATCGGACACGTAGCATCAAGCAATGTAGAAGGGTAGACGAAACAACTGACAGAGTCATTGCAAAGAAACCACCCCAACATTCACATTGCAGAGCAGGAGCTCAGTACTATACCACCTCGCCAACTGGCAGTTTCCCTACTCAATAAGATTACAACTTAATTTCAATAGCGTTTTGAATCTAGGAATGATAAGTTATTGTTACAGATGCTTAGTCTTTTACAAATTTAATAGTAAATATCGGGTGACCGAGAGTTGTTCGGAAATTTTTTTCTGTTACACAGTGATATTGTTATATAAATATTTTGCAACACTACTTACGTAGGAATTGCAACCGTTAAACGAAAATAACCATAAGTGTACGTAGTTCAATGTCAAAGTAAATATTTTTGTCCAAAAGTTCCTAGATATTTCGAAGAGCGCGTTTGGCTACAAATGCAGAAACTCTTACATGCAGCCGGCTGCGGTGGCCGAGGGGACTGAGGCGCTCCAGTCACGGTCTGCAAGGCCACTACGGTCGGGGGTTCGAATCCCCCCTCGGGCATGGATATTTGTGCCGTCCTTAGTCTTAGCTAGTTCATAAGTAGTTTGTAAGCTTAGGGACTGATGACCCCGTAGTTAACTCCCATAAGTTCTACAAACGTTTGAACATTTTCTTACATGCAGTCACAGTCCGTCGACGTCGCACGCACATTATATGTGTGATCAGATACTCGTTTAATGATTTAATGATACACGACACGTTTCCGCGGCGGAGCGACCGAGCGCATTGAAGCGTTACGGTACGATGCACGACGTCGTTCTCCGTTGGGGGTTCGAATCCCCCACTCGGGCATAGATGTTTGTGCTGTCTGTAGCTTAAGCTAATTCATAAGTGGTTTGTAAGTTTAGGGACTGATGACCCCGCAGTAAGTCCCATAAGCTTTACAGACATTTTAACATGTTTTTGAATACGACACGTCACTGCGATGGGTAATGACATTCTGTCACAGGAGGTGGTGCCCCAGTGGCGATGGTGCTACGCACCGCGTTTTCGAGGCTAACATATCTTCTGTAATCCGAAAGAGACAAATCAATTTTTCGACATATATATATATATATATATATATAATTTTTTTAAATCGCCTTCTTACGAAAAATACAACTATGTAGGTGAACTTCAAAATAAATAAATAAAATAAAATTTGACAGTGTAAATACAAAATTTCATCGACATCGTTAAGAGTCGTTTCCGATTAAATGTTCAAATGTTTGTAAATCTATCGGACCAAACTGGGTGGTCATCAGTCCGTAGCTTACAAACTACTTAAACTAAGGTAAACTAACCTAAGGACGACATACACACCCATGCCTTAGGGAGGACTCGAACCTCCATCAGCGAGCAACCGCGCGTTCCGCAGCGAGGCGCCTTAGACCGCTCGGGTACTCCATCGTGGGGTCGTTTCCGAGACATATACAAGAATTGCTCGTTTGAAGGTATAAGATTATTTAATCCGTAGAATGTAACGGTGTGTGAAATAGTAATAAATGAAAGCATTGCATAAGGTCAGTGTCAATTTCAGAATTGATGCAGCACAAGTGTAGGTTTATTGAATTATATTCCGTAGCACTATTAGCCATTACACATATTCGCTGATGATCACTTGTCACTCAAGAAACGTTCGCTGCAGTTATCGTATGACGGCGGGCGATACTTTTCAAATACCGAATGTTTCGATGTCGGCATAATGCCATGTTTCTTTTAAACGAAATAATCCATGTAGTTTGTGGAAACTTCTCGCACTATCTTTAAAATATTACTTTGCTACAGGTTTATGTTATAATATGCAATTGTTTAAAAGTTAATGACTATTAAAAATTGTCAACTACTATAAAATACGCTCCAGTGCATGGTTTTTTTTCGTTGCCAAATCTGCGGTACAGCAAAGAATGTAAAGAACATCTCTTCTGAAAAGAAAAAAAAAAATGTTTCTCGCCCGTCACATTGTCTGAAGTGCCTGAGTGAGGGTCCCGCAACTGCGCTGCTGTAGGCCAGGCCAGCCGGCGGCTCGTCGACACCGTAATTGGGCTTCAAAGCATGCGGCGAGAACGTCGCGTGCGAGTCCTCTTTGTGAGCTTATTGCTTTCGATTGGGCCCATTACGAAGATGATTCACGTAAGATAGAAGGCTAGGCTAGTTTGCTAAGGAGCTGCTTCATTAAAAGAAAACCAATGATTTGACGAATGGTATGGGTACGTAACAGTACTCACGCAGTTAATGCTCAGCTTTTTACAACAGTTTGCTTGACTGCCGTGGTAAAAACGAAGCCAGCGTTGAGTATTAGCATTTTTAAACCTGATTCGTAATTCGTCCGTAATATTCTGTAGGTACTCTGCCTCAATATCGGTCAAGCACTATTAAAATATCTCTTTTTAAATGTGTAAACCTACACAGTTCCCTCATCTGTATTATATAGAGAGTAAATCTAAATTCGCGCAATCGGGCTTCGCAGCGCGATTCCTCACATGCTAGCAATAAAAAAAAATGTCTGTCACAAAATTTCTTCCTACGCATATTTCCGGCAGTAAATGGACGTCGAAGATTGAGATGGGTGTGTGTCCCATACGTCAGTGTATTTCAGAATTACACTACTACACCAACAAACGGTAGGGGATGTGGGAGATGTCTTGAGGAACAAAGTGAGCATAGAAACCCATGCCCGGAAACGTCATTCAATGACGCTACAGAGCGTCGAAGTTGCTGGAGGGGATGTCTAGCGGCAGGAGCTGGTGCCTGTAACTTGGACTCTCCGTAGCGTCGTTGAATGGCGTTTTAGGGCACGGGTTTCCATGCTGATTTTGTTCCTCAAGACGCCTAATACATTCCTTACAAGTTTGTTGCTTTAATCATTAAACACACTGACATATGGAACACACAGACATCTCAGTCTTTGATGTCCATTTACTGGTGGAAATATGCGCAGTATGAAATTGTTAATTCTTGGCAGGTGAGAAATCGAGCCGCGAAGCCCGAGTACGCGAATTTAGATTCACCCTGTATATACTGCATGCTAAGTGCCAATAAACATACCGTGAGAAATCAACACATCACCCTAGAAATTTCGTGAAGCGGCAGATGTCCCTTAGAACAGCGATGGGACTTATCACCACTGCTGAGAAAGCTGGGTTGCCGCTGTGACAGACTAAAACCTGCCAAGTCCCTGAATAGAGTAAGATGTGGAGTTGTAAGATCAAAGGTCATTTCAACATGATGTGGCTATACTGATCATGATGATATCCAGCGCGACTGTGGCGAAGAGCAGACCGACTGTTGATCATTCGATTTAACGCTGACTGTGCCCAGACTCAAGTAAAAATGAGCCGCATGATGGAACGGAAAATGTGTTTGAAGCTTCCCAATTTTTAGCAAAATTAATATACTCATTCCAATGTATATGTATGTTTCCAATACTAAAAATAAAAAACAAACATGAATAATAAATTTAAGTCTTGTCTTGTAAGGTATTTGTCAGTAATGTAGCCTTGTATGGAAGTTAAACATGGAAGACAAGAGTCCCTGTAGGAAGAGAGTATAAGCTTTAAAACTTTGTTGCTATAGAAGAATGCTGAAGATTAGATGGGTAGCTGTATCGAATAACTAATGAGACTTAGGGATAAATTAAATTTCAGGTACAATTTGACTAAGGATTCTTTTATATAAAGCATTCTGAAACACCATGGATTGGTCAATTTTGTAATGGAGGTAAATATTGTAGAGGGAAACTTAGACATAAATAAGTAGGTTCAAATGTGGGTAGACTGCAGTTGTTATTCAGAGGTGAAGAGGCTTGAGAGGGTAGACTATTATGTAGAGCTGCATAAAATCAGCTTCGGGCTGAAGACCAGAACAACAAATCCTCGTTAAAATCTTGCAATAACTCACTGCAGATCATCCAAGGCTGTGGAGACCGCGGCATGTCTCCGGGCTGCATAAACGCGTTCTCATTTTTATAATAGCATTAGAACAAGACCCACCTTACAACTTTGTGTCATTATGTTGTAGAGACACAACTGTAACCTCCGACAAATGACAAAACAGCACTGACTTGTTTTGTGGCTAAGGTCTAATTTTTGTAACATTATTCACTTATATTATAAGCGAAGGATACTGTTTTTGTGCGTAGATAGCATCACTTGTCAAGAAATATTGGCAGCCATTTAAGTAATTGATTTCTTGGTCTTTCTCTTTTGTCATTTTTCATTTGTGTTTAACTTTCGGACGTGAGCTTTAAGTTCACATCTCTTATTGCAACTGAAAAAAATTAGTAACAATATGGAGTAACAATATGTAAGTCTTCAGATGCGAACAAAAGTATAAAAGAAATTACGGGTACTCTTTTGACGAAACGTTAATCCATAAAAAGTCGTTATTATTCAGCAGCAGCACACAAAGAAAATAATAAGATCTCAATTTTTTGAACTGTAAGTAGTTTTAGAAGAAAATTAAAATAGCTTCGAAAATTAAATATGCTGACGGAACGTTTGTTAACAACTAGCGAGTAATAAAACTAGTTCTGAAAACGCACCTCAGCGAGTATGTAGAAACTAATTTGATATTCATCTGAAATAATGTTTAAAAATCCAAAAAACTTGAAGCAGGATTCGAGCGTGCACGTGCGGTCTGCGCGTTTATAAGCAAGAAGCGCGTGCTGGAGCGTCAGTGTTTGACTCTCTCTCGAGATGGCTGGACGGTTCTCAGCCGAAATATTAGAAGAAGTCAACTTTATGTGGCTGCACGCCCGAAACTTTTCTGGACAGCCATTGCGCCGCGAAAACATGAAGATGCGTAACAGTAATTCTGGTTGTCATCATGAGCTAAATTAGTCTGTGATAGATAATCTGTTAGATAAGGGAAAAGGAAAAAGGTTTACTAGAATTCGGTTTTATGTAAATAATGCGTTCATTAGTAATTATTAACGCAACTTACCGTTTGTACTGTTTTGCCGTGAGATGGTATAAGAAGATAAACAGTATATGCGTGCCGGCCGCGGTGGCCGAGGGGACTGAGGCGCTCCAGTCACGGTCTGCACGGCCACTACTGTCGGGGCTTCGAGTCCCCCCTCGGGCATGGATATTTGTGCCGTCCTTAGTCTTAGTTAGTTCATAAGTAGTTTGTAAGTTTAGGGACTGATAACCCCGTAGTTAAGTCCCATAGACTATACAAACATTTGAACATTTCAGTATATGCGTGGATACAGAACAGAGAGGGGGTAAGGACGCCACTATATCGCAAGGCATTCTGGACTAAAAGACTGAGGCGGACCACCTCCCACTCAATTACTGAATTTACCTAATCGTTTGCGGAAGTAATAAGGTAGGTGGAACACTTTACAAAGTTACGTTAGTCGTTCGTTTTCTCGCATTTATCCCTACTATCCTAGTCGATCATTTTCCTATGTATACTACATATAATGCGTTACAAATGAGACATAGGGACCTGTACAACACTTCACTTTCGGGTGGTTCGTTAATGCCTTATGACTAGCTCTTATTTACATTGTTTATTTTTCAGACAGTCGCCGTCGGAGGTTCGAGTCCTCCCTAGGACATGGGTATGTGTGTTGTCCTTAGGTTAGTTTACCTAGGTTTAAGTAGTTTGTAAGCTACGGACTAATGGCCACGCAGTTTGGTCCGATAGATTTACAAACATTTGATTTGAATTTTCTTCAGACAGTATTTTTCCAATTTGCACTACTGTAGGGACGAGAATAAATCCCTTTTCTTATTGTATTTCCGAAAAAAATAAAATAAAAACGAACCTCAAATGTTCATTGCCTTTATAAGACGGGTAAAATATGATATCGAATATCTTGCAGATAATTGACAGATAGACGACCGTGACAGTTTAGATCTACTAAAATACGATACTGTTACTACTTCTTTTAAAAATCTTATAATTTAGTCAATTTTTATTTGGTTGATCATTTCTTTTTATGGTACATATGATCCTGTTATACTGTGTAATTAATGAAAAGATAACGACTTGTTGGTGAAAAAGCAGCAGTAAAAAAGCATAGCTAGGTGAGTATTTGCAAAAATGGTAAAGAGGAGACCGACGGGTGCTATTTTGACTATCGTGATGTATCTGTACCCAAAGAAAAACGTTATTCTCAAGCTACTAAGTGGACCGGGTAGTTCTGAACTCTATCAGAAGACACAAAATCCGCCATTCGCTTATGGGTATCCGAAGGTAAATACTAAGGACGGTCCGAAGAGAATCCATTCTGCTTTCTTAATGGCTCGTTAAAAAATATGCGAGATGAATGTTTAGGTTTTTTTATAATTTTCGGAATTTTCAGTGCTCAAGCGTAGCCTTTTAAGTCTTGTTTCCCATTATATACTACTGAAATAATCTTTGTAAAATGTTTCTCTTTTTAAAAAATATAGATTCGTAATTCCTCCATACAAAATGGATAAATGAAACCGAGATTGTAACAGATATACGAGCACTTCGTCAACAGCTTTCAATTTAATAGACTGAAAAATAAATAGCAAATTTAGCTATTTTTCTCAAAAAGTCGACCTGCGTGTTGATAAAGGACAAAAAAACTAAAAGTAAAGGAATATTTGCTTTGCCTCAGGTCTTGCTTCCTCGGCTGGATTGGTCAGACTGCAGAGACTTGATTCCGCTTTGATGAGGCAACATAATAGGCGTCTCAAGAAAAAAAAACTACTACCGTAGTGAAGCATTATATTATATCACTTCTTCCAGCAAATGAGAGTAGTTCTTAGAAATGAGCGCTGTCGGCCGTACGCCTTTCCTAGGCGACCACAAGGGCATCACGTACGCCTGTGAGTTATGATTAGCTGGAAGACAACAGACAGTCTCGTAATGGAAGAAATATCTTTGTTCCGAGATTTCCGACCGTGACCAGCTGCTGAAAGTAGGACACACTTGCAGGCGGATGGTTGCTTCACAGACAAATTTCGCAACAGTTGAGCGCAACGCTGAAAATATATGTTAATGGCTGTACTTCGTTCTCTGTCGTTAAGAGTTTTTCCTCTTGTTGAGGCATATTCTGAGGACTATTTGGTTTCCAGGTCAGCCATCGCAAATGAAGAACGTTGCCCTTGGCCTGCGACGGTACAGAGGATAACAAAGCACCCAACTTCATAACAGTTTTAAAATTATCTGATTCATTTCACTGAAATCGCATATAACACACAACTTCTTCAACAGTGCGACGTTAAATCATTTCTGTGCTGGTGTTTGGTTACAATAAATTGGCAATTTATAGTTTTTCATGCAGGGATTTTTTTCATTTCGCTTTTCAAATTTTAAACTTCAAGTAAATACAAATTTATAACTAGACCCTGTACACTATCAGAGATTAGTAAAAGTACGAGTAATAGATTTTAATTTTATTGTAACTTACAAGTAGCTTCCTCGACAGGTAGATAATAAAGTGTACGTTAATCTAACAGCCGCCTTCAGTAACACATACGTAAATGTAACAGCCGCCTTCAGTAACACATACGTAAATCTAACAGCCGCCTTCAGTAACACATACGTAAATGTAACAGCCGCCTTCAGTAACACATACGTTAATCTAACAGCCGCCTTCAGTAAAACATACGTTAATCTAACAGCCGTCTTCAGTAACACATACGTTAATCTAACAGCCGCCTTCAGTAACACATACGTAAATCTAACAGACGCCTTCAGTAACACATACGGTAATCTAACAGCCACCTTCAGTAACACATACGTAAATCTAACAGCCGCCTTCAGTGACACATACGTTAATCTAACAGCCGCCTTCAGGAACATATACGTAAATCTAACAGCCGCCTTCAGTAACACATACGGTAATCTAACAGCCGTCTTCAGTAACACATACATTAATCTAACAGCTGTCTTCAGTAACACATACGTTAATCTAACAGCTGCCTTCAGTAACACATACGTAAATCTAACAGCCGCCTTCAGTAACACATACGTTAATCTAACAGCCGACTTCAGTAACACATATGTAAATCTAACAGCCGCCTTCAGTAACACATACGGTAATCTAACAGCCGCCTTCTGTAACACATACGTTAATCTAACAGCCGTCTTCAGTAACACATACGTTAATCTAACAACCGCCTTCAGTAACACATACGTTAATCTAACAGCTGCCTTCAGTAACACATACGTAAATCTAACAGCCACCTTCAGTAACACATACGTTAATCTAACAGCCGACTTCAGTAACACATACGTTAATCTAACAGCCGCCTTCAGTAACACATTCGGTAATCTAACAGCCGCCTTCAGTAACACATACGTTAATCTAACAGCCGTCTTCAGTAACACATACGTTAATCTAACAACCGCCTTCAGTAACACATACGTTAATCTAACAGCAGCCTTCAGTAACACATACGGTAATCTAACAGCCGCCTTCAGTAACACATACGGTAATCTAACAGCCGTCTTCAGTAACACATACATTAATCTAACAGCCGTCTTCAGTAACACATACGTTAATCTAACAGCTGCCTTCAGTAACACATACGTAAATCTAACAGCCACCTTCAGTAACACATACGTTAATCTAACAGCCGACTTCAGTAACACATACGGAAATCTAACAGCCGCCTTCAGTAACACATACGTTAATCTAACAGCCGACTTCAGTAACACATACGTTAATCTAACAGCCGACTTCAGTAACACATACGTTAATCTAATAGACGCCTACAGTAACACCGGCCTTTTCTCACAGGTCAGGAGACGTTCGCCGAGTCGCTCAGCTTACCGCGGGCCAGAACAAATAGAGGGCCCATTATATACCAGGAAAATGCACCCCAGACCAGAACAGGGACACCTTGTACCGCGCCCCTTCCGTCGAATCATCTTGTCAGAGCGATACACGATGCCTCTCGTCGGCATGGTGAAGCCGAAATTGTGGTTCGTTCGACCATGTTATGTTACGCCATTGTTCCAGTGTCCATGCATGGTCATTGGCGAGGGAAGCAAGCAATTGTGTTCGATGACTTTGCGTTGCTCCAGTTTGTGACGCCGCTTCCCACACCCCATGGAACCCATGTATTTTACGGATTGTCCGCTGGGAGTCGTGTCTAACACGTTCTGTGTTGAACTGATCCGTGATTTGTTGCACTGTTTCCCTTCTGTTACCACTGACGGTCATCGAAAGTGACGACGGTCGGTAACTCGTCAGTTGTAGATTGTGATTCAGCCGTTCACGATACTCCATGGACACGGATGAACGTGTGAAGCCGAATTCCTGAAGCACTGTCGAAACATTGTAAGATTGTACAGGGTTAAAAGTAACACTGTTCCCCTAAGAAATATAGTAACGTAGAGACTGGAGCACAAGAGTGATGTCCGTAAGACTGAGTTACAAACTAGTAATGTTCTTCTAAGTATATATTTTTAAATTCTTATCAAAATTATTTTATTACTTTTTTAAAATATGATTTTAGTTCACGTAGCTAAGGTCTGTGGTGTGTGTGTGTGTGTGTGTGTGTGTGTGTGTGTGTGTGTGTGTGTGTCTAAAGGGGGGTTGTTGTCTACGTAACAGTAATTTCTTGGCCGCACTGTCTGAGGCATCTTAACGCGGAGTTAAGGCCGCTCCCGCCAGAGGTTCGACTTCTTCCTCGGGCTTGGGTAATTATGTGTGTGTGTGTGTGTGTGTGTATGTGTGTTTGTGTGTCGGCCTTAGCGTAATTTAATTAAAGTAGCATGTAAGGCTAGGCAGGGACTGATGACCTCAGCCGTTTGGTCCATTAGGACTACAACAAAAAAATTTTATACCGTATGTAGAATTATGAAACTATACGTATGACAGTATATTACGTTTCAGCATGCTCCTTGGTGATTTTGTATGTCATGATATATATGCTTATTTAAATATGCTCCCATTTTGCTCAAGTTTGTAGAAAAATGTGTATGAAATTTAATAGGAGTTAACTGCTAAGGTTATCAGTCCCTAAGCTTACACACTACTTAAACCATCTTAATCTAAGGACAATGCACACACCCATGCCCGAGGGAGGACTCGAACCACTACGTGAGCTGCAGCCCTATCCACGACATGATGCATTAGACCGCGCAGCTACTCTGCGCGGCGCTCAAGTTTTTAGCATAGCTCTTACCATAATGCATAGAATATTACACATCTTAAAGGTTGCGAGGAGCGTCGTTTACGCATTAGAAAACAGAGTCTAAAACGGCGGAATGTATACCATTTGTAACAGTTGGAATGAAAGCAGAGGAGGTCAATCGAAACACCAGCGCTCTGTATTTCACAGAACGAAGAATGGATTATAGGCAAGGAGGTATGAAAGAACACGGTCTCATAGAGAGGACTGGAAGACAGTAACGAAACCATAAATTAAAAGAGAATGTATGCTTCAACAGAAACCAATAGATTTGATCATAGCGATATGAGGGAACAGACAGAAAGAGAATCTGTGGTTATTATGTAAGAGAGGCGACAGGGAGTGAGAGAGAGAACATAAGAGAACAACGAGTAAATAAAAGACAAATCGTTTGATTATATTGTAAACAGTGGAGGGTGTGTTAATGGAGGCGAGAGACATATTTGAAATAACAAAATCTACTTCGACAGCATCCATCTAAACTGATGACTCTCTAAGCCTGGAGGCTGGGTAGAAGTGAAACGATAAAAATAGGATATTGGGTGAAAGGAGAAGCACGGGCGGGAATCGAACCAAGACTTCCATACTTACTTTAATTCAATACTGTTCCTTTCCCTCAATGTCTTTCACATTTTGACACGGAAAACTGTCTCTAGGTATGTAAATTTATAATAAAAATAGGATAATAACGGAATTGTAGGGTAAAAAAAAACATCAATATGAAGGTAACACAAAGGAAAAAAACTATTTTATTTCAGTTGCCAAGAGATCTTCCATAGTCTCTTACTTATGGAATATAAAAACAGAGACGAGATTGAAAAAGAAAAACTAACGACTAATAATTCATTCAGAATCCCTCATTATTTGTTTCTTCCGTAATGCTTCTCAGCATATAATCTATAACGCAATCGGACCAGCTTCTCTTCAGTGAAAGCGACGACTATCTCGCATTGGTTGCTTGCAGTGAGACGGCCTGATTTGTATTTCTGCTTTCCGCCAGCTGGCTGGCTTCCGCGAAGCCTCGCCTCGACACCAGTTGTGATTGACCGGCCAGCCCGAAGCTCGCGAGCCACGGCTAATACAGGCCCCGGTTGCAAAGCCAGGCTCAACCCTTGAAGTATCACAAGTTTCTACAAACCTACCGTAATGTGTAGTAGAAACTACCACAGCTAGAGCTATTTTGCTATAAAATGAGCAGCCACGTTATCGTTTGACACTTCATTCAAGTATTTAACGAAGTTAAAGAATAGAATCATGATAAACGTAGCTACCACATAGTATTTCACCTAGATAGCAATCATACGACACAGGACACTATTGGCCCACTTTAGGTTACGGTAGTAACACTAAAAGTGGGGCTTTGCGATCGTTCTTTGACAGCTCAAAATTTAAACGAAAATAACGGCTTAACCATGCATCTGACATGAAAATTGAATAACCGAATTTGTAGAGGAGAAAATTCTCTACAACTTTGCTCTCTTATGTTTTTTTCATATCTCGAATCGTTTCAGAGATATTTGCAAAAATAACGGCGATTTTGGGATGTATGTCTGTCTGTCCGTAATGTGTTCCCTGTTTTTAAGACGAACCGTTCAACCGATCAGCACCAAATTTTGTATACATAATTGTAGGCCACCAGAGACCAGAACTTCCCTTTCTCAAATTTTTTTGACACCTGAACTGTTTAATTTTACAGTATGCGCAGTTTTTGAGGTTGAATACATGTTTTAGATCTAATGCAGAGCGCAACAAGTCCCTCCCTTTCTCCCAGTGCCGCCAGCTTACGGCGTATAGATTACAGGTCTTAAAAGAAACAACATGCAAGGGGTTAAGGCGTCAGAAATGGAACACGAAATTAAGTATCACTTTAATGCTTGAGTAATAGAAAACTGGAACGTATATCTTCGAAATATTAATATTTTAAAGGGGCTTATTAAGCTGGTGTAGCAATGCTTTCTGCCTATTTTTATTGTTGTAACTGAATAACAATTAGAATTAACATTGTTCATTCCACTTTTTTCTAAACGAAGTCGTCAGGGTATGTTGACATATTTTAGCAAATAACAAAGCGGAAGACAATAATCGAAACGAAGCACAAATCAACAATACATTGACGAGGTCTACTGTGTACAATGATGTTACGAGGTAAGGTTGGTAGAGAGCATAAACATTCTGTAGACACACGAACTCAGCTGACGTCTGCCGATCAGAGAGGAGCCACGAAAAATTGCGTGACCTGTAAACGCACCTCGATCAGGCACACAACTATTGTTTGCTTAACAGTGCGTTCAGATTCAGATCGCGAACAAACACATATCATGTTATTAAATAAGTGTGATAACGTATCTAACTTTTCACTTATTGCAACGACATTTAATTTACAAGTGTTATTGTCTCATGTCTAATGACGTGTATTCTAATATTTGTTGTACGAAAGTATTGGTTTGCACCTTGCCTGAATGCCATATGAGAAATATGAGACTTTCTTAGTACCTATTGTGTAAAGGTAATAACTGTACTGTGGAATGATTTGACGACCTGTGACACAGCTACGCCATGTCGGTTGCATAGCGACAGGTGCATCCTCTACTTTGGAATTCAGGGGTGATCCACTTTTTTTTAATGTCAAGTGTATATATGGTACATATTTGATGACCGACGGAAATTATATTGCGATTTTCTCAATAACGGTTGAGAAGTACGCGCTATTGCTTACACATTTTGTTGTCCTCGTGGAGTACTAAAAGTGTACGAAGATTGCAGAAAATCGCCGTTCAAACGTCGTGGCCTCCCTTTCCAGTAGAGCACTGATCAATAAGACATACAATGATGAAACTTTCGGCAGTTACACATTCAACAAAGGCGTGTTTAGGGATGTCACACTACTAGAGCCAATTTATGAATGACTAGCTGCAAGTACCCGGCTTTGCCCGGGTTTAAAATAAGGTTTTCTGTAGAAGCGTACAAAACCGTTTATTTGCATGTAATAAAAGGGTACATTGATGTTAAAGCAATGTGGTAAACAACATTTTTGGAGTATGTACAAAAATTTTCGTCTTTGCCCACTGTGGAGCAGACCACATACAACTGTCCATGAGAGAAGCATGGTGTCTGCAAGTCTATACCAGCAATCCCAAGAGATTGGCCCTGTGACTTGTTGATTGTCGTGGCAAAGCACAGTTTCAAAGGGAACTGTATTTTATTGAATTGTATGGTATTTCCTGAGAGAATGAGAGGTATTCTTAGAATGAAATCATCATCTCATCATCACAACAAAAACATTCAAAATCACTCTCAATAACCAACTTGCAAGATTTCCTTTTTTTTTGGGGGGGGGGGCAGATTCATTAACACACGGTTTATTCATTATCACACGACTTAAAACAGGTACACGGCCAGAGTGAGATTGGGATGGAACCAAATCTATTTAAGAACCTTCCCCGTGTAATTTTGTGTGTATGTACCAAATTTCACCTTATTTGGATATTGAGTTATAAGGAAACAAACAACAAATGCGTCATATGTATAGAGATTGCAACCGAAGTCTGTAAGTAAAGTAATCTCCCCCCCCCTGCACCGAACGAAATTTTATGTAGACAGTAACCTTCATCTTGTTTTCAAGGTCAAGTGTACAAAATTTCATCAATATCGGAGCAAAACTGTGGATTTTGGAGAAATCCATAAGTATCCCCCACCATGCACTGCAAAATGTTATGTAGACGGTGTCCTTCCTCTTGTTTTGAAGGTAAATTGTGCAAAATTCCATCAAGATCAGTGCGAAGATATACGAGGTACGCCCAGAAAGTAAGTTCCGTTTGGATATATAAAACAAACGTGTACAGATACAGAAAAAATATTTATTGTACAAAAATCTACAACTGTTAAACTACTTTTCTACATAGCTGCCGAAATTTTGTAGACACTTGTCATACCGTGGCACAAGTTTCTGTATGCCTTCTTCATAGAAGGTTGCCGCCTGTGTATTCAGCCATGTGGTAGCATGTTCTTTCAGCTCGTCATCGTTGAAGTGTTGACAGGACAAATTTTAGGTGTAAGAAGAAGATTTCCATCAAAAGGTGGTGTTTGTTTCCACAATACTGCCCGACCTCATGTGGCGAATGTGACCAAACAACTCTTACGGGAATTTCACTGGGACGTGTTTGATCATCATCCGTAAAGCATGGGCCTCGCTCCTAGTCACTTTCACCTCTTCTTTCACCTAAAAATTTGTCCTTCGAGGTCAAAATTTCAACGATGATGACGAGCTGAAAGAACATGCTACCACATGGCTGAAATACATAGGTGGCAACCTTCTCTGAAGAAGGCATACAGAAACTTGTGCCACGCTATGGCAAGTGCCTACAAAATTTCGGCAACTATGTAGGAAAGTAGTTTAACAGTTATAGATTTTCGTACAATAAATATTATTTCTTTATCTGTACACGTTTGTTTTATATAACCAAACGGAACTTACTTTCTGGACGTACCTCGTAGATTTACACGGACATGTCGAAAACTCACTTTCACTTTTTCTCAAATTTTACGGTTGGTTTTCCAAACAAATGAAATGAAATCTGTTTAAGAACCATCTCCATATAATTTTGTGTACGTGTACCAAATTTCACATTATTTGGTTGTCTGGATCTTGAGTAATAAGAGAACAGACAGATAGACAACAAATGCGTCTTATAAGTATAGAGATGCTGAACTTTTTGAACAGTTTTGAACAAAAATTTTAGAATGGTCACTTCTGCATCCAATTTTAATTTAAATGTTAGGAAGTCCTTTCTGAAAGCATTTGTCTGGAGTGTAGCATTGCATGGCAGTGAAACGTGGACGATTAGGAGTTCAGATAAAAAGTTGACAGAAGCTTTTGAAAAGTAGTGCTACAGACGAATGATGAAAATTAGATGGGTAGATCACGTAACTAATGAGGAGGTGCTCAACAGAATTGGGGAGAAAAGGAGTTTCTGGCACATCCTGAGTAAGAGAAGGGATATATTGCTTGGAAACATTCTGAGACATCAAGGAATTGTCAACTTAGTATTATAAGGAAGCGTGTGGGGTAAAAATCGTAGAGGGAGACCGAGGGACGAATACAGTTAAGTAGATTCAAAAGAATGTAGGTTGCCGAACGTATTCTCAGATGAAGAGACTTGCACAGGTCAGGGTAGCGTGAAGAGCTCCATCAAACCAGTCTGCGGACTGACGACCACAACAACAACAACACTTCTGCAAACAATTAATACAAATAAACAATCCCAGAGACGGATTTACGTCTCAAATATGTCAAAGACATTATTGATAGATCTGAAGCATTCAAGTAAAATTTTAATTCAATGCTTCAGATCTATCAATAATGTCTTTGACATATTTGAGACGTAAATCCATCTCTGGGATTGTTTATTTGTATTAATTGATATTTATATCACCGTAACAGGATTGTTCCACCATGTCAATTGCTGAGGTGCTATTCCGCTGCATGGAGAGCCTTGGCAGTAGTGGCAATTATCTTTGCTGAACAAAGAAGCTGAATTAAAGTTTGTGTTGTGGAGGGAAATCGTACATAGACTATTCCAAGACGCCTTAATCGTTAGTGGTGTGGTAGTCTAACGGTTCTGTGATTTCCGTACGGTGGCCTGAGCTATTGCTACCTGGTACTCCACAGTCTACCGAGAAGGCAAACACATAGTAAAAGAGAATTAGAAAAAAAGAAACACGAAAAACACGGCATAAACTGCAGTGGCAGACAATACGAGAAGACAACTTTGAAGCACTCGGTAAGCCGAAATAGCCCCTGTGTAGCCGCGGAAGTACAGAGAGAGAAAAAGAACATAATTAATAATTTACATGGAGGCAACAATTCTGCCACTTCTCTTTCATTTGTCGAAAGAAATAACTATGATGTAGGAAATTTGGTTTCAAGCTTTTATTTTATCGTCTGCAGATGAAGAAGTCATCAAGACGATATTGATTTTTTTTTCTGAAGAGGATGTTTCTTTGTGTAATCAAGAGGGGAAAAAACGGTTAAGACGTCTGCCTAGTAAGCATGGAGGTCCGGATTCGATTCCCGGCCGCACCACAAATTTTAATTCAATACTTCAGATCTATCAATAATGACTTCTGCAAGCGATTAGATTCTTTATATTGCGGGATACCGATCGAGATGTCGTGATATGAATTGTGCGACTGTAGCGGAGCTTACGTGTGGCACTGTGCTGTGGAGCTGCAGGAACCAGAGGCCGGACCATCCCGACAGGCGGGCAGAGCGGCGACCGCGGCTTCCTTCCTGCGGCAGCAGGTGGCGGACGCGCCACTGCCGCTCCTCCCCACCGACTCGCCGCTGCCAAGGACAGCCTCTGACCGCGAGGGCCCCGTTCTTCCGCCCTGCATGCAGCGTTTCGCAATCCGCGGCTCAGCCCGACGATTTGGCTACCGTCCTCTGTGATTGAATTCATAATCTCCCGACAGAAGTACATCTACATACATACTCCTGAATCCACCCAAAGGTGCGAGGCGGCGGGTACTCAGTACCACCACTAGTTAAGTTACGTCTCACTTTCCTGTTCCACTCTCATATAGAGTTCACATAGTTTGTTATCAAACGTACAGTTTGGTTTTAGAAGTGGTTTAACGACTGAAAATGCTATATTTTCGTTTCTCTGTGAGGCACTTGATGGGTTAAATAAGAGACTACGGACATTAGGCATCTTCTTTGATCTAACAAAAGCGTTTGATTGTGTTGATCACAAAATCCGACCGTGGCGAACATCCTGTCAGTCATTGAGGCACCATGAAGTGGGCTTGACACGTCTCCGGATCGGGCATTGTCCTCTGACACATGGCTATTTACTCCGGCGAGAGGACCCTCCGATTTGCGATGCTTGTGGTGTGCAAATCACTCTACGCCACATTTTACTTGAATGTCTTTCCTACCATGCTGCTAGGGCAGCGGTGGCTCTTTGTGGTCCCCTGCCCTCTGTTTTAGCTGATGACGAGGCGAGTGTGACGAAAGTTTTCACTTTCTGTGAACTTTCTGGACTCTGGCCTAAGCTTTTAGGCTGGAGGTTTTAGGACGTTAACGAATGGCTCGCCCACCACTCCTCTGGCACGGCATTTTGCGTAGGTCTACGACTGTAAACCTTCGACGATCACCTTGCCATGTTTGGTTGGGTCTATGCTTCGTTCTCCTTATCGTTTGGCTAAGTTGGTTATTTTCCTATGTGTTCCCTATTTGTGTTCATTTCATGTTATTCAGGTCACACGTATCACCTAATTATCTTGTACGGGCGCTAAAGACATAGTTGTCGTGCGCCCATAACATCATATCCCTCCATCCATCCACAAAATATTGTTACAGAAGTTGGAAGATTGTGGAATACGGGGAGTAGATCACAAGTGGTTCACCTCTTACTTTAATAATAGACAACAGAAAGTAATTCTCCGCAGTGTAGAAAATGGCTATGACGTAGAATCCCAATGGGGCGCAATTAAGTGTGGGGTGCCCCAGGGGTCTGTTTTGGGACCATTACTGTTTCTTATTTATATAAATGATATGCCTTCGAGTATAACAGGTGACTGTAAAATATTTTTGCTTGCTGATGATCCCAGCTTGGAAGTGAAGGGTGTTGCTCGTAATATTGACACAGTATCAAGTAATGCAGTTCAAGAGATAAGTTCATGGCTTGTAGAAAACAAGTGATGTTAAATCACAGTAAAACTCAGTTTTTACAATTTCTAACACATAATTTGACGAAAGCTGACATTTTGATTACACATAATGGGCATATGATAAGTGAGTCTTGAACAGTTCAAATTTCTAGGTGTTCATACAGACAGTAAGCTGTCATGGAAAGCCCATGTTCAGCATATTGTTACAAAACTAAATTCTGCTATATTTACCATTAGAACAATATCTGAAATAAGTGATTTTTCAACACGAAAAGTAGTCCATTACGCTTACTTATGACGCATTGTTTTTTGCGGTAACTCGTCTGATGCAAAAAGAATATTTCTGGTTCAAAAACGGGCGGTTCGAGAAATATCTGGTGTAAGTTCACGAACGTCATGTAGACCCCTTTTCAGTAGTCTGGTAATTTTGACTCTGGCGTCACAATACGTTTTTTCTTTAATGTCGTTTGTTGTTAATAACAATAGCTTATTCCCACGGGTTAGTAGCTTTCACTCGGTGAATACTAGACAGAAGTCGAATCTGCATTTGCTTCACACCACCTTGACACTTGTGCAGAAAAGTGTACAGTATTCTGCCGCATCCATTTTCAATAAGCTGCCACAAGAACTAAATAATTTTAGCACTAATCCAAATGGTTTCAACTCTAAATTGAAGAGTTACCTCATGGCTCACTCCTTTTATTCTGTCGAGGAGCTCCTGGAAAAGTTAAACAATTAAGCTAATTCATTTTTTCTTCTTTATTGATTCTTTTCACTTTGTCTTAAGATTATCGTGTGCATAGGACTACTTAAAAATTTTCTATCTGTCTGATCTTATCTTTGTGTCCTTTACGCGAAATGTAGGTTGGCGGTAGTAGAATCGTTCTGCTGCCCGCCTCAAATTCCGGTCCTTTAAATTTTTTCAACAGTGTTTCTCTAAAAGAACGTCGCCTTCCCTCCAGCGGCTCCCATATGAATTTCCAAAGCATTTCAGTAACACTCTTACGCTCACACTCACAGCCACGTATAGACGGCAATGTAACACAACTTCGAAGATGGACAGATTAATGCCTCAGAAGTGGTATAAATTATCTGACGGGCGGTGTGAGTTGCAATCTGCGGCTGCGCACTTTGATCAAATCTACCAGTTATAATCCGAGACACAGCGGCTGAACTGCCTCTATGTCCTCCTTTACACCGATCTGGTGGAGATCCCAAACACTTGAGCAGCAGTTTTTTTGTCTTTATAATGAAATTCCAAGATCGCACATTAATAATTTAATCAATGACGAGCGGTTTCGGTGAAATGTGTCACCATCATCTGGTCATATATATATTACAAGCTGGTCATCTTGTTAAAAAATAGTCACTAAGTGCAATGTTGCACTTATTATGCTTATTATTTTATACCCATTTTTTAACAAGACGACCAGCTTCTAAAGTGTGTGACCAGATGATGGTGACACAGTTCACCGAAACCGGTCGTCATTCAATAAATTATTAATATGCGAGGTTGGCATTTCATTTTGAAGACTAAAATACTTATCAGGTCGGACAATGTCAGGTAATCTTAACTTGAGTAATACTCCAGATGCACCGTATTAATGGGTGATCGTGCCCACACGTACGGATAACATCGCGGTCCCCACATCCCGTGATCCACCTTAGCAAACTAACCTAAATACGGAGGTGACAGTAGAACTTTTGTGATGGTCACCATGTTGGTGTGGGCGTGGAGGGGCCCCACCCTAAAACTCGAGATGGTGTCGTACAAGTATTTTATATGAATCACGCCTTTCCAGAAATTCTCCCAGTAAACCAAAGACGACCTTTCACCTTCCCCATGACTGTCCTTATACGTTCGTTCCATTTCATATCGCTGTGCAGCGTTACGTCTAGATATTTAATTCTCGAGACTCTGTCAAGCAGCACACTACTAATGATGTAGTCAAACATTACGGGATTATTTTCCTGCTTATCTGCATCATCTCACATTTTTCTACATAAGAGATAGTTGCCATTCCTCGCACCGACTAGAAATGTACTACACTCATTCATTGACGACATCCTCTTGTACACCACAGCATCATCAGCAAACAGCCGCAGATTGCAACTCACTCTGCCCGTCAGATAATTTATATAGATAAATAATAATAGCGGTCCTATCACTCTTCCCTGGGGCGCTCCTGATGATAGTCTAGTCTCTGATGAACACTCGCCATCGATGACAACGTACTGGGTTCTATTACTTAACCCTTTGATTCCCAGTGTTGTTCTTAGACAACAACGTATTAAAAGCTGATTTACACGATATTTTGTGTATCAGTCCTTAAAGTCGCATAGTTTTTGATGAACAACATGCTTCTAGTGCGACAATTTGCCGTTTGGTACGGCGTGTAGCCACTTCCGAGGCATTAATATGTCCATCTTGGAAGTTGCGTTACATTGCCGTCTATACGTGGCTGTGAGTGTGAGCGTGAATGTGTTGCTATTTAATTTAGCAGTGAATTGTCTTGTCTTTGGTGCAGTGGCGGAGATTATGTTATCAGTATTGATCTGACAGTGTATACTATCAGCAAAATAACGTTCCAAGAAATAAAATATCGCAATACAAACGTCTGTGTTGTGCATCAAATACATGACGTAAAAAGAACGATCAAAAATTTTAAAACACATATTTTGATGTTTAGTGCGCTGTATTAACACAGAAAACACTGAATTTCAATTTTTCCAAAGCTGAATTCATAATGTGGGACTGAAAGGGTTAAGTAGTCAACAAGCCACTCACATATTTGGGTACCTATTGCATAAACTCGTAGGTTAGTTAGCAGTGTGTAGTGAGGTAAAGTGGCAACCGCCTTTCGAAAATCGAGAAATATGCAGCCTGCCTGTTGCCCTTCATCCATAGCACGCAAGATCTCATGAGAGAAAAAGGGGAAGCTGCATTTCGCATGATAGATGCTTCCTAAAGCCGCGTTAATGCATGGACAGGAGGTTTTTCAGTCTCAAGGAAATTTACTACATTAGAAATGAGAATATGTTCAAGAATTCTAGTGTTAATGATATAGGTCTGTAATTTCGTGAGTACGATCTTTTGCCTTTTTTATACACGGGAGTTACCTGAACCTTTTTCTAATGCACACTGAGGATAGCGGTATACACAGATTCAGTCGGATGTGATATCGCGTACACGAGAGGCTTGGTCAGCGTTTAGCAATCACGCCACCTTCTCGGCGGACGGCTATACGGCTATAGTTCAGTCGCTGAAAGTTGATCCCAGAATAATGCAGTAAGTCGGTCACAATAGCGTCACGGAACTACTATCACCAATTGCGGTTATGCAATTTTGTAAATGTGTCTAATGCAATGCCACAAAGCTGTTTGCATTTTAGTGTAGAAAGCTGAAACGCTGTTGTAAATTGTCACGAATCAACGTTGATACAACTAGGTCACATACAGAGTGACATCTTGTAGTAATTTTGTACACTAGTGAAAGTGTTTATAAGTTGTTTTTCGTGGCATGTGCGTAGTTCCGCTGCGGAGCAACTCTTGCTTCGTTTAGCAGAAAAAGACGTTATTCGGTACATCCAGTTCAAATCAAATATTTGTAAAGTTATGAGACTTAAATGGGAGTTTCATCAGTCCCTAAACTTACAGACTACTTAAACTATCGTATCCTAAGAACAACAAACACACGCCCTTGCCTTCGACGCCTAGTAAGAAAAAAAGAGGGGCTGAACAACTTAAATAGCAAAGCCTTTGTCGGGAATTGCAGTTACTTGAAGCCCGAATTGTTTTATTTATTTATTTATCGTCGCAGAGGACACTGTGCTTCTGAGTGCGGCTCATCCAGGGAGAGGTGCATCCATTGCAAATTGGTGGAGCTGATTTCTACGAGTACTCGCAAAGCTAATAACTCGAGTGCCCATTTCTTGGTTGTCAGGACTGGACCCGCACTGTCCCGATAATTCATTTTTTGATTGGGACCGCGTCGCAGAAATAAATTAATAGGGTCCCAATCCCCCATTTCCGCCCAAGATTTCGGGAGGTTTTCCTTGGTTGTAAGACGTACGCTGGAGCTGGTAAATTTCTCCAACGTATTCCCGATTGGGATCCCTCTTTGCCCCACCATCAGATTTACTGCCAACTGGCTGAACAGAACCGAGACTCTTTATGGGCAGAAACTCAAACAGACCGTTCCACTCTTCAGAATGGAGAATCAAAGGGGTAATGTCAAGAAATGGTTTCGAGGAGTTATACTGCGACATAGTATTGAGAAGATCACCAAGAACTGAAGAAGGCCTATTCAAAGCAGAGAATATTAGTCGTTTGTTTGAAACGAGTACATAAAAATATACTAGTGCTTGTCTTAAATAAACCGTAATTTATTTAAGCAATTCAGGTAACATTACAAACACAATAATCAGTAACATATATTACATACAATAGTTATTATACGTGTACTTTCTCACGGTTTCAATAAGACAGTCCTTTTCGTATCCTATCTTGAAAGAAGGAAAAAAATCTCTCGGAACACTAATGTAGAGTAGACACATGGAACATTCCATTATGGAAACCGTTAGCAGGCCCAGCGGTTAATATTTTTTTTAAGAGTGGGTAGTTGTCCAAAACGTATCCTCCTCCATCTAATTCCACCCCCCTTCCAGCTCTATATATAAAAATGTTCTGTTGGTATGTGTATAACCGTTAAGCTCCGAACGTTCTTGACCAGTTGCGTTTAAATTTTGACGTAAAGTTGCATTCTAATATAGGAATGTACATATTTCTTGAATATATTGTATAAAACCTATATGCATTTATTTTGCGATTTTTTTGCTCATTATAAAATTTATATAATTTCATTTATGACACTTACGAAAAATTTATGTGTATAAAACATACGCATTTCCAGTACAACGTTGTATTAAAATTTCAAAACATTAGGTCAAGAACTATTGGAGGTATAACATTTTAAACATAACACTGAACATGACTCTAGGTTAGACACAGTTCTAAGAGGAGGTAGAAAAGCGACGAAAACAATTACTCGTTAAACGAGACAGTTTCATTGCGGCAACAGCTTCAAACACTTTTCTGTACTTGTGGTTTTTATTTCACTTGCTGTAATGTATGGTTTAAAATGCACCGAACAGTAAGTTACCCACTATAGAACTTTTTTTTAATAAATTACGTACACGTACTTGATAAAGAATATTTTAAAACGACTGTTAAGAATTAAGGAAAGGTTAATGTTTTACTAGAAAGCTAAGAGGTACTGCCACGCATAAAAAAATCAGATCTTTAAACCGTTAGAAACGTTATGAAACTAAAAACTCACACAGAATTAAAATCAGGAATTTTCTGTTTTCACAAGCAATGGAAAACATGTAAGAAAAAAATAAATTGGTGAAACGATATGGGTCGTCCAGTTTTTACAGCGTGAAAATCGATAGAGCGATTCCCCTTTTTTTTACCCAGTTCGGCCCGACCGGAAGTGGCCATCCCCGCGCGGCTCATTCTAAATAAATATTCCTTCCAATCAAGAGCGAGTATTTTATCCACTCGTAGTTTTTTGAGTTGGTACAGCTACCGCGGCACCCTCTTCAACCGCCGGGCCTTGGCAGCCTGCAATTAAGGAGGAGAGTTTGCGTAGAGTTATCTGTGCTAACAGACAAACAACGCGAAATAGCCACAGATATAACCGTGGGACGTACAAATGAACCAACGATCGTATCCGTTTAGACAATGCGGCGAAATTTGGGGTTAACAGACGTCGCCGGAGAGGCCCAAGTCGAATGCCTTTGAATGGAATACCATGGCTTCCTCATCTGAGTCTAACCAATAAGAACTGATAGTAAGGCTCCATTATGGCGCAAACCGCAAGAAGGTATGGGCCCAAGTTGTCAATAACGCACTTTCCAACTGCTCGTGGCTCCGTAATGGTGTTATTTTCCATTTGTTCTTAGTTTTTACCTCTCCACAGGAGTGTACTGGATTCTCTGGTCATGCTCAACTGACCATTGACTGAACATGGAAATGTTTGCCTACTTCGTGACCATTTACGGCCATTCATGGGTTTCATGCTCCCAAACAACGAAGGATTATCTATGGATGACAATGCGGCATGTCACTGGACCACAAATATTTGCGATTGGTTTGAAGAAGATATTGGACAACTGCAGCGAATGTTTTTAAACCCAGCAGGCCAACATGAATGCCAAAGAACACTATTTTATGAGGCATAATCGAAGGAAAGAAGGTTAGAGTTCGTGGTCATCAGAGACGGAGCACACTGTAGGATAGTTTTTGTCAGGGATGGGGAAGGAAATCGGTCGTGCCCTTCGAAAGGAACCAACGCGGCATTCACTGGGAGTGATGGGAAATTCACGCGAGACCTAAATTAGGATGGCCGGAAGCGGGTTCGATCCCGCGTCCTCCGGAATGCGAGTCCAGTGTGTCAGCCACTCGCTGCGCTGTTTCGCTCGGTGGCATACTCGAGGATTCGCTTCGTGCACAACATCCCGCACGGGCAATATGTACACAGTTATCGCCAGCTAAAAGAGGCAGCACGGCGTAGTTAATTCCCGCAGGGGACTTAACCATAAGACGCGGTGGAGCGGCGGAGTGCATTGAGGCGCTATTCTACGATGCGCGAGGCCGTTCCCCGTCGGGGGTTCGAATCCCCCCTCGGGCATGGATGTTCGTGCCGTCTTTAGTATAAACTAGTTCATAAGTATATCAAAGCAAGACTTATGGGTCCCGAGGGAGTTTATGCGATCGTCATATGAATAAAATTCTTGAATATCAGTCTCCAGATCGCTTTTATTTTCTAGAACATGACCGGTTTCGGAACAGCTGCCCATCTTCAGATCAGATTTATGAAGTTACAGAGTAACCTGATCTGTGATGAACGAATGTTCACAGTCGTTCATCACAGGACACGTAGTCCATAAGGAGTTTGGAAGTTTAGGGACTGATGACCCCGCAGTTAAGTTCCATAAGCTTTACAAACATTTTGAACTTACCATAACTTATTGAGTCCATTACACGTCGTGTTATTGCACTTCGCTTGGCAAGAGTAAGATATGAGGAAGTATTCAAGGACTTAATAGTATAAACATTTATCGAACAACTGTCAGGACGTCCGCTAGATCCCTCAGGAAATAAAGTGGCTTCCCCAAAACGATTACCAACTTCCTCTTGATTTTTAATCGTCTTAGAAAAAGGAGGAAGTTCTCAATTCGACTGTCTTTTTAACCGACTTTTTTATATTTGGCACTTCAGAAACTTCGACTGTGTGAACCAATTTAGATGATTCTTTTTATATTTGAAATCTGGTGCTTACCGTGTGGTCCAATTTCAATTTGGTCCAGTTCTGACAATGGAATCCAGAAGAAAAGCATGTAAGTCTTAAATTTTTATTAAGTATGTGCGCCTCAAATGGACGAATAACTCAATATGACGCCAACCGATTTCTATGATTCTTTTATTGGAAAGCATGTACTTCAAGAGTAGTTTGATGAGATTTTGGTTAGGTTCTGATTATGGAATAAAGTAACGGAACTCTTCAACTCTTAGGAGCAAATTAACGATACTCGACCAAAACTTTTATAGGCTATCCGGTTATTTGATCACCTAGCATAACATCGATATGGTCAAATGTTCAATGTTCAAATGTTTGTAATAATTGTGGGTCCAAACTACTTTCGTCTGAAGTCTCTAGACTTACAAACTAAAAATAAAAATAAACAAATAACAATAAAAATATTTTAACAAAAAATGCGTATTCTTTTACAACTTAATAATCAACTTACTTTTTCTACGCATCAATATGTAGGTATTGTCTATGTGTTTACCACGCAAGAAGGTAGGTAGGTATCTACCCACTTAAAATCTAACTCAACACTTACCTATTAATAACAAACAATGATCAAGATATTTTTAGAGATCTACTAAACGCTACAACATACTTAACAAAAATAATACGAGAATATTGATTCCGAAGTCGGATCAGATGTTTCCTTGGCTGAATCTACCCCAAAAATAACAATAATTCTTATTTAAAGATAAAGCCTAGTCTTTTGTCAGTTTGTATTGACCCTATGTCTGTACTGCAAGGTAAACGAATAATGGTGTTTTAGCTAAAGAAATATGTCTGTAATTCGATCAAAACCTTCTCTCGGAAGGTTATTTGAGTATATACTAACATCCGCAAGGGGCGAAATTACTATGAGGTCCCACAACTGTTCTTGCTATGCACTAAAATCTACCATTTCATTTGAATCAAGGAGCAGAGCTAGCCTATTTCCTTATCCGAGAAAAGGAACATCAATCGACGAAGAAATTAATAATGACCATGTGAAAGTTACTTATGTAATCTTAAAAAGCTCATCCAGTTTTGTGTTACCAAAATACCTCTTTTTCTCATAATCTACTATATTATCCAGAAATAACTAAGAGGGTAGAAACTTGTAAGCTTTTATTGATACTTATTGATGGAAACAAACTAGAAAAATCAGATAATAGATGTGCTGAAACGTTTTGTGTTGGGCTGCTATTCCGCGATTGAGTGGCCGAGCGCTCTAAGGCACCTTGCTGCGGAGCGCGCGGTTGCTCGCCGTCGAAGGTTCGAGTCCTCCCTCGGGCATTTGTGTGTGTTGCCCTTAGGTTAGTTTAAGTTAGTTTATGTGGTCTGTAAATATAGGGACTGATGTTCAAATATTTGTTAAGCTTAAGGGACTTAACTGCGGGGTCATCAGTCCCTAAGTTATGAACTAATTATGAACTATCTTATACTAAAGACGACGCAAACATTCACGCCCGAGGGGGGATTCGAACCCCCGTCCGTAGCGACCGTGCAGACTGTCACTGGCGTACCGCTGACCGCTCGGCCACCGCGGCCGGCAGGGAATGATGACCATAGTAGTTTGGTCAAATAGGTTTACAAACCTTTGTATTTGGGCTGCTGTTGCCATATAAGATCATTTCTCAATTTAGAATCACACAAGTTAGTTAGTCAATATATTTTACTTGTTTCCATTATCTGATGTCTTGTGAATCAATATTCCAAGGAGCTCCTCATTTTTACTAAAAGTGTTCTTGACACAAAAGAAAATTACAGTTAGATTCAGGCTTCACAGACATGTCTTTCAGTCATCTCTATAAGCAAATCATTTATTAACATATGACATTAACATTCTCAAAAATAACGTTAGACGGAAAAAAGATCTACAGTACCCTTTAATGAGTTTATCTTTGATAATATGTTGAAACGCCCACAGCTGTTGAATGTGCAAATATTTTGTTGACGCCAGTCTACATAGAAAATAACGATAATCGTAATAAAATAAGAATTCAACGTATGTCTAGGTACCCGTATAACGAGCAACACGAACTGTAACCCATGAAAGATGCATCAATTTTACCCACTGTCGAGCTTAGACTGATTTTTTCAGCTGTGTCCAAATGTAGCCGAATTATTCCCCTAGCGTTCCAGATTGTCGCCAGTTAGTGTATTGTATGCTTAATACTCGTGTTGGTCTAATTGCTCTCAACATGCTGGACGAACAACCGTCGGCAACTCTCACGGATTAACTGCACATCTCATACTACCTGGGAATGTACATCAACCTGGGAGCCAGGAACTGAACGGCGTCTAGTTCTACCGGTAATCGCCATGTTGTCTGCAAAGGGGGTGAATTATGACCCGAAAAGGAAATTCGAATAGCAGCGATTCTTGTGTATGACCTACACTTCAAACAATTTCCTCAGCAGTTAATGTCTGCTCTCAAGAAGTTAATTGTATCGGCAACTTATCTCTTACCACAACCGAAAAGAGACTTTTGTTTTCGCAGTAGCTCTAACGGTTATTTCGTGCTCATGGATAATGCTAATTGCACTGATTTTTGCGATTGATTCCCAGTAGTTTTAAGTGTAAATCCGATGTAGTCAGACCAGGAAATACGTCGTGAGCACAAACGGCCTCGGATACTAGTAAATCTCACTGCAACGTGTGTCCTGACGCCTCGTAGGGCTAAGTCTTGGTCTCTTGTCGTGTAAGTACCACTCGTGTTGGAAGATTACTGTTTCTGTGTTTAACGCACAACCGTCAAGGGAGCTTGCGTGGATCTCTGCTACACACATTATGCTGTCCAGAACGCCTGTTTTCCAACAAATGGAGAAGATGGGAACGGATGATACAAGACATTTTTCGTATGGAATCAAACTGCTGAGGTCTTCGGTCACTAGATACTTTAACAAACTGACTTAGGATAAGGACCCGAGGGAGGACTCCAATCTCCGGCTAGAGCGGCCGCGCAATCCCCGACATGGTGCCTCAGACCACACAGCCATCTCCACGCAGGTACAAGTCAGATTTCTGCGTATCAACGTGTTGTTTGCCAGCGTTGCATTGCGTCCGTACAGAATCTTCGATAATAGTGACTACCACAAAAAGATCGTAGCTAGATTTCTTAGACGATGATCCTGGGCTTACTAACGAAATCCGTGTCCGGATTCGCCTGTTAGCGATATTTAGCTGCAGCTACCTAATGTGTTATAGGGGACCTCCCTACACGCCAATTGTCAATTTGTGAGGTTGCGTAGTCACCTCACCCAATCGGCCAGCTCCTCTGCTTCATTGCGTACATCCACATAAACATTAGTAAATTAGGGACTAGGACTGTAGGTATTCACCTGTGTCATCATCCACTCAGTATCTCATTCAGATATTTTCAAAGTAATGGTTTGAGTGTAAGCTGTATCTTCAGGAACGATTTTTTTTCCAGATATCTTTCATCTCCAATCAACCTTGACGAATGCTCAGTCGGATAAGTTATCTTTTTACAAATTTCCTTACACAGAGGATGGACAGCATATGGACAGTCAGACACGGAAAAAATAGGCATAGCGCCTACGTGTCTTGCGTAAATCTTTTCCTCAGACACGGAACAGCTTCCGGTGACGTGGCCAGCGTCGGTGTGTCATTACACAACAACGTAGCATCGTCTTTTGTTCTCTGCTCATTAGGACACCTGATAATTGTGAATTTTCCAAGCCTTACTTAGCGTGTCTCATTCCGTCGGTATGAGGACACTGAACAAGCTTGTTATCCCAAGGCCGCCGAATATATGTAAGAAAAATTATCGTGACGACACTTGTATGAGTATTGCGAAAATATTATGACAGTAAGGGAACCAAATAAAAATCAGAGAAGTAATTAAGATTTTTCTTTGTTCCTGTTCTTGTTTTTGAGCAACTTAAATAATGCCCTCAAATACGGTTTGTTGTCGTGTTCTTCAGTCCGGAGACTGGTTCGATGCAGTTCTCCATCCTATCTCTATCTTCAGGTAGCCACGTCATTGGGCGAGCTGTGAAGGTAACCAAAGAAAAATTTGAAATTTCATGACATTCGTCTCTTATAACTGCAGTCTGGTTTCTAGACGAGCTCTGAATAACCTTTCCCTCTCTGTATTTTACCTTCAAACTTTCAAAGAGAGTTTTCTAATCGAGAGCTTTCTCTGCATCTACGAATACAACGAATGAAGGGGTGCCTAATTTCTAACATAAGAAGTAGGGGTGGTATTCCATTACGTGTCGTTACATCTCGCTAGAACCCAAACTGAGGTAGTCTTTTTTCATTGTTCGCTAAATAATATGTGTCCGTATTTTGCATGCATACTCACACCTGTCAGCACTTCTTTAAGTCTGAGAGTATATCCGCTGCATCATATTTCGCACACCATGTTTTGTCATGGCAGGCTCTCCCAAAGTTTTTAGTTGCTCTGAAGGAATGTCATCTACTCAAGAGGCATTGTATAGAATTAAGTCCTTCACTTCTCTGTCAAATTATTATCTCAGTATGGTATCTCTCGTCATCATGTACTTCCTTTTAAGTAATGTTGCTTTCACGCTCATTTCCCTTGTATAAGCAACTCTTTTCGCCTGTGTATATTCCTTCAATTCTTCCACCATTCAGTTTTCCTTCTTTGCTTAGTACTGGTTTTGCATCTGATGTCTTGATATTCATAAGGCTTCTTTTCTTTCCTGCAACAGGTTTATTTAATTTTCGAGTAGTCAATAGCTAACTCTCATGTAGACACTCCTAGCCATTTTGCACCTCCTCTCAATATGTTTTGGACGTCTTTACTTTCTCCTACTTCATTTTTATATTTTTCTCTTTTATCACTTAAATTCAATATTAGTTTGATAGCCAAATAGTACTACCGGGGCTTGTAATTTCATCTATTTTATTATCTCATACCTTGACTACTTCATCGCAGACTGCAGTTTGTCATTGCTTCCTATTAAATCCGATAGTATGCGATGTTAACAGCACATTAGATGCATAACGTCACGTTATCACACTCAACTTCTTCGTTACCGGGTGTCATAAACACATTTTTTATTATTATTATTGTGCAGTGGCGATCCGAAACCGTTTCATTGTAAAGGAATGTGGTTGCGAGGAACAGCGTGTACGCAAGGTTAGCAGGTAACGCTATCGGCCGGGAAGTATTCTCCTTATCGGTTGTGGAAGCGCTGGCCGCACTTAGCGTAGAGCCACCACCGCCACGGGCTAATTGCGTGGGCGGGACGCGCGGCGACCGTGGCAGAGGACGCCCGCCAAGGCTGGCGCCGCCACACAGCAGCCAGCAACCACTCTGAATGAACACATACACGAGGGGCACACCGAAAGACGTGACCAACATTCTATTTCAAAATTGTAATTATTTTCATATACAATGAGTATCTCGTCTTAAGCTACAGACTATTCTGGGTATTAGGCCGCGTCATTTTTTAAAATTGCCGACGTTTCGACCACTGTGCAGTGGTCATCTTTAGAGCGGTTAGCTGTTGGATGCTGCCAAATGTGTACCCCTATATACTGAGAATTTTACGGTTATCTGATACCGACGTTCAAATCAAATGTTCAAATGTTTGTTAAGCTTAAGGGACTTAACTACGGGGTCATCAGTCCCTAAACTTACAAACTACTTATGAACTACCTACAACTAAGGACGGCACAAATATCCATGCCCGAGGGGGGATTCGAACCCCCGACCGTAGCGGCCGTGCAGACCGTGACTGAAGCGCCTCAGTCTCCTCGGCCACCGCGGCCGGCGATACCGACGTCATACATTTAAGATGGTGATTTGTTTGGCAATAGCATATCGGTAGGGTTTTACGTTTGATACCCTGATAAGTGATTGATAGGCAAAATATTGTATGTGATTGGAAGGCAACAGCCAATCAGCAGCTAACACCCAGGGGATAAACAATTATTCTCTTCAATGAAACTTTCCTTAAAAGGAAGTGGTGTTATCAGTAAGACGGCGTCAGTCGTCGTGCAGCCGTGCGTGCAGCAGCATCGAAGACTACACACCATGCCCCGTTATAGGAGGAGATTCAGGCGTTCGCGGCTTACTGTCTTCAAGGGAATTGATGATGTGGAAATTAATTTGTCATCTGGTCTTGGAGGACCAGTTTTTCTTCAGGAACCGTCTGTCTTTTGTGGAGGTGTTTTGAACTTCACAATTACTCAGAAAGATAAACCTAGTCATGGCAATGGATGGATAACTATTGCTATAGTACGGTACGATGATAGTACTGTTAAGGCAGTTTCTGGATTGGAGAGTTTTAATAACAGAGATGTGATTGCTTTTCGTACAGTTCAAGTTGCTGAAGTGTACAACCGTGACCTTGGGAAGTCTGATTTCACCGGTAGCATGCCTTTTACATTGAGGACGAGGAATAATCGAAAAATTAATGAGCAAGAAGGTGCTCGTATCTGGGTGAAAGGTCATGATAATTGTTTTAAAATAAAATTGAGTGGTGATCTTGTATATTATTACAGAAGTTAAATGAAGTTTGTATCCTTGTTCCTTTTCCTTATCTATATATAAAAAAAAAAAAAAAAAAAAACAACACATTGATCTTGCCAAAAGCCGAGAAGCGATTCTTTTTGGTGTTGTAGCTCTCAGGGGCACTCTGAGATGCTCTCTATATGAGGCACTTTTGGGTATCTCTGTGAGCCACAGCGCGCTCTCTCGCACAGTAGGTGAGGGGGGGGGGAGTCGCGACGTCGGGTCGCGCGTCAGTTCTACCGTGGCCGCTGTTTAAAATGCTGCACAACTCGGGTCAAGTGGAACCGCTGGCTGGCGCACGTACGCGGTCCGCTGGGCAGGGATTACTGCAGCCATGTGGCCATCCTCCCTATTCATGTTGTTAGGCCGTTTACGTATTTCGATGGCTTCTCTTATTTTGCGTTGTTGCATCCACAGTTCTAGTGCAATCACGCGACGTTCTAGAAAGTTAATAGTACCGCCGCATTCCTTCTGGTGTTCTGCCACAATTGACTTTTGTCCCAGTCGTATGTAACGATCACGTTCCGAAACGCGAGTGCTGATGGGACTCCCGGTTTCACCTACATCGCCGCATTCACACTGAAGTTCGTACACGCCTGCAGCGTGGAGGGAATTTAAGGGATCTTTCGAGAGCCTCAACAGGTCACGGATCTCTCTCACACTCTCGAAAATCGGTTTGATTCCTCCTCGGATAAGGACGTTCCCTATACATTCGTGAATGTAACAACGCAAGAGAAAACATCCGAATAATTTAACGACCTAACAACATGAATAGCTAGGATAGCAACAACTTACCTTCGATGTAGCTTGCCTTAAATCCCTGCCGAGCGGATCGCGTGTGTTCGCCAGCCAGTGGGAACACTTGACCCGAGTTCTACAGTATAGACAGCGGCCACAGTAGAACTGAAGCTCGGCCTGAAAGTTCGCAGCAGGAAACACTATTCCCTGAGTGCTAGTTCCTGATTGGCTGTTGCCTTACAATCAGCTCCAAGATTTTGCCTACCAACGCTTACCAGGATACCATAACGTAAGAGCCTACTGATAACAATCACCATCAGTTATGTATGACGTCGGTATCAAACAACCGAAAAATTCACAATATATAGGGGTACACATTCAGCAGAATCCAACTGTTAACCGCCCTGAAGAGCACCACTGCACAGTGATCGAAACGTCGGCAATTCATTTGCTAAGTGTTTCAAAAAATTATGCAGCCTAATACCCAGAATTGTTTTATTCAAAATGACACAGGCCGTGGAAGCCCACGAACTTATTCCACTCTTGTTTGCTTTTCAACGTAGTCTCAATTTCCTTGCACACTTTTTCCAGTCGTTATATAAGCTTGAAAATTCTCCTACAGTAGAAATCTGCTCCGAGACACTGACGCATTGGTTTAAAAAAATGCTCAAATGTGTGTATAGCTTATGGGACTTAACTACGGGGTCATCAGTACCTAAACTTACAAACTAATTATGAACTACTTACCAACTAGGACGGCACAAATATCCATGCCCGAGGGGGGATTCGAACCCCCGACCGTAGTGGCCATGCAGACTGTGACTATGTGCCACAGTCCCCTCGGGCGGTGTCCGGACACTTGCCATGCCGGACATTTGCCACACTTTTACCTGCTCCGAAGGGTCGGGTGCCCCTGTCTCCTACTCCTACCCCCCGCCGGCCGCGGTGGCCGAGGGGACTGAGGCGCTCCAGTCACTGTCTGCACGGCCACTACGGTCGGGGGTTCGAATCCCCCCTCGGGCATGGATATTTGTGCCGTCCTTAGCTAGTTCATAAGTAGTTTGCAAGCTTAGGGACTGATGACCCCGTAATTAAGTCCCATAAGTTCTACAAACATTTGAACATTTGAATCCTCTCCCCCCCCCCCCCCTTCCAACCAGCTCGAGAACTTCGTGGACAGTATCCCGATATATGCACACTGGTCGCTTTCGCATTTCGTAGTACGACCGTCAGTATGGAAGTTATTACATCGGCCAAGGGATGGCCTTTTGCCCACTACAATGGTTACGCGATAATAAGGTAAGGATGTGCTTACGCCGAAAACAGGATCATTGCAAGGGAAAGCTGCTTTCGAAGAACGGAGACACATTGAACGTAGAGAACAGCTGTGTGGACCACCTAACGATGCGACCTTTATAAGATGTAAAAATAAAAAGAGTGTATCAGACCTCAGTATCCTTAAATAACTGAAGTTAACTGGTCACAGTTCGGTTCACTAGCGTTTAATCAATACGCGGTTAAATTTGACTCAACGAAGCCAATACATTAAAAATCACTCAAATGATCCTCTTGCAACCAGAACTTACAGTTAAATCTATCACTTTTCAATTTGCAATTTCCTATTTAGGTAAAAGCTACTACATTAAGATTGACAAGGTGTAATGTTGAAATAATTCCCATATCTCCAAAATTAGACAAGGATAGAAATAATTTTACAGTAGACGTAGATCTCATTATGTACATTTAGCTGTAGTCCTTAAAAATTAAAGTTTGTCACCATGTTGTTGATTATCTTTAATCATGCTAGTAAAGGCTATGTAAACAAGGCAAGGGTCTTACTGTTCAAAAATAATTGTTACAAAATAATATCACAAAGAAATGTATTAGACGTATTTTTCTTATGCATTAGAAACTTTTGAAAACATATTTGATCATTTCGTCTGCAACATCACTTATTTGATAGGGTGATTTGCTTTGCATCACCAAGGGTATTTGCTTTTATCTTGTGTTTGCAGCAGTTCTCATTTTGAATTGTGGAACATTTACTTCGTCTTATTTGAAGAAAGAATTTCTGAAAACTGCATTTAATAACTACGTTTTAGTGGCACTGTGTTCAGTAACATTACTGGCGCTATCGCGCAATAAAGACATTCACTTAGTCTTTCAACTGATGTAGATAACATAGGACCACAATCTCTTTGGATTTTGCGCCACATTTCTACAAAGAGTTTCGGTGTGAAAAATATTAAAGGAATGTCGCATTGAAGGCCGCGCTAAGTTTCGAGCTTCAGTAAAACATCGGCAATCTTTGGGATTTTGAATTCGTCTAAATTTTATGTAAAAGCTTTCTGTTTTGTTTTATGTATCATGGGGGACCAGTTCAGTCTCTTATGAATTTATTTCGTAGGAATCCCTTCAAAGCTGTTGATACTATTTCTTTGAATGTAAGCCACATATGGTCTTCACTTACATAGTTAATTTAGAAAAAATGGAGACTGTCTCTAGGAAGATGTCAATCTTTTTTTCTTTTTTTAATAGACGTATTTAGCGTTTAGTTTTGGTACATATCTTTGTTACAGATTTGAGCTCACTACAACTTTGGGTTCACTTACCCTTGTATCCGTCGTGATGCTCAGGAGTATTTGTGACCTCAAGTGTGTTTCCGAAACCATTTACAATTTTAATGGGCTTGTGAACTAACTGTTCAAAATAATTTTTAAAAAAGCATTTAGAACAATATCGGAAGATGTATCTGCCATCCTGTCAGAAGGTATTTTTGTCAACATACGAATGGTAGATTTAAGTCACCGCCAACTATAATAGTATGAGTAGTGTACCTATTTGTATTGAGACTCAAGTTTTCTATGAATTGTTCAGCGGCTGCATCATGAGAGTGCCGGGGTCGGTAAACTAAAATGTTCAAATGTTTGTTAAGCTTAAGGGACTTAATTGCGGGGTCATCAGTCCATAAACTTACAAACTACTTATGAGCTACGTTATACTAAAGACGACACAAACATCCATGCCCGGTGGGGGATTCGAACCCCCGACAGGGAACGGCCTCGCGCATCACAGCATAGCGCCTCAACGCGCTTGGCCGCTCCGCCGCGGCAGTTATTAATTTATTCCGGTAGTCGAGTATAACATCTGCTCACACTAACACACAGGAACTATCGACTTCAGTTTCGCTTGTGAGCTAGTACACATATTACATTGTGCTTTTTGTTACTTTTATAGTGCAGATCATAGGAATTATGGCATTTACATTAAAAAACTAGGGTGTTTCCTCTGCGACTGAGCTAAACACTGTAGAACAACAGTGTACTTTACAAGCATAGAATTTTTCATTCCTTCATTTCTTTATTTCAAATTTGTATGTCGTTTTTAGGTGATTTGTCAAACATAGTAGACGCCCTTATCTATATTTTGTAAACGTATTTTCTGTCATTGTTTTGAACATTGTCCCAATTCACTTTATAAACTTTTTATTTCGCCGCAAAAGAGTAAATTTATGTAGTGTATCGTTCTTCTTCCCCCCCTTTTTGTCACGCAGTTGTAGCAATTAATATAAATACAAATGCAGTGATCAAACTTGAATGATAAGCGAACATTCGAATTATCTTTATATCGTTCCTTTCATATTTGTTCCATGGCGATGGACTGTTTCTATCGCAATCCGTAAGTGTGGAAGAAAGCTACCGTGCAAACGGAGGGAGAATGGATCCATATTTGTGGTTGGAAGAACTAATTACACACTGACATAGCCAACGGTACTGTTTTCATTTCTCAAAAGTTATAAACATTTCGATTTAGGGATATGGAAAAGAAGTTGTACATTTGGGCGAGATTTCGAACGAAAATATCTCTTTCGTATTGGCTGTATCGTGTAAGATCGGAAACGGAGGCTTCGAAGTAAACAGCAGGAGTACGGGGAAGGGCGTCCCTTGCCTGAGGGGCCGCTAATCCGACTACCTGGCGAAGGATCAGGTGTGGCAAATGTCCGGCGTGGCAAGTGTCCGGCATCCCCCTCGGCCACCGCGGCCGGCGACGCATTGGTTTCCCAATATCCTCCAGCGACTCATAACGTTGGCCTCGCAGGTGTTCATAGGACCGAAGAGATAATAATCGGAGAGTGCCAATACGAGAATGAGGGGGTTGTAGAAAAGTTTCCCATCCAAATGTCCTGATGTTCTCCACAGTGGCATGAGAAGTGTGAGGACGGGGGTTGTCGTGTTCCACATTTACCTTCTTTCCCAGGACGCTTCCCGCGCAATGTACGCCGTACCTTCCCAAGCGGCTAGTTTACCCTGATTCAATAAATTCAACTAGAACGCAACCCTGCGCATTCCGGAAGATACTACCCATAACTTTCCCAACCGATCGCACCGTCTTCTTTTTTAGCATTGATGGTGAATCGAAGTGGTGCCATTCCACTACTGTTTCAGGTTCGTAATGATGGAACTGTCAAACAAATCTTCACCTTCATTTCGAAATCTCTTAATAAGGTTATGTGATTTCGATCTTTTCTAAAGTTTGTGATCGTCAGTCAACAAACGCGCTTCCCAACGGGTACACACTTCGGTACTCCATTAAGTTGTGAATCATTTCTTACGTGCACTATGTCCTACTGTAGGTTATGTAGCTATTCCTTTCACAATGACACGCCTGTCGTCACAGAGCGCTACTCTTTCCTTGTTGCGATTAGTGGAGGCAGTCGGGGACGACCCCTACGAGGTTCGTCTTGGATGCTCGAGTTTTCGCCTTTGAAATGTTTCACCCATCTCCTACCACAGCTTGCGTCCGTGCAGGCATCTACATCCGCACGTTAATTGTCAGTAGCAGATTTTTCCTCGTTAACGAGGAATTCCATGGCAGCACGATGTCGAAACGAAATACTGATGTCTGCCTTTTTGGAAATACTGCCTGTTGTTACGTGATAGCTACTAATGACGTCAAAACATGACAAGGCGTAAAGTTCGTGGATTACGATTCTGCAGTCGTTTGCGTTACGCTGTTGTTTTAATAATGGGTTGATCACCACTTTCAAAATGTTCTTGGTAGGTGTGGTGTCTATTTTTTCGGGCATGAGAACGACGTCATTAGATACGGACAACAAACTCGGATTGTTTCAAGGACGGGTAACGAAATTAGCGGTGCCCTTTCAAAGAAACTTTCCGACTGTGTTTTTCCTGCAGTTATGTAGGGAAATAACGGAAAATCAACACCTTATTGCCTCTCTTGCGTTTCACTCATAAGTTGTTCATTCAGTAAGATTAATATATTTCAAAGACTGTAGGTAGAATCTGAGTCATCGTTCGGGAAGAATATTTTTACTTACTTTTAGCTATTTTTAGGTTATTCAGAGACCTGTAAGCGACAAACCCATGGTTCACTAAGATTCTTTGTAATAACCACTAGAGATGGCATTTATTACATCGTTATTTTGTTCTTTTGATCTATCTAAAATTAAAATAGAAGTAGCTATTTTCTTTATCGCCCTAGAGAGATATTTCACAGTACGTTAAGGCACGTACGACACGTGTTTTAGTTTACATTAAAGAGAGAAACATAGGAATTGACATAGAATCATATCTCGGAGCTGTATTAAAAATCTTTACAAATCCGAGTCCACTTACGATAGCGAAATTAATGCCAACCTTCGCCAGCACACTCGAAAAATCCTGCAACATAAATAGAACGATATGTGCGCTATCTTCGCACCCTTCTTTCAATACCCACGAATTCGGGGGAGAGGAGAAACAAATAAAATGGTAAAACCGAGTGTCAGTGCGTGGTCTATACCTCCAAAGAAACAGAACAGAAATGCTGTATTCTTAGCACGATTGTCTCCTGAATCTGTGAACATTCTTGCAGCCTCGGAGAGCATTTCAATCATTCCTGATATCTTTTATAGATTTAATTACCTCTTTTTGCGGTTGCATAACTAATTCAAAATGGGACGCACGTTTCCACGAAAACTAATGCAATGCTTATGTGTTAATGTCTTCATTTTGTACGGTTGTTTCAACAGTTGTGAAGATGATACTGACTGCGCATTTATTTGCGAATCCAAGGACACCATTCCATTATGGGCTATATGAAGCAAACTAATGACAGAGTTGCCCCGTTGACGATAAAGCATACAACGACGTGATGACTGCTGTAGTCTTTGGGGCTTTTCTCCGACTGACTTATGTCGCATGCTTTTCAGTTATCGTGCCGTACCCGTACGTGATGCAGCCACTGCTTCACCTCGGCAACTAACCCATGCCATAGCACTGGCGCTCGTGCCACAAGTGCGCTGGCAATCCTTATGCTGGAATTTCCACTGCTTTTGATTGCAGCTAGGGACAGGACGAGTTTGCAGTTTGCCAGAGCAACCGTAAAAGATGGCCTCCTGCAGGATTTACCTGAAACAATATCGTCTCGCTCTATGTAGAGTTCGGAAATAAAGTGAAGGTGACGAAAGACCCCGTTTACTTTTTTCGTGGTCCTTTTGTTTATATATATTACAGTTCATATCTACGAGCGTTGAATGAAAAGTAATGCCTCCACTTCGTTAATTTGGTTTAGATTGCAATATTTTAATAAATCAAACGCAGAAATAATCATTTGAATGTGATCTTTAATTACCATATACACTTTTCCATTTTATCAGCAACCAATTGGATATATTTCTGCCAACAATGGACAGGTTTTCTGAAGCCGTCACAGAAGCATTCGACGCTGTTTCCGTAACCACACTCTCACAGTTCCCTCAACGTCTCCATCAGAAACATAACGATATCCCCGCAAATCGTCTTTAATTATCGGGAACAGATGGAAGTCAGACGGAGCTAGCCGGCCGCGGTGGCCGAGCGTTCTGCGGCGCGCCAGTCACAGTCTGCACGTCCGCTACGGTCGGGGGTTCGAATCCCCCCTCTGGCATGGATATTTGTGCCGTCCTTAGTATTAGCTAGTTCATAAGTAGTTTGTAAGTTTAGGGACTGATGACCCCGTAGTTAAGTCCCATAAGCTCTACAAACATTTGAACATTTTCAGACGGTGCTAAATCTGCACTATATGGAGGATGCCGTACGGTGGTGAGATTCAGTCTCTTGAAGTTCTGCGGCGGTGGCACGCGAAGTGTGTGGTTTGGCACTGTCATGTTGAAGGAAAATATTTCCCTTTTCCTTTCGGACCCTTGTTAGCCGTCCTTTATCAGTCTGTCAACATTTTGCTTGTGAAACTCGGTGGTCACTGTCACAGGACGTCGAACTCTTTGTTTGTCACCCAGGTCAGATGTTCCCGTCTCAACATCTTTAAACTTACTCGCCAATAATGCAAAGTACTCACATCAATACAATCACCTTAAAATACCTTCATTCTCTGATGAATCTGCTTTGGGGTGACACTTCTGATGTCAAGAATTCAATGACTGCACGTTGTTTAAATCGCATTGAGCATTCGTCTCCTAACAGTTCCATACTTTACGCTGTAACAACACAAACGTCCAATGCTAAGGCTTCTCGCCAACTGCAGCTGTAGAGAAGAGGCTACGGAACAAGCCAGTGCCAACTGTTGGAGTTATGAAGACTGGGCATTAATTTTCAGTCAACCCTCGTATTTACTAATTTATAGTACTGAGTTATTTTGCATTATCTTTGATAGGCGGTGCAATAACTACAGAAGTCATACGGCGGACAGAGCGCGAATATAGCATTATATAGGGGTACTTTCAACTTACATCTGACTACTGCAAATTCGCGATGCATCTTAAGCAATTTGTTGTTAAATTTACTATTATATTTAATAAACACACAAAATTTTGCGTTTAAAAATGGTAAGGTAAAAAGAAGATTTCGAAATATATCTAAATGTTTACATATGTGACTGCTGTTTTCAAAAACAGTAACAAACATGGAATTTGTGTTTCAACATTTTTATATCTACCACTGTTTCGATAATATGTACTTAGGGATATATCAACCGCTTCTTCTTCGGGAAAGGGGGAGGGGGTTCATGACTTCAGAGTCTGTATGAGCACGAATAAGAAAGTACGTTATTTCCCGACAGTTTATAGTTTAATATATAACAGTCGGTTAGGAGTGCAACTGATAAATCTTATGTTCTAGCCACATTCACTGTACAACATTATTACACTATTTAATTATTATACTTACTTTATGACATGACTAGTTTCAACAATCTAAGTAGCCATTTTCAAATGATACTACATGAAGAATGTACAATGCTACCTTATATATGTATGACATGTTATAACATGGAACAACACTTCTGTCCTTTTGATAAAATTTGAGAAATGACTGATTTTTTTCTGTCCAGTCAAACTTCATCTGAAAAACACAGTTCGCCAATTACTTTAAAAAGAAATAACCATGCTTATAATATCGTTGTTAAAGCATACTTCCATCGTACATTGACAAAGTTTTACAGAGAAAGGTGCATCTGGGTAGGTCCTTGTCATCCAATCTATGTTACATATTTCTAGTAGTCAGTTGTTCATCGTTCCAAATTTGATATTTTCGTCTGTATATTAATAAAATAATCGTGAAATTTCGTTTTCTGAGCACATCTTTACATTACGTTAACTCTGTTTATACTAATATCTTACCGAATTGTGCTGATGTACTTCTCATCTGTTAGAAGACGTTTGCCACAGCAGTCTTCATTGCTGTGTTCATCACTTTCATGAGTAAGAATACGTGTCTCATATTTTATCCTAAACGACAACATATTCCAAGAGTATCGGAATAAGCAAGTGGCAGTTTGGTAGTTTAACTTGTAAGAAAACAACGTGGGTGAATAGTATTGGGATATCGTACACAGTTAAACGGTGGCTGTAGCTTGGTATGCAGGACAGAGGACCAGCAACACAATTTTACACAATATAGCTACATTTTGAATAATCCCAAAATGACTGAAATAACGCTGTTACCTGGGAGCCTGGGAGCTCTCTAAAATTTTATTGCTACATCAGATATCAACAACTTGTTATATTTAAACAGTAGTGACTTAGTATACATAACTTATTGCCAGATTTGTAGTTTGCTTGCAAAAAAGAAGCACCAGGATTACAATTTATTCTTTTCTTTGTATGAACCTCATTTAGGACTAAATATTAAAGCACGGACAGTTAAATATAGATCTTCTTCGATTTAACAAACGCACATTGTGTGGTCAATCATACTATGCTTTCAGTCTAGGTCAACAAACGGCTTCTTTACAGTTTCGTCACCTCTCTTCCTGATATTTCCAACTTATTTTTACATAATAACTTTGTTAAACTTCACCACGGACTACACTGACAGCTCTATCGGAACGTACTAACATTCGTTACAAAAATCTGGTAATGTCCCTGCAAAATGGTCTCCAAGTACTGGAGCAGTCATCTAAGACTGGCAGCACTACAGCCTTGCGTTTAGTTTTCTTTACTGACACTTACTTGGGACACCTTTTACCACGGACGTCAGGATCTGCACAAAACCATTCTTGCAATAACAGGCAATCATAAAAAGGACATTGGTGTGTGTCATTTCCGTGCAAAACGTTGCATTGTACCTCAAGTAACGTTTTAAAAGAATTGTGACTGATTCTTCCGACGCTTCTTGGTAGAACATAATCAAATAAATTAAAAACACAATTTTGCGTGTGTTCTACAAGTTAACTTGTAGAACACACGCAAAATTGTGTTTTTAATTTATTGTTTTAAAAGAAAGTGACAAAGTAACAAGATATCAATACCATAGAAAGGAAATTATATGGAATTTAATGGCGCCAGTGTATCAAGAGATATTCAATAATCTGCGTCAAAAACTCTCTGCTTAAAGTACTTATAATAGCGCAGAACACACATATACAGCCGTACCACACACCTTAAAGTGTTTGTATTGGTGCTCGAAGTGTAGATGCGGCTTTTCGATGAAATGGTTGAAACAAAAGTGTAGAAAACAATGTTCACACCTCACTAAAGCCACGCTATCACATTCCAAATCACTTTCGCACTCATGTAATCCAATACCAAAAGCCACACTAATTACATTTTCAAACGATGATGTTGGTATGTTTATGTCATACCCTGGCTTTTGCTAAGCATATTGCAGCATAGGTTTGACACCTTGTAGTCTTTCAAAATCAGTAATCCTTCTGATATAGAGTTTATATTGCCGAAAGAAGTAAGGAACTGACAATATTTTGCTGTTTTCGGTGGCAAGAACATCAGCGTAACATCTTTGTTTGGAAAACTTGTATCTAGAAGGGTATGATCTGCGTGATCCGCCCTCGCACACGACGCTAGCAGACAAGTGCGGCGTTTTGCATGGAAATGACGCACAGAACTCTTTTGTTTATGACTGCTTGTTATTCTAAGCACGGTTTCGTGCTGTTCCGAGAGTTCTAGGTCAAAGGTGTTCCTTGTTAGCATTTTTCTGACTCTCTCTCATCACATTAACATTCGCCATGTGTACTCCTGATGTCACGTGTTTGTCTTATGTCGTGTCGCTTCTTACAAATATGTGCAGAAAATTAAATTAGTGTATAATCATATATTTGTGGGTGATTTTTTCGCGTTTGTTGAACATTCACCGCTTTATCAAAACATCATAAATCTAGATGTGATAAGGGGGAGGGGAACGGATGTGAGGTGTGAGTTACAAAGCGTTCTGTTTCAGGTTCACTATTCTTGTTTCTATTCTGCATCTAAACAGTTTCTTTGCACTACTCGTAGAACCGAATTTTAGAGAAACCTAAGTGAAAATGCTACAAATACTAATAACACGTAGAATGGAATTTAAACGTTCTATCACACTGAGTATCGTGTTGGCATAAGAAGAATGATAAGATTTTAACGTCGCGTCGACATCGTGGTCATTAGAAAAGGTATCTAAATGGGTACATTCATTTCCATAGCTGACGTAGAAATAGTTTGCCTTCACTGCAAAACAGGTTTTCCGATAGGCAACTCTTGTATAAGTCAGATTTAATCAATGCCGTGAACCTGTTGCCCAAACTTCACCAACCGCTACAGCAAAGACATTACGCGCTTGTACGTTACACTTTCTTATTAATTCTTATTAATATTACTATAAAAAAAAACAGTTAAACCTATTTTGGTTCTCAGTTTGTTGCAGCTCTCCAGGTAACTCGTGACACTTCATCTCAGACTAAGAATGTCAACTCACATCCATTTGAAACTGCTTACCTGTATTAATTACTTGTTCGTCTGCGATTTTTGCCACGCACACTTCCCTCCAATATTCAACTGATGATTCTTTGATGTGTCATAATTTAGTATTAAACCCCTTCAGACGATTGCTGTAAAATATGAATTACGCCCACTAGAATATTTTTTTAACAAAAAATAAATTCTCTCTGTTCCAGTATCTTTGAGAAAAACATTACTTTTTAATCCGTGGAAAACTTCAGCAATTCGCATTTTAAACGTTATTTACAAATCATAAAAACTGAGGTAGTCAATTTAAAAAAGACAACGAAGTACAAGTTTTTCGAAGTCATATTTTGATCATTGTACTTAATAAAACCTTACATGGTAGTTAATCTCTTTAAGAAACAAATAGGTCTAAAGCTGTTATTATAGGTCAATCCTCTGAGATTTACCGGATTATCGAGAAGGCTTTTTTAAAATAAATCGATACACCTTGAAAAATAATTAATATTTTTTAATGTTTCAGATACGTATTTTTTTAAATTTATTTTTACTTTACCACTGTCTATACAGTAGATATGAATTTTTGGAACTTGACCGTTAACGGGTTGTGATGTACCCAGTGTTTTAGAGTTTTTAAATTATTTTGGGTATATTTCGAAACCTCACAAACCGATACAGCTAAAAAAATATAAACTGTCCACATATAGTTTTAAGCTCTACACATTTCTCTTTAGAGTTTGCGACCGGAGCTGTAATATTTATGTAATTAAGAAAAACCTTTTTTACAACTATACAAAATTGTTTATGAGCTTGGATGGAAGTACATGAAATAGAAATTCTATTAAGAATTCGATTTCCTATACGCTCATTTTTTTGTTTTCAGGTAATAACTTTCGCGATCGCTTCTTCCTATTATTTCTGCTAGTACACACGCGGCTTATATACCTTACGTCTCGTAACAAATCAAATATTTTTCTGTTTGTGAAGGTTTTTGAAAAAGAAATCATTCAAATAATTCATCACAAAATAAACGCAATGCGATTTTATTGAATCATTTCCAGCTCAGTAACTAAGCAATTTTTAACAGTTAATTAATTTAATAATTATTATACATTATTGCTTAGTAATTTCCAAAATTTGGCCATATTACTGAATAATGTGCATTATTATACAACAATTGTGTGGCGTGTCGCACCGCGACGAGGTGCATAAGTGGCCGTCGACTAAAAACGTGAAAACTGCGCATGCAAGTACGTTTGAGCTCGTCGACTACACCACACTGCTGGCTGTGATATCTCCAGTCCAGGGCGTTCCATTTTGGGCTGCCAGTGGTGTATTGCGGTACTAACAGACCCCTATAACAATAGTGGAACACGTAGCGAATGTTCAAATGTTTGTAGAGCTTATGGGACTTAACTACGGGGTCATCAGTCCCTAAACTTGCAAACTACTTATGAACTAGCTACAACTAAGGACGGCACAAATATCCATGCCCGAGGGGGGATTCGAATCCCCGACCGTAGTGGCCGTGCACACCGTGACTGAAGCGCCTCAGTCCCCTCGGCCACCGCGGCCGGCGAACACGTAGAGAAAACTCTGTAGCCAATGATTTTGTACATGAGCAGTAGCTCAACTTCAAATCGATATGAGTGATTAAACCGATCAAATGTCATAAACATCCATTCTGGAGTGCTGCCCATCTTATTTTATCCCAACAACTGGGCGGGATCTCCGACATTCATTATATAGGCCACGCGACCAATATTTGACAGATATGCCGTTGTCTGATTCACTGTTATCCAGAACTGTCACGCAACGTACCATATTGACTTGTGACCGTATTGTCATCAGATAAATAGGCGCCAGTGTTATCTACACGACATTTCGCTGGTTTGAAGTGAGTTACCGCATTGTGCAGCGATCGGTTCTCTTGGCTCCGCCTCCATTCTCCGCTCCTTTCCGCAACGACTAGTACGAGTAGCTACCTACTTCATCTAGAGGCCTTGCGATAGCTTTCGAGCTGCATATTGATCAATTAACGAATAAGCTTTCAGTTATCTGATTAATTTATGCATAGCGAACATACTGCTAGTAGTGTTACGCCTCCACCAATGTCCCAGTCGTTAACAGTCCACAGTAAGCATCCTTGAAGGCCCGAATGTCTCTCAGCTTTCTGTCTTTTAGATACACATCGTTACATTCCGAATTAGCTCGTGCCCTAATACAAACAATCGCATGTGCAAGTACCATCATCCAAAATCACAATATCGTATTTGATGTATAATGGAATCATAAACATTGTGAGCTATCAGTTAATGTAGCTTACCTGTGGTTGAATCCACAAAAGTGACGCAAACTCATCCTTCATTTTATTGGTTTGGGTGTAGTTAACAGTCCTAACTCTCTACAGCTAAATATGCCGTACATATTGCCATACGCTTTGTGGAGGTTCAAATGTTTTTAACTACTGAGGTTATCAGTACCTATGCCCTTGAACTACTTAAACTAACCTAAAATGCAACACACACACTCACACACATTTCCGAGGGAGGACTCGAGTCTCCGACGGGGAGCAACCACGTGCTCCACAGCAAGGCGCCTAAGTCGCCCGGCCATTCCACCGGGGCTTGTATGGTGGAGGGTACTTCATACCACGACTAGTCATTTAGAATTCTGTTCCACTCTCAAATAGAACGAGAGATAAACTTCTGATACTCCATACGAGCCCTCATTTCTCTTAACTTTGTAGTCCTTACGCGTATGTAAGTTTGCCGGTAGGAGAACCGTCCTGCAGACAGCTTAAAATGGTGGCTCACTAAATTTCATCCATAATGTTCTTCGGAAAGAACATCGCCTTCCCTCCAGAGAATCCCATTTGATATCCCGGAGTATCTCTGTACAATTTGCTCACTGATCGAATCTACCAGTAGCAAACCTAGTAGTTCGCATCCGAATTGCTTTCATGACTACCTTTAAACCGAAGTGTCAAATAAAATTAAGATTACCTGACATTGTCGGTTTCGGGGCGATCTAATAGTTCTATATTTTTCAAAATGAAACGCCAAGATCGCAAATTAATAATTTATTGAATGACGACCGGTTTCGGTGAACTGTGTCACAATCATTTAGTCATATATATTACAGAAGCTTCTCATCTTATTAAATAATGGATATAAACTAATAAGTGCAACATAGCAAATGTTCAAATGTCTGTATAGCTTATGGGACTTAACTCCCTAAACTTACAAACTACTTATGAAATAACTAATACTAAGGACCGCACAAATATCCATGCCCGAGGGGGGATTCGAACCTCCGACCTTAGTGTCCGTGCAGACTGTGACTGGCGTGCCGCAGAAGGCTCGGCCACCGCGGCCGGCGCAACATAGCAGTTAGTCACTATATAAAAATACACAAGTTAAAACATGACAGCTTACAAAATATTTAGTGACTAAGTGCTATGTTGCACTTATTAATTTATGTCCATTTTAATAAGATGACCAGCTTGTAAAATATATATGACCAGATGATGGTGACACAGTCCACCGAAACCGGCCACCATTCAATAAATTATTAATTTGCGATCTCAGCATTTTATTTTGAAGAATATGTCAAATGAAATGTTTGTAAACCTGTTGGATCAAACTGCTATGGTCATGCTACGGACTAGTCGTACGCCGAGTCCGTAGCATAACGCCTTAGACCACGCGGCCATTCCCGCGCGGCCCTTTAAACCGACCTGGTGGGGATCCAAAACACTTCGGCAATACTCAAGACGGGGTCCAATGGGTGTTTTATACACGGCATTCTTTACAGAATCACGTCTTCCAAAATTCTCCCACTATATCAAAGTCGACCAGCCTCCTTTTCCACGACTGCCCTTATATATTCGGCCCATTTCCTATAGCTCTGCAACGTTACGTCTAGGTAATATTTTATCGTCTCGTTTGTGCCAAGCAACACACTACTACTGTATTCGAACGTTATAGGGTTGTTTTCCTACTCATCTATTTCACCATGCGTTTTTGTGATTTTAGACATAACTGCCAATCATCACACCAACTACAAATTTTGTCTAAGTCATCTTGTATTCTGCTACAGTCATTCAACGACGACTCCTTCCCTCACAACTTAGTATCGTCAGTATATATCCGAAGGTGCTACTCACTCTGTCCGTTAGATCATTTATACAAACAGCGGTCGTATCATACTTACCTGTCTCTGTTGAACATTGGGTTATACTACTTAAGACATGCTTCGATCTAGTCATCTATCTGGGACCCCATTACATATGGTCGTACCTTCTTTTGCAGCCTGCAGTGTAGCACCGTGTCAAGTGCCTTTCGGAGATCAAGGAATACGCACTGTGCAAGTTGTGCTTCATCCATGGCTCGGAAGATGACATATGAGTAAAGGGCAAGCTGAGTCTCACACGAGCGATATTTTCTAAAGCCCTGCTGTACACGAACACAAGCTTGTCCGTCTGAAGGAAATTTATTGTATTTGAACAAAGAATATATTGGAGAACTCTGTAGTAAATTGTTGTTAATGATACTGGTATTTAATTATGCGGATCCGTGAAACTAGTTTGGGTGCGAAAATAATAAGTGTTTTGCATCAATGCGGATCCACAACCCCACTAATGCAGGAGCACCACTCAGTCGCTACTTTGTTCCAATCGATCAAACAAACGACGACTCTAGAAGCCAAAAGCCACTCCGATCTGTTAGCCAAACTCGTAATTACGCGAAGCGTTACCAAACGGTACCATTTAACCATTCGTAAGTTCAAAGAAACAAGGAAAACTTAACGATGCCATTTTAAATCACAGACGCAGAAAGGGTTAAAGACAAGTGACACAGTGAAACAGAATTTGAGCGTATTGTGATTTCCATAGGAGGAACACTGAAACACCGAAGAAGTCCAAGGACTTAACCTTGAACCAGCAAGGCCATGGGCAGCGGGTCCGGCGTTGTCGGCAGGTAGAACACTACGACGCCAGCAGACCTTGAGGGTTATCTGCGAGCCGGTCTGACGCAGGTGCACGCGCGCCAGAGAAAGGAAGTGTAGACCAACAACCGCAACAACTAAAGAAAGCTGGCGTCACCAACAATCGAGACACACACGTGCAATGTGGCGCTTAAATCACGACAATATAACTCCATCTCAGCCCGACCATGCGACCAGTTAGAAGGAACTGAGTTAACAACTGGGTTTCCTCTACTACTATAATGCCTCATAACTTTCAACTCCTTAAATCTGTCAACAATAATCACATCCCATATTAACCACATCGTCCAAAACTTGATGTAATGTAACGTAGTGATTGTAAACTGTAGCTCTTTAATTGAATGGGTTGGTATTTTAAGTGGGGTTGGAACATTTGTACGGAGTGAAACTTGCACGGAACTCGGATCTCTGGCCGGGCTAACCGGCTTTTCACCGGTACAGGCAGTAGCTGGAGCATCCGCTCTCCAGCCCTGACATGTCACCCTGTGAGTTCTGTCTGTCTGATCTGCCAAAGAAAAACATTTAAAAGGGAAGCGCTTCAACTCGGACGACGAACTGAAGGACACAGTAGGGGACTGGCTCTTGTCACAGCCACTGGAATTCTGGGAACAGGGAATGCTTCCACTCGTTAAACAGTATGAGAGTTGAGCTCAGGCATCTGGTGATTACTTCTGAATAAAGGCTTCAGTTATACCCACAGTGTCATGTCGCACCTTTTCATTTGAACACCCATCTAGATTTACTTTTATCTTTCGGCTGGCGTATGATATAAACCGAATTAAGAAAATATTACGTTTGTTTGATCTCTGCAGCTAAAGCTAGAGCCATTAAGGAGTAGTAAAGATTCGCTTTCTTTGCAGTAATTTATTGACGAATGGCACTGTTTGTCGCTTAACAGTACTCGTTTTCGTATAGTGAAATATTTCAGTTTTAATATTATTAAAATTTTCCTGGCTATTATGCCATGGTCTTATGGATTTATTACTCAAACCCAACATTTCGTTCCCATCTGCGGAGGACATTTTCAAGGGAGATCGTGGCACTTTCGTATGTCCGATGCACACGCTGGCTCGTTACTGATTGCAGCCAAATTCCGTTTACGAGGGCTCGCGCGCAGAGGTGTGACGTCAGATGTTCTGGATATGCGCGCGCAATTCGTAGTTGCCGATTGCCGTTGTCCTTTGTTAATATCTTCCCACGGTGGAAAACTGTTACATTTCTTCAACACCGGGACCCAGATGTCATTTAGTTTCACACCCTCCTCCATCCTATTGAAATTATTGTGGTGTTTTACATTTTCTAGAGCCTCTCTGTACAGTCTTTCGTGGTATCCATTTGTGGCTGCTAAAACCTATCAAATTAAATAATATTGTCCCCTGGTTGAAAAACATGTTCAGCAACAGCTGATCTGATAGATCCATGGGACGATATTAACAACGAACAACGGCAATCGGCAACTACTAATTGCGCGCGCAAGTCCAAAACATCTGACGTCACACCTCTGCGCGCGAGCCCTCATAAACGGATTTTGGCTGCAATCAGTACATATACATCTAAATTTATACTCTGCAAATCACGTTTAAGTGCCTGGCAGATGGTTCATTAACCACTTTCATAACTTTTCTCTACCGTTCCATTCTCTAATAGCGCGCGGGAAGAAAGAACACCTAAATCGTTCCATTTTCGATCTGATTTCTCTTATTTTATTAGGATGGTCATGTCTCCTTAAGTAGGTGGGTGCTAGCAAAATATTTTTACATTCAGAAGTAAAAGTCGGTGATAGAAACTTCGCAAACATATCACGCCGCAATGAATAACGTCTTTCTTTTAATGATTTCCACCCCAATTCGTGCAACATTTCCGTGACGCTTTCCCGCCCGTAACGTGATAAAACAAAAAGATCTGCCCTTCTCTGAACCTTCTCAATGTTTTCCGTCAGTCCTACCTGGTGAGAGTCTCACAATGGGCAACAGTATTCCAGGAGAGGACGCACAAGTGTGATGTAGGCATTCTCTTTGGTGGAGCTGGTACATCTACGAAGCGTTCTGCCAATGAAACGTAACCTTTGGTTCGCCTTCCCCACAATATTTTCTATGTATTCTCTCCAGTCTAAGTTGTTCGTAATTGCAACTCCGAGGTATTTGGTAGAATGGCAGTAACGAGCCAGGTTGTGCATCGGACAAACAAAAGTGCCACGATCCCCCTTGAAAATGTCATCCGCAGGCGGGGACGAAACGTTGGGTTTGAGTAATAAATCGATAAGACAACGGCATAATAGTCCGGAAATTTTAGTAATATTCACCTTTCCGGCCGTGAAAGTTTACATTTTAGAAGTTTCAGTTTCAGTTTAAAATTAACTTCGGGCTGCTTACGAAAATCTAATATGAAGTGGTTTATGTTAATTCAAGATTTAATAGAATGATAGGTTTTGTTCATGATGATAAACCTATTTTTTTAACTACAGGAATACATTTAGTCAAATAAAAATCGTACATATGTTACACAATGCTTCCAACTATCATACGTACATTTTCCTGCTGCATTCAAGCTCAGTTTGACATGATTCACCTACTGCCTCTGAGAAACTTCATTAGACGCATTAACGGTCTCAAGACTTAACTCAAGAGGTCAATAGCGTTCGTGAAAAATCATCTGCTTATTGGTCTTGATTGATGGCGCAAGGCCAAAGATGACGTAGAACGACTTCCTCCTAGAATCTCGGGGAATAACTACTGCGTTCTTACTAGGAAATGTATTTGACACTATGTTGAATCATGTGCAGAACATACGAAGAATTAAATGGTGAGGAAATTCCGACTGATGTATGACACGTAATTTGCATTAACATTATTAGACTGATAATTTAAAAGTCTTATTTCTACATCGGCTAGTCGACATCACACTACATCAAAAATTAATTGGCTAATAATGTATTACTTACTGCCAGAATTAAACTCAGACAGGCACTGGGCAGTTTCAACAAATTATGTAACAAATAGGGGAAAAGTCAAGTGACATGCAATATAGTTTTTCTTTCCCTTTGCGGCATCTCTGAATAACTCAAAATAAAATATAATCTAAAATATTCTAGGGTGTGGATAAGAGTTGAGTAGAATCTGTACTTGCGGTCTATTAAGACACAGACTATCAAGGGACACTCTGAATAAGTCAATATGTTGTTGTTTTTTTTTTTTTTTTTTTTTTTTCATGTGTGATTGTCATTGTACTCACTCAACTGATAATCTGAATTACTTTCAAGCTTGAGGTCCCTACTCTAGACTCAAATTTGAAATCTGGAAATTCTTACAAATCTATGGCAACTGACATAAACACGATACCTAAAACAATCATAAATATTAACAGGGATTTCTCGTGAAAAATCAAAGCCCAGAATGATTACTATTCTATTTTACATTGACTATACCGCAAAAATCAACTCTTTTAAAAACCAATATCTTTCGAACAACGGGTGGGGTTAGTGGTTGAAAATGAATCCCGTATCTAGAAATAGTAAAATAACGTACCTACATAGTTCTACATCTACATAAATACTCTGCAAGTCACGCTGAAGTGCATGGCAGAGTGTTCATCGAACCGCTTTTATGATGTTTCTCTACGGTTCCATTCTCTAACAGCTCGCGGGAGAAAGGAACACCTAAATTTCTCCGTTTTCGATTTGATTTCTCTTATTTCATTTTCATGATCATGTCTTCCTATGTAGGTGGGTGCTAACAAAATATGTTCGCATTCGGAAGAGAAAGTTGGTGAAAGAAATTTCGCAAGTAGATCTTGTCGCAACAAGTAACGGCTTTCTCTTAATGATTTCCACCCGAACTCATGCATCATTTCTGTGACACTCTCTCCCCTATGTTGCGAAAGTACAAAACGAGTTGCCCTTCTCTGAACTTTCCCTAAATCGTCTGTCAGTCCCACTTGGTGTGGATCCCGCAATGCGCAGCAATACACCAAAATAGGACGCCCAAGTCTAGTGTAGGCATCTCCTAAGTGTTCTGCCATCGAAACGTAGTCTTTGGTTCGCTTTCCCTACAATATTTTCTATGGTTTCTTTCCAATTTAAGCTGTTTGTAATTGTTACTCCTAGGTATTTAGTTTAATTAAAGAGTAGTACCTTTAACGTTCGTTCGCTCCATTAATTTGTAATAAATTAAAGTTTTTTTTTAAAGAAATTTCAATAAACCATTGAAATGTCTTTTGTGAAAACCACTCATGTGTAACAAAGTTCACTTTACTCGACTTCCCACAAAATTTTACAAATTATAGATTGATATCGAAAAGTAGATTTAGAAAGTGCTTTGGACGATATCTCTCATTCTCAGCTTATAACCAAGACTCCATAAATTTGAGATTAATCTCAAATATACTATTTTCTCGAAGAATTACAGAATCCTGTACGTAATAGTGAATGTCCAACAGAAATGAACCTAAAACCGGTCGCATAGACAAACAGTGTAATATGATCGCTTGTGTTCCCCATGTACTGTCACCGTCAGTTGTATCGAGAGACCTATCTAGTAGCACGTAGCACCTCCTGATCGACATCGACGCGTTGTGGCGTGCACCCTACAAGTATAAAACAAAGAATTTGCATATACTGGAAAAATTGAGCAGTTCTGACCTGTACTGGCTCAATCGGCAATCACTGCTAAGCGTGATGATTTGCATCTGCGACTACTGAGTTTCCTTTCCCTCTCGATGACGCCCCAGATGCGATCTTATGGCTGCTGTCATGTTAGTTTCAGATGAAAACATATCATAAGCGCACAAAGTCTCGCTTATCTGGTAATCTGGCTGCCCCAATCCACGAAATAAATTATTTATGATACTGCGTTCTACCTCTACAACCAATAACGATGAAACTGTTAAACAAATGCTCACATCTTCTAGTTACGATTTCTTCTCTTTTCTCAATCATATCACGCCATTTTGTTTTCTCTTTTTACAACACGTCCTCTGCCTCGTTCCCGTTTCTCTCTCTCAACCACATCTGCCATGTCCTTTGTCTTTGTTGTTTTACTTTTCATAAATGAACATGAACCGTGTTTTTACTTTTTCCATAATATTAGATTATAATTGTTCGCAATTGCATATTAATTGTAACATACATTTCTAACGAATTAAAAATAATGGGACGTCTGGTCGGATATAATAGGTTTCATAGTCTAAATTTAGAAGGACGAATATCTCAGTAAATGATGGTAAATGTTTGCAAAAAATAGCGAGAAGGAAGATACAGGCGGGTGAAATACGGTGTAGCTTCTGGATATTCGACTCTTAACACCTGAAAATGGTATTCGTCTTCCTGGAACCTATAGATATAGGGCATAGTAGACAGAATCAAAAGATGTAGTCAGCCACAATTTACAGCGCATCGTGAAGTACTGTCAGTCATACTTGATCAGACCCAGTTTATGTAGTGAAAGGTGTAAAGGGCAACCTTTGCTGTTGATACTTCATTTCACTCACATATTGTGACTCACAACATATGTGTACTGTAGCAGGACTGTTACGCAGGAATTCGGAATCTCAGTTCTCTTGCTTCAATGGCTCATACTAGTTGTGTAGCCGTCTGGAACTTACTTTCTAATGTCTCTATTAATAAATGCCAACAGAAGTGCTTTCTGTGATACTGCCTCTTTTGAAATCTACTTCACAGGTCCTTAGATATCGAAAATTAGGTGGTTAGATCGCGTAACTAATGAGGTCTTGCAGTGTTCTATCAAATTCTTCCCTCAAATATAGTACCTCTATTGTTATGTTTTTCTACTTCCTCTTCCCTCCCAACAAATTAATTAATTATGGGAACTGGATTCTAACATAACAGCTAAACGGTAATGAAACTGTGGTCAGTATTTAATCTAGTCTGTAAATTATTAGAAAAATTATCAGAGCATAACGGTGTACAATTATTTACATGAATCGTCAAGTTAATGACAACAGTCGTTTGCGCATTGAACTTGGACGAAAGAAGAGGAAGCCACGGCCGTACACGCCGCTCCCCCCAACGTAGCTGACGGCTGTGTGTGTGTCTGGCAGGTATAGGTCAGGCCTGCTTCGTTGCTCAAGCGCGCTCTGACAGCCTGTCAGCCACGCCCTCTTCCGAAGCAGCGCACTCCAGCAAGCGACAGAAAATATTTCTCCGGTCATTACTTCAAAGAACTGTTACATCTGTTAGACCTACCGTTTCTCTTATTTTATCTGATCTCAGAAATTTTGGCTCAGACTGTTACAGAAGAAAGTGATTTCGATTTCTCTCGAGACTTATGACACAGCCTGTACACCTATTTTGAGACTAAATTTGAAGTGCCTATGATTAATATAAATATCTCCGCTACCCTAGCTGTTTTTGGTCTAGAGCAAGGGAGCATTTGAATCATGTTAATCCGAGTTATCTTATGTATGATCCTTCATCACCAATAACGTGTTATACAAATTCCAATACTGAAATCTTTCATAATCTGCGTCAGGATGTTTCACTAAGTGTGTTTGCCTCTGTAACTTATAAAATAATAGGTGAGAGACAGTGGGCCGTGCCCCAGGGGATAGCCACTCGGCCAGTCAGCTACGCTATCGCAGCCTCCGCCCCCGGAAGGATTGTAGCTCCCAAACTAACAGTGATAGGAATGTAGTTTAAATTTATTTGGACGCATCTGGTTCAAACGAATCTAATACACGATAGAAAAAACTAATGTTCCATTTTAAAAAATATTATAACTCTGTGATGTAACTCTTTGGAAAATGATACAATAAACTATGTTCATAGCTCCGCAGAAAGTATAACATTTCTTGTGTTTATCTATCGCATTAAAATTTCCCGTCACCTATTATTTTATAAGTTACAGAGGCAAACACACTTAGTGAAACACCTACCCAACAAGCATAAATTCTTACTTTGTCTAAAGATCGATGTAATCGTTTACGTTTGAGGGTGTTGCTGCAGCCTGTATGCAACGTTTCGAGAATCCAATACAGGTGTATAAACACAGAAAAGTAGGCAACGGACGAGTATAGTGTAGTGTCCGAAGTGCTTGCAGCAAGCGCGGAAACGTAAACTAAGGCGATACTACCAAACGCGTCCACATAGGACAAACGTACTGTTATCCTCTCCTGGTGCCCGAAGGACAACTGGCAGAGATTACATAGGTGAATGAAGGATGTGTGTGTCAGCTGTAAAACAATCATTGTGTAACGCCATTGGATTTGGGAGCCCAGCGAACTCACATGGGGAGAAGAGGGCATTTAAGCACTTGTCCTGTAATCTAATGTCTCGTAACATCAGACATTGTCTATGAGTAGTGCGACTGCAGAAGTTTTTTTTTTTTTTTTAATGAAGACATTCGAACAATGTACTTGAGTCCCACGGTCGCCATGTTACTTATAACATTTCTTTACTTTGTACAACTAGTTCCAGTGAAGCTATGTCACCATTTTCAAGTACTTCTGTGTCACCAAAGACATTTTTATCTTCTACAAAAAAAAAAAAAAAAAAAAAAAAAAAAACCACTCTCTTTACAGAATTAAACTTAAGTACTGACTTTGTTGTAATACATGTGATAAAAAAATATCCTTCTAAAACAATGGATTCCTACATTAGGTTGTTACGTCATTCCTGTAATAAGAGAACAGGACAGGGTTGAATTAAAAAAAAAAGTTTGTATAGTTTATGGGACTTAACTTCGGGGTCATCAGTCCCTAAACTTACAAAATACTTATGAACTAGCTTATACTAAAGACGACACAAAATCCATGCCCGAGGGAGTATTCGAATCCCCGACGGGGAACGGCCTCGCGTAATGTAGCATAGCGCCTCAATGCGCTCCGCCGCGGCCGGTCATAATTATTATAAGCTTTGTTCCCATGAACACTTTTTTGTTCTCTTGACTGGAAATATTTGTTCTCATGACAGGGCTGTCAAATGCAATGTTGTAAAATGGTTTCACCAATTTTGTAATTAACTTACAATCTCCTGTAATAATTACAAAATTGATGAAACAATTTTGCAAGATTGCATTTGACAGTCCTATCATGAGAACAAACACTTCCGGTCAAGACAACAAATAAGTTTTCATAGGAGCAAAGCTTGTAATAATTCAGCCTAGACCTGTTCTCTTATTACATGAATGATATAACAACCTGATGTATGAATCCATTGTTTTAGACAGGATACCTTATTTTTATTATTTTTATTTTTTATAATAACGTGTATTAGTACAAAATCAGTACTTTAATTTTGTGACGAGGTTTTTTGTAGAAGATAAAAAAATGTCTTTGGTGACACAGAAGTACTTGAAAATGGTAACATAGCTTCACTGGATGTAGTTGTACAAGGTAAAGAAATGTTATAATATAGCGACTGTGGCACTTACGTACATAGTTTAAATGTCTTCATTAAAAAAAAAGTCTAATATCTCCCCATGCTACAATGAAGAGCCTGTCGGCCGCGGTGGCCGAGGGGACTGAGGCGCTCCAGTCACGGTCTGCACGGCCACTACGGTCGGGAGTTCGAATCCCCCCTCGGGCATGGATATTTGTGCCGTCCTTAGGATTAGCTAGTTCATAATTAGTTTGTAAGTTTAGCGACTGATGACCCCGTAGTTAAGTCCCATAAGTTCTACAAACGTTTGAACATTTTGCTACAATGAAGAGCCAAAGAAACTGGTAAAGGCATGTGTAGGCAAACACAGAAAGCACTCTAAGGACGGCGCTGCATCGATTAGAACTGCTACAGTGGCAGGTTATGACTGAGTTTGAACGTGCTGTTATAGTCCGGGCACGAAAGAACAGCATCTCCGAGGTAACAATGAGATGGATATTTTCCCGTACGACTGTTTCAGGAGAGCATCGTGAATGTCGGGAATCCAGTAAAACCTAACAACTCCGACATCGTTGAAGCCGGAGAAAGGTCCTGCATGAACGGCACAACGACGATTGAAGAGAATCGTTCAACGTCACACAAGTACAAACCTTCAAATTGCTGTTCATTTCAGTGATGAGCCATCAACAAGTGTCAGCATGCGATCCATTCAACGGAACATCATCAGTATGGGCTTTCTTAGCAGAAGGCCCGCTCGTGTACCCACGCTGACTGCACGACACAAAGCTTTACGCCTCGCCTGCGCCCGTCAACACCGCATTGCACTGTTGATGACTGGAAACATGTTGCCTGGTCTGACGGGTCTCGTTTCCAATAGGGTATTTTCCTGTGTTAAAAATATGGTTCGAATTGTTGTTATTCTGAATGATTATAACATTCAGACAGCATTTTCGCTCATAATTCTTACAAAACATCTGTTATTTTTACGTAATTAAAGCTTAAAAATCATCAAATTTCACGATTAGATCACGTGATCGAAAACGCTCCGTTATTGGCTGAAGTACCGGTGACGTCATAGAACACCTACAGCGCGGCAACTAGAAGTCGGAGCTGTATTATTGTACGCGTTTCCTCCATTTCGCAGCTTTAAGTTTAGTTTTTTCGTGATCTAAACGCGTTTACAGTTTTTTTGTAAAGTAACCAAGAACGGCGTTGTCGCTGTATAAAACGGTTGTTTGACTAAGATCTATTGGTGATAAAATTGCACTTACTGGAGATAATCAGTGCTATACTTTTATAGTGGGTTGCAACATATTCATGTTGTTCTTTTACCAAATATATTAGGGAACGGCTTTAATTACACATAAATCGTAGGCGTGTTACATTATGAAGTTTTACTTGGCAAATGTAAACGCCAGGTCATTAACCTACACATAATACTACTTTACACCTTTGCAGTAGAAGAGAATGATACTAAACAGTTTAATTTACCAATGGAATAATATTGTTTACTTACATCAAAATGATCCTCACAGAAATACACACATGAAGTAGCCGCTACTTCAATTGGATCTCTTCGCGCCAGTGTCAACCACTTTTTGCGTATCTTCTCATTTTTTGGTACTTGCAAGAACAATTTTTCTGGAGTCTTAACAGATGTATTGGTACAGTGCGGAACTAAGCAATATTTGTAGGGCATTATGCAAACGTTAACGCCCAAACACGAGGCCTCGGCCCAAACAATATACAGGTATTTGTTTATCTTACGAGAGCAGCAGCAGCAGCGTGTTGTATGACGTCACAGGCATCACGTGATTCAAATGTAGCGTTTTAGCGGGCTTTCAAATTATTTGAATTTCATTTCCGTTTCTTTTTTTTCCACGAGGTAAAAAAGCATGTTAGGACCATAATATGACTTAATTAACAATTTAAAACGATTTCCAGAACACAGTCAAATAGCCTATTGTATCGAGCGGAGGGACGTACACGGATATGGAGGCAACTTCTTGTATCCCTGAACCCCGCATATGATCAGGGGACTGTTCAGACTGGTGGAGGCTCTGTAATGGTGTGGGGCGTGAGCAGTTGCAGTGATGTAGGACCCCAGGTAATACAGATACGACGGTGACCGGTAACACGTACGCTCGCATCCTGGCTGATCACCTGCATCCATTAATATCCACTGTGCATTCCGACGGATTTGGACAATTTCAGCAGAACAATGCGACACGCGACATGTCCAGAATGTTACAGAGTGCTTCCAGTAACACTCTTCTAAGTTTAAACATCCATGCGCGAGGCCGCGCGTACTTTGTCTGTTGCGCCGCAGACCGCTCGGCCACTGTGGCTGGCACAAAACATTCGTCGACAAAATTTGAATCCTTCCAAAACTATATATTTAGTATCCATATCATAGTGGAAGAAACTATTTGGAGGTATATACTGTACATCAGTGGCGTAACTATGGGGGGGGGGGAGGATGAGGGGGATAGAACCCCCCCCCCAGAACCCGAAAAGAAAAAAGAAAAAAAGAAAGAGAGAAAAAAAAGAACAGAAATCGTATAACAGCAATCTGGTAAAGGTAAAGACTGGAAACTTGGGGCGTTTTCCCATAAGCTTTCATTGGCTGGGAGTGAATCAGTTTCTTCAACGGGAGTGGTAGATGGTAGTCTGTCTGGAAACTGACTAAAATTTTACTCGTCAAGCAGATCTATCCCTCCCTCCCCCCCCCCCCCCCCCCCAAAGCCAAGTCCTAGTTACGCCACTGCTGTACATTTTAAAGACGAGATTATTTTGAGAAATAATAAAATTATTTGTATATTTTTTCTTTCATCGGTTTGGTAAAAACCTAACAGGCACAACTGTACCTGAGTGCAGAAAAATTACGTTTGCTTTGTGCATTATATTTCTATTATTACATTTTGTCATTCTTCTGGCCGCCTATTCATTTCAATCTCAGGCGTGTACCAAGTATAGCAAGTGATCTGCGGTATAGGGATTCTCACACAGCATTTGTATAGAAATATTAACGTGAAAAACGTAGTCCAAATTAAGGGGACATGGGCGTGAACGGGCTGAATTTTCATTCCTTGCTTTCGGTGTACATTACTCTTCATCTACAAAGCGGAGGAAGTTGCGATTTTGTACCAACACTGAATGATATTAACTCAAGCTGTAATACGAAATTTATTGAAATATCTGTTATAGTTTCTGAATAGTTTTTCGCAATAGACGTTTTTATGATACACGTTTGCATTCTGGAACCATTTTCTAGTGCTTCATCAAGTAGGGTTTAGACTGTGGCAGGATGCTGTAAACATTCGTAGGAACACATTATGCCTCTTGTTTTGTAGTTTGAAGTATATCTGAGGAAATAGAAAAACCCTTTATACGCTTCATTACTATTACAGAATAACAAACATAGGTAATTTCTGCAAGGTATTAGACATAATACAAAGATAATGTCCCACTCTTCAATTGGGAGAAATGTGAAGAACATAGCTAAAACCATTGTGGATATGAATGTACCTAATGTAGCACTTACAAAACCAGAATCACGCGCCATCTGTCGGACATTTTAAATTTTTATTTTATTTTGGTTCTAATAAAACCCCATGTCATTCCGAGCATATGTGTCAATTTTTACCTCTCTATCTACATTATTCCGTTATTTATTAAGTTTTCAAATTTATACTGACTCTTTGATCACTCGGTACGTAGGAGCAAGCACTATATATGATGACTCTTTCAGAAATGTAGTCTCTAGGAATTTGGACAATAGCCCATACAGGGATGCTATACGTCTCTCTTGCAGCGTCTGCCATTGTAGCTGGCCGATCATATCTGAGGCGGATTCTCGTCGAACCTACCTCCTCCATCTTTTCTATCAATCCCACCCGCCGCGGCTCCCACACTATCGAAAATATTCAAATATTGTTTGAATAAATATTTCTAAACTACTTTCTTCATCGATGGACTACAATGCCTGAAGATTCTGCCAATGAAAATATGACATATGTTTCGCCCACGATAAGTTTTATGTGGTCGTTCCACTTCATATATCCCCAAATGCATACTCACGATATTTTATCGAAGTAACTGCATCCAGTGAGTGTTCTGTAATCGCGTAAACATATCTTTCATTCTATGTCTTTGTAATATGTTAATTTTTTATGCTGAGGTTAATTACAACTCCGTGCACCAGGCGCCAATACGCCATAGACGCTCCTTCATTTAGCTAGTTTTCCAGCGCGTATATTGAAACATTATCCGCGAAAAGGCTGACGCAACTTTCGACGTTGTCTTCTAGGTCATATATGTATATTTGAGAAAGAAATGGTCCTATCACACTCCATGCGGGTACGACAGAAATTTACTTTCACGTCAGAAGATTTCTCTCCGTTAAGAATGACATGCTGTGTTCTATACGCTAAAACCTGTTGTCCCTCACATCTGTAGGTTGTTCATTAGGCGAAAGTCAAAACACATAGCATCTATCTGGGAACCCATATACAATGTTTTCTGGGTTTCGTAGACGAATAGAGCAAGCTGGGTTTCATACAGCTTCATACAACCCAAGTTGCTTCCTACAGAGGAGATTTCCTGTCCCTTGAAATGACATAATAGACGAGCGTAAAACATGTTCCAAAATTGCAAGAATAGAGCGACAGAGATATATGCCTGTAGGTTTACGAATCTGTTCGACTACATTTCTATGCAGAAGATGAATTCCACGAACGCTCATAACAGACAACAAGATTTAAAGTAATTTTCTGTGGATCGTTGGAATAGTTTCAAGCCAATGGAGGGGCTTTTCTGTCAGGGATGCAGTGAAACCATGACAGGGGAATAGTTTTTGCCAATATGCATACATGCTCTCAGACAACGCTGTTGAAAGGGCATAGAACATGATGGACACTGTGAAGAAAGAAACGCATTGAACAGAAATATGGTGATAATGTCAACAAATTCTAACCATTAAGAAAAAATGTGTTCTGAGAATACAAGCATATGTACGTAATTATTCAAAGACACTAGTGCTATGCCAATACTGGAGTGAGACATGTAACCAAATACTATATGGAGCTTGGTTCATATCTTCATCCAGAAACATAAGGACGCTACGTGTCTGTAGAAATAGGAAAAAAGGCACGTCTACGTCACAAGAAAGAAAGATCACGTAGGAAACTCAGTTTAAGGCGATAAAGAGAATTCATTCGACCCACTCTTTGTGTAGAAAATGTAGCAAATCAAATAGGCAAAAGCATAGTGTTGGATCAACGACTGAGGACGATCATAAAGAATATAGTAACGGTCCTCCAAGGTATTCATTAGTATTGATAGAAATTGTGCAGTTAACTACAAACGAGAGAAAACTATCATCAAAATACGAGATCCTGTACGGTGACATTTAGGTGGCATATAAGGAAAATTACTGCTTTATGTGTTACGAATAGCGTCAGTAGAAAATAACGTCCTGCATGAAGAGTGAAAAAAGTTTGGTCCTTTAATATTTTGCTTTATTCTTCTTCGAGACGTTTTGAAATTATGTGTAAAGTGTGTTGGAAGTTGTATCACACCCTCATTCTCAAATACTGGATGAATGTACTGTGGGTAATATACGCACCGTGCAGTAGGCTGTCACAAGGCATTAAGGGGTTTCTACATGTAATTCTCCACTTGTTATTACACCTTTAATGTAAGATTATATCTCTTGAAAAGTAAATTATAACAATATATTATTTTTAAATGTCGTCAATAATATTATGACATACATAAAGTAATTATCTTTTTTGCCCATGGAAGCCTTCAGTTAAGCGAATTGCACTAATACTTGACAGATTTAGCAGTAAAGTGATCGAGATACAATGGTGCCACTGGCAGCAGATTGTAGCACTGCGGAATATCGGCGAGTTTCGCTGCTTAATTTGTCGTTCTACACATCACACGTCATCCTTATCAGACAGTGTTACCCACGACAGCTCAGAAATAATCTACGGGAACTACGACACTTTGGTGTGTAATATGATGCAATGTCACATATCAAGGGCTCACACAATTTGTATTACGGCAAATCATATACTTCTGGTAGTATCAGTACGCTGTTAAAAGGAACTGCATAATGTAAAAAGCCCGTACGTTACACAGAAGGAAGCCACTAGAGTTACTGCAGGGTAGGCAACACTTCACGCACTTGGACGAACGGGTTGCAGCGTAACAGGCGCATGCCGTAGAGTAACCGTTCTCCTTCAAGAGCAGAAGGAAGCTCTCAGAGCTACTGCAAGGTAGGCAACACTTCACACTCTTCGAAGTTCTGGTTGCGGCTCAGCAGGAGCATGCCACAGGGTTCTCTTTCAAGAGGCATTCGTATCCATATCCGAGTGAAAATCTGGCAACTCAGATTCAGAACAACCGATTTCCTCACGAAACTATAGATATCAAGCGTAGCAATTTGTACCAAGGAAAGAAAAAAAAATTAACAAATATCTTAATATAGGAGAAGTGTCTGATCATTCAAATAAGGTATGCATTAATTATTTTTATGTTTGTTGTTTAATTAGTAGTACTCTTATGTTCAGAATAGGGACTGGAAACAACTCAAGTGACGAAAAGATCTGTTATACGAGGTGACTGCGTGATGATATTGCAAACATTTTAGGGACGATAAAGAAGGATGGTAATCTATCAATTTACACAAGGAACCCTGCGCCGGTAACAACGCAGTAGAAAGCTTTCAACGAGACTCGCCTGACACCTCTGACGTGTAGCTGCAATGTTGTTGCTATGATTGCAGGGCTCCTGGAATACATCCCAATTGTTAATCGCCTAGGAATGTGGTTGGAATGTGATGTACTACCTCACTTTCGGCACAGTGTTCGTGATATCCTTGATCAGACGTTCCCTCAAAATTTGATTGGACAAGGAGGTCCTGTTTCGTGGGCAGCACATTTACCCGACCTCACCCCTCTTGATTTCTTCTTCTGGAGTCATGTGAAAACCATGTGTATGAAATGCCTGTCGGGTCCGAATATGATCTCCCGCAGAGAATTCGCTCTATCCACGAGACTCTTCAAACAACGCCAGCAATGTTAGAACGGGTACGACAGAAACTTGTGCGACGATAACATGCCGGGATTGACCCTAGGAACGCTGAACAACTCTTGCAACTGAGACGTATGAGTTTCGGTGTTACTGACAAGCTACGTGCTCCATTACAAGTCCATCATCCGGTGAAATTAGCTGAGAGCGTTAGGGTGATTGGAGGATTGAGTGGCATTCTGTAGAATTTACCTTACTATTAGGTTCGGAAGTTGGTCCCCTTAGTTTGAAAGGAACTTGTGTAGATTTTCGCTTGTGCCTGACGTGTCGACTCTGAAGTATAATCAGTTTTTACAATTGAATGTTTATTATTGTTTTCAACCTGTTTCGTCTATTCGTGTTAAGCGTAATCACTGGTGTTTAAAAATTAATACCTACACTTATTTTGTTGTGAGTAAAGTACTTTTTACGGGTAGCACATTTAGGTTGTCTGATTGGAATAGATGACATATAAGTTATTATTGTCCGTCTTGTTATTGTAAATAGTGTAAACTATAATTTAACTCATAGTTTCTGACGAGAAATAATACATACCTCATTTTTATAGACTACTTATTATTCCTAATACGTATTTGGACGAAAAGAAAAATAAATATTAAGTTGCAAAATAATGGTAATATTTTTCCTTGTTTACTTGATAAATGTAAGAAACGTTCAGTATGAAAATTACAGTTTTGAAGAATACTCCAATTTGGTATGGACGGGGTTGAGAACAGCGGAGTGTACTGATGAAAATTCACACGTGTTCGTACAGTCAGAATTCTGGAAAGAAACACAAAAGTTAAATATAACATTTTTATGTGCAACTCACATTATTAGTGACAAATATAAGTTAAAACAGAGTATTTAGGTGTAGCATACATAGGTAAAATTGTTCTAGATGGACAGTCACATAGATTTGCAAAGTTAACAAGATGGAGAGTTTTGTATTGTCACGATACAGGGGAAACAGCGTTACGGAAATGATACAGGATCTGGGATGGGAATCATTACAACAACGGCGCTTTTCGCTGCGGCGTGGCCAACATTCTCATCCGAATGCGAAAACATATTGTTTACTGCCACTTAAATAGGCAGAAATGATCATCAAAATAAAATACGAGAAATCAAAGCTCGAACGGACAGATCCAGGTGTTCTTTCTTCCCACTCGCAATTAGAGAATGGGATGGGATATAATAGTACAAAGGTGGTTCCATGAACCCTCTGCCAGGCAGTTAAATGTGATTTGCAGAGAATCCCATGTAAATGTAATATTAGTTCCTCTGCATTAAATTACTTCCTTAATTACTTCGAGAATTGTTCCCTGTGAAACACCTCAAGCAAGAGAAAAAACAAGTGTCCAGTCAAAGAAATGTGGCTGTTTATAAAATCAAGAACATAGAAATTCCACGATCACTTAACGTCGCGTTCAAAACAATGGCTATTACAAATCAGAAGTAATATTACAAGGGGCCTGCAGAAGGTAGTTTCGACATCAACTTTACATGGAAGCTTTATTGATGAAACCAAATATACCATGACAACATTAATTATACACGCAAACTTCATTGATAAAACCAAATACACCATTGTAACATGAACTATACATCTCGCATTTATTTATTTTATTATTTATTTATTTACTGTTTTTTTTTATAATTTTTTTTCGATGTCCTGCAATGCAAGGAATTGCCGAACAGCCTGCTTCAGCTTTTGCGTCCAAGAAAACTGTGGCCTTTCTCGCGGAAGACGACACTGATTATTTTCCTCACTGGTGAACTGTGTAACTTCAAGTCATTTTGACGATCTTGAATTGTGGAGTAAAGTGGTGAAGCCATGCGTCGACTGGGATAATTCTGTAGACAAACTCGCGCCTACCGTGTCAAGTGGTCGCGTCTGATTGCCGTCCTTGTAGTCTTCTGATCTCGACACCCACCAGTCTGCTACCATAATGTCTTCTTCGGTGTTCTGCGCATGTGTCAGTTCTCCTCCATCGCTGAGGCGGCAACAGGTGTGGATTCATATGGCGTATGTTTGTGCCACATGGTGTGCCGATTTTCTTCATAAAAACAGTGACGAGAATTACTTTCGCAATATTCCTTGTTATATGAAACCCACGAAGATGCAACGAAAACAGTACTTGCTTTTTACGAAAGAAGAGGCCATAGCAACGAGAATGTCTGCTTTCAACACTGATAGGATGGAAACGTCCAAGATGTTAGATACATATTGCATGTTTGATGAACACTTCCCATCCGCAGTCTGTCTCCATGGAAACCAAATAATTATATCCAAGGACAATTATCTGAGATATAACATACAATAGGAAAAGGATGAGTTTCTTAAGAGAGACAAGTAAGGATGTTCAGATGTTTGTATAGCTTAAGGGACTTAACTACGGGGTCATCAGTCCCTAAACTTACAAACTACTTACTAACTAGCTAACACTAAGGACGGCACAAATATCCATGCCCGAGGGGGAATTCTAACCCCCGACCGTAGTGGCCGTGCAGACCATGACTGGCGCGCCGCTGTTCTCTCGGCCACCGCGGCCGGCAAAGATAAGATCATATGAGTGTTTAACATTTTCATGCAGTCTTGTAAATGTTAACACAATATGTATTGTCTCTGCGGTGAAATGAATATGAAATGATTTTAACAGTAAAGAGCACTTTCCACACGGCTTAAGGCATTCACCGATGAAACCAGCAAGAAGGAAAACTTAAAAGCCAGATACGCAGTTACCGCTATTGGCTTTTGCATGATGTAGAAAAGATTACATACGTATTTTAATAGATTATCTTCGCTAAAAATATCTCAATTTGTATTCGCTAATTACTCAGTTTTACACTTTTTAAATCTCTCCCATGTGTTACCTAAAAGTCTTGTTATGTGTGTTATATGCTGTCAGCGGAGCTCTAGAAGTAGTGCTGACATCGTAACAACAGCGGATCGCTACTGTGTCAGTATCAACTGTGATCGACAGGAAATACAGTGGTCTACGCCGCGAAATGAACCGATTAATAAACACGACAGTCTGTTCTATACTGCGTAAATAATTCCGCTGTAAACACCGAGCAATACTTCCAAAAGCGTTCAAATGTTTGTAAATCTGTGGGACTTAACTACGGGGTTATCAGTCCCTAAACTTACAAAATTCTTATGAACTAAGACTAAGGACGGCACAAATATCCATGCCCGAGGGGGGATTCGAACCCCCGACCGTAGTGGCCGTGCAGACCGTGACTGGAGCGCCTTAGTCCCCTCGGCCAGCGCGGCTGGCCCCGAGAGAGGACTCGAACCTCCGACGGGCAGCAACCACGCGCTCCGAAAGTCTGTACTCAGTAAGACAGAATTATTTTGATTGCTTTCTGATATGGTTCTGTGTTAATTTCGCTGTTTTAGTCGCAATGAAATTGTTACTGATGTTAAATTACCACTGACACCTTACCTACGCCTACCAGTTAGTGAAATTAATTTTTGCAGAACCTGGAGATAAGGTACATCACGGTAGACTGAATAACATACATCTTTGTAAATTAATTTTCTTCTGAACAGAGAGCGTAATCAGGGTTACATCGAGCTTTCTGCAACTTTTACAATTATACATTTATTACACTCACCCAAAAAGTGACTAAGATCTAATTTCTTTCTCTCTCTGTCGTGTGTGTGTGTGTGTGTGTGTGCGTGCACTCAGTGAGCCTAACAGTGAAATTTTTCTGTTCGTTCTCCATTCATCCCTCTCGATTCGCAGTAAAGATAGCCATCACGTTGCGTATCAGCGGAATCACAGCAAACATGTCAGCGACAGTATTCATTGTGAGCAGGAACTGCTTGTCTGGTATCAGTATTGGCCGCTTCATTCGGCGTGACAGCCAGTCTTCAGTCTGTCGGCTGACTGCAAATAGTGGTTCGGCACGGGCCTGTTGTGGAGCTTTACCTCAATAACAGGCAAAGTCAGACTGATTAAGCTTCACAGATTACGCCGTTAATAATTAATTCTGGGAAAGATTAATCAACATGGATCTGCATTTCGTAGGTCAGATTCGTCATCATATTACAATTGAGGCACCGTCACTGCGAAATTCAGCCTATGAAAATGTTCTGCACTTTTTCGCTTACATTAACTTTAACGTGTGATGTGTGTTTTCAACTCATCGACGTGTCATGGAGGTACCTCTGTAGTAAGCCATTATTCTGATGATGCTGTAAATATTGTGTAAATATTGTATTTTAGCCGATTGGACGGGAACTTGCAAAAAGAGAGAGAGAGAGAGAGAGAGATCGTGTTACTTGTTTGTGCCCACGTGTTACTTGTTTGTGTTTAGTATACCAACAAGATATAGCGTTGGTCAAAAAATACACGCTGGCAATGATTTGTACACATGGGCACTGGAAGGAAGATGCGAGAGGGTGCCCTTGTACACCCCTGTCTCTGAAGAAAATGCACGGAAAAAGACGAGGAAAAAAATTATTTTATTTAAAGAAACAATTATCATTTCGAACCACTTTGTAGACTCTGCAGGGGATAACAAAGACGATTTGTGTAATTTTAGTATTGTTCAGGGTGAAGCTGCAAAAGTGAAAATGCTCTTTTCTTGGACAGATAAATCGATCTCTCATAGATGAAATTATAGAGTCTACGCATGGTATAAAAACAGATGTTCTAAGGAATTCTACATTTTCTTATGGTTCACTTCATTTCCACGTTTCTGGTCAAGATCTAGGTTTTTAGTTGACTGATGCCATGACGACTACGTGTATTGAGCATAACTGTATGAAATAATAAATATTCGTTATTATTGCTACCAGTCACTTTATTGCACTCGTTTAACTTACAATACTGCAAAGCGTTTCGAGCATGTTGTGCTCATCATCAGGTGTTGCACATACGGAAACTGACAGTTGCAACGGCACTAGCGCTCCCAGTGGTGGGCAAGCCGCGGTAGGAGTAATGTTTGTTTATCTTTTTTGGCTACGAAATTAACGAAATACTAATTATACTTTTTGCGAGACATGCATTACTAAAATATCAAGAGACATATAAGCCGAAAATTAATAGCGAAGACAACCGAATTTCACTGGTTCAGTGGTATAAAAAAAACTTATTCATGAAGAAATACCTACGAATATGTGTATATTTGCAGCTTATTCCCTTGAAAATAAGTAGAATATAAACATAAGGGACACATCAACTTCTATTGTGATATGTTTTTATTATGACAGGCAGTTGTTTGACGCACATCAATTCTGCATAGAGTCAAATGATCCGCACTTTTTCACATTTCACTCGTCTTTCTTCTAAGCGCACAGACTTTTGAATGTAATTACTTTACTTAAAAAGTCAATGTATTGAAGATTTTTGCAGTCTGTGGTTGAGCTGTAGCAATAATTGTGGAATTGATTTCTTCTTTGTTGGGAAACAATTTTTTTGTTTTGGTCGATTTATTGCCACGTCTGTTAAGATTTTCCTTCGGATACAGCTGTGATGGCTGATTTGGTACATTAAATAATACATCCGTTTCCTACTTTCTACCCTCACCGATTTTACTGTAACTTTAGTAAGGAAACCTTAAAGTGCCTCAGCAGAAAAGCGACGTCTTTCTGCCAAAGGGCAGGTCTTCTGGTGTTTCCTAGCCATTTCTTTATGGAATTCTTCAATAAAAACCTGTAGGTTACAAGATAATTCTAAATAAACTGTCTTGTAGTGTACCGTTTATATCATGCCAGGGATCTTAGGAAATCTAAGAGTGTCAAATGTCGAGTTATTTTTACGTTATTACCGATTTTTATGGCACTACAATGTTCCCTATTGTAAGAAGTACACTCAGTAAACACGATACTATTCGCACCCGTCCAATATCGTATTCAGAAATGTAGCTTGCCGGCCGCTTGGAGCGCTGTTGTGCAGTGTATAACAAGAATCAGTGGGAGTGTCGTGACCGGATGTATGGTAATACGCATCAACGTGCTTTATAGCTTTGGCAGCGCTTGTAAATAAATGAATATCTCTCAGCTACTGCCGATTTTTTTCGCTTGTAGCAGCACCAATAAAATCGTCAAGTTACCGTGGCCACATAGTAGGTAAGGTTGTAGACAGACGAACTCTGCCAACTTCAGCGTCACATAGGGGGAGGGGGGGGGAGGGGGGCAGGTAAAGTGCGTGACCTGTACATCTAGATAGACATAATTTTATTCTATGAATGGCGAACTTCTGGAGAACGTAATCGGGGTTGCTTTATGCTTTCTGTCGCTTTTAAATTTGTAACTTTCATTACACACATGCCGAAAGTGACACAATTTAACTCTGTCGCTCCGTCTCTATGTATAAATACTCGAACAAAAAAGAAAATTAAATAAATCGCAATTTGCGATTAGTTACGGCGTCACTGTATTGGGTTTAGATGGAATACCAAAGAGCGGCGACTCAAAAAATTTATGCCCACCCGGGCTTAGAACCTGGGTTCTCCTGCTAACGAGGCAGACGCGCTGACCACTCCGCCACCGAGAACACAGTGACCAGCCCGACTGCAGATGACTCTTCCCTGCAAGTCTCCCGCCACACCCAGTAAGCAGGCGATCCCGGTTCGAATCCCGGCCGCGCACAAATTTTCATTCGCTGCACTTTGGTATTCCATGTAAACCTAGTACAGTGAAGCCATGACTGATCGCAAATTGCAGTTTATTTCATTCATTGAACGCTGTAACGTCGTCAAAAATATATAATTGTATACAAGCCGAGGCTGGGCTCCTGACTAGAATTGATTGTGTCTCGATACCTCATGGTCTGTTCTCCCTGATGCGGGAATACAGTATTCAGGCTGCGAGCATTACAGAACAAATAAGCTGTGGTAATAGGAAAGAGACAGCGTGGCAAATGGAGATTTGGGTGTGGGGGAGACGTGCAGGGAAGAGTCCTCTGCAGTCGAGCTGGTCACTGTGTCCTCGGTGGCGGAGTGGTCAGCGTGTGTGCCTAGTAACCTGGAGATCCTGGGTTCCCATCCCGGCCGGGCACACATTTTCATTCACTGCACTTTGGTACTCCATCTAACCCTAGTACAGTGAAGCCATAACTGATCGCAAATTGCGATTTATTTCATTCATTGAATGCTGTAACGTCGTCAACAATATATATATGAAAATGATACGATTAATATAATTGCATAATTACGAGATTAACTTTATAGTATTATTTCTGAAGTAAAAGGACTCGAAATCTCGCAGCGCCAACTGGGGCGTGCCATTTAAATGCCTCCAGCAGTAAACACACAGAGCCGCTCCCCTCGACCCGCCCCAGGTGACGGCGGCCAACCGTGACGGCTGCCTGCCGGCTAGTGACGTCACAGGCCCGGAACTGCGGTGCGTGCGCGCGACCCACAGGCCAGCAACCTGCAGCAATCTCTCCCACTCATTCTGGCTCCTCTCGCCAAGGTACGAAGCTAGAATACACACGCTAGACACCAAGGAGCTGCCCAATACCATGAAAGAACTTGGGCTAGAACAAACATATCACTATGAAAGTCTGGTTACAGGGCCTACAGGGCCATTACGTAGCCATCAATGTGCTAGAGGGGGGCGTTTTTCTGCAGTCATGCTCTACATAGCACTATAGATATAACTGTAGACATCATACGCAATGCGGAAATCTTAACTATACCTGTAAATGGGGAATGTGAATAAAATCCTCCGAGCAATTTGAATGGCTTCAAAACCCACAGTGAAGAAATGTAAGGCGGCTTATTTGCACATTCTATAATATCAGTGTTGACGCCACGTCAATGACGCTTTTTATGTTCTCCACTGGTTCACCAATATTGTAGCCGCGTTCTGCCACGCGTAACGATCCATTGGTCTACATATATCCCCACACAGAGGTGCCCCCGCCCCCTAGGCCAATGACTAATCCCCCAAACTGAGACATACCCCACACCGAGATATTTGGATTTTGGATTTCTGGTTTATTACCTAATAAATATGATTTTCCCATTTAAATTAAATATATTTTATTTCACGCTTTGTATTTTATAAAGGCCCCCCAAGGCTCACCTAAAGTACTAATTTTTAACCCCCCCCCCACCCCGCCAGAAATTTCAGTGACACAGTTTGCGTCATGACCCCCCCCCCCCCTCCTCGCTGGGCACCTCTGCCCTCGCAGAAAACTGGCTGTAAATGACAGAATGCATATTCATTATAAACAATCTGTCATGTAGTTTCTGTCGCATATTACTGGAACGTAGTTTAATAACGTCTGTCATGGCCGAGTGCACCAACCTCGGTCAAAAGTTAATCGCGGTCATATCGGCATTTAACCGTGGTCAACTCAGGTTTCTGGTGCACCGACACCGATCAAAGTTAAACGAGGGAGTTGATCGCGATTAAATTTGATCGCGGCTGACGCTCGGTTTTGTCGAGATGACCAGGGTTATATGAGTGTGCAGTATCAAGATGGCGGCGCGTTTTGAAGTTTTAGACAGAACTGACAAAGATTTATTTTACCTCGATCATTTAAATTGGGATCAAAACCGGAACGTAGTGATTGTGGAAAGGGGGACTCTTTTGAAGATTACAGTGACAAAAAGTTCGAAGAAAGATTTTGTTTGTCCAAAGAAAGTGTGGTGGTTGTTAAACCAAATCAATGACATGTTAGAATTTCCTACCGATAGAAATAACCCTATTTCGCCTATGAACAGACTGTTGATTACATTAAGAGCATTTGCAACTGGTGCATTTAACATACTTATTGGTGACAACTGTAACATATATCGCGTCGACACATTGCCAGGAATAGCAGTTCGCCGCGCCATAATTAATGAATATTTCCAGTAAGATAACTATTCAGAAAAAGTTTTGAATAAAAAATGACGAGATGTTCCGTAACTATAATCGTAAAGCTTTCGTGTTATTAAAACATGTTATCTGTATATTTCTGTTACCAGGTGAACATGCGGTGCATGGGAAAATGTGCTGTGAACAACAATGACGTTTGTGTTGGTTTGTTCGAAACAATAAATCATAATTTATGTAATTATATACATCTGTCTTAGGGTGTTTTTTTAATAATCATTTCTCTTTGCAATATGACTGGATTCGGTAAAATTTTACGACGCTTCTCGCTGGGCTCCAGTGCTTATGTTGGCAACAGATGAACAATGAAGTGTAGAATTGCGTTAATATTTTTCACAAGTTACGGAGTAAATGTTATTCTGCTCGTTTCACTCGCAGCAAAATTAATAATGTACCTGCTCTATCGTTGATAGGTTCTTGTTATGTACCCTTGTCCGTTCAGAAGAAAATAATTTTCGTTTTAATTGAAGTTGTCACGAAAAACTATTTATTGGTCATCTTAGTTGCCGTCATTACCATTGGTGCCAACATAACCACTTCAGCCCGGCGAGAATCGTCGTAAAATTTTACGGTATTTACAATCTTGTACATACAAATCACGTGGTACTGTCGTCATTCACCAAAGATAGTCGAGAATACACATGTAGGTAAGCTCAACTAACACCTTTGCATCACTTGGGTGCCTTCCATTGCGCTACACGGACTTGATCACGATCAAATGTACGATTGGCTGACGACGGTTTGCTGACCGTTGATTAACGTTGGTGCACCGCAGAGACGTTTTAACCGCGGTTAACTTTTGACCGTGTTCTCGGAACCCTTGATTATCGTGCTTTTTGACCGAGGTTGGTGCACTCGGCCATCAGTATCATCTTTATCATGATCCTTATGTGTTTGTGTTAAAACAGTATCTGTATCCAACTTTCGTTCGTATTTCTGCATTATTATAGATACCAGAAAATATTCGAATAATTCATCTTCTAGACCAATACCATCTTCACGAAAAAGGGTCCTTCGTAGCTTCATCTCAACCAATCGCAATACATTAGCAGGATTGATTACCAATCTCCGACCCATCTGACGCTTCAGTGCACAAATAACGTCACAAAACGCAACTTCAGAGACACACTGCACCCTTCCTGCTGGTCCCGACTGGCGTACCGATACGTCAATGTGCTGAGTTTTCCAGATGCAGGCCCAACAATAGTACAATAAGGGACCTTCATATTAAGACTCACGCGATTTTTGTGTATTTGTGTTTGTTCGAGTGCAAGTACTTTCTTTGTTAGTGTCAACCATATTTGGAACTTGTTGGCAGAAAAAAACAAGCATGCGTAGGACTAGGAATAAGACCCGATGCCTCTCGTGTACAGTGCTCTCTAAGCCATGAGCTACCCAGGCTGCGCTCTTAATATATACCGCAGAAAAAAACAAGCTGTTATTTTCCCAAAATTCACGATCGCTTGTTAGGTCACAGCTAATAAATAGTAACTATTATCCATAATTATGAATGTTGCCTTTAGAAAAGTGACCAATATTGTGTAATCAATACGAAAAATTAAAATAATGCATCACTAAAAAGAAATTACAATTGTGAGTGGTGCTGAACGTGGTCTTGGCCAGGAAACCACGCTGATATTGACCTCGAAGAATATTGACGCAAGAACTATTTCAAGGAACGAGTGAAATGGTGTCCTCGTTAAAACTGGAGAACTGGGACCAAATTCTAGTGCGTCATACTAGAAAGATGAAAGTCTCCCATGATCACAGTAAAACGCATTGTCGTTAAAAGCATAATAAAACCTATCTGTGATTATTAATTTAGTTTCTTTACTTCGGCAACTTGACTGATCGAAAAAGGTAATACAACGCAGGCAGGAGTAAACATAGCGTGTGTCGTCCCCTCGGAAAGCTGACAACCGATTTTCATGCTAATCGCTGTTTACAGCATCTAATGATGTTTTCATTAATGACGAGACTAACTAGAAAGCTGCTTTATAAATCGAGATGTAACTGGTAAGTATTTCTTGTGATGACAAACACGAACTATTAAACACAAACTGTCCTCGGGAGGACACTACCGGCCGTATACATGAAAGCCTGTTGAAAATCAGTAGTGGCAGTGCATCATGCAGCAAGCGGGCGCAGTCAGGCGGAAAGTGAGTCACTTTATTAGAGGGGCAGAAGCACGTGCGGGGGCGGATGTGGGCGGGGGTGGGGGATGGGGGTGACCATCCCAGCGTAGCGTGTGCCGCGCACGCGGTGGCCGCAACGACCACTGGCGCACGCGCTTGCTGGCTGCACTGCGGCCATATCAGTGTTAATCAAGTACGGTGCTTTTTCCACTTGCTGTACTTGTTTTTTTTTTTTTTTCAGTTTTATCAGCCAGTTTAGGTGGTTTTTCAGGTTCTTTGTTATGCTACATCTACATGGATACTCTGCAAGTCACATTAAAGTGTTTGGCAGAGGGTTTCACACTATTTCTCTGTAGTTCCATTCTTTAATAGCTCGCAGGAAAAAGGAACACCTAAATTTTTCTGTTTTCGAACTAATTTTCTTTTATTACTAGCTGCAAACCCGGCTTTGCCCGGGTATTTATTTATTTATTCCTACCATTTTTCAGGTATATATTCGTTGGTATGCGGGATGTATGTCTGTAAAATCTCTTGAGAATACAATAAATAGTAAAGAAGGAAGTAATTAAAATTTGGTGCGTGATGGGGCGGTTTCCACGAACGTTACTGTTTATGTGCCCATATCTCATTAACTACGTGTCGTACTGTGATAAAATTTATAAGGTACACTCAACTATATGCGTGTATACTGTCTGTAAGGTTTCCCGCGCCTACAATTTCAAGTGTACAAATTATAAATTGTAACGTCATACCGAATGCCGTAGTTTTACTCCATAAACAGCGGAAAAGTAGTATGAGAGTAGCTTTTTCCTTTCATCATTTTACTATGATTGCCAGCGAGAAAAAGTTTAATAAAGATTTGAAATTATGTTCAAAGTTTGTTGCAAGTCGCTAAGTACTCTCATTCTCATATAGTGTATTTGTTAAATCTCATCGCATTATGGCAGTTTCTTGCAACTCCTATCGTTTATGGAGTTATATCTCTTGAACCATGTATCGTATATGGTTCGTACTCCTACAGAAGATGTTATCTCACATAAGGAATATGTGTACCAAATTTGGTTGAAATCAGTCCAGTGGTTTAGAAGAAAATGAACAGCATTGTCGCTTATGGTAGCAGTTTCCCGCGCATCTTATTGTTTATGACGTCATATCTCGTGAAGTATATATCGTATCTGATTCTTACACTTACGGCGACCGTCCTCATGGATTGAAGCTTACGTGTACAAAAGTTCATAAAGATTGGAACAAAATTGTAGATTTGTATGCAACACGTACAAATATACGGACACACTGCTTTATATATTAGATGATGATCATGTCTCCCTATGTAGGTGGGTGCTAGCAATATATGTTAGCATTCTGAAGAGAAAGTTGGGGAAAGAAATTTCGCAGATAGACCTCGCCGCAACAAATAACGCCTTTCATTTAATGATTTCCACCCTAACTCGTGCATCAGTTCCGTGACAATTTCTCCCCTATATCGCGATAATACAAAACGAGCTGCTCTTTTCTGAATTTTCTCTAAATCGTCCATCTGTCCCACCTGGTGTGGATCCCACAATGCGCAGCAATACTCCAAAATAGAACGCACAAGTGTAGTGTAGGCAGTTTCTTTAGTAGGTTGCATCTTCTAAGTAGTTCTACCAAAGAAACAGTCTTTGTTCGCCTTCCCTACAATATTTTTTATGTGTCTTTCCAATTTAAGTTGTTCGTAATTGTTTACTCCTTGGGATTTAGTAGAATTGACGACCTGACTGATTTATCATGTAACTGAAGTTTAACGGATTTCTTTTACTGATCATATGGATGACCTCACATTTATCATTATTAAGGGTCAATTGTCAATTTTTGCACCAGCAGTTATCTTCTCTTAAATAATTTTGCAGTTGCTTTTGATCTTCTGGAGACTTTAAAACCTATAATTACAGCATCATCCACGAACAGTCTAAGAGAGCTACTTAGAGTGTCTCCTAAGTCGTTTATTAAAATAAGAAACAGTAGGAGCCATATAACAGTTCCCCGGGAAACGACAGTTATCTTTTTGTCTGACTCGAGCTTTATTTTTCCAGCTTCAGTTATGTTTTTCGAAATCTGATGTTTTGATTTCCTACGTTCTGTGTATTGTTTTTACCAATTTTTTTTGTCTATTTCGGTGGTTTGTTTGCCAGCTTTGGTGTAATTTTTGACGTTACTTCGTAGTTAGGTAAAAGCAAAATTAAAAGATTTACGGAGAAAAGAAGTCAGAATTCCAATTTCAACATGTATCAGTGACGATCATTCGTAGATCATCCTCATATTTACAAAACTGTCCGTTATTTTTAAAAATACTTTTCTGTTTATTCTGTCCTTAGTGATAAGGAAAACCGAATTTTGTTATTGACTAATTCAGTTCTCATTATATGATGTAGTTGTACCTCATTCTAAATAATAAAAGAGATTTACGGTCGATCATGGGAGTGGGTGATGTCTGTTCACATCTGTATGCGCACGCATAACGGATGCCACGGTCCAACTGGGTGTTTAACTTTTTAATATATTCACACGCTGCTCGTTGAAGTTTATCAGGGTCGTAATAGGCAGAGTTGTAATAGTCTTATTAAGAACCTATGTAATCTCACTAAAATGACTGTTGCGTAATACAAGCACGTCGCATAGTGAAGTAATGGTATTGACAAACAATAGTTACGTTTCAGACCGCAAGCTTCGTTGCAACTGACTGTAGCAACTGGTGCGAGAAATAACAGAGCGATATGACACCGTTGAAGAAGTGGAGGCCGAGGTGAATGTCACTCTTGAAATCACTGTTATCTGCTCATTATATTCCCCTATTGGTACTTGCAGCACACTTTTAGCACCGTCAATCATAAACAAAAACAAGCTAACAGTTTAATTATTGATAAATCTGTTTCCCCCAGATATTAAGTTTTCTCCTCATTTATTTTATTTTCTGTTGCTTCTAACGTTAGCTCTTTCCTATCATCTGATTGTTTTCCTACCATCGCGAGCAAAACCTTTCCCATATGTAGTCCTTTTAAACAGGTAACAAAAGCTTCAACATCGACTCTCAAGCAGGTTAGTATGGAAACTACATCGTTTTCGCGCTCACAGATAAGCTGTAGAACTAAGCACTACACAAAACTGTATGTTTTTAATATCTAAATCGTTTTGAGTTCTATGAGATGTAACATTTTAGGTGAAAATTAAAAATTATCCAACATGCTACCTCACCTAATCACGCACATAACTACAATAACGCATGAAAAACATCTTTTCAAAGGGTCGTTCAAAGATTTTATGTTTTATGTCATACTTACGTCAAATTACCAATATTCCTATCCAATTTCCTTTTACGAAAATGTTCCTGGCATTTTAGGTCATAAAAATCAAGGCCCCCCCTTGTCTCTGGTTGTTACTACGGTACCTATATTTTCAATCCAACACTTGTACAACTAGCTATCAGTCAAATTCTTATACAGATCTATGGTCACGTGGTTCTAAGGCGACAGGATTGCTCGGCCGTTCTCGTCGGAAGTTGGATTCCTCCATGGGGCGTAGGTGTAGCATACGTTAAAGTAGTTTTAAGTCTAGGGACCGATGACCCCAGCACTTTGGTCCTTTAGGTTTACAAACATTTGAACTTTTTTCAGATCTTTGTTACGTCCATGTAGTAAAGGTCGAGTTTGCGGTAACAGCTATTTAAGGGCCAGAAGGAAGTAACTTTTATGCCTGTTGCCTACATTCATTCTTAAGTAAGTAGATCTATAGCTGCAACGTATGACATGGAATTGTACTAAATCATATTTTTCTGTGCCACCTCAAATCATCTGCAAATCATCGTCCGTCTCACCATCATATTTTACATTCATAAAATCACACTTGTCAATTTTAGCTGTCTCCAGATGTGAACCAAGGAGGAACAAGATGAAAGTCGTAGGAATAACTGGGGGTAATGGAGAACAAACTAGGCAGAAAATGAAATTAGTGATCACGGTGGCCAGAGTTCAGTGTTGGGTAACGATGGCAGACAACAGAGGCTTTCTGTCCGAAAATAATATAAAATAATACGGAATTAAAATTATTGAATCGAATGGACACACACAATTTAGTTCAGAATGACGCCAAATAAGAATAAAGTCAAGATGGGATCGAGGAAGTAAAATAGAGAATTGGAATGTCAAAACAGTGGAACTGTAAAATCAAGAAAACACAACATGACTGCGAATAGTGAAGTTCCTTTCTTTGATTAAAAGGGTTCATCTCGATTGAATGTTGATATGTAAACAAATTTTCATTGAAGATTAATAAAGATTGTATGTAGAACATCTGAACTCCATTATCGTCCACACCTTGTCCGAACGGTTGCGATCTAGTGCGAGCCGGTAGCGATTGCTCTCTTGTTATGGCATCAGCTACTGAGCACGTGACTGACATCTGACTTCTGCTGACTGCAGCGACCGGATAGCTGCGATGTAATTGCGTCTAACATGTGGTCCATATTTGTGAAGAGCGTAATTTGAGCAGCATGTCTCAAAGCAAATGTGTTTGCTAGCTCCGTCTCCTACAGTGCATTTAGCTTTTCTTCTCCTCTACGAATAGCAGTACACAGGTAACGAATAAAAAGTATTTGTAAGTTGTTCCTTCTTAATAGGGATTCTACAGAATTCATTTCCTATTTTTCCCAGACGAATTATCGTTGCATCGCTAATAACATCGAAGTAAACAGGACATTTATTACCCTTAAAATAGATTAAGTCTTAGATATTACCTTTCCGACTATTTATTAACTTTTGAAACAGCTTAGATGATTCAGTTGACCTATCGATCTATTGTTGTTGGTTTTTAGGGGACTAGACAGCTAGGTCATCAGTCCTCTGGTCCTAGCTAAGAGTCCACTGTTAAGAGCGTAAAATATAAAACAGAGTACCAAAAATAAAAACTCACAAAAGGGGACAGGCTAACTGGGTTAGCTCCTAATTTATCCAGCAAGTCTATAAGAATGTTTCAAGCAGTTTGGAAGTTTAGGGACTGATGTTCATAGCAGTTTGGTTCAATAGGTTTATAAATATTTCAACATTTTTCTGTGCGTTAGTCTCACTATAAATCAGAAATGGTTGAACCGATTTCAGTATTTTTTTTTTTTTTCACTTTAATACGGTGTACGGGGGTGGTTTAGAAAAGAAAGAAATAGGGGAAACGAAATTGGTAACTTTGTATGGACATCGGAACTTCGGTTTACATTGTATGCACTGCTATACCGTTCATTCGATTACAATAAAATGTTGACCTTCAAAACAAGGTGAACTGCACTGTCTACATAATAAATTGCACGGCCGTGGTGAGGGTACTTTACAACAGATTCTGACACCAATCTACAGTTTTATTCCGATCTTGATGAAATTAAGCACACCTCACCTTCAAAGCGAGAGAAACATAACTGTATACAGAATATTTAGTACATTTCGTTACGGTGCATACATTGACCACGACTTTGACACCCTTTGATCGATTAGTATGAAATCTGACAGTTGTTTGCAATTTTTCGTATCGGCGGGAGGGAGATGAACGGAGAGCGGACGGGATCAGATTGACAGATAGCGATGAAGTTAATTACATAGTCAGGGAGATGGAAGGGTGGGTAGGCAGGAAGGGGCGGGGGGAGGAGGAGGAGGAGGAGGAGGAAAAGGAGGATGAAGTGTGAGAGAGGAGAGGAGACAGGGTGGAGCAGGGGGAGGAGGAGAGGAAGGAGGGGACATAGGCAGGCGGACATAGAGAGGAAGGAGGAGTAAACGGGCAAATGGAATAAATAATTACTCGAGCAACACGTCGTTTTGAGTTATCTCAAAAAAGTTCAAATTTTTGTAAATCTAATGGACCAAACTGCTATGGTCATCATTCCTTAGGGCTACAAACTACAGAAACTAATCTAAGGACAACACACAAACACTCATACCACAGGGAGGCCTCGAACCTCCAACGGCGAGCAACCGAGCACTCCACAGCGCCATAGAACGCGTGGCCACTCTGCAGATATTTAATACGGAGATAAGTCTAAGAGGTCAAAGAGGAAAGTAATAGCGTAGATATTACAACTGGAATAATGTCTACAGGGGATATGTTAACCGGTTCTATCTCATTTCCTTTCCTCCTCCATGTTGGCATGGATGACGCACAACAGTTTGCGTTTGTACCGCAATGACAGTGTACGCGAGGGTTGTAGTTACTTCCCACTGCACAGTGTGAAGAGTAGAAACTCTAAAAGTTCACCAATCTGACGTCTTCTATAGATGTCCCAACGCAGATGATAGCACGCAGGTCGGAGTTCTTGAATGAAGCTGAAATTGCTAAACTGTTGGTAGGAACTGATCTAGTTACTGAATAAAACTGAAATTCTCTGGAATCGGGATGCCAACTGATTTATTTAAAGTCAGCATAAAACCAGTAAACTGCATGATAACATCCACTTGACACAGATTGTTTTAAATGAAATTAAATATAAAGTCATTTCCCTTGCTCTAAGATGATTAAACAGTGTATTATGACCGCCTACGTATGCATGTTACTTCACCGAGTGCGCGTACTGAAGTCACTTGTTACTCTTCCTAGAGCCTGTTCTGAACTGAAGTGTGGCGGTTCGATGCAAGACTGCCTTCGTTCCGCAATTTGGCGCGCAAACATGGCTGCCGTCCGTCTGAAATTAATTGTTTTGTTTATAGCATTAGCAATATGTTTTACCTACGTAGGGCATAGCTTAGCTTTGAGGGGTTTTTATGTACTGAGTTTGACATCGATTATATTATTAGTTTATTAAATATTCATAAAAATACGATTGCGTTTTGGCGCGTGACCGCCAGTGCTACAGCCAATCGGCGTCCAGTGCCTGCCGCTCGGGGACTTCCCTAGAATTCGTGGAGATTTTCCAGTGCTCTTTCCCATTAGAACCCGACCTATTGTACCACCTGTCGTGGTTCTCACCAACTTTTACCATCTGTCGCCTACTGACTCTAACTGGCTGCACTGAAGCAATATTTCGAACTTAATATGATGGCTTTACGCCAGAAATATTACAGGATGAGGGAAATTACGGTCAGAGAGAGCAGAGGGCGTATATCCAATTTCCATCCATATTTTGCAGTTGCCAAGCATTTTCAGGTTCACTAGTTGAAAATTATTTTTCGACCACGTGGCGTGGCGAGGATCATGTCTCGGGATACCGTTTTTGTAATATACATTAGAATATAGTACATTACAATAGTGTGCCATTATGAAGAAGTGTAGCATACCACTGTATCCAGCAACTATGCCAGAGATTTGGACGCTTGCACATAGAATTGCGGCAATGACTCGCTGACCTAGAGTGAGAATGACTTGCCGGCTTCCCAAAGCCGGAGGCTGCTGCGTCACGTCCAGCGGCGGCTTTCCCTCTGGGGAGTCACCGCCCCGGCCAGCACGTGCTTTCCCGCTGCCTGTTTGGGAGTGGGTGTAATGCCACGGCCTTGCTATTTTCTGCCGCAGAAAGATGCGGAAGGCGTGGACACTGCAGAGGCGTCAGCTGGCCGTGCCAGCCACTCCGCGCGTGCAGTCGCGGACCTGACACTGGTAGCGACTCAGACAGCTGAGCACGGCGGGTCGCTCACCATTGTTAACACCCGTAGAACAAAGACAACACAGACTGCGCGTGTCCCTATCTGCCGTGTTATGGTTTGAAACCATCATCTATAATTGCCCTGAGTCACGTGACCGAGTTTTCGTCAATATCAGAAACCGGTTTTCTCATGTACAGGTGAAATCAAGCGCTGATTTTAGAAAATAAAACGACTTATATTTAGTGAATAATGAAATGCCAAGATCGCGGTATTTCGTCATTATTTATAACAGACGACCGGTTTCGATGTACACAGACATCATCTTCTGGTGTCGGCACTAAATACTAACGTTATTACGAAAGTACATATTGTAGCCAGTTGGATTGTACTGGTGGGTTGTCACACATTAAAATATGCCGTTTGGTTGTCAGATATAAAACTCGTATAGTCATAAATACATAAAGAACTACCATATTGTACAGTTGTGAGTGACAACAAGCAACCAGAAGATGATGACTGGGTACATCGAAACCGGTCGTCTCTCATAGAGGCGAAATACCGCGATCTTATTATTCACAAAATACACTTATAAGATCGCTCCCTGCCATGAGCAAATTGTAAAAAAAAAAAAAAAAGAGAGAGAGAGACTTATCATATTCCTATTGCACCTGTAGTAGTCAAGGGAACATAATTCCTCCATATTACTAATATTAATCGGTGTTTAACGTTTTTGCATGTGACCGGGTGAAAAATATTGGCACTTATTTTTAAAAGCAACAGAATTACAGTGTTTGTGTTGCACTATGAATATATTACGTTTTGCAACGTATGAATGTCATTATCGATGGGAAGATTATTACAGCTGCTCTTGACCGACTATGTATGTCAGCAAAGAATTTTTGCTGCAAATCTGCTTTCAATACCATTATACAAAGCTAAAAATATGTACAGACTATTCATTATATCGAGGGCCGTATTTAGGCAGATGCAACATGTGCAACATGCAGCTGCACAGGGCGGCAAAATTTAGGGGGCGCCAATATTTTGCCATCAAAAAATTTTTAATATTATTTTAATGATTTTGCACCATCATTATTCTGAGTTTTGATTAAAGCAATAAATTTGAGAGAGGATTTCTTTTTTCTTTTTTAGAAATCAGTTCATCAGTTTGAATCAGTGTGTATGTGTGTGTGGGGGGGGGGGGGCGTAAAATAAATTACTGCACAGGGGCGGCGCATACTCTAAATACGGCTCTGATTATATCTATCAAACCTCTTCTTGTCGAGTGCATTGTTGATGTTTCGTTATACATTACTATTTAATATAAGCAGTCAATATTTTTGCTTGTTTTACGTGGCAAATGTCTTAAAATATAAAGTGTTGTCTTGGGTTTAAATCGGACATTCTGAATGCAAACAGATTTAAGTTATTATAAAAGCAAAACATAACATTTCACATGTCTTGTTGAGGAATCGTAAGAAAACTTACGCTACTTGTCAAGTAGTTGGTCTTTTACTCTTGGGTCAACTACAAACTAAAAAACTCACAGTATAACTAAATCAATTTTTCGATTAAAATCTGCAGTTCTCTTGCTTGTAAAAAGAACTGTCAAGATGTTTCATCCAGGTACATGTAAAAACTATAGCCATCACATTAATATTTTCAATCACGGAGAACTAACGCCATCTGTACTACCAAAGGCGTGATAAGAACGCGATAAGATGTTTTATTGTAAAAATCTACGATTAATTTCCGCTACTAGGAGTGCGAATTACAACTCTCAGCTGCATTTCACGTTACTCGTAATGGAAACGGTATCCTGCCCCGAGTCATATGACAGATCTTGGTTACAGTATAATGATGTCACGCGCAGACTATGTTTTCTTTGGTGTATGTTAACACCCATGATCAGCCGTTATTTATTCGTCCACTTGTTGCTAGATGTTGATGAGGACTATGAATTTAAATGTATCCAAGCAAAGAGAGTTTCTCCGCTATTTTGTGACAGATTTTGGCTCACTTTTAGTGTTGGGTAGCCTAACACTAAAAGTAGGCCTTTGCGATCGCCTTTTGACAGTTGGATATTTAAATTTAGATAACGGCTTAACCGTACATTTGATACTAAAACGGAATAAATTTGTAGACGAGAAAATTCTCTACAACTTTGCTGTCTCAAGTTTTTTCCATACTTCTGATCGTTTCATAGATATATGCATAAATAATGGCCGTTTGACACCATCTGTAACGTGTTCCCTCTTTTTAGATCGCGCCGTTCAGCCGATCGACACCAAATTTTACAGACGTAACCTCCCTATTGCAAACGTTTCGGACAAAAGATATAGGTTTGTAACACCAAAAATAGGCCGTTTGTAATGGCCTTTTGACAGCACGAAATGTAATTGCACGTAATGCCATGACCGTTCATCTGACACTAAAACTGAATAAACGTATTTGTAGGGGAGACAACTCCCCTACAACTTAGTTCTATTAAGTTTTTTCCATGTTTCAGAGATGTTTGCAAAACTAAAAGCGATTTGACACTGTCACTTTATTTTACGTAAACCAGTACAGACAAAGAAAACAAACCTGTAAAATATTTCAACGGAAAAAGATAATTAAAATGTGGTAAATATATTAAAATTCAAAAGAAGAAAACAAAGAGTAAGTTTAAACGCAAACGTAGGCTTCCGCGGCCGTTGTCACTATCAATAAAACTCTTCTGGGTATGAAACCGCGTCGTCATTTTATAAATTCCACCTACAGTGGCCGAAACGTAGGTGGAATTTATAAAATGACGACGCGGTTTCATACCCAGAAGAGTTTTATTGATAAAGAGTAAGTTTGTCAAAGTTAAAATTCGAAATATCATATAATTTTGGCTGTGTCTTACAATACCGTCAGAGAGAATAAAACGGTTGAGTGCATAGCTATTATTACAATAGTATGGTACAGTCGTAGTCGTATCGTCTATAAACTTTTTAAGGCTATATGATTTACAACATGATTTGTTCAAAAGGAATTCTTTAAGATAAAATATGCGTGCTCGGCCCAAAATTTCACAATTATTCCTTCAACTTTTTAGTGGATTTCGGACATTTTATTATATTCAAATGTATATGCGATTTTTACATTGTTGGAGACTACGTATTACATCTCCTTATAAACTTCGTTTTCGCCTTGTCCTTACTACGCTGCCATGCGTGGAACATGTTTTTCTTACCTACCCTGTATCAAGAATCTCACATGGTAATATGCAAGGCCACATTAATTATTTGTAACTACACGATTAATTTCTTAAACGGAGATATAACACCAAAAAATTGGGTACACAGGCCTATAAATTTTGTAAAAGTAAGTAAGAAACAAAGTAGCTCGTTTTGAAAAAGTACCAATCGAAAACGTTCTGATATTGTTTTTATACTGCTGTAATTTTGTGACTGCCATGAAGAGTAAAAACTTGCTTCCATGCATGAAAAAAAAATCACTAACCAACGTTATTCGTTTACGGCCCACATTAGGTTTTTCAGTAGTTTCATGACTTTTGCAAATATTTCCGACAAAATTATAAAAATATAAAAAATATAAAATTAATTTAAAATATATAATTGAAATATTTGGGAAAAGGTCATATAACTATGAAAAACCTAAAGTGGGCCGTAAAACACGCCAGTGCTATGTTTTTCTTACTCGCGGGCCCAGAATTAAAGTAAAGCATCAAACGCGTCTATAGTCTGATTAAAATTACTTGCTAGTTGACTCTTCACGCCCTGGAACTGCTTTCCTCCAATCAGGGCGCTGCACGTCATCTGTCACGAGCGGTCGATTAACTTCCTGGTCCAGCTTTCTTTCTTCGTGTGTTTTCATTCATAGATCTGTTCCTTTTATTTCGTATTTCACCGCACTTGATAACCATACACAAAAATTTTCCTCGCACAACAATACTAATGAAATGCATGTTACGTACAGCACTAACCAAGGACTACTGGATCTGGATCGTTTCGCACAAGCTGCGCTATAGCGTCGTTATTGTTACCAGGGATATCGACGAACATTTCGCAATCTTTTTACAACTTACGTGAAGCCGACCTTTCCTAAGGTTATAATTCATCGTTGTGTGCGTAAAAGACACGGTAAAGTATTTTGAGGCGTAGGTTAATGGGTATGGTAATAGCCCCTCGGTCGGATGTTCGTGGTTTCAAAACTCTACGGAAGTAATAAAAATTTTCCTTCTATATCTAATCAAAATTACATTGTTATTTTTACTACATTGATAGGTTTGATTGAATCCTATTATTTCTAATACTTTGCAAGTATTGTCGTAACTGTATTGAAGTTTCTTCTTATTTTTATCCCATCATTCTTCTATCGATTGGAATCTGCCTTTGTCGTCCGTAAGTCGTAACTGAAAGCAAAGCAGAAGTGCTCATTGGGTCGTGACGCAGCAGATAGTGCATCCAGAATCGCGCAGAATGCGCAGAATCGGCATAGTTATTTCTGATTTGGCTTGTCCCTGATACTGGCAACTAGTTTCCTCTCTCCTGGAGATACATTTCTGCACCCGATTGTGTGCGTATGATGTACTGTACATATGAAAGAGTGAGAACGTTTCTCTAAAGGATTGCCAATTGCGTAACTTAGGCGGGGTTTGGCTACAATTCCGATATTGCCCCAGTACAATGTGGGAAACACCCTAAGAAGCATATCCAGGCACTACAGACCCATGTCGTTAATCCACCGGGCGCCTAATCGTGCGGTTTGATTACTCTTGCTGAGGTACAGCTCGGAGATTAGGAAATCGACTGACGTAAGCGACTTTGCGAAAGAGGTCTTCGTTATGGTACGGCGACTGTTGAACCGCGAAGTTGGGCCGTTGCTCCCCCGCTACTGCCGTGTTTGTGGAAAGTGGTTAAAGGACGAAGAAACCACGAGCAGGTGTAGGACGCTCACGCGTCACCAGAGACGGCGAAGGTCGGAACCGTAGCCGCTGTGTATAGCAGCGTAGGCGGTTACCTGTGGCAGACCTGACGACGCCTGAATTAAAGCGAACAAAACAAAAACAAAGTTATTCAAATCGGCCAAGCCAACTCTTAGTTTTAGGGAGACTAACCACAGCTATTTATGTTTATATATAAGATATCACTATGGTGTAAGAATTGGCAATTGACTCTAAATAATGTGAAGTGTGAAGTCGCTCACATGAGTACAAAACTTTGTTTACAAGATAAATCAATCAAACGAGAAGGCTGTAATCTCCACAAAATACCTAGGAATTACTATAACTTGAGACTTAAACTGGAAAGAACACGTAGTAATGTCGTGGGAAAGGCGAACCAGAGACTGCCTTTTATTGGCAGGATCCTTGGAAGATGCAACAGAACTACTAAAGAGACTGCATACACTACGCTTGTCCGTCCTTTTTTGGAGTATTGCTGCCCAGTGTGGGATCCTTATCAGGTGGGTTTGACGGAGGACATCTAAAGAGTCCAAAGAAGGGCAGCTTGTTTTGTGTTGTCACGGTAGAGAGGAGACAGCGTCATGGAAATGATACGGGATCTGGGATGGGAATAATTACAACAACGGCGTTTATCGCTGCGGTGTGGTCTACTTATGAAATTGCAATCGCCAACATTCTCCTCCGAATACGAAAATGTATTGTTGATTCCCACGTACATAGGTAGAAATGATCATCACAATAAAATACGAGAAATCAGAGCTCGAACGGAGAGATTCAGATGTTCTTTCTTCCCGCGCGGTATTCGAGAATGGAATGGGAGATGAACCCTCTGCCAGGCACTTAAATGTGATTTGCAATCCCATGTAGATGTAAAGATGAGTTAGGACAACGAGCCAGGTGAGTTGTCTGAAACTCCGCATGTCTAGACAGACGGGGCAGGGACCGGCTGACAGCTCGGTATTCGCTATTTGCGTGCTGTCGACCTGTCGCCGGCTGCTGACCTCGGAAGTTGGCTGCGCTGCGGCGCCCAAAATATAAGGAGGAGGCGAGGTGCGACCGACCAACCGGCGCCGGCCTTCACGTAAAGTACGTGCCGGGGAGGCAGGGCAGCCATCTGCGTCACGACAGCTGCGTACGCGAGTGGCCTCCACACCTTGCTTAATGGCACCTCATCACGCTGCACAACGACTTGTGACTGATAGCATAGTTTTGGTACGTTCCATTCACTTACTAAGTAGGCAGAGAGCGGCCTTGTAGAGCTTTCGATACTTTGCAGCCAGTAACCAGCATCACGATTCCTGCCGAGCCTGGTTGGCAATACACTGCGAACGATGGTAAGAGGATTGCCAATCCCGGTTTTCCCGTGCTAACCAACCAAAAACTTCTGCAAACATTTTTTGCAACAGAGGAATTGGAACTACGAGGGTTGGATCTTAAATAGTGGCAAATATTTATTCACAACCGATAGAAAAGCGATACATGTTCGCACCCGTTACCGTCCTTCAAAATAGTCATCAGCGTTGTGTAGAACCCGTTGCCAGCGACATGGAAGGCGTAGTATACCGTTAGCAGAGCCTGTTCTGTTGATAGTGCGAATGCAGCGGTCTACTGCCTGCCGCGCCGTTTCGTGTGAGCAGTTGCGACGTTTCTCAAGTAAATGAAACCCGCGCGATTATGTGATCGCGCGATTATGGCCGTGTCTGCACACGGCCTTACACCGCTCGGCCACTCCACCCCGGCCCTGGTGTTCCATGACAATGCTCGTCTCTACACCGTTCGTCACAACAGCATTTGCGAAAGTTCGGCTGGGAGCTGTTTGATGAACCAGAGATTTTCATATTTTGTTTCACCTCAAGAAGTTCATGTCCTCCAGCCGCGTTGTGACAACGACGAATAGCTGAAGACGACTGTAGCATACTGGTTCCATTCACAAGAGGCGATACAGGAACACAAGAGTTGATTCCACATCATGACAAGTGTCTCAGTTCTTTTGGTGACTATATCGAAAGTAGCTCAAACCATACACCAAAGATAACGTAGACTGCGCATGTCACTATCTCTGCTGTATTGTGGTTTGAAACCAACATATAAAGTTGCCCCGAGTCACGTGTCTGAGGCTTCGTCATTACGAACGACAGTCTTTCTAATTTACAGTTGAAGTCAAGCGTTGATATAACAATAAAACGGCTTCTCGTATTCCTGTTACACATGTAGTACGAAGAATAACGTGATTTCTCCATATTACTGACACTAATGCGGTGATTATCGTTTTTGCATGTGACCACGCGAAAAGTATTGTCAGTTCCTTTCGCAAGCAACAGAACTACAAATTGTCAATGTTTGTGTTGCACTATGACTTTACCTTTTCCCAACTGATGAATGTGACTTTTGATGGAAAGGTTATTTCAGAGTGTCTTGACTGACTATATACGTCAGCAAGCAAGTAACTTCTGGTGCAAATATGCCATTAATAGCGTTACACAATGCTGAAGATGAATACAGACTGTCCATTTTCCCTACAAAACCACTTCTTGTCATGTACATCAATTTTTTTATCATGTTATTACTGGATGTAAATAGCCGATATTTTTCTTGTTTAACGTTTTGGCTTCAATGTATGTGGCAAAAGTCATAAGATATAGACGCCTGCATAATATTAAAATCGGACATTATGGATGGAAACCGATTTCAGGTATCTATAAAAGCATGGCAAAACATTACACAGGTATTGTTGAGGAATCGTATGAAAACTGATGCTGTTTGTCAAACTGGTATTTCGTCTCCTGTGTAAGCTACAAACTAAAGGACTCACAGTACAACTAAAACAGTCATTCGCTTAAGAACTGCACTTCCGTTGCTTATAAAAAGAACCGTGAATACATTTCATTTAGGCACAGGTAAAAATTGTAACCGTTGCATTGATATTGCGAATTGCGGAGTGGCCAAGCGCATTGAGGCGCTATGATCCGATGCTCCAGGCTGTTGCCCGTCGGGGGTTCGAATCCCCCATCGGTCTTGAATGTTTGTCTCGTCTTTAGTATAAGATAGATCATAAGTATTTTGTAAGTTTAGGGACTGATGACACCACAGTTAAGTCCCATAAGCTTAACAAAAATTTAAAAAAAAAATGTTTTAAAAACTAACGCCCATTGTGCTACTGAATGTGTAATAAGAATACGATAAGACGTTTTATTCTCGAAATCTACGCTTAATTTTCACTAGCAAGAAGAAAAACTGCGACTCTCAGCTGCACGTCATATTGCTTCTAATAATGTAGTGTGTTTCCTGTGACGAGTCACGTGACTTAGATGTTGGTTTCAGTATAATGACGTCATGCACAGTCTATCTTATCTATGGCTCAAACATTGCTTTACCTGTTGTTCTCTTTTGTTTAAAAAAGATACGAGATCATACTTTCTGGTTGCGTCTCGTAGACAATAATAATTTCGTGTGGCCTGGTGCAAATCTTTCAAATGGACGTATCCACATATCAACAATATTCAACAATATTATAAAAAGCCTACTTTGCATCTCACGGTAAAACTGATGTAATGAAGTAATTTGATTGTAATTGTCTTTAGTCATGGCTTTTTGTATCTCAGCGTACCTTTTTAATGAGTCTATCTCTTCCATAATATTATCGACATTCCAGCCTGGACTCCCACTGTTTGACAGTCATATATTTATTAAATACAAATGTTTTTCTTTGTGGATGTTGGAGGACATTCATTGATAATTATTTTCGGATCGGGCTCCGATTTTCTGGTTCCCTTGACTGCTCGTCTTATCTGCTTCGACCATGCGAATTCTAAACTTGTCGCACACTCCTATTGTAGTGTTCTCCGGTCTATTCTCTCTCCTCCTTGCAACTATACCTATATTGTCGCAAGGAATCGGACGATATTTGCGCAACTCTACTGAAATTGTCTGCTCATCGAGTCAAATATATATAATACGTATGGTGCGTGTTCCTTCAGCATTGTATGAAAGAGGACACAGCATTGATCGTCTTAATAACATTATAGTTATGATGTATAATGAGTAAAAAGGAAACGCCGACCCCCGCCTGACATGAGAAAAGCCTGAGAGAGAATATTTACACTTTCGGCTTTATATATATGTATATAATGTCAGTCGAATTGCGCAGAAGTATTTTATTGTATTATAGGTGACCGGTTTCGGACATTGTATCAATTTTCAAATCATGGATATAATGAACGAAACCAATCACTTATAATAAAATAAATTACTTCTGCGCAACTTAGACTGGTATTATATATATTGATCAAGCTGCTAACTTGTTGACCTAACCCCCAGCACGCTGGAAATGAGTAACTTCCGGCTTAGTCGGCACACTAATGCGTATTTGTTGCAAATGGAACTGTGGTGACTGCCTTGTTCTTATCAGTAGCCAGATAAACACTACGTGACGTACAACTGTAGCGTTAACTGCTCTCTGCTCACTTCATCCTTTCCGTTAAACATTTTAAGTGGCTGAAGAATCATTTTAAGCGAATTTGGTACCATTACTGCAACCATCAAATGAATGCGTAGGTACATGGTTCGTGTTTGCCGTGTTAATGGCTGAGAACGTCAATGGGTACATTACCTTTAAGCGTAAAGATTATTTGTGTGGCTACTCAAAAATTTATTTTGCCGCTATTTCGGTTTCGGCAGTCTAGCCATCATCAGTAGCCAATAAATACTGCTTGTCCAACGGGTGCTAGGACTGAAAATTTCATTGAGACTCCTATTAGAGTACTATAGTTAGTAGTCCTTCAGTATCAGCCTCAATGATATCTTCAATCTTGCTTGTTTTGAAGCAGCTATCAGTGAAAGCAAAATGTGAGTCGAAATCCAATTTAAGATTGCGGACGAGAACTGACTGATGATATCCAAGTTATGTTTTGCCTGTGGTTTGTAAAAACGTTCGACCTGGAAATCGTACATAAAATTTATTCTTCCGGAGGGGAATTCAGTTTCCTTCTGTGTTTGGAGTGGAGGGTGGTGTTCGTTCAGTTCTCAAGTTCAGGAAGTTCATGCAGATCAGTATGCAAAATAGATCCGGTCCGACACAAATTTTGAAATTTGTCCAATGATTTTGTTAAATGTCCAGAAGCAGCTAATGTCTTTCATTGTTTTGTGTCTCAACTTACTCAGTGTTTTATCCTTGAGCTGTGCCATTTACTTTCATATTTCTTCTTCCGGTAGTTATAGTCCGTTCACCGAGAGCTGGGACGAAACGTCAAAAGTGTCACGTGAGCGACTACGATCGTTTCCAGAGAAAGTATTCGGTGTTCACGAGATACGAAGGGCTGTACAGAATCCTTGCCGCACGCTTTGCAGCCGGTGGCATCGGCTGGCTGCCGAGCTGACGTCATAGCGGACCCTATGAAACATGGGCAACTATGTAACGAAATGAAGCACGACAGGGAAGATTCAAAGCCAGTTACAATAATGTTAAAAGTACGATGAAACTGAGTTCATTCTGTCAAAACTGATTTGTTTTCATACAGGTTGCTAACAAAACGCTCCATTCATACACAATTTTAATAACATTGCCAGTAATAATAATGGTAAAGGATAGCGAAATAAGGTTCATTCTGACAAACTGAACTGTTTTCATTGACGTTTATACCAAACCGCTCCTCTCTCTCTCTCTCTCCTCTACAATTTCCACACTTACTTTGAACTAAAAATACGACACGGAGGACGCACTTGTTCCAAACTTCTGCAGTCACTGCTTTTTACTGCTTCTTCTTGCAGTTCTTTAACTTCCGGCATTTTGTATGTTTTGTCTTTCGCTGAAACATAGTCTTTGATTGTGGCCCACACTTACTCGATGGGGTTTAATTCACAGCGGTACGGAGGAATTCTAAGAACAGTTTTCCCTGCATTCTTCGCCATTTCATCTATCGCGTATTCGTTGTACGCTTTTCTATAATTTTGAAATATATGTAAAAGTTATTTCTTCAACAAACCGTCTTGAAAACCGAGGTTTTTAGATTTTGCCCACTCTGATATTTCGTGCTTATTGTAATTCGCACTGTAACTTTTTCTTTTCTACGATAATGGTATGGCGCTTTTCAACAACGATAACTGCAAGACGAGGAAGAACATCTTAAAATCACTTCTAGAACGTTCAACTAGTCTTTGAAGCGTCTTTAAAGATGAACTTAAGAGATCCTGAAATCGCCGCTGTAGAACACGCACTAACGAGCTCACACCTGCAATTGAGACGGCCATGCTGACTGCGCGCCCCTGCCTTGCACACCCCTCGACGGCAGCGCTGTGGTCACGCGCCTTGCTGTGTTTACAGTACGTCTCTCGTCTCGGTGAATGGAATATAAGTACAGACACATAAAACAGTTTGCAGTGGCATCGAGCATGTGAGCCTTTGTACAGTTATTTTCGATATTAGAAATGAATAGTAAGAACAGGATGTAAAACCGTTGACCCGTTCCAGGAACTGAGACATGACAATTATCAACAGCAAGCAACGCCACTAGTGACTAGTGCTTGTAGTTTCTGGCTGCAGGCTATCTTGGAAGCAGCCAGTTGTGAGAAGTCTTGTGCCCCTGCAGGCTGCCTGTTCGCTGAACTCCACCGTTAATGTACAGCAGATGCCGCTCGAACACCGTCCAGCTACGCAACACGTTTCGTTTTGCCGTATTCGCCCTCCGTCATCTGCTTATACCGCGAATCTTTCACTTGGGAGCAGTGTGTGCGCTGCTTTGGAACCTCCTGAATGGTTAAAGCTGGTAGCGGAGCGGTACTTGACCCCCTAACGACACCTTTCCCCTAACACGTTCTACTGAATGAGCTATCTACGCGACTCTCGAACTGTTCTCGCAACCTCAAATTTAGCCAATGCGAGGTCTGTTAAAATTAGTTCCGGAACATTCGTGATTTCGTACCACTGGATCTGTGGGACCGAAATGCCGTTGCCTTGAATGTGCAACTGGCGGAAGTGTCATTATTGTACGTCTGTTATTGTTCGGTGCTGTATTGAGTAGAACTTTTTGTATCACAGTTTGCGAATTTCGACATGGGGGACTTAGAGGAACAACGTGTCTGCATCAAATTCTGCGTAAACTCAAGAAGAGCTATCCAGGGACACACCAAATGATGGTGCTACGGTGATGTCATGAATGTTTCACGCTCTTTAATAATCGTCGGACGGAAGATAAAGATGACCCTTGGTCAGTACGCCCTTTGACAAATGTTTGTTCTGGAGCGTTTGTTCTGACAGCGTGGGGGTGGGGGTGGGAGGAAACGGTAATCGCGCAAATTGTGACTAACCATGTAAAAATATATGGCCTTAAGATGATATGTGATCACGAAACCGTTAGCGCAAATAAAACAGTACAGATCCACAACAATTTGCCGCTGATGGTCGATGTAAAAACACTTTGAACATCAATGGACATACGCGAACTTTCGCCGTTAGGACAATGCGGGATGACCGACTGGAGCGCTTCTGCTGACAGCGAGAAATCGCTTCCGCTCTCTCCTCGTGACCACATCGTTTGGAACCTATTCGAATGGAAAATCGTGGCTTTAAGTGGGTGAGAGCTATCGGTAGAGTTAGAGTGCGGCGCAGACCCCATGAAACCATGGACCCAAGTTGTTAACAAGGCACTGATCAAGCTGATGCTGGCTCAACAACGGGGTGCGCTGTTTTCCCGTGGAATTGGTTGGGACATATCGTCTAAACCATTAATTGGGAATGGATTTGTCCCGTTAGTTGGAGACTTTTCAGTCAAAACAATGGCAGAATTTTTATGGTTGGCCACATGGTTTCTCTATTCGTTTGAATAACATCCTGGATCATTCCAGAAAATGATATAACCACCTATATTGTCCGATAGAGTGCCATGGAACGTTTCTCGGGCGAAATAGAGCGGTCAGTTCGTGTAGAAAATCATTTACCGGCATCACTTTGGCAATTATGGACGGCATGGTTCAATATTTGCTACAGAGGACTTCCAACGGCTATTGTATATAAACCACTTCTAATGCAATGAAATATACTTTTATTTCGTTTCCAGTGCACATATTTTCGAATCAGCAGTGAAACTGCTCTTGTGAAAGGACTATTCTGAAAAGACTTGATTAAATAATACCAAAGTGTTACTTTGTTACTGACATTACAGATTTACATTTTTCTCTGCCAGATGCCCAAATTTCAACCGGAGAACAGTGTAGAAAAACGTGATGTATTAACCTCCAGATAGATGATTGTACCAGCAGAGAAGACAACGGCGTCCTCTACGGCATGTTGCAGTTATCAGTCGATTATTTTACAACGTTTAAGAGAGAAACATTTTCTTTTGTTACTACCCTTTAACCAATCTGCACCAAAAATTATTTTTACCATCGAGTGTGCCAGGTAAGAAGGTATTTTCACGATGTCTTCAACCCAGTCGTTTAATCAGATTCTTTCAAGCAATGTTTTCCTGTCATTTAATGTACATACTTTAAATAAGTCCACTGTTAGAAAAGCAGTGTCGAATTAGGAAGTAAAAGATAGTTCCATCACAGTTCTCTGTATGGGAGCAGCGCCTCCCAAAAGTATTGGTTCCATCAAAAGGAAAGAATGATCGCCGTCACCCATCTACACACATACTACCATATTTTCGTACTTTTCAAGACAACGGGGTCACTAGTTCTTTGAAAGCGTATTGTCAGCATATTTACTACAAACTGTTCACTTTCATGACTTAAAAACACACTCCATGGTTCCGATTCCTGTTCAGAAAAATAAAATTAAATTAATAGCTTCAAGTACACTTCGATTTATGTTACTCGCATTTACATATAAAAATAGTGCTGTTACTAAATATCCATGAGTATGCGCCCTAAGAAATGTTTTGTCTTGGAACTTGCGGCGGAAGCTACTTTCATCCCAGCAAACAGCACGGCTTCGAAAAGAAAAGAATAGTTTTCTAATATGATGGGAAAACTGACACAAATGTATCTCGCAATTGACTGTGAGGAAAACCGTTAGGGAACGGAGTAGCGAATTACGAAATTTGCCGGAAAACGGAGTAAATAACTGTAAGAATGTTGCCATTGGTATCTCCCTAGTCCTCTCTCCTTATCCACCCCTTCCTCCTGCCGCCGCCATCCAAGTGCCCTCGCCCTCCTCCTCCCTCCTCGCCCGCCTCTCCCCATCTCTTCCTCTTCTACTTATATTAACGACTTCCTGAAAACCCGGTGTACTCGGGTGTTTATTTATTTATTCCTGCCTTGAGTTAGTACTTCTCCTATACCTTCTCTTTCTGTCCATCTTTTTTTTATATAAAAAAATAATAAAACTATTTATGGAAAAATGTAATTATATGATGTAACAATTTCAAACATGACTGTTAAGATAGCAACTGTTCGTGAAATATAAGACTAACACCAAAGAAAAAAAGACGAAAATAACACAGCTCAGCGGTTGCAAAGCCAGTAATTGCTTACTTGATCATGGTTTCGGCTACGACTAGCGTTCATCAGGAGTAAACCTTGAGTTACATATTAAAATTTTAAACATCTGCGAATTATCAGCGACCATTGCAACGTCAAAGGATGAAAGTGCAGCCCTCAGGTCGCGAAGATAAAATTATTTAACCTGTTTTCGGCTATAACTATGATTGCCTTCATCAGAAAATATAAATTAAACAAATCACATAATTAAAGTTACAAATCAGCTGTAAAGTTTACGTCACAAATTTTTAGAAGAAATATAAGGAGTGCTAGCCAGTAGGGGATGTACGCCTGCAGGCCTGTTATCTGGGACAACAGCAGCTATCGTAAAACGACTTTGACCTGTGTCAATGTAAGGCAGGGGTTCATGAATGTAAATATTTTGAAACATTCTACAACGAAAGCATATATGTTTTCTAACGCAAACTTATGTGTTTTTAAATGGAAACTCTATATTATTTCATCAGCAATCTATAGCATAAAAATCACACAAAAATGCCGTCGATTGCATCGCAATGCGCCAATTAAATCCCGAGATATTACACAGCTAATTTGACGCTTGAAATACACGCGGATAACAGCTAGTGCGTCCCGAGACTCAAGCGAGACTCACGACCGAGTCTTCAGGACGTGCGCTAGTCGCGCGTTTCGCGTATTTGAAGCGTCAAATTAGCTTCGCAACATCTCGGGATGTAATTGGCGTATTGCGATGCAATCAATGGCATTTTTGTGTGATTTTTCATGTTATAGATTTCTAATGAAGTAATATGACATTTAAAAAACGTAAGTTTGTGTTAAAACATGTGTGCTTTCGTTTTACAATGTTTCAAAATATTTACATTCATGAGCTTTTGCCTTAAAATACCAGTGAAAGTCGTTTACGATAGCGGTTGTTCCACAAATATTTTGGTATAACAGGGACACCCTATATATAAAGAAGAAGATGGTAAGTGCAATTAAAGTAACATTTCCTGCATTGTGCATTTATTTCATTAGCCCATCCCTGTCTCTGTTCACCTACATTTCCTTCTTCCTCTGTCCGTCTTCTGCTGCCCCTCTGCCCCCGCCCCCTCTCTGTGTGTATCTCGTCCTTTCACCTGTCCTTGTCCCTCTCTCTGTCAATATCGTCCTCCCCCTTTCTCGACCATCTCCCTCCCCCCTCTATCTCCTTCTCCTCCTAATCCACTCTTCCTCCCCCATGTTTCTATGAAGAAATACATTTGTCAACTTTTAATGATGAGTGTAGAAACGATGACGAAATCTATTGCAAAGTATATTCTGTCATATACCAAATTGTTGATTGCGAGATGTATACATCTTCCCTATGAAAACAATCATACGGGTCTTACATTCAAGGTGGTCAATCAAAAGTAGTCTATGTCGGTTATTAGGTAACGTATAACTTAAATCGTACGTTGGCTTACGGAAGGGAGCCTTTGTGCAAATCCAGGGTAGAATTTGCCTCCACTCCAAATTTTTTTTTTCAGTGTAAAAAAGTAACAAACTCATTGTCAAGTGTCCGCCGTCATGCACCTTGGCTTATCAAACGTTAGCCTATTTGTCGATTTAGGGCAGTGTTTTTCAATCTGTGGGTCGCGACTTCCGGGGGGTCGCAAAGTGTTGCTCGGGGGGTCACCGTCACACAAGGAATTACTTGAGCCATTGAACAACTAGCTCAGTGCTCCTCTGAGTACAAAGGGTTCTGTAATACAAAAATATACGCCTAATGGGAAAGATAAATTTACTTTCTGTTAAAATTATATAATGCCCTGTTTAACATTAATTCTGTATTGAATATAACGTAGATAATGCAATAATTAATTATAACAAAATTTAAAAGAAATTCCTTAAAAATTATACAGTGGAAGCTTTCTTAATCAGCATAATTCGGAACACTAGTTATGCAAAATATACATTTCTCTCGGAAACCATGTAAAATAATGTTTTCCATTCGGAAAAATACACATTAAAAACAGCTGAGCAAATGAAGGAACATTACATACACTGTCTTGGAGATAACGAACATAGTTTAGGGGGTGAGTGGTTCAGGGGGGTTGCCAGAATATTTTCAATTAAGAGGGTTCGCATATTGGAAAATGTTGAAAATCACTGCCATATGGAAACGCGAGGCATTAATGGGCTACTAGGTCCATCTCTATATGCATTTTCTTATATTTACATAAAAATCTAATTACATCCTGCATTGGCACGAGAAATAACTTTCGAAGTTGTCTTTAACATCATTCAAACACAAACGACAACTTAAATATAACCGTTAATCTATGACACCTGAAAACCGTGAATATGTCTCACGCAAACAATCAGCAGAGAGAAAAATGTTCAAATGTTTGTTAAGCTTACGGGACTTAACTACGGGGTCATCAGTCCCTAAACTTACAAACTACTTATCAACTAGCTTATCCTAAGGACGACACAAATATTCATGACCAAGAGGGGATTCGAACCCCCGACCGTAGTGGCCGTGCAGGCCGTGACTGGAGCGCCTCAGTCTCCACGGCCACCGCGGCCGGCTCAGCAAAGAGCACTGCGTTTGCCTTGCTTTGGTCTGAGCACAGTGTGTGTCAAATTCCTGAATTTGTGTCCTGCTTGTGTTACACAGTTTACAGATGAAATCAGCTTCAAAGCTGTCGTTATTCTGTGGGGATGTGATTTGATAACGGTTTCGATTTAGCTGATAATTTTAAGTGACGATTTTAACGATACCCGTGTTCTGAACCTAATTTTCGTTTTCTTCTGTTCCAGGTGAGTACCCAGTGTTGAATGCCTCTACACCATGCAAGTCTTACCTGGTGAGTTGTATTCAGTTTGTCTTCTCGCTCCACGACGATTTCCAAAGTCCTACATCTCGAAACAGCGCAGGAAACTGCACTAAGGTTTTGAATATAAAAAGAACTTTGCAGTTAAACGTGAAATTTAAAAGCATCTTTCTTACGAAATACAGAACTTTCTGTTTAGATTCACATTTACATTCGGGCTCCGAGGATGTCCCATTTTGTGCGAAGAAAAATGGGAACGTTGATAAGTCTATACCTGCAGTAAGTAGTATGTAGATGGTGGTGGAGCCTGTAATCTGCCCAAGGGGAGAGGTAAATATTTCTATGTTATGGGTAATCGCTGTCCCCGGTTTCTAGGGGTTGTACAAGAGGCTAACATTGTGCATACCTGTTTATCCGCAAAATTTGCCAAAATTGTAACATTTTACAGTTACACGGATGGACTGTGTTTTACAACTTCGAGAGGAAAAATCTGAAACGTTAACATTTGATAATCACCCCACTTCCATACAATCGATTGTTTGCGTGGGTCGGAAGCAAGTCTACGATAGAGGATAACAAGTTCTTTGATAACGATTGATGCTTTTAAATGTGCGATGTTTGTGTCGTCATTGGAGTTGAATTTAAAGTAGGGATAACAGTACTTCCATGTGAATCTTAGATTTCGACAGGCTCTGCAACACAAACTCAAAGAATAGATCATAACTTAGTTGTTGGCATTCAGACCTACAACATAGTGATCGATCTCCAGAGACAGAAATATTCCTTTGCTTTTCATCAATGAGAAAGTACTTTTGTACGTATTACCTGTGACTACATCTACAAGTTTGCACTCAAGGTTTGACAAAATTGAACATTCGTTTTTTCCTGGAAACTTTTACTTTGTTGTTAAGCAAGGAAGAGAATGAAACTACATATTATGAGATGGTGAATAAGCTTCGGAGGGAGTTCACTGCTCTTCACGTAGATAACAGTTTGGGTGCAAATCAAGGTACTGCAGATGATTCCAGTTGGACACCAATACGAAGAATTCGTGGAACCGAAGGACTTTTCTAGAAATTCGGCTATACTTAAGTAGTGCTCTCTGTTCTCACCGCAGTCTATAGCAACGCAAAATATGAACGTGTTATCAACCTTGTGAAGGAAAGTAGAACAGACTTTTTTTTATTGTGTAAAGCCTTTTTCAACTACCGCATATCTGCTTAATATATCAAGGAAGTTTTGTTATGTATGTTCCAAACCAATATCCACCACGCCTGATGCAGTTTAAAATGGTTTTATTCTCGATTGGTACGTACATCTAGAAACTTTGGCGTAGGATGTAAGTGGATATGTCCCAAAAGTATTATTGTTTTCATGAAACCGTAGTATGCTGGCATAAAAAAAAAAAAAAAAAAAAAAAAAAAAAAAAAAAAAACCCCTAAACTTACAAACTAGTTATGAACTACTTACGAACTAAGACGGCACAAATATCCATGCCCGAGGGGGGATTCGAACACCCGACCGCAGTGGCCGTGCAGACCGTGACTGAAGTGCCTCAGTCCCCTCGGCCACCGCGGCCGGCTGCTGGAATTCACCATACTTTTTGTCGCATGTGATTTTTACAAATAGCCCTTTTCAAAAGCTGGCAGGAGAAAAAGTAACGAGAACTATTGTTTTTCTCGGAGATGACATTACTGACCGAGAATCTTACACGTTCAATATAATCTCACCCGTTATTTACGACATTTCGCCGTATGTCTGGAAGGCGTCATATATCATTTGCGCGTCAATTTTTGATGACGACGCGTATTGCCTAGATGGCGTGGCTGTTTTTCAACTTGTGGGTCGCAAAGTCTTGCTCCGGAGGTTGCGGTCGCAGGAGGATGCAGTAGCGGCATGTTCGATAGCAAACCTACGTTTCGTGACGTTCAACTACTGTGGCAGAGGGGGCACACGAAAGTGAAAGGATTTAATAAAAGTAGCTTAATTAACAAGTCATCCGTAAGTGGAAAATTGTCTTTCTTGTGAGACGTTTCGGGTGGCCCTTAAATGAGACAGCGAAAGAGTGACAGATACAAGATTGGTTGGTAGCCCTGCACGAAGTCAGACGTGCGGTTTCAGTGCGATCGCAAAAGATAAATAATTTAGGTAGAAATAAAACGTAGTTTAACAATATAAGTAGCTGAAACCATTTATTAGTGTGCTCTTAAAGCTTACCATTCAAGGTTTTTCTTTTATTCGCTTATTGATCCAGTAATCACTAAAAGTTCGGATTGTTTACATACGTCCTTGTTAGGCCTAAATTCCGAGTGTGCATATTTAGCGTTTCTCCGTAATTTTAAATGCATTTAACACATATAACTAACTTAATACGTTTATTAGTGTGCTCTTCAAGCTCACCATATTCTTTTCTTTTTTCGCACATTGTCTCAGTAATCGCGATAAGTTGTTTTGTGTATATTCATAGGCCAAATTCGCGAGTGTGCTGATTTAGTGTTATACCGCAATTCTAAGTGTATTTACCAACAGCTTACACGAATTTTAGTCTAAACAAATCTAGTAATCCTTTGTATCTGTAGTTAATACATATTGTCGATAGAACATAAGTAACAACGCAGCTGTTGTGACAAGTGGTTTCATTGGGGGGGGGGGGGGGGGATGTAGCGGTGTGGGAAAGAGGGAAGCAAACGAGTCTCTTCCTTTGTTTTGCAAAGTGTGTTCAAGGGACAGAAAAATAGTCGAAGAGGAAGGGAAGATTAGAGCCCTTCAGGCTGAACTGGATAGTGCTAGGGAGGAACTTAAGAGGTTAAGGGGGGAGAAGGATGAGCAGGGGTGGGAAGTAGTAGCAGGGAACAGGGGCCACAGAGACAGTATAGTTCCTGACAGTTTCACAATTGGCACAACCTACAGATTTGCCTTGCTACCACGGTTAAGTGAGGAAGAGGCTCCTTTATATGTAGGTGCAGTTAGGAAACAACAGACTTTCACTAGGAAACGAACAGTTTCAAAAAAAGTAGATAGTAGGGGGAAAGTTCTGTAGTTAGAAAGTAGTCATGGAAGAGGTGTGCGCCAGATTTTGCAGGAAAAACCTAAGATACCAGGCACAAACTTTTTCAAGCCCAGTGCAGGTCTTAGCCAGGTGGTGGAGGATATAGGTTCCTTGTGTAAGGGTTTCACAAAAGAGGATCATGTTGTGATAGTGGGTGGAGTGGGAAACAGCATTGATAGGGATCAGGGCTACAATATTGAGTGTGACCTGATTAAAATAGCTTCTGCAACGACCCAGACAAATGTTGAACTGTTGCCTGCTTTTTAATGCGGTATGATCGACCCCAATGGAACCGCTCTGTCAGAAGGGTCAATATGGAGATTGATCAACTGCTTAGGGCGGCTACACTGTCGGACATAGGTTTGGTTCCTGTTGATGCTATTGATAGGTGGGATTTCACTAGGCATGGCCTGCATCTCAATAGGAAAGGGAAGGGGAAACTTGCTGGATTGATAGCAAAATCCTTAAGGGGGGGACACTGCAATTCATGGAAGTACTTCTTTTTTAGGCTAAGATCAGTCCAGTGAGAAGCTCAGACAGGCAGTGCTAAAAATGTTGAAAAATTAAATGTTTCTAAAAAAAAAGTAAAGTAAAAAATAATGTTACTATCTTTCACCAGAATATTGGGGGACTAAAGAATAAAATAGATGTGCTTTTGGTTTGTTTAGATGATATAGAAACTGATAATGTAATAGATATAATGTGCCTATCTAAGCATAACATTGTCACTGGTATGAAAAATGTGAATGTCTGTGGATATAAATTAGCTTCAGATGTAAGAAAGAGATAATAAGATAAGAGGAGGAGTTGCCATATATGTCAAAAGCTATCAGTGTCAAAAATTTAGAAAAAAAAAAGTTTTGTGTAGAGCAGCATATTGAAGCATGTGCCTGCCAATGATGATTAGCTTACAATTGTAACAGTATGTAGGTCCCCTTCAGGAAACTTTCAGTTATTTCTGAAAAACTTGGATGCCTTGTTGTGCTATCTGTCAGATAGGGGGAAGCAAATTATTATTTATGGTGATTTCAATGTAGATTCACTGAAAGAGTGTAATAGGAAGAAAGACCTGGAAGTATTATTTGGCTCATTCAATCTGACATCCGTTATTGATTTTCCTACTCGGGTAGTAAAGGACAGCAGTACATTTATAGATAACTTTTTTATAGACCAAGATAAGTTTAACAACATAAATGCTTGTCCCGTTGAGAATGGTCTTTCCGATCATGGTGCACAGCTAGTAACAGTATATGACATAGCTCCGTTCAGTAATTCGAAACAGTCCTCCAGAATTGTGCTGTCGATTAATGCCTTAACAACTAGAAATTTCAAAGAAAGTCTACAGCAGTTAGACTGGGATGAGGATTATAATGAACATGATGTTAATTTAAAATATAAATTATTTCATGATACATTGTTAGGGTATTTGATCACTATTTCCCCAAGAAATAAGTAAAATTTAATTGTAAGAAACTATACAAAAACCATGGCTTACTAAAGGAATAAAAATATCTTGTAACCGAAAAAGGGAACTATATTTGTCTGCAAGAAAGAGTAATAACTCAGAAACAATAAAGTATTATAAAACTTACTGTGCTACATTAAGAAAAGTTATTAAAAAAATCAAGAAGCATGTGCATCATGTCTGAGATTAGCTCCTCTGATAATGAAATTAAAACAATTTGGAATATTATTAAAAGGGAGACAGGGCAACCAAGAGCAGAGGAAGAGGGTATTACCATAAAAAAATGAAAACTTTATTAACAAAAAGTCAGAAGTTGAAAACATTTTTAATGATTACTTTTTAAATGTTGTAGAGAAAATAGGATCTAAATGTTCATTAGAAGGAGCAAGGCAATTAATGGAAGATGCCATACCTACAAAATTTGATACAATCGAAATTCCACCCACCTCTCCTTCAGAAATTAGGAAAATAATAAACTCTCTCAAGAGTAAACGGTCGTATGGAATACATGGCATTTCCAGCAGGTTATTAAAAACTTGTTCCCAGGAGATAAGTCGGATTCTCAGTCATATTTGTAATAGCTCTTTAAAGCAGGGTATTTTCCCGGATAGACTGAAATATGCTATCGTTAAACCTTTGCATAAAAAAGCGGATACGTCCGATGTCAACAACTACCGCCCCATCTCACTTCTTACAGACTTATCAAAATTATTTGAAAAAGTTATCTATTCTCGAGTTGCTTCATATATTAGTAAAAATAAAGTTCTAACAAAATGTCAGTTTGGTTTTCAAAAAAGCTTTTCAACTGAAATGCTATATATACGTTCACTGATGAAATATTAAATGCTTTGAATAACCGGACATCACCAGTTGGGATTTTTTGTGATCTCTCAAAGGCTTTTGATTGTGTAAATCATGGGATTCTTCTAGATAAGCTTAAGTATTATGGTATGAGTGGGACAGTGCACAAATGGTTTAAATCATACTTAACCAGGAGAGTGCAGAAAGTTTAAATAAGCAGTTCACATGATATATATGAAACAATTAATTTCTCTAACTGGGGAGTTATCAAAAATGGGGTCCCACAAGGTTCGGTCTTGGGTCCCTTGCTGTTCTTAATATATATTAATGACTTGCCATTCTACATTCACGAAGATGCTAAGCTAGTACTTTTTGCTGATGATACAAGTATAGCTATCACACCTGACAAACAGGAATTAACTGATGAAATTGTAAATGATATCTTTCAGAGAGTTATTAAGTGGTTCTCTACAAATGGACTCTCATTAAATTTTGATAAAACCCAGTATATACAGTTTCATACAGTAAATGGCAAGACACCATTAATAAATTTAGACTTTGAACGTAAATCTGTAGCTAAGGTAGAATATTCAAAATTTTTAGGTGTTTGCATTGACGAGGGACTGAATTGGAAGAAACATACTGACTATCTCCTGAAACGTTTGAGTTCAGCTACTTATGCTATCAGAGTCATTGCAAAATTTGCTGATATACATCTCAGTAAATTAGCTTACTACGCCTATTTTCATTCATTACTTTCATATGGGATCATATTCTGGGGCAATTCAACATTGAGTAAAAAAGTATTCATTGCACAAAAGCGTGTAATCAGAATAATTGCTGGAGCCCATCCAAGAGCATCCTGCAGATATTTATTTAGGGATCTAGGGATCTTCACTGTAACTTCACAATACATATGATCACTCATGAAATTTGTGTTTAACAATCCGAGCCAATTCAAAAGTAATAGCAGCGTGCATAGCTACAACACGAGGAGAAAGGATGATATTCACTATTCAAGGTTAAATCTAACTTTGGCTCAGAAAGGGGTGAATTATGCTGCCAAAGTTTTTGATCACTTACCAAGTAGCATCAAAAGTCTGACAGATAGCCAACTACTATTTAAAAAGAAATTAAAGGAATTTCTGAATGCCAACTCCGTCTACAATGTAGACGAATTTTTAGATAAAACTTTTAAAAAATGTAATAAAAAATCCTTAAAATATTGATTGTCAAGTGTAGACAACATTTACTAGACTGGCACGTTCCACATCATGTCGAAATGTCGTATATATGATATATGGAACAAGTATTAATCTAATCTAATCTAAACCAGAATTATGATGATGGACCGACCGAAACGCGTACCAATGTAGCCATTTTTCCACCTTATGATGAATTGTTAATTAAGCGACTTAACAGCTTTTGTACAGAACTGCTACAGTTATTTACAACTGTCGCATTCTTCTTGTATGACTTCGTCACACGTCCGAATATGGTTATGTCAGAAAAACAAATATCACTAACATAATATTATGTTAGTCAATGCATAAAAATACCTTTATACTACTGGGTCATAGTTGTTTGCTGCTGGTAATGTGCTTTCAGTGCAGTATTATTTTTAATAAATTAATTTCAATACTTTGCTGCTAGTTCAGGGTTTTAGTATCCTTTCGAAAAAATCCATGGCACCCTTAAAATATTACAAAATGAAACATCAGCTATTATCGTTTTATACTCGCACAATACTACAGTTCACCAATAATCACGCATCGTGGTTTATTACTCTTGACAGCAAAACCACACATCAAATACGTGTAATCATAAAGCCTTTCTTTCAGTTTTTATTCGTTTCCGCTGCTGCAGCTTTCACCAGATGTGGATGGCTGCGCAGATCTTAGATACATCTAAGAAAGAGAATTAAATACTTTGCCCTTCGAATCACTGACATAGTTTTATTATGGGCCTGGGGGGTCGCCGGGCATTTTAACTCGGAAAGGAGGTCACGCGTTCAAAAAGGTTGAAAAACACTGCTTTAGGGCATCAGGTAAAGTCATTTCCAATTTCATCCAGATATGTCCAATATCTTTCATGTAACCGATCGGTATTTAATTTTCACCATTCCACAGGCTGTTTTAAAACCGGTTGTTAGTTCAGTGGGACGAACATACTCGTAAGTGATGAGTCACGTCACTTGGGCAGCAGAAAGTTTCGGGGCACGGGTTCTTCCCTCTTCGCTTAGCGGAAAAAGTGGGCCCACCGACGCGTCACCGGAAGGCGTGAATCTGTGCGAAGTGCTTCCACAACAAGAGCCTTTGTCTGCTTGCCACGGCAGCTTTGTTCTCCATAACCTGCGTGCGCCATCGCGAGCGCCTCTCTGCGCCAATAACTGTAAGTCTTGTCCTTACGTTAGCTGCCTTTATAGGTACCAAAGCATTTGAATCAACTCCATGTTTATATTTGGCAGTGTTTAGCAAAATGTGATCTTGGATTCCGCTATCGGAATTGCTACATTTCGTAATAATGTTGGGAAAAGCTTGATGAACGTAACAACAAAGCGTCTTTACATGACTCACTACTTCATTTAGTAAAGTTGTCGAACCATGAGTGCAGTGAATCGTGATGATGTTTAAACCGTCAATGAGTAATTATTATTCTGTATTATTTTTCCTCTGCTAAATGATTGTGAAAATAGAAAAGTTACATCACCGAACAAGTTACTACTTTTAATATCCAGGGCTGTAACATACACATGTGAAAAAGATTACAGTCATAAAATTTCTAAATTCAGTAACATATGCGAGATCATTACGAGGACACTTCATAATGAGATGACTACATGCAGCCGAAATACGATTTCTCCGCGATGTAGCGGGAGTAGCCCGATTGTATCCTATTAGAAACGATTAAATACGAGATAACCTAAGTGTAAGCAGTCTGTTAGAAGTTGTAGATTATTATCAACAGAAATGGTGGGAACAAGTACAACGTACGAGCTAAAAGGTAGTCCCGAAGGCAATTCTTCAAAGTGTAGAAGGAAAAAAAAAAAAAAAAAAAAAAAAAAAAACTGTCCGGCCAACAAAAAGATGGTTAAAATAAAATGGAGACGCAACGGGCTTAAATATGCAGGTTGCAGTGAAAAAAAAAAAAAAGAAATAGAGAAATGTTACTATTACTTGCGTGTCTTATCGTTTAGAGATCTTAAATTCTCTTCATAAGAGTTAAAATTTTATTATCAAATATAACTTGGTGTACAGTAACCAGCTGAGAGATTTAGAAACGTTGTAGATACTCTGTGACCAAGAACGCAACATGTGCTATTAAATGGTGCCGTTGAGACAGAGCTACGAAGAGTATGACGGCTCGGAGTCGCCGCGACGTTGATACTCCACAACACGACATGTTGGTTACCGAGTCTCCCAGTCCGTTGGTTGCATACGTGATATCTGGTTGCGCAATGTGTGAAAAAAATGTTTAATTTAAAATTCATTGCATGAAACGATGTTTCCAGGCTTCCTGATGAATTATAGACTTGCAGATAAAAAAAAGGTTGAATCGTTTTCTTATCTAGTGAGTGGCGGTGGGCACTTTTCGTACTACTACTATTTCCCTCTTTTCCTATTCTTAACACGAATGTTTAGCGATAAGAATGATTGTTGGTAAACTCCGAGTGAACACGAATTTCTGTAGTTTTTACTTTCATGGTCTTTTCACGAAGTATACGTAGGAGAAAGCAATATTTATTAGCTCACAAAATGAAAACTGAAATTATTCTGAAATTTACCGCACTTCTGTTGTGATCACAATATCATTTTTGAAATCGATTAAAAAATTTCACAGGCGATGGACTAAGTCAGAAAAGAATTACTTTTTAAGGAAAATATATTTTTAAAACCGACTAAAACTATAAAATAACTTCTCTTAATCCCATATAAATTTCTAACCTGGTACAGATAGCTCTAACATTTGTGCTTGTGACTTTAAATAGCTACGACAAATCTCGTGCAATTTAAATTGAAAAACGTGGAGAGCATGGAATAGATGATAGTAGAAAGTAGATGTTGCTGAGAAAAATTACACAACATTTCATGTAATTTGCAGTAGAACAAAATCGTTAGTAACTTTGATGAACTGTTTGTGTGTCAGTTATTTAATGCATACATGCATAAGGTCATTACAAAGACACTCCATAACGAGGTGAGGAAATGTACGTAGATAATACTATATAAAGTTATGATAATACCAGCAGGTTTGAAAATTGGATCATAAAGCAGAAAGATAGAAGCCGACTGCAAGCAGCCGAAATACGATTTCTCTGCAGTGTAGCGGGAATAACCCGATGATATAGTATTAGAAACGATTAAATAAGAGATAACTTTCGTGTCAGCAGTCTGTTAGAAATTGTAGATTATTATCAACAGAAACGGTACTGAAAGGTACTCCCGAAGGCAGTTGTTCAATGTGTAGGCCTAATTTCTGGGAGAAGAAAGAACTGTCAGGCCAGATGGCGCATATGAAAGTACAATGAGACTGTCTTAAACTGTAACAAATATTATTTTCAATACAAACTAATGTTTATTTAAATATATACCCCATATTATTTCTTATACAATCAGTAGCATGAAAAATCACAAAAAGAATGGCGTTGGTTACATCAGAATAACTCAGTTGCATCTGGAAAAAATGTGAAGCGAAGTGATGTAGTATACCGTTAGCAGAGCCTGTTCTGTTGATAGTGCGAATGGAACGGTCTAATGCCTGTCGAATCTTTGGAACAGTTCTGAAACAAACGCCACGAAGTGGATCCTCATTTTCGTAATCAAATCAATTTCTGCATTTCCATCAATTCATGGGGAACCCAACGTGATGCAATGCCCAGGAGTTCCTTCTGAATGCGAAGGACACTCTTACGCGCTAATCCGTGGGCGAGCTGACGAATCGTCTAACGTCAATCACTGTCCACTAACGCGACGACAGTACGCACTTATTCAGAGACGCTAGGACGACCTGCCCGATGCATGTCTGCTACAGTTTACCGAACTTCGTTGAAGGCTTTTACCCAACGTGCCACTGTTCTGTACGGCATTGCCGATTCCTCACACACCTCTTGAAGACCTTGATGACACTGTCGTTCTGTACGAAATAAATCACGAAATAATGTAGATAGAGAGGTAAAAATTAACACATGATTGAAACGACATGGGGTTTTATTAAAAAAAAAAAAAAAAAAAAAAAAAAAAGTGCGACAGATGGCACTTCATCTGATCAGAAAAGCAATAATTAACATAACAAATTAGGAGAAAGCAGATGTCCTTAACAGGAAATACTCAATATGTTCACCATTATTCCTCAACAATAGCTGTAGTCGAGGAATAATTTTGTGAACTGCACTGTGAAGCATGTACGGAGTTATGGTGAGGCATTGGCGTCGGATGTTGTCTTTCAGCATCCCTAGAGATGTCAGTCAATCACGATACACTTGTGACTTCAGGTAACCCCAAAGCCAATAATCGCACAGACTGAGGTCTGGGGACCTGGGAGGCCAAGCATGAAAGTGGCGGCCGAGCATAGGATCATCACCAAACGACGCGCGCGAGAGATCTTTCACACGTCTAGTAATATGGGGTGGAGCGCCATCCTGCATAAAAACAAATGCCCTCCGCTTCACTAAATCGCGAGGTAACAGTTCGTGATGCAGATGAATTTTGTAAGGATAGCATCGGAGGGTTGCCTAAGTGTCAACCAAGCAGTAGTGTATGAAATGCACTTCCCGGTGCATAGACGAACCCGCTACAGTCTTCATTTCTTCCTGAACTGTCTCAGCAGCATTACGCCTTGTGTTTGGTCTACCACTACGGGGTCTATCGTCTAAACAACCCGTGGCTTCGAACTTCGAAATCATTCTCGCCACAGCTGCATTTGTCAACGGACCTTTACCCGTTCGAATCCCCTTCCTATGGCGATAGTATCGTGACGCTGAACTATCACATTCCCCATTCTGATAATACAGCTTCACTAAAAGCGCCTTTTCAGGTAACGTCAACATGCTGCGACTGCTGGTGCATCTGATTCTCTCTCTCATTACAGCTCTTTTTATACACGATTTTCATGCGCAGTCGCCGGCCGCGGTGGCCGAGGGGACTGAGGCGCTCCAGTCACGGCCTGCACGGCCACTACGGTCGGGGTTCGAATCCCCCCTCGGCATGGGTATTTGTGCCGTCCTTAGTTGTAGGTAGTTCATAAGTAGTTTTAAGTTTAGGGACTGATGACCCCGTAGTTATGTCCCATAAGCTCTACAAACATTTGAACATGCGCAGTCACTGACGGTTTACTGTGCAGCGGACATTTTTTGAACTTTTTTTTCCTAATAAAACCCCATGTCATTTCAAGCATGTGTGTCAATTTTTAACTATCTACATTATTCTAGTTTTCAAATTCATACTGACTTTTTGATCACCTGGTATATTAAAAATAATGGGTATCAGTTTAAAAAACGTAATTTTGTGTTGAAAATAATACTTCTTTAAGTTTTAGACTGTCATAGTATATAGTCCCTGTTGTATGTTCATGCCCTTAAAGATCGTTTTTGAATCAGTATTGTTTTTCCGCAGAAATGTGGAGTGAAAAGTTAGTAAAGCAGGGCTCCGTGTATAGGAATGGAACACCTCCCTGGAGCAGGAAACAGTGAGAAAGGGAAACAGACGAAACAAATTGTCTCATAAGCAACGAGCACAAACTAGATCAGTGCGTCAGAGTGGGGAGGAGGATGAGGTCGGATGGTAGACAGGTGCCCACGGCCAGAGTGGGGCGTGTCGCGGCGACGCGGCGGCTCGTGAGCAGCGTGGCGTATCGTGTCGTGGCGCCGCACACAATGGCGCCTCACGCCTGCTGCCTATTGTCACCACGTCTCGTAGCGGGACCGCGGCCGCGGGATCACTGCCCGCACCTCCCCAAGGGGAGGGGGGGGGGGTCATGCAGAAGCCAAGTGCCGGCAATAGGGAGCAGGTGCTGACGACAACATGTCTGCCTATACCCAGACACCAAAACAAGTTTTGCATCACACACCAAGCAAAAGTTCTATCGTATTCTACGCTATGGTGAACTGGTAAGTATAAAGTTAACGAACGAAACCCAACGAATCCCTGCTTTTGTTTTCTCAAACAGAACTTAAAATCACTTATCTCGAGGGATGCCCTGATGTAGCAACTCATTTAACAAAATGTTACATGACCAGTCTTTCCAACTCCATCTTTAAATCATTTTTCACATCAATTTTTATTTTTTTATTTCCCTTTTCCCTTTTTCCTTGTGTCCTACTTAAGAGTGCAGCAATCATAAATGAGCCCTTTAACCGCTGACGTATCCTCGGTCTTGTGACAGTTACGTGTAGTTATGTAATGTTTATAGGCTGACGTCTGCTGGTCGTCTGTCGCAGTCAACAGTCTGCTGACTGTAGGCTTTCACCTTACTGACTCAGAATCTGTTGGCGTCGCATTTACTACAAAATAAATAAATAAATAAATAAAAATAAAATAAAATAAATATATATAAATAAAAAATGTTCAAATGTTTGTAAATCTATTGGACCAAACTGCGTGGTCATCAGTCCGTAGCTTACAAACTACTTAAACCTAGGTAAACTAACCTAAGGAGAACACACACACCCATGCCACAGGGAGGACTCGAACCTCTACGGCGAGCAACCGCGCGTTCCGCAGCGAGACGCTTTAGACCGCTCGGCTACTCTACCGCACTGACTACAGAGCCAATGAACTGATTTTAACAAATTTCTCTGTCACAATTTTGCGTTGTAGCACACACCACACACACACACACACACATACAGACACGAGGGGGGACTCGAACCTCGGACGGGAGTACCGTGCAATTCGTGACTTGAGGCCTCAGACCGCAGGGCCATTCGTGCGTGGTTGTCACTAGAATTAGATGTGCCGTACAGTACTGACATCTCTTATTTTAGAAAGCATAATGGAGAACGGCGACCTTAAAATAGTGGTTAAAATTAAAATTAAAACAGTTCAGATCACAGGATTCTGTGATCTGGACTGTTTTATTTTTAATCTGTCAAGTATTCACGATGACGGCACACGTATATTAGAACAAACCATATGCTTCTAACATTTGCTAGTCCTGAAGAAAAAAGTCACAGTAAGCCAATGCTATTTCTTCTGATACGGATTCAAATGATGACTAGGCCAAGGACTATCCGGAAAATTTTACCGCCTACCTCTGTGATTAACAGAACTCGAGATATGGGATGTTCAGGAATAACAATATCGCATTAGGCGTTTTGGAAAATGCTAATACCGCAGTATTTTCTTGATTTTAAGCTTGCCACCACTGGCTGATGTCGGAAAAGGGGATGTCTTCTATCCTCGCACTGTCTGATTCTTTCCTCCATCGCCTACGTTTGCCGTCTGATCTATGGGGGAGCTATTCCAGAACACATATAAAAAAGATCACGGTTTGGACGCCTGAAGCCTACAAACCGTGATCTCCGTTATATGTATTCTGCAATAGCTCCCCCCACAGATCAGACAGCAAAGATTGGCGATGGCTGAAAGAAACAGACACTGCGAGGATAGAAGACATCCGCTGTTCGGACATCAGCCAGTGGTGGCAAGATTAAAATCAAGGAAAGACTTTATTAAATTTGAACATCCAGTAAATGAAAGTCAATGTTCAACCAGAGAATCGATGAGGAAACAGAAATAGGAAAAAATGCAGCTTGCCATGTTGTAAAATCAAAGAAACATTTCCAGCTGTATCTCAACTGGAATGGAGAATCTGGAAGAGCCTAAATAGACTTAGGTGTCGAATGGGAAGATCAAAGGATAATCTGTTCAAGTGGGGATACGCAGAAGACGAGCCCTGCCAATGGGGTTAAAAACAAACAATGACACATCTGCTGAGCTGTCCATCCTCGCCGGCGCCATGCACTTTCCGAGACCTGTGGTTGGCCGACGACGCTGCAGTGAGGTGCGCCGAACACTGTAGAGAGATATGAGCCTGCTAAGGACAACAATGATGTGTGATGCGTGAAAATCATGACTGTATATATGAATATATAATTAGTACTTAGTTTTCATTTGTAATCTAGTATATGTAGCCTATTAATTAATTACAGATGTAGCTCAGGCACTATCAAATAAACTGGGTGCACGGTACGATAAAGGCCGTATTACACGACACACCTAACGTTCGCGAGTGTCTAGACGGCCTGCCACCTAGCGACTAAACGGCTGAAGCTACGCTTTTAGCAGGCGGTTTATCCGCCGTGAAATAGGAACGGTTCTATACTGCCGTGGATGCGCGCATGCGCAGTAGAGGTGATGTATGCGCGCATGCGCAGAAGCTCTTTCCAGCAAGCCTTCTGCTGCTTTCTTCAAGAGAGTGTAGAAGACACGTGTGTTCTACTAACCTTCGGATACGAGTTATTGAACAGTTTTCGTAGAGGCTTCAGAAATAACTACACATCTAAAATATAGATAAACAATATGCGTGTACCAGCACAGCATAAAATACAGTATATAATTCTGTATAGGCCTAATCATGACGTATTTAATGCATGGCGCATAACATAATAATAATAATTCGTACCAGCTTGACATAAAACTATTTGGTTCATTAGTCTGTATAATAACTAAATTCCAAGCTAACTGCAGAAAAGAAACTTAAATACAATCAGATATTTACTATAGGGCGAACATTTGAATTACACTTTATGCCAAAGCTTGGATACCATATGCGACTGAATGTTAATTGACGTAAATAAAGCCATTTGATTTAACCAGCTTGATGTAAAACGAACTATGTAGTTCATTGCTCTGCATAACCATAACGAAATTCCAATATAGCTGCACAACAGAAACGTAAAAGTAAATATTTGCTTGTATCAATAAGACATCAACGAACAGTTTTGTTCACAACTCCGTGAAATGATAACGTAATTTCATGCTACCTAGACAAGAGAACAATAATTGCTTAAGAAACGCAAACCTGTACTTCTCAAAAGGTAATTGTGAGCAAATAAAAGGTTGATAAAGAGATACGCTATCCCTCGTAACGAATAAACATGTAAACAAGCCCGCACCTGTGAAGGTGTGCCTTTGAGACACTCGTCCGAACTTGTACACGTCAGGTCTGCGGTGTAACAGGACGGACGAAAACCTTGGCGGTTCCAGTCTTATACTCTCGGGGCTCTGGTGCGGACTTGTGTAAGATAGGTGTGTCGTGTAATATCGGCTTAAGAGTGGAGACGCCGTGTGGTGGTCGCCACGCGCTGCTCTTGTGTACACGCACCGCGTCCCCAGCCGTGGCTGCGCCGTCCTATTTCCGGGTAGGGCCACAGCATCTCCCGCAGCGGAAAACGAGCAACCTGCCCCCTCTCGGTGACATGGCTGCCGGCAAAAAACGCGCTCTGATATTAAACGGGCCGGGAGGTGTTTTTCTCTGCCGTTTTTGTGCTTGCTTGCTTGCTTACTTCTGCCGCTATATCCGACAAGCGTATTCCGGGAGTCACTGTTATGAGAACCACACTAAACATCAGCAGCAAAATTCTTAAAGACGTATCACACTGGTTACCGCAGAATAATGTGATTACTGCAATTCATGAGAAAGTAGCGAAAGCTTATCTAGCACGGTTGTGAAGCTTGTGGATGTCGTACATTGTGGAAATATAAACACCAGTTGCTAGTTGTTGGCTGCAGTACGGCTACATCGACATATTTACTCTGCAAATCATATTTGCCGGCCGCGATGGCCGAGGGGACTGAGGCGCTCCAGTCACGGTCTGTACGGCCACTACGGTCGGGGGTTCGAATCCCCCCTCGGGCATGGATATTTGTGCCGTCCTAGTTCGTAAGTTGTTCATAAGTAGTTTGTAAGTTTAGGGACTGATGACCCCGTAGTTAAGTCCCATAAGCTTAAAAAAAAATCATATTTAAAAGCCTGACAGAGGTTTTATCGAACCGCTTTCATAATGAAACTTCCTGGCAGATTAAAATTGTGTGCCAGAACCGGAACCCGAACCTGGGACCTTTGCCTTTCGCGGGCAAGCACTCTACCACTGAGCTATCCCGACACGCCTGACGGTGCCGCCCCACAACTTCAATTCTGTCACTACCTCGCCTCCTACTTTCCAAACTGCTCAGAAGCTCTCCTGCGAACCTTGCAAGACTAGCAATCCTGAAAGAAAGGATATGGTGGAGACATGGCTTAACCACAGCCTAAGGAATGTTTCCAGATTGAAAGCTTGGAAAGTAGGAGGCGAGGTACTGGTAGAATTGCAGTTGTGGGGCGGCACCGTGAGTCGTGTCGGGATAGCTCAGTGGTAGAGCGCTTGCCCGGGAAAGGCGAAGGTCCCAGGTTTGGGTCCAGGTTCTAGCACACAATTTTAATCTGTCAGGAAGTTTCATATCAGCGCACACTCCGCTGCAGAGTGAAAGTTTCATTACGCTTTCATAATATTTCGTACCGTTCCATTAGATTAGGTTAGTACTTGTTCCATAGATCATGAATACGAAACTTCGTAATGATGTGGAACGTGTCAGCAAAAACGTATTCTCTAATAAGCGCGGTAAAAAGAACACCAAAATCTTTCAGTTTTCGATCTCATTCCTCTTATTGTATTATGATGATCCTGTATCACTACGCAGGTGAGTGCTAACAAAATCAAATTCAGAGGAGAAAGTTGGTGGAAGACATTTCGTAAATAGATATCGCCTCAAGGAATAACGCCTTCCCTGCATCGCGATAGTACAAAATGAGCTGCCTTTCTCTGAACTTTCTCTATATCTTCCGTCAGTCAATGAGGAACCCACAATGCGCAGCAATTATCCAAAACAGGACGGACTACAATACGCAGTTTCTGTAGTAGAACAGTTGCAGCTCCTCAGTATTCTCCCAAAGAAACATAGCCTTTGGTTCGCCTTTCCTACAATATTTTCTATGTGTTCTTTCAAATTTAAGTTGTTCCTGTTATTTCTAGGTATTTAGTTGAATTGTAAATTTGATTTAATTATAGTGTAAATCAAGTTGGACAGATTTCTTTTAAAAGGAAGGAAGATTAGTGTTAACGCCCCGTCGACAGCGTGGTCATCAGAGCCGGAGATTTCTTTTAGTGCTTATATTGATGACTTCCCACTTTCCATTGTTTGGGGGTCAATTGCCAATTTTCGCAACATGCCGTTATCTTACATAAATCGTTCAGCAGTTGCTTTTGATCTTCTGGAGACTTTATTAATTGATAAACGGCAGGATGATCCCCGAACAGACCAAAAGAGCTGCTCAGATTATCCCCTAAATCGTTTATACAGACAAGGAACAGTGGGGAACCCATAACACTTCCCTGGGAAATGCCCGATATCACTTATGTTTTAATTGATTACTTTCCATGAATTACCATGTACGGTATTCTTTCTGGCGGGAAATCGCGAATCCGACGTAATTTACTTCCACTGTTGAAATTGGTTGCAGACCATCTAAAGAGAAACTCTGCGCAAGTGATTTGTTGTTATGTGCACCACATATTTAGTAGTTAAGTCGAATGAGGCTGATCTATTGCTTGCCGGCCAAAAACCTTCCTTTACACTGTATATTGTCGCATTTGATAAAGCGTTTAGAACATTGTACTACCAACTCAATCTTTTTAGTAAATTTCGTTACTACAAACCTCCAATACATTTACATTGCAGTGTCCTAACTTACACTTTCTGTTCCATAGTAAACATGCATAAATGGACGTTAGAGTCAAAGTTAAATGTAAAACACTGTTGAAATAGCACTAATTTGGACTGAAAATTAGTCAAGAAATGTTATATTAGAGATATATTTTTTCTGTAATTGAAAAGTAGTAAAAAGAGCCGAAAGTAATGAAACAAAATGAAACACTAAAAAATATCCTGCCGTTCTTGGAAGTGAGTCACTGGGAGATGACGTACGTGTTGGACACTTCTCACTCTCGCGAAACCGTATTCAGAGAGAGCAACGATAGCAGCGAAGTGCAAAGGAAGGTAAATACATGCGTGCACTACATCAGTCAAGTCGGAGACAAGAATTTTGTCCCTAATGAGACGAGAGGAAAATAATCGATGGCCAAGAGACATAATAAATAATTTTCTCTGTCTACGAACAGGAAGTAGCAGCAGCAGCAAAATAGCTTTCAACAGCTTCTACATTCCTATGGCACGTGAAAAACTACCAACATTAATAACAAACGAGTGCCGAATTGTTCGATGAGACGCTGTTTGTACGACCATGTAACTGGTAAGAATCAAAATAATAGCCTTGTATGTCGGAAAATGATATTACAAATGACATTCTTGTCAATAATTTTCATGTTCAATCTTGACGTACCTTAGAAGATGAAGGAGCGCCATATCAAACATACCTGAATACGAATCGTGCTTCTTACAAATGGTTTACAGATGTAAATTAAGCAACTCTGTGGTAAGAGGTATGTTTTCGCTTTCAAATCCAAAAATTAAAAATCAGTGACTGAAGAAAGGCGTTCACTGGTCTTCGTCAGGAGTTGCCGCTTTTCCTTGGTTTGGTGGAGGCTAAGCGCAAGTCGTATTTCTCCAGTATCTTCTTTTAGTTAGTTATTCGTTTCGTGATGTCATCTCGGTTCCGCAGATATGGGTCTTCTTCACTGCCAGCAGTACTGCCAGCTTTAGGACGGCCAGTGGGGGGTCTTCGGGAGCGGCTCCTCATTGTCAGAAAGGAAGGAAGATTAGGTTTTAACGCCCCGTCGATAACATGGTATTTAGGCGGTTGTTTAGGATAGGGGGACAAAACTGCTATGGTTATCGATCCCCCAGTGGGGAGGGGAAGGAGTAATGATAGGAAAGGAGGGGAAGGGAAAGGAAATGTAGTTCAGGGAAGAAACAAATAAAGAAGACTGCATTAGCTCGGGACCCCGTGCTCGCCACGCACGTACTCACGAAAGTACCGTGAGCCCCCTGGGGGACGTGTGATTTACACATAGAGCAAAATCTCTATTGTTTTTTGCTAAACACGAGAAAGGAACCAACCTGAAATTTGCCTAGAGAGTTAGAGAAATGCACCGTCTTTTATTATGTTCTTCTTCATTCCCTTCCGTACCTTGTATCCACTTTTGTGAACGCGAAAGTGTAGGTTATTGCGGAACGTAGACCCAGAGCTAAACCAAACAAAAAGGTCTTGTCACAATGTTACGAGGAAATAAAAAATAACTTATTGGATATCGTAGGTATATTGGCACATTGCAGCTCACTCTGTACTCATTATTACCCCGAAGGAAAATAAAAAATAAAATAAAAGACTGCAAAGTGAGCACAAATTTTAATTCATTGTGTAACCATATATTCAATTTATTTGATATGTAGAGAATAAAATCGATTATTATAATCACAAGCAGATTCCTAACGCCATACAGTTCTGAAAATTTAATAACATGAGGCGCAAGAAATAGAAAATTGCTGCCTGTATAGTTCAGGTAAGGCACTAACAATTTTATTGCAGTTGAAAATTATATGAAACGGTGTGTGATTTTTCTCAACGACACATATTCTCGGCACTCATATGTTGCATGTGTCCCATATGCCGGCCGCGGTGGCCGAGGAGACTGAGGCGCTCCAGTCACGGACTGCACGGCCACTACGGTCGGGGGTTCGAATCCCGCCTCGGGCATGGATATTTGTGCCGTCCTAGTTCGTAAGTAGTTCATAATTAGTTTGTAAGTTTAGGGACTGATGACCCCGTAGTTAAGTCCCATAGACTATACAAACATTTGAACATTTGATTTGTCCCATATTGTTTTCGTTTAGAAATTGGCGATTAAAAGCCCCACTAACTGCAATGCCTATCTGCATGGGAGTAGGAGACATTGTTTTACACTTTTTAGTCCGTTTTAAATATCTTTTATAAAAAAATAGATATTTAAATAGTTTTTTTCCTGCATTTAGTCTTATTGTTCGAAATTTTTCAGTTGATTTCGAAACATTCTGATGATATTTAAGCAGAAGTATATGGCAAATTTTAGGCTTATTTTAATTTCTCTTCCCCTAATTCGTCGAGTGTGTTGCTCCCTTCTATGTATATTAATGGAAAAGAAGCATGGAGGGAAAGTAACTGTCTCCAACTGACATGACAGGAATACAGCATACTGTTCGCCCCACACTAGACGCGAAAGCGAGTTCCCTTTGCATTGTGGTTCATTTCCAACTTTTGTTGACATTTTCAAGTGTCTAGCTCATCGAAAACTACGTATCCCGTTCGACCTACCAGACACAGAAGCGAGTTAATAAATTCACTGTCGCCTAGTTCTAATCTATGGTTAATGTTTCATGTTTATAACTCATCGCGAAGTTAGTTTAAAATGGATTACAAACTCTGCAGCAAACAAACACGGCAGTGACAGTAAAATCGTGTTAAATGGTTTACATTACATCTTCTACGTCATTCCAGGCATGTCGATCATTAGCGCTTCTTAAGGGCATGGTAATGTTGCGCTCGTTCTACGCAGCAATTCGAAGAATGTAAAACAAAGAGATAACACAGACGAAAAAGAAGAAATTGTCCTTCGTGTTATCGTTTCATGATGTTGGCTATTCCTTTGATAATGACCTCTGCTACAGTACACGCATGTGGTAACACTGTTGCGTAAGTACAACCAGCTGTAAGCACATGTGGTAGTTATCGCGTATCCGACTGGTACATAAACGTTTTAGAAAATTTCCGAGTGATGCAGTGAAACACAGCAGAGACCATGTTCTTGGAAAATACAGAATGACTATCATTTATAATTCACAATCATACTTTGTTTGTTGGTCCAATTTTTCCGATTACTTGTTTCCAGAGCACAACTGTTCTAAATATGTAGCATTGTTGTCAAGTATTAATAAATTCATGTAACCTGCTCATTTTATAGGAAATATTGTATAGGTACAATTTGCAGTTTTTTAATTTAGTTTCTTGATGATTTGTTCAGTGTGTGTTTATTTAAGGTTGAGTTTTTATCTTTTCAATTGTACTTTCACAGTAATGTCGAAGATGACAATTACTATGTGCCGGAGCCGCACGGGACTGTTGGAGCGATCTCAGATGCCATGTCACGGATAGTTCGGCCGCTCCCGTCGGAGATTCGAGTCCATCCTCGACCTTGAATGTGTGTGTTGTCCTTTGCATAAGTCAGTCTTAGTAGTTTATAAATCTAGAGACCGAGGACCTGAGCAGTTCGGTCCTTTATGGTTACAAACATTTGAACATTTTATGTGTTGAAGCGTAAGTATATGAATTACATCTTTTTCAAGACAAATATTGTAACTTTTTGTCAAAAAACATTCAGCTAATACCTGAAGATGGTCCTTTGAGGCGAAAGCCAGTTAACGAAATATAGAGTGTGAACCTACGTGACTAGTCGCGCAGACCAGTGAGTGTACCAATTGTGACTACGTGACAGGATTTACCTGTTAAGCAGATTCGTTAGCACCGAGAGTAAGGAGAATAAGAGTTCTGTGCGCCCGCGCGTGCTCAAGGCTCACTTCAATGGACTGCTTGTTGGCAGTCACCGCGTTAAGTGTTTAGCCCGCGTAGTACTCGTTTGAAATCTCGTCGGGCATTTGCTTTCGCTGACCTTCGATTTGTGTTGATGTATGTCTGCATTTGTTAACAGTCTGTGTAGTTGCTTTGTGTTCTGCAGTCAGACCGTTGAAATTAACTAAAATAGATTCCGATTAGTTATAACGTTGTTTTACTGTATATTAAGTCATTGTTATAAAAAAAATTATATAAAGTAAACTTTGAAGTTATTCTGATTTCCTGCTGTAGCTCGTTTCCACTTGTTACTTCTTTTTCCCGCGACTAGCTATAGATGTAACGTGGTTAATTTAATTTAATTTTTGTCACGATGCAATTACCCCCTACGGAGGGGTACAGTGTTATGCATGTGAAAGTGTTCCTAATTTTTTCTAAATATTATGATTCCTGTAACTGGGCTGAAACTTGGATACCAACTTGTTCACTTAGCGAGATGTGGAATCCGCCTAAAAACCACGTGCAGGCTGGCCTACGCACGAATCACACGTCGTTAATACGCCGGCCGGCATACCTCCCAGGTTCCCGAAAGCAGTGCCTTAAACCGAGCTCCTACCCGGGCCAAATGTTCAAAAATTTGTAAACATATTGGACAAAACTGCTATGTTCATCAGACCCTACAGTTACAAACCACTCAAACTAAATTACACAAAGGACAACACACACACACACATACATCCGCGCCCGAGGGAGGACTCGAACCTCCGGCAGGAACGGCCGCCCAGTCCGTAGCATGACGCCTTAGATCACGCGACCATTCCACCTATCCGAGGGTTTAGAGATTTTTCACTACCCAAATATAATTTGACATTAAGTGGTTCGATTGTTGTTGTTGTTGTGTTGGACTTCAATCGAAAGACTTTTTCGATGCCGCCCTCCATGCTACCCTACCCTGTAAAAGCCTCTTCATCTCTGAATAAGAACGACAACCTACATCGTTCCGAACCTCCTTACTGTATTCGTCTCCCGGACTCCTTTTCATTTCTTGCAATTCTAAATTGACGATTCCTTGATGCCTCAGATTGTGTCACACCAATCGATCCCTTCTTTTACTCAACATAGATTTCTTTCCTCCCCAATTCCATTCATTACATCGTCATTAGTTTGCTATCTACCCATCTAATCTTCCATGTTCGTCTTCTATCATCTTTTTTTCTGAAATCTTCACCGTCCACGGTTTAATCCCGTACAATGCTACATTCCTGATAAATGCTTCAGAAAGGATTTCCGAACATTTAAATTCTTATTGAATATCAACAAAATTTCTCTCCTTCAAAAATGCTTTCTTCTCGTAGCCGAATTGAATGAATTGTTTGTAGAGCTTATGGGACTCAACTATGGGGTCATCACTCGCTAAACTTACAAACTACTTATGAACTAGCTAATACTAAGGACGGCACAAATATCCATGCCCGAGGGGGTATTCGAACCCCCGACCGTAGTGGCCGTGCAGACCGAGACTGACGCGCCGCAGAGGGCTCGGGCACCGCGGCCGGCTTCCCGTAGCCATTCTGCATTTTACATCTTCTTTACTTCGGCCATCACAACATATTTTGCTACCCAAATAACGAAATTCGGTGCGGTTCTAGGCGCCGTGTTAGGGACTGCGCGGTGCTCCCGACGGAGATTCGTGTCCTTCCTGCATGGGTTTCGTTGTTTCGTGTTGACCGTAGGATAGGTTTAACTTAGATTAAGTAGTTTGTAAGTCTCGGGACCGATCATCACGGTAGTTTTCTCCCTTATATTTACAAAGATTTGATTCGAATTTGAACGAAACTCCAATGGCTCCTTACTTATTCTTATACCTTCAGCATCGCCTGATTTTGTTAGACTGCAGTACCCTCTTTGTCAATCTTCATCTTATACGCTCCTTTCACGACACGGTCCATTTCGCTTCTCTTCCAGGTATTTTACTGTCAGAATTTCAGTGTCATCGGAAAACTACAAAGTTTTTATTTCTTCTCCTTGAACTTTAATTCCTTCTCCAATTTTCTCCTTGCTTTCCTTTACATGTTGCTCAATGTACAGACTGGTTAACATTGAACTGCTACTGTCCTGTCTTATTCTGTTCCCAACCACTCCCCTTCCACGCTCTTTTATAACTGCTGTCTAATTTTTGTAAAGATTGAATATAATCTATCGATCCCTATATTTGACACCTGCTACATTGTCAAAAGCTTTCCTCGAATGTACAAAACCAATTAACGTTTTTTTCTTGATTTTCCTTAACCTATCTTCTAACATAAGTCACAATGTGACTATTGGCTCATGTGTTCCTCGTACATTTCTCGTAAACCCAAACTGATCTTGCCTGAGGTCGGATAGTATGATTTTTTCCATTCGCCTGTAATTCATGTTAGTATTTTGCAAACATGACTTACTAATACTGATACTTCTGTAGTGTTTACACTTTTCTGCACTTGCTTTCTTTTGAATTGGAATTATGATCCTCTGCGGTACCTCATTTATGACTTTCCGACTAATTAAAATGATTATACAAAAGATATTAAATATGTTTGTCAAAGGGGCAGCCACGGAGTATAATCGTCATGGAAATTTAATGATAATAGTTTCAATAAAATTCTTGACACTAAATTCGTTTGTCTAAGGTTTTAATATAAACGGGCATGACGCCATAATATCCACCCACTTCTTTGTCTCTTCGAGTTTCGAATGTAAGTTTCTATGTGCTTTACGTGATTTTCGTTTTAATAGTCATTGTATTAATGACATTTTTTGTATAGCTCTCCAGAAATTTTCAGGTAATTATCTTCCTGAATAGTATCTATTTACAGTTACTATTTAGCCTGTGAGAACAAAGGATTGGTGTGTAACGTAGTTTATTCAAACGACTCTACCGCCTGACGAATCACATTACCTACTTATCCAATTATCCGCTATTGAGAACCTGCAGTTCGTTGTTTAGCTTTTTTCTCATATTTACTAATTTAGTCCGATGCCTTTTCAATCCATTAGTTACGAGAAATTTTACAATTTCATGTATTTGAAATACCTTTACTAAGCACCATATTGTCACACCAAGCCAAAATAATGGTCCGGTTCCGTCTCGAGCTCGATAAAAGCAGCATTCAGGTTTAATTTTTACTCTCATTCCATTAACAGAATTATTTATTTAAATTTAAAAACAGTTAACTCGGTGAAAAAATCACAGTAATTCTCGTATGAGAAATTATTACGAAAATACTGTTTTAATATCTTTGCCCAGTGAATCATGGAACTAAAAATAAAATTCGTCAAATATTCATTTAAAATTAACTTTTCATAATCATTAATTTTAACAAATAAAGAATAGTAGCAGTTCAACTCTTGTCGAACTATGAGGGTATTTCCCCTATCTCATACATCTTGCACACAAGGTGGATCAGTTTTTTCGTGACTGACTCTCCCAACGATATCAACAGTTTAGAGGAAATATCATCCATGGACCTTACCATCTCCCCAACATCATACAGTGATATCAAACAAATTTTATGATTTTTCTGCTTCGTCGTAGAATTTATATCATGCATTTACTCTGACCATAGTTGGACACGGTACAAACTATAGTTATTAGTGCATTCTAAGCAGCATTCGGTAACCACTCTTGTGACTTGTGCCGTGACATAACTGGAAGACAGGCTCACGTTATTTATCTTACATAAAGAATTTAACACACCTATTTCACGCCCTTGGAAACTTACAACGTCTGGTTTGTGTACACGCTGAATATAATTTATCGTTCGGTATACTGACCATACATTAACTGAAAAGAAAATAAGTAAAACCTGCATATTAATCTTCGCCTCGTGAGCGACACAGTGACGGAAAAGGCATCGGAGCTACCTTGTCTGGTAACTACATCGATAGAGGCACTGTTATTGCTATGCAGGACGGAGGATCTAATGAGGAGGAAGAATTACAAAGCGCCGTGTTTCCACTGTTGTTAAACGAGCGATGAACATTGAGTTACGGTATGAGAGCGCACTAAACGTGTATTGAATCTACTCACACGAACTCCGCAACTTTTACCTGCTCAACACACGAAATCCGCAACTTCGACGAAACGGTCCTGATTGCCAGTACACGAACTCTGATTGTAGAAAACGATACATTATGTATGAAAGTTCAAAACGTCAAGCTTCTAAACGGAAAGAAAGGTGATGAAATAAATTACGAGCTTCAGTTACTAAACCCAACATATTTTGAAACATTCCATCCATGAAAACTATGTTCTTTTCACACAATTAAAGAACATTGCATTCTGTAGAAAATTTATCAAACCTGTATCAAAACATTATTCAGAAAATATTCTTCATCCTTTATCGTCTACGTGTTCATAGAATTGAAAGTCAAGTGTACCTCATATGCTCATTTGGGCAATTTGGGGTTATATGTAAGTATTGTAGTAAGAAAATTCGACACGCTAACCAAAACGCTCTTCTCTTCCAGCTCCTTGTTAACGATTTTTGACATGTGCTTTATTTCTTCTTTATTGCATTCGTCACTGATTTTTCTTCCTAACTGTTGTATTGACGACGGATCTTGAGTACAATTTCCTTCGCACTTGGTCAAAAAATTATCACTCCATATAGTAAGACTTTTGGTATGATAGTTCTTTTTGTTAGAGTATCTCCAGCCCTGTTACTCCCTTTGATTTCACCTCCATGTAATGTCTGAATGTCAAGTTTTTATAAATGAGGATTGCCTGGCTTCTTTTACTATTCATTACCTTTATATGTATCAGGATACTAGACGTTAAATAACCTTTCTTTCAGAAAAGTACCTTGACACTATTCTTCACTGTCAACAGATACAAGTCTGCGCGGTCTCAGGCGGTTTAATGTGCTCCAGCTCCCCCGCCCCAGGAACGTCTTCCGTGTCGCAGCCTTTAAGGAGAAAGCCCTAGGTATTCGTGTGCGGGGGATTAGTGAGACCTATCTAGTCCTCATCTGACAACGAGACCACTTGCGTATCGGATTTTTAGAACATTTTTAATACTTATGGTACTTGAAGTTCAAAAAACAAATGTCAAAGCTATTCGACTCATTCCTCAAAAATTGGACCATTTGGCGGTGTAGCCCAGGTGGTAGCGTTATGAACTTTCAACCATAGGGTCGGTTGTTCGAATTCTTCCGTCACAGGTTTTATTATTACTATTATTATTATTATTATTTTGTGTTCGAATACTGACAGTTTTAATATCTAATGGTAATTTTTACGAACAATTGTCGTGTTTTGTATATTCGTAATTTTCTATATTTCTTGATAGTTTCAATAAAATACCAAGTTTCATTTTCACAGTATTGGCTTCACTATTAGTTCACGACTGTAGTCTTTCATTATTCAGTTTGTCAAAAGCTAGACGCTGTTTAATGGAAAGTCATCTCCATAGTTACTAATGTCTTTCCAAGCAGCTTACCTACTCAACCCTATCCCTTTAGGTGACGAGGTGTTCAGCTCGTCTGTATATACACAAACAAAAACTGAGACAACACGTGGAATTAAACTGTAAAAAGTTTTACATAACTGAATTCGGAAAAAAGAAAAAAATTACAACGGGGAATTCGACCCATTGACTCTACGATCGTAATGCCAGAACAATGACACCTCAGCTATACCAGCAGATGCTGCGAGTGCTAATAGGTATTGGTACATATGTGTACTCGAAAAACTTCAAAGTGAATTTACTCGAGATTTTTTTTTTTTTTTTTTAATTCAAATGTTTGTAAATCTATCGGACCAAACTGCGTGGTCATGAGTCCGTAGCTTACAAACTGCTTAAACTGAGGTAAACTAACCTAAGGACAACACACACCTCCATGTCCCAGGGAGGACTCGAACCTCCGACGGCGAGCAACCGCGCGCTCCGCAGCGAGGCGCCTTAGACAGCTCGGCTACTCTACCGTCTAATGGCTTTGGCTAATTGTTATTTAAGTTCTGAACTTCAAGTACCAAGAATATAAGGAAATTCTAAAATCCGATACCCATGTAGTCTCCTTGTGAGTTGCGGAGTTGGTGTTCGTCCGTACTGAATAAGGAAAACTAGTCGATCGGCGAGAACAAAGGAGAACGCGGAAGCGCGTCAGGCCGGCCGGCCGGCGGCGGCGACCGCGTGTCTGCGGCCGCGGGGTCGTCGACTGGCGGCCTTATCTCCGGGAGGTCAAGTTCGCACCAGACGCCGCAGCGGCCGCGCGCTGGCTGACCTAATGCCTGCGCCAGCCACAGCGGCACACAGTCCGGTGCCGGCGAGGGGGAGGGGGGGGGGGGACATCCGCAGCGAGCGCCAATCCGGGAGCCGGCGAGTGGGCTACTGGGCCTCTGCCCCCACCTCGCAATCAACAGGGGTGGCGGCGGCGGTACCGTAGCCGCGGCAACACACAACGCGGCGCCAGCACCAGCACCAGCGCACTTGCCATTGTGCCGGCAACCGGAACTCGCTGTTGCGGAGGCTCCACCCTGCCACCGCTAGCTACAACCAGTGCACAGCCCGCAGAGGTCGCTGTAACGTTTGAAGCTAATCGATCCAGCGATATCACTTTCGGTAGAAATCGCGATTTCGTGTCCATTTTGATAGCGTTGTCCAGCCTTAGAAGTGTGTACAGACTCCCTCGAGTGATCGTGTCGTATGAGTGCTAAGCCACTTTACGAGACTGAAGATCTACGGCGGAACATAACTCAGTGTCAAGTTGATCATCGACAGTTCGAGTGTTACTCTGAGGTTGGAGCAGTACAAATTTTCAGGACCTGTGAACATGTTGCAGGACAACATGTGAAAAATGACTGAACTAATTTGGTAATCTCTCGACAGAAGAACATTCTCGATCAAAACAGTTCGTTCTCGCCGTAAACAGTGCCACAGGATGCAGCTGTCGCGGAAGATTCTGTTGTTTGTTACCACCGGGCAGCCGACGTCCACCGATCGGCGTTCCACATCCACAGCTGTGGGGTCTCGCGGGTGAAAAAATAGCGCGCAGTTGTGATGTAAGCTGCCGTATTAGGGAAGCGGCGGCCTCAACGGTATCTGCAGCTGTTCGGCGGGACCCTTTGCGGGCGATAAGTGGAATCTGTGGTATTTCGGTGGCCTTGCGTAGCGCGATGAGAGGCGACGGGTCGTGCAGACAGCTGGGCGACGGCGCGGCGGCGATGGGCGTGTGGACCAGGACCAGGAAGGAGGGCCGACTGCGGCTGCGCCTGGCCGAGCACCCCGCCATCCGCAAGGTGCTCATGCCGCTGCTGCGCTGGAGGGGCCGCCGCGTCGCGCCCTCCAGGAGGTAGGACCACCCATGTCTGCAGCAAGGGAAGCACCCTTTTTACTGCCACGGCCATTTGAACCATTCTTAGCCCACCATCCTTAGCCTCACGTACATCAGCGAGCCATTACTCTTCATCTTCTTCTTCTTCCCTTTTTTCTGCATATCCGAACGTCACTCATCCATTCTTCCAAAAAGTGCAGTTTCCTCTGGTCTCAAGTCTCTGCAGATCCTTCCTAACGTCATGTATCTTGATCTTCCAATCATCCCCCCGTCTTTCTCCACCACGTCCCGTATAATGCTGGCATCTTTTTTCATACCTCATTCTTAAACCTCCCGATGGTATCTTTCCCTCTGGTCTCAAGTCTTTGCAGATCCATCTTGATCTCCCAATCATCTCTTCACTCCCGTCTTTTTCTACCACGTCTCGTACAATGCTGGCATCTTTTTTCACACCGCGCGGTGGAGTAGCCGAGCGGTCTAAAGCGTCTCGCTGCGGAGCGCGCGGTTGCTCGCCGTGGAGGTTCGAGTCCTCCCTGGGGCATGGGTGTGTGCGTTGTCCTTAGGTTATTTACCTAGGTTTAAGTAGTTTGTAAGCTACGGACTGATGACCACGCAGTTTGGTCCGATAGATTTACAAACATTTGAATATTTAATTTTTTTTTTTTTCACACCTCATTCTTAAACGTCCGAATGGTGTCATTACCTCCGGTCTCAACTCTTTGCAGATTCTTCCTAACGTCATCCACCTTGATCTTCCCAATCACCTCTTTCCCCCCAGTCTTTTACCATCACGTCTCGTACAATGACGGAATCTTTTTTTTTTTTTTTTTTTTTTTTTTTTTTTTTTTTTTTTTTTCAGGTCTTCATCATACCATCTCACTCTCTGACTTTTTATTACGGCTGCTATGTCTGGTTCTTTGTACATGCTCGAATCTCCCTGTTTCCACTTATCCTCCAACCATTATTTTCCATGATTCAACCAAATATTTTCCTCCGCACCCTGTTTTCAAATGTGATCAGCCTTCTCACCTTCTTCTGTATCACTGTCCAGGTTTCTTTCGCCTAAGTCACTATATCCCTCTTATATATTCTCATGTTTTCACTTAAATCTTGAATGTAAGACTTTTACAGCTCTATTTTCTGACTGGATTCTTGTTAACATCTAACTTTCACAGTTGTTATTGTTCTCGATGTTAGCTTCCAAGCATCTTGTGCTGGCTACTGTTTCAAACACCACATTGTTGACAAATATATTGGGCGGTATGTTCTCTCTTTCTCTGTTACTACTACTAACTTCATCCTAACGTCATTAATCATCATTCCCATTCTCCCAGCTTCGTCTATCACTTCCCCTTCCCATCTCCTCCAATTCCGTCATGGTTTTGCCGATCATAACAATGTCATCTGCAAACGCCAATATATTTATCTTCCTATAATGTTCTCATACTGGATCAAGGGACGAGCTTACATTTCACTAGAAGAAAATGACTGCGTAGCAAAGATTGTTATTCCGATTTATTCGATATTACCGATTTCGGTAAGTAAAGTTACCATCATCTTATCGCTTTCTTACATTTTCCAAAAGGGCGTTACTAACATTATTCTATTCTTAGAGAGTGTAAAAGGAGATCATATGATGGTAACTTTGCTTACCGAAACCGGTTATCTCCAGTAAATGACCAGAATAGCGATATTGACTACGGGGTATTTCTCTTCTTTTTATCTTCCTGCCTCGGTCTACCCCGCTGTTTTTATTTCTAATTCGTGTTAGGGTCATAAAAGTGCTATATTAGAGTCGGCGATATAATGTATCCTTGTCTTACTGCTGATTTAACCTCCAACAGTTCTGAATGTGTTTTTCCTATACTCAGTAAGCTATGACTCATCCTTTTCCATTTGCTTATCATTCCACATTTTTTCCATTACCTTCCATATCGTTCCTCTCATAATCGTGTCAAGCGTATTGTTAAAGTTTAAAAATAAGCAGTATATACATTCGTTGTTTTCCCAAGTCTTCTCTAAAATCTGCCTCAGCTAAAAATATGATCTTTAGTAGTTTTGCCTACCCTGTAACCTACTGTTTAAAATGATTTTTGAGAGAATTTGCAGGCAGTACACTCACCTGTAATTCATGGTCACTGTATCGTCGCCTTTTTTCTTATTGGACACACATACTCGTATAATGTTCACAGTCCATTCTTCCCCATCTCATATCTGTGTTATCAGTTGGTGAAGGGTGTTCTAGAACTCCCGTTACAAACTTGTAGAGGGGAGTGAGTACATAATACTTTCAACAGTAAACCATGTTGACGCTTTGAGCACTCCTGTAACACTGACACTGTAAACCATCTCTATTAATCCAAGCCCTTTGATTTCCATGTTTTGGGAAAAAGTAGTACGGACCAAAGCAACAATAAACCGTATGGTAAACATGAAATCTAAAATGCATACTTTAGAAGCTATCAGCACTTGACCGGTACTAGAAACAAGTTCACAATATCGAACAGGGAGATGTACTCAGGAGTTCGTGCATTTTAAGCCCATGTTTATTAAACATTTTGTTGTTGTTTGGGAACATGCTACCTCCTTCCAAAATATGGAAAGCAAAACGCTTGCAGTGGAACTGTTTGACAGTGTACTTATAGCCTCACTGGATGACATTCCAGACACATTTTTCATTTCAAAATATTATGTATTCCTTCCTCTTTACAAGCCCTGTAACGGGAATTTCCGAACACTCTGTGTGCTCTCCACCTGACAGAAATTTCACGGTGACTAAAATGATGAGATCGACAACACAATAATACTTCATTACTTATAAATGCCCGTGGAATTTATGAGGTCATAATACGACAGTTTCTTTTTGATTATTGTAGCAGTAGCTGCAAATTACTGAATGCTTTGTGTTAGTTCTTACAATAGTTCACAACAAGCTTGTTTTGGCATATGTGCACCTTTCAAATGGAATAAACGTTATGTTTGTTAAAACTTCTCTCTACGTCTATAGATTTTCAATAATTCCTTACTTTTAATATTGTATTTACGTACGTGACGCAACCACATAATCTTGAAACAACTGCTGTTGTGTATTAACATGCCGCGATAACTTGCGTAATAATTTGCAACTACTGGAACAGTAATAAAAAGAAAATGTCACAATAATATTTATAATATTTACTTACAACTAATTATGCAGGACCGGTGTAGTGCTCACTTTCCGTAGTATAATAGTTACAAGTTACGTTACAAATTGGGCTACCAACATTCCGCGTTTACGGGATGACTACATCGATGTAGTGAATACAAAAATAGTGTTTGATACGGAGACGCGTTCCTACTCGCATTGCCATTTTCTGGTCACTTCTTGTTTGGTATATTTACAACTTAAGTTTCTCTGAACAGAAATATAACTGTCAGTATTTTCGTCGTGCGAAGTACGAAGCCAGTGTATAATTTTACACACCCATTTACTAGTCACATTCTCCTCTTTGCCAAAACTTATGAGATGTTCTATTGATAAGGAAGCATGGAAGGGAGATGTTAAAATGTTTGTTAAGCTTATGGGACTTAACTGCGGGGTTATCAGTCCCTAAACTTGGAAACTACTTATCATATATCTTCTACTAAAGACAACACAAACATCCATGCCCGAGGGGGGATTCGAACCCCCGACAGGAAACGGCCTCGCGCATCGGAGCATAACGCCTCAATGCGCTCGGCCACTCCTCCACGGCATGGAAGCAGGTGTCGAGTTTAACGTCCCGTGGATGACGCGAAATCGTTACAGACGGAACACGAGGTTGATTTGCAGAAGACTGGGCGCGTCAAAGATACCTCTCCTACCCTCCATCATTTGTCTGATGAGAATTTAAACGTAAACCAACAAGGCTGGGCGGTGACTTCAATCACCTTCTTCCTGCTAGATGCTAACACCAGTACGACTCATCACTTTCTCACAATCCAGACTTAGTAAGCGTCATTCAAAATGCTTAGAAACAAGTTTTAATTTGTGGTGCATAGAATTATCACTCATTATTTACGGAGACATTACCAGGCTTTCTGCATCATTTTACGGTTAAGGAGTAACAGCTGTTGCTGTTTTCCATTTAATATCAAGTTTAGGATTCATACCTACCGTAAAATAAAATATGGGTTCTTGTATCTCAAGCAGTTTTTCTCATGCTACTGACAAAATAAAGTTCTTACCTGACGCAGGATAAATACGACTGAAAGTTTCGAGTTTGCGAAAGTTGTACCAACATCTGACCCTGCCACAATTTCCTTCTTTAGAAAACCGCGACGGATTACAAACCGAGGACAAGCACGTTGCGAGACACATCATGTCCAGCTGGCGGCTGGAGAAATCGGCTGTAGACAGGAGGCGACCGCAAAGGGCTTGTGACTCCATTCACTTTCTTGTCCTCTACACTATTATTATTATTATTATTAGTAGTAGTAGTAGTAGTATAATTCCAGTTGGAACTATATTCCGCCATTAAATATAACACAAATATATATATATATATGACTTTTACGGTACACACAATTTAAAAATAAACTGTTCAAATGTTTGTAAACCTATGGGACCAAATTGCAGAGGTCAAACTTCTTACTTATCCAACGGATTAAAAAAAAAAAAAAAAAAAAAAAAAAAAAAAAAAAAAAAAAAAAAAAAAAACACACACGTGCCCGAGGACATTTCCCGTGCAGCTTCAAAATAAATCAATACATAAACCAGTCGTACCGTTAGCGCCTGTACTCTACAAGCACCCTATTGTACCCTATGAACCGTCGTCGTTATTCCAGCAAGCGATTCCGTCTTCGTACTGTGTTAGGAGGAAATTCTTGCAATAATTCGTTGCAGGCAACCAGAGTTCTCTTAGCGTCACAGTTGTCACATGGTACAAATAAGGGCTATAGCGAAGGCGAATTAACATATTGATCGACTCATTATGGATTCTGGGCTTTTCGTTACAATACAGTAATACATCTTTCATACCTGGTATTTACAGCCGTGGTGATTTTTAATGTGTTAGCAGTACGAGTTGTCAGGTAAAGAAACATACCTCAAACTACGACCTAATGCCCATAAATAAAAAGTCACCAACGACGTTGGTTCATTTTTTCCTAATATCGGGTGATCAAGAAGTCAGTATAAATTTGAAAACTTAATAAATCACGGAATAATGTAGATATAGAGGTAAAAATTGACACACATGCTTGAAATGACATGGGGTTTTATTAGAACCGAAGAAAAACAAAGTATTGCTAGACTCGTGAAAGACCTGTTGCGCGCGTCTTTTGGTGACGATCGTGTGCTCAGCCGCCACTTTCGTCGTGCTTGGCCTCTTCAGGTCCCCAGACTTCAGTCCGTGCGGTTATTGGCTTTGGATTACCTGAAATCGCAAGTGTATCGTGATCGACCGACATCTCTAGGGATACTGAAAGACAACATCCGACGCCAATGCCTCACCATAACTCCGGACATGCTTTACAGTGCTGTTCACAACATTATTCCTCGACTACAGCTATTGTTGAGCAATGATAGTGAACATATTGAGCATTTCCTTTAAAGAACATCATCTTTGCTTTGTCTTAATTTTCTATGCTAATTATTGCTTTTTCGATCAGATGAAGCGCCATCTGTCGGATATTTTTTGAACTTTTTTTTCGCCCGTGATTTATGTCATCATTCGGTTTTAATTATTGATTATTAATTTCGTGCAATTACTCAATCTCCTTCAGTAATCACAACGAGATTTCGATATTATCTGAGTCCCGATACAGATTAATTACTCACGTTCTACGTATATACATGTGTCAAATTGCTTTACGTCTTACTGAGTTCAAGGCAAACACGTATCATTAGGTCGCCCAATCGAAGGTCAACGTCCTTGGGATAACTTCGAAGGCCACGTTTCGAAATCGTTTGCAAACTAAGCTATAAATTTTTGCCTATCACTAATGTTACGATGCCAGTTCACAGCTTTAAGAGATATCTCTTTCCTCTGGAAAAAATCTAGCTGTTTGGCACCTAACAGAGCATCTCGATAACTGAGACACCACTCAGCTAAATCGTTGTCCAGTACGTGGAAAACAAAAATAATGTTGCTTGTGGGTGTCACTGTTACAAAATATAGTGATATCAATCATATTTTATGATTTTCTGCTTCATAGTAGAATTTATATCTTGTCCTTAGTCTGGTCACAGTTCGACATAGTTCAGTCTATTATTATCAGTACATTATGAGCACCATTCGATAACCACTCTTGTGACCTGTACTGCGACATAACTGGAAGACAGGCTCACCTTGATTAATCTCACATAAATCATTTCACACACCCATTAAAAAGTTAAAAAGTTAAATTAGTTTTGGAAACAAGCCCAACTATATCTTTCGATGAACATTATGCAGCATTTTGTAAACATATGAGAAAAATTATAGTTGCATTCGTACAGAAATCAAGTATTGCTATTTCAGAGCAATATAAGAACAAACATAATTTGTATCTAATTACTGTATGTAAATATTCTTTAAACAGTAATATGAGTTTATATACTCTTGTAAGAGCAAAACAATGTTACTCATACTGGTGCAGACTGCTGCCTATCACAGCGCCTCTATCTTGTCATTTCATAGTTCATTATTCATTGTACAAAACTAACATTATAGTTGCTATGAAATCGTTCTAGTTTCTGTTGCCTACACTTTAATGAGAAAGTCACATGGAAGGATGCTGGATAGTCATGTGTTGTGATGCAAGAATTCTCGAATATCCATAACTGCTGTTCGATGTTAGGTCTACAACGTACCTACCAAATACACGTGATTGAAAAGAGATGCCGCTTGATCAATTGCTAAGAACACTGAGAGACTAATCGAGAGTGACCCTTAAGACTTAAAAGCCTAATTCAGTGGATAGCATAGGAATCCGTAGTTTTCCTGAGACAAAATCTGCTAGCAAAACGTCGCAAAAGGACTATCCACGGCAACACTCTTGCTTTTGCTCGACCGAAAGTCGAGGAAAGTATTTACATCAAAAGTTGTAACAGTTGCGGGTGAAAGACAAATGATGACAACTGAGGAGCTATTATGCCTTTCAAGTGTTTTACATCAGGCTTAATGCTATATTTATTCACTTTAAAATTAAAAACTCGCTATTTCGTATTGTTTGCCTTGAAGTCGTTAGCTGCTGGTCGAATAGCGATAATATTAAAATGGAAACTGAATATAACCTTAAAAGAAAGCCTTTAATTAAAGCTTTCATAGCCTACTGCTAATGTTACTAACTAATGAACATAAAAGTCATTATCATCCATTTATGGACCATCAGGATCACGTATTATATGTGCATAAATCAATTAATGCTTGCCTAATGCTTTGCCTAATCTTTTCCCTATGTGCTGAAAATCGATAATTTCCAGCCCACCACTTACGACCAGTAACGCTAAAGTAATGGTGTGTACTTTTAAGTGTGACAAACGTAGGTTCTTCATTTAATAAATGCCGTAAGTAGGAGTTCCTCTAGAAAAACATGTGTCTTTTGCTATCATACGGGTTTTCGGTTATTCCTGTAGTCACGCGTCCGCATTACCTCAATCACAAGCAGCCTCTGATCTGCATAGATTTCTGTTTCCTTATTCCGTTATTACAGCTGACAGATCCAAACGTTATAGTTTCAGCCTTGGAAAAAATTGAGACTGTCCTCCCTGACACTAAAAGTAAAAATACGCGGGCTGAAACTTAAATAGTAGCAACTATTTATTCACGACCGATACAAAAGCGTTGCATGTTTTCACCTGTTACTGTTCAAAGCTTATGGGACTTAACTACGGGGTCATCAGTCCCTAAACTTACAAACTACTTATGAACTACTTACGAACTAGGACGGCACAAATATCCATGCCCGAGGGGGGATTCGAATCCCCGACCGTAGTGGCCGTGCAGACCGTGACTGGAGCGCCTCAGTCCCCTCGGCCACCGCGGCCGGCCCTGTTACTGTCCATCAACGTAGTCTCCAGCGTTGTGCAGAACCTGTTGCCAGCGATGTCAAAGGCGTAGTACACCGTTAGCAGAGCCTCTTCTGTTGACTGTGCGAATGAAGCCGTCTACTGCTTGTCGAATCTCTGGGTTCTGAAGCGAATGTCACGAAGTGGTTCCTTCATCATCGGACTTGAGGATTCAAGTTCGGGGAATATGGTGAATGGTACAGTACTTCCCATCGACCGAACAGAGCAGCAACAGCTTGCGTTGTATGCGCTCGCGCATTGATGTGCAAAATGATTATTGTTCGTTTTTGGAACATCACCTGTGACCAGCTTTGCGAAAGAAATGGTAACACTTTCTGCGCAACTCACCAATCATTTTGCACGACAAAGCGCGGGCGCATACAGCGCAAGCTGTGGCTGCTCTGTTCGTTCGATGGGACTGGAAAGTACAGTGTACCAGCCACCATACTCCCCGGACGTAAGTCCTTGTGAGTTTGATTCTGAAGAAGAAGGAACCAGTTTGTGGCATTCGCTTCAGAATTGTTCCATAGATTCGACAGGCAGTAGACCGCTCTATTCGCACCATCAACAGAACAGGCCTTTGCTGACAACGGGTTCTACACAACGCAGGTGACTACTCTGAAGGACACTAACAGGTGAAAGCATATAACGCTTTTGTATCAGTTGTGATTAAATAATTGCCACTATTTAAGTTCCAAACCTTGTATATTGCAGAGTTTTGAGTCTTGAGGACAGAGTACATAGGAATACATGATTTTTCCTGGCTGATGTTTCATATTACAGGTCTATTTTAGAATCTAATGAAAGACTACGCACTTTTCCCTACTGCTACTTGCTATAACTACTACTACTACTTTCATTAATTGTATGTTCTGTTGGTGTTTGGACATATGATCATAAAAACACGACGCTGGTGTAATATTCTACAATATTTGTTGATTTTCAGAAACTACAGCCGAAAAGTAGTTCGTGAAAATCAATAAGTTTTATAGAATATTACACCAGTGTCGTGTGTTATAATGACTACTACTACTCCCTAAAATAGAGTAAATGGCGTGACATCGAGAGATAATGTAATTGGAGCTGCTGAGTGATTAGTAAGCAGGACTGGCGAGTGCGCAGCGGCATCCTGCAATTGAGGGCGGCCCAGCCTAGCGGAGAGGCCTTGTCGCTAGCCGAGCGTCTCAGCTGTGTCGACGCCGCCGTCTTAATTTAGGACGCACTGCAGCGCAACCCGCCACTGTCACTGACACCGACACCACGCTCACATTACAAGTACACTGCGATCACGAAAACACGTGGTTTTCAATCACACCGAGTCGACAGCGCCATTCTCTCATCCCGGGCATTCATGCTGTACATCACACCGCTGCGAACCTCCGACGCGGGAGGCCACACGATTCGAAACGTTGCACTCCAGACCACACGGCAGTTCCCGCGCGGCTATTTAGTTTTCAGGAGCTGAAAACGATATGTTCTGCCGGCACTATGTCTCCACACTTGAATATTTCGGAGACATTGCAGCCCCTAGTGACTGCTCCGCCTGTCTACATTTATTTACTTTTTAGGTATGACTATCTGATTATGTCAGATATATTTTTTTGTATTATTTTAAATTTTGACATGTAGTTTTAACGTATTTATCTTCGTCTGAAGAAGGTGCCCATAGCGGCATTGAAACCTGGTCACGATTATTTTCGTACCTTGCGACTGAGGGCTGCTCCTAAAAAGTTTAATATTTCGTAAACTGGATGTCACAGATGCAAAATGATGGATGCCACGTCAGTGATGTAATCCTACGTGCTTCAGATGATATATCTGTATGGTGTGAAAGTTGACAATTGACTCTAAATAATGAAATGTGTGAAGTCGTGCGCATTTGGAGACTAATGAAATGAAATCGTTGCAAGATAAATCAATCAAATCTGATGACTGTCAATTCATCTATCTAGTCTTTGGTTCACCTTGTCCACAACATTTTCTTTGTATGTGGTAAGAACGCATTGATAATGTAGCGGGAAAGGCGAACCGATGACTACGTTTGATTGTCAGAACACTTAGAAGATGCAACAGAACTGCCTACATTATGCTTGTCTGGACTGTTTGGCAGTTCTTCCACGCAGTGTGAGATCCTTATGAAGGGGGATTAACAGAGAACAACAAAATAGAGAATGGCAGTCGTTTTGAGAAAGTCTCACGGAAATCACATGCGAGTTCGAGTGCATATCATTAACGGCGTTTTAGATCGCTGACTTTTTCCACCGAATGCAAAAATATATTGTTGACTCCCGCTACATAGAGATAAATGATCATCGAAATAAGAAAGATCAAAGTCCGAACAGACAGCTTTACGTGTTCTTTTTGTGTGTTATTCCAGAATGGAATGGTAGAGAAATAGTATGAAAGTGGTTCGGTGATCCCTCTGCCAGGCACTAAACTGTGATTTGCAGGGTAAGCATGGAAACGTAGTTGTAGATCTTATCAATGCTGATATTGGGGGAAACTAATGCGCCAAAACATTATTACTGCCTCCTACATAGCGTGCCGGTCTACCCTTGGAACGCAGTACAGCAGCAGTTGTGCGTGGCGAGGATTCGTTATAGGTAGGTTTCAGAACGTTTGTGGAACCAGATGGCTACGTACGAGTTACACAGTAGCCGTTCCCAAACATAACGAGTAATACGACTTCCTCCGTAAGAGTCCTAATATCTTCTATCTTTGTGGTTCTTACGCGAATTTAAGTTAGCGGCAGTGGAATCACTCTGCAGTCAGCTTGAAATGTCGGTTCTAAAAATTTCATTATTATTGTGCCTCTAAAACAGTAAAAAAAATAAAAAATAAAAAATAAAATAAAATAAACTCAACTTCCCTCCAGGGATATCGATTTGAGTTCTCGTACCATCTCTGTGAAACTCGCGCTTTAATCGAACATGCCACTAACAAACCTAGCATCCCACATCTGAATCACTTTGTATCTTCTTTTAATCCGACATGATGCGGATGCCAAACACTCCAGTAGTACTTATGTATGGGTCGTACCAGTGCTCTATGCGACGCGGTCTCTCTTACAGATGAATCTCATGTTCCAAAAAATCTCTCCAAAAAACCGTAATTAACTATTATTTCCCAACTGGCCTTACATGATCACTCCATTCCCTATCACTCTGCAGTGCTATGCCTAGATATTTAATCGACGAGATTTTGTAATTCCTTACATTACTAATACTGTATTTGAATATCACGGGATTGTTACTTTCTTTCTCATCTTTATTAACTTATATTTTTGTATGTTTAAATGTAGCTGCTAGAAATTTTGTTTATCTCGTATCCTTTTGTAGTCGCTCAACGACGACACCTTCCCGTATAACACAGCATCAGCACCAAACAACTGTAGATTGTTACTCACCGCATCATTTATGTAAATAGAAGCAACAGAGAAGTCTGCCCGAACGAGGAATGCATTCAGAGACTTATGAGTATGAGGAGACGACTTAACATTTTTCGGACAAAACCAGATTAACAAAATAATTGTTTGAATACTTCTGGAAGAAGAAATCGTCTATGACGTGGATTAAGGAAGTTAGGAAGGACTTAGAAGAATCGGACATTACAGAGCCCCCAAGTGTTAGAAAGAAGTGCATTCAGAAGCAAAATGGGAAGTCTGAAAGGATTTCAGTATCAAGGAAGACATAAAAAAATGTACTAACATCAGAAGAAGCAGGCCAGTGAAATCATGCTGGAGTACTGAAGACAGAGGAAACTCTAGGCAAAGAAGAAGTAAAAGAAATAAAGTTGTGATCTGATTCTAAGTGGTCAATTTGATCGTAAAAAGAGGTCTTATCACCCTTACCTGGGAAACTCCTAATGATACCTTATCTATGATGAACACCTATCATCATACACAACATACAGGGTTCTATTTTAAGACGTCTTCGAGCACTTACATATAGTATTTGAGTAGCTATCACGTATGTTCGTACCTTCGTCTATAGTCTCCAGTGGGGCACCACGCCAAAAATCTTTCGGAAAACAAGGAATTGGAAGTCTGCCTGTTGCCCTTCATCTAATGCTCGCGAGATATCGTATGAGAATATGGAACAACAGATGGATTCACCCCCTTCCCCACCATATAAATGCAATGTATCTTTTTCTCTGGTTTTTCTTTTTCACTGCATCACATACAAACCTGCCACATCCCCTGCCGTACCCGCTTGTGGACCAGCCCACTCACACCAATACAGAGGTTGTGCCTAAAAATAATCTTTTTAAATGCCCACTGCTCTCAGAATGTTCTAATGTTTGTAATTCTAAACGATCATACTTCTCTGGACATCGGTGTTAGACTTACAAATACTTAAATTAGAATGATATTTTCACTCTGCACCGGAGTGTGCGCTGATAAGAAACTTCCTGACAGATTAAATCTGTGTGCCGGAACCGGGATTCGAATGATGGTCCTTTGCCTTTCGTGGGCAAACGCTCTACCCTCTGAACAACCCCGCCACACTTCACGCTCAATCCTCACAGATTTACTTCCGCAAGTACGTCCTATTGCGGGAATAGCGCAGTTGACAGAGCGCTTACCCGCGAACGGCAAAGGTCCCAGGTTCGAATACCAGTTCTGGCACATGGGTTCAAATCAGCGCACACTCCTTTGCAGAGTGAATGTATCTTTCGCGAAACCTCCCCTAGGCTGTGGTTACCATGTCTTCCAGGAGTACTAATCCTGTAAGATTCGTAGTAGTACACTGTGAAATGAAGCGGGATTGCTCACACTTATGGACACACTTATACACACACACACACACACACACACACACACACACACCACACACACACACACAAACACACAGACACACACAGCCATACCGGAGGGAGGACTCGAAAGTCCGACGTCAGCGGTCGTGTGATCCGTAACGTGGTACCGCAGACCATTCCATGCGGCCCCACAACTCTGATGTACCTCTTTGCTTTACAGTGTATAATGACGATCAGTAACCGCGTATTTGAGAGTAAGGCCCCATTTATTAGAATGCTAGCTGAAAACCCGGCGTTGCCCAGATGTTTATTTATTTATTGCTGCTATTTTTCAGGTATATATCAATTTGTATAAGGGCTGTATGTCTGTAAAAGCTCTTGGGAATACAGTTAGTAGTAAACAAGTAACAGATTAAAACTTCGTGTGTGATGAGGCGGTTTTCCATGAACGTTACTGTTTATGTGCCCATATAACATGAACTACGTGTCGTGCTATGATATAATTTAGAAGGTACATTCAACTATATGTTCGTATACTGTGTATAAATTTTCCTGCGGCTACAATTTGTAGTGTACAAATTATAGATTATAACGCCATACCAAATGCCGTAGTTTTACTACATAAACAGCGGTAAAGTAGTAAGCAAGAAACTTTTTTCCTTTCATCATTTTGCTATGATTGTCAGCGAGAAAAAGTTTAATAAATGTTTGAAATTGTGTTTAAAATTTGTTGCAAGTCGCTAAGTACTGTCATTCTCATACAGTGTATTTCGAAAGTCTCGCCGCATTATATGGCATTTTTTGCGGTCTCTAATGGTTATGACGTAATATCTTTTGAACCATGTGCCGTATGTGATTCTTAACCATGCAGCAATTGTTACCTCGCGGTAAAGAATGTGTGTACCAAATTTGGTTGAAATCGGTTCAATGGTTTAGGAGAAAATGAGCAGCATTGTCGCAAAATGCAGCAGTTTTTCGCGCATCTCGTTTATGACGTCATATTTCATAAAGATTGGAACAAAACTGTAGATTTGTATGCAACACGTACAAATATATGGACACACTGCTTTATATATTAGACTAGCTGAAAACCATGCGTTGCCCGAGTATTTATTTATTTACTCCTGCCTGGAGTTAGTTATAAGCGCATTATTCAAACAAAGAAAGATAGAAGTCAAAACACAAATGACATATAAAATTCGCACGATCTCATATTTATTCAGTTATATGTGGTACAATAGTATAATTTTTCAGGTATGTATTCATTTGTATAAGTGCTACGTGTCTGTAAAATTTCTTGGGAATACAATTGGTGTTAAAGAAGCAATAGATTAAAACTTGGTGCGTGATGGGGCAGTTTTCCATGAACGTTACTGTTTACGTGCTTATATCTCATGAACTACGTGTCGGAATGTGATACACTTCAGAAGCTACATTCAACTATATATGTGGATACTGTCTGTAAAATTTCCTGTCGCTAAAACTTGTAATGTTCAAATTATAAATTGTAACGTCATACCAAGAGCCGTAGTTTTACTCCATAAACGGAGGAAAAGTAGTAAGCGAGAAACTTTTATCCTTTCATCATTTTGCTATGAGTGTCAGCGAGAAAAAGATTAAAAAATGGTTTGAAATTATTTTTAAAGTTTGTTGTAAGTCGCTAAGTATTCTTATTCTCATAAAGCGTATTTATAAAGTCTCGCCGCATTATCTGGCAGTTTTATACGATTCCTATTGTTTATGACGTTATATCTCTTGAACCATGTGTCGTATGAGGTTGGTATTCGTACAGCAATTGTTATCTCACGTAAGGAATGTGTACCAAATCTATTGCCGACCGCGGTGGCTGAGGGGACTGAGCCGCTCCATTCACGGTCTGCACGGTCACTAAGGTCGGGGGTTCGAATCCCCCCCTCGGGCATGGATATTTGTGCCGTCTTTAGCTAGTTCATAAGTAGTTTGTAAGCTTAGGGACTGATGACCCCGTAGTTAAGTCCCATAAGTTCTACAAACATTTGATTTGTGTACCAAATTTGGTTGAAATCGGTCCAATGGTTTAGGAGAAAATGAGCAGAACTCTCGCAAAATGCAGCAGTTTTTCGCGCATCTCGTTGTTTATGACGTCATATCTCGTGAACTATATATCTTATGTGATTCTTACACTTACGGCGACCGTCCCCATGGATTGAAGCTTACGTGTACAAAATTTCATAAAGATTGGAACAAAACTGTAGATTTGGATTCAACACGTACAAACAGACGGACACTCTGCTTTATATATATTAGCCCATACCAGGATCTTTTTGTTTATTACTCCATTGAGGAGGCTACCGGAACCTGCGGAGATTGAAGAGGAAGCAGATGGCCAAAAGGGCTAGTGTGCTGTTGTTGCTGGAGAGCAGAGATGTCGGCTGCGCAGCTGGTGTGTGCTGGTTCTCGGTCCAGCGGCGTCACCGGACGGGCCGTCGTCGGTGCGTGAGCCGGAGGGTTCGTGGAACGCTGGGCTGCGGCTGCACGGGCCCCGCGCACGCTTCCTCGGCGGCGCCGTCACGGCCGCCATTGTGTGCGGGGTCGGCGAACCCCCGCTATCCTATCTGCCTGCCACTTGCGCTGCCGCCGGTGACCCCCTTAGCGAAAGCCTCCACCGCCGCTTCCGGCGCCACGCTGTTATCAGCGGTGACCGCTACCTGCTGCTGCGAAAACCGGTGCCTTCCGCCCATTCACATGCCCACCAACATACAACTGCTGCAAAGCTTTTCCCACGCGGGCAAAGCGCAGAAAATCTAGCTGTGTCGTAACCAGGGGTGTAGTCAGACTACTGTCCATTAAATTTGCTATACCAAGAAGAAATGCAGTTATAAACAGGTATTAATTCGACAAATATACTGGAACTGGCATGTGATTACATTTTCACGCAATTTGAGTGCATAGATCCTGAGAAATCAGTACCCAGAACAACCACCTCCGGCCGTAATAACGGTCTTGATACTCTTGGACATTGAGTCAAACAAAGCTTGGATGCAACTTCAACACGATACCACAGTTCATCAAGAGAAGTGACTGGCGTATTGTGACAAGCCAGTTTCTCGGCCACCATTGAGCAATCAAATGCTGAGAGATCTGGAGAATGTACTGGCCAGGGTAGCAGTCGAACATTTTCCGTATCCAGAAATGCCCGTACAACATGTGGTCGTCGTGCATTATCCAGCTGAAATGTAGGGTTTCGCAAGGATCGAATGAAGGGTAGAGCCACGGGTCGTAACACATCTGAAATATAACGGCCACTGTTCAAAGTGCCGTCGATGCGAACAAGAGGTGACCGAGACGGGTAACCATTGCCTCTCCATACCATCACGCCGGCTGATACGCCAGTATGGCGATCACGAATACACGCTTCCATTGTGCGTTCATCGCGATATCGCCAAACATGATGCGACCGTCATGATGCTATAAACACAACCTGGATTCATCCGAAAAAATGACGCTTTGCCATTCGTGCGTACACCATCGCAGGCGCTCCTGTCTGTGATGCAATGTCATGGGTAACTGCAGCCATGGTCTCCGAGCTGATAGTCCATGCTGGTTCAAACGTCGTCGGACTGTTCGTGCAGATGGTTCTTGTCTTCCAAACATCACCATCTGATGACTCAGGGATCGAGACGTGGCTACACGATCCGTTACAGCCATGCGGATAAGATGCCTGTCGTCTCGACTGCTAGTGATACGAGGCCGTTGGGATCCAGCACGGCGTTTCGTATTGCCCTCCTGAACCCACCGATTCCGTATTCTGCTAACAGTCATTGGATCGCGACCAACGCGAACAGCAATGTCGCGATACGATAAAACGCAATCGCGATAGGATGCAATCTTACCTTTATCAAAGTCGGAAACGTGATGGTACGCATTTCTCCTCCTTACACGAGGTATCACAACAACGTTTCACCAGGCAACGCCGGTCAACTGCTGTTTGTGTATGAGAAATCGGTTGGAAACTTTCCTCATGTCAGCTCGTTGTGTAGGTGTCACCACCGTCGCCAACCTTGTGTGAATGCTCTGAAAAGCTAATCATTTGCATATGACTGCATCTTCTTCCTGTCGGTTAAATTTCGCGTCTGTATCACGTCATCCTTGTGGTGTAGCAATTTCAATGGCCAGGAGTGTATTATTCTGGAGAGCAGAGGATGCGGTTGTCTTCCGGGGAGGTGAGGGAGGAGGGATCAGTTTTAAAAGTTCATTCAGGTCAGTATCCAAAATATCTGCAGCTACACTGCCAAGCCGTTTCAACGTAATAATTGGAACACAGGTTGTACTGTGAACGACTAAAATAAATAAACAAAAAAAACTGTACAGTTATTGCTCTGGGAAGGGGGAGGAAGTTAAATCTCCTGTCCCCCTCCACCTTTCCCTGTTATCTACGTCCCTTGTCGTAGTAGTACGTATTCCGTGGTGCAATTTCTCTATATAGTGATTTCTCATTATTCTCGTGACGTCAGATCGCCAAAAGGCTGCTGTAAGTGGTCGGAATAATCAAGAAAAGTGAGCTAGTGAGCCGTTACCAGACATCACCATACAGTGCACGACGGAACACTTTGCACGGTATTAATATACGGGTACCAAAAGCGATTCTATATGGTCTGTCAGGTTCTACCAAATGTTCAAATGTTTCTAGAGCTTATGGGAATTAAATACGGGGTCATTCAGTCCCTAAACTTACAAACTACTTATGAACTAACTAATACGGACGGCACAAATATCCATGCCCGACCATAGTGATCGTGCAGAACATGACTGTCGCGCCGCAGACCGCTTGGACACCGCGGCCGGCCGTATCTCAGAGATACAGTGTTTTAAATAGACCTTTGAAGACGTATCGGAAGAATGGGCATTCTGGAGCTGTCCTACAGTACAGAATCAAAATTTAAACATTAGATATTTCCTGAAGGCTATGTAGCACAAATTTATTGAATGAGCTGCTTCTGAGAAAACCAAGAAAAAAAACATGAGCTCAGAGTTGGATGGCCACTTCTATAATTTCTAGACACTAAAAACAGTAAAAAATATGACAATATACTCTTTAGAGGATACTCTTGAGAAAATTCTTATTTTTCCTATATCTTCAACCATTCCCGAGATCTAAAGATAGCCACATTTCCACCGTCGGCCGCAAATATGTAAATAATAATTACCCATACAAAAAGATTCAAATTTTAAATGCGTTCTTTACAATTTTATATATAATAGCCATATACTCGTCCTTGGTAATATTTATCCGTTGTGAAAATATTTCGAAAAATCTTTATGTCCGCGTATCAAACCGCCAACTGTGGGAATAGTCACTTCCGTTTTAAAAAGTTTGCAGTTGTAAAAGGACACTGCATAGACTTTGCGTATCTATTTTAGTTCATACATAGAAGCATACGAAAAGTTAAGCATACATGAAATTTTATTTGACATTGAGAATTCAGCGATATTTCATTTCGTTCCCAAGATACTGCTTTTTATATCCGATGAAATGGCCTGCTTGGTTTATCTGCGATTTGCCTACCCAGAATTGCCAGTTATCATCAAACATTTATCATCAAATTTTAAGGACAACAGACGACCTTTTATAATTTGAGTTCTATAGGAGTTACAAGTAAAGGCACCGACAATGTCTCGTAGACATATTGGTATGTCTATCTCTTTTTACGATGGATGCGAGTCTATGGCTGTTTGTAAATAAATAAGTACCACGCCTTGAGCCTTAAGTTGTTAATATAATGCACTTATCCAATTACTGAAATTACAACGCCGAAGAGAGCTGCATGTATAAATACTGACGAATGAAGCGGTTGTATTTATTATTTGTTTCTTAGCCGTGTGTCCTCAAGCCTTGTACAGGGTGATGGGACTTTTTCCCATCCTTTCGTTCCATTGGGGTAGATGATGAAACAGGCTGCTGTCATTACCTGAACATCTGTCATGTTTTCGCAGTAAGTCGCGTCACAACATAGTGACCTTAACAGCCCTTCTGCTAACACTGAGGCGTCACTTATAGGACAATGTCAGTCTTGTGTGCCACTTTTAGCGTGAAACATTTCTAAGAAAGAAAATCCTCTTGCCTACAGGCAACAACGAAGTCAGCCAATGAACTAGTAAAACACCGAGAGTTACCAGTGGTTTTATTTCGATTCACGAAGTTCCATCTGATGCCAGGTTGCAGAAATTGAAAATTTCATTTACTGTTATGCTAATTCCTTTCACAATCCTGTTATCATATGGAGTAGTTTACTATGTCTGATGGATTCCGATTTTCACAGAACGAAAAACGCCCTACAATAATAGAAGAAACTAATGGTACTGTGAACTTCATTTTCTATTTTCGACATTAACTATGTCTTTTTTTTTCGGGTAGATCGATTCTTATTGACACGGAATCGTATTTTTCTATGTTGGTCTGTAACACTCACCTCACTAACCGCTTGATTAATCCTATGACAGAATAACGTTAAAATGACCCTTGTGTTGCCTACAATAAAACCTGGACAAGGCTGTCTTTAGCGAAAAAAATACTGTGCAAACTAAACCCAACAAGTGAGGGAAAGCTGTCACAACGACCTACCACACCAGGTAGCCCGTTCCTCCTACTCTACTGATTACTAATTGAACTGATTTAATTTCGAAACAATCACACTCACACAAGTAAGTATCGCAAATTACAGGAAGTAACAAACAATGATACAGTACAAATTAAAAAAAAAAAAAATAACACGGTCGCTAGTCCAATGGGGCACCCAGAGTGATTTCTAATTAACCACGACAATCATGAATGGGTAATCACTCACCTTCGTGTTACACAACAGAAGGTTAGCACTTTTGCAATTGACTAACTTTACGAAAAGGGATGCTTTGGTTTTATCAGTTTATAGTAAGAAAGAACATAAACTACTTAATAATTTTGAAATGAAATGCTTTAGCTCGGAAACAGTCTTGGGTCAGAGACCAATGTTGCACTCAATTATTAACGTCCCCTTACTATAACTCACCTGCATGGGAATTATATAGTGGGCAGCAAAACATTTGACTGACAGAATAATTAATATTATGATTACCAAGAAAGAAAATACTCAGAATAACTTCAATTACGTAGATCACAACACCTGGACAACGTCGAAATACGAACCAACAAAGCAAATCAACTTTACACATAAAATTTACACCAGTGAAATATTAAATAGTAATGATCCAATTATTTCACAATTAAATTCTTTTCGTTTACTTACTTAATTGTGCCAGCTTTGTTTATTTATTCTACTAGAAAGCAGTTCTCTCATTCCAAAAATTTAATATGTTGAAATTAGCTTTAAAATTTAAACTACAGTTATTTAAAATTGTTCTTTATAGCTTAGCACTGAATTTAATATTCTTTTCACTTTCAACGACACTCGGGAAACTTCTGGAAAGGATAGTACCCTACTTGGTAACAATGTCTTAGTACAATGACGTGGTAGAAGTCCTTTAAAGTTTTGGTTATTATTAGAAAAAATAGCTTCTCAAGCACAAAACTAGGTAACGCATGACACTATGTCTAAACTCTGTGTGGTCAGAATTTATTGGAGCGGTCTTAGATTGCATCCTTGTTGATGAAGAGCGGGATGCGCCGACTCCGACAATGCTGCAGGTCTCAATACAGGCACAGGTCCAATCCAGTGAGCAATTTGAGGGCAGAATCTTGACATACACAGATGAACTGCAGTGTGCTCCCGCTCATATTGGAAACATGTGCGCTAATTATGGAACTCCGCCAACAAGGCCTGGTAACTGCAATGAGCGTGGCGCTGCACGCTCCCGCACACTTGCTAGCGTCCGAACTGTTCTAACGACAGAGCTACACTCCCCTACTGCACAGCTACTACTACTGCTCCCGCGCTGTTGCTCCAAAGAGTACATACCACACACACCAAAGATCTTTCATACTTTCCCTATCGATGATTATCCAGATACATAAATAATAAATTACATAAATTCACATAAACAAACTAAATAGTACTGCAATATACATCGGTTATGATAATTAATTTCAACAAAACCTAAAAAGGTAAAGCAGTCAACAATCCGAAGTTTGGTTTGAACACCACAGTGCTTTACTAGGCATGGTCCTGTTTGGAGGTGGTATGCCGTTGCCTTCCTCCGACCTTCGAACTGACTTACCCAGCCAGTTATAGGGGTACGTACAGTTTAACGTGGATTCCGTGCCAGAGGTGAAAGAAGTGGAAAGTGACAGATAAAAATCCTAGGATCTGGCGGGGATCGGACCCGCGACCTTTGGATTTGTAGTCTGGCACTCTACCGAGGCGCACAAACCGAGGCGCAAGCGAGGCGCACTAACAACAACAAAACCTACATACAATTAAAATTTAATACATATTTGAAATATATATCTGGATCTTAACGTCACAGATCAAAGAGTTCTTCGTCTTTGATTCAAGGCAATGAGTTACCACGCTGACAAAGCTGTCGAATGAGCTACGGAGGTGGACTATATTGTAGGATTGGTAACAAGCAAAATATTCCGTGAGTATACAGGAGCAGTGCGGTGAAACGTAATGAAAACAGGCGGAGAGCGCTGCGAGTGGTTCAGGAGGATTGTTAGTGAGCTGGAGCAGGACGCAGTTACAACTTTAGGACGCAGTGGCTGGTGCCCCCTGCCAGCGACCGTGATTCCCGGCGCTGTGGCGGAAGCGCCGCCGGCTACGCCTTTGTGTGCAGGGCGCGGCCCACCGCACTCCAATCCACCTGCTGCTGCTGCCGCTGCCTTGCTGCAGCATCATCGTACTGCTGCATGGGCGTAGCCAGAGGGGGAGGGGGGGTTAGGGTTTCAAATAACTCCCGAAATTTTGATAAAGCTGATACCCAGGAGACGGAAATGGTCTGAAAATATATTGCAGTTTTATCTTAGTTTCAAATTACCTCATTTTCAAACTGAATGGAAAACCTAATGTATACAATGCGACGATCCGATTCTTTCCCGTGGTCGACTTTTAATAATCCTCGCGGGATTTGTGTTTTCATTTGTAGAATTTTATTGTTTTCGGCGGAGCGTACTGAGGCGTTATGCTCCATTGCGCGAAGCCGTTCGCCGTCGGGGGTTCGAATCCCCTCTCAGGCATGGATGTTTGTGCCGTATTTAGTGTGGTAGTTCATAAGTAGAATGAAACTTTCACTCTGCAGCGGAGTGTGCGCTGATATGAAACTTCCTGGCAGATTAAAATTGTGTGCCGGAACCGGGACTCGAACCTGGAACCTTTCACTTTCGCGGGCAAGCGCTCTACCGACTGAGCTATCCCAACACGACTCACGATGTTGCCTCACAACTATACTTCCGCCAGTACCTCGCCTCCTACTTTCTAAATTTCACAGAAGTTCTCCTGCGAAACTTGCAAGACTAGCACTCCTGGAAGAAAGGATATGGTGGAGTCATGGCTTAGCCACAGCCTACGGGATGTTTACAGAATGAAACTTTTACTCTGCAGCGGAGTGTGCGCTGATATGAAACTACCTGCCAGATAAAAGTAGGAGACGAGGTACTGGCGGAAGTAAAGTTATGAGGCGGCATCGTGAGTCGTGTCGGGATAGCTCATTCGGTAGAGCGCTTGCCCGCGAATGGCAAAGGTCCCAGGTTCAAGTCCCGGTTCCGGCACACAATTTTAATCTGCCAGGAAGTTTCAGTTCATAAGTAGTTTGTAAGTTTAGGGACTGATGACCACGCAGTTAAGTCCCATAAGCTTTACAAACATTTGAACATTTCCTTACAAGGTTACAAGGGAACCTCCCCATCGCACCCCCCCCCCCTCCAGAGATGTAGTTATAATTTGAACTCAGATCCATCGAGAAAAATGGAAGAAGTTGTGTGGAACTATGAAAAAAAAACAAGCAAAATATAAAATATGAGCAGTCCATAAGAAAGATAGGCAACGTCGAGCACGATGTGAACATAGGATCACCGTGATCCCATGGCTAGCTTGAGGAGCTGCGGAGCGAGAGGTCCTTAGTTCAAGGCTTCTCTCAAACGATCGCAAAATTATGATCTGTCCGTCCGTTCATTGACGTGTCTGTTCGCTGTAATCAGTTTAGTGTCTGTGTTTTGCGACGGCGCAGCAAAACCGTGCGATTAGCAGACGAAGGGAAGTGCCTCTCCAATGGGAACATAAAACATTTGATCGCAATGTGATGGGTCAACCGATTCCTCCACAGGAAAACACGTCTGATGTATTCTATACGACACTGGTGACATTATGTGCATCATATGACAGGAATCTCTTGAGGACCAACCTAACTTGTGAATGGGTAAAGAGATTCCACCTTGCCCGATTTAGGTTTTCTTGTGCATGTGATAATCACTCCCAAAAAAGTGATGAAAACATAAGAGTTTGTCACATAAACTGTAACAAATGAATGCAACTGTTTCACAGTTTTCCCTGTGCTCTGTCAAAACATATATTTTTAACGTTTTCGAATTTTTCCCTGTGTAGACTGTCAAATCCTACATATGTCCAAGCAAATCTGAACATGACCTGGAATTTCAGAGAGCGAAGTTGATTATGTGTGAGAGCCTGAACTTTGATAATAGACACACGATCACGTAAACAATACTGTCCTGTGCTTTGCAAAACACAGACACTAAACTGATTACAGCGAACAGAGACGTCAATGAACGGTCGGACAGACCATAATTTTGCGAAAATAAAAAAATAAAATATTCGTTCGAGGGAGGGCTTGAACCAAGGACCTCTCGCTCTGCAACTCCTCACGCTAGTCATTTTTTTCTGTTCATCTGGTAGATCTATAGTCCGCGGTCGTTCGTTCAGTTTGTTCGTGGTTGTTCGTCGAATGGTTGACTCAGCTTTTTTATTACAGAGGCCGTTCAGCCCCCAGACCGGGCGCGCTGAGCCACGGCGCAGCCATGGGGTACGGCGATTCTATACTCAGAACTTGCTCGACGTTGCTTATATTTCGCATGGACCGTTCAGTTTTTATATTTTGCTTATTTATTTCATAGTTGCATACAACTTCTTCCAGTATTCTCGATTGATCTGTGTTCAGTTTTGCAAGGCCTATCAACTGCGCTAACTTATAACTAAATCTGAGAGGGATGCGGTGGGGAGGTTTCCTTTTTAGGAGCAGAGTCGAGTTTGAATGCGCCCAAAGTATGCTAATAATGGAACTTTTGGCATGATTATCATTACATCAGGAAACGCAACCTTTCCTTTACGTTTCAAGTACGTGTGATGGAAGAAGCCAAGAATCCACTTCCCTTGTTTGTGAGCAGGTTGGCGTTGTCTGCAAGAAACAGAAACTATCCGTATTGTATTGACTAGTTGCAAAAAGATTTAGCTGCCTTAATGATATTGGGAAATCGACAGTACCACATTAATGGGTACCAGGAATGGGCATCTTCGGCCGAAGCAAATTTCTTTTAGGAAGTTCATTTATTAAAAAACCCCTTTATTGAAAAATCCTGGCTATGCCTATGCACTACTGACAGCGCATTCTTTCTCTCATAGACTAAAAACTGAATTCTACATGATATCAAGTGCGTTTGCTCTTCGTGTAATTTCCTGACGCTAGTTTCGTAAGCAAATCATGGCACACATTGCCACCATTATTTACAGGGAATAGCGACCAGTTTTGAGTTGCTTGATTCACATGCTGCATACAGACAACATTATAACCAGGGCAATCACAGCGCAAAGAGTACATTTTCTTTTAAAAAATTTTTAAACTGTTACAAAATAATGCTAAAAATGTTCTTAAAATAATGTCCTTTAAAAAAATATTTTCTTAAAACAATTGAAAAGTCCTTCATGCCGCATCAGCTGTTTTATTGATATCGGTTTGACGCCGCTACAGGCGCATTCTCAGATGGTCCTGTAATAAAGTAAAAACGTCTGTCTGTACACATGTTGCTTTCATAACATCTTAAAAATAACGAAGCAGAAAAACAGTGTTTATAATCACAGTTTTATTTCATCGCCTGTTAGAAATTACTACAAAGTTCCTACGTTGCAGTTGCTTTGTCCATGTCAACTGCTAAAATAGTTTTTATTGTAATGCTTCTTTATGAAGGCGAGCCTAGATCACGTTTATGGAAATTTATATTTTATTTGCACACGACAAGTTTCGACAAACTTGCTGTCATTCACAAGTAATTAATAATGAAAAAACTTTGAAAATACACATAATCACTTCAAATAGTATTTATGAGTATTAATCAATTGAATTTGACAGCAAGTTTGTCGAAAGTAGTCGCCTAAAGACAGAATATAAATTTTCATTAAGACGTATTTTAATAACACAATTTTATGATGACTCTCATACCGACAAAATGTCGGTTGCTAATGCTAAAATAATTGTTTTAAAAAACTATTACTAGGGGTCCAAACCAACATAAAACTGTGGCTGTCGTCCAATTAAGACAATATCATAAATCAATGCTGATAGGTCGCTGAGGCTTTAATTAATTGGACTTCTTTATTACCAGTTTCGGGCTTGACCCATCATCAGATAACCATTTTATATTTGTTTACAAAAGAAAATGTTAACACATCAGCACCGTGTATGCTAGGGTAGTGGTCACTTTAGGATACACGTCAAACTAGTAATAAAAAAGTTCCGTTAATTAAAACCTCAGCGACCTACCAGGATTGTTTAATGGTATTGTCTTAACGATACAACTCCGAAAGAACAGACACCACATATATATGTTCAGAATATGTTGTAATACGATTTTACACTCTCAAAACTGCAATGAACGGTTATTAATTGCGAGATTTCTTTGAGGCATTGATGCACTGCAACCCGATGGACGAGTAACGAGCAGCTATAGATATGTCACAGTTGTGAACGAACAATTGTGTTGGAATTTGACAGCGTAAAGACACGTAAACAAGACACTTTCATCACCAAATTCTCTGTACATAATGTCAAAATTAAATATTTCATTTGTCTTTTAACAATGGAAAACCAGTCTGGAATGTGTGGAATGCCAGTAACATAATGAGGTTAAGTCGCGATTCTACGTAAAGACGATCACTGATCCGCTGTCAGAAAAGACACACTCACAGAACTTTCGCAACGGCCTTCGTTACAAAAAGTAAAAAAATAAATAAATAAAAGCACTTACACATTCATATAAACGCACAGCCACAAGTGAGCTACACATGACCGCCGTCTCCGCTTGCCGAGTGTCGCTTGAACAGCGAGATGATAGAAGTGATTACCTTCTGCGCTAGATTTAATTATAGTAACGAATGAAAGTAGTTCGTTTTCTTTTTGCAACGTGCCGCTATCGGGAGCGTTTATTTGTGGACTGTCCCTGGCGGGGCGTGTTTTGGCGGAGCCACGTGCCCGCCGTTGACGGAGCCGTGTCCGCCCCCTGCAGGCGGCAGGCGTGTTCATCCACCACACGTCCGGTCAGGGCACGGCACCCTGCACACGTCCCACTAAAATGTCTCTCTCCCATACTTTTTTTGGCCCACTTTACGTTACGGTAGTAACACTAAACGTGGGCCTTTGCGATGTTTTTTAACAGCTCGAAATTTAAATAAAAATAACGGCTTAACCATTCACCAGACACGAAAATTGAATAACCGAATTTGTAGGGGAGAAAATTCTCTACAACTTTGCTCTCTTATGTTTTTCACATATCTCGTATCGTTTCAGAGATATTTGCAAAAATAACGGCGATTTTGGGATGTATGCCTGTCTGTCTGTCCGTAACGTGTTCCCCGTTCTTAAGACGAACCGTTCAATCTACCAACATCAAATTTTACAGACGTAATTGTAGGCCGACAGAGACCAGAACCTCCCTTTTTCAAATTTTTCGGATAAAAAATACGGTAGTAACGCCAAAAATAGCAGTTTGTAATATAATTGTAATTGCAAACGAACCGTTCATCTGACACGAAAATTGAATAATCTAATTGGTAGAGGGGAAAATTCTCTACAACTTCGCTCTATTATGTTTTTTTTTCATATCTTGCATCGTTGCAGAGATATTTGCAAAAATAATGGCGATTTGACGATGTCGGTCTGGCTGTAACGTGTTCCCGCTTTTCAGGTCGAACCGTTCAACTGATCGGCACCAAATTTTACAGACATAATTTTTGGCTACCAGAGACCAGAACCTTGCTTTTTCAAATATTTCGGACAAGAAGTACGCTAGTAATACAAAAAAGGCCGATTGTAATGTAATTTTAATTGCATATAAACCGTTCATCTGACACCAAAATTGAATAACCGAATTTGTAGAGAAGAAGATTCTCTACAGCTCTGTTCCGTTTTTGTTACGTTTCTCGCATCGTTAGAGAGATACTTGCAAAAATAACTGAGTTTTGACACCCTTCACTGAATTAACGAAAACTAGCCGTTCGCAGATGTCACGTGACATTCATCGCTCAGAACTCTCTCTGGCATAAGCCATCTTGCGTTGCGTATTTGATAATTTTCTTATTTTAACTTATACTTTTTCATTTCAAAGCATTGGCGCACTGAGGAATTAACAAAAACACGTCGTTCTTGGTACGATACATGATAATCTAGTGTCTACAAATGCCATAATAGCTTCAGTTAACAACGGCCATGAATAGTATGAGGTAGCCACCGTGGCCGCGGTGGAATGGCCGAGTGCCTGGCTGCGGAGCGAGCGGTTGGTCCCTGTCGGAGGTTTGACTCCTCTGTAGGGCAAGCGCGCGTGTGTGTGTGTGTATGTGTGTGTGTCTGTGTGTGTGTTATCCTTAGGTTAGTCTAAGTATTTTGTAAGCCTAGGGACTGTAACCTCAGTACTTAATTTCCATACATTTTCAAACATTTGAACTTTTTTTTTTTTAAGTATTAAACAAGGACCTCGAGTAGAGTAACAAAATTTCAGAAAGCGTGTGTTTGGAGCACACCATTTAATGTAAGTGAATCATGGTGAGAAAACCATAAAAGAAGAGAAAATGGATAAGCTTAATCAGAGAATTGAAGGATTTTGGATCTGATGCAGGATGCTAAAAGTTAAGTGCATTGATAAGGAATGAGGTGGTGATCCGCAGGTTCAGCGAGGAAAGGAAACAGTGAGAAGAGACAGGAAGATACGGCATTTGTTAAGACACCAGAGAATAACTTGCATGTTACTAGAGAGAGCAGTGGAGGTAAAAACTGTAGGAGAAGGCATGGTTTCAAATTCACTATGGGACGTTTTGTGTGAGTGCTACACTAAGACGAAGAGGTTCGTACAGGAGAGTAAATCGTCGCGGGTCACAGAAAACTCTTCATTTCACTGATGATCTCCCAAAAAAACTTAATAAGAAAAATCCGTTTTTTTGGGGGTGGGGGGGAGGGGTTGCAGGGCTATCGGTTTTTTAACTGTCCAAAAAGAACTGATACAGTTATTTTCGGATTTGTAATTGGTTAGCTTTTGACAAATGTGCCACTCATCTTTCACAAACCAATCTCGAAAGTAATTTTGTCGACACTTTGTATTAAACGCTTTCTCGAGAATGCCTTTAGCGTTACCTGTTTTACACACTTCTTATCGATAATAGTCTCACATTTAATTTAATATATTATCGAAATTTTAATACGTGGTTTTACATGTTGGTCGTGTATCTTGTGAATCAACTTAGCTCTTGAAAACGAAGGAGATGATTCTTCACTAACTCTCGCTTAAATTAACTATCGTTGGCATCAGCCGTGCACAAAACTACTTCCTTTTAGGCACTTTATTGAAATGTACTAGGAAACGAATTTTTTATAAAACCAAACTACGCTATGGAGAAAACTGACTATAAATGTGCTTCACTGTACAAGATGAATCGATATAGTCCTAACAAAAGAGAATCGCCATCTCTGTGTCAAATCGAAAAATCGAAAAATACTGCATTTTTGACTCAGATGAATCTGAACTCGAATGACATTACCCCTTCATACTTATGCCAGAAATTCAACAATCTAGATTACGGATGTTTCTGAATTTGTTAGATAAGACTATAACTTGATTACAAACTTTTTCTGCGAGCATTTCTCAGAGGTCATGTTGCACAAACTATCTTTGAGTTTACAAAGAGAGATTTAAGGAGGAGGAAATTACACGTCGTAACGGCAACAATGACACTTCAATTCCTTATTTACGATCACCATACTGTGTATTAATGCTGATGATGCGTCTAAGGCACCTTGCTCCTAACTAGTTATACTTCTCTTCCTCGTATTCCTCCTTTCTTGACTGAGATATTCCTCTGCTAAACTGTTCTACGACCACAACAAAACAAAGAAATACTTTCGGTGAGACCAGTTTGGGACTTTTCGTGCAGTACCTACAATGGTTCTACTTTCACTTTATTTCTATTGTTATTTCGAAGATACAAGGTATTAACTACCTTTAGTTTGTGCATGTAATGCAAACATTACATTTTTATTCACTTTCTACTGTTAATATGTATTTTTACTCATTTCTTAACAGGTTATAAGTAGTTCATGTTAAGCGAGAGCACTCGTAAAGTAATATTATGGCTACAGCTGTTATGACAGCACATCCGATATCAGCCTCGCGTGCTTAATGATGAGTGATGTGTTATGACGTACCCAAGCTTATCGAATGAGCTCATGATAATGACCGTACAGTCGAAATATGTAGACTTACAATATCATTTTCCAAGTTTTGAATGTCATGCACTTTAGGGCTATAAATCATTTTTGTTATTTCTTTTGTTTATTCATCCTTCCCCATATTAATTTGTTTGCTTCCGATTTAGTGATTAAATAGGATATTTTTAAACAGTGTCACATTCTCCTGCAACAGGTTGAGACGTACCTATAACGATATGTCAGAAAATGAATATCCGTTTACTTTTTACACACCCTTCAGTCCTCCTTCTAAGTCAACCTTGCAGAATGACAATGACTATGTTTTTTCACGATGAGGCACTACCACACTGTCTGCTGATCGCCCGCAGTGTTATGGGCGTTGGATTGGTCGAGGAGATGCTATGGCCTCACCGTCCTGTTTACGAGTTCTGAATCCATTGGATTTCTGGCTTTGGATACACTGAAAGACACTGGTGTATGTCCAACAAATTTATAGAGTGCAGAAGTTACAGGAGCATGTGAACAATTCATGTGACACAATCCGAATGGAGGCAGTGCGAAAGATTGCGTGATATGTTGCGAGGAAGGGATAAAGGATGTATCAAGATTCATGGCAATCACAACCAACACTGCCTTTTTCAAGTTTGTTTCTAGGTAACTGACGAATGGGAATGAATTCACAGATGTCCCCATCCGTCAACAGGCATTGGATTCTGGACATATCATTATACGATCATTTCCTTTAGTTGTCACCAATGCGACCTCCTGTTGGGAAATGCCACACTTCTTTTTAAATACCCTGCATTGGTACTGTAAATGTACAGTACATTTTTGTTTGTTTGTTCGCACCGCTGCTGTCCGTCTGCGTAATCTGCAACACAAATAAGGAGACACTGGTGGCAGCATAGAAGTGAGTCTACCTCTCCAGAAAAAATAGGCTCACTTATCTCATAGTTCTTCTAAACAACGATTATGTGTGGGTTTTAGGCGGTGCCGTGCATGTACTGTATCTCTAGGACATTAATGATCTGTCCAAACTAATGTGATGTTCACAGGGAATAAATCAATTTAAAATTAATGTGTAGCTCAAAAAGAATTTTTTATCAGTTCAAGAGTCTGTAAACGAAAATGTAATTGATGATTTTTTCTAATAATCCTGGTACCCTTACCCAGTGCATAAATTGCTTATAAAAGATGCACTGTAATTCCAATAAACTGAACGCACAAAGAAGAAAATAAGATAAAGGTGCGACAGACACCGCACATTTTTCAAATTGATTTTTATCTTTGTATATACTCGTACATTTAAAAAGCAATAAAAGTAGGCAAGATTTGTGGTTTCAACATTGATTTTTGTTACAGAAATTATCGCATTACAGAAAACCTCATAAGAAAGGAACATTCTTACGATTTACAATGGCTTGTAAATTTCCATAAAACAGTATGTGGCGGGCAAGATGCAGCAGAAGAGAGGGAAAAGACACTGAAAGATACTGAAAATGACATTAATGTTTTCTTTTCAAGTTTATTTTTGCATCGTCCGTTCTTGTACATTTTTCATTCGAGCTATTCCTTTCAGCATAACCTTGGTCTTCGACTATTCACATGGCCTCTGATAGATCTTTTGCAGTCCATCTTCCCATAGCTGTTGTCCTAATGTGTTTTATTAACATTTTTCTGTAAAATAAATGTATTCTTGTTAGCATTGCAAGCATCACGGCATCTGTACCACAGATGCTGCACCCCCATTTTCACTAAAGAAGTCATTACTCGATCGACATAACGTACAATGTTTCTACTGCACAATATAAATACGAGTTGTAAGCTACTAGTATCTACTAGTACGTACTATTAAAAAGGAATCGTGAAAAATTACCTTGACTACTATTGGTATCCAAATTCTGATTTCTTAAATTTATTCTATATTTTCCGTTCATGAAGTAGAAAAACGGGCGAGTAATCTGATCTCACCAGCGGTTGCAATAACAATGAGAGTAGCGTGCGCTACAATGTCTGCTGACGAATTTATGGAAGTTCGGTGTCAGTCACCCTGTGACATCTGTCCCGCTTTTACTTTAATACAATAAATTACTTCATATTTTGAGTCATCATCATTTGGTTGTCAGATTTAGACTGCTTCTCTGTCTGTTGCAATTATCTTCATTCTTTGGTACCACCCTAGTGGCTTGCTGACGTCATCCAGCATCTGGTTCCTTCTTCTGCCCCTCCCTCTCTTTCCCGGAACGCTACCTTCAATTACCTCTACAGAAGGCAATCTCGTCTTAAACTGTGGCCTAGCCAGTTTAGTTTCCTGTTCTTTACCGTGAGCAACATCCTCCGTCCTCGCCAACTCTACTCATAACTTCTTCATTTCTGACTTTATCGATCCAGCTGATCTTCTCCATCCTACGCCATATCCACATTTCACAAGCTTCAATTTCCTTCTCACCGTGCTTTCTCAATATCCACGTCTCTGCTCCAGACTAGGCCACACTCCATATTGGACACTTACCCAGTCTCTTCCTTAATTCTTTGTGTAAACCACTGGTTAGGAGTCTTCTTTGCTTCTGAAAATGTGATAAAATTGACTTTAAGAATAGTCATTCGTCTGACCTACCAGAAACATGCATCGAAATTATCCCTTCGTCGGTAAATTGTATCCCGTAGCAAGTAAGTTCCTTACGTGATCTGGAGTTTTATGTAAGAAACCCCTGAACCGCAGGCAACCCAACTAACTTTACTGCGGCGCGGATGGCATACAAACGTTGAGTAATGGTTTGCCGCTACCACTTAAAACTGTATCAAATACAGGAAATGCATTAGAAATTGCGAATTTAATCAGCATGAACGTGTGATTTAATGGTGAGATATGAAAATTTGTGCCGGAACGAGACACAAAACCAGATTTTCCGCTTTTCGTGAGAAGTCGCTGTTTGCGCTAGCCTCCCAGACTGACCCACACTTCCATATGCAGTTCACCGCCTACTGTCCGAGACTGCTAGTACATTCTACTGTGTGGGTATCCCACAGGGAGGGGCGTCACAAGCCTTGCAGTGGCTGATTAAGATACGATTTGCAGTGTCCGTATTTTTCGATGGAAACAAGCAAATGCATGTCTGAAAGGCATATGCTTGGTTCCATCAATAAACACGAACACTGCACGACGTGCAAAATATCAGTACCTTCCGGAGTATCACACACGTCAATTATAGAATTCTTGCATAATTAATACGTAAACAAAACTCGTGAATGTTCTCTTACAATATTACATGGAAACATTGAATTTATACGGAAGTTTTGTAATATGGACTAATCACAAAATAGTCGTAATAATCAATGACAATCTAAAGATAAATTTAATGTGTTATGTTGCATTTCAATTTTAGAAACACAAATGCATAAAACGTTTGAGTACATTGCTGTCTTAGAAACACACAAATTAACCACTTATTTGTGCTTCTAGAAATAAGCAGTAGAAATACGTAACAATTGCAACTAAAAATTATTCTTTAAACGTAAGAAAAATCACTGCGCTTGTAGGATCATATTTTCACGTTTGTTTGACAGCCCACGCTGGAGCTCACCGGCTAAAGGTTCTCTAGCGTAATGGTGTTCTAAAGCAGTTATAACAATTTTATTTTTATATAAAACATTTAAAAATATACTTACACAGTTTTAGCTAATTTTTTTCTTTGTCTTACAATGCTGCAACAGTCAATGAACGAAAACTTCATTTCGGGACTTCTATTATTAACAGGTCATGTCATCGTTTAATTCTGGGACTATGGATGTAGAGGAATTGTGGACTAAATTTAAATGCATTGTTAATGAAGGGTTAGAGAAATATGTGCCAGTAAAGACGATTAAGGATGGAAAAGATCCACCGTGGTATAATAATAATGTTAGAAAGCTGCTGAGAAAGCAAAGGCTGTTGCACTCTCGATTCAAAAAAGAACACGCAAATGATGACAGGCAAAGGTTAGTAGAGATTCGTGCGTCTATAAAAAGATCGATGCGTGAAGCATACAATAATTATCACAGCCATACCTTAGCAAAAGATCTTTCCGAGAACCGAAAAAATTCTGGTCCTATGTAAAATCGATAAGCGAGTCAAAGCCCACTGTCCAGTCACTAGTTGATCATTCCGGGGCAGTAATAGAAGAAAGCAAACGGAAAGCTGAAGTTCTAAATTTAACCTTTAAGAAATCTTTCACGCAGGAGGACCGTACAAATATACCATCATTTGATCAACGTACTAATTCCGAAATGGGGGACATAGCAATAGGTATTTCCGGTGTAGAGAAGCAGCTGAGAGAGCTAAGTACGAAAAAGTCTGCTGGTCCGGATGGAATACCAGTTCGGTTTTACAAAGACTATTCTGCGGCATTGGCCCCCTACTTAGCTTGCATTTATAGCGAATCTTTAATTCAGCGCAAAGTTCCCAGTGATTGGAAAAAAGCGCAGGTGACTCCAGTGTATAAGAAAGGAAAGAGAACTGACCCATACAATTACAGGCCAATATCGTTGACATCGGTTTCATGTAGAATTTTGGAGCATATTCTCAGTTCGAATATAGTAAATTTCCTTGAAACGGAAAGCTTCTTTCCATGAATCAGCACGGGTTTAGGAAACATCGTTCATGCGAAACTCAGCTTGCCCTTTTCTCACATGACATCTTGCGAGCCATGGACGAAGGGCAACAGGCGGATTGTGTTTTTCTCGACTTCAAAAAGGCGTTCGACGCGGTGCCACACTGCAGACTGCTAACGAAGATACGAGCTTATGGAATAGGTTCACAGATTTGTGACTGGCTGGAAGACTTCATAAGTAATAGAACGCAGTACGTTGTTCTCGACGGCGAGTGCTCATCAGAGACGAGTGTATCGTCAGGCGTGCCCCAGGGGAGTGTGATAGGACCGCTATTATTTTCTATCTATATAAATGATCTGATGGACAGAGTAAGTTGTAATTTGCGGCTGTTTGCTGATGATGCTGTGGTGTATGGGAGGGTGTCGTCTGTAACTGACTGTAATAGCATACAGGTTGACTTAGACAAAATTTCTAGTTGGTGCGAAGAATGGCAGCTAGCTCTCAATGTAGAAAAATGTAAGGTGATGCGCATGAGTAGAAAAAACAATCCTATAATGTTCGATTACAGCATCAGTAGTGAGCTTCTTGATGCGGTCGCGTCGTTCAAATATCTAGGCGTAACACTGCAGAGCGATATGAAATGGAACGAGCATGTAAGGACAGTTGTGAGTAAGGCAGACAGCCGACTTCGGTTTATTGGGAGAATTTTGGGAAGATGTACTTCACCTGTAAAGGAGACCGCGTATAAAACGCTTGTACGACCACGTCTTGAGTATTGCTCAAGTATTTGGGACCCGCAGCAGATCGGTTTGAAGGAAGACATAGAGGCGGTTCAGAGGCGAGCAGCTAGATTTGTTACCGGTAGGTTCGACCAATGCGCGAGTGTCTCGGAAATGCTCCGGCAACTCAATTGGGGATCGCTGGAAGAAAGACGACGTTCTTTTCGTGAATTTCTGTTAAGTAAATTTAGAGGGCCGGAATTTGAAGCTGAGTGTAGTACGATCTTGCTGCCGCCTACTTACATTTCGCGTAAAGATCACAAAGACAAGATAAGAGAAATTAGGGCTCGTACGGAGGCATATAGGCATTCTTTTTTTCCTCGTTCAATTTGGGAGTGGAATAGGAAAGGAAATGCCTAGTAGTGGTACGGTGTACCCTCCGCCACGCACCTTACGGTGAATTGCGGAGTATGTATGTAGATGTAGATGTAGATGAATGGTAAAACTTGCATAGTTATCGTAGTAAGGCCTTAATTAAAGTATTCATTAAGTGGCTGCCCCTAACTGTTTAATTCGATGCAACCTGTGTCGCGGTATTTTGCTGGGGCGTTAAAAAGTAAGAACAAAACATATCGAACACGAATCAATTATTATTTTGCTCGTATGGGTATGATTCGTGCATTTTTACAGATGTTTTACATATGTACGATGGTTATAACGTCATATTGAAAGTAAGTGTTGATGCTTACTTTACTTGAACTGCAATTGGTAGTTTCTGACGTTGAGATAGCTGTTCATTGGTACGTCTTAAATCCACCTTTCGATTGAGCGAGGGCAGAGCATCATTTCCTGTCGTTTGAAAACAAGGATACCTTACACTGAGGTCTGTTTTACAAGTACAAAGAAGCATCTAACCGTACTAGTGACTAACTGAAAACAGCCTCTTATAAACATTAACTGCCGTCGTAAAAACAAGTGAAAAAGAAATAACAGTCCGAATTATGAAAGTTGTGGAACAAAGTTCGACGTATTACAATGATATTGAACGTATCGAAAGAAAATATAGGCAACCGTCTGGCTTTCCGTTCATGTTTCTTGCCAGTGTTCTTTCTAAATTACTTTATGGAGATGCACTGTTTGACTGGCGTAATTCTGGATTTAAGGACCGAGGGAGTTGACGCAGTGGTAATATAATGCATGCGAATTCCAGAGGACGCTGGTTCAAATCAACCTCCGTCCATCCACGTTTAGGTTTTCCGTGTTTTCCTTAAATCACTCCAGGCAAATACCGTGATATTTCCTTCCACATCCTTACCCAAAAACCCGAGAGACAGTAGCATCTCCAGTGACCACGCTGACGACAGGACATTTCACCCTAAGCTTCCTACTTCTTATCTCCTTCCTGGGGTTAGGGCTCCGTTACTGAATTCGTATTTCTACTGTTCGATACTCGTTCGATCCATAGCTGTAACTGGGAGCTTATCGCTGAATCAAGTAAGATGACGTTGAGCGTCTGACTTTTCAGGGCACTGTCAAACCTTAATCGTTTGTGGTATTCACTTTTATGCAGAAATCCCACTAAAAAGAAACTTTCCCCATAGTTAAAAGTTTCTGAATTCCTAAATTGTACCTGCAAGGTTCAACATCTGTAAAAGCTATCAAGGCCTTTAAAAAAATAGGCTGCGATCATTTCAGTCCATTACCTTTTGACATTGTGCTTTTAATACCATAACTAAAGAAAGAGATGATAAAAGTGATGATGCCTAAATTCACATGTGCAAATCACATATGTATAGCGAACCGAAGTTTCTCACACTCTCAAAGTAAAACTAAATTTGAAATCAAATGAGAAGAGTTTTAATGACAGAGAGAATCGAAAAGAAACTTCTATAATCATCTGTACATTTACAAGAATCGGTAACCTGTAATTTCCACGCCACATCAAGCTGAAATATGAATTTGCCGTTAGGCAAGAGATGAATTGAAGCAAAAAACATGCAACTCTGATAGAAAAATAAACTAGAGAAAAATTTCAAAATAAATGTAGCTATTTTAGCAAATAGTGTAATTTGCGTTGCTGGTAACTTCTGTTGGAGATTCAACATTTTTATGCCAACGGCGATGCATCGTTTTAAGTAACATCTGGTCCTGCAATAACCTGTATGGGTGGCGCTTTGGGTGTGTCAGGTAGCGATGGCTCAGGAAAACGCAGTCGTCGAACTGGCATACAAATTGGTAGACTTGCACCCATCTGGTAGGTCATACAACATTATTACAATTTCTAATTAGACGACTGGCCTTTGCAATGGAAGAAAGAGCTTCGCATACTGTCTGTTTTTACGGTTCAGAAATTTAGTCGAAAAACGGAACCCCTTTAGCCTCACTCGTTCAATAAATTCGTTTTTCCTAGTCAAGAAGTCGAATATAAATAAAACCTATCGAAAGAAGTAAAACTCTTTAGTAAATGTTTTAATACACGAAGTGAAATCAGTAAATCTGAATATACTGGCCAAGTAATTTCAATGTTAGTTTGTATACCTAAGCCGCGGCGGAGCGGCCGAGCGCATTGAGCCATTATGCTCCGATGCGCGAGGCCGTTCTCCGTCGGGGGTTCGAATCCTCCCTCGGGTATGGAGGTTTGTGCTGTCTTCAGTATAAGTTAATTTATAAGTAGTTTGTAAGTTTAGGGGCTGATGACCCCACAGTTAAGTCCCTTAAGCTTAACAAACATTTTTGTGTTCCAAAAGATGATATTTTTCGCTCGACTTTGTCACTAAAATAAGATTCCAAATATACTGCTGTCACTGCTTATCAGAAGAAAAAGCAACCGCGACTTTTATGGGTCCTTAGATGTGGAATACACATGAAAACTCTTGTAGTATTTTTGCAGATTAGAGTGTTCAGACAAACAGAGGGAAACAAGTCCGCTGTAGATAAAACTGTTAAAAATATTTGTATAGTCTATGGGACTTAACTACGGGGTCATCAGTCCCTAAACTTACAAACTACTTACGAACTAGGACGGCACAAATATCCATGCCCGAGGGGGGATTCGAACCCCCGACCGTAGTGGCCGTGCAGACCGTGACTGGAGCGCCTCAGTCCCCTCGGCCACCGCGGCCGGCAGATAAAACTGTAAATTACGATATCTGTTTCTTCTTCATCCGATATTGATGAAATAAAACTTATATGCTGCGCCAAGGTGAGGTCCAGTTTACCTGTCAAAACCCGACAGTTTCAAAGATGATCGTTTTCTAACGGATTTCTTTTTCCACGGTCCAATTTTGATTAAATAATGCCTGTATGTAGCCCTAAAAAACGCTCAACGTACCCGCGGGAACCACATCGAAATTTATTTATTAGTTTTGCAGATACATGTGTTCAAACTGTTTACCGTCAGCCACGGCGGTTTCACAGCTTCATTGTAATATAGCTAGACCGCCATAATTATTAATGGCAACGTTTGGAGACGAAAGAAATAAAAGCAGAGGAGAAGCAGCTCAAAGTTCCTTCAGCTAAAAAGAATTAATTTATATTATTTTAATTAACATCTTAGGTTAAATTATCTGCTAGGTTCTATTGTCTTGGCTTGCTAATACGTGAATATGAAATATTTTTGTGTGCAGGATGTCCTATTATGAGTAAAATGTGTGAATTTAAACTGTCAATCGTTATGTACACAATAGGGACAAGAGCACGTCAAGAATGCGTCGTCGTGCTGATAAACTCTCTGTAGATGACCCACGGCCACAAGACAGTTCGCGGTTCACCTCTCGTAACAAGCGCTACGTGCGAGGCGGAGAAGCAGCAGCAGCAGAAGCGGTTCGCTGGGAAACACCGCTACGCGCGTCTCGTTCCCTCCCTGCACAAGAAGAGCTTTTTGTTCGGCGAGACATCTAAGCTACAGATCTCGGTCTCTGGTCAGCTGCCGATTCCACTTCTGCGAGATTCGAAAACTGGCGTAAAAATGAAGATGAGCAGTTTGAAAACGATTAACGGTTTATTCTCTCCCCGGAAATTATAACAGAAGAACTGAAAACACCAGCAGTGTAGCTCTTTGCAAGAGAATCACAGGTTACTCTGATTGTGTTATTTAGCTACAGAAACAATAGTTAATACTATTACGAAGAATTCAATAGTTGCTGTAACAAAATTTTGTTTCTTGGATATGCAAATACAAACTTTGATCTCAACATATTTATTCATTAGAAGAATATCAACAAACGGGTCAAATTTCGAATCTTCTGTACACAAATAACAAATAGTTATCAAATTGGTATGGCTTGCAGCAATAACTACAAAGACTGAAAGTGGAATTGACTGTTCTGAACAACCAAAAGAGTCAGAAAAAAGTATTCCTGTTCTAAATCATCATAATGTCCTCTTTTCCTCTTTACTCCTGTGACATCTTCCCAAGTGATTGCAAATTTGTCGATATAAAAGCAGTATAATGACAATGGATTTCGTGTGTGAAACAATCCATTTAAATTTACAAATGTACCGAAGATGTCTTTTAATAACAGCATTTAAATATTTAACCCCCCCCCCCCCCTTCCCCAGAGTTAATGCCTACGATGAGAACTCATTTACTGTGGATGTAGCAATAATTATTTTCTGTTGCATCAGAAAAATAAATCGTTCCTTGCTTACAAATCCAATTAAAATGATTTCTTAGGAAATTGCAAACTATGATTGTATGTACCCTTTCTTCAATGGAACATTTATTTAGATACATGTGTAATATTTCATTGAATTCGACCAGATTCATTTCCTGGAAAACTACTTCAGATTTATCGTTTGTACTCCTTATTACGAAAATGTAATCATTGCTCTCAATTTTTAATTATTTCGTTTGTCGAAACTTTTGATTTGTCACACACAAAGCTGTTATTAGGGAGTCCAGAACTTCTTGGAATTACCATTAACACAAAATTTGTCATTCCTGCTGCCCCTTTATTTACTGTGATCGTTGATCGGCAAGTTCTGCATGAAGTAGAAAGAAACACACAAGAACGCACCACAACACTAATCTGCCAACCTTATATTAGTCATCTACAACATACGTCATAGGCAGCCTCTGGTTCACTAAGCGTTCATTGTCATATTCATCACAATATTCAGTCTTGATCAGGGACACTTCTTAGATCGCATCAAACATTTATGCACATAATCGAGAGGTCAGTTCGTGCACAAAATCCTGAACCGGGAAAATTTTCGCAATTGTGGACGGCCATAGACACAGCATGACTCAATATTCCAAAATAAATGTTACAAACTACTTATGAACTACCTTACACTAAAGACGACACAAACATCCATGTCCAAGGGGGGATTCGAACCCCCGACCGTAGCGGCCGTGAAGACTGTGACTGGCGAGCCGCAGACCGCTTGGCCACTGCGTCCGGCCTCAATATTCCAGCAGGGGACATGGAACAACTTATTGAGTCTGTGCAACGTCGATTGATGCACTTCACCGGGCAAAATGAGGTCTGTGCCAATATTAATGTGTGTCCCATTACTTTTGTCACTTCAGTGTATTTTGGTGCAGTGACGCACGAGTCCAAAGAAGGATCAGCTATTGTTTGATACAATATAGCTACAATCTGGTTGTTGGGTTCACGTCCACTCTGGGGTTCTCCAAGGCCATGGAATGTTTCGAACGACACTAGAGCACAAAAATTCCACGTGGACCCTTGAGGAAAACAAACAAGAAACGGGGGCAGCGGTTGCGCCGGCGTTTGGCTATCGGCGCGCTATCTGTATCCTCCACCTCGGCAGCCGCGACCCCTGACCGCCAGCCAGTGATGCGTGTCAGTGGGACAGCGCGTCACCGCACGTCTGGCCCACCAGCCGCGAGGCCCACCAGGCTCTCACGAGATCCACCGCTCGTCCACAGCCCTCAAGAGAGGAGTACAGTGGTCCACTGTAGCACTGCTGCTTGCGTCACACGAGCCGCTTTGTATAGGTGCTGGATTACTCCCAGATGTTGGGAAGAACTCCACGTCAAGACTGAAGTTGGCTGACCAGAGGTTTATCGACAGCCATCTTTCCCACGCGCTTTTAGTGAGCGGACCAGAGAAGCGAGGTGGAGGGGGGGGGGGGGATATGGTGGTGCCAGGCGTACATTCGGAGACACTCTTGTAAAGTGTACAGGATGTCTCAAACCTTTTGGGATGAAGCAGTGGGTCTCCAACCAATTATATTAGAGTGTAGAACCACTGCTCAGACAGGGCGTGAATAGTGCACACACACATCTACATCTACATACATACTCCGCAATCCACCGTAAGGTGCGTGGCGGAGGGTACACTGTACCACTACTAGGTATTTCCTTTCCTATTCCACTCCCAAATAGAACGAGGAAAAAAAAAAGAATGCCTATATGACTCCGTACGAGCCCTAATTTCTCTTATCTTGTCTTTGTGATCATACGCGAAATGTATGTAGGCGGCAGCAAGATCGTACAACACTCAGCTTCAAATTCCGGCCCTCTAAATTTCCTCAACAGAATTTCACGAAAAGAACGTCGTCTTTCCTCCAACGATCCCCAATTGAGTTGCCGGAGCATTTACGTGCCACTCGCGCATTGGTCGAACCTACCAGTAAAAAACCTAGCTGCTCGCTTCTGAACTGCATCTATGTCTTCCTTTAAACTGATCTGCTGCGGGTCCCAAACACTTGAGCAATACTCAAGACGTGGTCGTATAATCGTTTTATACGCCTTCTTTACAGATGAAGTACATGTTCCCAAAATTCTCCCAATAAACCGAAGTCGGCCGTCCGCCTTACTCACAATTGTCCTTACATGTTCGTTCCATTTCATATCGCTCTGTAATGTTACGCCTAGATATTTGAACGACACGACAGTATCAAGAAGCTCACTACTAATGCTGTATTCGAACATTATGGGATTGTTTTACTTACTCATGCGCATCACCTTACATTTTTCTACATTGAGAGCTAGCTGCCATTCTTCGCACCAACTAGAAATTTTGTCTAAGTCATCCTGTATGCTATTACAGTTAGTTAAACACGCCACCCTCCCATACACCACAGCATCATCAGCAAACAGCCGCAAATTACAAGTTACTCTGTCCATCAGATCCTTTATATGGATAGAAAATAATAGCGGTCCTATCACAATCCCCTGGGGCACGCCTGACGATACACTCGTCTCTGATGAACACTCGCCGTCGAGAACAACGTACTGCGTTCTATTACTTAGGAAGTCTTCGAGCCAGTCACAAATCTGTGAACACACACACACACAATTCGCACTCTGGTCTTAACAGAAATCGTCAAAATACACGCCAAGTTTCAGAAACACTCTCGCGATATACGATGATACGTCTCGCGACGCACGTACGTAACAAAATGGCATAAGTTTCAAACAACTGCCATAGGTGGAAGTTGTATTTCTGTGACTTGAGAGCATCTGTTCCGATTCTTCTTGGGAACCGTCCAATCAAAAATAACGGTATATGTGATATTAGGCAGTAGTCTAGCTATTTAGTAGACCCCGCCCACCTCCTCGTCGTTAGAGATGGGTACTGACCTCCGTCTGGGACTTGCTAAAAAGCGGGTTTTGTATAGTGATTCATCGAATTATCTAGACACTGCATCTTTTCTTTTATAATTACCATAAGTTTTTTTGTAAAGTTTCTATTATGTTTTCAAGGTTACAGCCGTATATTGTAATTAGTAATTGTAAAATCAGTGTGAGTACGTCTCCAAAATATGTAAAGCCTAATACCGGCAATCTCTTAAACTGTGATAATAGCAATACTTAAAATCAATGTTGTAAAATCAAAATAGTTCGCAATAGACACTTGTTAATAACAGCCGTTCATACTGTTGCAGATGGCATGCTGTATGCCGAAAACTTCAGGAGCCTCAATCATGTAGAATTTTCTGATGGGTTTGACTGCCATGTGAGGGATTTATATTGTTTTATTTTCATGATCCAGATTTCGGTCTTGCGCTATTTCAGGTGATATGATGAAATACTTCAGACTTGGTTATAACAAGTCAGTGTCGAAAATGTTGATATACAAAAATCGATTTCCAAATTCACGCACAAATACATTCACAATGTCACTACATCTTGTGTATCTACATGGTTGGGTCTCAGTAATGTTCTCGTAGGAATTAAATACCACAAAAGTGCCTTCGTCTGCATGTATTTGACCATATTGTTAAAGCTGAAATAAAACAATATAAATCAGTGAAATGTGAGATTATGGGTCCTCCTTGATGCAGAACACTTGTTCATTTAGATACCAATACTAGTTTCGGAACAAATCCCGACATCAACAGTTCTTATTTATTCTAGAAGAATGGAGAAATAACATCCTTACAAAACAGTGAAAAAACATTATAAGGTATGCACTTCTTTTAGCTGTATCATTGTGTAAACAATTATTATCGCACCTTTAAGTTATTGCACATTGTTTGTTGTCCATTGGCGCTTGTGCATTGTAAGATACTGAAATATTAAACTAATTTCTGAAAATGACGATCGTCAGTCTCAATACGTGTACAGATTCTAACGGCGCATAAAGTTCTGCCGCACTCTAAGATCCCTGGTGTCTATTGTACCGGAAGATAGGGAGCTTAATCCCTAGCATTCAGGTATTCGTCCGGTTTTATGGGAATTTCATACACCAAGAACGTGTGAGGGAAAAAGCTCAGAAGTGAGACCATGGGACAAGACCACGCCTGTAAATGGCCGATGAGGGTAAATCGTGGTCAGATGCTCGTGGAAATTAACATCGAAGTGGCCTGCTGCACTATTGTGCTGACATCACATCTTTTCGCGGACGCGACCTGTGGTAGCACATCTCGCACAAAAAGCAGGCAACGTGGACCAGTCGAACGGGGAGGCGGTAAGTGAGGTTCTGATAGGTGATGTTGGACGACGCCGGCCCACACGTTGACAGAAAATCATTTCTGGTGTCCATCGTTGTGGATGGCGTGATGGCGTTGGGATTGCCCTCATTCCATACATGCAATGAGACTGCCGGTCGTCGCTCTCAACGATAACCACTGTTGTTGTGAGGTGTACGCTGTGTAAGCCCATATGTGTGTGTGTGTTCACAAACCACTCATTCGATTGCAATGAAACTTTGGTGAACTGTTCACCGTACGTCCACGAAGGTTCCTGACCCAAAAACAAAGGAGCACGACACATAGCTCAGGAGATATGACGTCATAATTATGAGAGGCCAACTCGTGAGAATATCAAGATTTATGCGTCTGTTATTGGAAATTGGGAGTAGTTAGGGACCTGAAACAAAGTTTGCATGTAATTTCGGACGTTCATCAAGCGTTTTGTAATTGAACCCTCCGACACCACAAAATGATGAAACGAAAAGAAGTCTACCGCCACAACAGATTCGCAGTAGATGCCGTAAAACTGTCGCATCAGGCATGCACTTGCATCAAATAAATCTCGCATTACAGATTTGCATGTTACTGTTTATTTTTGTCTGCAAGTCTCCCTTAATTCTCTTGCATCTAAAATTAATCAATCTGTTTTCTTAATCTCTATCTATATAAAAGCGAAAAGGACACCACTCACTCACTGACTAAACACGAAATCTCGAAAACTACTTCACCTAAGAAGCTGAAATTTGGCAGGAATACAGTTGATAGGTAGAAAACGTCAGCTAAGAAAGTATTTTGTGATAGGTGCATGGCGGAGCATACTTCTCCTACAGACTCTCGAAATCTACAGTTTCATTCCGATTATCACGAAATTTCACACACTTGACCTTCAAAACAAGAGGAACGTCACCGTCTACCTTAAGTTTCATACGGTGCGTGAGGTAGGGTACTTCGCAACATAAAACTAGATGCCTAAATACCTTGGTCGTGCCATAACTTGAGTACGGCTCGACGGATTTCACAGATCCTTTTTTGATGTTTTCGTTATTCTCAGAACAAGGGTTGTATGAAATAAAACTGGAATATTTCAGAACAACAACGTGCGTTTTTCAATGTGACCCTGCGTTCCTATTGCATAGAAATCTATATAGTTTTGTTCCGATATTGATGAAATTTCCCACACTCTACCTAAAAAAACAGGAGGAATGTCACTGTTTGTATAAAATTTCGGTCGGTCCGTGGTGGAGGCTACTAATTTTACAAAAAGCAAAGTTTTGCTCCAATCTTTATGAATTTTTACATCCATGACCTTTAAACCAAGAGGAAGATTACTGGGTACATAAATGTTTGTATGGTACATGACAGAGGGTACCTTCTAGAAATCTTTGCCGAGAGAGGGAAAGGTGGAAACAAACAGAGAGATAGGAGAGAAAGAGGGGGGAAGGGGATGTGGACTACGAGAGTGTAGGATAAATAAACACCCGGGCAACGCCGGATTTACAGCTAGTACACAATAAATACGCGTTTCCGATTATTGTTTCCCTTTTGCTATATAATCGGTTGCGAAACCACTAATCAATCGGATCCAAAAGATTTGATACACTGTCTAGATATAAATTCATTAATATGTCATGTTTGATGGTCTCTTAATATGCTTCAAGGGTTTCGTATAGTCAAATGGACTATATTTGTCATAGACCAACGAAATTATCTATAACCGTTCTGTAGACCATTTAGTGTAAACACCGAAACCCATATTCTTTTTTAAAAAGTAGAACGATGTTTTCCTATATGGAATATAATAAAAATGCCTTCTGACTAGGACGCAGTCGTAAGATAGACACCACGGTTGCAAGCAGTTGCTTGTTTATTAAGGATACCTGTGCAAGGGTTTTCATTTTCAACGTGCGTACAGATAACGGATACATATGCTTTTTTACTTTACTGCTCCTATTTCAATTTTATTTTTGTTTCGAGAAACATTTTCGAACCCGATAGCAGTAAGAATGCTGGTAGATTGTAAAGTGAACTTTTTAAGAACCTACATAAAAACGTGGTAGGTTTAGTTGTCAATGTTTTAGTTCGGCAGATTTTTCGTTGTTGTAGGTATACTGCTCGTAATGTTTGTATGTTTGGTACAACAATATGCCGCAGAAATCAGTTTCTTGTAATGAGGTTATAGACTGGCCTACTATAGAAAAGAAATGTGGTGCATGTAATACTGCATTTGTTAAATCTAATTGATAATGGAGTTCTCATTATTGGACCTGAACATAAAGCAGATGATGATGATGTTCAAAAAGAAATAAATTACTGTAAAATGCTGATGTTTCCGACTGTCTGTCGTTTCAGTGTTTCAACGGAACAACATTCAAAAGCTTGTTCTTGGCTTCACTTCCGTTAGGTGCTTACATTGAAATATACTTTTAGAATTGTTACTAAGGCTATTGGGACTCCATAATTCTGACTGATGACTTTGCTATCTTGTGCTCGATGCATCAGTGAACGGCTGTAATCGAGGTACAGCACATCATTCTCCCTAAAGCTGATTAAAAAGAATATACGGGAAAAGAAATTTTTCTCTTGTCTAGTATTGGATATGACCAGTGTTTCACACCGTAAAACGCTGACGCTATATAATTTCGGCTGGACTGCGCGCTTCGGCAGAAGCTTGAAAGTGGTGGATTTTACTGCCAGTCGGCAGAGTAAAGAAGACGTGTCCAGTGTGGACAAGTGCACGCGTCACGTGCAAGTGACGCACGATGGGGCGTGGTATTTCTACTTTCCTTGCTGGATATCCTCTGCAGTGGTAGGCTTTTTTTTCGAATACCTGACAAACAACTTAGACACAATGTACTTAAAGAACCTTGTAAGCATCAAATACGTTAGACACTGGGCGTAAACTCTATTGGACCAGAACGATAAATGTCTTGGTCATCGCCACTTTCAAGAAAAGCAAAATCCTTGTCACCGTGACTCGATCCGAAAACTGTGGCAAGCATTCGGTCAGAGAAATGCGTGACATTGTTTATATGTCTGGTTCTACACGCTATTTTTAAGTGAAATTCATCGACTGTGAGCACAAAGAATTCTGAGGTATAAGCCTACGACTGTGCCAGAATGCATGTGTAGAGGAGACGTCAGAATCAAATGTTTGTAAATCTAAGGGACATGTACGTTTGTCATCAGTCCCTAGGCTTATAAACTACTTGAACTAACTTAAAGTAACTTATGCTAAGGACAACAGAAACACCCATGCCCGAGAGAGGACTCGAGCCTCCGACGGCGAACAACCGCGCGCTCGGCACATAGGCGCCTTAGAACGCTCGGCCACTCCACCGCGGCTGGGAGAGTTCACACTAGTGAAATGACCGAGGCAGTTGGCGCAGTGGTAACTAGACTCACATTCGGAAGGACGGTGATTCAAATCCACCTCCAGCCACTCAGATTTAGGTTTCCCGTGAGTTCTCTAAAACACTCCAGACAAATCCGGGATGGTTTCTTTCAAAGGGCACGGCTGATTTCCTTCCCCGTTCTTACCCAAAAATCCGACCGCGACCTCCGTCTCTAATGACCACGCTGTCGACGGGACGTTGAACCCTTCTTTCCTTCCTTACTATTGAAATGATTATAATCTACATCACATTAGTATAATGTTCCTGACACGTAAGTATTTCAACTGACATCAGCACAAAATCAGCTTATTTCGCTTTCGTTTGGAAACGAGAGAGTTTTTGACCAATAACTAAACACAACGTGAGGTATGGATAACAAGGTTACGCATAGTCTGTCGCCATAACAAGCAGAAAACAAACAGCAGTTACAAGATGGTTCCTTGAGTTGTTGGCGATCTTTGTAAGTCGCCATCAACATGGTCTGGACTAAGGTCTTGACATGCTTATTACGAAAAACTGATCCACAGTAACGATTTGTTCAGGCATCGAATTGGCGAAAGAAAACTGGAGGAAGGTACTGCAATAGAGAATTCCGCGATGCTTTATTTCACTCTCCTAGTACCAGATGGGGAAAGATGACATTGCCTCTTCTCTAGTACATTCGCTCAATACCGGGAAGCTGACCTTCCTTCCAGTACCGCTCCAGCCGTCAGTGAGAGCACACCGGTAACGGTAAGGAATGTGACGATCGCCTCTTTGCTTTCATTCAAACAACGCTTGTCAACGCGCTCTTGGGGTTACGCAAAGACGAAACGGTAACTCCTGATTCGGGATCACCACAATCCCGAAAACGATGTGATTTCTGTGACAGAAAGAAACGAATGTTTTTCTTCGTTGCATATAATGTCAACGTTCCTTCTGCGGGAAACACATGAAAATAGTATGCGCCGTTTAAGTTCGAAGAAGTTGTTAATAGAAATGTTACCTGTTTTATTATTATTATTATTATTATTATTATTATTATTATTATTACTTTTGTGTGTGTGTGTGTGTGTGTGTGTGTGTGTGAGTGAGTGTGAGGTATCGAAACATATAAAGTGTAAAGTGTTTCGATACTTCCTGTTTGCTCTTTGTGATAAAGCACTCTTATTTGCAATACTTCCTATTAATACTGTATTTCTCCTTGGAAACTGAATTCCCCTTCTTGATAATACTTGCATTATATGTATTATAATTCTTGTATATTTTGAGTCTGCATAGGAAAAGCAGTGAAAACAGTTGATAATAGATCTCGGTCGTATTACGAAATGAAGTTTTTGCTGAAAGAACGTAAGTAAAAGAGAACGGCGTCAGTATGACCCAGTCATCTGGTCTTTTGTGCTCCTGATTCCGATCTGGTACTAGAGTGGCTAACCCTTTCATTTCAGTCCCACATTATGAAATCAGCTTTGGAAAAATTAAAATTCAGTGTTTCCTGTATTAATACAGTACAGTAAACATCAAAATATGTTTTTAAAATTTTTGTTCAAACTATTGATTATTATGTCATGTATTTTATGCACAACTTAGACGTTTGTATTGAGGTATTTTATTACTTGGACGTTATTTTGTCTATAGTTAACACTGCCAGATCAATAATGCTTGCATAATCTTCGCCACAGCAACAAGACAGTTCACTGTTGGAATAAAATGAAAGGAATCACACTCACGCTCACACTATCAGCCACGTATAGACGGCAACGCAACACAACCTCCAAGATGGACAGATTAATGCCTCAGAAGTGGTTACAAGCCGTGCCAAGCGGCAATATGTCGTACTAGAAGCATATTGCAAACGTAGGCTTCCGCGGCAGTTGTCACTATAAATAAAATTCTTCTGGGTATGATACCCAGAAGAATATTATTGATAGAAGCATATTGTTTATCAACAAAAATTCAACTTTAAGGATTGATGCACAAAATAAGTTATAAATCAACTTTTAATACGTTGTTGTCCAGGAACAACACTGGGAATGAAAGAGTTAATTATTTAAAGTTTTTAGATTTCTTCTTTCGAATTACTAATACTGTTTTCAGCAAGTAGCGTGAGAAACTAGAAGAAAGACTTGGAATATCTTTTTGGAAAATATTGTTTAGAGGATATTTAGTGTTGTTTATGAACGCTTGCATATTTTAACAATAACAGCAAACTACGAAAGACATGGCTCAACGATTTGATGTTTCTTGCGTCGTCCTTTCTCGTTTTCAGTAACTATTGGATATTAAAGAGAGAAACAACAGTTCTCGGTGTCACAGTGTTCTCTCAAGGTCTGTGATAATCTTGCTGGTATTTTAATTTGTCTGTCAATTATTATTATTAAAGGTATAAGAGGGAACACTGTAAGTCGCGTACTTTGTCGAAATAAACTTAGTAATATTACAGTTTATGTTCAGACTATATAAGCAGTAAAGATGTAAATATGCCACTGACGCAGTGTGTGCAAGAGTAACTAGAGAAACAGTCCTTACTGCTTTCGTTTCGTAGTGACTGCTTCTGGATTGTCGGAAGGCTTTCTCCAGATTGTCCGCGTTTTTTCATATTCACAGAATATATGACTTGAACTACGAATGGGCAAAGCTGAAAATGTGTACCCAGCTGGGATTCGTACCCGAGTCTCCTGCTTTCTAGGCAGTTGCGCTGACCCCTACACCACTGGGGACACAGTGATCACCGCACCTGTAAGGACTACCTAAGCATGCCTCCCGTCAGACAGAAATTTCCAGCTTTCCGTATTTCGGTACTGGGGCAGATGGGTACACTGCTCGATAATTACACTGTCGGCGGATTCTGGAGACCTTGTCGGTTCTGTGCCCTGACTAACAGACTGCAATTCTGTGGTGTCCAAATAACCACGATGAAACAGTTAGATCGCATGACGCCGCGCGGGAATGGCCGTGCGGTCTATGGCGCCTTGCCTCTGATTGTGCGTCCGCTCCCCGTCGGAGATTTGAGTCCTCTTTCGGACCTGTGTGTATGTGTGTGTTTTCCTTAGTAAGTTTGTTTAAGTAGTTTGTAAGTCTAGGGACATTACCTCACCAATTTGGTTCCTTAGGTTTTGGGGGCTGCATATCCTCCGTCCCCACTCGTCAATCACCCTCTGCTTTCTCGTAATACCGAGCACGATAACGCAGTGGTTAGCACACTGTACTCGCATTCGGGAGCACAACGGCTCCAACTCACCTACGGCCATGCAGATTTTCCGTGATTTCAGGAAAGAGCTCCTGGCAAATTGATGCCTTTCAAAGAGCGCGGCCTGTTTTCTTCCCTATCATTTAACAAATAAACAAACAAAAAAATCCGACTCTAATGACCACGTTATTGACGAGCCGTTAAGCCGTTATCTCCGTTCCTTGTAATAAAGCATTTCCTCGGATGTGACACAGTACGTGCGGCTGTGTTGGGAGGATGAGGAATGGCGTGTGTCGTATCGCTGCGTGTGTTTTTCGCGCGCCTCGTATAAAGTCCAGCGCTGTGGCGGGCGGCGCACAGTGGCAGCGGCAGCGGGACAGTTGACGGACGCGCACCGCCAGCGCCCACCCATGAGGACGCCGCGACGTGCCCCAGACGACATGCCCAAGCGGCTCTTCAGGCTCTTCAACAAGTACGTACCGCAGCCGACGCTGCGTCACTCAACAACGTGAAATCAGAAGAAACGTGTTTACTAGAAGGCGTGTATACAAAAATTGTTCGGAAAGTAGTGAAGTGAGGTCTCGCTATGTTGTATAGCTACATGTGGCCATTTCCAATACGTACTGACACGCCAGTGTGTGAACCGCATTTGTAACGTCTTATCAGCAGAGCTACATCCTAGACACTGCTCGCTGCCATAGTTTCGTGACAACTAGGGGGCGGTGGCCGAGGAGACTGAGGCGCTCCAGTCACGGTCTGCACGGCCACTACGGTCGGGGGTTCGAATCCCTCCTCGGGCATGGATGTTTGTGCCATCCTTAGTCTTAAGTAGTTCATTAAGTAGGTTGTAAGCTTAGGGACTTATGACCCCGTAGTTAAGTCCCATACGTTAAAAAAAAAAAAGAACAACTAGAGGGTATCAACATAGTGTATTATTTTCATCGTGTGTTTTCTTCTTAGTATATAGTACTACCTGGATACCCAGCTTTGCCCGGGTATTTACTTAGTCCAGTATTGAGTTAGTACTTCTCCTTGTTCCTTCTCTCTCTGTCCATTCATGAGCAAACCTTCTTCATTATTGCTAAAACGGTACCATTCTGTTGTGGAGGGATCCTGTGCCAAACACTATAGGAAACGTTATATAAACAGTCATCTTGCTGATCAAGTGTCAAAAACTTCTTCAAGATCAGAAATAAAGTGTAGGTTGGTGTCGAAGTCCGTCTACCATATGAAATTTTACATAGACAGTGATCTTTCTCTTCTTTTGAAGATAGGCGTTCAAAATTTCTTTAAGATAAGAATAAAACTGTAGATTGGATAGAATAATATTAGTAGAGTACCCTCCGGCAAGAATCACACGATATTTTAAGAAGACAGTGATTTTACTCTTGCTGTCAAAGTCAAGTTTACACAATTTTATCAAGACAAAATAAAACTGTAGATAACGTAAAGTACTCTCAGCCATGCACCATTTAAAATTTTATGTTTTAAGCGTCAAGTGTAAAAAATTTCATCAAGATCGGAATAAAAATGTAGAGTTTGTCGAGGTCCGTAGATAATATACCCTTCACCATGCACAATATGATATCTTATGTAGACAATAACTTCCTCTTGTTTTGAAGTGTGCTAAATTTCATCAAGATTGTAACAAAACTGTAGATTTTTATACAATACAAACACATACACAGTCACTAGTCTCTACTTTATATAGATATAAGGAAGAATACCGAAGAGTGGTTCTGCGTTAAGTAAACAAATTCTTCCTTCGGTCTGCAGCATCTGTGTTTCACGATGTAATCAATACAAATTTGCCGGGACATGCACACATGTCTCAAGCAACTGATTCTGCGGGGACCATTTCGCTATCCGTGCATGCCTTTCGGTTCATTCTCAATTATTACCAATGTAAATAAGCACTGTCTTCCTAAGAGGAACCTCGAGATTCAAATGAGCCATAACCGCTGCGGCGGAATAACCGAGTGCAACAAGGAGCCTTGTTGCGCTACGCGCCGCCGTTCGCCCTCGGGCATGGGTGTGTGTGTGTGTGTGTGTGTGTGTTGTTCTCAGGATAAGTTAGTTTCAGTAGTTTGTAAGTTTAGGGACCGATGACTACTGCAGTTAGGTCCCGTATAAAACGCTACCGTATATACTATTACACTGCATGTATGACTGTATTGTAAACATTCAACTTTTATAATGTTCGTTATCTTTCAAGATTCGAGGCAATTTTTTCATCATGTTTTATTCCATGCAGTGAAAAAACATTCTGCTGTATACGAGAAGCTTCATAGGATGGCGAAAAAATAAGTTCAATTTAATTAGGCTGCTTTTCTAAAAACGTCTTCACCCTGTAATTCAAATGCTCAAATGTTTGTACAGCTTATGGGACTTAACTACGGGGTCATCAGTCCCTAAACTTACAAACTAGCTTATAATAAAGACGGCACAAACATCCATGCCTGAGGGAGGATTCGAACCCCCGACGGGCAACAGCCTCGCGCATCGTAGCATAGCGCTTCAATGCGCTCGGCTGCTCCGCTGCGGGTACCCTGTAATTATTGAAGGTACTTCATACGAAGTAGACAGTAAAATATTGTTACCCATTTTTAAAATGCCAGGTCTTCATTTTTCTGGAAGCAAGAAATCTGTAATTTGGTTTACCATCGCCCGACCATGGTTTTTGTGACGTTCTCCATGGTCATAAGGAAAATGTCAGAACCGGACTTTCCTTTGCAAATATTCTCCATTGGAAACCCTTGACTGGAATCTATAGTTCCATAACCACAAGATATAGAAAATCCAAAAGAAAAAAAAAAATGCTTTGAATATTGTAATGCATTTTGGCAGTTAACGTAATTTTAGTAAATGTAGATTTTACCTGATAGTTGTAATTTCCAAGTCAGAACTGGCATCGCCGGAAAGTTTCCGCTTTAGCCTTACAACTCACTGTGAAATCCGGTCCAGATTGTATACCAATTAGGTTCCTTTCAGAGTATGCTGATGCAATAGCCCCTTACCTTGTCATCATATACAACCGCTCCCTCAGCGAAAGATCCGTATCCAAAGACTGGAAAGTTGTACAAGTCACTCTAATATTTAAGAAAGGCAATAGTAGTGATCCGCAAAATCACAGGCCTCTATCATTGACGTCGGTTTGTAGCTGAATTGAAGAACATATACTTTTCTCAAACATTATGAATTGCTTCGAAGAGAACGATGTATTGACCTATAGTCAACAGGGATTCAGAAAGTGACTGCTATCGACGAAGGATCTCAAAACGATTCCATATTTCTGGATTTCCGGAAGGCTTTTGACACTGTACCTCACAAGCGTCGTCTAATCAAATTGTGTGCTTATGGAATAATGCCACAGTTGTGCGTCTGGATTTCTGATTTCCTGTCAGAACGGAGAGTCATCGAGTAAAACCGAAGTAATATCTGGTGTTCCCCATGGAAGTGTTACAGGCTTCCTACTGTTCCTAATCTTTTTTAAACGATTTAGGAGACAATCTGAGTAGCTCTCTTAGACTATTCTCTGATGATGCTATGATATGTCGTTTACCGGTTAGTAAAGTCACCCGAAGATCAAAGCAACTGCAAAATGAGTTAGATAAGATATATGCATGGTGCAAAATTTGGCATTTCATCCGGGATAATAACAAGTGCGTACTCAACCATATGAGGAATAAAATAAATACACTACACTTCATTTACACCATAAATCAGACAAATCTAAAGGCCGTAAATTCAACTAAATACTTAGGAATAACAATTGAAAACAGAGTAAATTGGAAAGACAACACAGAAAATATTGTATGGAAGGCAAATCAATGGCTACGCTCTACTAAAGAAACAGCTTACGCTACACTTGTGCGATAAATTTTGGAGTATTGTTGCCCGTTTTCGGATCTCCACCTACTGGGTCTGACAGACGATTTAGAGTAAGTTCAGAGAAGTCAGCTCGTTTTGTACTATCGCGATATAGGAATGAGAGTGTCACGGAAATTATGAACGATTTGGGATATAAATCAATGGCGTTATTCGTTGGCAATAAAATAAGAGAAATAAGATCGAAAACGGAAAGATTTAGATGTTGCTTCCCCCCCGCGTACTATGGAACGGTAAAGAAATATCATAAAATCGATTCGATGAACACTCTGCGATGCACTTTAACGTGACTTCCAGAATATCTACATAGATGTAGAAGTGGGCAGTTCCTTTCTATTCAGAAAACTCAGATACCGGTGACGTAGTTTCATGCAACATTGTGATGAAATAAAGTGATGTTTTGTCTAAGAGGACCACGGGAATCGTGGCACAAGCCCTCGACCAACATAAACGTTATTTGACGTTTCCGTTTTAAAGCAATTCAGTCTCGTCAATACTGGATTAGACCATTCAACAACAACTCGAATCAAAGTTTTATGGACAGGGCATGGAAATCTCCAAACTCGTTCCACATGAAACCAAATGATTCGGTAACTCATTTAGGTTTGCGTTAGAAGATAGCAGACATTAGATAATGACTATTTTCTAACAACTCATTCGTACTGCAGACAGTCAAGGAAGTCCATAAGTAATATAGTTAAATACCGAGTAGACATTCTCACTGACTGCGCTGTTCGTGTTTTGTATGCAATGAACAAGCTGCTTCCGTTCACGTTTTGCTGAGCATCTGAATGATCAGGAGCCATTTCACCAGTAGTACCTCAGTGCTTTTCGAGACTCAAACGATAGAATTAGGGTCATCGTTGGCTAGTGATAAATCTTTTAAGCGCACTTGCTACCTGGACGAGAATGTTTGGTAAGAGCGCCACTTTTTGTCCTCATATATTTTCAACTTAACATGCAAGTAGTTTATAGAATCCTCGTCAGACCGAAGGTAAGATGGAACGGGCAATTGCATCTATAATGACAGTAATTCCCTGCTAATAAAGCCTCAAATTATTACTATATACTGAAATTATGCCGTCTGCAAATTATTAAAGGCCCCATTTCGTTTTCCAGCCTGTGATCGTATGCTGAAATATATCATCTTTACACAGTGAGGTAGGGGAATGTTTACTTGTGCGTTGTTAATACTTCAGCGACGATTAATGGAGCAATTTCATCCAAGATAAACAGCAAGTATCAGAATAATCGAGCGACTATTAAGGTAAACATACATAAGGATAAAAATAAACTAAAAATGGTATGTCCACGTGATCACCTGGACAAATAAGTTTTCTTTGGATTATTGAAAATGAATTGTCAGTCAAAACTGGTTCAACCAATAAACGATTTCTTAAACAACTCCCAGTCGCATCGTAATTGATAACTACAAATCTTGTTTGGTTTTGAATAGCAAAATAAGGTCAAGGTTGAGATAGCGACGATGGAAAAAGCAAGGAAAGAAGGAAGGAAGATTAGCGTCGCGCGGAGTGGCCACGTGCTCTAATGCGTCATGCTACGAACTGGGCGGCCGTTCCCGCCGGAGGTTCGAGTCCTCCCTCAGACATGTGTGTGTGTGTGTGTGTGTGTGTGTGTGTGTGTGTGTGTGTGTGTGCGTGTGTTGTCGATAGTGTAAGTCTATGGATTGATGACCATAGCAGTTTGGTCCACCTTTACAAACTTTCGAACATTTTTTGAAGATTAGGTTTAACGTCTGGTCGACATTGTGGTCACTGGAGACGGAACACACGCTCGGATAGTTTTTGCGAAGGATGGAGAAGGAAATCGGCCGTGTCCGTAGAAACAAGCTATCGCTGTATTTTCCTGGAGTGATTTCCGGAAATCAAGGACAACTTAAATCAGGGTGGTCGCAGACGGTTTTTAACAGCAATAACTAAAGATAAGGCATCCGTACTCTCGTGTGACGTCACACGTATAGGCCGCGATCGGTCACCTGACTGGCTCACGGCTGGGGCACAGTCCACTGCCTGATAGCGGTCAGCCAGTCAGATACGCTGACCGCGGCCTGAACCGCTGGACTCCAGAAAGCAATTACAACGTATTACCACTGTTCCACCTCGTCGGTAGTGATGATAGATAATAATCAAATACCTTTTTCTTCAGACCACAAAGACTCAATAATATATCTAGAGGCTAATACGACTTTGCAGAGTATCTACGGACTGTATGAAATATCATGGCAAGGCAGCACAAATCATTGCCGAATCCCAGCCGCCTTTTATGCTTTGGACAGCCAGAAGCTGTGAACAATCTCCTGCAAAGTTGAAGTGATCAAATGGTTATTATTGTTATTATTATTGCATTGTTCCATAGTCCTGACTTTATGGCTTCGACTTTTCCTGTTACGGCCATTTGCTTCACTGATGTACAGTTTTGTGATTCTAGCTCTCCTACAATTCGTCTTCTCTTCATGTATGAACTGCCGCGGTGGACTATCCGAGCGGTCTAAAGCGCCTCGCTGCGGAGCGCGCGGTTGCTCGCCGTGGAGGTTCGAGTCCTGCCGGGGGCATGGGTGTGTTTGTTTGTCCTTAAGTTAGTTTACATAGGTTTAAGTAGTTTGTAAGCTACTGACTGATGACCACGCAGTTTGGTCCGATAGATTTACAAACATTTGTACATTTTCATGTACGAACTGTGGCCCTGGTCTCAAACATGCAGCTATTTGCAAACTCCGAATGCCGGTTGACGTGTGGTGTTTTTATGCATCACTACTGTACGGATAACATAATCAAATATTATTATTTTATATTTCCTGATTTTTAATTTTTCCGTTAGTGGAACGTAAGCAGATGCAATGACAGGTCACGCACAGATGTGCGCGAAATGGTTCACAGTGGATGCCCGTCTCCGAAATGAAGTGGTTAAGATTATTTAGAAAATATATCGTTCGTCTGATGACTAATACATGTGATATTGTAGTTCACAATGCCTCATATAGATGTTCACATAGTTGATTTCGCAAATTATCCGACTGCGCTAAACCACTTGTTACGCTGACTGCCTACATGTCAGGCGCCGTTCACTTCGACATACGTTGACGCAAACGGTGAGAACCTTGGCTAGTATTCAAAATGTTGAAATTTTTGTAAACCTACAAACTACTTAAACCAACTTACACTAAGGACAGTACACACACCATGCCAGAGGGCGGACTCAAACCTCTGGCGCGTACGGCCTCCCAGTCTGTTACAAGACGCCTTAGACCACGCGCCACTCCGCGCGGCTTGCGTAGAATTACCTGAGGTTAAGGGCAAAGGTGTAGCAGTCCTCTGAACGTACCTTACGAAAAGGTTAATACGTCTGGCGGCTTTAGTTGGAGGCATCAGAGAATAAACTGCCTCTTCTACAAAATCCACGGAGGAATCACAAAGGAGTGGACACAAATTATTCTAGAGTAACTAATCCCATTTTTTCACATCGATTACCAAATATATTTTCCTTCAGCGTAAGGTATAAGCCAAAAGATACTTCGAACATGACAGTTACTTACTAGTCAATACTTACTTTTGTTGAGTTAATGCTCCAGGGATGTCTACTTCTAAATTACGCATGCTGATAGCTGTTCTTGACTCAAATCCTGGAGTATTGGCTTCGTCCTTTTAGGCGAAATAATTTATGAAAGCGGTGTTTAGCAATTCTGCGGTAGCACACTTATCATCAGTAGCATCACCATTTCTATCGTGTAGTGAAGGCAGTGATTGTGTTTTGCCGCTGGTATACTTTACATACGACCAGAATTTCTTAGGATTCTCTACCAAATTACGTGACACGGTTTCATTGTGGTAACTATTGCAAGTTTCTCGCATTGAAGTTCGAGGTAAATAACAAGATTCTGTAAAAGACTGCCAGTATTTGAGATTTTTTAACTGTTAAATTTGGTATGTGATCTAAGCTGTCTTAAATAACAGTAATTTCCTCTTTGTCACCATTAGCTACTATTGTATTGTTGCCGTGGCCTAAGAGCAGATCTTCGCCAAATAAGGCAGTGCCACTTCTTAGCGGTGATCATCGACTCCGCTCTCGTTTGCGTTTCTATTTCAGAGACTTTATAGTGAGGAATAATACGTTTTAGTGGCCTGCTTTTTCAGATACCTAAGAGCGTATGAAAGAAATTAAACTTACTACGGGTGTTTCTTTTAATTAGGTGCACTGATGAATCATTTCTTCCCAAGTCCTAAGATATGAATTTTTTTGCATCGTTTGCTCTTATAACAATATAACTCCTTCAGTTAACACAAGACGTCTGACGATTTCCTCCTACGTGAATTCTCCTGCTGAAAGCTTAACAGTTATTGTTGACAGACGTTATGTGAGTTTGTTTATCTTACGCACGTAAGGTTTTCCACAAACTATCGTTACCAACAGCCGGCGTACATGAGTAACAATGGCATAGTCATGTTATTTATTCACGTTTGTAACATACGCCTATACTTGCATTCGTGATAATGACTCTCTTCCATCAGATGTATTTTAGTACACCAAGTATACACTAAGCCACAAAATAAATTCGTCAAATTTGCATACCAGGCTCCCGCAAGTTCGGCCGACCGCGATACAGAATTAGCGCGCCCACCAGCACCGCTGCAGACCAAGTAGTTCGCTTCTCGGCCGATAGATGGGAGGCATGCCGTGAACGCCACCGCTGTTGCAGAACTCCAAGCGCAGCGTTCAGTAATATGAAATGTACCTTCGGTAAGACACGTCGGCTCATATGAAGTGCCGACAGCTTTCATTATTCTTCTCGAGTAAAGCTTACATCTGTAGAGAAGTCATGCATGTTTTCGTCTATGTGAAGACACGGCAATCACTACCCAAAACATGCATCCAGAGAACACAAGAACGTTCGATTCCTTATCGGGTTGAATATCTGGGGATTGATGTTTATAAATAACATATACCATCACCGCCACATAAACGGAAGATCCTTTGGAAGAAGAGGGAGTTTTTTTTTCTTTACATGTAACCGTACAAATAAAAACGATTGCTTCGTGTGAACTATTCTTAAACGATGACAATAATAATGAAAAAAAGAATACGATCACAAGTCCATTAAGCAGTTAATGATTAATTAACGAAGTTTATTTTTACAGTAACAGACTCTTTCGTTGACTTCTATTTGTTAATCGATAATTAGGAACACCATATTTATGTCAAAAATAACATCGCATCCCCCACAAAAGTTGGGTTTGACAAGTTCAAATCATATTCGTCAGTGGCCGACCGCTCTAAGGTGACTTGCTGCAGAGTACGCGTCTGCTCCCCGTCGGAGGTTCGAATCCTCCTTTAGTCATCCGTGAGTGTGTTGTCCTTAGCATAAGTTAGATTAAGTAGTATGTAAGTCTAGGGACTGATGACAGCAGCACTTTGGCCCCATAGCTTTACAAACATTTGATTGCTCCTCAGTAGTTTTGTGGCTGCGCCAGAGTGCTCGCGATTGATTTAAACATTCAAGTACAAGCGAGAATAACTGGATGTTGACTGTTGTTTGATTGCTGAGTTCTGATTAAGTACTATTTTTTGTTAGTGGGCTGAACTTGGAAACTATGTGGAATCTGTCTCTCTCCAACTGACGAAAATCAGTCGCCCCATTTAAGTGATTGCGATAATTTTATTTGATATTTACTCACTTATTAAGTACAGGGTGTATTCGTAAGTGCGTGCAAAAAATTTAACAGGACGTAAAGAGGATATTCCACAGAACAGTTTTACGTAGGGAACCTGCTGTTGCAAAATCCAGCTAAAAGAGTTAATAGGAATACCGTCACGTTACTGTGTCTTTTTTATTTACATCAGTTACACTTAACCGCAAACACCATCGTTTTCACAGTGAACATAACACTGCACTGTATCTTATGTACTACAGATGACACGCAATGAGTACTTGTAATGGATCCGCTAAAACACGTTACAGCACGTCCTCCTCAATTTCGGGTGTACGAGTGGTCCTCAAGTTGCAAGGTACATCGTTTCTCTTTTCCAATTATCCATCCTCCTGCATTCGAAGACCGACAGAAATAGACACTCGTCGCGAGGGATGATGCCTGTTAGAAAATCGTACAGCCTTTCAGCAGAGAGAGCATTGCGACATACTTCTCCATACACAAGGTGCGCGTCAGTTAAGTTCTGCGAAACTGTGCCGATACCGCTCAATCGTATTGCCCTGTATTTCTCTGAATAGCACTGAGTAATGAATCGGTATGTCGTTGCTTCATTGCAAGTTTTGTCATGGTACCATGTAAATGCGACACAATAGAGCCACATCATGGACAAGTAAAGTAAACGAAACCTGCATCGCCGCAGTGGAATGGCCGAGCGCTTTAAGGCGCCTTGCTGCCTAGCGCGTGGTTCTCCCCGTCGGAGGTTCGAGTCCTCCCTCGGGCATGGATGTGTGTATTGTCCTTAAGTTAGTTTAAGCAGTTTATAAGCCTAGAGACTGATAACCGGAGCAGTTAAGTTTCTTAGATTTACAAACAATTGAACATTTTTGAACATACAGATTATTCAAAAATAAAATGTTCAAATGTTTGTACAGCTTATGGGACTTAACTACGGGGTCATCAGTCCCTAAACTTACAAACTACTTATGAACTACTTACGAACTAGGACGGCACAAATATCCATGCCCGAGGGGGGATTCGAACCCCCGACCGTAGTGGCCGTGCAGACCGTGACTGGAGCGCCTCAGTCTCCTCGGCCACCGCGGCCGGCCAGATTATTCAGAACTAGTATAAAACATTCTTGGACTTGTTTATGAAATTAAAGCTTTCGGCGATTACCTCCATCGCCTTCGTCAGGAGCAACTGACTGGTTATCTAGTGCTGCAGCGGTCTTAAATAGAAAGTCTATGGCTTGTGATTGGTCAGCTTCTGATGGGCTGGCGGCTACGTAATGGCGTCGCAGATGGTGTCTACGTTTACGCTGGTGGCGCCACCGCTCCCATAATATCGAGACTCTCTACGGAATGTCTCTGCCGCTCTCTGCTCGTTTCCGTGTACCGCCAAGATTATACCCGCTGTCGCGGTTTAAACTGCCCTCGCACTTTCTTATTTATACAGCTTCTTTGATTACAGAATCAGGCCTGGGACAAAATTGTTACTTAATCGAATAAGATTTTATGTTTGTTTGTGAGGCTGTGCTCAGCGGCTGTCGATTTCTCCAGTTCTCGATGTCTAATATGCCTTTGGTATTCTGTACAACGGTCGGCAACGCTACGGAAGGACTGACCGGTGTAGTTCCTTCCACATTCACACGATATATTGTTAATCCCAGGGATCCTGAGGTCGAGGTGTCCTTTACAGGGTGCAGCATCTCCTTAATTCTCCCAGGAGGCCGGAAGATCCATTTGATACCATGCCTCCCCAGGACTCTTCCTATTTTACTGGACGCAGCGCCACAGAAAGGAAGTAAAGCCGTCGGTAACCCATCACGTGAATCTTCAATATTTTCACTTTTCCTCTTCTTGGCAAACGCTGTCCTTATATCCCGTGAACCATAGCCGTTCTTCCGGAACACGCACTTAAGATGGTGAATTTCGAAGTGATCCTCGTCAGAAACTGTTTTTGCTATGTATACAATGTGCTTAGAACGGCTCTCTTCTGAACTGGGTGATGGAAAGTCTGTGCGCTGAGATACACAGAGTGGCCGAGAGGCCCATGTGATTTGCATTGTATTAAAACATCCAGAAAAGGCAGCCTTCCTTCCTATTCCGTCTCGATGGTAAACTCAGCCGCACCATGAAAATATGGGCAACATAACGAAAAACCACAGATGGACGAAGAGCAGCTGAATTTAATGCACGTTCCTCCAAACGTTCCATTAAAACGTTTACCATTGCCTGGAAGCTCTCGGCACTTCGTGGAAAACATGATCAGCATCCACTCTAACATTCGGTTTACCATCGAGACGGAAGAAGAATACCGTTTCTGGATGTTTTAATATAACTTAAATCAGATGTGCGTATGCGTACCGGAAACCAACGCACAGTGATTTGTATCTCAGCACACAGAGTTTCCATCACCCAGTTCAGAAGAGAGCCGTTCTAACAGATTGATATATAGAGCAAAAACAGTTTCTTACGAGGATCACTTGGAATCCGAAATTCACCATCTTAAGTAGGTGTTCCGGAAGAATGGCTGTTTATTATGAAGTCGTGACGCTCGACGCCATATTGGTGTGCGTATAGCTGTCACACTCTAACCTAGTTGTCAGTATTATGATCTTATAAACAAATGAAACATTCTGAAATTTCTAATCGTTTCTAATAGTAGCTTTCGCAGGAACTAACTCCTATACAACGGGCACTACCTGTTCTGAAAATCTGAAAACTATTTACAAAATATTTGAGACATGTAATTAAACGCACACATGCAACGAAACAGTAGAAAAAGACACGATTTGTGTAAAACGTACAGTTAAGGTGTATTTTGATTCACAACTAGTGTTTCTTCCGCAATGCATTTTATGAATAAATTACGCTGTTGTAGACAAATAAATAAAGATTAAAAACGACAGATTCGAGGCATATGATATAAGCATGATTTTCCACACAGGCTGCATACCTAGTCTGTGAGGTCAAACGGAAAACAGTATAGACAAGAGGTAAACATAAACTGAACGCTAGAAATATCGTCTACAGCAGTGCAGTTAATTAATCGAAATATGATAGCAACACTAGTTCTGAATAAACATAAAACTCACATATGGATCTGAACTCTACATCCTTTCCTTTCACTTCTCTACAACCATATGCGACACAAAATTCACCATGAAGTATTTATTAAAGTAATCAATCATCCATAACTTATTTTCAGAGAACTAAGGGTCATAAGAACACCACGACCCTATACTTACGGAGCTGCCAACATAAGCATAATAGACCGCCACCATTTTCACAGTTCATAACCACTACTTCGTGTATCCAGTAATAATAATTGAGATCAGTGGCTCTAGTTCTATGCTCAGATACCTGGGTTATGCAACCTGTTTGTATAGAGATCACCGGAGTCTGCGACACTCAGTTGTTACCTGAAGATGGGCTAAAAGGCAAAATCAGATTAGTGACCGAATAAATTATATTTGCAGATCATTATGAAGTGTGTCCTATTTTTAATCGTTATATAAATACGCAACACTAAAACTGAATGACTTATTTTCAATATTTATTATAGAAGGAGGACAATGAAATTTATATAATGCGAAAGAAACTTTGTCATAGACGTTCACAAAACAAAAATCATGTGTGTACGCAGCAGTTAATAATGGTTAAAGTACATTTCTATGTGTAAAGGGGGAATTAGAGGTTCAAGCAGTGATCCACACATTACCTGGATGTATAACTCTGGTGTCTGAGCATAGAACAGTAGCCTGCCTGCACATTCATGTGTTTTGCACAGCAATTTGCATTCCCCAATAGTCTGAGAATTTTCAATCCATCTTTTTTAAAATTCTTTATTGGCAAATCATGATTTCGGACAGTAACTGTCCATTATCAATGCATGTGTTTAACTGTGGATGTTATTAATGTGGGAAAACTCACACCGCGCCAAGTATGACAACTGGATATTTTTGCCGTTTCATATCCAGTTGTCATACTTGGCGTGGTGTGAGTTTTTCCATATTAATAACATCCACAGTTAAACACATGCATTGATAATAGCCAGTGATTGGCCGAAATCATGATTTGCCAATAAAGAATTTTTTTTAAAAAAGATCGACTGATAGATGAAAATACTCAGAGTATTGGAAAAATATCACAGTCGTGAAGCGCAAACTATGGAAAGTAACCAATTTTCATTGTCCGCCATGTTGTAATTAGTCAAAGGAAATTCCATCTGTTAATTCGTGAGAATAATTGCTAGACTACCCCTGGAATTTATGTCAATATGCGAAGTAACAGACTTGCATGAGTACGCAATCGAAAGATATTTCCTTTTCGTTTTATTGTAATACTTCATAGCAGCCATGTTGTCAAGAAACAGAATATGAACATTTTGGCTGGCACGCTCAGAAATCTGTTGTTCAACATCCAGGTAGTATAGAGATCTACATCTACATCTACAACCATACTCCGCAAGCCGCCCGACGGTGTGTGGCGGAGGGTACCTTGAGTACCACTATCGATTTTCCCTCCTATTCCAGTCACGTATTGTTCGCGGAAAGAAGGATTGTCGGTATGCCTCTGTGTGGGCTCTAATCTCTCTGATTTTATCTTCACGATCTCTTCGCGAGATATACGTAGGAGGGAGCAATAAATATACTGCTAGACTCCTCAGTAAAGGTAAGTTCTCGAAACTTCGACAAAAGGCCGTACCGAGCGACAGATCGTCTCTCCTGCAGAGTCTTCCACTGGAGTTTAGCGATCATCTCCGTAACGCTTTTCACGATTACCAAATGATCCTGTAACGAAACGCGCTGCTCTCCGTTGGATCTTCTCCACTTCCTCTATCAATCCCACCTGGTACGGATCCCACACCGGTGAGCAGTATTCAAGCTGTGGGCGAACAAGTGTACTGTAACCTACTTCCTTTGTTTTCGGACTGCATTTCCTTAGAATTCTCCCAATGAATCTAAGTCTGGCATCTGCTTACACTGCGTAAGCATCTGCTTACACTGCGTACAAGTCTAGTGAGAGAGCTATATAGCGGTATAGCGGGTGGAATTATGAGGTCAAACGTGTTTTCTGCAGTATAAATCAAAATTTTCGCTGTGTCTAAAAAGTTATTTCTTGGCGTCGCTTACATTTAAAAAATTGAGTACCGTTAATTTGTAAACACAACTTGTCGAATTTCGATTACAAGTGCTCCTAGTAATGGTAATATTCCGAAGCTCGGAACTGATAGTGTGTCGCCGCCAGAAACTCGCACGCTATTGGTTTGATTGGAGAGAAGTGTACGGTGTCGGTGTCAGATATTGGGGCGTGGCTGCGGGCCAAGAGAGCGGCGGACGGCTGTCAGCGGCCGGTGACCCGCTGCCAGCGGTTGGGCAAGACGGCCGGTCTGCGACCGAGGCGGCCATGGCTCTGCTGCTGATTCTCATCAGCCGAGAACAAACTCCACACCACGAGCAAACTAGGCGCACTCAAGTCACGCGCCGGCTCAGGCGCTATCTTGGTGGGTAGCAAATGGACAGTTTGTGAGTTAAACTCTACTATTGAATTAAGTTTACCAAATAAACAATTGTTCACACTAGACGAATGGTTTCCAAACTGTGGGTCGGGAACCACTAGTGGGTCACTAGGTCTCTTAACGTGGGTCGCGCGAACGACTTTAAAATAAGAAGTAAAATACGAGGCGCATCCAGAAAGTAAGTTCCGTTTCAATTTATTTCCGCTGCAGCGCTGCGATTGCAGTTCCGCACATGCGCTGTAGACGATGTGTATCAATGAGAAGAACGTGCGCCATTTGGAGATCACTGTCAGTTACGTACGCTTTGTTGTGCTTGTTTGAAATGTCGGCGTTGATTGAAAAAACCGCCGCCTGTGAAATCAGGTCGGTGATTAGGTTTCTCAATGCGAGAAAAGTGAAACCGAGTGAAATTTATAGGCAAATTTGCGATATTTACGGATCAAATGCGATGAGTGATTCGATGGTGAGAAGATGGGTCCGACAGTTCAATGGCGGGCGTAGTGATGTGCACGATGAAAAACGAAGTGGGCGTCCACCTTTGGTTACAGAAGAACTGGTTCACGCGATTGATGACAAGACCCAGGAAAACATTTAGTGCTCTCACTATGGACTCTCCCCAACGACGAGCTGAAAGAAACTGTTTACAACTGGTTGAAGACACAGGCGGCAGATTTCTATGACGAAGGTATACAAAACCTGCTGCCACGCTATGACAAATGCCTCCAAAATTTCGGCAGTTATGTGGAAAAGTAGTTTAAGAGTTGTAGAATTTTGTACAATAAAAATTTCTTTTGTATCTGTGTACAATTTCATTTTATTACCAAACCGAACTTACTTTCTGGACAAGCCTCGTATTTTAGCGACAGAAAAACTTTCTTTCAAGAAAAGAAGAAGTTAAGTAGAAAACCCGTCTAAGCAAGAAGCCCAAGTGGCTAATAACGAACGCAGGTCGACACGAGAAAAAGTACCCTCGGCCCTCCACCTTTGGGTGGATTGCAGAGTATGTATGTAAATGCAGATGTACGCGGTAATAGGCAGAAGCACTGCGTTAGTAGTGTGTGATTAAGTTTGTGCGTCTGACGGGAGGCGTTCAAGAGTAGTCTGCGAGGCCGTGATCAGCACGACTGCCCAGTAAGGAGGAGGCCCCTGGTTCGAGTCCCGACTGGGCGCAAGTTTTCGAATCTCTCATCGATTTGCTTCGAAGCCTACTGGATAGATAGATAATAAAATGCAGGATCACAAATGGCATCTTTTCTATCTATAACTCAATATAAAATCTGCATCTGGAGCTACTGTCGAGTTACCCGTGAAACCCCCATGCAAATTCCTCTAATAGTTTCAGAGATTAGCGTTTTCAGACAGACAGATACGACAGTTGAGGATAACACTTTAAATCATCTTCCTTTTCTACAATCCGATTGTGGCGAAATAATGGCTGTATGTAGCCCCAAACGTCACTCAAGTTACTTGTGAATACCCCATGGTAATTCGTTGAGTAGTTTTGGAGATACGTGTGCTCAAAATTTTTATGTACTATAGTATGGGCATTTTCCACACCCCCAGGTCTTGCCTCCTCCCGACACATTTACAAACTGTCATATGTGCGGCCATGTAACGGTAGAGCGCTTGCCCGAGAAAGGCAAAAGTCCTAGGTTCGAATAACAGCTCCGGCATACAATTTTAATCCTCCAGGTACTGTAATAACAGCGCACATTCCGCTGCAGAGTAAAAATATCACTTCTCTCATATGAACGTTCTTGATTCTCTCGTATTATGGTTTTCACAAACAATAGTTAGTCATGAAGATAAACATTCAGGGCTCGGTAGCTGAATTTACCGTTGGCTCAGCCATCGTAGCAGTTAGCAGCTAATGGTGAGTCAGTGTTAAGCCCTCAAGGCTGCGGGAACCGAAACTGAAAGCTGGAACGGAAGCAGAGGGGGCCGCTCCACACAGCGTGACCAAGGCTGGCCGGGATCCGGGAGAGCTGCACTGCCCAGCAGCCGCCTGTCCTCTCAGCGCAGGGGCGCACCACGCTCACCCAGCGTGTACGCATGTTATGTGTTCACATACACTCTTGTAATGCCCAGGTCTAGGTTTCTTGCTCCTGTGTGCTTGTGTATGTGATTGCTGATATTGGTTTCTACCGACTACCCATTTCCAGTAACCATAATCCGACGTAAAATGTTGTCCACATTTATGTACTGTCGGAGTAGCAGTAATTCATGGAGAATGTTCGACAAAATTAGTTAACCATGCTTATTTTTCGTAAACGGCCTTCGTTGAGCTATAAATGGCGATGAAAGATCTCGATGAAAGTCATTTCTTTTTAATATTCTAGAAAGTTTTGAGAACTGAAAATCTGAGAATATTACATAACTATTATAAAGTGTGCATTAAACCAACAAAACATTCAGGCATATAGTTTCCAGAATATTGTATACCCTTTCCCTATATCCTTCTAAAACCGTCTATATTTACTTTTAAAACAAGCACATACCTTTGCCACCATATTGTTTCTATGTTTTCGTCGGCTAGTAGTGTGTGTGTGTGTGTGTGTGTGTGTGTGTGTGAAGAGACATAGAGAAAGAGAAAGAAACGAGAGAAACAAAATTAAAGTAGACAAAGACACACGGAGAGAGAACGAGAGAGAGAGAAACAGTGCGAGTAGCATCCCAAATGCAGTCAACTGCGACAGATATGTAATGATAGGGGCTGCTTCAATATTATTCATGACAACCGCTTCCCAGAATATAACATTCTTCTCATCGTTAGACGATACTAACATAAATTAAATATAAAAATTTCAACAACACACAAAGGCCAAATAGGCCTACTACTGCTGGTTTAGCTCTCTTAGCGCTAGTAATTAAGTTGTCGAGCACCCTTCTCTCTCTCTCTCTCTCTCTCTCTCTCTCACACACACACACACACACACACACACACACACAAACACATATACAGACACTTATTAACATACATTTCCTGAAACTCATGATTAATACGGAATAGAAATCAACAGGTTACTCCTTAATAGGATGACATCGACAGTCATAACAGGAACTTATAAAGAAACCCGAATATATGTTATGGGATGGGTGCTCTTTGAAATATTAATGATAAGGTAGATAGCGCCGGTAGACTACAGAGTAATGCAAGAAAAAATCTGCAGGAAGCTGATGATTGATGCACTAATTTAACGTACGTAAATATTACGCATTTCACATAAATCCTGAAATGAATTGCAAGCCGTCCCGACCAGTAGATAACGTGACTCAGATAATCTATACCGTTCACAAAACTTGTATCGACAGTGAACTGGACATTGCCAGGCCACATAGTCTACGTCAGTGAGAGAACAATGGGTTGGAGCTACCAATTACTACCTCTAAACTCATATTATGGTTTCCGTATGTTTCTGTGAACACGTAAGATTTTTTACTTATGGCAAGACAATTTCAGATTTTAAGTGAATGCATTACAGATTTTGTTCTTGTGAAGATTAGATTTTGTCTTGATTCATTTCACTTTATATACACAATACCCCAACCTTCCTGACGCCAATCGCACTGTTGATTCGCTAAAATGTGAAAAAGTATTCACATCTCACAACATTCCATACAGCAAAGTGGTCTTGAGGCAACTTTACTATTCTCGCTTCATTAAACCAGTGAGTGCTTACACTTATTTGAAATAATTACAGTATTTTACACAAAACGAAAGCACATGTAACGATTGTAATGATCTTGTAGGTTAATCTTTTATTTGTGCTAATACTTCAAATTCAATGTCCTAATTTTTATACAGTTTCCTTGGTGATGCAATTCAATTAATAACGTTATATTCCTTGATTTACGCATCGAGCGAGATGGCGCAGTGGTTAACTCACTGGACTCGCATCAGGCTGGACGCCGATTCAAACACGCCACCGGTCATCTAGGTTTGGGTTTCTCGTGATTTCCCTAAATCTCAACGTCTGCTCTAAAGACCACGTTGTCAAAGCAATGTTAAACCAAAATTTCCGTTGTCACTTTGTTGTGATTTCCGAAACTCCAAATCTATCATGAAAATGGCCACATGCTATAGCATTTATAATTGAGATTTAGATGAAAAATATTCTCATAGCTGAACTTACTGCCTCATTTTAGATACAATTCTAAAGCAACTATTAGCGTATATTAATTTTATAACACTTACATAATTTAAACAAGATAACAAATTTTAAAGATAAAGCTGAAGAACTGAATTAAAATTTGTGATGCGACCTGGAATCGAACCCGACCTCCATGCTTACTAGACATTATTTTATTATAACTGTCGGTTCTCAGAAGAAGAAATCTCCTCTCAAGTGCTATATATAACACATTCAGGAAAGGCTACAGGTTGTAGCCCAAATAAAATTTAGTTTCAACTACTAAATAAAGCAAAAATTCTCCCTCACTTATCCCACTCTCTGGGTAACATGCACGGTGTTTAATAATATGGAAACAGAGTTTTCCAATTTAGAGAACGAAACACAGAAAATAGAAAATTACTAGTGCCGATATCTGGATCATATTGCAAGATCCAGTACTATTCGAATATGCCGTAACCGATAAATCTATGGAAAAAGCAACAACCGAAAAATATCTGTCAATGATCGACCTGAGTGATATGATATGAAATATGCAGCCAATTGTGATAAACTCAGACTACAGTCTCATATGATGATGATTTCGCGTCGCATTTTTGGCCGTTAGACCCCCCCCCCCCCCCCGCCTGGTGCAAGTCTTAGGTGACGCCACATGGCGGAGTGGAGAAAAATTCCCAGCCCGACCGGGAACCGAACCCGGGTCTCCTGCGTGGTGATGTCCCCCGCTTTCCACTGGACTATGGAGGCGGACACAGTTTCAGAGTCATCAAGTATCTAACGGAATGTAACTGGTAGACCAGATAAGCGATGTACAGAAAACATGTGTCAAAAGTTTTGAATGTCGATCCACATTTTGTTAGATTGAGGAATCTACCATCGGCGAATATTTAGTTCGTGAAACATTCGGCAAGATTAATCAAACTCTAGTATGAGACATTAAAAAACAAACATTTTGTAACACCGGGGCGTTTACTTATAAAATGCAAAAAGTGTACGTTTCAGAAAGAGGAAAGCAAAGTATTATTTACTTCAACATGTATTTCATGAAACGACTACGTTGTGAAAATTTGAGAAAGTAGAGCTCACACGTAGACATATCGTCAGCCGTTTAGCTCGCGTTCCATTCCCAGAAGGAACAAGATACCAGAAGTGCCTCCGCTACACACTGTAAAGTGAGTTGGGGAGTAGGATTTTTTCCACTGGTATGTATACTACAATATCGTAACTTGTTTCGAGTCTTGAGTTAATAGAAAATAAAGTTAAGATGGCGGGCTTCCGGTGTTCTAGATACTCTCCAACAACTAGAGTACAATGAACATAACGTTCATACAACCAAGTGAAACTCTCAGAAAATATTTTCTTCTGACTATCGCTCCACTCAGGCATCACAATGTCGATTATGCCGTCAACGCGTTGACCATTTATGAAAATTTCTGCACTTTATGTTCAAATGTTCAAATGTTTGTTAAGCTTATGGGACTTAACTAGGGGGTTATCAGTCCCTAAACTTACAAACTACTTATCAACTACCTTATACTATAGACGGCACAAATATCCATGCCCGAGGGGGGATTCGAACCCCCGACCATAGTGGCCGTGCAGACCGTGACTGGAGTGCCTCAGTCTCCTCGGCCACCGCGGCCGGCCTGCACTTTATCGTTTTGTGGTAGTTTCGTAATGATTAATACCATTTTCCGTCGAAAGGATATACAACATACATTTTTGAGAAACTGAAACCTCTACATAACAAATTTTACGAGATGAAAGGAATAATGTTTTAATCAAATATATATTGATTCCGCCGGCCGCGGTGGCCGAGGGGACTGAGGCGCTCCAGTCACGGTCTGCACGGCCACTACGGTCGGGGGTTCGAATCCCCCCTCGGGCATGGATATTTGTGCCGTCCTTAGTCTTAGCTAGTTCATAAGTAGTTTGTAAGCTTAGGGACTGATGACCCCGTAGTTAAGTCCCATAAGTTCTACAAACATTTGAACATTATATTCATTCCCTGTTATAATTTTGTTTTTCATCACTAAGGAAATTCAAAGGATCTTATATTAATTAATAAAGTGAACTGTTTTTATTTTGCAGAGGTTAACTACTTCGTTCTATACCGTATATTCGGACAGCTTGAGATCCACACTTGACGGTGATAGATACTCTTAAAATGTGAATGGTCTTACAAGCTTACTGTCTGTTACAATGTTTAATTGTCCCGAAGTATCAACAAAGTATAAGCAACGTTGTTATGAAGCTTCATGATTTACTGGAATTACTACATATAACTTTCATCGATGTTAAGAGGAGCAAGGATTTCTATGAAGTGGTGCGTCTCATTTGATTGTTGAGTAATTCAAATACTTGCGGACTACTCGACTGTGTAGGATTTGCCACGTGTAACGTCAATGTGCCACCGTTCTCGCCTTCGAGGAAGGGACAAGACTCCTGCGTCGTTTGCGGTTGAGGCGGACACGCCCCCCGCCACTGCAGCAGGTCAAGCCACAATCGCTCGATACCCACCAGCCGCGTCCACAGTACGAGTGGCGCGGTTCCGCTTTTCTCCTTCACTGAGGCGACGTCGTGGACGCCGTTAGGCCAAAAGAATTACTCGTTAATTTTTTCTTCTTCTGTTAAAGCGACAAATAACACAGTTTACAGTTGTTCTAATCGGTATTGCACACTCGCGAATCCGTGAGATTTATCCCACACTGGGATCCTCTCATCGATCACAAACAGAAAAAAAGGTTGTAATGAAGACCAAGCCGTGTCTTTACTCTAGGAACTAGGAAGCGTCGGCAACTTTTTTTTATTGATATTTAGCTATGACATATTATCATTTTGGACACATATTTTACTACAAGTCGCATTAATCGCATTGGCTCAGGTGGAGAAGGATGGAGAGGGAGATGGCAGTGACCTTACATGTTAAAAGAAAACCGTCTAGTCAATTTTACCACTTAAAACCAAAATTAGGAAACTCTGTTGTATATAAGAGCACTTGAATACGGCCTAGCCCTTCAACAACTAAGAAATCGCGGTAAACATGTAATTCTCTTCACGGGAAGGCAACTCAACTTTACGTAATAAACCTGTTGTGGTACGAAACATTCACCAAGAATATTCCGTCGAAGAATCTAACAAATATACAGCTACTTTGATTTGATATCAATTCGGCCAAGAAAATAGACCACGTATGGCATAAGCAAATGAAAATATTCGTTTATTATTCGATCACTTACAGGTACAAACTGCGGGGATGCTGCCGATTGCTACACTCCAATGGAGGTTTAAGCATAGAGCTAAACGTTTTCCGTGTGTTTAAGGTCAGACGCTTTAGCGGCCCAGGCGAGATTTGCTGGTGCCTCATAGTTTGTCAAATGGGTCATGTAGGCAGCTCTGAAAACACGGCTGTTTTCGTGTTCCAAGATGGAAGTATCGACAGTATAAGGATGAAAATGCTGAACTAAACATCCTGGTTATAGTTTATCATAACTGAAAAAGAGGATCCAAACCGTAACGCTCTACGGCTTGAACTACTCTCTCGGCACTCTGAAGCTTAAACCACTCATTGAGCTACTGTGCGCTTGATGTTTGTCGTTCTTTGAATAGGGGCTAACGTGCGACTTCTTGGACCACTTCTTCCGCACCTTTACGCTGTATGCTAGGGGATTGGTTACGATAAACCCGCATTCACAGACACGAGTAATTCCCCTCAACTTTGAAACCAACTGCGTATGACAATGCGTAGCATTAATCTCCAATCTCTAAATTATTATTATTATTATCATTATTTTTTACAGTCAACTTGTATATGATGTGTTGCATGTTTGCCAAAGATACACCTTTTTTTGTAGACGCTATGACATTCAGCATTGATACATTAACAAATCAAGCAACGTATTCATGGTGTGACGAAGGGCACGTTCAAACTGACTTCATTTCTGGCGTTCTGTCTTGACTCCACAGTGACCCATGTAACTGCACTGATTTCTCTCGACCGAGTGGCACATACAAATCACTTCGATGTCTTGACGTACGTTGATGTTGCAACGTCATATTATTAATTCTACAAAAAATACAGCGCACCAAAAGACCAGTGTGATATTCAGTACATAGATGTGACAGAAATCATGTGATACCTCCCTCCCTTACACCATCTAAATGCAGGAACTCAAAGTGACACGGACTAAATCAGTCGTCGAAAGTAGCCTGTAAGAATATTTAGCCCTGCTGCCTATGAAGCCGTCCATTACTAAAGTGTTTGCTTGTGCAAGATTTTGTGTACTAACTAATGTTTCTATTCTGGCCAATAAACATTAGATGGCATAGATGACAGGATATATTGATCAAATTATTCGTTGGGACTGTCCAGAATGTTCTTAAAACCTATAGAGAACAATTTTGCCTCGTTGACATAGTGCAAGTCAAGGGGAATGTTGCAAAATAAGATTCCCCTGTCGAATGTGGCCAGAGTTTCGCATGAACGGAAAAAAATGGAATGAGACATTAAAGATAAGACATATCTTTATTTTTCTGCATAATTTTCAAGTACATTCAGACATTTGTCATACCGCTTTATTAGCTTCAAAAAGCCTTCCAGGAAAAAATCTGAGCGCTGCATATTTTGAAAGAAGCGTTGAACGGCTTGTTTGAGGACCATTGCTTCCAAAGCGCCTTCCGCCGAGAGTCTTCTTGAAAGCTGGATGTTACTTGGTCCGAGATCAGGATTCTATGGCGGATGGTGTAGGCGCTCCCAACCAAGAGCTGCAATATGGTTTAGCGTTGCCGACACCGAGTGTAGTCTCGCATTGTCATCCGACAGCAGAACGCCAGATCTGAGAAGGACACGCCGCTTTTTCTCAATCACCTCTTTCAGTTTCGACAGAATGGCACAGCACCGCGCAGCATTGATGGTTGGAACCTCCAAAAAGTCCGGCAACAAAACTCCTTTGGCTTCCCAGAAAATGGTGAGTAACTCTTTACCTGCAGACGGAGTGATTTTGAACTTCTTTCGGACAGGTGATGACGGATATTTCCATTCCACGTTTCATCTCTCGTTTTCCTGGACGGCTTTTTGAAGCTTATAAAGCGCTTTAACAAAATAACAAAAATAAAGATATTTCCTTCAAGTCTCATTCTATTTTTTCCTTTCATACACAGCTCTGCCCACAGTTGACAGGGGAAACTTATTTTCTAATTCCCTCTCGTAATGGCTAAACTCACACGCAAACTAGGAAATATCACATGAAAGTGACAAATTACTAAGATAACGGTACTATCTTCTACTTTGTGTCTTACACCTGTACTAATCGACGTAAGATAATTATTTGAGGAACGAACCCTACATTTCTGAATGGACATTTATGTTTTCCTGCCTTTTTACGAAGTAGTAGTATGGAGTACCAGGAAACTAGATTCATTTAAAACACAATTGTTTACTCAGTATTAGTTGTGCACTGAAAAAAATGTGGTCTTAGATTTTCTTTCGTTGTTTCCGTAACCTTTAAATATAGGGCACTATTCATAAAGTACGTGCCAAATATGTTGACACTAGAGATTGAAACTTTCACGCTGCAGCGGAGTGTGTGCTGATATGAAACTTCCTGACATATTAAAATTGTGTGCCGGAACCGGGATTCGAACCTTTTCCTTTCGCGTGCAAGCGCTCTACCGAATGAGCTATCCCTACACGACTCACGATGCCTCCTCACAACTTTACCTTCGCCAGTACCTCGCCCCCTACTTTCCAAACTTCAAGGAAGCTCTCCAGCGAACCTTGCAAGACTAGCACTCCTAGAAGAAAGGATATGGTGGAGACATGGCTTAGCCACAGCCTAAGGGATGTTTCCAGAATAAAACTTTCACTCTGCTGCGGTGTGTGCGCAAATATGAAACTTCCTGGCAGATTAAAATTGAGTGCGGAAGTAACGTTGTGAGGCGGCATCGTTAGTCGTGTCGGGATAGCTCATTGGGTAGAGCGCTTGCCCGCGAAAGGCAAAGGTCCCAGGTTCGAATCCCGGTTCCCATCAGTCACCATGCCGAGTGTCAACTTAGTTTTCGCAGATAAGATCAAGTGTTTGTTAAGGTTTTGGGAGTTAACTGTGGGGTCATCAGTCCCTAAACTTACAAACTACTTTATACTAAAGACAACACAAACATTCATGCGCGAGGGAGGATTTGAAACCCCGACGGCGACCGGCCGCGCCCACCGCGGCGGCATGCCTCAAATATCGGCTACGGCGTACTAGGGGCTCGGGGGTAGCCAGGTGTTTGTAGGGCAGTGGGAGTGTGCGGTTCCAAGAATGCAGGAAGCGGAGCGTCGTCGATCGATGCAGCCTGCCGAAAGGTCGCCGGCGGTGTCGGTGTAGGGCGGTGGCGGCAGCGCCATGGGGCAGTCGCAGGCGGCGCCGGCAGCGGACGTGCTGTGTGCGGAGCGCCCGCTCGTGGTGTGGCGGCTGTGCCAGGCCTCCTGCCGGTAAACAACGTGTGTCCGCGCTTCGCCCTCCGGCACGCGCTGCTGACTCGGGCCGAGTGCGTAGCGCCGCGCTGACCGCGCCCGCGTGTGTAAACACCGCACCGCTTGCAGAGTAAACGTGCCCGTCTACTGCCGGCGCTTACCGCTCGCAGCAGGTAACGCCAGGCCTGCACGCTGCTCGACCCGTCACGACTGCCTTCCGCATTACCGCATGCCCAGATCAACTATTTTTGTCTTGACTGCGGCCAAAGTCAGTCTCCGTAGCACTAGCAGGCATGTACTACGTACACTTCTACTTAGCACACTTGCATAGTATGTCCCTGTCACACGAAACACCGAAAAACTTTGGAAGTGGTTTCTTTAAACAAAACAAAGCAAAAACTAGCAAACATGGACTCTAAAATGCATACCTTGAGATCTATCAGTACTTTTTCGGCACTGTCCCACCCAACTCTTCTAATGTGCAAGCTCTTTTGAGAGATGGTAGTATAGACGAAACCAAGAAAAAAATACAGTAAACATGAGCTCTAAAATGCATCTTACGAGCAATGAGCATTAGTCAGTAGAAATGTGTTTCGCCGCGGTGGAGTAGCCGAGCGGTCTAAAGCACCTCGCTGCGGAGCGCGCGGTTGCTCGCCGTGGAGGTTCGAGTCCTCCCTGGGGCATGTGTGTGTGTCCGTAGGTTAGTTTACCTAGGTTTAAGTAGTTTGTAAGCTACGGACTGATGACCACGCAGTTTGTTCCGATAGATTTACAGACATTTGAACATTTGATTTGAAATGTGTTTCACAGAATCGAAGATAAACAAGTGCTCACAACACAATTCTTAAGGTTTGCATTTTAGAGCTCATATTTAATATATTTTTTTAAGAAACTTGTCAGCAAAATTTTTTGTTTTAGAAATCTTTCCTCAAAGTTTTTCGGTGTTTTTTTTTTATTGCACACATTGTATGCAAATTTCTAATACTACTCTCGTGCTGCGATGGAATGGTGGTGCGCTCTAAGGCGCCTTGCTGTGGAGCACGCGGTTCCTCCCCATCGGAGGTTCTAGACCTCCCTCGGTCGTGAGTGTGTGTGTGTGTGTGTGTGTGTGTGTGTGTGTGTGTGTGTGTGTGTGTGTTTGTGTTGTCCTTAGGTTAGTTTAAGTAGTTAGGGACATAACCACAGTAGTTAAGTCTCGTAGATTAACAAACATTTAAATCACTCTCGTATGAGAAAGTGGAAACATCAGACCAGTTGAATAATTCATCAACTCGGCGTAGTTTTTCATAGCTATTAAAAACCACACCCATAAACAGACATTGCCGTTTTAAGGCGCAATGCATGTATACCCACTAATGTAAATGATGTATTCATCGTTTGTTCCATGTACTCGTAGTAAGTATAGATGAGTATTGTCTGTTATTTTTTGTTTTTTAAGGAAAAATTCACATATCAATGTCTATATTTTGTGCATTTGCACCGTAGTTTCCCTTTTCGTGCATTCAGTAGTCAGTAACAGCCGCATGACTGTGCTTGACTTGGAATGTAATGTCGTAAATCAATAAAGAGTTACCTGATTAAAGATTCAATCAGCAGATACTCAGCACTAAAAGTCAATTACAATTTATTATAATTATATTTTGGCTTTTAGAATGTACCGGAACATCTCTACTTTTCCATGGTTCTTCCTATCGTCGTCATTTACTGGTTCATGTCACTTAATAAATGTGTATTTAGTTCCTTCCAAGATTAAATGTAAATACGTAAACCAATTTTTTTATTTATCATTCTCTTCCTCGAAGGGTATATTCATCTATTCTAGATCTGACGCACTGATGAAATGTTCAAATGTTTGTATAGTCTATGGCACTTAACGACGGGGTCATCAGTCCCTAAACTTACAAACTACTTATGAACTACTTACGAACTAGGACGGCACAAATATCCTTGCCCGAGGGGGGATTCGAACCCCCGACCGTAGTGGCCGCGCAGACCGTGACTGGAGCGCCTTAGTCCCCTCGGCCACAGCGGCCGGCGACGCACTGATGAGTTCATATTGTCAGAATATGTTCCATTTTAAAGATAACCATTAAGTACAACATAAATTTCTTTCATCCGGGTCATTAATTGAACCCTTAATTGCTGAACGTTCTGCTCTCTCTCTCTCCCTCCTAAATTAATACTTTGGATTACTTCCTGCCTATTTCTTCGTACCTCTTCATTTGGCTACACGTTTAAAGAAATCCTCAACCATAAGCATCAGCAGAATGTTGTACTACATTTCCGACTCCCCTTGTTAACACATCCATATCGACTATAGTAAAGAATTCGCTTCATTTTTCATTTATTTGACTTTTCTTACGATGTGTATAAGACTTGGACTCGACAAACACGGGACAGAAAAACATCCATGAGCTTTTCAAAATCACAATCACATCAATACATGACAAATTACAGAACTAAACGTGTGTGGGTGAATTTACACGATACAGTTGATATCACTCAACTTTCAAGGATACATAGGTTGCTACAACTCACTGTTCACGCTGCAACAGACTGTACCTGAAAGTGTAGTTTACGTAGGTAGCAATGCGAGTTCCAAGGAAATAATCTATTTCTCTAGACAGAGTATAGCAGGGAAGGACACGAGTGGGACAATACAATTTTACGAACATGTGCAGAAGTTAAAGCGATCTTGTGCTGCTTAAATTATCAAATATTGCGGATGGGATAGCGGCAAGTCCACAGTGTGTTAGTCACTGAACCATTTTTGTTGCTTGCGAGAAGCATCTAACTAATACACACCACTTATTTATTGTTTCTGAATGTACTTTTTTACACAACCACGATGAATATTCTTGCTCTTTCAGTTCACTTATGTATCTGATAATGGGAGCTTGTATTCACTGAAATATTGTTTCAGTAGATGACTGCATTCGACCACGAGCTCATTTTCCTCAATACTGACACTAAAAACAGCTCCATTTATACATTTCCTAGTAAATATCTCCCTGTGATGTATTTTTACAGTAGCCGACATAATATGGAGTATGAATAATCAGTATGAATCTCAGAGACTAATTATATACGGCTGACAGCATTGCAATATTTGTACTCTGCTTTTCGTTGAAAAAACCAAATTGATAGCCACACCTCCTACATAATTCATAGATACTGTACAGCACCAAACACTATAATTGCAACTTCCAGGCCCATTTCACTTATTACTAAATGATGTGTGTTCATGCTGTGCCGCGGCGGAATAGCCGTGCGTACTGAAGCGCCGTGCTGCGGTGCGCACGGCCATTCGCCGTTGGAGGTTCGAGTACTCCTTCGGGCATGGGTTAAAGTGTTGTTCTTAGGTTAGTTTGATTAAGTTTAAGTAATTTGTAAGCTAGGGACTAATAACCAAGCGGTTAAGCCCCATAGATTTACAAACATTTGAATATGATTTATTCATACTGTCATAGCTAGAATTACTATCCGCAAAGAAATACTTTAGGACTCAATTAAGTAGTTCTGTCTATAAATCTGATAATTAAGTCCTAAATAGATATCAGAAATAGACTTCTTGTTATAAGAATATCACTCTCATTGAGGTTCCTTGGTTACTTACTTTTTAGCTCAGTTACAATCTTCTTTATTACAGTGTCATCCATTTTAATGCTCTTAACATCGTACAAATAAGTTTAGCCCATAGATCATCTTTAAAAATGTCTTTTTCAAAATACCTTCTAGTATAATAAGGAAAATGTCTGAAACAGTGTGGTCAAGTAGGAATTTCAACAATGATCCACCCTGCTTAACTACAAAAGGTGACATGCTTCGTATGTCGCGCAAATTTGGCTGGCGTTATTTCTAAGGTACTTCTGTAGAACCAATACTGAAACTTCTCGCCACGGTGGAGTGGCCAAGCGGTCTAAGGCGCCTAGCTGCAGGGCCTGCGGCTGCTCGCCGTCGGAGGTTCGAGTCCTCCCCTGGCGCCGTCGGAGGTTCGAATCCTCCCCCGGGTATGGGTGTGTGTGTGTGTGTGTTGTGCTTAGGTTAGTTTAACTTAGTTTAATTACTTTGTATGCCTAGGGACTAATAACTAACGCAGTTAAGTCCCATAGATTTACAAACATTTGAACATTTTAAACTTCTCCGTACCGAGAAATATGTTAAGGCTGTCATTGCAACAAGCATTTCCTTGTAGTGTAGAAGCGTAGTTTTTCTGTACATTGTATTACTTAGTCTTGCAGAAGTGAATGTAGACCTGCAGAGTGAAGATTTAAATAGTACCAGCGACAAGGTCGCAAACCTTTGCACAATGCGCGGGTTGTTTCGAATGCTATGTTGCAATGTTACTACTCGTACAAAGTAAGTAGGGCATATTCCATGACATTGTAAGTACATAAGCACGTTATCGCCCTCTAGCTTATGGGTTAATGCGAGATGTGGAGTAGGGGAGGGAGAAGAGGGCTAACTAGACGTTTTTGATGGTAAAAACACTTTAAATGCATTGTATATTGAAACTTGGTTTGCAACTTTCCCGTTTGCCGATAACATTGCGACCTGGATGAGCAATTGAAAGGAATATTATCTTGAAAGGAGATTGTAAGATGAACATTTCCAAGAGCAAAACAAGAGTAACTGAATGTAGTCTCATAAAATCAGGCGATGCTGGGGAGTTAGATCAGCTAACGAAACAATAAAGGTGGTAGATAAGTCTTGTTACTGATAATATACATTGCTCGCAGTACATATAATATATTATCAGTACTGCGAGCATTATATTATAATGCAGAATGGCAGTGGGAAGAAAAACGTCTTTGAAAACGAGAAATTAGTTAACACTGAATGTCAATGTTAGTGTTAGGAAGTTTTTCTGAAGATATTTGTGTGGAATGTCGCTTTGTACGGTAGTAAAACAGTGACAATAAATACTTCAGACAAGATGAGGACAGAAGCTTTTGAAATGTGGTACTACAGACGAATACTAAAGATTAGATGGTTCGATCGCGTTGCTAATGGGGAGGCACTGAATAAAATTCGGCAGAAAAGAAGTTTCTGGAATAACTTGAGTAAGAGATGGGATCGATTGGTGGGACACATCGTGAATTTATCTTTGAAGGGAGTTTGTGAGGTAAAAATCGTAGAAAGAGACCGAGATAAGAATACAACAAGCAGATTCAAATGGATGTAGGTTGCCGTTCTTATTTAGTGATGAAGAGGCGGAGCGCTGCATTAAACCTGTCTCTGTACTGAAGACCACAACAACAAAAAATTGGTTTTCAAACGATATCTGGTGATAAAATTCTCCCAAATAGTTTATAATGCACGAGATTTAGACCGAATTCTCGGCCATTGTCACGTGGTGACAAATTTAAAGGCGCGCGGAATGGCCGTGTGGTCTAAGGCGTCATGGTACTGACTGGGTGGCCGTTCCCGCCGGATTTCGACTCCTCACTGTCCTTAGTGAAAGTTAGTTTAAGTAGTTTGTAAGTGCAGGAACTGGTGATCATAGCAGATCGGTCCAATAGATTTACAAACATTTAAACAGTGTATCATACTGTGGATCTCGAGGTCACTTAATGACATGGAATGTTTCTCGACTGAGAAATTCATAGTAGACACGTATGTGACTGGTATAATGTATGCGCGCAGTGCATGACAAGTCGGCGTGCACAGTCCATACGTTGACTCGCCCACAGCTGTCAATGTCAGACGTCAGATCGATACGCCTGGCGGCGGTCGTCTTGACTTCCGCATGTCGGGCACGCGGCGGCGTCGCACCTGACTCGAATTCCAAGCCCAGCCGACGGCTCACTGGCGACACCTCCTCCCTAGACAGACCACATTCCGCCAACATAAGCTGCCTCGTAAAAACTGTGTTGTGCCACAGAGTATCAGGTTGTGCTCTGCTTTACCATGAACCGGGCTAATAAGACTAATGACTGATTTCTGCTTGGACAAAGTGCATAGATGTTTTTCGATTGCATGTAGGCGAAATGTGGACGATAAGCAGTTCAGACAGGAGAAAGAATTTTGAAATGTGATGCTACTAGAGAGTGCTTAATATTCGAGGCGGCGATTGCATAACTAATGAGGAGGTATTAAGTAGAATTGGGTACCAAAAAATTTGTGGCATAATGTGACTAAAGGAAGGAATTGGTCTACATGACATATCAGTGAGACGCCACGCAATCGTTAGTACTAGAGAGAAATGCGGGGGTAAAGAGACTAACAACAAGTACATTAAAAGCAAAGTCGTATGGCATTAATGGCTGGGAGATCCAGAAGGGCAGGTTCAGCCGCTTAATTGGAAAGGTATTCCCTGTCCTCCGCGCCCGCAGGCACTTTTCCTTCGCGAAGTGTGAGAACTGTGTGCTGAAGTGTCTATGTTATGTGTAGGTGAGTGTAATAGGTGCGTGCGTCGTATAGTGTCGTGTTCATGTTTGAGATGATGGGAGAAGGGAGAGAGTGAAATCCGGTCCCAGCACACAGCTACTCCTCTGGAAAAGCACCAAAGGGCCCGCCGAACTTAACGACGCCATCCGACGGACGGATCACCGTCCAGTAGTGTCTCATGTCCGCACTCCATGAGACATTGCTGAGAGATCTGGAATTTAATGCAGGACATTGGTGCAAAGACTGGTGATCAGGCACTTTGCACCAACACCCCTCCTATCCCCTCTGCCAGAAGGCAAAGGGAAAATTGTCAACAGCGGGTGGCGCACCCATCCAAATACTGGCTACGCCCGACGGTGCTTAACTACGGTGATCTGGCGGCAACCGGTATATCCACTGCCGTACGGCCGTTGACCACGAGTACAGTAAGCAAGTGAATGTGGGTTGCAAAAATGTTCAAACGTTTATACCTAAGGGACCAAACTCATGAGGTCATTGGACTTACAGACTAATTAAACACACACACCCGTGACTCCAGCCTCAGAGTAAGCGCCGCGCAATCCGTGGCATGGCACCTTCCTTAGACCGCTTAGCCATTCCCACACGGCAATGCTGGTTGCAATAGTTATTCGGAGATAAAGAAGTTTTAACAGGATCGAGTAGCGTGAGCAGCTGCATGAAACTAGACTTTGGACTAAAGACCATAATAACCACAAAGAATAACTTTATAGTTAAAGAAACTGTAACTAGAGAGATCAATAATGGAGGATAGGTCACAACTCACCGTACAGGGGCTCACTGAGCTGCTGACAGACACGAAAATAGAAAATCACATTCACACAACTTAAATTTTCGGCCATGGCCATCGTCAGAAAAATAAACACATAATTCACGCAATCACTTAGATAACTATACAGGACAACTATCATGACCGGAGTTGTGTGTGGATAGTTGTCTGAGTGATTGCGTGAATGTGTGTGTTTCTTTTTCTGACGAAGGCCATGGCCGAAAATTTAAGTTGCGTGAATGTGATGATCTATTTTCGTGTCTGTCAGCAGCTCAACGAGCCTCTTTACGGTGAGTTGTTACCTGTCCTCCATTACTGATATTCCTATCGGATTTTCCATTGTTATAACTAGAAAGAACTATTCATTATCGTCATCTTCCAGTGCCGTTCGTTCACGACAACTGATATTTGAAAGAAGAACGTTACGTTATTGGACCATAAATGAAACGTATGTATTTACTAACGAAAAATTCTGATATGAATTACAAAAAAGCGCTCTGAAATAAACTTATGTCTCACTCGACCAACTGTCAAAATTCCTTCCCTAACAGTATGAACAGTTGTCAAAAAAATCACAAATTATATGTGCTTTGTCGCAAACCGTACAAACCGTAAGTACAATAGCTCTACCGGAATAAATTCAGACTACTTTTAACCGACAAAATGTAAATCAGGAAGTGAGGAAAGATATAGCTGCTACGAATTACACAGTTCGCCAAAAGATTAGAGATCCCACAGGATAGAATGAACAGTTCAGGAAGCAGGCTATTCGCTTGTGGAATGCTGTTGCCAGAATTTGACTGTGAAGTTCTCCTGGTCGAATTACATTTTGAATATTAATCCCCTGTTTAATTTCAACCTATAATGAATAGTGTTTGTAAAATAATTTCGAAGATCATTGATCTGACTTCACACATTACTAGGAAACATGTCATCTAATACGGGAAAGTTACATTATGATATTCATACTGGAGTCTGGATATTTCATATTGTTTAATACGATTATAATGCTATTTTTGTTACACCATTATGTTTTGATGACTTCAAAATGCAGAAGTGTAGCACGAAACTAGTAGTCATTTAATAAATTAGCGATTTTTGTAACTTAGGTTGTCTCTACATAATTTGAAGGATGTCTTGACAGAGCATGCCTGTATGACCTAAGGTAATGTATTCTTCTTTGATTAATAGCCTGTCATTATCTCACTGCTGTGTATAGTGCTGCAAGAGTACAAGTTTGTGGTCGTTAAAGGAATTCTGTTGATAATGATTCCAATATCTCCCCAGAGTTAAGCATTTTCGAGTGCTTGGCCGATGGAAACGTGTTGTTAAGTATTGCGCTCGCATATGGATCGGCTCAGAAGCTGGAAATAGAACAGTCTCCAACGTTACGTCAGTCACGCGAGCTCATCCACACCACGCAAGCTACTTTCTCTTGATTACAGCAGACCAGTCCGACGCGGCACAGTCATAATTACAACGTCCTTATACAAGAAACAATGTCACCTGACCTTTTTAACATAAAATCACACCGTTTCTTAGTGACCAATATATGTTGCAAATGTGAAACTTTCTACTATTCATAAACAAAAGGGGGATGTAGTCTGGTTTTACGCACCCAAAATATTTCTAATTCTCTATTTGTAGCATAGTAATAAACTATGATCTCGTAGTTTCCCATTCAGTCCATTTAGGAAAATAACTACACAGAGTGCATATCCGTAAATTGCTATACGACGTCTGTTCAAAACATGTCGGAACGTTTGTAATTCGCGGCAATGGAGCGTTGGAGCGAAATGCGGTTGGCATCCCTGCACACGCCTGTGTTGAATGTGTAACTTCCGGAAGTTTCAGTATTGTATGTCTGTTAGTTACTGCTCACTGTTGTATCGAATACAATTCGAGGTGGCAAAGGAGAGATGCATCTGCATTAAATTTTGCCTGAATCTCAAAAAACGTTTATAGAAACACATCAAAAGATGCAGGTGATCAGTGCTTAAGCCGTACTCGGCGTTACGAATGGTGCGCGCGGTTTAAAAATGGCAGAACAGAACTTAGAGATGACCCTTCGACATCTACCGGCAACGCTCATGTTAGGAATATTAACGAAATTGTGCGTGCCAGTCGAAGACTGTACGGGAAATTGCAGAAGAGTGTAGCAGTTGAGTTGGATTGTGTCATGAAATCCTGACACAGCATCTTGGAATGCGTCGCATTGCCGCCAAGTTACTCCCACGGCTCATGCGTGAGTCAAGACTAGGAAGACCATCGCCTGGCAATCTGCGAAGGGCTTACTGTGCTGCTCTCCAGACCTGGCCCCTGCGGGCTTTTCCTTATTTTCAAAGCTGTAAACTCCGTTGAAGAGGCGAAGATTTGTAACGATGGACAAGATAAAAGGAAATTTGCAAAGGCGTACCAAAACTGCTTCTGGAAGTGGTGTATGAATTGTTGTTGAGACTATTTCGTACAAGACCATGCACAATGACTGAATAATAAACGTAGAAAAATTATGTGCACAAAGTTCCGGAATCTTTTTGGACAAACCTCGTACACTGTTAGGGTGACGGTAAATATATGTGCATAACATCATTTAAGGCTGGGCTGTTTGGTTGGGATAGAGGCACTAAACTGCTAAGGTTATCAGTCCCATAGAAGGGAGGGGAAGGAGTGAGAATAGGAAAGGAGGGGAGGGGGAAAGGAAATGCAGTCCGGGAAGTAAAGAAGAAAGGAAGACTGCATTAGCTCGGGGCCCCATGTTCGCCGAGCACACACTCACGAAAGAACCGTGAGCCCCCTGGGGGTATTATTTGAAGAGCAAACAGCGAAGTCGTCGATACAAAGATATTTTATAACATTACCTGACATTGCCGGTTTAGGAGTCGATCTGATAGTTTCATAATCCTAAAAAAATGAAACGCCAAGATCACGATTTAATAGTTTATTGAATGACGACCGGTTTCGGAGGACTGTGCCACCATCATCTGGTCATATATATTTAAAAAGAAATGAATTTAATTATGTTCATAGTTCGCTGTGCATTTTTCTCAGAAATTGTGGTGAATAACGTTATAACTATGAAACCAAAATCTGGGACTGAAATACGTAACTTAGTTATTTTTAAGTACAAATGAAGGTTAAACTGCGTTGGGTCAAAAGCAGTAGTCTTGAAAATGTTATAGTACAGAAAAAAATTTGCGATCGATTTGAATATTATCACGCGATGAAATTATGTTTCTAGCTCGAAAACTTTACAAAACATTACCGTTACACAGATAACATGACTCGTTATAAACTGTTAATTTGTGTATTCCCAATTATTGTGTAGGCTTCTTATATACGTAGATGGAATGTGAAAGAATGCCATGATTTTTATTATGGATTTGTCTTACATAGTAAGCAAGACAAATATGACTTTCAAAATAGGTAGTAGGATTTTAAAGAGGCACGCAATGAAAACTTCATCCTTTTGCACTATCACGCGTCATGAAGACAACAACTTTCCTTTTCTCACAAAAAGATAGTTCCTTTCTCACATTGGCGCCAAGACATTTGGAAAATACGTAATATGCTCGAATATATAAGGTAATCACTTACTAGAAGTCGACATCACATTGTTTCAAGGTATGTCTTTAGAACGGTTCCTTAACCCTACGTTACTAACGTCTGATTTTTTAGCTTGCTACTAACACCCGTCTTTCAGAGGTTAGTAACACCCGTCAATTCGGCGAGTGTGATTCCAAACCAACACTCTACCGTGTACACTTGTTCATCAGTTGTTCCTCAAAACGTCACAGCTCACTGACAATTTGAACGTAGCCGTCATTTTGACGGATGTTACTAACCTAGGGCTATACATGGATAAATTCCGTTCCTGATTCGCGTTGTCGGGAATATCTAACGTCAATTCTGCAGTGTATCTACGCAGTAGACAAAGCATCCTAATCTGTCCTAGATGCCCTTCACCACCTACAGACTATGTTGGAATAATAAAACTGAAGCCACATGCAAGGAAGCCTGGACAGATGATTATGACCGTAAGGCAGAACGATTCCTCCAGACAGCGGTCTCTCTCGTTGCGTCAGGTCATTTTTCACTGACAGTGAAATGGGAAATAATACTCTAGAAATTGTGAAGTCAGTTACCTGGTCATCCTTTCAGCTAATCTGAAGTCAACTATTTCCACTTTCTTTTAGTTAATCTTACGAGAATAAGTATGTTATATGAAGCATATAGTCCTTCCTCTAATCGAAGACTTAGAAGTGCATGTGGTTTTACACAAGTCACTACACCACATTTTTGTGAATGTTTTACGGCTATAAGAGAGCAGTTTACACTTGCATTAGTAATTTTAACCTATCTTGCACATAGAAACAGTGAATGCAAAGAGCTTTTCAAGTTGCTGTAATAATTTCCACCTAGTAGCTGAAACTTCAAAAGGAATGCGTAATTATAGTCAACAAATTAGCTGTAGCCAGTCCACTATGAAATATTGATCATATTTTTAATTTGTGCTTTAGTAAATATGATTTCCTTCATTATAAGAATGTCAGACTTTGAACGAAAGCTTGCGGGTTCGATCCCCCTCAGTCTTAGGATTTGATCTTTTTCACTTCTTTCACCTTGCACTGTTACTGGTGTGAAAAATGCCGATTTGTACCGTTGTTCGGAATCCACATTAAAATTTAATTGGCTGGGTAAGTCAGCTCTCTAAGGCGCCTTGCTGGGAGCGCGCGGTTGCTCGACGTCAGAGGTTCGAGTCCTCCCTCGAGTATGGGTGTGTATGTGTGTGTGTTGTCCTTCGTGTAAGTTTAAGTATAGGCCTAGTGACTGATGATAACCGTAGCAGTTAAATTTACACACATTTGAATATTTTGGAAATTAATTTCAAAGGTCAGAGAGAGGCAACGGCATATCACCTCCAAACCATCTCTAGTAAAGCAATGCGATGCTCAAATCAGTCTTCAAATTGTGGATTGCTTTACCTTTTTACGTTTGATTTGTTCTTCTTATTTGTGGGTTTGAAATAATTTTGTGAGTCACGTCATTTTTTGCTGATTTTTTAGAGTGGGTAGTAATGAGCAAACTGACTTACTTTATAATTAATGTGGGACTGCGGATGGTCCTAAATTCGTTGAATTGAGGAGACCTTCAGCCGTAGACATTCAAATTTATTTTTTCTGCTAGTTTTGGCATTACATTAATTCTGTGTTCATGTCACTTTGCATAACAAAATGTTTTAATGAACTACCGTATACTAAAGACGGCAAAAACATCCATGCCCTGGAAGAATTCGAACACCCGACGGCGAACTGCAGCGCGCACCGCAACACGGCGCTCCAGTACGCACGGCTAATCCGCCGCGGCCTTTGCATAACCATAAGTGTTTTATCCGTTGTCGCAATATAGCAGATGTCAAGTATGATAATAATGCTAATAGCCTAGACTTATGGTTTTACCAAATTGGGTGATTAGAGTAACACGAAGTCCAGATGACCAGTTTTATTTATTTGACTTGTGATATGTTGCGCCAATAGATAAACACATCTGATTATGCCTAGGGGGTCTAAATATGGCAATATTGTAATGCCGAAACTGGCCGCAAAATACATTAAATTTAAAAGTGTGCAGCTATTCGTTTGATCAATTTAAAGAAACTGCCATGCCTCCAACTGAGACATCAAAAGAGGAGGTGGTAACACACTGGACTCGCTTTCGGGAGCACGGTGCTTAAAATCCACCTTTGGCCATCCAAATTTAGGTTTTCCGTGATTTTCCTAAATCACTCCAGGGATAGTTCTTTCGAGGGGGCACGGCAGACTTCCTTCTCGATACTCAAAAATTCGAACGTGAGCTTCGTCGGTAATGGCCACGATGACGACGGACGTTAAACCGCCGCGCAGGAAATATCCAAGCGGTTGCTTTGTCAGGGACTGCGAGGCTGCTTCCGCCGGAGATTCGAGTCCTCCCTCGAGCACGTGTTTGTGTTGTTTTTAGGTTTGTGTAAGTAGTTAGACTAGGGACTGATGACCGTAGTAGTTCGGTCCCATAGCTTTACAAACATTTGAACATTTTCTTCTATACTATCTGGCCATCCAGGTAACACTTTCGCTAGTTTACTTAATTCAGTTCAAACGCCACTATAAGTTCTTTCGGTTATGCAGTTATTATCTATTCATTGTTCGTTATTATTATTATCATCTATTCATATTCAAGAAATGTATGACATTAACTGCGAATGGGTAAAGTTCAAAAAGTGTACCCAACCGGGATTTGAAACCGGGTCTCGAGGTTGCTAGACAGGTTCACCATGAAGGACACATCACCATACCTACACGGACTTCTGAAGCACGCCTCCCGTCAGATACAAATTCTCGACTTTTCCCTGCTCTCTGCTACTCCAAACCTATTTCCACAAGAGTTTAGGAGTGCCTCGGCACTGAAGAAAGAATCATTGCCCGTCATCGGCATATTGTACAAGATATATGTATGTGGTGTCTGTTCTTTCGGACATGTACGCATTTTCAACTTTGCTCATTCGCAGTTACTGTCGTACATTCCGGAGATAGAAATGTCACTATAGGTTGCTGAAGAATACGGTAAAAGAGCTGCCTCATCCTTGTGCAAGATGAGTCACAATTTCGTCTCTAGTGTGCCGATAGGAAGTTGCCAATTAAGGGCAACTGGGGGACGCGCTATGGCCGCGTGATCTAAGGCAACATGCTACGGACTCGGCGGCCTCTTCCGCTGCAGATTCGAGTCCTCCCTCGGGCGTGTGTGTGGTGTGTGTTTTGTCCTTATTGTAGGGACTGATGACCATAGCAATTTGGTCCAATAGGTTTACAAACATTTGAACATTTTCGTAGGTAATGACACTCGTAGGGGCGTTATACTCCATAAGCGAAATCAAAGAGAAAATATGAAGAACATACAACTTGGTAATACTGAAACCATCCCTTGGAAATCGTTCACGCAATATTTGGAACAAATTTCTCGGTAGTTCCGTATTTACCGTTCCTACAGTTGCCACTATCAGGTCTCAGAGTTCACGTCATTGTGTGCGCCCCAGATTTCTTCGGCGTATTGTTTCCTCCCTTCCCGCACCTGCCGCCTCAGTCTCGACCTCTGACGCGCCGCGTTGCGAGATCGTAGTGCAGGCGTGACGTGAGACGCCACTGGTGGGGCAGCGGCAGGCGGCTGAATCAGCTGTCCGCGCCGCCGACGCCAGCGGGCACCACTCATTTGCGTGCCGCGGTCCGAGCGAGTAGCAGCCGCAGCCATGGAGGAGGAGGCCATGTGGAAGAATCTGTACTTCAAGCTGCAGGAGGAGCAGCGCAAGAAGGCCGAGGAGAAGGAGGTCACCGACCACGACATCAGGTGAGGCGCCACGCCGCACCGCGCCGAATCGTGCCGGCCCCACTCAGGGCTATTAATAGCAGCCAGCCGCCCGTTCGGGAGTGGTCAGTACCGGCGTGGTGCTCACAATGTAAACACACTGTTCCCAGCCAGGCGGCGGCCTGCGTCCAGCGATTGTTACTGTGCCCAAGCAACTGCGCGTGTCTGTTGTATTCCGTTGTGTTTGCACTTGCATTGTCGTGTGTTCTTGGTTATCTAAGCAGTTGTCGTGTATAGTGACGCCCGAGTCGCGTTGTCACAATTCCTCTCCAAGTATTAGGTTTTAATTTCTTTTATGTCAGTATCCATCAAGGTAAAATTTTACGACGCTTCTCGCCGAGCTCCAGTGCTTATGTTGGCAACAGATAAAGAATGAAGTGTAGAATTCTCTGAATATTTTTCATGAGCTACAGAGTAAATGTTATTGCTGCTGGTTTCACTCGCAGCAAAATTAGTACTGTACCTGCTCTATGGTTGACAGGGTCTTGTATGTACCCTTGTCCGTTCAGAAAAAATAATTTTCGTTTTAATTGAAGTTTTCACGAAAAAAACATTTACTGGTCATCTGAGTTGCCGTCATTACTATTGGTACCAACATAACCGCTGCAGCCCGGCGAGAAGCGTCGTAAAATTTAAGGTGACTGGTTGCTGTTATTTTCTGATTTCTTTAAATATAACCTACATCAAGCTATTTCGATGCTATATCGTTGTACTGGAGTGATGCAATTATTAGTCCCGTATAAACTGCTCCGATTTCGATTTGCTGCACGGTGAATAATATTGTTTCGCATGGATGAAAATATTTTTAACGACCACAGACCGTGATTTAGAGATCACGGAGAGTTAAGTTTTCTACCACCAAAGAAGACTGAGGATGTAATGATAAACTGCAATAATTTCTCAAAGAAGTCACTTCGCAAGTTCATTTCACAGAGTATAACAACTCTGTTCATAAAGAGGTTTCCTCACCCACAATTTTTTTCTTACCGTACCTCAAATGACATTTGGAATTAGTTCGGCTTATCTGAAGACCGGGATACCGCCTGCCGGCTTTGATTTGTGGTATGGGCGTGTTGTATGCGTGCGTGTTTATAGGTGGCGTGAGTATGTGGTGGCTGAGTTAAAGACGATAGTATGTTTACAAGCAGAACATAGATTATAGCTATAGAGTTTGTCTAAAAAGTGCTGTGTAGTTTCACCCTGATAGTGAGGTATAGGATAACGGAGGGATTTTTTTTCCCCGCAAGTGAGCGACGATGGCGCGAATGTTTGGGCTGAGACCTGTGATTCTTGTAAACTGTAATTTACGAGGATAACCGCGGATTCTTTATCTAAAATAGATATTATCCCGTATAAGGGTTTTCCGACATGTCGATGACGTCATACGTCAAAGCTGACGGGTGGTATCCCGGTCTTCAGTTATGCCAGCTTTAAGTGAAGAACAGTAGGCCTAATGTCTTTTTCATTTAGTCTCATTATATGTATAGGAAGGGAGAGTTTTCGTAAGAACTCTTTCGGAGTACCATTGTCTATTTGTACGAAGCAATTTCGTTCTTTGCTGCTGACTCTTAACTTTTGTTGACCACTGTGCCGTTAGTAACTTGTGGTTTAGAAGGTTGTCGTCGCTTCCGGACCTATGGGAGCGGACACTTTCGCTCCCGTTACCCTAAGTTGGTTTTACTCTTGTAGGTGAGATGATTTTAATTCCTAGTGGAATTGTCTCTTAGCTTTTCCCACATTTTTCGTTGAGTTCTGTGGCATGTACAATTCGGAGTTAAAGGGACTGATGACCTCGTTGTTTGGTCCCTCGTGTCCATCAAAACACACACACACACACACACACACACACACACACACTTTTGTATGTGGCCATGAGTTAATTTGGAGTCCGAAATAGGGAAAGTAAAATGTGGCCCCCTGCAGACCTGGTGCACGACAAGTAATTTTTATGAACGTGAATTATGGAAGTTAAGACAGTTACATTAGATCAGCCCTGCCATGCATTGTGGGATTATACGTAAAAGACTTTTCAAATACATATAGAGAGCAGGCCCTTGTTCATCTGCTGGGCTTGATCTACAGCGTCTCCCTCCATCCCTTAACCCGGCAGGCGCTGAAAGTACGTAGCTTGTGATGCTTTACTTAGCTACGTGCAGTTACGAGAAATAAGTATTCTTAGTCGGCCATTACATGTATCTCAACACTGAATTCTCAGTCGCCCGTCGTTGTCTTTACCATTCCAGTGTTTTCCAGTTTGTTCATCAAATGTAGCATTTATTCGTAGCAGTTATTGTAAAAATAAGGAGCGTTTGAGTTTTACATTAATGAAATTTCCGATAAAATCACTTTCATTACATACAAATAAATGCAATACTTACTAATCGTCGAAGCGATTGTTAAGGGGTTACGGTTACATTGTTACTGGACGTCCATAATTATGAGCTCAAAGTGAAAGTAGCAAAAAAATATTCAAATATTTGTATAGCTTATGGGACTTAACTACGGGGTCATCAGTCCCTAAACTTACAAACTACTTATGAACTAGCTACACTAAGGACGGCACAAATATCCATGCCCGAGGGGGGGGGGGATTCGACCCCCGACCTCAGTGGCCGTGCAGATCGTGACTGACGCGCCGCAGTCCCCTCGGCCACCGCGGCCGGCTGAAAGTAGCAGTCTGGAAAAATTCCACCATCTATTTAAAAGTAGGTAGGGATAATGAAAAATCTCAGATGCATCATGACTTTTGTGTGGGTGCGCTGTGCGCGCGCGTGCTGCGTGTTTGTTGTACAGTTACTGTCAACAATGGGTAGAGTGCATTCTGCGGCCTGTGTTTAGTGCTTATGAACGCGAGCTAATACCACGTGAGCTACTTGCAAATTTACACTGTGGTGCGAATTAGTGTTGTAGGAGAAGAGAGCCAGGGCAGATAAGGCGCTAGAGCTATGAAGGGCAGAGCAACGCCGCGTTTGGCAACGACGCAAACCGGCTGCCGCCTAGCTGCGGGGCCCGCCGGAGGCTGCCGAACCTCACGCCCACGTCTCCACACTCCAGCACACCGCGTACTGAACGTAGCACGAAGTCGGGGGGGACAGTCAACAACCTCACTGAAAAATTTTCGATAATCTGGAAGAATGCTTGAGATTTATATCGAAGGTATGCTCTTGCCTCGACATAGCTTTGTGAACTGGTATGAGTTTTTACTCTACGCCCCTTCACCACCAAAGTGAAGCAAAAGCTTTGTCTGCGACCCGCGCTGCTACGAGTACCTGTTCTGTACAACAAATATTATTAATGAGTGTGTCGAATGAAGAGAGTGGAGACTCAGTGTTGCCTGTAGAATGTACCTCTCAAATAGTACCATGTGATGGTGCATCATCATCATCATCATCATCATGTGTTATATATGCCTTCATGAAGCAGTGCGAAAAGGTACAAGATTTAACGCAAGAGATCGGTACTCTCTCCCTTAATAAGGATCTCTCCTCTCCAATTTCTGAAGTTTTCGTAGGAAAAAAAATCGTCCTAGGTTAAGTTCTGAACTGGTAACCAACATCTAGTCTCTTAATGTATGCAATCCATGAACCCAGTCTAAATGAGAACTAGTAACAGTAATCTCTCTATAGGAACAGCCGTTTATAAAAGTTTCATTTACATATCTAATCGTAAAGACAGATTTTTTCTTGAGAAAGGAAATATTTCGGGACTGAAATATTGTATTTCAAAGTGTGACACAGAAAACACAACTAAATTCGTGTCGAAATGTCACAAACCGTAGCATTCCGCCCATTGTTCTAGAGTCCATCGTAGCAAGCCTTTCTCCTTTAGCAGCAGTCTCTATAGAGCTCCTTATCTTTATGACTTTACTGTCTGCCTTTCTGTGATGTCATCTACCAGTCTACTGAGGATCATAACTAGCATTCTAAGAATCTCACTCCTACAGTCTTAATTTTCTATTTTCTCGGGGATATATACTTTCATTTAATTCACTGATCCTTCTTTCTGGTTCACCACCCTCTTCCTCGTCAGCAATAGGCTGTGTTCTGTAAATTATACCGGATATAACAGCTATTAAAATATTACTTTGTAGCAAATAATATTCACCAGAGTACGCAATGAATTGTTTCTGATATCGCTGTACCGTATGGCTATCAAAAGAGTGATATGAAAATTGCGATTCTGCCCCTATAAGATATTCTCGTTTCCTTAACTTCGCTTCAATAAAATAGATGCGTCCTAATAAAAGTAATACATAACCTGATCCTTTTCAAATCTAACAGTTGTTGATATGTAGTAGTGACTTTTCTGACAGGACTACGGCCAATAATTAAAAATCATAAAAAGAATTGTCTTCAGTAGCGTGTGGTAACCGAGAAACGTCAGGACTAATTGTACGCTTTCTTCCTCCACAGCAAATAATTTTCGGAAAATTTAGTTATTCTTGGACATTACGGCATTACCACTGACAGCTGTCACGCAGATTGCAACTCGTACGCGAGAATTAAGATTTAGAGATTTTTTATCAGTTAAATAGTTGTGAATTTTAAAAAAATAGCATTACCCAAAAATAGTAGTGTCCTTCAGCATACAAACGTCATGATTTTTAAAACGCTCCTCAGATTGTCCACCATAGGAATTTTACTAGCAAACATGTTTCTAACAAGTAATATAACACTACAGGGAGACAACACTGTTTTTCTTTAAGTATGGGTTTCAAGTCGTCGTACATTCATCCTAATTTAAGTTCCTAAATATGACTGAAAAATACACATAAAGTATTCCACCAATTACGTTGACGAAAAAAGAAAATAATCGTTCAGTACTTTTACTTTAGACGTTGCGAATTTCTAGCTTTTAGAAAAAGTAGTTTATAATGAAAGAAATGGAAGTCGTCATTAAAAAGCTGCAGAAGCATGCTGGGATGGTAGAAAAATCTTCCTTGTACCCACCCTCCCTACCGCTGTCGCCTCTCACATCCTTGGAAAAAGTGTATTAAAGTTACATCTGTAATCAAATCTAATTGAACGTGATTTCGGACTCGAAAGATTCTTGTAATCTGACGTGACCTAATTCTTAACTGTGCTTATTACTTAGTTCCTCCAACACACGACTTTTACCATGTTAAGTTTACATCGCTAATAAATTCAAAATGTTCAAATGTTTGTATAGCTTATGGGACTTAACTACGGGGTCATCAGTCCCTAAACTTAAACTACTTATGAACTAAGGACGGCACAAATATCCATGCCCGAGGGGGATTCGAACCCCCGACCGTAGTGGCCGTGCAGACCGTGACTGAAGCGCCTCAGTCCCCTCGACCACCGCGGCCGGCCGCTAATAAATCATCAGATTACAGACAGGTGAGGCTGAAATAAAATACAGCGGTCCAACCCATTTGTTTCAAGTATTTTGTTGAAATGGGAAGCAGTGGCGGAATTATGTCTGTTAAACTGCTATAGATTTGGTAACAAAGTGGTATATTGGTTTGTTTGGGCCTGGAGACCAGTAACGTCGAGGAAAAATTGGAAATTTCTGCTGCTTTATGGTACACGAGACGAACACCGTCCGATGAACAAATGAATTTTCAATAACATACGGTGATTCAAATCGTAGGTTGTTTTGCCTTCAAGAAAGTGGGAAGACAGTCAATAAAACGTAAATTTCCTCGAAGTGAATCACCTTTCCGCGACGACACGACGCTGAAACTCATTTCCTCTAACTTCCGCTGGTTACATAACTTAGTCCCGTTTATAACAGAATACCAGTTTCCTTAAAACCAGAAAAACTATTTGACTTCATCGCTTCCTGGTACTCCAGACTTACTCCATCTATCATTCCGTTTCTCTGCCGCAGTATTACTTAGAATAATGACAGCATAATCACTGGTAGAAGTTAACAGATCCGTGAAACGAGATGTGAGCATCGGTTTGTGTTTTCCGTGAGACAGCTACGGCTTGTCGGTGCACATTTATGCAAATGGCATAGCTACGTTGTCCGTTCGCGTGAATGCAGGCACCAGCAGCCAGATAGAGATAGAAAGTCCACGCCGGAAACGCGTTACACAATGAGCCACCAGAGTGCTACCGGGATGAGGCGCGTCACTGAGTCACCGTAAAGCGAATGAATGACAGGCAAGCGCTACTCCTCGCATCTACTACTTGACACTTTGTGTGCCTCGATACAGCAAAAACTTGTCAAATGCCTGTAAGACTGTTTTGACAGCCATACTATTTAATCTGTAAGAAGATAACTGTGAAACAACACCCTAAAGACAGCACGGAATCTCATTGTCCACTGGTCAAAATACCCGTAAAACATAGATTCTCGACGTCTGGTACGTAAGTGGGGACTAATGATCGTTCTATAGTTAACCAGTACTCCTCTACGTGAAGTACAGGAAGAGGGAAGTGAAATTCAGCCATTGGTCCAAATTAGCGCTAGGTCGTAAGTCCGCATGAGTGAAAACGATAGTTGGGACATTAGTGTAGATTTGTCACCAATCGCTTATGATAATTTATTTGTTGGATATCCCTACTCTAAAATATAGGGAGCCACGTACAATATATTTTTGTCACATCGTAAAGACAGTGATGCAGTATGTTATAATAAGCCACTAAAAGAGATATACCACAACATAATCTGCTTTCGTGGCACTCGAGCCACGGAAAATTAATAAAGATACAAATCTGATACATTTGCCAGTTTTTACCAGACCTAAACGTTTGTACCACTTGCCGGCCGTGGTGGCCGAGCGCTCTGCGGCGCGCCAGTCACAGTTTGCACGGCCATTACGGTCGGGGGTTCGAATCCCCCCTCGGGCATGGATATTTGTGCCGTCCTTAGTCTTAGCTAGTTCATAAGTAGTTTGTAAGTTCAGGGACTGATGACCCCGTATTTAAGTCCCATAAGTTGTACAAACATTTGACCAAAACATTTTTGTTTGTACCCCCAGCACGAAAATACCTCTTACTGTATCCATCGTATTTATAACAACTTCGTTCTTCGTGCAATCTGTGAAAAAAGTTATGAGAACTAATTTTGGACAGGAAAATTGTAAATAAGATAGGTTCAGAGCGAGAGAGGTACTGAACGGCACGGTTTCACTTGGGTGAATTTGTTCCTAACGTCTTTCGAATTTAGTAGACATATCACATTGTGCGTGAATAAAGATACTAGAAAAGTTAGAACGTTCGCTCGGAAATAAAGACGACATACTACAGGATATCACGTGGATCTGCGAACAGCATGTGTGTGTGTGTGTGTGTGTGTGTGTGTGTGTGTCCTATCCTTTGCCTTACAGAATGTGTCTCATTGTGACAAGTTTAGTTCTGACACATCTCCCGTGAATAACAGTTTCTTATCACTGTTTTCTAGGAACGACTTCTGATATGCCTCTTAGACTCGTGTTGAAATTCTCGCCGAGTACATTCAGCTTAAATACGGCTACTGACGAGTCACCTGATTATAAGAAGTCAGAGGCCGCATTAAAATTAGTTGCTTTACGGGGAAATCGTCTGGGCAGTCTGCTAGCTCCGGCATAAATATTTTCTGGTTGTGCTCAATGTTTTCAAAGAACTGGGTACTGTAAAAGTTTATATCGTTTAAATAATTTAAATATTTTCAGAATTAAATTTAATGTGTAACAATCTATTGGTATGGTAAACTTCCAAGACTACATAGACAGAAAGGAATTTTTCCATGCTGTTTTAAGGCTCTAACCAAAGACTAGTTATTAGTTTATCGGTGGACATTTTCATTATAGCTTCTGTTCCCCAGAAAAGCGATTTCATAAAGAATCAGACTCCAATTTCTAGAAATGCTTCTGACGTCTGATTACCTTGTAAATCAGATTAATAATATTTAATAATTGCCGGCCGAGGTGACTGAGGCGCTCCAGTTACGGTCAGCACGGCCATTACGGTCGGGGGTTCGAATCCCCCCTCGGGCATGGATATTTGTGCCGTCCTAGTTCGTAAGTAGTTCATAAGTAGTTTGTAAGTTTAGGGACTGATGACCCCGTAGTTAAGTCCCATAAGCTTAACAAACATTTGAACATTTAATAATTTTTTTCGATAAAAGTTTAGAACCGTTTGCAAATTGTTTAAAGCTAGCTGGAAGTAAGTGTCTGGTTATCAAATACTGGGTGAAAATAAGGTAGTATGTGCTCCTCTTAAGGCTAAAGTTTGTCAGGTACGTCAGTGTTAGATGTTATCTCATGAACTGCGTGCCGTACCATGATATAATTTTGCAGGTAGATTTTGTGGTATATGTGGATAAAGTTTGCAAAATATAAAGAATTAATAAATGAAAAACGTCGTGCCTGAAGCTTAAGTTTTACTGCACCCTAAGGTAAGGGTATGGTAGTTTTAGAGACGTCGAAGTGTCTGTTACGTCATATTTCAGTTTAGATGTATTGAGTCATATATGTAGATACTGTGTGTGAAATGTATTGCGGAAAATAATAGTTAAAAGTAAAACGTCATGGCAGATCCTAAGGTTCGCCAGTATGAGCAGTGAAAGTGTAATAAGCGATAAACTTTTTTGTTTCATTTTGTGGGGCGTATCTGCAAGAAAGTCTCGTAAAGGTTTGAAATTATATGTGAAGTTTGTTGGAAGAAGCTAAGTGTCACCATTTCGAGTAATGGCTGAACGAAGTTGCCATGTTTCATGGCAGTATGCTTTGATGGCAAACACAGCGTTTCTAATTATAATATTTGTCTCATCGGATTAAACGTAACATAAAATTACACATCTTAATAAGTACAATATGACTGCACTTTAGCTTAATTAGTGGCCGAATATAAAAAAATTGATTGAAAGTCAAATTTTTCTCCATATTGGAAGCCATTAGATGGCTTGTAACGGGTGGGGGACCGTGCCCCAGGATAGCCTTCCACTGATACGGATAATCTGTGGCGTCATTTTCATTTTTATACAAGAAAAATTTAAAGGCGACTAGAACGACGCAGCTCATATATAAAGAGCGGCAAAGTTCCAAGTATGGACGAATGTTTTGAAGAGTTTTACGTCATTGTTACACGGTCGTTTGCGTTATTTAGTCATTACAATGGTGATGGCGTAGAAGACTGAAAAATGACGTGCACCATAATAAGTTTACTTTGTTTGTAGAATTGTGAAAGCACTAAAGAAAAGTGACAATTGCTTCATTGCCCAAGATACAAATTAAAACCTAAAACATTGTGATCGAATAACATTAATTGTGGTTGCTAGGTCAGACTCAGTGACAGTAGTGATGTGGTCCCAAAACAGATACAGTGAGAGCCGTCTCCTTTTTCCATGATTCCTGCACCCCATTGCCCACCTTCTCTGACAGTTTTCCGCACTAGTAAGGACCTCAACCCCGGGAAACACTTGGTCTACTGATTGTACTGACAAAAAGATTTAGATTGTGATATAAAATGTTAAAAGGTTCCCAAAGATGCTCCTTTTCATCTAAATTCTTGAATTAATTATTGGAGTGAAGTGGTTATGACGACGGGCAGTTGACTCACCAGGAAGGTCATAAACCATACACGGCAACACAGTGATAACACCGCTATGGAGACACTATACAATGGTATCTACTATCGTTGCTGATAGCACACGCTATTGACATACCTTCCTTACCTCTGAGCAAATAGTCGCCCGTCCCACGTCACCGTCGTGCGAACAATCAAGGGAAACACAATTATTTGTGAGCGAGCGGTCTGACATGACGGTGCACGTTCTACGTCAGCATTCAAGTGACAATCTATGCTTTAATTACAAAGAAAGGGCTTTGGAATGACTGATTACCAGAAGGGATAGAAAAGATCGTAGCTTAGCCGGCAGCAAGGCAAAGTTGATTTAAAAACGGGGCGCTGATGTGGTGGTTGGGTAGCTAGTACTTATTTCTGATCGTTCTATTGACAGAAAGCTTTCACCGCTAGATAGGACGATTAATTTATATGTCTAACGATCGCATCTACTAAAAAAAAGTCGAAGAAAAACCAAATAGCTGAGAGATTAGAAGGTGTCTTTCATCGCAGCAGGAAGAGAACTAAAACATTAAAAATAAAGCTTACCAGATAAGGTGCATATTTTTGGATTTGGATCTTTCACCAGTTATTGACGAATCTAACAAAAAATCGTATATAACAAGTAGGTTTTAAAACTATATAAATTTTCCTCTATTGCGTTTGTAGCAAAATTTGTAAAATGAATCGGATTTTAGACTTTGAAGGTGGAGAAAAACTTCTTACCATAAGCTTTTCTCTTTCCATTTTTGAAACGTCAGTGGAAATTGCATACGGTTCTTTTTACATAGGTCGCCTTATCAACGAGTTCACATTCTGTAAAAACCCATGTCCCTTGAAGGAAGGTGATCATATTTAGTCGTAGAAACTTTCAAAGAAAACCACGACTCATTGAATAGACTAGCGAAGCGACAGGAGACGATACAATGCCCCAGTGTAAATGTAGAATGCCTCCAGAAAAAGGTTAATTTTTACCACTGTTAGTGGGAATTTGTTACTGTCTATAATGTTGTATCACACCAGAATTTACAATTTTAGAAAACATTTTCGGAGAAACAGGGATCGTTAATCAAAGCCTTTGTTTTTTAAGTTTTTAAGTCTCGATCTCAAGAGATTTTTTATTTTTATTAGACAGATTAAAACCTGTTGTCGAAAAAAAAAATTCTCTTGCGATCGAGACTGTTTTGAATAAACAGACTCGATCATTTTTTTTTTTTTTTTTTTTCGGACGTGACATTGCTCAAAATCCAAATTGTGCATGTGCGGCCGTTAGGTTTCGTTAACAGCCGGTGGAAATCTTCCCAAAAGTCATCTGACCTTACATTCGTTTCTTACAGTATCTAACATTAAAAGCCTTATTACAGTTCCATCAAAGTTTCATTTTCTTTATATGACTAGTTTCTAACTGACAGGTTGATCTTCAAGCCAGTCTATACAAATTGTACTCACTGTACTCGTTTGGTGTTAGCAAATAAATCGCCAACACAGAAAACAAATATCTTACGCTCCATCGGCCTATTAGCGCAGTTATACCAGACGAACATTGTTGGAAATACGTAAGGATCTAATGACGTAACCTAAACGGAAAGCAGAAAAATACCATCAATTCAGCCAGTTTGAGACGATGGCCCATCTCATAGTTTCAAATCTGGCTAAAATTTGCACAACAATGCTGCTATATTCTCAACTGCGAAGTATTAGATTCCATTGACAATTAGTAACACAACTGAAGCTTGCGTAAGAGGCTGGTGCGACCCCGGAAATTGCAAAGTGCATTTTGTCGGAGCCATCTTCAGGGCTTAATAACTTGGGAACTATTTTTCTAGGCGCGAGGCCGTTTCCCGTCGGGGGTTCTAATCCTGCCTCGGGCATGGATGTTTGTATTGTCTTTAGTATAGTTCGTAAGTTTAAGGACTAATGACCCAGCTATTAAGTCCCATAAGCTTAACAAACATTTGAACATTTTGAATCATTTTTCCAGTGTAGTGAAATTTTCGCCATATAATAAAATTCACTTACGGAACACGATGTATCAAAACATGTTTCAGGGAAAATAATAAAATTCAAAATGTGATATTAATAGTTATTAGACACAGCTGTGTCTCCATTATCTGTTGAGTTTGTTGTTGGAAAGTTGAAAAATGAAAGTGTACAGCTCATGCTGTGAAGATTCTAGATCATACAAATCAGTGCTGTTGCACATTTGTTTAAACAAATTAAAGTATTGTTATTCATGGATTGCAAGAACAGCTTCGTAAAGAAAAATCTGCGGCCAAAATGGATTGTGATATAAAGAGGATACACAATGTGAAGTCTACCGCTATAAATGATTCTGGTCTGAATTACAAAGATAGAATGAAACCGATGTCTCACATCAGTTCCTACCACTGTACTATTAAGATTCACATATGCGGTAAGCGTAATTTTGGACGGTTAAAAGGGAAAGGAAAAAAAATGTTGTTTTAGGGTATCACTGGGATATCAACTAAGCAACTTTCCAACCATTTGCGATGGATCTAGAGATGAATGACATGGTGGGCCTGTCATGAACTTGTATGTTTTAGTGACTGCTTAATTCATAATGCCATTGCAGTTCGTGCAGCCACATACGCAGTATTATAGCATATGTTACGAACAAGCTGCCCCACATAAATTCTGAAAAATACTTCAATGATATGGCAGCTTGTCAGTACAAATCTCAAATTTATGCGTGTGTCACCATGAATTTGATTCTGGCTGGATTAATTTTTTTCACACTAAGTCATCGCAAAAATGTTTGTGACGGTATTGATGCAACGATTAACAGCATTGCACCACGAGCTAGCCACCACCACCCTACGGAACACACATTCTAATAGTTCTTACATGGGTAAAGAACGTATCTTCGGCATATAATCATTTCATGTTTCGTAAGATGAGGTGGAATATGTCGAAGAGTTCCTAAAACGCACACTGGATCAGCCGCAAAGATCCATCATCTCTTTTGTCCGGTTATAAGTTCATGTACAAATGTCTTCAGTCTCCTACTCTAGATTCAGAAGCGAAAATGGAAACCAACCGAGTTCCTGTTTAAGATGAGAAATGGTAATTAGGATGTTCCAAAGTACTGAGAAGCAGAAGATCAAACATTAGTGAACTTCATGGCAGGACCAGCAAGATAATTTTCCTGATCACGCTTGACAGACTGTTGGATTCCTTTTGAATATATTCTTAAGACAGTTCCAGTTCATGCTACAGTGTCACAAAGATAGTAAAATGTCCCATCCCATGTATACAGAGAAGACTACCTATTGCAACAAAACGTTTGCTCAAGCACAAGCGACAAATTTTTAACAGTGTAATTTCATTAAACATTAGTGACACGCTATGTTAATCTACGTATACGTTGTTTATTGATATCTAAACAATGGTGGGAATAAGCAGAGGATACAATTATTTCGAAATTGTATTCTGCAGTGATGCTCAAGTTACCAAATAACTCTGTCAACTTTGAGACATTTAATGGCCTACTTATGTAATATGAAATTTGGCTTGGAAATAACTTTCCCCTTTTTTGTAAGTTTTCAACTTCTTGTATTTTTCCTGTTCGTGAAATCAGTATGTGTTAAAGATGACATGAGGAGTGTGTGTTCAGCCCACGTAAGCATTTCTACAATTATTATTCCTTTCGTGAGAGAATTATATTTTACATCACGGGCAACTACGATAGTCTTTTAACGTGGTAGATTTTCACATTTTGATATATAATTTCCTATACAACTTTGTTGTTTAGATACATTGTGTTCCCTAAGTGACCTGTCAAGAATAGTTGCTAAGCTATTAAGCCCTGAAGTGGGCTCCGAAGATTGCCCAATGCACATTGTATTATCCGGGTCGCGCCACCTTCCTTCGGAAGCTATGATTTTCAAACCAATTCTCAGGCGAATCTAATACGAGGCGCGTCCAGAAAGTAAGTTCCGTTTGGTAATAAAATGAAATTGTTCAGACACAGAATAAATTTTTATTGCACAAAATTCTACAACTCTTAAACTACTTTTCCACATAACTGCCGAAATTTTGCAGGCATTTGTCATAGCGTGGCACCAGGTTTTGTATACCTTCTTCATAGAAATCTGCCGCCTGTGTCTTCAACCAGTTGGAAACAGTTTCTTTCAGCTCGTCGTCATTGGTGAAGTGCTGACCGCCAAAGAAAGATTGTAAACTTACGATTTCCCTGGATCTTGTCATCAATCGCGTGAACCAGTTCTTGTGTAACCAAATGTGGGCGCCCACTTCGTTCTTCATCGCGCCATTGAACTGTCGGACCCATCTTCTCACCATCGAATCACTCATCGCATTTGGTTCGTAAACAACGTAATTTGTCGATAAATTTCACTTAGTTTCACTTTCCTCGCATTCAGAAACCGAATCACCGACCTGATTTCACAGGCTGCGGGATTTTCAATCAACGCCGACATTTAAAACAAGCACAACAAAGCGTACGTAACTGACAGCGATCTCCAAATCGCGCACGTTCTTCTCCTTGATACACATCGTCTACAGCGCATGTGCGGAACTGCAGTCGCAGCGCTGCAGCGGAAATATATTGAAACGGAACTTACTTTCTGGACGCGCCTCGTAGTTTCTACATGAGTGTTCCATACATGGTAGCGTTGATGTACTAAATTCCAACCAAATCTAAAATTTTGAACTGGGGATCCTGGTTGAATTGGGATGGAATGACCCAAAACTCGTCTACAAAAGAATATGAAGTTCAATTGTCAACATTTGCAAAACATTACTCGTTAACCGGAGGCTCAGCAGTACATTATAAAACTACCACCAAAGTAAAATTGTTCACGTAACACGCCTTACAAAAATACTAAATACTCGACGAACATTCAGTAGACAGAGCAGACAAATGGTCCAGTCGAGCAGACTGCGTGCAAGGTGTTGAGTGGTGGACTGGTTTTACGTAAGCGGGCGGCTCTAGAAGTGGGCGATAAGCCGAGCTCTGCGCGGGCGAGTCCTTGGGAGGAACGCAGCGGCCGCCTGCGCCTTCTGGAGTCAGCTGTGCGCCGCGCCGGACGCCCACTATAGGCCGTGACGTCAGCGCGCGTGCGGGGAACCTGAGCCGAGCCAAGCCGCGCTATTACTCACGCGAGGACCGCGAGCGCAGGCGTTTGCTTTCTGGGGCAACGATCACAACAGAGCCCACGGATATGTAACAAGAATATTCAGTGAGGAACTCGAAGGGGGTAGAGACTGGGAAACTTGAAAACAAATCTTGAAAACAGGTGGTCTCTCTGGTATCCCCGGGGTTTAGCCCTCAGTAAATATTGTTGCTGTATTTCAATATTTTCATTTGCACGTCATTATTGCAACACTCATCTGTTAATGAAATCCAGCTGTGTCAAAGTGACAGCCATGAGAAAAGCTCTGCCATGGTAGAAGTATATGCACTATCTGATCAAAATAATCACGAACCCCCCCCCCCCCCCTATGCAATGCGGAACTCGTCACTAGATGTACGAGAGGCGGACACATCGGTATGAAAGAAGGCGTGATTTATTTGTCGTCAGGAGAGAGAAGCTTACAGCGGGTCGATGAGAAGAGCCCAATCACTACAACCTTGATCGAGTCATTGGAAGTGACGTAGATTTTGATCACGCTCGAAACTGGACTTTATGCAAGGGTGACTGTGAAGTGGAAATGTGAACCACAGCTAAATCGAAGATAGTCGTGGGGTAAGGCGCTTGTCATCTACAAACCGAAGAGTCGCAGGTTCAAAAGCCGGTTGGAGCACGGATTTTTCAGCCTGCGTTTTAACCCAGCCTTCACGTCTCAACGATGTGAAAATTCGCCAAAAACGAAAAGAGATATGGATTTCACGTCAAACTGCAGGTCCTCTTTACCCAATTGGATAATTGGAGTAAGTTAGGGACATGAAAGTCGCGGAAGTGGAGTTAAATTGAAAGACTTTCACCAGACCACTGAACTATAGATATTATTATTATTATTATTATTATTATTATTATTATTATTATCGCGGATACATTCACCTTCCCAATCGCAGTCAGTTAGCATTTAGCGGCCTGGAGAAACACTTCTTTCCAATTATCGTCGTTGTTCATAGTGTGCACCCAAAAATCGGAACACTCTCACCTAAACTATATTGTTAAATGCACCGAAATATCTCCATGGGGAGTGGCCGAGGGGTCTGGAGTGCCACGTTACGGATCGCGAGGCCTCCCGCGACGGGGGTTCGAATCCCCCCTGGGGCAAGGACGTTCGTGTTGTCTTTAGTGTAAGGTAGTTCATAAGTAGTTTGTAAGTTTAGGAACTGATGACCCCGCATTATATCCAATAACCTTAACAAACATTTGAACATCTTTTGCACCGAAATTCGTTATGTAGCTGAAGAGAAAACAGCTGCTACCTCAGAATAACGTGACATACAGTATTATTTAAATATTAGTAGGCTACAGATTTGGAGATAACACAATTATGTGCAGTACAAACGGTAACGTACAGTACAACAAGTTTGTAATCAGATTCGTACAGCTTCTCTCTTAAGATGCTAGTATTCTCACCAATTGATCAAAAAGACTGTTACTGAGAGAACGACCAGAGTTCAAACATCTAAGAGAATTGATCTGCGATTGCAGCGAGCGGAAGGGTTTGCGTTCCCAGCAGGTGAGTGTACCACACAATGGAGGCGGCCGTTGCGCAACTTGCCGGGAAACTACTAACGAGCTCTATGTTCTCTCGGCAGCAGAGCCTCGCACGCTCTTTGCAGCGGCTGAGAATGTAAGACTTTTTTGATATGTACAGCTGTGTCTGAATGCAACAACGAGGACAAACCAAGGGAATCTCTGATTCTATAAACACTACCCACTATTTAAAGGGTCTTCAGACTGACACTCTAATATTATTTCCAGTCGATCCATTAATACAAATTTAGACCTCAAGCAATAACGGGCAAGCCAGAATGATTACGAGCATTTATTAGTTGTACCCAAGTGCTTCGCAACGGAAGATAAAGATGGGCCTCCGCTTTTTAGTGTTCAGTGCCGCACTACGTAATAGGATCACATAGTCAATAAATAGTTTTCCAAGCCAAAAATCGAAATATAAAACTTATCAAAAAAGTAATACATTTCAATCAGTTTTTAATACACTAAGCGCAAACAATAGATCCGTATATTTTAGTCAGTTAAATTCAATCTTAGTTCAGGTTCGTAAAGATAAGATTGCGCTGCTCAGTTCTGTCGCTGTCGTAAACTTCCAAAAATACTACTGTCACTGATGGAAAGGTAAAGAACGAACGGCGCCTTATATTAATGGGTACTTTAGGGTACTACGCCATGTCACTAAACTCAGACATGTAAAACTTTAAATTACGGCGTCATTTCTTTCCTGGTTCTATTTTGAAGAAATAAAGCCTTTATTTATACAAGACACGGCAATGTTTGTGAAGAAACCCCCATGGAAATTGTACTAATATTTTGAAGATAGTGTATTGAGAAAAATATAAAGTAATGTATATTTTTTCCGTGATCAGCTTTTGTTTAAATAAAGCCTATATGCTGCCCCAAGCTGCGATGACTTCCATATTCAAAGGTTACAAAATGCCTTCCGTAGATCGCGATAGTATGTAATACAATGTCGGCCGCGGTGGCCGAGGGGACTGAGGCGCTCCAGTCACGGTCTGCACGGCCACTACGGTCGGGGGTTCGAATCCCCCCTCGGGCATAGATATTTGTGCCGTCCTTAGTTGTAAGTAGTTCATAAGTAGTTTGTAAGTTTAGGGACTGATGACCCCGTAGTTAAGTCCCATAGACTCTACAAACATTTGAACATTTTGTAATACAATCGCCCGTCATGAGTTGTGCCACCAATGTTCTCGGCTATTATGGGACTGTAACACGAATTGATGAGGTTTGTCAAAGCGCCGGGGATAGTCACGATCAACACACTTCTTCCCACTTAAAAGAAAGAAAGAAAAAAAAAAACATTCTTTCCGAAGCACAGAATTCAAACCAAATAACTCAGAATATTCCAGGCAAGTCGTCACAGAGTAGTGGGATATCTCTCAGAACCGATAGTTTAATTACCTGTTACTGTTCTTACCTACTACTTGTACTTCCTTTACTTTACAAGGGAAATGAAGACAGTATTGTGGGAATGAAAAAGAAAGAAGATGAAGATGAGACAGAAGAATTTGACAGAGCACTGAAAGATTTGATTCGCACCAAGCCCCCTGGAGTGGATGATATTCCCTCTGAATTGCTGACATCGCTGGGAGGGCCAGTCATGAAGAAACTGTTCCACCAAGTAAGCCATACTTTCAAAATACTAACTCGATTTATTTACAGACGAATGGGAAAACTGATAGAATTCGACTTCGGAGAAGATCAGTTTGAATTTAGGAGGAATATAGGAACAAGCAAGGTAATATTCACGTCCTAGAAGATAGGTTAATGAAAGATAAATCTAAATTTTTAGCTATTGCAGATTTAGAGAGAGCCTTAATGTTGACTGGAATACCCTATTTCAAATTCTGAAGTGAGCAGGGGTAACACATAAGGAAGAGGAAGTTGTATATAAATAGTACAGAAACCAAACAGCAGTTGCAAGAGTCGAAGAGCATGAAAGGGACACGGTGATTGGGATGAGAGTAGCACAACGTTGTAGCCTTCCCCAGTGTTATTTAATCTATACAGTGGGCAAGGAAATGAGGAGAAATCTGGAAACGAAATCAAAGTTCAGGATGAAGAAATACAAACTATGCGGTTTAATTCTTTCAGAGACAGGAAAGGACTTGGAGAGCAATTGAACGGAGTGGACATTCTTGAAAGGAGGGTATAATAAGAATACTAACCAAAGCCAAACAAGGGTAAGAAAATGTAGTCGAATTATATCAGGCGATCCTGAGGGAATTTGATTGGGAAACGAGACAATAAAGGCGGCGAAAAAGATTTTTTTTTACTCGGGCAGTAACGTAATTTCTGGTGGGCGGTGTACAGAAGATAAAAACGGAAAATGGCTATGGAACGAAAAGCATTGTAAAGAGCAATTCGTTAACGTCGAATATTAATGTAGTATTTCGGAAGGCATTTGTTTGGAGTGCAGCATTGTACGGGAGTGAACATGGACGGTAAATTGTTCAGGTAAGGAGACGATAGAAGCTTCTGAAATTTGGTGCTACAGACGAGTACTAAAGCTTAGGTGGCTAGCCCGCTTAACTAAGGAGGTACTGACCAGAATTGGGGAGGAAAGAAATTTCTGGCATATTATGTGTAAAAGGAGGAGTCGATTGGTAGATCACATTCTGCTGCGTGGGAGTAGCAGCCTAGTCTAATGCATGCCGCTCCCGCCGGAGGTTAGATTCCTCCCTCGGGCGCACGCTTGTGTGTGTGTGTGTGTGTGTGTGTGTGTGTGTGTGTGTGTGTGTGTAGGGGTAAAAATCACAGGAGGATGCCTGGAGACGATTCCTGGATTGAGATTGAAATGGATGTGACTTGCGGTTCTTATTTGGAGATTGAAAACTGAGGGAGCAGTGTGGAGAGTTGCATCAAATCAGTCTTCAGACTGAAGACCACGACAACAGCCAAAATTTTAACGATGCATTGAGGTAGAAATCACCCTCATCGATGAAGTTGATCGTGTCAACAATGACCATTCCTTGATCCGATCACCGATAAGGGTATATTCCTCTGAAGTGTCCCCCATATCTGTAAGGCGAGCAGAGTGCCAGGCAGCTAGTTGGTTCCGCGTGCCAGGCCGCTAGATGCCGGCCAGCTTTCCACGGTCTACAGGGCGAGAGGCGCTTGGCGTGACGTACGCCTGGTGACGTCAGCTCTTCACATCCGTGAAGTGAGCTGCCCGCAGCCGCGTAATCATACGTCACTCAGGACGTTACTCTCGAGGTCCACAGGAAACAACTAGTCGACCGTGAACAGGCCGCTGACTACACCGGGTTTTGACCGTATACGCGCATGTTGCGTTACATGCGCACGTGCTAATCAGCGCTACACCCATTTTTTTAAATACTTATGGCTCAGATGCACCCGTAAATGTACCAGTCTGGATTTTGTACGCATTCGTGTAATTAAAAAGTAAGATACGTAGTACTATGCCTAATATTCATTCGAAGAGTGCAGGCTTTTTCACAACTCGCCGGGAATCGAAACCCGGGCCCCCTGCGTGTTAGCGGCCCTGCTGTCTGAGCTACAGTGTCGGACGGTTTTCACCAATGGACGGTGGTATTCATCAGGAAGCTTTAGGTGTATAATTCATTAAGTTGCGTGACAATGTAACGAACTAAAATACGAATAATTCAGGTGTAAATAGTCTCAGGAAAAGCTGTATATTCTGTAACTTACGACCTTTAACTGTACATGTGAAGATGAGATTTTTAACACGATTCTTGCGCGGTTCCACATAAACTGTGCAATTCTACTAGCTTAAAAATAGTTAATTTAAGCAATCTATCAAATGTACAACATTCACTGGTGTAACTGTTATGACACAAGGAACGCTTACGATACCCTTAGTACAGTTTAAATGAGTGTAATTTCCAATTAAATTATCTTTGAAATGAGAGTTTACTTTACCTTTCAGTGGTTTTCACTCTGCCGGTTGTGTGTTACCCTGTCACGTGTAACATCCAAACATCGTTTTTACGCGTAATCCGGCAGAAGTTACCAATGTTGAATACAAAGTAATATTTTAGTTAATGTATTTATTCCTTACTTTTCTAATATTTGCAGGATTGGAAATAAGTTACTTTGAAAATACTCTATGTAGGATAACATGAGTTGTCTTTAATCTTACCTACATGCTCGACACAACAGTCAGATACTAAAATTATGGGAAAAAATGCGGACATATACGAGTATTATGCTCTGATACGCGGGTGAAGTCGGTGGGGGAAGGGGGGCTTGCTTGGTATTTAATACTAGCTGAAGGCTCGGCGTTGGTTAGTTTTACACGCATTTTATTGCTTATGACGTCATATCTCCTGCACTATGTGTCGTACAGAGATAACATAATGTCTTCGCAAGCAATATGTTGACATAGTTTCATCGCAGTCGGATGAACGGTACGGCAGCGCATAAAATACGAACAAAAATGCATTCGTTTTTATGTATTACATATGTTTGCTTCCTGGATTATAAATAGAGCAGAAGTGTTACTTCTAGACAACAGCTGAAAGTGATGGAGGTAGCCGCTTGTTGCCAGTACATGTGCGCTGCTGCTTATCAACAGCTCTCCCGTGCCGCGTTTGCAAGTTTAAGCAACACTGCAGGCGGTGGCTTGTACATCTTCCCCGTGTTGTGGTGCAGCGCGCAGTAAAAATAACGCGAATGTAGCCTGGCGTGCGTCATATCCGTCAGATTCCTGGCGAGTTCGGCGGGGGGCAGACCCTGCTGGCCCTCGTTAAATTTGCCACGTGCGCAGACACTCTCGCTTATAGCCCCATCATCAGCCACCCGCTCCCGAAATATTGCCGGCGTCTTTCGCGTAACGGACTTACGTAACAGCATTCGGTAGAAAAAAAGAGTAACTTCCAGTTATTTCCTTTCAGGCCCCTGTGTGTTATATTTGGAATTAAAATCTCGCAATTTCGTATTGTGGAGGAACGTGATATCCTACAGCATATTAGACAGACATCACCAGTTATTGTGAAGTAGTGTTGAGGGTGGGGGGTGGAAGAGGGGCAGAGGGGCGCAATGATAACATATTGAACTCGCGTTTAAGTCGACAGTGACGCAGATTCCCTTCGATCATTCCGGCTTAAATTTTGATTGGTTTCCTTAACTGGTTTCAGGGAACTGCTGGACTGGATCCTTTTGAGACCACGACTGATTTTCTTGGCCATCCTCCCCAGTCAGTATTTGCGCTGAGCCTCCAATGAAATGACAGACTGGATGTTAAATCAAAATATCTTTCACATTTTATTAAGAGATTTTTTAATTTAATTTCTTATTTTTTGTGGAAGGTCTCAGAGAGAGAGAGAGAGAGAGAGAGAGAGAGAGAGAGAGAGAGAGAGAGAGAGAGAGAGAGAGAGACCGACCGACCGACCTAGTGTGCCTCGTAGCTATGAAAGTACCATACAGCCCGCAGGTATTACATAAGAATCGCCAGACGAAATGAAGCCGATTTATTTCGGACGTCTGAATTTTGACAACTGGCCCACTATTGTTAGTGCGTGTTTAATAAGCAGTCCAGTCGTTCAAACGTTACACACTCTTTTCTCTTTCTGAGAATGTCATTCTCTTTCGTTGTAGTTCACGTTGTTCCTCAGTCTTAAATCTTAATAAATAATTTTACGTCGATCTGGAGATACGTCATTATAATACAGTGGTTTTACCTATAACATGCATGGTATTAGAGCTGAGGAAAGTAAAAACTGTAGTGTCAGACAGTTGGAAAACCCTCGGCAAGTAGTTGAGGACGCAGGGTGCTAGTGCTGCTCTCAATAAAGAGGTTGGCTCAAGAGAGGGATTCGTGGAGGGCCGCTTCAAACCAGTCGTAAGACTGACGGCTCAAAACTGCCACTCGAGAAATGTCGTACCATTTAATATACAAGCAGATCTTCTTACATTACGTCTACGCTAGTATCCAAAGACAGGCCTGTCCCTAAATCTTTTCAGTCTTCCTTCGGTAGGCAGTGGAAAATTCTGAACCTCATGTCAGCCTTGGCGCTGCAGACACAGTTGAACAAAAAACTGCTGGAAGATAGTACTCCAGGGTCATCTCGCTAGAATGATGAGTCATGAAGTGCCAGCAATCCATCCCTACACGCCCTACTTCACATGATCTTCGTAAGTGGGTCGCTGATAAATCTTTACATGGTTCACAAGCGATCCTTTGTGTAGAGGGTATTAGAGTACAGCAAAGCATAAATGTAAGACTATCTCTTTCCTTCCCACATTCAGCGCCTGCTGGAATGCGCTCTACAGGAACCGGTTCTCAGAACTTGAGACAACTAGATCAGTGTTGTTCTTCGGTCCAAAGACTAGTTTGATAAATGTCAAAGCTCTTATACCCTGTGAAGCCTTTTCAGCATTACTTGACCATTGACTTATATATCCACTTCACCTCCTTGATTTAACATGTACACCCCGAACCTCGTAAAATTTCCAAATGAATATCAGGACTTGTCGTATCTTTATTTCCTTTTTACTCAAATTTTGTCATACAAAAATTCTCCCCAATTAGACACAGTGCCGCCTTACTACATACTCGAACTACCCATCTCCAAGGTTTCTCTTTATTACTACACTTACAGGTGAGCTTTTCTTACTCATGTGCATCTTTCAAGGCAGAGTCTATACCGTTCGGTTGCACTTTAAAGTCAATCACAATTACGTTATCGGTACCCTAGACATTTTAATTTCTTCTCTCTGAGCTTTAATTTCCTTTTCAAATTTAGATTTGTTTTCCTTTAGTGCCTACTCAGTTTACAGATTGGATAACATCAGGGATAGGCTATAACTCTTAATCTCTTATCGACTATTGCTTCTCTTTAACATTCTTAGACTTTATAACTGTGGTTTGGATTCCGTATTTGTAACTATTCGCTAGTTGTATGTTGTTGCTGTTACCATCAGAATTTCAATATGTGAATTACAGTAAACATTGTCCTAAACTTTGTCTAATCTACAAATTAGAAATTCGCTGCTGTACCTTCTACGGCAAGTTGCAAGGTCAGTATTGGGGTGTTCGTATATTTCACCGTAAACCTACGTCGCCTCCTACCAGTCTTTCTATTCTTCTGAAAATAATTAATGGATATAATTTGTATCCGTTGTCACAGTATCAATGATTTTAATTTGCTCTTCCCTGAGCTGTAGAAGAGGTACTGCCGTAATACTTCCCTGAATCTTCGGTAGATGTGGCATTTCTTACATAAAAGTAACATTCATTGTATTTGGCTAACACTGAAATCCATGCAGCTTTCCTTCCAATACAGAACTACAGTAACCGAAATGTGAGGTTAGAGTTTCACATTGAATACAGTTCCTGCTGTTGGTATACCCCCTCAACCCTTTCCCCTATGTTGCTGCCCCCTCCCCTTCCTGTCATCACGCCGACTCACCTCTTCCATACTCAATGTTCTAGATACTTCCTGATTTTGTCAATCATTAGACTAAGAAGAAGCAAGATGTGTTATTTCAGATAAAAATTATTATAAATTAAACGGCCCAGATACTACACTAACGTTAATTTTCAACATGAATGCACACATTGATTCGGCATGAGTTGCTTCCTGGTTTAGTACATTAGGTAAGTCAACGTCACATCCCATTTAGAGCACTCCCTGTCATATAATGCAAGGCACTCTTCATTTACCTCCTCTTTCGGGAAGCGAGAGAGAAATATCATTAGTGAAGTTTTTTTTTTGTGTTTTTAAAAGAAACAAAACTGCCACTAGAATATGCGCTTGCAAGCAACAGGAACAATATTCTTAAATTTTAAATCAACCATGTGGACAGAACTCATCAGTGCAGAACATAGTCAACATTACTTCGATCCTCCCCCTCAGTGGTAATACAATTTACACTCCTGTATATAGCTGATTAAGCAAATGTACACTAACACCTAGAACGCATTATATAATGATGGAATACAAAAAGGTCATAATTCCCACATCTATAATCCAAGCCACCTCTAGGCCTGTGGCGAATGGACTTGGAGTACCAGTGTCAATTCCTCCTGTATGCGTTCATAAGAAGGGGAAAAAACTATCGATAAGCGTCCGTGTAAGTTCAAATCTCTCCATCTTCATCGAAACAGATGTAGGAGGAAGCAATATATTGCATGACCCATCGAGAACCGTACACACTCTGACCTTTGGCAGTAGGCCACACCGCGTTGCGTCTGCCACTGGAATTAGCTGATCCTCTCTGCAACGCTTTCCCGCTAGATGAATAAACCTGTAGAGAACAATGCTCTTCTCTCTCTCTCCTGTCTTTCCCATCTTGCTCGGATACCACATTGTCGAACAAGTGTTTTGTAAATGTTCTTTCGAATGACTGTCTGAATCTGCCTTACTCTCTCTTAATTTTATACATACTCCCACATATTTTTTGCAAGTATCTGCTTCCAGTGATTGGTCTGCAATTGTATAATCATATAATAGAGTATATGTATCAACAATACGCTACATTTATATTGAGGGTCAGTTGTCATTCCCTGTGCCAAGCAAAGCTGCAAATCCTCCTGTATTTGGCTAAAATTTTCCAGCATTTCGAGTTTTTGATGTACTACCTAATTCCTAAAAAGCTACACGCAACTTCAAATTTTATCTAATCTGTTTTTTACATATATTGCCAAAAGTGACGGTCTTAACACCCCATTGGAGTTAATCATAAATTACTTTCATGTCGGAAGACATCTTCCATCGATAATGTCTTGCTGTGCTCTGTTTACTAGAAATTCTGCAGTTGGTATAATATTCCGAATGCCCGTATTTTATTCACTAGACGACTGTGCAAAACAAAATCGAACACTTCCCCAAAGGAGGAGTGCATCTACCGGGAAGCCTGTATCCACTGCTTTCCGGGTCTTGTGGACGAGTAGAGACAGCTGGGTTTCACACGGTCGTTGCTCGCAGTACCCATGTTGATTCCTACACAGGATTTTTATTTTCGGTCTCGACAAATGTCTAGAGCACAAAACAGGTTCCAAAATTATACAACAGACGAATATAGATTAGGTTAGATTAGTTTTTCGTTCCGTATATCCATGTTGAGGGGATCCTCGTGGATGTGGAACATGTCAAGTAACAAAATTTACAAGCTGAATGATAGGTAATACTAATAATATAAATACAGATATATACATTTTAAGTGTGTGTTTTTGAGCTGATAATATGATACTAATATAGTATGAATACCGATACCTGCATCATTTGCTACAATTTAGAAATTCACTAATAGAGTAGAAGGATTTGGTCAATAGAAAGTCTTTTAGGCTCCTCTTAAACTGATCTTTATTTGTAGCCAAAGTTTTTATACTTGATGGTAAATTATTGAAAATGTGTGTTCCTGAGTAGTGGACGCCTTTTTGAACTAAATTAAGTTTTTAAGTCCTTGTGTATATCATTTTTATTCCTAGTATTGTATATATGAACTGAGCTGTTTGTTGGGAAAAGGGATATATCGTTTATGACAAATTTCATTAAGGAATAAATATATTGAGATGCAGTAGTTAATATACCAAGTTCTTTGAAGACGCTTCTACAGGACGTCCGTGAATTTACTCCACAAATATGTATTACATGCTTTTTTGACTGACTTGAAGAGCTACCCCAAAATATTATACCATATGACATTATGGAGTGAAAGTAAGCAAAGTATGCAAGCTTTGTTATTTTTATGTCTCTTGCGTCTGATAACACTCGTATTGAAAATACTGATTTGTTGAGTCGTTTCTGCAGTTCTATGGTGTGCTCCTAACAACTAAATTTATTATCAAGCTGTAATCCCAGGAATTTAATAATGTCAACCTCTTCTATATACTTAATGCATATGCTGGCGGGAAATCTCTTACATGTTCTGAACTGCATGTAGTGAGTCTTTTCAAAGTTTAATGACAATGAGTTGGCTTTAAAACCATTTATTAATGTTTATGAAAATATCATTAGCAGACCTTTCTGTAACTATGCGTAACGTACTTTTTATTGCAATACTTGTATCACGTACTTTCTATTGCAATACCTTTATCATCAGAGATTTATATATCAGAGATAAAAAAGGTAAAGCAGTCAACAATCCGAAGATTGGTTTGAACACCACAGTGCTTTACTAGGCATGGTCCTGTTTGGAGGTGGTATGCTGTTGCCTTCCTCCGAACCTCGAACTGACTTACCTAGCCTGTTATAAGGGGACCTACAGTTTAACGTGGGTTCCGAACCACGGTGCTACTCGGTATTTTTCACATCAGCAACACTCCCAGGGGTGAAAGAAGTGGAAAGGGACAGATAAAAATCCTAGGACCTGACGGGTATCGAATCTACGACCTTTAGATTTGTAGTCTGGCACTCTACCACTGTGCTACGGAGCCGCACAAATACAGGCACATAAGTCTGCTCATGTATTAGACGACCCTCCTTGAAAACAGAAGTGACTTAAGCTCCCCCCCCCCCCCCCCAATCATTAGGAACACTTCTCTCGAGACCTAATGTACGTTACTGCTAAGAAGTATAAGTTCGTTTTCATACTCTGTGTAGAATTGGTATCCTGTCAGGCACAGAGCCCATTTGTTCTGCTTTTCTATTCCCTGGTCATTCATTTAGATGTCTGCCATTTTGTCATTCGTGTGGCTGATTTAGGGGAGGATCTTTAGTGAGATCTTCCTCTGTGAAGCGGATTCGGAAAAAGACTTAGTATTTTCATCTTTTGTGTATCATCCTCTGTTTCAACACCATTACGATTTTTCTCATCTCTTAGCTGTTTCCATTAGACAGTGTGTGTTGAACTGGTACCCTAATGTGTTTGCGCTGTTCGTGTTGCAGAATCCAGGAGCTGGATGGCGGCTTCTTCGAGAAGTTCGGCTCGTTGCTGAAGGAGCAGGCGGACCAGGAGGCGGCGGCGGACGAGCGCGCCCTGCAGGGCGGCTCTGGCGATGGCGATGGTGACGCAGACGTCGGCGCCGGCGCCGGCGTGGAGGCGGGGGAGGACGCCGCGGCGCTCGCCGGCGGCGCGGAGGGAGCTAGCGACGGCCAGCCCGCCGCCGACCTCGACTCCGAGCCCGAGGAGAGCGACAAGCAGCAGTTCATCTCGGACGCCATGGGCTGGAACGTGAGTCCCTCTACACTCGGCGCTGCGCTCTATCCAACAACCCTTTAGGAACATTTACTCAACTCGCGAGCACTGGCTAATCCCCCGAAGTCCGTGTTAACGTGGACCTCCATTCTCTTCCAAAGGACTCCACAGCTAGTTTCGTTTACCGGAGAGAATTTCTCGCACTCCGGTTCAAATTTGATGACAATTTCTTCATCTACACTGATGGCTCCGACCAGGGTGTTGGGTGTGCCTTTGTACTTGGCAACGCCTCGTTTAAATATCGTCTCCCTGAGTGGAGTTCCATTTTCACAGCTGAGCTGTGTGCATTATATCAAGCCACCCAATACGTCCGGCAAAACTCGCTCAATAAGAGTGTCATTTGCTCGGACTCTGAGTGCTCTTCTGAGCCACCGCACGCTATATCCTGTCCATCCCCTGGTACAAAGCATCCACAATTGTCTTGCCTCTCTTTCAGCGAGCGGAACTACTGTGACGTTTCTGTGGGTGAGGTAAATATAGCAAAGGTTGGAGAAATGCCAGCCGACTATATTATAACCCCATACTGCTTCAACAAGCCTTTCAGTATAACAATTGGAAGTAGGGAGCAGTGGGAGAAAATAGACATCGTACGGGGGATATTGTCTGGTTCACTGACGGGTCAAAATCAGACCACGGCGTTGGGGCCGGGGTATACGGGGTGCAGCCAAGACTGGAGGGCGTCATCTCTCTAGGGAAACTGGCCTCAGTATTCCAGGCCGAAATCACTGCCATCAGGGCATGTGTGGAAGAGAATTTGCTTAGGTGCTACAAAGATCTTAGCATCTATATCTATTCAGACAGCCAGGCAGCCCTGAGATCACTGGCAGTTCCTGCAACAAGGTCACGGGGTCACAGGGTTTTGGTGGAGCTAGGGGAAAGCAATAGAGTAAACCTGGCCACTCGGGGATCAGTGGCAACGAACATGCCGACAGATTAGCCAGGATGGGGGCAGAGACTCCATTTATTGGACCGGAACCTGTCCTGACAATCACCAAGGCAATGGTCTAATTGGAGCTACGTAACTGGCTCAGAAGACAGCACGTAGAATATTGTACCCAAGTCTACCAACAAAAACATGGCAAGGTAATGATGCCAAAGCCATGTTTTAAAAGAAGCTCTGCAATCCTGGGCCTGAACAGGAGAGAGATTAGACTCATGTTTGGATTGTTGACAGGCCATGGGAATTTCAAAAAACACCTACATACAATGGGAATAACAGAAGAGGACCCTAAATGTAGGATCTGTGATGACGGTGATGAAACTGCATCACATCTAATCTTCGAATGCATTGCATTGGAGAGTAAAAGGCACAGAACATTTGGGACAACTAGACCCGAAGAAATTGTCTAATAAAGAACTGGTAAAGGGCTCCTTGCACTGTTCAAGGGCATTGGTTGGCTTTACTAGATATACAGGGAGCGATACCGCACAACAAACTTAGTTTCGGTGCGGGCAGTGGCGGGTTGGACCAAGACTGTTTTGGCTTCCCTGGAAAAATCAAATCAAATCTGTGGGTCCCTGGCCAAGTGGGAGTGTTGGGAATGAGTTTGCGGATAAGGCTGCCAAGGAGACAGTTCTCCTCCCTCGGCTGTCTATCTTTTCTACTACCTCTGATGACCTTCGTGCTGGCGTCTCCCGGTGTATCATCCCACGTTGGTTTTTACATTGGTCATTCCTGTCAGGGAACAAATTGTAAGCCATTAAACCCGTGCCTGATCTGTGGTCAACATCATCTCGACCCTCTCGCCGAGAGGGGATTGTTCTGGCCCGGCTTCGTATTGGCCACTGCCGTTATAGTCACCAGTATTTACTTCGTGGTGATCTTGCTCCTTTATGTGAACACTGTGATGAACCTTTTACTGCGTACCACCTTTTAGTAAAATGTCCGTTTTTTAATCGTCTACGTCATGATCTATATTTAGCGTTTGAAATGACTGATATTTTAGCTGATGATCCGCATTCTGCTGATGGAGTTTTACTTTTTATACATCGTGCTAATATGGCAAAAGCCATTTAAGTTCTAACGCCGGTTCTATTTTATTATGGGCAGTGTTGGGCGCTAATGACTTAAGTAGTTTTGCGCCTTAAAAAAAACGCGAGCACTCGCGCTATGAGCTTTTTGCCCACAGTAATTTAAAAACAATTGTCATTTTAGTTAGTCCAATATCGGAGTTTTTATAAGAAAACAACAGAAAAATACAACATATTAAGCACATTTCAAACGGTTCTTTTAAGTGTATGAAAAATGCTAAACGCGCTACCGATATCGTAATTTTCAGTGGTGACAGTTCTCGCGGATTAATACATCATCTCCGATAGTCGTCAGAAAATCAGCTAGGCATACAGTTTATTTTCCAATTTTTATAATCAGACAGTTTCAGCCAGCAAGGAAAATGTCTAGGCTTAATTTATTTTTGAGACAGGAACACTACGCCAATCAGCCTAGTCACTTTTGTATTTATTACGTACACGTCTAGTTTAGCTGTACTACGTTGCCGGCCGCGGTGGCCGAGGTGACTGAGGCGCTCCAGTCACGGTCTGCACGGCCACTACGGTCGGGGGTTCGAATCCCCCCTCGGGCATGGATATTTGTGCCGTCCTAGTTCGTAAGTAGTTCATACGTAGTTTGTAAGTTTAGGGACTGATGACCCCGTCGTTGAGTCCCATAAGCTTAACAAACATTTGAACATTTTGTACTACGTCGCCATTTTCAAGTGCTTATCCTTACATGAAATGCTGTAATTAATCAACGTCATTGAATGTCAAAATTTGAGATAGTATACTAACACAGTAAACTTATTTTTTAATTTGATGTTTGCCGATTTTTGAAGTTTATATTTACCAATAGTAAACAAAATTAACTCATCCGTGTGACTCAGGCTGTTTTAAGTCTCGTAGTTCAGTTAGAATGAACTGCTGAGCTAAGCTGCTGTTGTATTACAAAATATTTGGAGAATATAGCAACCATAGTATATAACACTTGCTTAGCTCAGCAGTTTAACTGAGCTATATGGATGTAAAACAGCCTGAATCACGTGGATGAGTTTGCTATTGGCAAATGCAAAGTTCAAAAAATCAGTAAACATCAAACTAAAGAATAAGTTACTGTATTACGTATTTCATAAGGTTGATTAATTGCAGTATTTCATGTAAGGATAAGCACTTGAAAATGGTGACGTAGTTCACTTAAACTAGTCGTTTACGTAATAAATACCAAAAGTGAATGTTGGCTTATACTCATAGTATTCATTTGCCACAATATTAAATTCAAATTTTCCGGGTACTTAGTCATGATACTTCACAAGAAGCAATGAGAATGTCTGTCTCCGGCGCTCATCTGTAGTAGTCAGCCAGTAGAGTACAGTTGACGGCACTGTGTAGTTAGCTGCCAGAAGGCAACACCGTTGTCTACGAAGTGAGTGACCACAATCTTACACGTCCTAGTAGAGACGCAGAGAAAATGGCTGGAGGTATAAAGAGTCAAAGGGCTCCAACAATCCATTTTTCTCCTAGCGAGCAACGACAGCTTGTTACCCACTAAGTCAACTATTCTTTCGAAAGTGTCAACAACAAAAATAATGCCGCAATTCTTAATTGTAATCCACGTTGTCGAGTTTCGATGCTTACTTCATTGCGGATGTACACGAAGTTTCCTGGCGGGAGTACAATACGGCCAGCTGCGAGCCATGCTGTTCAATGGTCGAAGTAGGGGGACATAACACCGTCTAGATACAAGACCTCACAACAAGCCCATGTCACGTCACACCGATAGGCAGCCATCGCAAGCTACGAGGCAGTGGGCTGTGCCCCAGCGGCCAGCCATACAGCTGACGGCGGCGGCCTATCGATGTGACGTAACACGGACTTGTTGTGAGGCCTTCTATCTATACGGTGTTGGACATGATATGAGAGTCTGGGTCGAACGAGGTAGTGCTTGGGTAGTCCCCGCAGATTTCTAAGCCCGCGTGCTTGGAGTGGCGCATAGGCTTAGCTCAACTACCTAGTGAGCAGGAGGCGCCGGGTTCGAATCACAGTCCTGGTACAAGATTTAAATGTCCCTGTTAAATGATTACACCACCTACGAGCAGCTGAGACAGTCCCATTTGTTCCACCTAGTGATTGAACTCTTACGGGAATCGGTGAAATGCGGGGCACTACGTCAATAATATATACAAAAGTTACTTAAAGTATGCTAGGGTATTTCGTGTAGGTGTGGTGACCACTGTGACCTGGTGGCATAGTGGACAGTGCGGCCGTCTAGAAAGCAGGAGACCGTTTCCAATCCTGGCCCGGTACAAATTTTAAGTTTTCCCATTAAGTTTGCTCATTGGCAACTAACGTCGCAAAGTCCAGTGCCCACCGTTGGGAAGCATGTTATCAATAAAACCGTTAAACATTAACACCCAGTTTCCTTTACTTAAAACACATTCTTAATCACAGTATTAGTATACAGTAAACGCCTACTAGCGCAGTGGGTAAGACATAGGACTCGTATCCGGGTAGCCAAACTATCCAGATTTAGATATTGAATGGATTTTTCGAAATCATAAGGCAAATGCCGGAAATGTTCCTTTGACAAAATTATTATTATTAAACGAGGACTCCTTCTCGAAGTTGTATCCTGTCAATCCATCTCTTCTATTGATCATGTCGTGCTGTAAAGTATTTTTTCCTCTCTTGTTCGATTAGGCACTTGATTGGTTAACCGCTTTACTCATCTAATTTTTTTTAAATATTGATTCACTTGTTGTTTACTGCTTATCGTCCACGATTCACTCAATGTTGAAAAAAAGCTTTTGATTCAATACCACAGAAAACTTGATTGACGAAATTACGATAATTTGTTACTTTGAGTTCTTGGTAGGCAGCATGCTGAATATTTTCGTCCCAACAAATTAATCAATGGTCTCGAATTCTAGATGACCACCAAGACGTAGGTTTCCCGAAATTTCGCTAAGTCGCCCATGCTCGGATGTTTTCTTTGAAGGAGCACTGAACGTACAGACGCTGAATTTTTGCAAATAATGAATTTATCCACAATATTGTGTATTCGTCTCTTGATCATATTTAAAAGTGATCCAAATGCATTCTTTATTAGTTATTATTAGGATCCTCTGTTTTGTAACTATCATGCAGTCAACCATAAATTTGTCTCTAGTACCAGCCGCTTCAACTCAGAACAGTACTTGCATCCTACGCCTTCAATTACTTGTTGGATGGATTCCAATGACTTCCAATACAGGTTTTTCCCTCTGCAGCTTCCTTCATTTCCATGGTCGTGTTTACCTGACGTCTAACACATGTCCTGCCATCCTATCGCTGCTTCTTGTCAGTGTTTTTGTTATGTTTCTCTCTTTGTCGATTTTTTTGTATTCTTCATTTCTTACCTTATCAGTCCAATTAATTTCAAACATCCTTCTACAGCGCTATACTTCAAAACATTTTATTATCTTTACCAGTTTTCCATAGTCCATTATTCAATAGCATATAATGCTGTGATCGAAACGTACATTTCCATAAGCTTCTACATATAGTCAAGAACATGGTGAAACAAACTTTTTTTTTTCTTTAGCAGGAATGCCCTGTTGGTTATTTTCCTAACATGGCCTAATTATTACTTCACCTACTTAGTGTTCACTAATTTTGATAATCTTATCGCTTATTTCTGCGCATGACGTTAGTCTTTTCTTGGTTTACTTCCAGTCCCTATTCTGTTCAAATAAGAGCGTTCCATTCAAGAGATCATGTGTAATTTTTATTTTTGCGAAACATACAGTAGGAATGTTGTTACCGTACGGTTACGCACATTTGAGTATCAGTAAAATAGTATATAAAGTGGTGTTGATCAGTCATTTACGTGTTGTGACCGGTTTGGACCCGAAGTGGATCATCGTGTGTAGACGGAGCGTTTGATGTTATCCAGTCGCCTCATATCATTAGTGGGGTATGGTCCAACGATGATCCACTTCGGTTTGAAACCAGTCGCCACTAATGAAAGTGTTTGCGACCAAGACTCTTTCATATACTATTGAATATACTATTTTGTTGCTATTTTATATACTCTATACTCTTTTATATACTATTGAATATACTATTTTGTTGCTATTTATTGAGATCGTTATTTTGTCCAGTATGTCCGCAGAGTTTATTAATTTGCTAGCTCTTAATAGGCCCTGCTATACTACACAGTAGCTGGTGCGGATTTCCCGTGCAGGCTGAGTGCATCGCTGGGCGTTAGTCAGGTCCTGCTTTGGTTGCCAGCGAGCATGCACGGCTTACGTCTAAGCTGACGTGATGCGTGCGTGGGCGGGTCGGCGCCGCTCACAAAGCGATCTTCATCTCGGCCAGAAACTGCTACTACTCGCCACCTCTTTTCTCATGTTCCTTTTGCTCGCCTGTGAGGTGCGATTCAGCCAGGCCTCATTCGAGCTAATTCGGCGCTCTGCCAGTGAGAATACATTTTACAAAACCCAAATAGTCGATAATTGTAAACTGATTTGCATAGAATTAAAACAGCGTTGCATGATCTAAAATTGATCAGTCATACGGCATCTTCTTAAGATATTGTGGTTTGAGAGTCCACAGAACAAATGCAATAAAACAGGTAACCAAAATCAGTATTGAATAAGTAGCACTTTGTGTGTTCATATAAAGTAAATAAACTCGCATGCTGTAAAACGAAAAGTTCCTCCTCTAGAGAATCTTCTAGGGAATAATATCTGAAGACGTCATACTGCATTGCTTTAGTCAAAACGATATTAGTCTTTGCTTGTAGAGGCGTATTCCTGCTACTCTAACATTTTTTAGAAATAAATTTTGTCACGTTTTTGTGTTTGAGAATCTCTTTAGCTACACGTGTACTGTCTAACACTTTTTGGAAGGAAAAAAAAACTTCACTAATATTTCAATGCGGTAAACCTGTCCTTCTGACCAAGTTTGTTTGGCGCTGACTACGTCGAAACAGACTGAGGATAAAATAAGAGCTTCACACTGGATGAATTTCCTTCTAGTACTTACAAAAAGAGAAACATGGTTTTCAGTGGAACCAGAACACATTTCAAATTTAGAGATGCCACTGCAAAGGCGTGTTTTTATCTGTGGAACATTTGAGCTTGTCAGCTCCTGTATTCTCATTAACCTTGTTTGGTAAAGAAAAGAATGAATAGTTTTCATCTGTCCCTTAATTTTGTTCATACAGTTCAGACGTTTCCATTTTTATCCCTTTCACTCTCATGTCTTTGACGTACCGCCTTAAACCCACTTCATTTGCGGCGAAAAGGTAGTAGTAAGAAATTATAACGCTCTTAGAGTAGTCACTACGTTTGCTACTTCTATAACACAACAGTAATTAATATACGATCAAACAATAAAACTTTAGAACAAATACTATTGTTTGATCAGTAGCAATTACATCTCTATTGTTATCTAGACAAAATGAGGGCTTTTAGCGTCTAAGATTTTTGTCTGCAGTATAGCCCTGTTACGGGAGTGAAACGTGGACGGTAAATACACTGGTGAAAACAATTAGGGAATCAGTTGAAATAAACGTTCTGAAGTATTGCCATCGGCAGAACGAACTAAAATGGTTAGACGACTTTATCGTTTCTACGGGCTGGAGACGACAACATTACGTCAACCGGGACAGTGTTAATAACATAAAGTTGCTGCAGAGGGGTTGGTGTTGTGTACTCTACCAAAAGAATTACACAAGCAGTTAGTTCAAATAGTACAGTGAGCAGGTAGTGCAATGCAACAAAAACGTGCCAGCCAAAGCAATGGCATGGCAGGCCAAAGAGAGAGAGAGAGAGAGAGAGAGAGAGAGAGAGAGGAGGGGGAGTTGGCTATAGCTATTTAACTGTGCCCAAAGTATAATTTCCAGGACCCGGGACCGTTAAAAGAAGGCAAGGCCAACGTCGTCCACGGGTAGCATCAGCAAGAGATGACCGTTTCTCCGGTTAACTGCCCATAGAGACAAGAGGCTGAATTAAACTTACCTGCAACACACCCTCCAGGCAGCAACAGGATGCGCAATATCAGCACACACTCTGAAATCACCTTCGGTAATACGCACGGATGCCTATGGCGTGTGTCCCATTAAAACGACTGCGCTTAGCTTGCAGAAACTGGGCGGAGGAACATCAGGTTTGGAGTCGTAATGAATGGCGCCGGGTTCTGTTCACATATGAGTCAAGATGTTCTGTTCAGCCAGACAATAGTCGTTCCCTCATCTGGACATAACGTGGAACTCTGACCAATCCTGCTTATATGCAGGAAACATCATAATATCATGGTGGACGAATGGTGTGGGCACGAGTCAGTAATGGCAGACGTACGGACCTGGGTGTCGTTCAGAATGGCGCTTTGACTGCTCTGAAGTATAGAGACGAGATCAGACATTTTGTGCCCTATGCTGGTGCCATAGAAGATGGGTTCCTTCTGGTGGACGATAACGCTCGTCTTCACAGATCCGCACTGGACAACATGCTCGAAGCTGAGCGAATTGGAGTGGTCAGCTTGTTCAACGGACTTAAACCCGATTATTTTTGGGATGCATTTAGCAGAAGCATTGCAGCCAGAGCATCACCTCCCACAACGGTCACTGAGGTGGATATTGCAAAAATGGAAGACTGGCGAAATAGCCCTCATGAACTGATTGATAACCTCATACTGTCCATGCCACGCAGGTGTGTTGTAACTGAACTTGCCGTCCGAGGTGACCACACACACCATGTTAGAGGGCAAGGAGAATGACTCTTTCCACTATTATGGTAACCTCGTGGTGCCTCGCTCTAAGAGCCATGTAAACCTCGAGTAAAGCGTCGAGACAGCAAAATGTTGTACTATATTACACTTAAATTACAATGGTAACCAGTATCTGAATAAAATACGTTACCATATGTATATTGCGTATGATATCTCACCTGATTTCCTAATTGTTTTGAGCAGTGTAGTTCAGATGAGGAAAATTGAAGCTTTCGTAATGTAGTCTACAGGCTAATGCTGAAGATTAGATGGACAGATGGCGTAACTAATGCGAAGCTACTGAACAGAATTGGGGAGAAATTTGTCATCCCTTGAATAAAAGAAGGGCTCGATTGGTAGGACATACATTTGACTAAAAGAACGGATGGATTGTTAGGACAAATTCTGAGGTATCAAGGAATGATCAATTTAGTATTGAAGTGTTTGGAGGGAGGAAGGATTCCGCTGAGGGAGGCCGAGAAAGGAATACAGTAAGCAGATTAAAAATATAGTTGTTCTTGCACAGCATAGTCACGTGAGAGCTGCAACAAACCAGTATCTGGACTGAAGGCCAGAACAAAAACAAGTTATTTCACTAGCTATACCTGATGAAATTCAGGCGTAATATTACGGATCTATGTAGAGATCTTCATTAAAATTTGGGTGTTCTTGGTTTCATTTGAAACATACCACGCGAATAAAGAACTAGCTACTTAAGGCAAACTCGTGCTGCGCGCAGAAACTTGAGTTGGAGCTTGAAAAACGCGACCTAATTTTTGAGCGGATATTTAACGACGACTACGTCCGTTGTCTGGTAGCTATGGTAGGCTGAAGCACTAACAACCCGACAGAAAATATGAAACTGTGTGTTCCACAGTTTGTGCTAAAAAAGAATGTAAATAAACTTGCGGAAGAGAGGTTTTCTGCACCCTATCAAGTGACTTTATAGTCCGGAAAGTTGAGCGCTTGTTAATAGTTGCTGGGCCTATAGGTGATCGATGTCCCAAATATTTGCGGCGTGTGAGACTACAGCGGCAGCGTGTAAACACGGCACGTGTGGCCGTGACCGGGCGGCCCACAGCCCGCTACAAACAGCGGCTGTATTCACTTCCAGTCGCTTTCTCTGCGCTTCCTGTGCCGCCGCTTGTTTACACGGCCGAGGGCGCTGAAAAGGACGACCGGGAAACACTCCGGACATAGACACAGCGCTCGCCCCGCTATGCGGACGCATAGCATGCCGCTAAGCAACAGCTACAATACGGCCGCAAATCCAAAGCAATTGAAGACTACACGGAAAGAAGGAGTTAAGTCCAAATTTCACGAAAATGAGTTACTGGTATCCTTACGAAGTTCATCAGATGTACTTTAAGTTGGGTGAACTTAAACGAATGTAATGGGTTTAGTCACTGAGTTATAGCGAGATCAAAGTATGGTATACACTGAGAAAACGGGTCAAGTCCATCCGAAACATGGAAAGAAATGGTGAAGTCCAGCCGGTGTCGATTTCTCAGCAGTCAGCTGTATTTTTTTTCCTGCTGTTACGGAAGTATCATTGTTGACATCGTTAAATGCAATGTCATTGTTTTCATATGTATTGTCGAAGCAAACACGGAGCAGATTTCACATTAGCTTCTTTGCTTTATGCTGTGTCAGAACCGAATTTCGTGTCGTGATTTGTGCTAACACAGAGTAGCCTTGACATTCACTTGAATTCTTTGTGGTGTAGTAGATTGAATTTCGTGTGATATCCAACTGAGGATAATGTTTCAACTGGCGATGGAACATCCAGATTCAAGCTGCAGGGGTAAGTCTAGAAAAAGACAGAGCTTTGGTAGATAGTCTGAAGACGTAAAGGGTCCAGTTTTTCTTTTTTAAATATTGTTTTATACTTTCAGGGAATACTAAAGAAATGTCGTAGAATGTACTGTATAAATTACAAAAGCGTACGTCAATAACCAATGGCACTGTAACGTTTTAAACTTTCAAATTACTCTCCTGAAAAGTCTGTAAAATGGACTTAACCCCTTCTTTCCGTGTAGTCTTCAACTGAAAGCCTAGCTGCAGTTGCACAGGAGACCTTTCCAGACGTGAATGTGCAATTGATTACCGCAACGACATCTAGAGCTGACGCCGTTCGAATGAGCTGCGGTGATCGGCACCTGACGGATGGAATGACTGAATGGAGGTATAATAGTTCACTATAGACGAAATACCTATCGACCAGCCACCCTAGATGACAGATACCGGCGCATGAGCTTAATCGTCAAGTCATATAAGAGCGACCAGCCACGGCTGAGTTCAATATAGGAAGTGCTAGACACATCTCCTAGTGGACTATCTTTAGTTCCATGGGGTGGAACCCGGCACCGGAGACAGGTTCCACTGTTATCACAGTGTCATTGGGTACAACAACTTATATTTGTTGCCAATCACCAGGGATGCAGAAGGGAACACTGGCGGAACGTGATGCGATTGGACGAATCGAGATGACAATTGCAGCACGTAGATTGGAGGCAACGTGTGTGGCGGAGACCACATTAACCGATGGATCCCTGCCAATAAGGTGGTACATACATTTCATACGAAAAGCACAAAAAAGGAAAACTCTAAGACTATAACTACAGATAAAATTACGGTATATTACCAAGAACTTAGTCATGATGTACTAAAAATGTGCTACGGATAACGCAATTTTCATTGTAAATGTCGTAAAATACTTTAAAAAGTAGTTCTACGACTATCGTAATTGTTAATACCAGGAGGTAAAACAATATCTTACGTAACGTAAGTCATTAAAAGTGGTACAAAACATACATTGTGCTTTATTGTATTTCTAGATGTTTATGTAATCATTATTGAGCCACGTGATTGCTGCAGTAGACGCCAAATGTAGTTCTTGCGCTCCACCAGAAAAACAGCGTTTTGGACATTCACTAAGGATGTGGTCTATAGTCTGCCTTCCCGCTCCAAAATCACAAGTTGGAGAGTCAAACATACCCAATTTGTGCAGCAAACCCTATAGCACCTGTGACCAACCGTCAATTTATTTAAGCGTCTCTAGATTCATCTTACGATCTCCATGCCTTGGGGGTGTCCTCTGTTGAATCTAGGTATGAGCAGAGTTTATCACCACACAATGACTTAGACAACCTCATTCCATTTTTCTTTGATAGTCTGCTCTTTGCGCAGTTCATCATCCATCCAAATAGGACGGTGTGATTTAAGGCTTCTAGGGGGAAGGAAGTTAATCACCTCATAAATTGGGAGACAGTGTATATTAGTTTTTTCCCATTCCTTTTTCGCTATCAGAGTCGTCCTAATTCGAGGAGCGATGATGTTTGCTATAGCCGGCAGCCAGACAGTGGGGATGGGTTTTATATTTTCACTTATAGTCCTCATTCTTTCACAGGATAATGTCTAGTTCGAGTACTATCGCTGTTGGCGCACAGCACTCCGCTGCTAAATAACATAATGCTAGAGCAGCACTTCTAGGAGTTTTCCTATCTGCCCCATATGTCGTTCTTGCTAGCTTATGGGTGATATTGTTTCAGCTCTTAACTTTTTGGGCTGTTTTCTTCAAGTGTTGGTTGTAGGTTAGAGATCTAACTAGAACGTGGTTGTATGTCTGTTATAGCCGGGAGTACATTTTACTGGTAGAAACGGGTCCGCCTTGTTCTGGAAGGGATCTTGAATAGTCCGCGGTATGTTGAGTTTCTCAGGAACCGTTTCAACTCATTGTTGTGTGCGGTGTTTCTAGATGACACACCACCGCATCACCCCCACGATTACGTTTGCTAAGTCTATGTAAATGCGACCATCTAAATATTTTGGTCAGAGGTCGTAATAACACATAAACTACTTAAAAAGTTTGTTGCTCGTAATAGTCAACAACAATTAACGCAAACTGTATTTTTATTACTTTTTTCTTTTGATCGAAACCCCCCCCCCTTGACAATTCGTATTGGTACGCATATATTGGCACCGATTAGCATTAGTAGACTACATCTTTAAAAATTTCGTCGTTAAGACAAATCAACAATGACAAAAAAGTGTTTTTATTTTGTAGGGTGGTCAGGAAGTAACTGCCCCAGCCGTCTGGTAAAACGGGTACGAAAGTAATTAGGTATCGCACGGGTTAATGAAGGCTAGTTAATGCACATATAACCGCCAAACGCGCTTGTTCCAAAATACACCTTTCTGGATTTTTAGATACTAAGTATTTGAGCGCATACTTAATTCAGTTATTGGTTTTAATAGTTGAGATCAGCAAATTAATTTATAAATTGCATATTTATGAATAAGATCACTTTTGTAACTCATCATAATCGTATTCATAAATATCGTCCTTTAGGTCAATCTGATGATGATCGGTACGATGAAAACTGGCAATCGAATCAATTTGCGATCGAAGACAATTTAAATTTTATAAATTCAAAAACTTTGATTCGCAGCAATTTTCGTAATTCCAAATAGCACATTTTGTCGCAAACTGCTATGTACTGTATTTACAGAATGTGCTAAATGTCACATTAAAAAACCCAATGAGTTAAATGCGCAATGTCCACCATAAATTTACGACTTATTAACAAAGTGCATTTCAATGCCTCGGGGTGCGGGATAATGGATAAGTATCTAGGTAGCTTTGTATGGCTCCCCTCTACCGAGCACACTATTTATACTATATTCGCCTCATTTACATGCCCATACCTTTGTTTAAAGTCTTTTCTGTATTTCTGTTAGCAACGTCTTCGAAATCAGGAATTACTTCATAATCTCCATAATCTCTTCACATTACACACTACAGTAATCTACAAAGGCACTTTCACTTTAGGGTGTTAAAATTCTCTTCCACGATCGAGCTATTGTTATTTTGACATTGTTCCAAGTCTTACAAATACCGTGCATCTAACATGCTCGCGGATTTCAGAAACTGAGGATGTTGCAAGTTTTATTTTTGACAGCGAACATGTTGAGAATGTAGGAAATTCACATCTGATGATGAAATGGAAAACTGGTATTTCAGGGATGTCAAACGATGAGGTTTGGGCCCGCGCAGTCTTGTTGCAGTGGCCTACTGAGTCACATGCATTTTGATGATCAAAACAAACATTCCTTCTAAATATAACGGATTCCGTAATTTTTCAGAAATCGTCTTACCATGCACGGATGCTACGCATCCTGTTAATAGGTTTCTTGATATTTTTAAACAGCAGTCTCTCTTTGCTTGGTTTATTGGTCATACATTACCTTTTTCTACTAGTATACGTGACTCTGTCAAAAATATTTAGTACAGGTGTGCTAGTCTGCATTGCCACTGAAAAACACTACCAATCGTCCTTGTCCTAAATGCACTATCAGTAAATGTTTTGAATGTTCAGAAAGTTTCATATCATTTAGATGTCCACCTAATGGTTGTGCAACTTAATGCAGCGGTAATACACGTTTTCACCTTTACAAAAAAGAATTGTAAAAGAATTTTTCAATGTTTTGGCCACAATAATTGCGAATAAACTATTACATGTGCAGTACATATCAAGAATGTATTTCTTTAACTGAATTCGATTTATGGAAGTACTAAGTGACAAAAACCGAACGAATAGTCAGACATTACAAATGAGTTTAGTTATAAGAAACGAAATATAGGCGTTAAACGTAGACCTTTCCAAAGCGTATGCGTCATAAGGAACTCGGCTAAAAGATTGCATCATTTGATGAATCACGTTTAAAACTCCTGTTATTCTACATGGTTACAAACTAGATTCACGGTGAATCATAGGAGGAAATAAGGCTCTCTTCCACAGGTACAAACACTTTGTTTCTGGAAACCTTGTTTGTTTCACGCACGGTTCTTTCTACACGCTGTGCATGATACGCCAGCAAATTTAACATGAATGTATTCATGGATTTTTGGTTTTGTATAACAGCCACAAAACCAGGAGCGATGAGGAGTTAGTTGAACTATGTGAATCAGAGACGACAATCGAAAACAGAGGCAGGACGGCATGAAATGTAACTAATGTCAGTGCTGTGTACGGCTGTAAATGTTTCAACAACACAATATAAAACAAAAATAAAAGAAACGTTAGGCTTAAGTTAATGTACACCCAGTTTCTCTCTACGGAAACGACGCCAATCTTCAGACTAAAATACTAAACCCTGTGGCTAGAATTCATGCCTTTTATGACGATATCTTCGACCGTCCTGTCACAAATTAGTCCGCTGGTACATTTCTGATTGTTTTCGTCTAGTTCGTAGTTACTAGAGAGGAAGACAAAACTGCTTAATTTTCCATTGTTCTGATACGATCGCGTTATGTATGAGAAAAATAGTCTACTGTTTTATGATCTAAGTGAAATTTGTACTGAAGTCGTGTGCTTGAAATATCCCTCATTTTGTGGCACGTGGGTAGCGGTGGATCTTGCCATGCAGCTGCTGGAGCATTCGGTGCTGGTGATGTTTACTGCGAGGCAACTGTAACTATGAACGCAGAGTTGGCATTCATCACTACAGCGTTTTATTTCCCTTTCGCCTTCAGAGAGAATTCGGAGAACGAACAAAACTATGTCGCCGTCAGGCGCACGGTTTTATGTGCGCCAGAATAGAAAAGTTGCTTCGGTTTGGAATTCCAGGCAGTTGGGAGCTATAAGCGAACTTTCTCCTTTTTACTGTAACAATAAATACATATATAAAATTGATAAGGAATAAAACTTGCGGTATTAGAGCGATAGCGAATTCCAACGTTACTCCCGAAGTTCATAAATAAGATGAAACTATCATTAAGACGGCAAAATCTTATACAGCCCACAAACAGACTCAAAAGTTGTGCTCGCAAATTTTCACGAACAGAACTTGCACAATTTGTACTGTGATCATTTGAACAACTACGTGCACTGCAACAGCCATCCTCAGATAAATTGTCAATTTCTCACATATTAATAAAGTTTGGCGTAATAATATTGCACTTGATATTTCTTCAAGAAATCACAATTTTGTAATTTCCTACGGGCTACATTTGATCTAAATTGTGTTGAATTGATATTATGCCAATAAATATATCAATTGTATATTTGGCAATTTTTTTCGACTGGAACTATTTCAAAATGTGAACTGAGCTGAATGTATCATCAGGCTTTCGAATCATTGTATTTATTATCCTGCCATCTGTTACGACGCAGAATTTCATAGAAAACGTGTAGGCACTTTCAAGATGTCTGACTATGAAGGCAACAGCAGAAGTATACATTATTTTGTCACAAGCTGTGTTGCAGTGTTTTTAAGGCTACAGCTCCTCCCTCATTCGTTTATGCAAATGGTAGTCCCCGCCTAGGAATACACAATACACAATACGTAAAGTTACAATAACACACAGCACAAAGGTTGGGCGATACACAGACGTCTTAGGTCATTTGACTGCTGTGACAAGTTAGTCACATGGGTTCAGTTGCAAAAAATAATGTGGCAAATAAGGAAAATCAACGATCCCATAGACGGAGAAATGCTAAGAAAGGCTCAGAAACGATAAATGACAGTTCAGTCCGAAGATTTGGCTAAGCGATGTTTGGTCGTATCCAGTCTTAGACTATTTTGCGAGCGGCTATAGGTCAGTTCAAGTTTCATGGTGTAGTCTATTTTTTTACTTCAGATGACGGACGTGTCAGGTTCTAAGCTGAGAAGAGGCTAACTCGATTTTCAGTGCTATTGCCAGTGTGATTAAATGCTGAAAATTATACATAGTGTTGTGAAAAGTTATTTTATTCGTGGCAGCAACGTTAATCAATAGGTTTTTAAAACAGCAGCAACCAATTGCAATTAATGGGTTTTATCACCGCTTTCGAGCACTTAGTGGTTTCTTCAGACACACATTGGCACACTTACATGTTCAGTCTGAACAGGGTTGAACATGTGCTATACCTGTGTCGCTGAGCGATTTATGATGTATGGAGCTACATGGCGCTTCAAACCGAAGCTTAAATTTTAACACTTAAATGTTTAAATATTCTTAAAAAGTTGACTGATAGAAAATACACACAGAAAATATTCGAAATTCTAGCTGCTATTTTAAGTTCTGTAATATATTATTGAAACACACATTTCATGGCACTTTTGAATTATACACATTAGCCGTCATATGCACTGAATTACATCACTGCGAAAACGTGAAAATTTGTGCCGGACCGAGATTCGAACCTGGTCTTCTGCTTACTAGGCAAACGCGCTGACCTCTATTCCACAAGGATACAGTGATCATTGCGGCTGCACGGACTACTCAAGTACGTCTCTCGCCAGGACTAAATTGTCAGCTTATCCAAACGCGACTGACGTAATGCTCATTTTTCTCATCATCCTCATTCCTCGTAGCATTTGAAAGATCCCCGTATGAGGTGGAACGTGGCACGCATCTGCACCGAAAGGGGCACCGACCGACACGCATAAATTACGGATATTAACCCTTTAACTAAGGTGGACTTACACAGAAGTCCATTGTAATCGTACCTTGCAGATGATGGACTGCTGTAGTAGTCACCTGGGAAAGATATGATCCCTCAGGTTCAGACCACGGGAGGGTGAGTTACTTTCTCAGTCGATTTCCATATCAGTCCATCTCTGCGAGGCCACATTATGGTGAACTTGTAAAGAAGTCAGCAGTAGTGAAAGGAGTAAAAATTTGGAGGTTGATTGTTGATCGGTGGCAATATATGCAAAGGTTGCGGGTTCGATGCCCGCTCGAACATAGAATTTTCATGTCTATTTCCATTTCTTTCAGCTCTGCTAATGTTCTTGATATATAAATATTCCGCGTTGCACCGTGGTTCGTAATACACTTTCAGCTGTATGTCTCCCATATAACTGGCTGGCTAAGTAAACTGGAAGGTCAGAGGAAGGTATTGACATACCAACTCCTGTAAACAGTTCCGCAACGAGAGCCTGAAGATGTGCGAATGTAGCACCGAAACCGGACGCTTAATTAAAAAATCTAAACACAGCTGGTGGTGCTTTCTTTCAATCTTCACAATTCTCCGCTGTAGTCCCAGTCCGTTAATTATGGAAAAAAAAAATTAACTCCTGAAGACGTTGGGGGGTGATGCATTCTTCTCAGAATGAGTACATTTCCACTGATGATCTTTGGTGTATCAGACCTTTCCGCTCTGATTTGGCGCTACATCGATCAGAGTTTCTTGACTAATCAGAAATTCGGAAATTATTAATTTCAGAAATACACAAACCAACTACTCTTAACGATTTAGAATATAAATGTCACTGGCATGGAACCGTAATCGTTACATCCATGCGGTTGAGTGGCCGAGCGCCCTAAGATGTCTTGCTGTGGAGCGCGCTGTTGCTACCTGTCGGAGGTTCGAGTCTTCCCTCAGGCATGTGGGTTTTGTCTTTTCTTTTACAAACAGTTGCAAATTTTTGTCAGATCCGCAATAAAGTAAGCTTACTTTCAGGTTAATATCTAAGTACAGTCTGAAATTCCATATATTCTGAAATACAGCCAGATACGCCTTTGTCATGATAAAAATGGAAATATAATCCATGCCCGTTTGTCAAAGAAATTTTTGTCCTAATACCTTTCTACATACCTGTACCATCAGAGTCCGCCTCTGTAGTCTCGTGGACAGTGTGGTAGATTGCCGAGCAGGGGGGGCTCTGCGTTCGATTGCCGGTCGGGTTGGAGATTTTCTCCACTCGGGGACTGGGTGTTGTGATTTCACCATCGACGCGCAAGTCGTCCCAGTGGTGTCACCCTAAAGATTTGCACCAGGCAGGCCGAACACGATCCCGGTTGGGGTCTAATGGCCAAAAAGCAACACGGAATAATCATCATATACCATCAGCTATCACGACAAATCTGGAAAAAAGACAAAAAAGCTTTGATGGGACCGAATCTATCAATTATTTATTTATCGTATGGTTTTACACGGATACAACAATATATACAGAATTAAATGGAAATGTCCAAATTTAACTAGTTCAGAGCACTTTGTCACTTGATGTAAACTGTCACAATTAAATGCTCGCAGTGGACACTGTTTGACGATGTGCCCTATGGTTTGCTCCTCTGCCCCGCAGTCAGAAAATTGAAGGAAACACCACTTCATGTTGTAAGCACATCTCCCTTGACCAGTCCTGATGCGGTTCAGTCTCGACCAGGTTTGGCTTGGTAGATGTAATCCCACAACCTTCTTTGATAAATCTTGCACGACGTGGCCGTTGTGCGGTGGATTTTCGTTCAAGCTTCTTGCCACTTGGAGGTCACATCGAAGGAAGTGGTGCTTTCTGTGTCACACCAAGGAGGTTTTCGTGGTTTCAGACGACATGCTCGGGGATCCTGTAGAGCATCATACAAGGGAGAGTTCTTGTGAGCCTTGACATTCTTTATCAATTTTATCTTAGCTGCTGTCATCATCTTGGAGAGCAATGTTAGCCAGGACAGGTAACCACTGAATGGGCGTAGATCTGACAGTGCCAGTAATAATCCTCATGGCTTCATTGAGTTGTACGCCAATCTTTGTTGTGTGAGCGCTGTTTTCCCACACTTCCTCCCCGAAGATTGTGATCACTGCAATCGGGCGATCCCTGGGCAACGGTTAGTACCGGTTAATTCTTCCACCAAGGTGCTAATACACAACAACAAGTATGCAAGAAACCTATCAATTTCAACCAAGGACACGAATCCTAACACCCCTTTAACCTCAAGGCCACAACCAATTAACATGGAGACGAATTCTTTCTCCAATTCAAACATGTTATGATTTGGGTTTTCATCGTTGTTTTATCATTAATCAATACTCGCTTTTAACTGACATTTAATGTAGGAAAGGGAAGTGTCCGTACCAAATCTTGTCTTCAAATAGAACTCGTATACCTTCATGATTTACGCATCAACATGTCATCTGAAAAGTTATCGAAGCAACTGCAAAGACCAACACCAAGCCTCCCGTTTGAGTGAGGAATGCGTCAGGCACCAACGTCTACCACCACCTCCTAACAGACACACGCCTAGGACCAGTGGCTTAACTAGGACATGGCTTTGGGGGGGATAGACCTGATGAGGAGCAAACTTTGTCACTTTCCAGACAGACTACCATCTACGACTCCCATTGAAGAAACTAATTCACTACCATCCAATGAAAGCTTATGGTAAAACACCCCAAGTTTCCAATCTTTACCTTTACCAGATTGCTGTTATACAATTTTTATTTTTTATTAGGGGGGTTGTGGGGGGGGGTTCTATCCCCCTCATCCCCCCTCCCATAGTTACGCCACTGCCTAGGACATCACTGTGGTGTTCAAAGCAAAGCAATCTTAGAATCGTCGAGTGCTTAACCCCCTCAGAGCCCTTACCTTATAGTCGGTCTGGTTGTTACGTAGGGTTCAGGGAAGCCGCTGGCAGAGAAGTGTCCACGTTCCGTTTCCGGTCGAGTGTGCGGCCGGAATGCGAGCCAGCCTTGGCCCAGGTAACGGATGCACCGCCGGCCGATGGTGCCAGCACGGGGCAGCGCTCGACGCCCGGCCCCCCAACAGAAATAGTATTTGGCAAACCCGTCGCCAGCAGAGAGTGTCTGCTGCTCAGTCTATCGCGGCTCGCCGGCCGCTCCACGGCGGCGCCGCAAGCCATTCACTGCCGGTTTTTCGCCACCTCGTGGCGCCGGAAGAAAAAAGTAATAATTTAGCGCGTCGCTTGTTTCGTAAAGTGGGCGCGGCTATAAATAAAGACGCCGGAAGGGAAGGGCGGAGGAGGGAAGGGCAGGGTGGCTCGGCTCGGCGCGGATGCCCTGTTGCGTCCAGTGCGCCGGCGTCGCTGGTCCGTGGCGACTGCGCCGCCCCAGACATGCTGGTGGGCACCGAGGCGCCGGCGGCGGCGGCGGTGCGCCCGCCGCGCTACCGCAACCTCTTCAGGGGCGTCAAGAAGGACTTCCTCAAGAAGCAGGCCACCATCTACCTCGAAACCATGACCGTGAGTGCTGCCATGAGTGGCGTATTCTACCACGAGCACACACAGCGACTTGTCTCGCTTTTTAGTCCTCGTGTCACACGAGCTGTATGAGTGTAAGTTTCTACTTTTTGCCGAATAGTCACCAGTTGATTTATCTAAACCAGTGGCTCCCAAACCACATTTAAACCAGGGATCGCTTTAATTTCTTTATGGTGAGCGGATTCCACAAATTTCAAGAAAACAAAAGCTCTGTCGTGTTTTAGGAAGGAAGATTAGTATTTAAGCCCCCGGCGACAGCGTGGTCATTAGAGGGGGAGCTTACGCTCGGGTTGTTTGGGTAAGGAAATCGGCCGTGCCCTTTGAAAGGAACCATCCCGACATTTGCCTGGAGCGATTTAGGAAAATCACGCAAAACCTAAATCTGGATGGCCGGAGGTGGATTTGAACCACCATCCTTCCGAATGCGAGTCCAATGTGTTACCACTGCGCCACCTCCCTCGGGCGTGGCATGTTTTACGTCCCACTTAAAGTTTTCCTATAGCTTTATGATTTTTCAAACATTATTGACAAAAATAATAAAAATATAAGCAGTAAAAATCATGAACGATACGATTACGACTCTACCATTGTGATAATATCGAAGCGCACTCATCACGTAATATTCTCTGACTATTTTAAGAACAGCCAACATTATTTGATATTATAGTTGAGCTTGTACGAAGATACTTTTTTACCCATTTAATCCGTTATTTTAGTATCTCTTCCATATTTTCATTATCTTTTTCCGTTAAAATATTATCATGTGTCTTGATATTTTGTCCCCTTCAAGTCTAGTTTCTTTGCCTCTACTGATTTACATAAAATTGACAGTGTCAAATCGCCGTTACTTTTCCAAATATCTCTGAAACGGTGCATGTTATGGAAAAATATAACAGCAAAGTTGTAGAGAATTTTCTCCTCTACAATTCGTTCATTCAGTTTTCGTGTCATTTGAACAGTTACGCTGTCAAGACGATAGAAAAGGCCCACTTTTATTGTTACTACCGTAACCTAAAGCAATAAACTGTTTCCATCTAAGGAAAAAGAAAAAAAAAATCTTTACAGAAAATTTTTAACACATTCGTTTCACTCAAAAGTAACCTGCATTAAATTAAATATGATGAAAGCAATTAGTAGAAAATTAAATTCGGTTTTACAAGAATGTGATTTTGGAGCTTTCGTCTTATTTTCAAGATCGGTAAACCTAAGGTTAATACTGTTCGTCAACGCTACACGCTTATCACCACTTACTTTCAACCGATTCCTGGACTTGTTTCCAAGTAGAAACCCTTCTCCACCTACGTCTTGGAGAAAATTGTAAGGTAATGAAAGGCGATTTTCGGAATATTCTTGAATGATTTTTTTACTTACAATGACACTTGGCCGCATGGTCTAAAGCGTCATTTTACGGTCTGGGCAGCCATTCCCGCCGAAGGTTAGTCCTTCCTCGGGCACGGGTGTGTGTGTTGTCCTTAGGGTTGGTTAGTTTAAATAGTTTGTAAATCTAGGGACTGTTGAGCACAGCAGTTTGGTCCAATAGGAAATAATTCTTCTTCTACTACTACTACTATTAATAATAATAATAATAATAATCATAATAATAATAATAAACAAGAGAACTGCTTAGTCGAATGGATTCAACTGAGTTCTTACGGTTGCTATCATTTTGGATTTCAGTAAGTGTTCGCAACACTAGGAGAGAAATGTACATATTTCAAATGGCGACTATGTTATCGACTTCTTTCACAACCAGTGAAGTTGTCAAGTTGTCGTGGTCATACAATACGATTGACTGACCACATAACAAGAATTTAATAATTTAAAATGAACATTACTTTGAAAATTTTAATATGGGCCACAGGTTGGAACCACTGGTCTAGACAGACAGAAAACGGACTAGTAAACAATTAGGAATTAAATCAAACATATCTACATAATTCAAATACGTATCGCACCCCAACATGGAAAGATCACAAGTCCAAAAACAGCAATTTTCAGTTTATCACTAAAAATATTTAAGAGTCCAAACGTGTACGAAAACTGTCATCTCCTCATCGTTCTTCCGCTTGGGACAATAGTATCAGGTTCGTTGTAAGCTAGTTCATGATTCGTCATGACAAGAACAGCGTCACTTTTCTCAGGTATTAAATTTTCGAGTTGTTATAATTCTTGTCAGAGTGCGATCTTGTTATATTATTGATTTCCTAATCTTTTACTATACCGTAACCGTTTTCTAGTTTTTAAATACATTTGATGACTTGGCAAGTCGGTAATAAAACCATTTTTCTGACATGGGGCTCAAACGAATAGCAAATATTTTCACAATTTAGCTGATTTATTAATAACCAGACCCATTTCTCGGAACATTTTGAGCTCGTATTCTGTTCTAGTTAGGAAATCCCTGTCGACAATATCACGAAAGATGCATTTAATTCCTATAAGCCGAAAGGTTATTATTTTATTACAAATTCGTTTTATACTTCGTTAATCACTTTTTTCGCTTACATATGAAATAGGGAATTCTGCGAAAACCAATAAACTGCTGACAGCTTATAAATATCCTTTTTAGGTACATAACAGTTCTAAATTTTGAACTGTCCTGTTTCGTACAGTGAATGGAATTGACGCAAAATTCATGTGTGACACCACTTTACTTAGCCAACACAACGCCCATCATATAGTTAGCTAAATACTACTGAAAGGGAAGAAACCGCTGCGAAAGAAAACTTTTACGTAACTTTATTTAATTAATTTTAACTCTGTATGCTCAGTTGCAATAAATAGATATAAATACTACAACTACTTGAAAAAAAAAAAAAAAAAAAACACCACCTGCAGAAACCTCGCTGATTACTATGGGATTAACCACTTTTTTTTGTAGTTTTAAAACACTTATGGTATACAAATGGAAGTGACACCTACGAAAGACACTTGAAAATTGGTATAGACGCTCTTAAACACCTTTGTTCTGGAATGTTCGTCAAGTAAATAATAGCAACATTTGACTGTGATCTTGTATTTATACTTTCCACTCGAACTCAACCGTTTCAACTTCTTAGGCAATTTTTATTTAAACATCGCGGTTGGTTAAATTGATTTGAGCTTGTAGGATCACTGCTACGAAACAGGACAAGAAAGGGTCTTCCTTAAATCAGAATTATTTTAATTTCATGACACGAGCCACAAAGAATTTTTTTTAATTATCTATTTGCCTGGGGATTAAACATTGTTTTGTAGTAATATTTTATTACCTTCATTGTTTTCTGACGATTTCTTATAGAAATACATGTTCCTTGTTTGTTTCGTAATGTATGCTAGACGAAAACAGTGTTTCGCATCGGGATTCAAACCTGGGATCTTTTCCTTTCGCACACAAACATTCTACCGACTGAGCTATCCTGATACCATCCTTGCAGCTTCCGAACTGCCAATACCTCTCCTGTTACGTTCCAAACTTTGGTCCCAGGTACGAATCCCAATCTGCCTCAGTTTTAATCTGTCAAGAAGTTTTCATAACAGCGTACCCTCTACTGTTGAGTGAAAATACTCTGTTTCGCTCTTGTAATAGACCTCGGTTCACCATCTCGGAGTCTGGCATTGATTTTATGTTTTTAACCAAGACTTGATGCCTAGTGACGTTTTATTTATTTTTATTGTGTGACATGCATGCCAGTATGCATAAGGAGGCATATAATGAAACTGTTTAATCAGTCTGTCTTGTTCTCTTCCGTGAAGATGGTTTATAACCGAAACCAGTCGAAGTTTAGAAAAATAATAAACAGCTGATGGTTTACAGTATACATTTCCTCAAATATCTTACAGCTGTTGAACCTCATCTCAATAAAAATGTACAAATAAGTCCATGGTACAGCAACAGGCAGCCATATAGCACCATCCTATACCAAGCTATTCATGAGTCATCTACAGAAATCCTTTTCAACCACTCAGAATCTCTAAGTCCTCAGCTGGTTCAGATTCACTGATATCTGATTAACATGTTCAGGATGGCTCACACCAGTGGAACATGAAGGCAAGTTGGTCCTTGCACCCGAGTGGTGTGCACTGTTCTGAACATGTTAAGCTCGATTGAAAGTAAGAACACAGTCATTCCTTAATAACCTCAACAACATTTTCACTTACTCTTTCACTTGGATCTCCTCAACCTAACATGCCACCTTTCTCAATGTTGACCTTTACCTCAAGGACGGCTACATCAGTAGCTATGTCCATACAGAATCTAACAACCACTAATAATACTACTGCTTCAACAGCTGCCATCCATTCCATACTAGGTCCTTTCCATATAGGCTAGCCATCCAGGGTCATCACATCTGTGGTGACCAGAAGTCTTTCTCTAAATATCCCAGGGGTCTCACTAAGGCTTTTACACACCTTCCTAATGAATGCTCTTTGGACCAAAATCTGTATTTAAAATGATTATATATATAAGAAAAAACAGATGACTTACCCATAGGACGGGCTCATCGACACACAAATAAAATCGCGCACACACACACACAGAAGCTTTCGCAACCGTTGGTCGCTTCTTCAGGAAAAGTTTCCCACCAGGAAAGTTTCCTTCTATAATTTATATATATTCATTTTTTGGCTCTTCAATGTAGTATAAATTCATAAGAAACTGGAAAGTAATAACTTATTATTTCAGAATACTCTCTCTGAAGTTAACTGATCTGAAAATGAGAAAAAGTGCCTTGCTGGAGCCACCAAGAAGTATGATGTGATAGTGACGTACAAAAGCAGACAGACAAAAGGATGCTGATTGTATTTGAAGGTGTTCTATGCAAAACAAAGCAGATGAATGAAAACGCATTGCTGATAAAGAGAGGGTAGATTCAGTATTGCTGAAAACTGCAGAATCCTTGATAGAGAAATAATTGAGCAAAAGAGAATTCACACAAGAAAAATAACTTTTTATAAGAGGAACTGTGATCCAATGGAGCAGAAATAATTGCTCATCATTCCAAGTCTGCCATGGACAGCTGTCATGAAGTTTTTCCGTGATACTCTAACATCTGGTCAGTTGGAATTTATGAAGACTCTTGACAGAATCAGATGCAGCTATGACTGGATGACTGGTGAGGTCTCTACTGACTTGTTACACACATGTGAGCCACTGAAGGAAATCCATAGATTGAAACATGTACCACAATTACCTCCTGGGTATCTACTACCAATTCTGCTTGTACAAGACACCTGATCACCAGGACTGAAGAAGCACAACAGCTGGCATCCGTACCAACCTGGACACCCAGGAGGGGGGCAGGGAGCACTATAATACCAAGTGCCAGTTAGTGAGATTCAGTTAAGGAGACTGTCTGAATTTTAAGAGTACATGCTACTCCTCTGGATGCAGCTGATATAATATCATTTGCAGCCAATTTTGGTCTACCCGTAGGATATATGGCACAGAGCCTTATTGCAAGAAAAACCAAGATATGCTCCTGGGGTTTAAATGTGGATTCCAGGGTGGCCGTATCAGACCTTTTGTGGGTGTTCTTGTGCTGTTATCATTTTGAAACACCACAGAACATTTGGGTGTTAAAACACCAAGGTGAAGATAGTTGCTAGCAACTCGGCATACGACAAATCCTTTAAAGTCCCTACCAGAACACTACAGCACCCATTCCATGTCAGGAAAAAGCAACTGAGATCACAGTACAAACACCACTTCCTTGTACCACATCTTCTTGACATGCGTGGCTGTAGCTCTCCCTCCCTCCCATGTTGAATTTAGCTGCGATTTGTTGCACTTTGGCCATTCGCTGTCAGGGGTTCGAGCGCCCCCTCGAGCATGGGTGTGTTATGTTGTTCTTAGATTAGTTTTACTTAGTTTAAGTAGTTTGTAAACTAGGGACTAATAACCAACAGTTAAGTCCCATAGTTTTACAAACATTTGAACATTTGTTGCACTGTTGCCCTTCTCTCACTATTGATGTTACCGGTCACATCAAGGATGGTTGGATAGCCAATAGGTTGTTGTTGACATTCTTATTCAACCATTTATGGTACACCAGGGAAGCGGTTAAGTGTCAAAGCTGAATTCCTGCACCACCGAAGAAATACAAATCTCCATCTGTTAAGAACCGACTACCATAACCCATTTTAAGGGCATTAGGTCACAAAGATGTTGCATGTTACACAAATCTGGTGCACAATTACATCTTGAAAGGTCTCCTATATAACTGCAACTTGTGCAGGAGTAGTGTGGCCCACAAACACTTGCCCCACTTATGTCTCTTTATCCTATGGCATTTAATAAGTCAGTGTAGTCATCTCAAATTAATTTCTGAAACAGGCGGTTGATTTTTCTGCACAAAAGGTGGCAGGTACATAGCCAACTGAGTTGCATACAATGTGGTATAGTGAGTAGCATCACTGGCTAGTGTATTGTGGGTCACTAGTTCCTACCCAACTACCAGGAACGTAGATAGTTTTCCTCTTGGGGGGGGGGGGGGAGTGGGGTCAGAGCCAGAGTTATACTGAGGTGCCCTCGTGCAGTCGAAGGTGGCAAAGTGGCAAAGCTGTGACCACCCCCCCCCACCCCCCATAAAAAAAACTTTCAATTTTTTCTATTAATTTAAAAATTATAATATGACCAATTATTGCAGTTTTTTGGATGACCACAGATGTAAAAATACTTTGAGAACTGCTCTTTTTGAGGCATAATTTTGTACAAATGTCATATATTATGGAAAGGCCACTCTTTGGAAAAATTTCCGAAATGAAATATTAATCAAAAGCAAAATTATATATTTATATATAGCAAACTATTGGATGGTTTTGTGGTTTCCTCCTTTCCCCACACAGTACACCCTGTGTGCAAGGAATTATATACCTGTAATTGAGTAATGAAACATTTTCCTATCGTTTATAGACATTATTCTATACATTACAGTACTTATAAAGTGACATTTCCACCCTTCAAATGGTTTTACCACAGCAAGTCTGTCTTCTGGAGTATCATGATTATTTCTAATGCATTTAGACAACCACTAGCGCCAGGTTATTTATGATTTATGTCAGTGGTAAAGCCCCTAAATCTTAATATTGAATGGATGATACAAAGTTACAATTACTGTCATGGAAGGTTGGTTACAATGATTTAGTAGCACTTCACTCTTCAAAAATATAAGTAAAAAAAATTATCGTGAAATACCACTTCAGGTGATCTTGACAAACAACATAATCTCAATACTCCAGTTTCTTGACCAAACGGCTGAAACTTCCACAAGCTCATGTAAAGAAACACACGCTCAGAGACAGGTGAGTAACCTCCATCACCCAGCCACTGGGTATTGCTATGCCCTTGGAAATAGGTCCAAATTGTGTACAGCATAAGCCTTTAGGATTTTGGTAATTATTATTTTTTAAGCTACGTTTCTTTTATTTCATGTTTTACTGATATCAGAGGTCACGGATCATCTCTGCAATTTTCGATAGAACTTGATACACGCTGTAGGTGGTAAATTAAGCATTGACTGCAGTGGAGCATGATATGCGGTGGGAAGGAGAACTAATACACCACGCTGACGAGGGATGTAAGAGGGAGAATGTAATCTGTCTGCTATACAATGCTGTCACTTAAGGCATGTGTGCATGCAGATAGTCAGAATCTGTGGTCTAAATTGTACACAGAAGTAATAAGGTTGTGATGTCATACATTTGTTCTTGTTTAATCACACTTGTTAAAAATATATATATTTGTCTGTGTCACATACAAGTACGCTGCCCTACTGTAGTAATAAAATTAGGTCACTGAAGTTGGTAGCAGTAGTAAGCATAAGGCACAGTGGTCTTCCTTACATGCTAGGTAAGCCTTGTGTGATACTTTAAATAGTCTGTGGAGTATGTTTCTGGCTGGAATTCAACAATACTTTTTTTCCTTTCTTTTTTCTTTTCTTTTGCAAAGATTTACTGTGGTGAAAGTTGTGTACAACGACACTTGCCTTGGCCACTTGGCCATCCAATAAGACATTCGAGACAGTGTCCTGACAAAAAGTAAGAAGCCAAAGCTCAATTAAGCATCGATTACAACTTACCGACACGCTGGTACCTCTCTTTATTGGCAAAATTTTCAGTCTCTCATATTCACTGCAGAAATTATTGTAATTTTTTATTTTTATTGTAGCATGAATGACAGAAAAAAAGGAAATTTGTTTTCTTTAAGCCTCTGCTAATTTGATATTTGTGGTGTCTCAAATATACTATAAGAAAATAGCAACATTTTCTCTCCAGAAATTGTTTTGCTGCTATCTGTTTAATGGCATTTGTAACAAATGTTCTTTCACTGTTGTACTTAGTTGATCTGTGGTGAATAGAATTCAGAAGTAGATTGTGCAATACAATATTATAAACAAACAAATTGCAAAATTGTTAGTGATTTTTTCATATTTCTCTAATCACATTCCTTTACTTTGTTTACCAGATAGAAGAGCTTTACTCAGAAATCCTCTATGAACTACTTCATACTGTGGGCTCTGATGTCACAAGTGACGAGAGAGATGCACTGCTAAGTTACTTGCAAGAAGCTTTCAAATTAGATAATGAGAGACACTCTAATCTTTTAGAGAGAGCACAATCGAAAGAGGTGAGTAAAAGATTAAAGAAAATTCAGTAATTGAATAATTAGAACAATTGGCAGTGCATATCATTTATTTATCGTTTGATTTGTTTTATACTTTCAGGCACCAAACATTTTACTAAATGTTGAGGTAATTGAAGCTAAGGATTTAGCACCAAAGGATGCAAATGGTAAGTGCAAATATCAGGAATTCGCCTATACCTAACCTCCTTAAGGCTACGCAACAGATGACTTTAAGTCAAAGTTAGTTTAGGTATAGATTAAACAAGGTGGTTTTTTTTCTTAGTACGTGAGGGCGCATAGCACCCAAATCTGCAGTTCAGAAACACTATATCGAACATTCAATATATATCGATGGCAATGCCATTTCCTTCGATGTACACGGATTCTACCAAATTACCAACACACATATGAAGAAATGGTTGATATATTGATTCATCAGTTCCCAATACTTCCCTCGCAGTTTTGTAGTACTGGAATGTTATAGAAAATGTGTTGGAAGTGTCAGTGAGTTACTGTGTTATCTATTGACAGTTATGAAGAATTTAAAAATCCTGGCATGAAGTGTATTATTACCTAGCATCAGGTTAATGATTAAATGGAATCTATTTTTCTTACTTTATTGTTAAATATTGTAGTTTTCTTGTTCTATATATTCATGTGATTTTCAGTTAACTAATGTTAATTTCTCACATTTTGATTTAAGAATAACAAAAATCATGGATAATTCTTAAATGGTTTGATGCAGGCCACTGTAAGTCAGTGAATTATTGCGGTTTTTCACAGCAGAGTAGTCATCTATTGTCTGCCTTTTCCTCTTGTGTTTCATTCTATAAGGCCTAGTGTTTAGAACATTTTGTAAGCTGTTAATATTTCAACTTAATGAAGAAAATAATAAAGTAAATGAATTCAGATACATAACTCAAAATAAATATAAGTTAATTTATATGCAATAAAGTAGAAATAAACAGAGCAAGTAAGAGTGCCTTAGGCAACCTGTACATAATTTCAGACCTTAGTAAAAACTTTCATTGTTATTTAAATTTCCTGTATTTTACACTGGTGCTATTGGATAGTCTTTGATTTCACTCCCTACAGTCTATCCATTCAATGCATTTAATTAATTTCAAAATTGTAATAGTCTGTTAATCCTGTGACAAATATAAAAATAAGGGAGGTAGTTAATGAACATTTTAAAATATATTGCTGTTCAGTAGTTAAACTAAAATATTCCACTCAAGAGTTAATAAAAAGTTGAAGATTTAGTTAGACGACACTGATAATGAAACTTTTTGTTTTTCTTAGGTCTCTGTGACCCATTCTGCACGTTGTATTTAAATTCGGCCAACACTGCTCGCTACAATACTTCAGTGAAGTCTGAAACACTGTCTCCTATTTGGGAAGAGCATTTCTCCCTGTAAGTAGTCACATAGGAATAAACAGAACTACTGTTTAGAGAAAATTTCAATCTGATAAAATTCATATAATTTTTCACTTCTATTAAAACAGATATGGCATGAAATTAGCATCTTGCTAGAAAAAATGAAGTCTTATCATTTTTCCTTCTATTTTTCAGGCCAGTAGAAAATCCTTCTGAAGATATTTTATTTGTAGAAGTTTGGTAAGTCTACTATTCATCAATTGTAAACAGTTATGAAATTAGTTAACAGAATCGATGAACACTGAGATGTAGGAAGCACATAAAATAGACAATCACATTCATAGAACATAAAATTTTGGCCATGGTATTCATAAGAAAAGGAACAAATACATTCACATAATCACCCAGACCTAAATGAGCACAGATGACCTCTCTCTGGAGTGGCTAGAGATGGTCATCTTGTCTGCTTGTGCTTGAATTATGAGTAATTGTGTGAACATATGTGTTTCTTTTTCTGACGAAGGCTATGGTCAAAAATTAAAGTTGAGTGAATGCGACTGCCTATTTTATTTCCCTGCCTGTCACTCGGTGACCATCTGAATGGTGAGTTATCTATCTTCTATTATTGACATTTCAACCTGGGTTTTTCATTGTTCAGTTTTTACCTGACAAAGTAATTTTTGTTCCTTACTTCCAGGGATTTTGACCCAGCAGAGACAGTTAGAGAGAAAATGGGTAAAATTGGTGAAGTGAAAGGTGTGAAAGGATTACGTAAATTAATGAAGGAGATAGCAGTAACAGCATCTACTGGGAAACATGATAATGAATTGGTTGGCAGTGTCCAGATTCCATTAAGAGTGAGTATGAAACTACACTTGTATAAAGTTGCATACTGAGAAGGGTTTAACAGTTCACAACTCATAACACTTGTAAACTGGAGGAGTATCTGAAGTACAATTGCTTATGCAATTGATTTTTGAACTGTAAATTTAAGCAGGTTGTACTGCAGTAATACCATTTAACTGAAGATTTTTTCCCTTTTGTGGACCCAGTTGGAAATCTAAGCAGTTGACAAGTATTTCTTTTTCTATAAATGGAGAAAAAAGATCAACACTGACATGTAATAATACATCTCTTAAAAAGCTGCTGTTACTAAATAATTTTATAATGTGAATAGAAGTAAATGTTCATCATGTAAAACCAGAGGACAAATGTGTGTCATTGAAAAGCTATAATTCAAAATGACATTGACTATGCTCTGTAGTACTAAATACAAGGGTTGGAACTATTTATTCACAGCAGATGCGAAAGTGTTTTGCACCTGTTACTGTCCTTCAAAGTAGTCACCAGCGTTGTGTAGAACCCATTGCCAGTGATATGGAAGGCGTAGTTTACCATTAGCAGAGACTGTTCTGTTAATGGTGTGAATGGAGTAGTCTACTGCCTATCAAATCTCTGGAACAGTTCTGAAGTGAATGCCATAAAGTGCTTCCTTCATCTTCGGAATCAAATCAGTCACAAGGACTTACATCTGGGGAGTATGGTGGATGGTACAGTACTTCCCAGTCCCAATTACTGAAAAGAGCAGCCAAAACTTGCCCTGTATGTGCCCGCACATTGCATGCAAAATGATGGGTGGGTTGTGCAAAAAGTGTTGCTGCTGCTTTCTCAAAGCTGGTCGCAGGTGATGCTCCAAAAACGAAAAGTAGTACTGTGCATTGACAGTCTACCATGGAGGAATGTAATGCGTTAGGATAACACCATCACAGTCGTACATGAGAATCACCATAACTTTTACCATACTGGGGCTCTGACACACTTTTGACTTTCGTATCGACCCATAATGTTGTCATTCAATGGATTGGCGTTTCAGCTTTGCCTCATATGATGTGGCCAGTGTTTCATCCAGTGTCAAGATATGGCATAAGAAAGCCTCTCCTTTGCAGTCATAGCACTCAAAGGGCATCTGAGCACCATCAAAATGCAGCCATTTCTGCATTTCCATCAATTCATGTGGAATCCATTGTGATGCAATTTTTCACTTGTGTAGGTGTTCCTTCAAAATGCGAAGCACAGTCATATGCACTAATCCGGTTTCATAGATGAGCTCACAATTCATCTGGTATCAATTACTTTGCACTAACAAGGCAACAGTAAGCACTACACCTTCAGAGATGCTAGAATGACCTGTCCCCGATGCATGTATGCCAGTTTGCCAACCTTTGTTGAAGGCTTTTACCCACTTTTTGCCACTGTTCTGTATGGCAATGACGCCTCTTGCACCCAAGATCTTGATGACACATTCAATCTTGATCCAACTCCATTGTTCGTGTTTCAAAAACATAGTAACACTATTATGTTACACTGCTCGCTCACAAGTGACAGTTTCCCTGATTTTGTGCATGCCAATGACGTGGAACGGGTGAGTTCATTTGCTTGGAGGGTAAGGTAGGTATGTCAACAATGTTTACTATCAATGACAATAGTAGAGTCCATTGCATAGTGTCACTATGTAAGTTCCAACCCTCGTACAGTGCCGAACATCTACGGCAGATGCTGAAAGAGAGACATTCTGCACCACTGTGAGGGCTTCTGTCAAAGTTAAGATACATTTCTTGAACAGTCAACTAGTACACTGCTTCCTCCTGTATACATCTCGCAACAATCATTTTATCTGTGAACCACACAATTGGAACAGGAGGATGCAACAATGATACACAAACTACCTTCCGTCACACACTACAAGGTGGTTTGCATAGTTTTGATGTATATATAGGTGTTGAATTTTACCCAGCAGTAAATTCCTGGTTCACTAAAGTAAAAATGTCAGTCTACCTAATATTTGTTATCGATTTTCTTCTTTAATTCATGATAATATTCTAGTTTGTTTCCATAAACTTAGATTTGTATTCCTTGTTGCCCTTGAATATCTTTAGTTGCCACATATTCACAGGTTGTAAATAGTATAAAACTTTTTCTGGGAAGCTTCTATGATAATAAATTCCAGGCTATGTTAAAACTTCAGTTGTGGGGTCATCAGAAAAGACGCCTTTGTAACAGATCACTTTTTAATTACTGCTTAAGGTAATTGTTGTGCAGAATGAAACTACTTTGGTGCCCAAAATTAACCTACAAACTATTTCCCTTCCTGTGTTGAATTCACAATATAATCATGCATACTGTCAACAAAAGTCTATACAATTGTGTTATATGTGAAAAATGATATTTAAGTCTGTGAGAAGCATGCCAACAATGACATTAGGACATCTAAGAAACAGGGTATTGCTCACTGTGTAATCGTGCATCCATCATTACTGTGAACACATTCACAGATGGTACAGTGAAGATACCTACCACACCCTACACGGTGGAGTGCCTTGGGAAGAATGGAAGCAGGACAAAGCAATATGACCCAATTGCTTAATGAGAATCATTTTGTTGTTTCTTGGATGTAGACTGAAACTGAATTTCAAAGACTAGGACAGGGCCAACAGCATATGACATCAGAATATACTGTTGTTTTGCTGTAAGAGCATGTTGGTACTGCTATAGTAATGCATAGACTGATATCTCATATTGCAGTGTCCACTGGAATAGTTCTATCAGGGCAAACAGTCTCCAGATGGCTTCAGCAGAGTGGCCTTTACTTTTGTAGACCTGGTATATGCATACCACTGAGCTGTCTTCACCAGAAGGGAACATCTCAGGTGCAGTTATCAATGGTAAAACAGTGACTTACTGTCTCCACAATTTGAATTACACTAGTGAGACAGGTTGCATTGCATCAGTATCCACCACTCACACTCAAATAATCTTGTACTTGTGAGCAGCTCTGCAGTAAGAATGGATGTTACTGTCTCAACATGAATTTACATCATTTGCCTTATGCACTGTCATTGTTAGGTCTGTATTGCTCCCAGAAGTGGTCACTCTCCATACTGAGCTCATTATCCAGTTGTTGCATTGTGGATGGAAATATGTCAAGTTGGAAAAACTGAAGAAAACATTCTTATGTACTGTTTTACAAGTTGCAGTTGTTTTCATTCTGTACTTTTTACTTTGTCACCTATTTATACTCTTCTATAGCAAAATAAATCAATATGTGTGGAATTTCTTTTTGTTTCTTTAATTTTGGACAGCAGTATAGTTATACCTGATGTAAACTAATGACAATAGCATTAACTTATTTTAGACTGCTACTGTTGTTTTAGAAACATCATCAAAAGAATTTAAGTATGTGCATAAAATATTTTGGGTATCTAAGATTATATTTTTGATGTTACAGAACATTCCATCATCTGGACAAATGTATTGGTGTAGCTTGGAAAAGAAAAATAAAGGAAAAAAGCAGGGTGACATAAAAATTAAATTAAGCTTTGGTGCTGAGAAGAACCCAATGGTAGCACTTCAAGAACATAGGCATTTATTAAGATTATTACTGCTGCATGATTTAGAAGAAGCAAAGGTTTGTTACATATCAAAGAATAATAGAATAAGAAATTACTTTAACAAATATTTTTACAATGGATCTATAATTTTCAGAAAATCATCAAAGTTCTAAACATTTTGTTCAGTAAGAAGCATGTTCTAAGATCGGATGAAGCAGATGGAGCAATGTTATCAAGAGTATGTGAAAAATTTTGTTTTGTGTTGGCTTCTGTTCTGCAGGATTTCTGTGAGGTGGTGGAGTTTTCCTCAATGGCTCAAATGTTGTGGGGAATTTTAATCATTATCGTATTAACTAGTAATTGCAGTAGCTTCACTTAGACATTTTTATTTAGAATATATTAAGAGGTACTTAATGTAATTGTTCTGAATCTTTACTAAGTAATTCAGCATCATAGGAAACTATGAACAAGAGAAAGTAGTGGAACAAACTATCCAATGATCTCTACACTAATTACATTTGTAACTGCAGCTGTCTAAATGAGCCAAATTAAGACACTCATAACCTCATTTCTTGCCTGAATGTAGTATGGTAGGTACAAAGTATTAAAATACACAATTCTAAAACAAGAAAAACCACTTCAAACTAGTGCAAATGAAATTCAATAGTTCTGCTGTACAATTCAGAAATTCGCTATGATCTGATCATTGACAGCCTGGTAAGAAAATTGTTTATTCTTTTGGTCTATCTTGAAACAGGGATACATGCAAAAGGTGAGAAATAATGGATTTTAGAGGATAGTATTACTGATGCTTTTCAGTTGTGGTATATACAGAGTAAAGGTGCACTGCAACACACATGATAATTAGGTAGCACAAATGAACGAAACTGAATATTGTCAAATTTATGGTTTACCTAACCATGTGGGTATTTTAAAATGAAATAATATGGTGGGTTATACTGAACAAATGCCATATGAGTACATGTTGCTAAGATCTGTCCACAATAAAGTGAAGGATCCTGTTAATAGTACACACTAAAACACATAAGAGTAGATTATCCATGCCATAGGTTAGTCCTTCCAAGACTTTGACATATATGGCCATGTTGATATGTTGATAGTATGTGACACCTTCCACCTGTGTAGAAGGAAGGTGATTGAAATATAGGGCAGTTATATTGTGGATATGTAATATGGTGAACATCTGTCTAGTACAAATTGTGTGTTGCCATAGTTTTTACTGAAACCATCTAATTTCATTATTCATAATTGAAATGTAATGTAATTTGTAGCCATAATAGAATCTTTAGTTTTGTTCTGGGTGTAGTTGTAGGTGTATTTAAAATGCATTTAGCTTTTCTTTTATATCATGTTGCCAGAGCACATGTAGGATCTCATGATTTGGAAACAATGTTATACAAACTAGTTAGTAATCAACTAACACACAGTTTTCCATCAATGTGCTAACGATTTTGTGTACTGTAGAATTAAAGTATTAAGCTTATATTTGTTTATATTTTATACTGTTGTGTAAACTTTGATAAATATAAAGAATTTTAGCTTATTAAGTCAATTATGAATGTATTTGCTTGCTTTAAAGACAAAATATGAAAACAGACAACACTATTTTTGTCAGTATCAAGTTTTCCCTAAGTTTGTGTTTAATGTATGTTCTGATCAGAATGTTTCACACAAATACTAATTTTGCAAACTGAAATTATTCTAGGCACAACCATATCAGTGGAGTGGTGCATTCCAAGAGAAAGCAGAGACTATTCTCACACAGCATGTGGTACAGTGTGGCCTGTCACCTGCAGATGTGGCACTGGCCCAATGGTCTGAATTTATAACTGTCCACAGTGACCATCACCTCAACTTCAAATTATTTGCAGTTATTCTAGAGAAACTCATGAAACCAATCCAGGGTGAAATTATATCAGGGGATAATGTAAGTTATCCACGGGAACAGAAGTAATACATGAATTTATTTTAAAATTAAGTAAATTGTAAAATTACAAAATCAATCAATTTCTGCCCCATAAATAATGATTTCCAATATTTGTTAGCATTCTCTCTTACATAAAATGCAGTTTTGTTGTTGTTGTATATCATGGTGTAACATTATAATTTGTTTCTTCTTTTCCTTCAGGCCAAATTGTTCTGGGATTCCACGAAAAAGTTATTACCATCTTGCCTTAATGCCATAAGAAAAATACGCAAGCTGACACCAAGTGACAAGAATACATTAAATCAACTATCTTCTGTGCTTAGGTAAAAATGTCACACTAAAATACTTCCAGAAGTTTTACTATGTAAAATAACACCTGTCAACTGAAATCAATGTTGTATTCTCTTTCAATACTATTAGAAAACTTGTAAAAATTATAAAGAAGTATTAAACATATGTTGAAAGAAAGTTATTGAGAAATTATATAATATTCTTGTCACAACATTGTGATTCAATGTTTGGCCTTACTCAGGGAATCAATTTTAATGCTGAAATTTTGGTTTGGTAGAATCTGGTAAGAATCATATGGTACCAACGGCCAAATCTTTACTATTTCAGTGATAATAGCTCCAAACCTTGTTTTCTGTGGCCTGTCATGTGTGAGCTGTACACAATGATGTAAAATGTGTTCACATCCATCTGCACAGAATATGCTATAAGGGTACCACATGTTACTCACAAAAAACACACACACACTGTAACACTATTTCCTCTGTACTTCACTGTTGCATTAAACACAATGACAGATAGTTTTCTCCAGGCATTCACCAAGCCCAAACCTCACTGTTGGATTTCCACGGAGTATATTGTGATACATCATGCAAAATTACTTGTTACCATTCAGTAGACGGGTGTCAGGTTTCATGCATTGCGTAACACGAACTACATAAATATATGGTATATTAGGGGTCACTTGATCATGGCATCTCATATTTTTAACTATCTAAGTTGAGGTACTGTGTTAACTGGACTTCTGGTAGCATTTTGGAACTGGAGTGGTTCCTTAAACTAAAGTTTTTATTTATTTTACAACCAGTCTTTGCAGTTCTTAATGGTTTCTGTAAATCAGAATGCTATGTCTATCTGTTCTTGATTTAGATTTGGTTTTTCTTACACAACTCCATTTGGCATTTCTCTGATGGATTTGTGACCTAGGTGAAAACACATTAAAGGTTTGTGTTCAAAGCCACTGAGCTCTACTGATGAATACTTTGTTGTTGTTGTTTCTCTGCTGAAACAGCAATACTCTTGACCTGCTTTTGACAGGGCGACTTGAATCCAGCAGTTAGATTTGCATTATAAAGTTGGGTTTGAATTCTATTGATCGGATAGTGGATGAAAAAACATGTTATCCAAACAGATTGCCCAGAGGAGTTTGAAGAGTTCATAAGGCATCTTTAAATCTAGAAAGTAAAAAACCATTTCTCTTTTTTGTCCTTCCTTTCAGTTTGTATTTGTGTGTATCTTAATGGCTCGTTATTTGCTGCATTTTTTCTTTCTTTTTTCTTCAAATCTTCACCCATCCTTCTTGACACATTTTTTACAAACAGAATATGTCCTAGACTAATATATATACAGAGCACAGAAACTCTTGGCTATCTCTTATAATGTATTATTTTTTATTTTTCATTTATTTATTTATTTATTTATTTATAATCTTGGAGGAGAGCTAAGTTTGTTAAAGCATCTCTTTCAGAATAAAGTTCATGGACATTGGTTAATAGCCATTCATGATTTGAGGTCTATTCCTTTAAAATGTTCAGGCTGCAAAATGTAAAAATTAATGTCAAAATCCTATTAGTAGTTTATTTATTGCTATGAAACTAAATAATGAGGTTCCCTCAGAGTGATTAATGCATACAAATTGGACTAACTTTCATATACTTTTGCCATGTGATGATACTTCACCTAAATTATGTGGTATTTTTCAATGCCATTTAACTTAGTTTTCATAAATAAAATTCATTCCTACTAATAATTTCATAGTCTTTGTCCATGTTTGCATACAAATGTTGATGCTCGGTATTAAAAATGTGACACTAGACTTACACTGCAAAGCTATCCGTAATTTACTCAATGCATGGAAAAAAGTGTGGATATGTTCATTGTTTTAGATTTTAATTATTGAGCTTCTATTTTCTGTTTTCAGCATTCTTGCATTATTAAAAGAATTAAAACCACCTGAGGGTTTTGAGCTTTTCCCACAGTCTGTTTATGGTTGGCTGAACTATGATGGAGATAAACCAAATTGTGATATACAAGACACCCTGAGACAAGCTGTGATGCAAGGAGCTGCTGACTGGTAAGTTTTCTTGTTTGTAAAATACAAGAAACAATTATCTCTAGATTGTCATAAGTAGAACATTTCTCACAACATAAAATGTAACAGACAGACTACTTTATAACTTATATAACATTTTTGTAGGTATAATCATATACTGGAGAATAACAAGGTAAATGATTCTGAAGAAGAAGCTACACTGAACCATGTGATTAAAATCGTACAGCTTATACGGACAGATCTTCAGAGAGCAATTGAATACCATGATAAAATTTTCCAACAGTAAGTACAGCCAGAATAACTTGTGTGTTAATTGATTGTACATAATCTCTTGCTACTGCAGAGTACCCATAACCTTGTTGCCATTTCAGAATAAGTCACAGTAAACATATTATATAAGAACCAATGTTTATTACACAAGGAATAATAATTTTACCATTTTTTAGAGTTGTGAATATTTGACCAGGTTAAATAAATATTTTTGAAATACTTGGCATAGAAGTGTCATTCTACTGTTAACAAATTTGGGGTGGATAAAAACTTTAATTTCCATATATAAAAAATATATTACATGCCTAACATCTAGTGTTTCAAAAATTATTTGGATCCATTCTGGATATTTTATAAACATAATTTAAATCTGTGTGAACTATATATCTCAAATTATAGATTTTCATTCTGTCTTTAACGTCTCTTATCTTGACATCGTTTATTTTCAGGACAATCCATTTACCATATGCAAAGACACTGTACAAATTGTACGAATCAAAAGTAAGTACTCACAAGAACAACATAGTTGATTAATGATAGTTTTGTTTTACTTTCTAAAAAAAAGAGCCATAAAATATCAGGTGCAATTGTACCTTTAACTTTGTGTGTCTTCTGCTCTGACAGTTGAAAATATTAACATTGTGTGAAAATATTATTATTATATTAATATCTATCATTAAACTATTACTGAAATTGTACAATGCTCAACAGTGAAATTTAAAACTTTTGTGATGGAATGAGATCAAAATCTATATTTACTTTACTGATTGCTTTGACACAATATGTTTCTTTTTATTTGTTGATTTATAAAAATTACATTATATACACTAAGAAACTAGGTCCACAGAAAAGTGACAATTCCAATGCAACATTGTCATAATTTTAAAGCATTTGCTCAATTACTTTTGTGAATATAATATTTTAAACTTAACAGTAAATAAGGCCTTAGGTTAATAATAGAGGACAGGTAGCAATTCACCATAATGATGATTGCTGAGCCATGGACTGGCACCTAGAACAGACACATTAATACAAATTTTCGGCCACAGCATTCATCAAGAAAAGACACATACATGACCATTTCTGGCTACCCTGGCTTTAGGTTACACAGATGTGTAAGAGGAGTTGGAAGAAATTAACAGAGAGAGGGTGGCGATGAATTGGGGGGAGGTGGGAGGGTGTAGAGAGTGATATGGGGGAGGAGAAAATAAGATAAGACAAGAAGGGGGGGAGATGCATGGAGTGAGGAGAGGGGGGGAGGAGGAGGAGGAGGAGGAGGAGGAGATGGACAAAAAGGCAGCGAGGGGGAAGGAGGAGATGGGCAGAGGGGGGGGGGGGCAGAGGTAATGAGAGCAGGGACTGCTGGATGTATATCTAATTCCCATACAGAAAGTAACAAGAAATCACACATTAGAAATGTGCACCTTTTTCTTCTCGTTCATTACCCAATTTGATAGACAAATAATCTGATATGCTATTGAAAACTGTATGTCCAAACACCAGAGTACATTTGGTTAAAAATCTAAAATAAAAAAGACAGCAATATATTTAACGTGGCTCTTGGTTCACTGAAAATATTTATATTAACTGTTAGAGTATTTCTATACTATATCAATGACTTATTTGAGGATCATTTCACAGTTTGAATAAGGGAATTATGTATCTTATTCTTTATATAAAAAACCAACAGTATTTTGTAGCTGTAACTCGGGTATGTATATAAAAATGTAAAATACACTTGTCAAAAATGCTCTTATATGATTTAATGTTTCCAATAAATGAAACCAAATATTTTGAAAATTATATGAATTGATACCAGTAAATGACAAATCACAAAAGGTAGAAAAATGTTTCAGAGGCAGTGGCAACTCCTGGTAGAAAGGTTGAAGGAAATAGTGATGAAGGAAATGGACTCTCAATGTTTTGAGAATAGTGAGTGTTACTGAAAAGTCAAAAGAAGGAAACACTGTTTTTTGGGTCAGTAGGGGAAGAGATCTGAAAACTTGAGCATTTATGGATGAAAGATGCAGTAACAAGTGAGGGAGAAAGTATTGGAAAAACATAGTGTGGTAGTTAGTGAGTGGACTACTAAGCACATTATACACAGTAGGCAAGAAAGAGGAGTTGTAAGAGTGAATAATAAATAGCCTGGTCTGAAAATAAAATATTTACAAAAATAGGCCCCCCAGGGGCGAGCATGGGTCCCCGAGATAATGCAGTCTTCGTTCCTTCTTTACATCCCGAACTGAATTTCCTTTCTCCCCTCCCCTCCTTTCCTATCCTCACTCCTTCCTTCCCCTCCCCGCCAGGGAACAGATAACCTTAGTAGTTTAGCCCCCTATCCCAACCAAGCAACCCAACCCAACCAAAAATAGGAGTGATTGTAGAAAAGGAATAGTTACTGGAAAGAAGAGCCAAAAATAAACAAATAAATCTGCATAAATTCATGTTGGGTGGGTGGCAAGAACCAAGTACATATTGCAAAAATAGTTCCCCACTAGCTAGGTCTGAGAAGCAGGTGTTACAAGGGGGAATCTAGATGGAACTTGAGGTGAAAGAGGTACCACAGTTACAACTCTTTTTCTGGACCATTCTCTGTAACAAAATATTGTCTGTTGTCAATATACAGCCTGTGTCTTTGTCCGTTCATAATGACTGATGTCTTTGTAGTAGTCACAACAATATAGAAAATGTGTTTTCATAACAGCTGGTGTATGTCAAGTGGTTTCTCTGATGGCTCTCTAACACAGTATATGAGGTGCAGCAATTAAAATAAATAAATAAATAAATAAATAAAGATAAAAAATGAGACTATTGCTGTAAATCATTTTATTTTAAAAAAATGATTGTTTAGTTATTGTCACAATCAGTATACTCCTCTCTTCTACTCCAAGGCTCCATGCAAATTTCCATTGATGATATGTGCAACTTTCCATTTCACTGCTTCAACTAAGAGTTTGGACATTTTAATGGAGATTTGACCTTGGGCTGTAGATATACATTGTGCATTGTCAGATGAATAAGATGGGTGGTCTAAAACAGAGATCCTGCGATTGTCTTGGTGCAGAACCCATAACGTGTTCTTCCAAAATTTAGATCCCACTTTTCGTGGAGATGATTGAGAGCCACGGGGAATTATGTTGATCAATAGTTTGATCATCAGGAACTTGGTAAACATATGCATAACCATGAATCTTGAATAAAGAAAAACAGCATCGCTTTTAACACATTAGGAATATTTGCTCCAAGGCAAAAGGTACTCTTGTGAGTACTAAGAGAGCTTGTGGCAAAAATTGGGGCCTGAGCTGGATATACACCACAGTGATTAGACCCAGGATCACCTATGGGGCGGTCGTGTGGTGGAAGAAGGTAGAGCAGCAGGTTGCTGCTAAGGAGCTTGGTAAGGTGCAGAGACTAGCCTGCTTAGCCATAACAGGCGGAATTAGCAGCACACCAACTGCTGGGATGGAAACCATGCTGGATATGCCCCCATTACACCTTTGGGTCAAGATGGAGGCAGCGGCTGGTCCATACAGACTCAAAACTGGCAACAACTGGAACTCTTTGGGATATCCAGAATCACACACTAAAATAGTGAGTGTGGTAAATATAGGAAAGTTTGGAGAAATGCCAGCCGACTATATTATAACCCCATAATGCTTCAACAAGCCTTTCAATATAACAATTGGAAGTAGGGAGCAGTGGGAGAAAATAGTTCGACACCGTACAGGGGATAATGTCTGGTTCACTGATGAGTTAAAATCAGATCAAGGTGTTGTGGCCGGGGTATACGGGGTGCAGCCAAGACTGGAGGGCGTCATCTCTCTACGGAAAATGGCCTCAGTATTCCAGGCGGAAATCACTGCAATCACTGCCATCAGGGCATGTGTGGAGGAGAATTTGCTTAGGTGCTACAAAGATCTTAGCATCTATATCTATTCAGACAGCTAGGCAGCCCTGAGATCACTGGTAGCTCCTGCAACAAGGTCTAAAATTGTTGCAGAATGTCACAGGGTTCTGGTGGAGCTAGGGGAAAGCAATAGAGTAAACCTATTGTGGGTCCCTGGCCACAGGGGATCAGTGGCAACGAACATGCCGACAGATTAGCCAGGATGGGGGCAGAGACTCCATTTATTGGACCGGTACCTGTCCTGACAATCACCAAGGCAATGGTCTAATTGGAGCTACGTAACTGGCTCAGAAGACAGCACGTAGAACATTGGACCAAAGTCTAACAACAAAAACATGGCAAGGTAATGATGCCATAGCCATGCTTTAATAGAAGCTCTGCAATACTGGGCCTGAACAGGAGATTAGACTAATGGTTAGATTGCTGACAGGCCATGGAATTTCAAAAAACACCTACATACAATAGGAATAACAGAAGAGGACCCTAAATGTAGGATCTGTGGTGACGGTGATGAAACTGCATCACATCTAATCTTCGAATGCATTGCGTTGGAGAGTAAAAGGCACAAAACATTTGGGACAACCAGACCCGAAGAAATTGTGTCTAATAAAGAACTGGTAAAGGGACTCCTTGCCCTGTTCAAGGGCATTGTTTTGGTGTCGGCAGTGGCGGGTTGGACCAAGACTGTTTTGGAATCCCTGAAAAATTCAAATCAAATCAAATACAGTATAGTTTTCAACAAGGAAAAAATACCACTTCTGCAATCTTTCTGATTTTCAATTAGACATTAACTGCATTCAAAAATAAACACAGTCTTGCTTGAACTATGTGATTGGAGGAAGGCACTTGACTGTATTCCCTTTGACATCTTGCTAGCCAATCTGCAGCATGATAGAATAAATAGCATTACATTGGAAATAATTACTTCTTATCTAAATAAATAGGAGACAATATTTTCATGAATGCATGAATGATAGGTTGCTTACTCACCACACACACACATCTGATGAGTCATGGAAAGGCACAAATAATAGAAAACCAACTTGATAGCTTTCGGCCATTAAGGCCTTTGTCGGACACGGACACACACTCACACACACACACACACACACACACACACACACACACACACACAGTGGCGTAGCTACTACACCAAGGGCCCCGGGGCAAAAATGACGTTGGGGCCCTCTCTTAACTAAAACTATACTAAAGGCGCCGACTTTTGAAAATCTTGGGGTATGCTCAGTGGCGTTTCCAATAGGGGGGAGGTGGTTGTCGGTCTGCAGCCACCCCTCTCCCCCGCAAGATATTTCTAAAAAAAAAATCTTTATTATATTTTTCCAATTACAGGTACAAAGGTAAAGTAATAATTGTGTTTTATTTTAGTAGTATTTTTTCTTTTTTGCTTCATCTGGTGTTAATTAAGGACCATTTTACTCTCTGAAAGGAGAAAAATAATTTTTTAACATACAGTAAAGAAATTAACAGCCATTAATTTCAATTTCACGTTTCAGAACTACTGTGTGGCTTTTGCGACCATTTCAACCTGTTTTCCCGCTGTAGTAACTACTGAAGTCATTTTCAGAATTTTCGTCTTCTTAGACATGCATATCAGATAATGATGTGCCTGTATTATGAACATCGAATGGTCTTCCTGCCTTCTTTCTTCTGAAGATTTATTTTCTATACAGTATTACGAAAATAGTCCATAACCACGTGTCATACCATGTCTGTCAATACCAATGAGTTCACAACCCATTGTTACATCACACACCAATTCAGTAAACAGGATGAAAAATGTCATGACTTAACACTAACACGATTCCTTGAAGACAATTGACTTCTAAGAGAATACATAAACATTAAATTAGTAGTATAGACATTTTCATCGTATCGTACCAAACCCACTTCATTTCTAGTTATTTAATACAACAATTAAAGGTTACCGCCTTAAGTTTACGATATTGACCTTTCAAGCAGCATTCCATTAACATTCGGACTATTTAAAAAAGGATCACTTCACTCACATATCAACATGAACTTTAATGCCTACGAATTCAATTACCTGTTTGTTTTAGATAATCTTTTTACAGCGGTGTATTACAAAAGCCAGCAGCCCATCAATGGAATGAGAAAGTCGAATTTAATTACAATCAAGAAATATAACGTAAAGAAAAAAAAATACCAAAATTTTCAGTGGGGTATGCCCAGCATACCCACTCAAATCTTGGGGTATGCTTGAGCGACCGAGCATACCCGCAATCGGCACCTATGAACTATACAGATACAATACTACTTCATCAGGTCCTTACCGCTTACTGGAAGCCATAATAAGGCAACCTACTCTTAAGTAAATTACTGTGTGTCACCCAACAGATAATATTGAATCATACTAATATAATTATAACTGTGAAAGTTAATTATGCTTTCAAGCAGAAACTACTGGGTGGATTTGGATGAAATTTTGGAGAGGCATAGAGCTGGACTCTGGTAGAAATACAGATAAAACTACCATGGAATAGTTTTCGAAGTTGCTTCATACTAGGTGAATGAATTCATAGGCAGAAGCTAGTAAAAATGAACACTGAAGTTTTACTCAACCACGAAAATATGGCCCCCTGCCGCGAATCAAAACATGAACGGTATTGTCACACACTGCTACTAATTCAGCAGGTGGCAGGGTGCACGTCTTAGCGGACAAGCAATACCTTTTTATGTTTATATTCTGATATGGGAATAATTTTTGGATTTCAGTTCGTGAGTGAGTTTGTTGGCAGTGTTAAAAAAGTTAAATGTCGAAAATCCTTCATTCAGCTAAAATATTATACACAGTAGAACGTCGATTATCCGAAGTGTAATTGGGGGACATGGATGTTCGGAAAACCGATTATTCGTACAATCGAACTGTACACTTCTACTTGCCAAAAAGAAGTACTGTACAGTAAATGTATTTATACAGTATTTGGAGCCGAGCGATCCTTCACATTGCGCCGAGCGACACGGCGGAACACTTGGAAGGTGCAGCAGTTGCTGTGAGCAGCTTTGATGTTGCAGCTACTTCTGCCGACTGGAGTGTGTCGACTGTTGTACTCAGCGACTGTCGGCTTGGCCTGTCAGCAGGCCCCACTAGAAGCAACGTTCCGTCACCCTGTGGCCCAGTGCGGCTACTGTGGGCAGCTTAGTTTGACTGGAGGGGAAATTGATGGACGGCAGGGTGGGAAGGTAAAATAAATAAATAAATGAAAAAAAAAATAAAACGACGCTCTACTGTAACTTTTTCCGAACTTTGCTCACGAAGGCCGAGGGGCCCCTTGATCTCGGGGGCCCCGGGGCACTGCCCCGCCTAGCCCCTATGATAGCTACGCCACTGCGCGCGCGCACACACACACACACACACACACACACACACACACACACACACACACACACACACACACACACACACACAAACAAACTGCCGCTGGCTAGTCTGCGGGACTCGGCACAGCCCACGCAAGACCAACCAGTGGTGGGGGATGAGGAAGTGGCAAGGAGAGGAAAGGGAAGGGGGGGGGGGGGAGAGAGAGAGAGAGAGAGAGAGAGAGAGAGAGAGAGAGAGAGAGAGAGAGAGAGAGAGAGAAGGTTTTCACAGGTGGGAACTCTCCCTACAGTATACCCTATGCTCCCATAATCACACAGGTGTAAACCTTCACTAGTTCCTGCCACCACCACCACCACCACCACCACCACCACCACACATCCTTGCCCACACACTATCCTTAGATACGTGGTGTCCTATCTTGCCACACATTTTAGTCCCTTCCCATCCTTCCACCATGTCCATGCCATGCATCATCCCCCCCCCCCCCCCCCCGCCCCGCTCCCCTCCTACTTCCCTCTTCTTGCCACTTCTTCACCCCACCACTGTTTGCTCTCAGCTTGGCTGTGCCGAGTTCTACAGACTGGTCACTGTAAACCGAAAGCTATCAAGTTGTTTTCTACTATTTCTGCATTTCCGTGACTCATCGGACGTCACTGTGGTGAGTAACCAACCAATCCTTCGTGAAAATATTGTTGAATCCTTCCTGGAATTTCTGTTGTTAAATAGGAGACAAACTGTCTGTTCAGAATAGACATTCTTCCTTGAAAACTGTCACTTTTGGTGTGACTCAGCGATCTGTCCCTGGACCTTCTTTTTGTGGTTGCTATTAATGACTTGCCACCATATGTTGCACTTGATACAGTTATCTGCTTTGCAGATGATATAACTTTATTCACCACAGATCAAAAATAACAAGCCTACACCAGAAATCACAGGAGGCTCTGTCACTAACAATAAACTAGTTCTCACTTAACAAATTACTGTACAATCCAGAGAAAATACATCATTTAAAATTGAGATTAGCTAAAAACATAAAACCAAAATCTGTAAAATTGCTGGGAATACACATTGAATCCCAACTTGACTGGCAATCCCATATTGACCATATCTGTAAAAAGTTATAAAGTTATGCCATGTTCCACATGGGAATTAGCTGACCTAGTGAGTTACAGATATCTCAGAATAGTTTACTTTGGGCTTTTTCAGTCTCTTGCAAATTATGGGCTGTTACTATGGGGTCACTCAAACATTATGTCAATGATGACTTAGTGATACAGAAAAAAGTGTTGAATAATATATAAGGCAGGTCCAAGGGAACACTGTTGTCTGTTATTCATTAAAATCAAAATATTGACAGTGGTAAATCTTTATATTTGTGCACAATTGGTATATGCTAAAACAACAAATTTTGATATGTCTAGTCATAGACTAGTAAAACCAGACAACTCTCACAAAGTAAACTGCTTCAAATTACTTAATAAATTACCATGTTCTGCCAGCAGTACACCTTTAAATAATTTTAAAAACATTTGTACAAATGGTTAACAGAGAATACAGTCTACAGTGTAAAAGAATTCCTAGATAGTTCTACTTGTAGAGTAGATATTGACTTTTAATAGTAAAAATTGTAATATTATACAATTGGTTAATACAGGACAAATATTTTCTTCTTGTTACTAAAATATTAATTTAGTGATTATTATTATATAAAATTATCAAAATTGTAAATCCTGTTCCCCTACATATGGTCAATGACAAATAAAGAATCTGAATATGAACCATGTTAACAGAATAATCAGTTATTTCTGTAGAAGCTAACACGAGGGCCATTTACAAACAAACATTGTTTTATGATTTCATAATTGGTAACAGTTAAAAACCAGTAACAGTTTCTTACTTCAAGATAAAGTTGACTAAAATATCATGACAAAGAGAAGACAGGAAATTTTACATACAAAACTACACTGTACACTATTGCACAAGATCTGTTCAAAAAATTCCAGAACTTTGTCCACAAAATCTTTCCATACTTACCTTTGACTTATTGTGCATGGCCAACTTTTAATCATCTCCTCCATATTTGGTGCACTGCTCCCAGTGCCGTTTTCACTTCTGGAACCAGTCTTGGTACACCTCTCGCAGGACCACGCAAAACACCATCTGCAAATTTTCCTTTATCTTTTCCATAATACAAATCTTCAGCTTTTCAATGGGGTTTTCAACTCTGGAAATGAAAAGTCTGTAGGGTCAAGCACTGTGGAATCCAGAGGATGAAGCAACACCATGATTTCATTGTTTGTGAAATAGTCATGCACCAACATGGATAAATGTTGGGGGGTGCATTATTGTGATGCATGAGCCATGACTTGTCCATCACATTTCAGACTGTTTCCTTCTCAAATTTTCTCACATTCATTGCACTATGTTCAATAGTATCATCAATTAAGTTTGTCCCTGTGGCATGAATTCATCATGAACTCCTTCAGGTTCAAGAAAAGCATCAGCATGGTTTTAACATTTGACCTGACCTAACAAGCTTTTCTTGATCTTTGAGAAACTTGCCAAACCGAGTAGTAAGGTTGAACTACGGCCTCAACATAATAAACATTGATCTTATTGCATTATTTGGTCTGGCTCTGTCAAATTTAATAACTGTATAAAATTTATTACAGACACACTGCTCCTATAACTTTGCCATCTTGAAATTCACAAATTATGTAATACAATGTTCCACACAATACAGCACTGAACAATGACTGACAGACATGCGGCACTGAAACTTTTGGCACTTGCACACTGAACACAAGCATGTGCAGGGATGCCAAACACATTTGACATGACCATTTCATTAGCACAAATTTATGAATGTTCCATTATTTTTTGAAAGGCATCATATGTAGAGGTTGTTGAGTCAACCAAACACGTTTTCAACAAACGTAAGTGACATAACAAATTAGTTCACTGTATTTTTAAATGTGGATATTTATTTGTATATGTAATTTCTCCTTTAGAGGAACTTTCCAATAACTTGCTGTTTCACCAAATGAAAATTTTGCTTTATTTACAGGTTTCTGAACTAGTTGGACCAGTTATCAAAAATGCATGCCTGTGTTTGAAACCACTTAAATTCGGTGATAACATGGAAGTTGCTGAATGTGATAATGATCCCCTGAGTATGGGCACCAAACTTTTTGAGCTCTACTTGATTCTCCAAAGGTTCTGTGTGTAAGTACTTATTTCAGAGGCCTACTTATAGCATATGTCAGTGGAAATTTCACACATTGAAACATTTTCTCTGAACATAGAACTTCAGTGAGACTACATATTCATATGTTTTGCATTATCCACTGTATTGCAATTTATCAAATAAATTTCTATTGCACTGTAAATGACACATGATTGTTTACTTATTTCTTGTCTTGAATGTCGTCAGTTTACAAATTAATAGGCTCCAGTGCAGACACAATTGAAAATATTTTCCTTTCATGTTCTAGTAACAACACATAACACTCATGTTGCAGAATGGTAAGAAAATGAGGTTTGATTCCATTTCCTAGAGGTGCTCCAAGACCACACAATGCTGAACACACCAGATGTATTTTGCAGCATTGGCCGTTAATGTTTTATTAAAAAAAAAAAAAAAAGTGACATTCAGGACATTTATAATGCTTGTTTGAAGGACACTGAAGATGGTCACTAGGTGATTGAAATCGATCTGTGTTTTTTTTAAAATACAACATTAATGGCCAATGCTGCAAGAAAATGAAATATGAACACATGGTTTAAACAACTGGACATCTGGAGTTTTGTATCCAATTATAATGGAGGTCACTGGTTATCAGCCTTAAATAATTGCCAAGAGTTTATTCAGTCTGATTATTGGTGTATTAAAGCTAATCTACCAATTTATTTTACTTATTTTTATTTATTTACTTATTTTTATTTATTTATTTATTTTTACAGGATGGGCATAGGATTATGTCCTGCAGAGGCTGAGGAATTTGAAATAAAAAACTTTCATTTGTGGTTCCACCGAGGTGTTGCTCAGTGGCTTGATATAGCTTTATACAAGGCACTGCAGAGGATAAATAAGGCAGTGGAACTAGACAAGTTGGAACCAGTTGACAATACTGTTAAATACAGTTCATCTGCTGTGGACACATTGGCAATTTTTTATCAGGTAAACAGAGACAACTAGTTTCTTTATTTACTACATGTTATTGATTAATTATTATTCTTTGAATGTACAATAACATTATTTCTCCTAATTGCAGATAAAAATATTCTGGAAGCAGCTAAACTGGCCAGATGTAGAAGGTTCCTACACTTTTGTTGCAAAAATAATTGATGTAAGTACAGGAGAATCACCCTAGTGGAAGAGACATGACCCAGACCATTTAGTGTTCCTATTTAAAGAATTTTTATAAAATAAATTACTTTAAAATAATGAAAACTTTGACCTTTTTTTTCTTTCTTCTCATTCCATAACTCATTATATTTCTTGCTTACTTTCTGTTCTGCTTTGCATAGATAATACTTAAATTGTACTTTGAAATTTAAAATACTTATATTCGTAACTACTTATTTTAAAAAATTTAGAATATGAAGATCTTTCATCCTTTCTTATAGGATATTTGCAAGTGTTCAGTCTATTATGCTGACAAAATGGGCAAGAAAGTTGAAGGGCTTGGAGAAATTCGGAATGTATATGAAACAAAATTTGAAGTCACCAATGAAGTAAGTTTCCTAAGTAGTTGAAAATTTAAATTGTTTGAATTCTCTGGCATTACCTGTGTTAAAATGAAATTTTCCTCTTTTTTTTATAATCCATTGACATTAACTTTTTTCTTCAACAGTGGTGTCTCGCAATTAATAATATTGATTACGTTAGGCAGTCAATAGTTCCTTTTGTGTCAGAACTGGGTATGGAGGAAATAATCACCTCCCTTGCTAACTTCAGAAGTCAAACAGAAGCTGAACATTGTAGAGAAACATTACAGTTGGTGATTGACAATGATGTTGAAACAGTAAGAAATAAAATTCTGGAGCTGTTGGAAACAGTAGCTGAAAAGGTAAAATATTACATATGTATCCAGATTTTAAAGTGTTACAATGAAATATGGTATTTGTGATTAAGAGGTAGATGTTTTATAAAGGCTACAGACCATAAGAGGGATATAATACTAATCTCTTTCTATTCAAGCCTGCTCTGATTTGTCCATTGTGGTTGCAATAATTTAGAACTCATTGATTCCACATCCTTCCAGATGACGCCTTCAATACATAGATTTTTGCTCGAGGGTGCTGAACTTTTACATCAAGATAGCAATACTTTGGACAGGTTAATGAAATACCTGGACGATAACCTAATTACACTTCATTCACAATTAAATGAAGATAATTTTGATAGAATCCTTGCAATAATGTGGGAGAATGTGTCTCACATTATGCTTGATATTGTGGAGAATAATCTAGAGGTAAGAAATATGTATCAGAAATTGTACTTACTACTGATATCACAAAACATTCTTCATAGGAGATAGACTACTCTTGCTTGTGATTGTGACTGCCCTAATAAGCTTGCTTTTCCTTTAGTATCTTCAATGTTTCCTTTGACTAGTTGCAGTCTGAATGTTCTTGGTGTCTAAATATGTTCTAATACAAGAGAGGTCACTAACCATTAAAACCCAATAAAGTGTAAATATTATATGCAAGAAGTTGAGTGGCGGAAAGGTTGGGGGTGGGGGGGGGGGGGGGGGACAAAACAGTATTAAGAGGTATTTGGATAGAATTGAAATGCAGATGGATGGAAATAGCAGCTTTACATTTTGGATGTATTTTTACTAAAAGAGGCGTAAGGAGCACATTTCAAATGGATCAAACTGGACGTTTATGGCAACTATCAGTGGAAGTAGCCTCTTAGTGTAAGCATTAAGATATAAACAATGTCATTCTTGATGATGCTTGTGAATTAGAGGCAATGCATCACTCATACCTATAAGCAAACATCCCTCTCTGATTGATTGTTCTAAGCTTAGAATTAACACGTTTCAAAGAAAGCTTAAGGATTTATCAAATTACTCAGTGTGACACATCCATAACATAAGAGTGATAATTCAGTTTGTTTGTTAAGGATATTGCCCAATCATACCTGTTCTGCAACTACTGCAAAAAACATTGTCTCCTGTTAAGGACTGAAAATGCAAGAATCATTAAGTATGCAGCAAAGTTAATATACACAGCGTTAAATAACCATCCTAAATTTGTTTTAATGTGATTTTCTTGTAAATGCCAGGAAATATGTCAAGGATACAATGCTACTCTGGGTTTTATCTTACATTTAGCTTTTAGTGTTGTTTAGTAATTATTATACATATTTATTTATTATTTATTATTATACATATTTATTTAAACTTTTGAATAGCACCTGATAATGCCTCACCACCCCAATTCCCTCCCTTTTCTGATATCTTGGTAGTGGTGGCATGTCATTGTACCCCATAACCCAAAGTGGGGCCCAGTGGTCTTGGGGTAAAGCACTCGACTGGAAACCGAAGGGTTGTGGGTTTCCAACCCAGTCGGACCAAGAATTTTTTCAATCTGCTTTTTAACACATCCTTCACCACTCAATGAAGTAAGGAGTCATTAGAAATGACATGTGGTTCGGATTCAATGTTAAGCTGTAGGTCCCCTTTCCCCAGTAGGGACATGCGAATCACCGAAGTGGCGTCCAATTGAAAGACTTGCATCAGGCCAATGAGCCAACACAGATAAATTTCACAGCCTTCCCATGGAAACTAAAAGCCATACCTGATATCTAAGTCAAGAGGTTTCAAAAAAAGTTCGTTAATGAAACTTATTTAGTAGTTGTATTATACAATTTAAATGTAGTTACATAGCTTAAATATTTTCCATGATAAAATTTAGATCTACTTAATAGAGAAAATGAAAATCATTCACGACTTTCTTTTTAGAAAGGAAATTTTATTTGCAAAACTTACCTTGTAATGAATGACAAATACTCTATATCTCTCTAATGTCAAATATTTACTGTTTAACATATATCAGTTGTTAGGGCACTGTTAGGTTCAAAATTAATGTTTTGAATTTTGCCAAAATGTTCAGACATTTGTAAAGCTAAGTGACCAAACGGCCCAGGGGAGGACTTGAACCTTTGATGTGGAGTGGCCATATAATCCATGGCAAGACGATTTAGACCACATGACCATTCCCACGTGGCTTGAATTATGTGATACTGGAGATTTTAAACTAGATGAATCCAAAGAATATTGCAAAATGACAGTTATTAATATTTACTATAAGTGAAAAATTAGACTTATTTGAATAAAAATACTCATTTTTTAGATAAAATTTAAAACTTCTATCTTCTCTACAACTTATCCTAAACAGCTCCCTCTAGTACCACATAAAAAAAAAGTTCCCTGGTGTCTTGACATGCATCTTATCATCTTGTCACTTTGCCTTAGCGATTTCCATCCATTCCTTTCTTCACTATTTCTCCTCATTACTGATTGTATCATTACACCTAATTTTCCAGGTTCCACATCTCAAATGTTTCTATTTCCCACTATTCTCATTACTCTTTCTTTTCCCTCTCATCACATATTCCTTGTTCATTAGATCAGACATTCCATTAAACCAATACTGTGATTCCTTTGCCTTCACTAAGCCCTGAGAATTATAGTTGACATCCTTGCATCCACAACTTTAATCCTTCTCTTGAACCTTTTTACTATTTCTATCATTACTTCTTCAGTGTATTGATTGTAGTAGCAAAATATCGTATTCCTGTTTTATACCACTTGATTTTGTCTTCGAGTTCCCTCTTGAACTTACTGTATATTGCCTGTGTTTTCTTACAGCTTAAATTTCTTCCAGGATTTTGAAATGTCAAGCATTTTGCTGCATTATACATTGTTAATTTTTTCAGAAAAGGCGGCCTCCATCATTTTTTGCAAATCTGCACGAAACACTCAATATATTGATAGGTTTCTTCAGACAAGGTGCAGAGAGAGAGACCTCCCCAGTTCTTCAGCAAATAGAGTCAATGTTGAAATTACATGGCATGGAGACATCAGATCTTATTCACCATTATCATTTAGAAAGGCTCGAAGAGCAAAATGCCATGGAGACGCCACACTTTGGGTTACTTACTATCAGAGCACAGTTTGTAGAAGACCTACTTAGAGTAGAAATTATGAACGCTAGGAATCTTCGACCTATGGACTCAAATGGTAAGTAAATATCTAATATCAATTTGCCGCAAAGACATGGCGACGAGCTGTGACAGGCACATACAAAAGACACACACACATACAACACTTTCAGCTATCGGCCATGGCCTTCTTCAGAAAATAGAACACTCACGCAATCACACAGGCACACAACACAGCCACACAACCATCACCTCCGACTGCCACACTTCGAAGTGCGGCAGCTGGAGGTGATGGTTGTGCGACTCTATTGTGTGCCTGTGTGATTGCGTGAGTGTTCTATTTTCTGAAGAAGGCCATGGCCGATAGCTGAAAGTGTTGTATGTGCCTGTCGCAGCTCGTTGCCATGTTTTTGCAGTGAGTTGTAGACTGCCCTACTATATTATTAATTCCATTATTATATAATATCAATTTGATCATTCAAAAGTTCAGAATTATGCGAATAAAAGTAAAGAATTAAGAGGAAGAATATGACAGGGTGGAGATTGGCTAATATTGGGAAAGCTGTAGCATTATTATTATTATTATTATTATTATTATTATTATTATTATTATTATTATTATTATTATTGTTTTTAAATTTGTGTGTGTGTGTGTGTGTGTGTGTGTGTTGCAGTGCTCTGACATTTATCATAGTAAAAATAAGTGGGTAAAAGAGCAGATGGTACTTTTAAGGCAATCATGGTCTCCTTACCAAATGAAACTAAGATGGGTGCAAGGACTATAGAAATGTTAGTTTCATTCAATACTGCCAAAAAATATAAATAAAATTAATAATAATAATAATAATAATAATAATAATAATAATAATAATAATAATACTATGGAAACAATACTAGTCAATATAAAGAAAAATTTGATACAAAATAGACTGAGCAGAGGAGGAAGCATGACACTACTGGATGTAGGATTTCATTAACTGAAACGACTATGAAAGTGAGTGGGGAAGATGTATGTGTTTCTCTTTGGTTGGGGGAAGTAATTTTGATGAAAACTGGCGATAAGATTAGATGTTCGTTCAACAGATCTCTGTTGAGGAGATCCTCGTGGATGTGGATTTAAAATATGGACTCAGTAATTTACTGGAAGGAAAAGGGAGAGAGAGAGAGAGAGAGAGAGAGAGAGAGAGAGAGAGAGAGAGAGAGAGAGAGAGATGATAAAGGAATTATACCTCAGAACAGTTGTGAAATTTCAGGATGATGAAATAAAGTTACCACATACCAGCAGAAAATTCATCTTCTTTGGTTCTTTGAAAAACTTAAATTGAGAGGTACATAATTGTATTGCTTTGTCCATGGTGAATCTTCTTTGAAGGCTGTACTGAGAGTCAATTACCAAGTTCACTCAATAAAATTGAATCAGTTCATATCACAGCCAACTTTTATACTTTCCAGAAAATTGGAAGGAGTGAAATAGGTCTACAATTAGAGACGTGTAATTTAATCACAGTTTTTATAACAGTGTTCCTACAGACTTTTAGTTTATCAAGAAGAATCTCCTGTGATACAAATTTATTCAAAATGCAGCTCAGCTATTTTGTACTTTTCTAAAAACATCGTTATTGCTGGCAAAGTTACTACTTTTTACTGACCTTGCAATTGTATTTTTGGAACTGTCTGTGGTGAGTGCAGTATCTACTTAGGTAAATCTAATGGATCTCTATCTGGTTTTTTATTACTGTGTGCAATATGCCCTATACCTATGAGGAAGTGCTGAAAGTGAGGCTTTGAATAATACAGGAAGAATAAAAGAAAGCAAGGAGATATTTAATATTTTTAAACATGTAGGTGTGTTTAAATGGTTTTCAAAGAAAATGGTTAACTCAAGAAAGTGATAAAATTAATAATGAAAAAGGAGAAAAAAGTTCATAAATACTTTCATGACAGGGGTGATGTAAATGGCAAATAAAGATACCTAGTAAATAAATACAATGTGGTGAAGATACCTGTTCTTACATACCAAGCTAAGTCTCTTTATTGAACATTGGATCTAAGAAGAATAAGGAAATGGAAAACTCATTTATTTAGGAAGCCTTCAAAATGTAATTGCAGATGGCAAGAATAATGGAAATTGTGATAAGAAAAAGTGTGGAGTGAAGTAACATGACTGAAGAATCTTGGACCAAAATGAAAGACGAGGGGATATTGAAAGCTTCGAAATTGCACTGTGTAGAACAATGGATAAAATTAATTTGGTAGGTTGAGATAGAAATTAATAAATGGTTCATAGAGTGAAGGAAATGAGAATTAGAGCAAGGTAAATCAGAAAATGGAACCAAGTGGACAGAATACATTGAGGGAGAACTGTTCCCAACAATGAGGCACAAAAAAGTAATCAAACTGCATTTCTAAAGGTGGTCTACCATTTGGAAATTCTGATATTCTAATTACACAAATGTGAGTTTGTTACACTATCATTCCTTAAATACTCAACCAATCACCACGAAATTGTGCATAAACGTTGCCAGCTGTGCAGAAAAGGACATGTCAACTTTCAGGCTGCTCCTGTGGAACACAAAAATAACTTTTGATGGTCATTTGGCATACCAAATTGGCCTAACAACAAGAATAAATTACAACATGATGCATGGAGGACACAAAAAGAGGCTGTGGTATCCTGGAATAAAATAAAAATAAATAGTGAGTCTGTTCTGAAGTTTTCTTAGGTACATCTTAGAATGGTACCTGGCAGAGGGTACATTAAACTTCTATGCTGTTTACCTGATTGCCATGAAACTTAGTAGGTATAATTAACTTCTTATTTAGGTACAGGAAAAGGACGAGATAGACATATAGAGGGGAGGGGGTGGGGTGAGAAAGGAGATGGCCCAACAGGGGTGGAGGATAAGCTGAGAGGGAGAGGAGGAAATGGAACATGGGGGAGTGGTTGGGGGGGGGGGGGGGAGGAGACAAATATATCTGACCTCGTATTTCTATGATGTCTAACATTCATACACTGTATGACTTAGTAGTAATAGTAGGATCACTTGGAGAAAGAATTCTTAATAATAATTGACATGAGTTACACTAATTTGCTTCCTTTAATAATTTTAAAATTACACACAAAAATGTCACACACAGAACTTCATTGAAAATGTTACATGGAGCACACAAGAATTATGTTTTGTGACTGATTACATACTAATTAATGATAAAATGAAGAATTTTTATGAAGGAATTACATCTACTATTGCCATACAGTATTAGAAGACTTTATTGGCACCAATTACAAGAAAAGTTTGCTTCATTACTATTCAATAAAGATATCGATATAGAATGGAATGATATTAAGACCTGCATCACTGAAGCTGCCACAGAAGCACATTGTAACAGAAAGAAAGAAAACAAACACAAACACAAAATGATGCCTCAGAAATTGGAACACAGGAATCAAAACAAATAGTACACCGAGAAGATGGGACTTGTTCATAAGTGTCTTAGAACAAGACATACTGGGTAAAAAGAAATGTGCATACAAAGTCAGCATGAAAGCCCTGAACAAGGATGAAAGGCACTGCTTTGCTGAACATTGTAACCAATGAAATGTGCATTACTCGGTATACAGACTTTCGGTGTTCACTCACTACTGAAGATGACACTGAAGAAAATTAACGTGGCCCACTGTTTCAGCACATATCTTTATTATGGAACTGCCAGAGGCTATAAAATTATGAAGAACAGGAAAGAAGTCACTTGTATAAATGGAAAATGCAGAACTAATAAAATGTAGAGGCTCTTCACTAATTAAAAGATTTTTACAATTAATAAATGAATATTGGAGAAGCTGTAAGATCCCAGACACGTGATATGTAGCACAAGTAATTTCTCTCTTCAAGAAAGGTAAATGCAGTGACAGTGAAAAACTATTGTAGTATCAGTCTTCTAAACACTGGTATGAACTATGCTCAAAAATATTAATAACCACCTGAAGAATATCACAAAAATCACTATTTCAGGTTGTTAATGCATAGACAACGTATTTGTAACTAAGAACATCATAGAAAAACATAGAAAATTTAACATAGACACTAGTATGGCATTTAGTGATCTTGAGAACGCTTTTGACCATGTCAACCTTGATAACTAGAATAAACTATTCTTAACTGAGGTGTAAGACAAAGATGTGGAAACTCTATTCTTTTTCATTTTTATGCTGACTTCATTCTATGAAAATGAAAAATATTATTATTCAAAAGAATGAGTATGACCTCCAAAGATCAGCATACCCTGACAGAAATATTTAAGAAATATGTATAACATTAAAATTTCTAGTAATAAAGCTAACATAATAGCTTTCCTTGTACAATATCCAGTTAGATCAAAAATAGTTTTGGATAATGCAGCTTTAGAAAAAGTCTTTCATTGTTAAGTCCTGCGATCTGCAGAAAAGATAACTCCTCAAGTTGCCAACGGTTTGTTAAACAAAAGAGCCTTCTGGGCGTAAAACACCACAACGCCAAGAAAACAGATAGTCCCGTAGGGACAACAAACAACAAGTATAATAATGGAACAAATAAACAGACAATAAACTATTACACATGGCACTAGGCCAAGGCAAACAACTACACTACAGAGAAAATTATGCTGAGTGCGGCGGCAGCTGGATCAGGCATAGGAGCGGCCAGTGGCTGAGTATGTACTGCCCTCCACACTCTGTAGGTGCGCTTATGAAGCCCGCATCGGTGAAGGGCTACAACTGGTTACTGCGCTGTCATTGGTTGGGCACTGTCACATGGCTGACCGTAATGTAGTTCCGCCATACAGCGCCGTTTCTTCTGCTGTTGGCCGCTGTTTATGTTTGTGTGATTACGTGTGAGCGCCTACGAAAGCAAGCTCAGCAGCTCGCCTTGGCTGCCTGTTATTCGAGCACTCCATATGGTCAGGGGCTGCCACAGCATTCATGTCTCTTATTTTGGCTGTGCTACAAGTTTGAGTATGATTCCAATATTGAAAATAAAATACACAAATTCCAAGCTGCCTGAGTACCATTAGCAGCAGAATGGGCCATAAAGCACAAGAAGAAAACCATTTTGAAATACTCTAAAACAGAGGTCGGCAAGTAATCTTGGATGGGGTCCGGATACCTCTGAAAATTTTTATCGAGGTCCAGAAATAGAACCACATATTCCTTATCAATTTTTTATTTTGATTTTTAGTCTCAAACCAATATGAAACACAAAAGGTGTGAAATAAAAATGTATAATAATCCAGGAAAACTTAATTATTTGCTATTTATTTATTTTTATTTTCACTGACAAAAAGTATTAAATAAAATGTGTAGTCAAATTTGTATTGAAAAATCCAGTAACAGGTCATACATTAAACATACTATTTTTTGCTTAATTTTTACTAAAAATTAGGAAATACGATACAGTTAAAAAAATCAATAGAAGAAATTACAGTTGCAGTCTTCTGTCAGTTTCTTGAAGTTAGGTTTGCATGCGGAGCAGCTTATACGAATAGTGGCTCCAAAGTGGACTGTCGTTAATCTTTAGCAATACTTATTCTTCAACAAATTAATTTTTTAATGAAATTTGACAAATATATGTAGAGCCAGAAGTAGCAGCCAGGTAGGTGGCTAATGTTTCGCAACTTTCATATTTTTCTGGGACATGTTCACTCCTCAGTTCATCAGTGCATTCATTTTTATATGTTTGCAAATAAATGTCACCCTGCAAGTCTATTATCTCTATTTGGAGTGAAGGCTTTGATAGGTGGAATAACTTTGCAGCCACATCTGTCCATTCTGATGCTGGAGAAACTACAAAAGGTGATTTTTTTTTAAGAGCACAAAAATGGTGTTTTAATGGATATGCCCTGACCACTTAAATAGAAGTTGGCTGTCATGTGAATTTTTATCCACAGAAAAAAGTTTTTAATCATTTGAGTTTGTAACATGTACCTTAAAAATATTTTTGGCGGTCCAGTTTTTGACCTTCCACAGTCCAGACCTGGACCACGGTCCACCAGTTGCTGACTGCTGCTCTAACATAATGGCAATTCCTGTGTTATCCTATGGAAGCAAAAGCTGGGTACACATGAAAAAGGAAAGAAAAGTAAAATTTAAAGGGCTGCTCAGGGAGATGATCAGAAATGATACCAGTAAAATTAAATATTTTCAACATTAACATTCAATAACATTATGAAAATTGGAAACACCACCTTCTGAGGATTCCAAAGCACAGAATTGACCCAAAGTAGAAGCCAAATGAGAGAAGAGCTACAGGAAGACAACAGAAAATGTGGAAATGATTTTGTTTGTGAGTTTGGAATAGGCCACTGCCTTACCTAAGAAGTCATCATGTGTGTGTGTGTGTGTGTGTGTGTGTGTGTGTGTGTGTGTGTGGGCATTCTTAGGATAAGTTAAAGTAGTTTGTAAGTTTAGGGACCAATGACCACTACAGTTAGATCCCTTAACTTTACAAACATTTGAATTTTTGTCAAATATAATCTCAAATGTATATTATGCAAATGGACGAATTCTTTCAGGTTCCTGTGACCCTTATGTAAAGATACATTTACTGCCAGAGGAAAAGTTTGGTAATGTAACCACACCAAGAACAAAAACACACAAGAAAACAGTTTTTCCACTTTACGATGAAAAATTCACTATGTAAGTAAATTAGCAATGTCTTTATTAGACTAATACTTATATGAGATTCTGTAATTACTAAATTATTGTTTTGTATTTTAGAAATTTAACGTCGGAGCAAAAAGGAATCAAAAATGGTATCGTACATTTTGTCGTCAAGGATCAAGACTTTATTGGAGCCAACCAGTTTATTGGTGAAGCATACATTGCATTTGCAGATATTCCACACACTGACATGACAAAAGGACTTGAGGAATTAGAGCAAATTCATCTCAAATTGAGCAGACCAACTCGATTTGGTAGGCTACAGAATTATCTCTTCTCTTGTTTTTGTTTTTCTACATATGATGATGATGATGATGATGTAAGACTATATGATTTTGCATCTCTTGAAAAATATTTTATATGTTATGTTTAGTAATAAGCATATTTTTACATGGAAGAGTCCACTTGTAACACTTAGGTTAAATATGGTAATGGTTTTTTCTGAAAAGACTAACAGATTTTCTTCATCATCATTTTCCAGTCCAAGTTTTTGCCCACTCTCATGCAATATTTCAATGAATACAATACTGAATCCTAATTTTCTTCTCCCCCTTAATTATTTTCACATGTAGTATTATTTGAATTAGTTTGCATCTGGGCTACTGTTGCTACCAGCAATACACCATTGTGTTGCCACTTTTTCTGCCTGTCATTTCACCAAATGGCAAAAACTATAATTCCAGTTATAATTAAAATGAGTAACACCAGTATTATAAAAAGGATAGACTACTACTTATCCTATAGAAAACATAATAATTCTCAGATAAGCATAACAAAAAAAATATTGTTCAACTATTAAGCTTTTGGTCCTCATTATATTATTATACAATAAAATTTAAATAAAATTGACTATTAATTTAAATTAGATAGTTGTTTCGAGCAGTAATTAAAAATACACTTTAGCTTATGTGAAATATTCTGTGATATTAACCAGATTTTTCTAGTCTGTGTTGTGGAAAGTGTTTCAGGTAATGGCTTGTCATTCTTTAAAACTAGTTAAGAAAATTTTAATATGTTCAATGCCTGCACCAAGTTATATGCCATCACATAAAAGGTACTAATAGAAACACTTCTTTTTACAGAGTCAAGAGTTTTGAGAGCTTTGGAAAACAGACAAGAAAAACTGGCAAAAGATTTTATAAAGAAGCAAAAGGCAAAGATTGTTGACAATTAAATTATAATCCACCCAAACGTTTTTGGGTGGAGTGGTAGCTACATGTGATACAGAAACATCATTTGGTGGTGCCATCATAAACTGATACACCAAACATTGTTCATTACTGAACTTAGTGTATATTTATGTGACTTTATTGAAAGTCTTCTTTTTTTCCTTTCTTTTTTTGTACAAATTTGTATCTTCACTGTATTTAAGAACTTTTGTAAAGACTGCAATGTACATATATTTATAAATAGATAAAATAAATGTTATAACTTTTTATAAAGATATCTATGATGAATCTTAAAAATTACAGATGTGGTAAAATTGGTTTTCAATGAAATACACTGGTCAAAACAATTAGATCAGTTGAGATGTCTAGGTTCTGAAGCTTTGTCATGGTGAGAATTGACTAAAATGGTTTAGGCTCTACACAGTGGAGACACCACCATTATGGCACCAAGATAGAGGTAATATCAGAAAATTGCTGCAGAGGAGGTTGGTGTTGACCTCAGTTAACTCTACCAAACAAATTACACAACTGGACACAACAATGTGACTTACCTGAAACTATGGCATTGAGAGCCATAGGAAAGTTGTAAACGGAACAGACATAGGGAGGTGGCTGCAGCTATTGGAGTGTTCCAAAGTGTAATTTCCAAGATGTGGACAACAGAAACCTTTAAAAGTAGTCAAGGCTAAGGTTGTCCACAGGTAACATCAGCAAGAGATGACCATTATCTGCATTTGAAAATAGGCTGAATGCAACTCAGCTCCAAAACATCCTCCAGAGAACAACAGGATGCACAATATCAACACAAACATTCAAAATTGCCATTGTGAATGTGACCTCTAAGTATGAAGGCCTTTTTTTGTGTGTCCCATGAAAACAGTGACACCATTTAGCCTGCAGAAACTGGGTGGAGGAACATCAGTTAAGGAGTCATAGCAAAAGGTGTCATGTTGTGTTCACAGGTGAGTCAATAGTTTTGGCTCAGCTGGACAATCATGTTTTCCCTCATCTGGAGAGAACATGGAACTCAGAACAATCCTGACTGTGTGTAGGAAACACCACCATATCATGGTAGTGAATGAATGGTGTGGGCAGGAGTCAGTATTGGCAGACCTATGGACCTCTGTCTTTCATAATGGCACTTTGACTGCTTAGAGATAAGGAGATGAGACCCTTCGACTTTTGTTGTGGCCTACATTGGTGTCATAGGAGATGGGTTCCTCCTGGTGAAGGATAACACTCATCCACATAGAGATGCATTGGTGGACAACATGCTTGAAGCACAGGGAATTGAACAAATCAAATGGAGTGGCCAGCTTGTTCACCAGGTTTAAACCCGATTGAGCATGTCTGGGATGCACTTCACACAAGCTTTGCAGCCAGACCAGGTCCTCCCACAATATTTGCAGAGCTGGATATTGCACTCATGGAAGAATGGCCAAATATCTCTCAAGAGCTTAGGGATAATCTCATACTGTCTCTGCCACACAGGTGTGCAACTGTACTAGGTGTCCAAAGTAATTGCACACCATATTAGAGGGCAAGGAGACTAACTTCTTCACTATTATGGTAGACCCGTGGTGCCTCACTCTAAGTAAACGCCTTGTAAACATCAAGTAAAGACTTGAGACAGCAAAATATCACACACAAGTTAAATTGTAACTCATATCTGCTTAAAATACCTTACCATATGTATATTGTGTAAGATATCTCAGGCCGTGGCAGATTAGCCATATGTACTGGGGCGCCATGCTGCTGTGACGGTGGCAGATCGCCGTCGGGGGTTCAAGTCCCCCCTCGGACATGGGTGTTTGTGTTGGCCTTAGTTTATTTTATTTTAGTTTAAGTAGTTTTTAAGCTATGGAATAATGGCCATGCAGTTGAGTCCAACAGATTTACAAACAACTAACTTTTTAGATATCTCACCTGATCCCTTAATTGTTTTGAGCAGTTTAGTTTGTCCTGCAATATGTCACCAGGTACCTTACATTTAGTTGCGTAGACTTTCCCGGCGTAGTAACTGATAATATTTATTTTGGGTATGCAGACACGATATTTCAGCAGACCAACTGACTGCCATCTTCAGGTGAGAGCGCAGAACACTAACTCACCGGAAACTGATAAAGAACAAGAAACAGCAGCCCCTTTATACACTACTGACGACCCACCGCGCGTGCGCGAAACCAAAGTAGAAACCACCTAGGCACAATAGAACCAGTAGCGCGCCGGTGGAGAAAAACGGCAAAAACAATGGGTCGAAAACAAGGCTAGTTAAAAGAAACAGCACGTCAAAATGAAGACCGTTGTTGCTTGATGTCAGATAAAATCTGGTTCCAAGTTTTACTAAGTGGAAAACCCTTGTCCCTATTAATAATATTATCAGCCATACGAATTTCCATGGATTCTTTGAGAACACATTCCCAGTAGTGGGAAGCAGGAGCAATCAGTTTAGTTTCATCGTATAACATCTTGTGTCCCTCATTCAAACAATGTTCAGCAACAGCAGACTTTTCAGGTTGGAGCAAACGAGTATGATGGTGGTGTTCCACACACCGATCCTGAACTGTGCGGATTGTTTGGCCAATGTAAGTTTTACCACAATAACACGGAATACTATAAACACCGGGTTTCCTCAGTCCTCCTAAATCATCTTTGACTGACCCAAGGAGGGCCCTAGTCTTAGGTGGGGGCATAAAAACACTTTTAATGTCGAATCATCTTAAAATTCTTGAAATTTTTGTGGAAATATTCCCGACAAAAGGCAAAAAGGCAATAGACTTTTGTCTTCTAAAGGTTCACCTTTTGGACCAAATTGAAATGAACGACAAATTTGTTGAGCAGTGTACCCATTCTGTTGAAAGACCACTTTGAGATGCTCCAGACAACTGGATTTTGTTTTCAAAGACTTTTATTTTTTGCATCTTGAGATTTCATCTCGGCTTTCGGCCGCGTCATGGGAGTGGGTTGATAGTGCTTCTTGGGCCTTCTCCGACTCGGCACAGAGGGGTGCTGCTTGCAAACAGTTTTCAAAATTTGAGCGACTTTGCACTCAATATACAATTTCTGGTGACGATTTCCGTCAGCGGGTTGTTGTCAATCTTACAGATAAGGAACTGGACAACGCTTCATTATCTGTTTTGGAAAAAGGTTTAAATTTTGCACTTACACCCAAGGTTGTTATTACGGAATTTATTTGTGCTATTGAGCAAGCAGTGTCTGATATTCCAGAAGATCAGGCTGATGAAATTAGACAAGAGGTTTCCTACAAACTTCGCAGAGCACCACCTCCTAGAAGCAATATTTCTAGCAGTGAGAGGGCAGCCATCCGGTCTTTGAGAGAGGATAAGGATTTGGTTATCCTTCCGGCCGATAAAGGGAACGCGACGGTTCTTCTATCACGTGGAGACTATGTGTCCAAGATGAACTTTTTATTAGATGACTCAGCCTATCATAGGTTACGTAATGATCCCACCGAACGTATAAAACGGAAGACTCTTTTACTTTTAAAGAAGAGTTCCTTGTCAGAGGATGTTGTTAAGAAACTTCGTCCTGGAGCTGATGTCCCTCCGAGATTCTATGGCCTACCTAAGGTTCACAAGTATGGAATTCCTCTTCGTCCTGTTGTGAGCAATTTGGGTGCCCCTACCTATAATTTGGCCAAATATTTAGCTTCTGTTCTCGCTCCTCATGTTGGAAAGTGTGATCATCACATATTGAACTCGTCACATTTTATTCGGCGGCTGAAGTCAGTTTGTCTTGGTCCATCAGACTTGCTTGTCAGTTTGGACGTTGTTTCCCTTTTTACCCAGGTTCCTTTTGAAGAGTCATTGTTATTAATTAGTAATATATTGGATGATGAAACAGTCAAGTTATGCTGTCATGTGCTGACTTCGACGTATTTCCTTTTTAATGATACGTTTTTTTGAACAAACTGACGGTGTGGCTATGGGGAGTCCTCTTTCGCCCATAGTCGCAAACCTTTTTATGGAGGACTTTGAAGACATGGCTTTAAGGACAGTTTTATGGTTTGGCCTCATGGTATGGATGCTTTAAATCATTTTTAGACCATTTTAATTGTCTCCATCCCAATATTAAATTTACGATGGAGGTAGAGAACGATGGGAAACTTCCATTTCTGGATGTTTTGGTTCAAAAGAACAGTGATGGGACCTTAGGACATGGAGTGTATCGCAAGCCAACGCATACCGATCTTTATCTTCATGCGACTAGCTGTCATCCGCCACACCAACGTATGGGGGTCTTGCGTACTTTAGTAAAAAGAGCGTACGCCATTTCTGATGCTGAACATCTGGGTGAAGAACTGTAGCATCTCAAAGTGGTCATTCAACAGAATGGGTACACTGCTCAACAAATTTGTCGTGCATTTCAATTTGGTCCAAAAGGTGAACCTTTAGAAGACAATTAAAAGTCTATTGCCTTTTTGCCTTTTGTCGGGAATATTTCCTCGAAAATTTCAAGAATTTTAAGAAGATTCGACATTAAAAGTGATTTTATGCCCCCACCTAAGACTAGGGCCCTCCTTGGGTCAGTCAAAGATGATTTAGGAGGACTGAGGAAACCCGGTGTTTATAGTATTCCATGTTATTGTGGTAAAACTTACATTGGCCAAACAATCCGCACAGTTCAGGATCAGTGTGTGGAACACCACTGTCATACTCGTTTGCTCCAACCTGAAAAGTTGGCTGTTGCTGAACATTGTTTGAATGAGGGACACAAGATGTTACACGATGAAACTAAACTGATTGCTCCTGCTTCCCACTACTGGGAATGTGTTCTCAAAGAATCCATGGCCGATAATATTATTAATAGGGACAAGGGTTTTCCACTAAGTAAAACTTGGAACCAGATTTTATCTGACATCAAGCAACAACGGTCTTCATTTTGACGTGCTGTTTCTTTTAACTAGCCTTGTTTTCGACCCATCGTTTTTGCCGTTTTTCTCCACCGGCGCGCTACTGGTTCTATTGTGCCTAGGTGGTTTCTACTTTGGTTTCGCGCACGCGCGGTGGGTCGTCAGTAGTGTATAAAGGGGCTGCTGTTTCTTGTTCTTTATCAGTTTCTGGCGAGTTAGTGGTCTGCACTCTCAACTGAAGATGGCAGCCAGTTGGTCTGCTGAAATATCGTGTCTGGTTGACGACGGTATCCGGCTGCATACCCGAGATAAATATTACCTTACATTTAAGTAGTTTGATCTCTATCGTCGCGTACAGTTTTTACTCTCCACAGCTGCCTCTAATGCCATAGAAGTTATTCCTTGATGTCTTTTTGTAAATGTTTTCCATGTATTCCTTTCCTTGGTGATTGCACAGAGGAATTCCTCATTCATTATCTTATTCCATATTACTTTGAATGTCTTTCCATAGCTGCATCTCTTAAATGCTTTGATTCTTTCCTTGGCTAGATTTTTCCCTTCATATGGTGCCGTACCATACAGTGCTGTGCCCCAAATTTACATTACCTAAAATTTCTTCCTCAAATGGTGAAGGTTTGGTGCTAAAAGATTCCTCTTGGACAAGAGTGCTCTCTCTAACTGTACTGTAATGCTTTCCGTATTTCCCTGGCTTTATCTGCCACTTATTGTTTTGATAGCAAGGTATCAGAATTCCTTCATTTCTATTATTTCAGGGTCGCCAATTTTGATGTCAAGTTTATTACTAATCTCACATCTGCTGCTTCTCAATACTTTCACCTTTCTTTGATTGACTGTGAATCTATATTGTATCAGAGCCTGTCCTGCTTTTTCTTGAACATTTTTGTACTGCCTCCTGTTGTTGGTCAATTCAAATATTTCCTCTGTTCCTCAAGGCTTCTTCAAAGTTTCCTTTCTTGTACCTATATTGCTATGTTCAAGATCTGTGATTGCCCTTCCAATTATGTCCATTACTCTTCTAATGTACTACTTGCCGTGGTGTTCAGTATCAAAGTATCTACAGTTCCAGAGAACATCAAATGCTTATCACTGCTCAGTTACTTCAAATTATGTGATCTGGGCTTCAATTTCCCACTTTTCTCTACATTAATCATTCAAGATTATTGTCATAAATTTATCTACCCTTTACTTCACTATTACATTGTGATTTGAGTATGTATCACCTTCTGGATGTGTCAGACAATTCAATACCAGATATCAAAAATTCTTATTATGATGTGATGTAAATGGAATCCTGATGAATTTTTAAATATTCTGTTCTAACTGAAATTTGTTCCAAAACTCATATCATTATTCTGTATAATTTCTATTGCTGAGCCCCCCCCCCCTCCTCTCTCTCTCTCTCTCTCTCTCTCTCTCTCTCTCTCTCTCTCTCTCTCTCTCTCTCTCTCTCTCTCTCTCTCTCTCTCTCTCTCCTTTATGATGTTGACATGGCTGAACACATTACTGGAGTTGGTTTGCCATCAGCTGAGAACTATAGTATCTTATCACTAAATTCTCACAGTTACAAGTTCTCTGATTTAACTTCCTTATAAGAAATTCTGTTCCCATTGCACCTTTACTAGATGGGTGAAAATAGAAGCAGCTTAAAAATGTAGCCGGGGATAGGGGGGGAGGGGGTAGAAAAAGGATGGTGGGAAACAATACTAGAATTGCAAGATGCGTAGGATAAAGGAAAACTGTTGGTTGTGGGATGTGTGGGGGCAATATATTCAGTAAAGCTGGAAGTTGGCAGGAGGATAGTGATACCAAATGGCCTAGGTTATGAAGAAGCCATTGAAATAAAGCACGTTTTGCTTAGGAACATGTTGTGCCAAAGAGTTGTCTACCTAGCTTTTTGGCAACTACTTAACACCACCTAGTCATGATGGATAGCTGGTTAGTAATCATACCAGTATTAACAAACTATGCTCCGATGGCAACACAGTCAATGACATGGTTGCTTTCAGAGTTGATTCTGACTTTGATGGGATACAATAAGCTTGTCACATGATTGGAAGCTCTGAGGAAAAGTTGGAAGATGGAGAGAGAGAGAGAGAGGGGGGGGGGGATTTGGCAGGTCTTGCAGTGGGCTATTCCACAAGGATATGATCCCTGTGGCAGAGCACTAGGGATGACATAGGGATGGACCACAGTGCATTGGAGGTTAGATGTTTGAAGGGAACCCCTTTTTTGAAGGGTAGAAAGGGTCTTGGGTAGGATTCATCTCATTTCAGGAGAAGATCAAAGCCTGGGCAAAGGATATGTTTCAGTCATTCTAATCTGAGGGGTTACTGGGCAAAAGGATGGGGAGCGCTCTTTCGTGGCTGGTCACTGCGGAAGAATTTCAGATGTATGGGGGAAATGATGTAGGAAATCTGTTTGTAGACTAGGTCTGGAGGATAGTGCCTGTTTGTGAAGGAATTTGTGAGACATTCGTCATATTAAGAAAGGGATTTCTTGTTACTGCAATTATGCCATCCAGTGGTGGCAGGATTTATGAGAGGGGTATTTTGGTGTGGATGGCATGAGAACTACATTTTGACAGTTGGTTTCTCACCAAACAAAAATGAAAGAAAAACATTTCACACTGATTATGGAATTCAGCATTTCTGGTACATTCAGTTTAAGAACTTCCTTGTTTCTTTTTCCATGTCCTGCTCATTAGACAGATAAAAGTTGCCAGTTTCATTTTCCTTTACTGTCCTTTATGGGTTTTAGGTAAGGTTTACGCAATCATTGTACATAAAAGAAAAATGAACAAAACCCTTTTAATACACAGGTAATTTGGAAACTTCTGTTTGTGCATGTCTATTAATTACACTATAATCAATATATCTTCATTTAATTCTAATCACTAATAGCTGTGGATTAATGAGTGTAAAATTCATCACCATTGAATCTATTGAACACCTAAAAGTTGATTTTTATGATGCCCTTGAAAAAGCTTATGATAAGTGTCCAAGGAATGACATAAAGGCTGTGCTGGGTGATTTTAATGCACAACATGGAAAACATGTTCCAGGCTGTAATTGGAGCCCATAGTAAACATGGATCCATTAATGATAATGGAACAAGATTGAGCCTCTTCACAGCCTCCCAGAATATGATAGTAGGATCTACCAGTTTTCCCCATCAGGAAATACACAAGGGCACTTGGAAGTCACCTGATGGCAGCACCATTTATCAAATTGATCATGTACTGATAAACCAGAGGTATAAATCTAACTTGTTGGATGTTCAAACATTTCACGGTGAAAAATTTTTTACTAGTTGAAATAAATCATGATGTTTGTCTGGATTGATGATAGAAAATCTTACATACACACCGATGTGTGCAGTCTCACTTTACTGAAAAACATACTTCCTGTTGTGTTTATAATGTAACTAATATTTAGGTGGTAAATACATATCTTTAGAGGTGCGTCTTCATCTGCAGAATCCTGTTTTTGGCTATGTTGCCTAATAGCCACTCATGGGTTGCGTGTATATAAATAACTGAATTCAGGAACAAAATACTTTTTCACTGCCATTTATTTTTGCTCGTTTTCCTCATTGTAACATGAGCCTGTTACTGTTTCTTATAACTAATGTACTGCTTTGTAACTTATTGCTACTGTTTCCTACTGACTAATTTTCTTGACACAGCAGGTCTGGCCACCTTGTTGTGGCTCTACTATAGTGCTGGTTTCCCAGACTTGATATTAGCCTATTTTCGGATCACTGCAACCTTTCGTAGAACTGCCGAGCGGTCTGTCTAATTCTATCTTTATACATGGCTACCCCTGACATCCCGTGGTGTTACCTGGTGGGGAAGTCCTGAGGTAGATGTAGTGCCATTCTTAACACTCTGTCTTGTAGCCCTTGCAGCTTCTTGATGTGACAATCAGCAGCATTGCCTCTCACGACAGCCGCGTATTCTAGAACTGGTTGGATCAGTGCTAGACATATATCGGTCTAGGTGTGTTTGCGTGTGGATATGTGTGAGTGTGTGTTTATTTGTTTATCTTCCTTTTTTTCCCCTAAGGTAAGTCCTTCCCCTCCTGGGATTGGAATGACTCCTCTTCCATTTCCTTAAAACCCATATCCTTCCCTTTCTCCTCTCCTTCCTTCCTCTCTTCCTGAAGAAGCGACAAACGGTTGCGAAAGCTTGTATATGTTTGTGTTTGATTTTATTTATGTCTGTCGACGAGCCTGTCCTTGGGGTAAGTCATATGTTTTCAATTTTTTTAATATAAATTTATCCCACCAGGAAAGATGAATTTTTTGTTTTATATATATAGAAAAGAGATGACTTACCAAAAGGACCGGCTCGTCGATAGAAACAAATAAAATCACACACATACAAGCTATCGCCACCACTGGCAGCTTCTCCAGGAAAAAGAGGAAAAAAGGGGAGGAAAAAGGGAAGGATATGGGTTTTAAGGAAGTGGAAAAGGAGTCATTCCAATCCCAGGAGTGGAAGGACTTACCTTAGGGGACAAAAAGGAAGGTAAACATACACACAAACTCACATATCGAAACGCAAACACACCTAGACAGACATTTGTAAAAAGCAAAGAAGTTGGACAGAGATACCAATTGCGGCAGAGGCTCTGTCCACAGAACCAAGGCAAAGATGCTAAAGATGGTGGGCGGGAATTTGAGTTAGCGGAGATTGAGACCAGGTGGGCAACGGGAGGAGAGAATAAGCTGAAGGGCAAGTTCCCATCTCCGGAGTTCTGAAAGGTTGGTGTCGGTGGGAAGTATCCAGATAACCCGGACGGTGTAATACTGCGCCAAGATGTGCTGGCCGTGCACCAAGGCATGTTTAGCCACAGGGTGATCCTCATTACCAATAAAACACTGTCTGCCTGTGACCGTTCATGCGAATGGACAGTTTGTTGCTGGTCATTCCCACATAGAACGCTTCACAGTGCAGGCATGTTAGTTGGTAAATCACGTGAGTGCTATCGCAAGTGGCTCTGCCCTTGATCGTGTAAACCTTCCGGGTTACTGGACTGGAGTAAGTGGTGGTGGAAGGGTGCATAGGGTAGGTTTTACAACGGGGGCGGTTGCATGGGTAGGAGCCAGAGGGTAGGGAAGGTGGTTTGGGGGTTTCATAGGGGTGGACTAGGAGGTTACGAAGGTTAGGTGGGCGGCGGAAAGACACTCTTGGTGGAGTGGGAAGGATGTCATTAAGGATGGATCTCATTTCGGGGCAGGATTTAAGGAAGTCATATCCCTGCTGGAGAGCCACATTCAGAGTCCGCTCCAGTCCCGGAAAGTATCCGGTGACAAAAGGGGCACTCCTGGGATACTTTGGTGGAAGGTTCTGGATTTGGAGGAATGAGGAGGTGGCTCTGGTAATTTGCTTCTGAACCACATCAGGATGATAGCTGCGGGATGTGAAAGCTGTTATTAGGTTATTGGTGTACTGGTTCAGGGATTTGGGACTGGAGCAGACTCTTTTGCCACAAAGACCTAAGCTGTAGGGAAGAGAACGTTTGATATGGAATGGATGGCAGCTGTCATAATGGAGGTACTGTTGTTAGTTGGTAGGTTTGATGTGGACGGATGTGTGAAGTTGGCCGTTGGACAGATGGAGGTCGACATCAAGGAAAGTGGCATGGGATTTGGAATAGGACTAGGTGAATTTGATGGGACCAAAGGAGTTGAGGTTGGAGAGGAAATTCTGGTGTTGTTCTTCACTGTTGGTCCAGATCATGAAGATGTCGTCAATGAATCTGTACCAAACTTTGGGTTGACAGGCTTGGGTTTCCAGGAAGGCTTCCTCTAAGCGTCCCATAAATAAGTTTGCATACGAGGGGGCCATCCTGGTTCCCATGGCTGTTCCCTTTAGTTGTTGGTATGTCCGGCCCTCAAAGGTGAAGAAGTTGTGGGTTAGGATGAAGCTGGCTAGGGTATTAAGGAAAGAGGTTTTAGGTAGGGAAGTGGGTGGTCGGCGTGAAAGGAAATACTCCATCGCAGCGAGGCCCTGGGCATGTGGGATATTTGTGTATAAGGAGGTGGCATCAATGGTTACAAGGATGGTTTCAGGAGGTAACAGGCTGGGTAAGGATTTCAGGCGATTGAGGAAGTGGTTGGTGTCTTTGATGAAGGATGGGAGACTGCACATGATGGGTTGAAGGTGTTGGTCTGTGTAGGCAGAGATTCGTTCTGTGGGGGCTTGGTAGCCGGCCACAATTGGCCGGCCTGGATGATTAGGTTTGTGAATCTTAGGAAATAGGTAGAAGGTAGGGGTGCGGGGTGTCAGTGGGGTCATGAGTTTGATGGACTCGGGTGAAAGGTTTTGTAGGGGGCCTAAGGATCTGAGAATTCCCTGAATCTCTGCCTGGACATCAGGAATGGGGTCGTCTTGACAGACTTTGTAGGTAGTATTGTCTGAATGCTGGCGCAGTCCCTCAGCCACATACTCCCGCCGATCAAGTACCACGGTCGTGAATCCCTTGTCGGCAGGGAGAATGATGATGGAATGGTCAGCCTTCAGATCACGGATAGCTCGGGATTCAGCTGTTGTAATGTTGGGAGTAGGATTAAGGTTTTTCAGGAAGGACTGAGAGGCAAGGTTGGAAGTAAGGAATTCCTGGAAGGTTTGAAGGGGGTGATTTTGAGGGAGAGCGGGTGGGTCTCGCTGAGATGGAGGACGGAACTGTTACAGGCAGGGTTCAATCTGAATGATGTATTGGGAAACTGGATCATCAGGGGTAGGATTATTTTTCTTCGTGGCAAAGTGATATCTCCAGCCAAGGCTACAAGTATAGGATAGTAGGTCTTTGACAAGGGCAGTTTGGTTGAATTTGGGAGTGGGACTAAAGGTGAGGGCCTTGGATAGGACGGAGGTTTCAGATTGGGAGAGAGGTTTAGAGGAGAGGTTCACTACTGAATTGGAATATTGTGGTTCAGGATTGTGTGGATTAGGATTGTGAGGTTTGGGGGGGGGGGGGGGGGGAGTGGAGCTGGAAGTGGGAGATTGAGCAGATGGGAGAGACTGGGTTTCTGTGCAATAAGAGGAGCTTGTGGTTTATTGGAGAGGTTGTTGAGGGAGAGTGTATTGCCTTTCTGGAGGTGGGTGACCAGGAGTTTGGATAGATTTTTGAGGTGGAGGCTGGCATGCTGTTCCAATTTGCGGTTGGCCTGTAAAAGGATGTTCTGAACTCTAGGTGTGGATGTGGTAGTGGAAAGGTTGAGGATTTTGATCAGGGATAGGAGTTGACATGTGTGTTCATTGGCGGAGTTGAGGTATAGGTTAAGGATCAGGCGGGTGAGGGCTGTGGATTGTTCTGTTTGGAATTGGTATAAGGCAGGATGAAAGGATGGGTTACAGCCAGAGATGGGAACTTTCAGTTTGAGGCCCTTGGGGGTGACGCCAAATGTTAAGCAAGCCTGAATGAATAAAATGTGTGACCTTAATCTGGCTAGGGCAAAGGCATGCTGGCGGAGGGAATGTAGATAAAATTTGATGGGGTCAAAGTAGGGTGACATGTATAGTATGGAGGAAAAAAAACTGTTGGTAGAATAAGGTTGAAGGGTGGAAATAATCTACCGAATGAATAGAAGTGAAAACGTGTAGAAAAAATATCAGAAATGTCGGAAAAACAGACGGAAATATCGAAAAACGGATCTTCATGATCTGGACACACAGTGAACAACAACTCCAGAATTTCCTCTCCAACCTCAACTCCTTTGGTCCCATCAAATTCACCTGGTCCTATTCCAAGTCCCATGCCACTTTCCTTGATGTCGACCTCCATCTGTCCAACGGCCAACTTCACACATCCGTCCACATCAAACCAACCAACAAACAACAGTACCTCCACTATGATAGCTGCCATCTATTCCATATCAAACGTTCTCTTCCCTACAGCTTAGGTCTTCGTGGCAAAAGAGTCTGCTCCAGTCCCGAATCCCTGAACCAGTACACCAATAACCTAATAAGAGCTTTCACATCCCGCAGCTACCTTCCTGATCTGGTTCAGAAGCAAATTACCAGAGCCACCTCCTCATTCCTCCAAATCCAGAACCTCCCACTGAAGAATCCCAGAAGTGCCCCTTTTGTCACCGGATACTTTCCGGGACTGGAGCGGACTCTGAATGTGGCTCTCCAGCAGGGATACGACTTCCTTAAATCCTGCTCCGAAATGAGATCCATCCTTAATGACATCCTTCCCACTCCACCAAGAGTGTCTTTCCGCCGCCCACCTAACCTTCATAACCTCCTAGTCCATCCCTATGAAACCCCCAAACCACCTTCCCTACCCTCTGGCTCCTACCCATGCAACTGCCCCCATTGTAAAACCTGCCCTATGCACCCTTCCACCACCACTTACTCCAGTCCAGTGACCCGGAAGGTGTACACGATCAAGGGCAGAGCCACTTGCGATAGCACCCACGTGATTTACCAACTAACATGCCTGCACTGTGAAGCGTTCTATGTGGGAATGACCAGCAACAAACTGTCCATTCGCATGAACGGTCACAGGCAGACAGTGTTTGTTGGTAATGAGGATCACCCTGTGGCTAAACATGCCTTGGTGCACGGCCAGCACATCTTGGCGCAGTGTTACACCGTCCGGGTTATCTGGATACTTCCCACCGACACCAACCTTTCAGAACTACAGAGATGGGAACTTGCCCTTCAGCTTATTCTCTCCTCCCGTTGCCCACCTGGTCTCAATCTCCGCTAACTCAAATTCCCACCCACCATCTTTAGCATTTTTGCCTTGGTTCTGTGGACAGAGCCTCTGCCGCAATTGGTATCTCTGTCCAACTTCTTTGCTTTTTACAAATGTCTGTCTAGGTGTGTTTGCGTTTCGATATGTCTGAGTGTACGTGTATTTGTTTACCTTCCTTTTTTCCCCCCTAAGGTAAGTCCTTCCACTCCTGGGATTGGAATGACTCCTTTTCCACTTCCTTAAAACCCATATCCTTCCCTTTTTCCTTCCCTTTTTCCTCCCCTTTTTTCCTCTTTTTCCTGGAGAAGCTGCCAGTGGCGGCGATAGCTTGTATGTGTGTGATTTTATTTGTTTCTATCGACGAGCCGGTCCTTTTGGTAAGTCATCTCTTTTCTATTTTTATTTTTGTTTATCCCACCGGGAAAGTTACCCTCTATAATTTTCGTTTCATCAATTAATGTGATTATATATAAAGACGAAAAATTCCTAGCAGGAAAAATAAAATATAAAAAATAGACGAAGATTACTCACCAGACGAAGGAGCACAGGTGTGACAGCATCACAAATAAATAAATGAATACACACACACACACACACACACACACACACACACACACACACCACACACCACACATAATCGCAAGCTTTCACAACCCAGTTGCGTCTTCAGGCATTAGGGAAGGAGAGGGAAAAGGAAATGATGAGGGTTTTAAGGAAGGGGGTAAGGAGCCATTCCAATCCTGGGAGAGGAAAGACTTACCTTGGGGGAAAAAATGGAGGGTAAACAAATGCACACATGCCCACACATTCACACAGACACAAGTACACCTAGGCAAAAGACACCAACCACTTCCTCGATCGCCTGAAATCCTTACCCAGCCTGTTACCTCCACAAACCATCCTTGTACCCATTGATGCCACTTCCCTATACACAAATATCCCACATACCCAGGGCCTTGCTGCAATGGAGTATTTCCTTTCACGCCGACCACCCACTTCCCTACCTAAAACCTCTTTCCTTAATACCCTAGCCAGCTTCATCCTAACCCACAACTTCTTCACTTTTGAGGGCCAGACATACCAACAACTAAAGGGAACAGCCATGGGAACCAGGATGGCCCCCTCGTAGGCGAACTTATTCATGGGACGCTTAGAGGAAGCCTTCCTAGATACCCAAGCCTGTCAACCCAAAGTTTGGTACAGATTCATTGATGATATCTTCATGATCTGGACACACAGTGAAGAACAACTCCAGAATTTCCTCTTCAACCTCAACTCCTTTGGTCCCATCAAATTCACCTGGTCCTATTCCAAATCCCATACCGCATTCCTCAATGTCGACCTCCATCTGTCCAACGGCCAACTCCACACATCCGTCCACATCAAACCTACCAATAAACAACAGTACCTGCATTATGACAGCTGTCATCCATTCCATATCAAACGTTCCCTTAATTACAGCTTAGGTCTTCGTGACAAACGAGTCTGCTCCAGTCCTGAAGCTCTGAACCAGTACTCCAACAACCTATTAACAGCTTTCACATCCCGCGGCTATCCTCCTAATCTGGTAGAGAAACAAATTGCCAGAGCTACTACCTCATCCCCCCAAATTCAGAACCTTCAACAGAAGAATCCCAGAAGTGCCCCTCTTGTCACCGGATACTTTCCGGGACTGGAGCGGACTCTGAATGTGGCTCTCCAGCAGGGATACGACTTTCTTAAATCCTGCCCCAAAATGAGATCCATCCTTAATGACATCCTCCCCACTCCTCCGAGAGTGTCTTTCCGCCGCCCACCTAACCTTCGTAACCTCCTAGTCCATCCCTATGAAACCCCCAAACCACCTTCCCTACCCTCTGGCTCCTACCCTTGTAACCGCCCCCGTTGTAAAACCTGCCCTATGCACCTTTCCACCACCACTTACTCCAGTCCCGTAACCCGGAAGGTGTACACGATCAAAGGCTGAGCCACTTGCGATAGTACCCACGTGATCTACCAACTGACATGCCTGCACTGTGAAGCGTTCTATGTGGGAATGACCAGCAACAAACTGTCCATTCACATGAATGGACACAGGTAGACAGTGTTTGCCCGAGGATCATCCTGTGGCTAAACACGCATTGGTGCACAGCCAGCACATCTTGGCACAGTGTTACACCATCTGGGTTATCTGGATACTTCCCACCGACACCAATCCTTCAGAATTCCAGAAATGGGAACTAGCTCTTCAGCATATTCTCTCTTCCCGTTGCCCACCTGGTCTCAATCTCCGCTAAATTTGAATTCCCACCCACCTTCTTAACATCTTTGCATCGGTTCTCTGGACCTACAGTATGTCTGCCTAGGTGTACTTGTGTCTGTATGAATGTGTGGGCATGTGTGCATTTGTTTACCCTCCATTTTTCCCCCAAGGTAAGTTTTTCCTCTCCCGGGATTGGAATGGCTCCTTACCCCCTTCCTTAAAACCCTCATCATTTCCTTTTCCCTCTCCTTCCCTACTGCCTGAAGACGCAACTGGGTTGCGAAAGCTTGCGATTGTGTGTGTGTGTGTGTGTGTGTGTGTGTGGTATTTATGTTACTCATAACATTTACTCAATAACCCATCATCAGTTTTTAAATAAAACAACAATTACAATAATCATATTGATAGAAGTTAACATTAGAAGAAGATAGAGTTGAATAAGCTTCATAATTTAGTATGGTACTGTGCATGATTGTTTCATTAATTTAGTGTTAATTATCAATTTTGTGAGTCATGATAATGAACTTTGAGTTTGTATTAATTGTGCATAAATTACAAAATATACAAAAGTTCCTACTGTTATGGCCTAAGGGCCATTCATATCGCGCGCGCCGTCATTGGGTTCCGTGGCAGGCGCGGGCCCGGCCGTGGTAGTTCCCGGCCGTGCCACAGGAGGGCACGGTCGGCCTAACAACTGACGCGAGCTGCGCGCCGTCTGCTGGCGGGCCCCGTCAAACGGCCGACTTGACAGCCGTGTCATTCGACAAGTGTACGCTGAACGACTCATAGCGTGCTTGGACTAAGAGTGTTTACTTCAGTGGCGACGAGGATATTGGTAGCGTGGTCTTCCTGTCGCAGTCATGGCAGAACACCTTAGCGCGTTGCTGACGAATCTTCAGTCGTTACCGGAAATTTTGGCTCAACAGAATGCTTCTCTCACGGCGGCTATTGACACAGTGACTAGGGCTGTGACACAACAGGTCGGGTTGCGGTCTTCGGTGCCCGTTCCTCCGTTTCCTCCATTTGACGACTTTGCCGAGGATTGGTCCGACTACGAACAGCGTTTACGCCAACACTTCGTAGCCTTCCAGGTGTGTGATGAAGGTAAGCAAAAATCTTATTTCCTTTCGTGGCTCTCGCCTCGTCTTTTTCGTTTGCTGGGCGATTTAGCGCCGCTTCAGACACAGGCATCTCTGTCCTTTCAGGATATCTGTTCTCTTTTTGCGGCGTATTTTCGCCGCCACTCTCACGTGGTGTCGGCCCGCATATCTTTCTACCGTTCGCGGAAACAGCCGGGTCAGTCGTACCGCGCGTGGGCCACGGAACTGCAGGGTCTAGCCCGTCGTCTGTTTCGGTCCGAACCGCACGGTGATTCGTATGCGGACTCTATGGTCCGCGATGTTTTGGTTTGTTTTGCTCCCGACCTGGACGTTCGCAAGCAGGCTCTTCAGTCGGACGATCCCTCATTAGCGGAGGTTTTGCGTATTGCGTGCGCATTTGAAGTTTCGGAGGCCGTGGGGAGTCAACTTTCCGCTTGGAGGAGGTATCCTCAGTTGACGATTCGGCCCCGTTATCCGCGGCGCCGGTTTCTTCGGTGGCTGTTGTTGCGTCGCCCTCCCCTCCCTCCCTTCGGACGCCGCGGCGCTCGCCTGCGTCGTATGGGCGGGGGGAAAGGCGGCGCGCGTCGCCCTCTTCAGAGAGCGAGCCGATGTCATATCTTTCGTGCGGGGCGTCCCATTCTCGGGAATCGTGCCCGTACAGGCGGGCCACGTGTAATCGTTGTGGCAAGTTCGGACACCTCGCCCGAGTGTGCCGCTCCTCGGCTAAGAGCCGCAAAAGGACCTCTCCCCCTCGCGATTTCGGCGCAGCGCCCATGGATATTAATAAGGTTGTTCCCGTCGGCGTTCAGCCGCCGAAGTTGTTTATAGACCTCCGCATTCTGCGGAAAACGGTTACGCTTCAAGTGGACACAGGCGCGATGACATCGCTTCTAAGTGCTGCAACTCATCAAGCTTTAGGCTCCCCCACTTTAAGTCCGGCGCCTCGCGCGTTGGTTGGCTACGGCGGCCACCCTATTCCACTATTGGGGTCGTTTGTTGCCGAAGCTACATATCAGAACGTTAGCCGCACGGTACCGTTTGTGGTAGTAAACAGTGCAACGGCTACGAACATTTTCGGCCTCGACGCTTTCCACGCTTTTGGCTTTTCTATTACCGATTCTGTCTGCTTGGTTTCCGATCAAACTACGTACGAGAGTCTCAAGCAGCTTCGCGCGGAGTTCTCGTCCCTGTTTGCGCCGGGTCTTGGGTGTGCTGCGAATTTTCGGGCCACTATTACACTTAAAAATACGGCTCGCCCCGTCTTCTGTCGGGCTCGGCCTCTCCCGATCGCCCTCCGTGGCGCTGTTAAATCGGAATTAGATCGCCTGACGGCGGAAGGTATTTTGCGTCCAGTCACAGCAAGCGAGTGGGCCTCCCCTCTAGTTGTCATACGCAAGCCCTCGGGTGCCCTGCGTTTATGTGGCGACTTTAAGAAAACTGTAAATTCTCAATCCGTCATTGATTCTTTTCCCATGCCTCGCCCAGTGGAACTGATAGATCGGTTGTCCGGGGGCCAGTATTTTTCGAAAATAGACCTGGCAGAGGCTTATCTCCAGTTGCCTTTAGACGATGCCTCTAAACAGGCGCTGGTGATTTCTACGCCTTTTGGCCTATATCAATATCAGAGATTGCCATTCGGGGTGGCCAGTGCCCCAGCACTCTTTCAGCGCTTTTTGGAGCAGTTGCTAGCGCCGGTCCCCTGTAGCGTGAACTACATGGATGATATTGTGGTGACGGGATCCACAGCTGCTGACGATATTGCCAACCTCCGTTCATTGTTTTCCGTTCTGGAGGGGGCTGGCCTCCGCTGTAATTTCCAGAAATCTTCTTTTCTTCCAACCGACTATCGAGTACTTGGGCTATGAGGTATCCAGGTCGGGGGTACGTCCCGTGGCCGAGCACGTGCAGGCGGTCGCAGATCTTCCCCGTCCTTCTTCCGTTCACGAACTCCAAGTATTCCTGGGCAAGATCGCCTATTATCATCGCTTCCTCCCGCAGGCAGCCACAGTGGCTTACCCCCTGCATCAACTGCTACGTAAAGGCGTCCCGTTCCACTGGTCCCCTGCGTGCGAGCGAGCTTTTCAGTCACTGAAAAGGGCCCTCCTGGAGGCTCCGTGCCTCACTGCATACACCCCGGGGGTCCCACTTGTGGTGGCAGCGGACGCCTCCCAGCATGGTGTGGGAGCGGTGCTGGCACATCGGTTTCCCGATGGGTCAGAGCACCCGTTGGCGTTTGCATCTAAAACTCTTACGGATGCGCAGCGCCGGTATTCCCAGGTGGACAAGGAGGCCCTAGCCATCGTTTTTGCTTTAAAAAAATTTTACGTTTATCTCTATGGGTCAAAGTTCACGCTTTACACGGACCACCGCCCGTTAGTGTCGTTGTTCCACCCGTCAGCGGCTCTTCCGGACAAGGCAGCCCATCATCTTCAACGCTGGGCCTTGTACCTCTCTCATTTCCATTACGAGATACAGTACCGCTCGACGTCTCATCATGCCAATGCCGACGGCCTATCGCGCCTCCCGGTAGGCCCTGATCCAGTCTTCGATGCTGAAGAGCTTTTGTGTTTTGCAGTTGACGAGTCGGCTAAAGATGTAGTCTCCGGTTTTCCTATCAATAGCTCACGGATTGCGGAGGCTACCGCTGCTGACCCGGTTCTCCGGGTCGTCCTTAAACGGGTGAGGCAAGGCTGGTCAGAGCGTCCTCCGGGTCGGGCATCAGACCCTCTCCACAATTATTATGCTATTCGGCACCGCCTTAGCACCTACGAGGGTGTCTTACTTCTGTCCACGCAAGACGGCTCCCATCGAGTGGTGGTTCCGGGGTCCTTGCGCCGCCAGATTCTCGGTCTTCTCCATCGGGACCACTGGGGCGTCTCTCGCACGAAGATGCTGGCCCGCCGACATGTATATTGGCCGGGTATAGATGGGGACATCACTCGCCTCATTGCAGGATGCTCTTCTTGTGCATCCCAACAAGCGGCTCCTCGCTCATCTCTCTCTCCATGGCCCACTCCGTCTGCGCCTTGGGAACGACTCCATGTCGATTTTGCGGGGCCCTTCTTAGATAGCTACTGGCTTTGCGTCCTTGACGCATATTCCAACTTCCCATTTGTTGTTCGCCTGACCTCCATGTCTGCGGAAGTTACCACACGTTCCCTGTTAAAGATATTTTCTATTGAGGGTCTCCCGGCCGCACTGGTGACAGATAATGGGCCACAGTTTACTTCACAACACTTTCACGATTTTTGTTCTACCCATGGGATCCAACATGTCCTGGCCCCACCTTTCCACCCGCAGTCCAATGGGGCAGCGGAGAGGTTCGTCCGCACTTTCAAGATGCAAATGCGCAAGTATGTGGCACATCTTTCAGTGGAGGAGGCCCTCCTTCGATTCCTGACATCTCATCGGTCTACTCCAGCAGGTAAGCAGAGCCCCTCAGAGCTCCTTCACGGCTGCCCTCATAGGACACTGTTATCCCTCGTGCATCCAGGCCCTCCCACACCTCTTCTTCGTCCTCAGTCACGGTTTCCCCAAGGCTCGGCTGTCTGGGCTCGAGGCTACGGCCGCCATCCTCGTTGGGTCCCGGCCGTGGTCGTTCGGGAGCGTGGCCGACGTCTCTATGAGGTCCGTTCTCCTACCGGGGTCCTCACCCGCCACCATGATCAGCTGCGGGTCTGCCACCCTCCTCAAACACCTACAGTCCCTTCCTCCTCGTCCAGGTCCAGCCCCCCACTGTTGCGGGTGCCATCAGGGGACAGTTCTCTCCCGACTTCCGCTTCGCGGGCATTGGCTGGGGGGCAAGGGAATTTCCCGTCACCGTCGGGGTCCGGGGCCCGCTCCCCCGCTGCAGTCCCAGCGGCCAGCTACAAGGAGTGGACAGCTCCGGTCGCCTAGCAGCCTGCCGATAGAGGCCCCGAGTTTCCAATGGAGGAGCCACAGGAGGGAGGAATGGAGGATCCGCCGCCATCGCCAGTGCTGGGAGCAGCAAGACAGCGCTCGCGTGTGCGAACCCCTCGTCGCTCGAAGGGGTTCCGCCCGTATGAGGTGGTTCCGGCTAGGGAGTGGATGGAGCCGCCCGACGATCGGATGGAGGTGGAAGAGTCCCAGCAGCCAGACCTCTGCACCGCCGTTCAGGGGTCCGGCTCCTCACCCCAAGGGGGGAGGGATGTTATGGCCTAAGGGCCATTCATATCGCGCGCGCCGTCATTGGGTTCCGTGGCAGGCGCGGGCCCGGCCGTGCCACAGGAGGGCACGGTCGGCCTAACAGCTGACGCGAGCTGCGCGCCGTTTGCTGGCGGGCCCCGTCAAACGGCCGACGTGACAGCCGTGTCATTCGACAAGTGTACGCTGAACGACTCATAGCGTGCTTGGACTAAGAGTGTTTACTTCACCTACCATATATACAGTAAATAGATAAGAACCTCTGACTGTTGCATTTTTTGTCTACTCTCAAATAATTTAATTAGTATCATTACTGATGATTAATATGAGATGTAAAACTTATTTTCATTAGTTAAAACTAATTGCTTCACTCAGTCAGTATAATATGGTTTGTAATACAAGCAGTAATTTATGTGATACTCATTTGTGTACATATAAGTACCTGGATTAATTCAAATGTGTAGAATCCTATGGAACTGCCAGTGTTTACATCAACAACCTTCGGATCAGACTTTACTTGTGTATCTACTGTAATTACAATATAGCTAACAATATAGAAAGTAATTACAGCTTCTTCTGGTGTTGGGGAATATGTCAAGCAGCTGTTTTATTACAGTGGCCCTAATGTGGATTCAGATTATTTTCTTCTAATGGCCAAAATAAGAGCAAGGATATCAAATGCTCGGAAAGAAAGGCATATTAGGAAAGAATGTTACAATATTGCAGCACTGCAATTAACAGAAACTTATGAATCATACTGTCAAAGTTTCTCATGTCCTAGAACAAGAACGAGGAATGATGCAAGACAGTAATGACATAGAACAAAAATGGCCAACTATAAAAAGAGCTATAGACATTCACCTAAAGAAACACTAGGGTCAGAGAGAAAACCAATAAGGCCCACATGGTTTTATGAGGCGTATAAGAGTGTGACTGAAGAAAAGAACACTGCATATCAAAAGACAGTACAGGCTAACTACACAAGAAGATTGTACGAGGATTATCAAGAGCAAATGAATTGAAAAGATGACACATCGCTGAAAGAAAAGGGAATGGACTAAGGCTGAAATAGAATGTATGAAATTGTTCAAGAAGAATAATGAAACAAGGGACTCCTTTAGAAAAGTAAACAATGCTGGAAGACAATTTGCGCAAATAATTAGCTTGATTAGAGATGGAGGTAACACAATAAGTGAGAGTAAATAGACTCTGGAAAGATGGCAAAGATACTTTAATGAACTGCTGAATCAAGAGATAGAGCAAGCAGAGGATATATGTAATGATTGTGAGCAAGGATTAGACGATGAACAACTGCTGGATGGCCCAGGTTAGACAAGGTTAAAAAAGCTTTAAGGAAACTGAAGAATAACAAGGCTCCCAGCATTGATAGCATTCCCTCAGAATTGCTAAAAGATGGAGGAACAACATTAGAGCAGATCCTGTTTGAACTTATCACTCTCATATGGGAACAGGAAAGGATACCAAATGACTGGAACGAAGGAATATTATATCCCATACATAAAAAAGGTGACCAGATGGAGTGTAGAAATCACTGTGGAATCACCCTCCTGAACCTGGGCTACAAGGTGTTATCTAATATTATTTTTGATCAGCTACTCCCAGAGGCCACTCCCATGAACCACAGACATTGCCGAGGTGGGGTGGCTTGCGTGCCTCAACGATACAGATAGCCGTACCGTAGGTGCAACCACAGCGGAGGGGTATCTGTGGAGAGGCCAGACAAATGTGTGGTTCCTGAAGAGGGCAGCAGCCTTTTCAGTAGTTACAGGGGCAACAGTCTGGATGATTGACTGAGCTGGTCTTGTAACATCAGCTAATGTGGCTTTGCCACACAGCTACGGCGAACGGCTGAAAGCAAGGGGAAACTACAGTCGTTACCTTTCCCGAGGACATGCAGCTCTGCTGTATGAACATATGATGATGGCATCCTCTCGGGTAAAATATTCCGGAGGTAAAATAGTCCCCCATTCGGATCTCGGGTAAAATATTCCGGAGGTAAAATAGTCCCCCATTCGGATCTCCGGGCGGGGACTACTCAGGAGGATGTGATCATCAGGAAAGACAATACTGGCATTCTACGGGTTGGAGCGTGGAATATTGATCCCATAATAGAGTAGGAAAATTAGAAAATTTAAAAAGGGAAATGGATAGGTTGAAGTTAGATATAGTGGGGATTAGTGAAGTTTGGTGGAAAGAGGAACAGGATTTCTGGTCAGGTGAGTACAGGATTATAAATACAAAATCAATTGGGGGTATCACAGGAGTAGGATTGATAATGAATAAGAAAATAGGAATTCGGGTAAACTACTATGACCAGCACAGTGATCGCATTATCATTGTCAAGATAGATACGAAGCCAACACCGACAACAGTAGCACAGGTTTATATGCCAACTAGCTCTGCCGATGATGAGGAAATCGAGAAATATATGAGGAGCTAAAAAATTATTCAGACAATTAAGGGAGAGGAAAACTTAATAGTTATGGGAGACTGGAATTCGGTAATAGGACAAGGAAGGGAAGGGAAGGGAAGATAGTAGGTGAATATGGTCTGGGCAAAAGGAATGAAAGAGGAAGCCGCCTGGTAGAATTTTGCACGGAACATAATTTAGTTATAACAAACACCTGGTTCAAGAATCACAAAAGAAGGTTGTATACGTGGAAGAGACCAGGAGACACCGGGAGATACCAGATAGATTTTATAATGGTAAGACATAGATTTCGGAACCAGGTTTTACAGTGTAAGACATACCCAGGGGCAGATATAGACTCTGACCATAACTTGTTGGTTATGAACTGTAGGCTGAAACTGAAGAAACTATAAAAAGGTAGGAAAATAAGGAGATGGGACCTGGATAAATTGAAGGAACCTGAGGTTCTTAAGAATTTCAGACGGAGCTTTAGGCAACAATTGACAGAAACAAGGGAAAATAAAACAGAGGAGGAATGGGTAAAATTGAGAGATGAAATAGTGAAAGTAGCAGAGGACAAAATAGGTAGGAAGGCAAGACCTACAAAAAATCCTTGGATATCACAGGACATACTAAATTTAATCGATGAAAGGAGAAAATATAAAAATGCAGTAAATGAAACAGGCAAAATGGAGTACAGACGACTAAGAAATGAGATTGACAGGAAGTGCAAAATGGCTAAGCAGGAGTGGCTAGAAGGCAAATGCAAGGATGTAGAAGAATGTATAAATAGGGGAAAAATAGACACAGTCCACAGGAAAATAAAAGAATCGTTTGGAGATAAGAAAAACAGCTCTATGAATATCAAGGACATGGATGGAAAACCAGTTCTCAGCAAAGAAGGGAAAGCTGAAAGGTGGAAAGAGTATATAGAGGGGCTCTACAAAGGAAATGAACTTCGAGACAATATTGTAGGAAGGGAAGAGGATGTAGATGAAGATGAAATAGGAGATACTGTACTGAGAGAATAATTTGACAGAGCCCTGAAAGGCCTAAGTCGAAACAAGGCCCCTGGAGTAGATGATATTCCCTCAGAGCTACTGAAGTCTCTGGGAGAACCAGCCATGACAAACCTGTTTCACCTGGTGTGTAAGATGTATGAGACAGGCGAAGTACCCTCAGACTTTAAGAAAAATGTTATAATCCCCATTCCAAAGAAAGCAGGCGCAGACAGGTGTGAAAACTACAGAACCATCAGTTTAATAAGTCATGGTTGCAAAATATTAACACGAATTATATGCAGAAGGATGGAAAAACTGGTAGAAGCCGACCTCGGAGAAGATCAGTTTGGGTTCAGGAGAAATGTAGGAACTCGGGAGGCAATACTCACTTTACGGCTTATCCTAGAAGATATATTAAGAAAAGGCAAACTTTCATTTCTAGCTTTTGTAGATTTGGAGAAGGCTTTTGACAATGTTGATTGGAATAAACTCTTACAAGTTCTGAAGCAAGCAGGAGTAAAATATAGGGAGCTTAAGGTTATTTATAACTTGTACAAAAACCAGACAGCGGTTGTCAGAGTTGATGGGCATGAAAGGGATGCAGTGGTTGGAAAGGGAGTAAGACAAGGTTGTAGCCTTTCTCCAGTGTTTTTCAATTTGTACATTGAGCAAGCTATAAAGGAAAGCAAGGAGAAATTTGGTGAAGGAATAAAAGTTCAGGGGGAAGAATTAAAAACATTGTGTTTTGCCGACGACATAGTAATTCTGTCAGATACAGCAAAGGACCTCGAAGAGCAATTGAACGGAATGTACAGTGTGCTGAAAGATGCATATAAGATGAACATTAACAAGAGCAAAACTAGGGTAATGGAGTGCAGTGTAAGAAAATTAGGTGATGCTGAAGGAATTAGATTGGAAAACGAAGCAATAAAGGAGGTAGATGAGTTTTGTTACTTGGGCAGTTAAATAACAAATTATGGTCGCAATACAGAGGATATAAAATGCAGAATGGCAATGGGTAGAAAAGCGTTTTTGAAAAAGAGAAATTTGTTAACATCGAATATTGATTTAAGCCTAAGGAAGTCCTTTCTGAAGGCATTTGTATGGAGTGTTGCCTTGTACTGGAGTGAGACATGGACGATAAACAGTGCGGACAGGAAGAGGATTGAGGCTTTTGAAATATGGTGCTACAGAAGAATGCTGAAGATTAGGTGGGTGGATCGCGTAACTAATGAGGAAGTACTGAACAGAATTGGGGAGAAAAGGAATTTCTGGCATACCTTGACGAAAAGAAGGGATAGATTGGTGGGACACATTCTTAGACATCAAGGAATTGTGAATTTGGCATTAGAGGGAAGTGTGTGGGGTAAAAATCGCAGAGGAAGACCAAGAGATGGATACAGTAAGCAGATTCAGACAGATGTAGGTTGCCGTTCTTACGTGGAGATGAAGAGGCTTGCTCAGGATAGGGTCTTGTGGAGAGCTGCATCAAACCAGTCTCCGGACTGAAGACAACAACAACAACAACATTCCCACAGGTGGATAATAAAATTGTAATATTCCAGAGTGGATTTCAATGAGGAAGGTTAACAACAGACAAGAGTTTCAACTTGCACCAAATTTTGGAGAAAACTGTTGAATATAGAATTGGAACACATCACCTCTTTATTGACTTTAAGGCTGCACACAACAGCATAAGTAGAAACCAGTTGTTTCATGCCTTACAGGATACTGGAATGCATGGAAAGCTACCTGAGATTGGTTAAAAATGTCTGACATAAGAAGCTGCATTTGAGTTCAAGGAAATTATCCAGACCCCCTGGAAATAAAAAACGGGCTACATCCAGGAGATACATTAGCATGCTTATTATTTAATGTAGCACTTGAGAAGGTAATCAGGGAAGCAGGCCTACAGACCAGGGGTACCATCTTCAAGTCCATGCAGATTTTGGCATATGTAGATGATAGACAGTACCAGCACTGAAAGAAGTTTTTACAGCCTTAAGTCAAGCAAGTAAGGTAAATCTAAATACATGGCCTGTGGGAAAGCATATCCACCCAATATGCCATCAACTTTCAGTGTGAATGTACACACATTTGAAAGAGTTGATACCTTCAAGTATCTTCATTCAACAGTCACTTGCTTTAATGACATCTCAACAGAAATTAAGATTAGATTGATATCAGCAAACAAGCCATATTTTGCCTTGAGTAATTTATTCCAGTGAAGACTCCTCAGCCACCCAACAAAATTCACTTATGTTTCACAAACCAGAATGCTGATGTTCCTGTAACAAATATTATGTGACCAGGAAGGATAAGATAGGCAGTTCATGTGGCAAGAATGGAGGAATCTGAGGTGAAAAAAAATATTGTTTTGAAATCCTGGCTGACAAAGTAGAGGTCAACTTCGAGCAAGATAGCTGGATATAGTGGAAGAAGACCTACAAAAGCTCGGATGCAGAACCTGGAAGAGGGTAGCATGTGTCTGCGATTGATGATGTAAGTTCGTTGGGAAGGCAAAGGTTCACCCTGGACTGTAGAACCACAGAAGAAGAATAATTTGTAAACTAACACCTACTATAAAACACACGCATCTGAAAGATAACGCAAATGCATGGAAGAGAGGAAGAGACGCTAACCTGAAAGGTACAGTTCGGTACGCTGAGGGGTGTGTGTGTGTGTGTGTTTTTGTGTGTGTATGTGTGTTTTTGTGTGTGTGTGTGTGTGTGTGTGTGTGTGTGTGTGTGTGTGTGTCGGCCCTTTAATGGTATCACTGTTTGTGCCTGGCTGGCTCGAAGTATCTATTAGTCCGGTTTGTGGCCATCTGTGAGGACTGAAGAAGTACTCTTTGGTCACTATCCTTGCAGTCCACAGTGGTTAATAATACTGTTGGTTGATGTTACCTGCCATGGCCTTTCCTGACTGAATTTAGATGGGTGTTCTTTAGATTTATTGTCAGTTATTTATTTTATTGGTTAAGTTGGTTATTCTTATATGTTCACGCTGTTAAGGTTGAAGTTGTTTAGATTTATGGTCAGTTAAGCATCATTTAACTGCTTAAGTCTCTTCTTATATGTTAATGTTGTTAATCTGAGCGTGACTTGTGCCCCGGGCAGTGCAGAGTTCAGTGTCTGGGGTCTAGGTCGCCGATGTGTGTGATCCGGAATCTTTGAGCATTTCTTCTTCTAGGGCAGGTTCTGTCCGGTGACATCAATAACCACTTGGCATATCTTAGTGCTTGCCTTGCTTGGTCAATGCCGCTGGGTGTAATTGTACGTGGAAATGATTTTTTTAAATCTTCTAGTCACTCCGGTTGTACCTGATTCTTAGGTTGTCATTATCTGTTGTTGTTATCAATTTACTTCGGGTGCAATTACCGATCACAGTATTACCTTAGTCTTTTGGTTACTAATTGTCTTGAGTATTATTTTTATGTGCATTTCTTAATCAAAGGTTTTGATATTTCATGTTGTTTTAGTTCCTATGTACAATTTGCTGTTGCATTATGATTGTTGTATTTTAATGCCTGTCTCTTTTATTCAACATTAAGCATGTCGTGAGCTGCTGCAAGCGCACTCCTACCTGGTTAAAAGCCAACTGTCCTTCCATCCCTCATGAGATACGAGCCAAAGCAAAGGTAACACAAACAGTGGCTAACATCGGTAACTCAAACCGTAATCATCAGTCGATTTGGCCATGACCTAAGTGCTCGTTTACCTCAATAAGTAGTGTTGCCACTGTAGGCTTTACAGGATGTGACAGTGAATAATTTTTGTCTTAAAGTTCTGACGTCTCATGCGCATGCTTAATTTGTAAAAGATCAGCTCTTATACAGTATTTTTTGATACAGATGTAACTTGGATTCATGAATGAATATTACAAAGATTGTCATTTTCAAAGGCAGTACATATTTTGCAGCAAGGTATATGAAATTAAACAATGAATAGAAGAAAAATGAAATTGAAACATTTATTACTCCTTTTGGAATGAGTTAAATTGAATAATGCATTGAAATATAAGTATCATCAGCTGAGGTGTGATTTTCTTTTAATAATATCTTGTGCATAAACAGACTTTTTATTCCTGGTGCTTTTTATTATTATAATTCTTTTTAACTAACACTGGTGGTGAACTGTGTGTGTTTTTCATAGCTCTGTAGAAAAAAATAATTAAGAAAGGTCAGTGACCTCATAACATGGCATTACATTGACCATTCAAATTTGTCTTATAATGAACAAATTTATAATGGTCCCAGGATAACTGTTAGTGTGTAACAGTAATAGTATAACCCCTGTGAAGGGATCTGTGTTCCCAATTGGAAAGAAGATTAGGGTTTAACATCCTATCAATGTGCGATCTCATTGTTCCCCATTGAAAACTTGATATCTTTCTTTTTAAATATTCATATGTTAGATTTTGGTAAAACACTTCTATGAATATAATTATTAATCATTTGTTTAAAAAACACTATAAAAACTTCCATTAACAAATAAAATTAAACTTTTTTTTACAAATATTCACTAAGGAAATTCTTTGCGCATTTCTGTACTTTGGTGGAGGTAGCTTGCCAATCATATAACAAATGGGCAGTGAATATATCATCTAAAGGATCAAAAGCACTTCTGGAAAAGTTTTTCCCCCTTTGTGTTTGAGAGGTCTTTATTAGCTATAGGCCTAGATGACTTTGAACAACCAGGATGAGGATCATTTGTACCTGTAGACATTTTGAACTTTTTCTCTAACAATGGCATTTTGAAAACCATTTGAATAATTTTTGGACCAGTGGTTAAAATGCATGAACAGGTTTCCCAGAGTTTACATAAATTTTCTTTACTTTCAAGTATTACATTTTTGTTTTCACATAGAGATTGTACATAAGAAACCAGAGATTCAGCTACAGCTTCCTTTCTCTCTTACATCTCCTGTTCATCTTGGAGTTTAGATAGTACAGCTTCTTTTTTGAGTTGAATATTCCACATGTCTTAAACACATTTCTGAGATCAGTCTCAATCCACTTCCCTAAGACTGACTATGAATTTAAATTCATTGTTATCCCAATCTTAGTTTTTAAACAACAATTACAATTTTAAGCCATATTTAGACAAACATCAGTTTTAATGAAAATTTAGTGACAATGTTAGAGGTTCAATTTACCCCCGAGGGGGCAAAGGTAAGGTTCAATGTTACCTCATGTTTAAGAAATGTGAATTTTTAATTGTTAAAACTTTCTGTACTGTTAACTAGTCGGAAAATGCCATTAAAATTTATGAATTTGGGCATACAAGACTTGGTAATATATATATACGTGTAGTGTCTGTTCAGAAAGAAAAGACATCACTTCTGATCCTGCAGTTGTTGTAGAAACGGAACAGCATACTCATTGATACGCCAGTGCTTGAGACGCAAAAAACTGTAAATAAAAAACTAACATGTAAGAAGAAACCTAAAATCAAGATTTATGCTGACAGTTATGCACGAGGTGTACCAGTTGTGCTAAAGCAAAATAAACCTGCTACGATTAATGAGTTCGAAATAGAAGGCATCGTCAAACCAGGTTTGGGTTTTCAAAACATTTCATCAACAATCAAGGAAGACAGCACAACCCTCACTGACAAAGACTATGTAGTGTTAATGGCCGAAGTGAACGACGTCAGTATAAACTACAGGAAGGCAGCTACATCTACGCTGAAGAAGACACTCTCAGTTTTAATCCACACCAACATGATTGTCGTCAATGTGCCCCATCGACATGATCTGCCTCAGTGGTCATGTGTGAACAAGGAAGTAGAACAAACAAACAAGGAATACAAAGCTATCTGTAAGCATTTTAAGAATTTTTCCTTAATTAACACCAATAATTGTAACAGAGATTGGCACACCAGGTGTGGCCAACATTTTAACAAACTAGGTAAATGTATGTTAAGTGCTACAATTCCCAGAATAGTGACAGAAAAGTTTAGGAAGAAAGAAAAATCTGCAATATGTTTGGATTATGTTTCTGCAGAGATGTCAAAAAACTTGTAGGCATAGACCAGGTTAGATGTCCCAGTAAGACAAGAACACAACCTGGTCAACTGCTACGTGGTAACACTAGGGCCCATCAACTAAGCAAACCTGCAGAAAATATGTTGCTAAAAATTGATTTTGAAATAGGTTTTCTCAACATTCAGGGTATGGCAGACAAAAACTTAATAGTTAATGAATTTTCAAATGATAACATGTTGGACATCTTATGTCTAAGTGAACATTGGTGTAAAGAGGAAGAGCTAAAATACAAAGTGCTGGATGGCTAATCATTACTTAGTTGCTTTAGTAGAGAACACCACTTGCATGGTGAGTTGCAATATACATAAAAACATCTCTTGTATCAAACTGTGTTAAGTTAGATCTCAACACCTTTTGTGATGAAGTGCATTTTGAAATATCAGGTCTAGTAATTGAGGACCTTAAACTAATGGTGACTGTAGTGAATAGGACGTTTAGTGGTAATTCCCATATTTTCCTTGAAAAAACTTGAAGATGTCTTTCATGTACTTCTGTATACCAAAATGGCAAAAATATAGTATTGTCATTGGAGGGGAAGTCAGTTCTAGTTTTGATGTCCGGCAGGCCAAAAGAACTGTGTCAGAACTAAAAATTGGGCTTAGACAATTTAACTTGTACTATGTTAACAGTAAACCTACTAGGGACTCTGCGTGCCTTGACAACATACCGGTATTTACAAATATTGAGAGAACTTGTATGTCATCTAATGCAATTAGTTTCCCTGTCTCAGATCGTGATGCAATTTATATTAGTATCAGAAAAGTAACCTTAGACTGCCTTGCACCAAAATATAAAATTGTGACTACCAGACCCATGAGTGAAGAGGAGTTAAACCTTCTTTTGTTGGGACTACCTGTTTAGTAGGTTTGAAAATTGTTCCTCTGATACTGTTTACACTGAGTTTTTTCTGTATTCTTAAATATGTTTGAAGATAATATGCCTTTGAAAAAGTGCACTGTGAACATTAGTAGTAATTGTAAAAAAAAAAGGGGTATTTGTATACTCCACATTTAAGGCAATTGAAAAACACTGTCATGCTATATTCTGTTCTATACAGAAACAGTAGGCCTAAATCAGAAATGTATAAAGAATTATTTGCTAGAGCTAAGTTTACATATAGGCAGGCAATCAATGAAGCCAAGAAAAAGCATAATATAGCAAATATTGAAAAGTCCAAAAACAAATGTAAAAAAGCTTGGAATATAATCAACTCTGTTGCACACAGTAAACAAAGAGATGAAACTGCCATAACCCCAGAAGAATTCAATATATTTTGCATACAATCAGTTGAAGAAATTAGTAGCACAATTAACAAACCCTCAAAAAATGCTGTTAGTATCATGGTTAACTGCTTTGATAAGACTACACAGAGCACATTCACATAAGTATGTCCAGATACTATAATGAAAATAGTGATAAATTTAAAAAACATTCAACCAGTGTTGACTATTATGATCTGTCTTGAAACTTGTTGAAAGATGTTATTGATTGTGTCAGTTGTCCTTTAACTTATTGTGTAAACAAATGTCTTGTAGAAAGTAAGTTCCCAGATGTGTTAAAAATATCTAGAGTTGTTCCCATTAATAAAGGTGAAAAAAACTGTCCCACTAGTTACAGGCCTATATTGATAACCCCTGTTTTTTTTTTTTTTTTTTTTTTTTTTTTTTTTTTTTTTTTTTTTTTTCAAAAAAAATTTGAAACAATTATATATGATCAAGTCTACTTGGAGAAGTCTAATATAGTTAGTGATAATCAGTTTGGATTCAGGAAAGGTAAATCCACAACCAATGCAATGGGTTCCCTAGTACAATTTGTCTGTGTTCGAAGCTAGGGGCTATGCTCAGGCTACATTCTGTGACTTGAGCAGAGCTTTTGACTATGTACAGCATGACACTCCGTTAAAGAAGCTTGTCTTTTACGGTTTTGATTGCAGCAGCATTAACATGTTTAAATCTTTTCTAAAAAAAAAAAAAAAAAAAAAAACAGACAAGAAGTTGTGTGCATTGGCAGTGAGAAATCAAATTTGACTTTTGTGAGGTCTGGGGTGCCACAAGGGTTGGTGCTCGGGCCACTACTGTTTTTATTAATGATCAATGACCTGCCATTATTCATAAATTCTCACACAATATTGTATGCTAATGATACTAGTTTTTAAAATAAAATCTCAGATCTAAGCACGCTGAAAATGTTAATGAAAGATACCCTTGACCTAGCCTCATATGGTTCAGAGCAAATGGTTTCCTGTTAAACGAAAGTAAAACCCAGAAACTTTACTTTAGCCTCAAAGAGAAATCTGATCATCAAGAATTGGGAACTGTCAAATTTTTAGGTGTACTTATTGATAACAAACTGAACTGGGAAACACACATTACAAATATATATGTGTGAGGCTTTCAAGAGTTATTTATTTAATTAGAAATCTAAATAAAGATGTTCCAAATAACTACATAAGAGTATCATATTTTGCTTTCTTTCAAAGCATTATAATATATGGAATTTTACTGTGGGGCAGCAGCAGTCATGCAAACGACATTTTACTGTTGCAAAAGAAAGTAGTTAGAATAATAAAAGAGGCCAACAAAACAGAACATTGTAAACCTCTTTTTGTTAAATTGCAATGCCTGACTAATAAATTTATACATTTATAATGTTTTGTTGTATACTAAAAACAATGCTTCTAATCTTGTACTGAGAAGTGACGTGCATAGTTATTTTACTAAAAATAGAACATGTGCAGATGTTCCATATCATAGATTAACTAAATCACAGGACTCTTATATAGTCCTTGGACTAAAAATGTTTAATAAGCTGAGAATAGATTTTAAAGAATTGCCTCTTCAAATCTAAACTGTATAAATTATTAGTAAACAATCCTTACTACTCTGTTGGAGAATTTTTTGAGGATGAAATTAACTATCTGTAAGATGTGATTTGTAATTTACCTACTTTGTTAAATCTGAACAACATTGGTGTAATAGTCTCTTAGAATAAGTATCTTCATGACATCTATTGCTGTAAGAGCTGAATGACAATAAAATTATATTACCATTATTCCATATTCTGTGAAGACTTGGTAATGATATGATTAATCATTTCTTCTGGGCCAAGAAAGATTTTTACAACTGCTTTTATAAGTAGTTATGTAAGACTTATTCGATTATTTAACTAAAATATATTAAAATTTTAAAGTGCAATTCACACAAAAAAATACCTTTTCATTAAATGATGGTTTTTGTTTTCAAGAAGATATGTTTATACAGAAATGGAAAGAAAAGGGTGAATCTGATGTGGGGGTCATTGTGCCACCATAGGTAGGAATTACCACAGTTGATAGTCCTCCTGCAGTTTTTAATAATCCACCAACAATGAAAACACAACGATTGGCTAGGTGATTAGTGTCATTGATTTGGAGTCACTAAGGTAGGTGACAATCTGAAATGAAGAAGCAGCAACAAGAACTGTTCCGAATGGTACCAACATCTAATGATCTGTACTTGTGACAGGACAGGGAGGAGGGTCCAACTAATCTCCCCATTTCTATAGCTATTCTACAGGTCACCAATTAACAATAAAATTGGTATGCTTGGAGTCTAAGTTCACAATATTGGTCCTTGAGCAAAAATGTTTGATGGCCACTGATCTAAAAAGGTCTTTCATCATTAGAGGCAATCTTCCACTGCCATGAACACAGCTTGTACACTGGATGCAAAATGAAAATTCATTTTCTTAAGCATTGGGAAATCTATTTTTTACAATACGGTCAGTAAAGTTGCAATTGAAATTACTCCCCAGGACATGTATCTTCCTTACAGTTACTATACATCCAAAGGATGTCACATGTAGGTACCGGTACAGTACTTGCCAGTTACAGCTATAATAAGTTACTTTTAAAAGTAACAATTGTAACTCACCTGTAAAAAAATAATAACCTCTGTATGTAGAAAGGATAAGTGTTGTGTTGTACTAATGGTACAGTATTAATTAATATTAACTTGGTGCATAGCTTTGGCACTCACCACAATAAAATGACAAACAATAAGTAATAATAACAATAACGCTCAATAAAATTTTGAGGTCTCCCCTCCCCCTCCCCCCCCCACCAAAATCCTGGATATATCCCAGCCTTGCTGTAATAGGTAAAGCTAAAATGAAACAAAACAAAAATAAACACACATGGTGTTTCAGATGAAAGAAATGCACACTATAACTGCCCATCATTTTCTACATCAAATGGGCCTGGACAATATTTTAAAAATGATTCAGTAACTGCTTTATGGAACACATAAGTGATAAAGGCCTATACCTGCAAGTGATGTGTTCAGGGCCGTATTTGGGATACCTATGCGACGCCCCTGTGTAGTAAATTATTTTGCGCCCCCCCCCCCCCCCCCCCTGCGTTTCGTACTGCTTAAAAAAAAAAAAAAAATAAAAATAAATAAAAATTCTACGGCAAAATTTTACCGTCCCCAAAAATTTACACCCCTGTGCAGGTGCCTGCGTAAATACGGCCCTGGACGTGTTCATACTGTACTATACCACCTAACTTGGTAGTCTTAAATTGATGGATCTGTGTGTCAATGCAGCCACGCAGAAAATTTATAGATGAAGTTTGCGACAAAAGAAAAGTGGAATAAATTAACTGTGCTAAACTCAATTTTGTAAGTTTCGTAAACGCAAGTACCGCAGTTTCACGCCTACTACGATGATTAAATTAGAATTTATTATGATAAAATAGTCAAATGATTTTTAAGTATATCATTTGTAATTAATGTTGAATCTTGAATATTTCCAATATGTCACTGCGTACTTAAATAATTATTCATCTGTTTAATTCTATTATCCGCAACTAAAGCGAATAATCTAGGGCATAGAAGCTTACTGTAGACTGTACCTCGATAACAGCAGGCCAAAAAAATGTGCTTTTCATTATGATTATTTCATGGAGGACTCAAGACTGCTTCGTCTTCTCTTCAAATCGGCGCATTATTGCACAGTGATGCCAACCTCTGAAGCACAGTTGCCAGGTTTTTTTATTGCTTTGTCGCCAAATTTTAAACAAAAAGTAGTCAAAATATCGCCATCTTTTCATCAATAAAATAACAAAATATAACCATCTTTTCATCAGTAAAAATAGCCAAATATCGCAACCTTTAATCTGTTAAAATTATTACGCTATGGTAATTATGGCATGTTACTCGACAATAAAAATCCTGGAATTCAGGGAGTAAGCTGGTTACTTCGTAAAAAGTAACACAAACTGTGGCACACTCACATTCACAAACATCAGACTGAACTTTCGAAGGAAACTCATACTTCACAGAAACATTTACCTGAGTCCATCCAAGAACTGAACCCAGACACACCAGCAACTGACAATGAGGGCAGTCAAAATATTGTCACATTGTAAATATAAAAGAAAGACTCCGGAAATTCTGTTACATTTAACTATCACATTTATTAATTTTATAACTTATAAAAATTACAAAAAAACTGTTCAAAAATCATTCTATCAAACTTACACAAAGGATGTTCTCATGCATAGATTCGATTACTAATCACATTCATCTTCTTAAAAACAAATATTTACAGATGTTAAATAGTTATTAAATCTTTCAAACATGTCTTTAATACACACAAAATCATTACAACATTTTGAGTTGAGGTAATTTATAATAATACACTAATCATTTCATACTTTGAGGTCAGATGGACTTTAATTCGTAATAATGCGTCATTACACATTGAAAAACCAGCCATGAGAACGACTGGGAAATCACCGCGTGTTCTCCATCGACATTTATACTCTGTAAACCATTGTTAACCACTGTCAAGTGCGCAGCAAAGGGCTCGCTTTACAGTAGCAGTTGTTACGAATTTCTGTTGCGTTGTCGTATGGAACGCGGAAAAAAGTACTGTTTAAATGCCTCCTTGCATTCTGTAATTTATATAAACTTATCCTCGTGTTCTCAGCTGGAGCCATACATACGGTGTTATAGTTTGATTTGATTCACCATTTATTATTTACATGATCACCATTTATCATTTACATGATGTGGGTTTCGTCATTGTGTATGTACATAAAAAGAAAACATATAATACATAAAATATGTCAAAGTGCATAGATAAAGAAAATACATATAATACATATATTTCATATGTAGGTACAATATAACACGCTATACTGTACACAAAAACTTTCTTATTTCGCTAAATGATGATTTTTTTTACATTACTCTGATTATTTTTCATTGAAATATTCTTCTATTGTATAATAACATTTTGAAATTAGAAAAGTTTTGACAACTTTTTTAAATCTGAACATCTTATCTATTTGTTTAATTTCATGAGGCAACTTATTGTACAGCTTTAGTCCTTGGTATTCACTGCTGTTTTGAGTCCTACATTTGTTTTTTCTGGGAAGGTGCAGGTGTTCCCTAATCCTCGTATTATGATAATGTGTAGAAGAAGTTTCATGTGTAGAACTGTTTGTGGCATAGCGATGTACATTTTTTTCTTTCATACACTACTGTTTGGTAAATGTATTCACAAGGAACAGTCAGTATACCCAGTTCTTTAAACAATTCCCGGCAGTGAGCCCTTTTGTTCTGTTTTGTTATTATCCGAAGGGCCCTCTTTTGCAATATGAATTTTTTTTTCAATATTCTGCCTGTCTGAGCCCCAGAAAATTATCCCGTACCTAAGGAGTGAATGAATGTATGCATGATATACTTAGAGATATCGTTTAAATCCTGTTCTTGAATCATCATAAGTCAGGTACATGAGGCAGTTTACGTCTATCTTCAAGAGTCTGTAAGTTGAGTTTGTTTACATCTCTGTGACACTCTTCCACACATCCATGATGCTTGAAAACATTTGTGCTACCTTGTGTAGGTTCATTACATTTCCCCAACGTTCAAATGTTTGTATAGCTTATGGGACTTAACTACGGGGTCATCAGTCCCTAAACTTACAAACTACTTATGAACTAGCTAATACTAAGGACGGCACAAATATCCATGCCCGCGGGGTGATTCGGACCCCCGACCACAGTGGCCATGCAGACCGTGACTGGATCGCCTCAAGTCCCCTCGGTCTCCAGCATTCTACCGAAGTTTAGCCGGTATCATTGACGCAGTGTCTAAAGAGTGATTGCTTTACATTCGTTGTATTTGAAGTAAAATAAAATAGGCATTAAGTCGCCAACCAATTCCTTTAATAGCCAAATTTAATCGCCAGTCGCCAGACTGCTAGAATGGCTACTATTACAAGAAAAAAGATAGCCAAGAATGCGATAAATCGCCACACCTGGCAACCCTGCTCTGAAGCACAAACGTACCACCCTGGAATCCAAAATGTCTCATATCTGTATAGTGTCCCATGTATGCATAAAAAAAAGAAGAAATACAGTTTTACTTATGGCAGCGGCTGCATATTGTGATAAGGCAACAACCGTGGAATATTCTTTGTCAGCCTAATCACAAAGAATGAGTGAAATAAACTTTTGTGTTGACCATGAAATAATTGATGCTGTTTGTGCTCCATGATTCTCATGCCCTACGGTCATGGGTGCCGGGAGGGGGTGTACTTGAACCCCCCTGGCTTAGAAGAAAATTCACAGAAAAAGTTGGAGAAATAAAATTTCATTATTGTGTAACATAAAATATAATTATTCCCGCGTAAGCTTTGTTGCACATTACTCCCGAAACAGAAAACTGAGGCGTCTAGGCTGTTATCCCGAAGTGTTCATTACCTTTTCAAGGAATTCAAGTGTCCTCTTTTACCCATGTTCTGTGAACTCAGCATCCACCGACCACTTAGCCTCGCGTCACCCATTGTAGACAAATTCCATGACACGTCGTAGAGCGCTAAATGTAAGCTCTATGATATTCGTTGACGCTGGAATAGTTAGGGCAATCTTTATCGTATCGCTCACAGCCGGATAGAACGGTGTGGCTTGTGCAATCAGATCTGCAAGCTAAACGGACTTTAAGGTTGAATTACTTGCATCGTTAAACTTATACAGATCGTAACATATCGTAGCTCCAGCAACAAAATTTTGTAAGAAACTCCCGTAAAAGGTCTGTACATCTTCTGCAATGACAATAAAAGATGATTTGTGTAACTTTCTTAAATTTTCTGGATGCAGCTGCATAACCGAGATTGCTTTTTTGTGGGTAGATGACAATCTGTCTCTCAGGTAAGAGGTGATAAAACAAGTAGTTGGGCTTGAACAAACACATATACACCAAAATCGTATGAGAGATAATGTAAAGATCCGTTATTGCACTAGTGATACTCCCGCATCTGCAAACCTCTGCAGTCGTCTGTTAGAGGCCTCTGCGTGTGCCATGCCGCATTGCACTTTGACCTGTCGGTTCGCCAGTAGGGACGGTGCAGTGTGCCTCCGAAGTTGCGTTTTGTGATGTTATTTGTGTGGTGAAGCGTCAGATGGGGCGGAGATTGCTAATCAATCCTGCTAATGTATTGCGATTAGTTGAGATGAAGTTACGAAGAACCCTTCTTCGTGAAGATGGTATTAGTGTAGAGGATGAATCATTTGCATGCTTTCTCGTATCTGTTATGGTAAAGAAATATGAGCATAAGTTAGACACTGTTGTTACAAACTCATAATAATGATAATAATGACGACCAACTCATTGCAAGCGGTAGTGCTACGGTAAGTGCGAGAAGAGGCGATGGAAGCAGTGGCAGTGAATACCAATAGTCTTTCGGGAAGAAGTTTAAAGTTGCAACCATCATCTCGGCTTTTGATAATTCGCCAGAGAACATGTACAATGATTATTACATAAGTTATAGTTAATATATCTGCATTGCGTATGGCGTCTACAATTATATCTACAGTGCTATCTAGAGCATGGTTGCAGAGCTTTGCAGAAAAACGACACCCACCAGCACATTGAGGTGTACGTAGAGATCGTGTAACCAAACGATCATACAGATATGTTTGTTCGAGCCCATGTACTTTCTTTGTAAGTATGGGATGAAGATAGATATTCTGAAGCATAGGGGTATCCAAGGGGGGGCGCGAAGGGTTGTTCGCCCCCCCTTCGCACCCCCCCCCGCCCCCCTCAAGGAGCTTTCCTTTTTAATTTATTTTATTTCTTTACTAGCTTATACACCCGTGCTTTGCAATGGTTGTGAAAGAGGAACTTGGGTATATCGTGGTTTCTAGGGTTCCGGACCTAGGTCAGCAAAATCAGAATCGTTGTTGGATCGCTCTGTCAATAAACTCAGTTTTCCTAGCCAAGATGTGAAATTTAAGTAGAAGTCATTGTCGAAAACGCTGAATGTTCATAAAGTTTTTCATGCAAAAAGTGAAATGAATTTAAGTCCGTACTCCGGAACGAAGTAAATTTAATGTTCGTTTGTGTTCATAAAGATAAGACAGCGGTGTGAAATTGTCTGTTTAGCGTAAACTTCTGAAAACACGTCTATCGTTGAGATTAAAAATAGTAATAATAATAACAGCTTCATGTATTGGTTCTATGGTGTAGTACTAAACTGTAAGTGTATGCTGAAGTATTAGTATGTTGCAGTGTTGCGCTGGGGACAATGTAGTTATTCTGTATGCAGTGCTCCCTATTATCGAAAACTCGACGAATGCTAAAATTTTGGTAATTAAATCAACAGAGCAGTTCATGTCTGTATAAATAAGACGTCATGGTGGTGTCAATGTGCGATAAAATAAGTCTGGGTAATCGTTGAAGGAATGCCGTCAGCTGATCGTCTGTATAGAATTTTCCATTAAATATAGTATTTCCAGTGAATTGTCTCGACGTGTTAGCAGCATCGGTCACTCTTTCACATAATACATGTCCTCACGTCCTGCAGTGATTACTTCGTAAAGCACGAAATTGATATCGACCTTCTGTAATATAATTATATATTCAGAACACTAAGTACAATTTTCTCTGCAACAGAAGATGTCTGTATTTATCTTAATGTATTCCGCGCCAAAAGTAAGTAATTTCATATTTTAATCTCAATACTGTACGGAACAATTATGAAACCAGAGGTTTCTGGTTAGTTTGTTACTCGCGTGTGTATATTATCTCTAGTGGCAGGCACAAAGCAGAAATATCTCTGGAGTGAGCATTCAAATGTGCAGAACAGTTTTCGTGACCTGAACATTAAGGTGGAAATGTCACGTAAAATGGAAAAAATATATGAATCGCTGACTTTATCTTGGTCCTTTCTTGTTCGGTTAAGAAAGATTACTATGTGTAAATGGACGCTTCCTCAACTTCCTTGTTGCTTCTGTGACACATTTATTAAGATATTATTTCATGTTACGTGCTTGCTCTGGGAAATGGTGGAGGTGGAAGGGGGCTTCTTTGCAGCCAATGCAGTATAAACCAATGTGAAGAGTAAATAAATTTGTGGAAAGAGTGCATTTGTCTTAATATCACGTGGTAATTCCAATATAATGTAGAGAAGATGAACAGAACGCAATGATCATCCCATAGATATTTCTTCCATGCACAATTCAGTGGTTATACCCGTCGAAAGATGCACTTCTTTTCTCTCCATGACATTGCAAAGCATATGGGAGACAGTTAGGACTAAAAATAATTTGTACCCTACCCGGGTTAAATTTTACTTGCAGTGGCAGCGATTTAGTTTGCTATCGTTGACAACTACTATTCGCTTTAGGAGGATGATTAATTCACTGGCTAGGACAGCACAAATTATTTATTTCACCATGAACATTCTACGTGACTGACTTTTTAAAAAAGCATTCAACGGCTCTTGCAACATCAGCACACAATGCCTCCGCCATAAGTAAAATTGTACCCCTTCTTGTCATGTATTACACTATAGTTATGAGAATGAAAAAGAAAAACGTAGCAACGCCAAAATTAGTTCATTGGTGTACTATGTAATTAACGTCGCCTCACGTTGTCCTTTCGTGTACTATGGCGTTTTCGAGGCATTCCTAAAGAGAACGCACTCAAAATGTAATGAGGCTACACCGAAATCATAAGGGGGACTACATAAATTCGATTTTTCTTGCAAAGAATTATGTAAATTACAGTATCGATAGACGTGAAGGAATGTCGTTCTGTTTTTAATTCAAATGTTCCCTGTCAAAAGAAGCAAAGATACATCGTTAGGCTGTGAATAAACAAAGTGTAATCAGCAACTCGCTGTTCAATGTTAGTTTGTATTTGCAGAGATAAGATTGCGGCTCTTAATTCAAAATACTTCTGTCACTGAGGGAATACGCAATACACGATCATGTATTGTTTCTTTGCAGCACTACGAAACCAACAGCACCTTTAGTGATTCGTTGCTGTTATGGCATAATCATCGAAAAGAAATAAACGATTAAAAAATGAACAATTCAGCAGCGTCAACTGTTAGTTCTTTGGTGCACTACGTAACTAACAGGGCCTCTGTTTGTTCTGTACTGTACTATCCAGTTTTCTAGGCATTACTGAACAGAATGGACTCAAGATGTAATACGTACGCACAGTAATGAGAAAGGAAATGATGCCCGCAGAAAGAAGCACTTTTTTCTTTCCATGGCATTGCAAGGCATTCGGGATACAGCTAGTAAAAAAATGACTTTTTTGTGTCGTACGTGGTTACATTTTACTTGCAGTGACAGCAGTTTAGTATGTTAACATTGGTAACTAAATATTCGCTTTAGGGGGATCATTAATTTACTGATCGGAACGACATTATTTATTTATTTCATCATCAACACAAAGAATCAATCCCCTCATTGTACGTGACTGATTTTTCAAAAAGGATTCATCGGCCGTTGTCAACATTAATACACCACACCGCTGCCGTAAGGAAAATCATAGCCCTTGTGTAAGTGTATTACACCTAAGTTACGTGAATAAAAAACGCAAAATCGCCATCTATTAGTTATTTCGTACACTATGTTACGAACAGCGGCTCTATCGGATCTTTGTTAGGGTATTTTCCTGTGTTACAAATATGGTTCGAATTGTTGTTATTCTGAATGATTATAACATTCAGACAGCATTTTCGCTCATAATTCTTACAAAACATCTGTTTTTTATACGTAATTAAAGCTTAAAAATCATCAAATTTCACGATTAGATCACGTGATCGAAAACGCTCCGTCATTGGCTGAAGTACTGGTGACGTCATAGAACACCTACAGCGCGGCAACTAGAAGTCGGAGCTGTATTACTGTAAGCGTTTCCTCCATTTCGCAGCTTTAAGTTCAGTTTTTTCGTGATCTAAACGCGTTTACAGTTTTTATGCCACAAAGGAAGATGGTTATGTGAAGGCTGACAGCCGAAACCTCCCTAAAGTTGACGCAATTATGGTGTCTTCATTCTTTAAAAACAATTCAAATTTGTACGTGCCAGAAATAAGAAACGTGAAAACTGCATTGTAAGTAACGCATACCTACATTTTAAAGCTAATTATTTCGAGAGATATTTTATGCCATTGGAAAAAAGTACCCTATTTGTTGATGTCAGCAGACTTAATCTGAAGTCACCATATTATGCAATAAAGGGTGAAATTTTATCTTCTATCCAAGTGGCCTTGAGTGATTATGTTGGCAACATTAACAACAAGATAAAAAATCTTTGTCCAGATGTTCAGACACATAGAATGACTAGATTAGTGTATCGTACAGACCAGCAAGTAAATAAATAATGGTGTTCCTGCTCTATGATTCTTGTATGTACCCTTGTCCGGTCAGTAAAAGTAACTGTCCTCGTAAATCAGTTTTCACGACAAAATATTTGCGCTGTCACGCGATTGGCTAATGGCGACGTCTCATGATTCTCGCTATTCAGCATCTGTTGCCAACATAGTCACAAGAAGTCGCCGGGACAGTTAGTAAAATTTAACCCAGTAAAGAACGCAGTTAAGGGAGTAATTTTATTTGACTACTTCAATACTGGTGCACAGTAAAACATCAAAACCTGTAAAATACAGCAAAAATGCCTTGTGTGTAGTTATACAATATATGTATATTCTAGAACAGGGACAGCGGGTTGCGTCGGCGGTGTTTTCATATCGCTCGTAGGTTGGCAACGCACATTTCGCGTAGCCAAAGACATGTCACTTTCACGTAAACATTGGGAGCGAGACACGATGGAATAAATTTATAGCGCCGAAATTACAGCGCTTTACTGGTTTGTTGTTTTTGTGAGTGAATGTTTGCCATTGTGTGTAAACTTTCTGCCATGCAAATCAGTATTTTCCCTACATATTTAAGATTTGGTTTCATATGAATGTGTCACTACTTTTGACACTACAAACTAATCAATTTACGTTTGCTCGTCCACATACAAAGCCCCCATGCTTTAATAAAAAAAAGGAAGAAAAAAAAAAGCTAATCAGTTGAGACGTTATTTACTTGCAATGAAAATTGCTTGGTAGAGCCCTGTGCAGAAGAAAAGGCTTACGTTATTTTATCTAAGATCTATTGATGATAAAATTGCACTTACTGGAGATAAATAATCAGTGCTATACTTTTATAGTGGCTGCAACAGTATTCATGTTATTCTTTCACCAAATATATTAGGAAACGGCTTTAATTACACATGAATCGTAGGGGTGTAACATTATGAAGTTTTACTTCGCAAATGTAAACATCAGGTCATTAACCTACACATAATAGTACTTTACACCTTTGCAGAAAAAGAGAATAGTAATAAACAGTTTAGTTTACCAATGGAATAATATTGTTTACTTAGATCAAAATGATCCTCACAGAAATACACACATGAAGTAGCCGCAATTTCATTTAGATCCCTTCGCGCCAGTGTCAACCACTTTTTGCGTATCTTCTCATTTTTTGGTACTTGCAAGAACAATTTTTCTGGAGTCTTGACAGATGTATTGGTATAGTACAGAACTAAGCAATATTTGTAGGTCATTATGCAAACGTTAACGCCCAAACACGAGGTCACGGCCCAAACAATATACAGGTATTTGTTTATCTTACGAGAGCAGAAGCAGCAGCAGCACCAGCGTGTTGTATGACGTCACAGGCGTCACGTGACTCAAATGTAGCGTTTTAGCGGGCTTTCAAATTATTTGAATTTCGTTTCTTTTTATTTTAAAAAAAGTACTGAAATCCACGAGGTAAAAAAGGATGTTCAGACCATAATATGACATAATTAACAATTTAAAACGATTTCCAGAAAACAGTCAAATACCCTAGTATAAACGAGAAACTACAAATTACGATATCTCTTCTTCCCCTGATCCGATTTTTATGAAATGAAGCTTTTATGTTGCCCCAAGGTTCTCCCAGTTGACCTATGAAACACCACGAAAGTTCGTATAGTATTCTTGGTGATTTGCTGAACTATAACATACTTATAAGCATAGTATACACATAAAACTTCAAATTACGATATCTTTCCTACCTCTGATCCGATATTGATGAAATGTAGCCTATGTTACTCTCCAAACTATTCCAAATTTATCTGTGGAAATCCGTGAAAGTTCGTGTAGTGCTTTTGGAGATCACCTTAAACAAATAGACATACACGAAGGCTTTTAAACACATGGTTAAATTATATCTTCATTTTCTCTGATCTGATTTTAATTATTGAAGCCTTTATATAACCGCACGATATGCTCAAGTTACGTGTGAAAACCCCATGAAAATTCGTCAAGTAGTTTTGGAGATAAACGTGTTCAAAGAGACAGACAGACATGACGGTTGTAGATAAATAATTTCAAATTACGATATCTTTTTTCCGTAATCCGATTTTTATGAAACGATGTTTATATGTTACCCCGAGTTACGCTCAAGTTACCTGTGAAAGTCCCATGCAAATTGGTAAAGTAGTTTTCGAAATAAGAGGTTTTTAATATTTGAACAAACAGACATGGCGGTTACTGAAAACACTTAAATTTACGATATCTTTTTTTTCCGTAATCTGATTTTGATAAAATCATGCCTGTATGTTGACCCAAACTTTTCCCATTTGTCCTGTGAAAACCGCATGTAGATTCGTCCAGTAGTTTTGAAGATTTAAGGGAACAGCGACAGGCCTACATTTACAGATTTATTTTTAGTATAGATTTCGTGCTATCACCGCACTGAGTCTTCAAAACTGTGAGACTTTAGTTTGATTGGGCGAGCCAGAGTTTAGATGAAGATGAAAACTTCTTTCATCGCCCCCCCCCCCCCTCAACCCAGCAGGTCGACCTGAATCCGCCCCTGTTTTCTGAAGAAGTCTTCCACACTTTCAAACGGTTGATTTAATTTGCAGATTTGTTTTGAAACCGACCGAGGACTTTTAAATTCAACCTGTAATTGCTCATAAATTTTGTAGCTCTCTCAAAGATGTTTTTAAAATCTGTCGATGTGTTATCACAGATTAAATTGTCTCTCATCTTTTATTTATGTGAGCGTGCACTGCATTAATGTTCATATTTACTTACTGCAGTTGGTTGCACTCGGGTTCAAGTTTGGCAGAATACTCAGCAGTTATTAAGAACGGAACAGTATACGTTGGAGTTGTTGCAGTTGTGTAGAGTTGATACGCCGTGTTTTTAGAGTTTGATGTGTGGAAGTTCTTTCAAAGCTTGTACAATATTAATGAAGTTCTCAGCAAATATTTTGATGTCCAACGCGTTTCACAGAACAGAGGAATACTTGGAACTGTATGCCGGCACAATGTGCTTTCTCTGAGAAAATGTCTGATTTCCTTTGTAGTGGCAGCAGCATTTCACTGATATCGTTTAGACCATTAATGACAAGATTTAATATATGACTTGCACAGTGAAAGAAAAGGACTGTAAGGTATCGGTTATTAAACTTTTTCTGGACGCTACATCTGTGACCAACCACGGCAGCACAGCCGTCGTACCATTGACTAACAAGTTTGTTCAAATGAAAATTAGTCTTCTAGAAACTGAATAACAGTTTCGAAATGGTTTTTGCTTTCAATTCTTGGAGCGGTACGTATCGAAAAAATGTTGACAGATTATTGACTGTTTGGTACCTTCGTCCCAACGCCAATAGCAGACTCCAATTGATAAATATTCTGCACCACTAATATTGGCAGTCTCGTCAGCTATCACTGAAAAAGCAGATGCTTGCTTCAACTCCTCCATTATTTTGCTTTTTAGAACACCATGACAAGTCTGAATCAGTTTATTTTGAATTTGATGAGAGATGTACAATGAGTTTTTCCCTCCAGACTCTGAGTTTACAAAATCTCGTCCCCAGACTCAGCTCGAAAATGAAGGAGATCTGTGAAAACCGAACCATCATAAACTTTCCCACGAAGTGGTAGATCATGTGGCGCTCAAAATAAAATTGTTGGTATAATGGAGCGAAGTTTTGTACGGTTTTGTTCAAATTCCTTGTGATAGTCTTTATTTAAGAATTCATGGTTACTCAGTCCCTTTCTGTCCATAACCTGTTAAAAATGTTTCGAAGGAGCCACTGCATCATAATGCCACTTCTCGTATGAGGTACTTAATGCAAGGGGAAACGATGAACTGTCCATGTGGAGATCGAATCAACAGACATATTCAGTAATATCATCAATTCATTCAAGAGCGTAAATATATTAAGAGGTATTCAGATTAATACGAAAACAAATAGGAATTAATCTGTTCAAACAGAAACATACCTGGAGTGGATGTTAGACTATGAGACATATCATTGTCTTCGATCTTGGGCATTTTGCTCAGAAGACGTATTATGTCGCTCATGATTTGAACAAATAACTGTCGCAAACAGTTTCTCGTGGGTAGACACACTGGATAAACTAAGCACTCTGCATTGTCTAGTTTACGTGCAAAAAGCCTAACAATGTGCGGCGCCCAAAGCATCAATAGAGGAGGCCTAATTTTACATGTGGTGCCCCTATAGATAATTATATCATAAGTGTAATTCTAATCAACCGCGTTTCACGAAAAGAATACGGCAGCATGTTTTGTCTGTCATACCCGAGGAGGTTAGAATAAAGGGATGTGGCATTATCTATGCTGAGAACAGGATTGGTTAAAGCCAGAAGAACCATGATTTTGTGCCCAAAACAAAGATTTCTCAGTTAAACCTTGTGCGAATATTGCCCTCTTTACATGATGTCACTAAATTGAGTCACATGGGAATATTCACTTAGATTTGATGTACATTTCAATGACAAGAAGTACTATATTCACACATTACGACAAATGTTTTGGGCGCAAACAAATGCCGGAGTGCCCAGTTTGCTGGCTTCAGTTTTTCAGTGTTAGGGCACTCCAGAGGTTCTAGCCTCCTTGGTCATACCTATCTTAAAAGTTAACAACTCGGTGCATGACCTTGATGCCATAGTTGAAATGAGTGTTTTATATCTTCTGTGAAATGTTTATCTTCGTTGTTGTATGTGCCATGAAGTGTGGTGATTTGGTACTACACAGTGTTAGAGGCAACTATTAAATGTCCCATTTTCTTCTCACTCTTCCAAAAAAAAGTCCCTTTATCCCTTCCTTAATAATATTTGTCAAAATGTCCCACAATATGGGACAAATACCACGAGTTGGCAACAATGCAGTATTGTGACGATGAATTTCTTTCACCGACCGTAGTCATCAAGGAGGTTAGAATGCAGGGAGACGCCCTTATGCTGAGAAAGTGAAGTCTGCCTCCGCCATATTGCCAAGTTTTGGAGAAGTGTTTGTATTGTAGAGCTAATGTTTTATGCCACTTAAAACAGGAATAAAACGTCCAACAGTTTTGCTGTCATGTACAACGTGTGAAGAGAGTGAAAATAAGCGATTAAAAATTAAGTTTTCAAATATATTGTGTTTTATTGCCATTTATTCAAGAAAGTATATTGTTTGAAAGTACATGCTTTGCAGTGACTGTCAGTTCAAAGCATTAACAGCAAGAGGGTCGACTTAACGGATAGTTTTACCGGAGAAATAGCATTCCAAAACTGACCAAGATGGTGAACAGGCTTCAATTGCCATATGTGCTTGGCATAGATAATGCCATCTCCCTTTATTCTAACCTCCTTGAAGATGGCCATGATATGCATGTGTCTGCTTCATTTAACATTTCTAGAGATTCTCAGATAGTGCTCCTAGAAAAAAGCAGCAAGTGTTCCGTGGAAATATAAGGATTTATTTTATTAAAATCTCAATATAGCGATTATTTTCGATTGAGTATACTAGAAAATGCATGTTCAGTGTCTATGTGTCATGTCTTCTTCATAGAAAAGTAAGGTGCCTCTTTCGCCACACTGTATAAGATCATTGGCTAATGAAGTTGGCGTATTTAACCAAGTTATTTTACAGAACTCAATGATTTATGTTTGTCATTTAAAAAAAGAGTGCTGACTGTTTTTGATACTAATGCTAATGTGAAAGAATTTGAAAATAAGCTGACGTTTTTCACTGTCAAAAATGGAAACCTGGGGTATCAGTTATGACAGTTCTGAATCATTCACAAAAACATCACAAATTTTTAAAACAAACGATGAACAATCGGAAGGACATGAAGTTTAAATTTTTTATATATAAACGGTTTCCGGAAATTCCCATAATTAATTTCGAGGACATGTACAGGAGAGTGGGTAAATATTTTGATAAGGAACACACGTCTGAAATTTCATCCAGTGACGAGCACTTCTTTATCTCTGTCGTTGTGAAAGAAATCTCTTCCAATGCAAGCTCTTTGCTTTCCATATTTCCGGAGGAGCTAACACGGACCAAAACAAGAGTAAGGTCTGGTAAATATGGATTCTATAAGCAAGGAGGTTAAAATAAGGGGAGACTGCGCTACTATTCAAAGCTTAGCTGTCGATTGCAGCAACACCACCTAGAAGACAAGGCCTCACAACTGGCCGTACCTACGTCACATCAAAAGGCCGCGAACGCAAGCTGAGTGGCCGGCCGCAAGGAGGTGGTGGGCGTGCCTCAGCAGCCAGCCAGCCAGTCAGCTGGCGACCGCCGCCTCTCGTAGGCACGGCCAGTTGCGTGGCTAGCGAGAAAGACAGGCCTGAGCACTCAGTCAGGTGACGTGACAAGAGTAGTGCTAAGCCAGCGCGATCGCGGCGTTCACTGGCTGGCCGGTGGGGCGCGGCCCACTGTCTCTTAGTGGCTAACCAGGCAACTCGGCGCATGTGTTGGTTCAGCCAACACCACCTAGAGACAAGGCCTTACAACAGACCGTGCCTACGTCACACTTAGAGGCCGCGGCCGCCACCTCACTGGCTGCTGGCTGGGGCACGCCCACCTCCGTGCAGCGGTCGGCCAGTCAGATGGGGCCTTGGCCTCTTAAGTGCGACGTAGGCATGGCCTGTTGTAAGGCCTTGCTTGTCTTCTAGGTGGTGTTGGATCAGCACTACTTTGTCGCATCACCTGACTGCCCAGGCCTGTCTTTCTCGCGCTAGTTGGGGCTTTGCCTTCTAGGCGGTGTGGATGAAGCCAGTCTGCCATCTTTCGGAGCCAAGGAATGTGTTATCGTATTAAAGCACTCTGTGGGTCTTGCCCTTTTAACTTTTATACATTTAAATAACTGTCATTTCTGAGTACATATTCTATATAGTATATACTGTTGAGGACCAACACAGAGCTTACAGATAGCTGAATTGTGATTTATTAACGCAAAATCTCATTCGATAAGTATGTAAGTTTCGGGACAGTAACCAAATGCTTTAAGAGAACTGAAGTTGTCAGCTGTAGTAGTTCACAGGAAATGCAGAACAAGATCTTACCAATAATGACGTAACCAAGCCGTATCATTTTCGTAAGTTGAAGAGATGATGTTTAGTTGAATACGTACGAAAATCGATTCTACAGGTTCCAAATAATTAAATATTCGTACTGAAATTCTGCACCACCGGGTCTTTGAAATTACAAGAGAACCTATGTCTCGTAAAAGTGATAATTAGACGTCAATGAGGGGAAAACATTGAAACAAATAGTGTTTGCTTAGCAACAAAGTTTGAAACGTGTCCATAAAATATAAGAAAATAAGAAAATGTCTAATATTGTGCCTCCTGTTTTGTGTCGAGTAACTTGCTTGCAAGAAAATGTATAATATCGCTTCTACTGTATGTATCGATATGTGTAAAGTTTCATCTCTGGCAAAGATCATGTATTGCACAGCATTGTAGCTCGCACTGAGAGAGAGTACACTAGTGGTTCAGCTCGCTTAGAGAGCGGTTGGGTTGTGTGTATGGCTCCGATGTAGAGCAGAGGCTGCTTTGCCAGCAAGTCAGAAGTTGTATCATGTAAGTAATGTAATGCTGTTTATCAATAATAAGCAAGTTAACCCTGTTTCATATTTCATTTACGTAGTTAGAAAATTAACCCACTTCCTTCATTTGATAATTACTTGATTTAGTGGAGTGTTGATTTGAACAATATTATTGGACATATTTCATTATTGGTGCCATAGTAAGATAATAGTTGATCTGGATTTCAATAATTGGAGGCTGACCTATATAGGTTCTCACAGTCAAGCATTAAGAAAGTGATTTGTGGTTTTTCTTATATCTTTCTCGCAGTCAAAATTCTTGAGTATAGTCAGTGTCTGTTTCAAAAGGTTACATGACACAGTTGTTTTGTTAAAAATATCCGTTGCGCACATAATCAATTTAATGCACTGTTTCTTATACATTAATATCAGGGCCATAATTAAACCAAATAGCTAAGTTAATGAACAATTTATTGTCTGATTTAACGAAAGGTTCAACATTCCAAAACAAGCGTACAGCTTTTAAGTTTACCCATGTAAAATTACAGATGACTTACATGTTCTGCTTGCACATTCACAGATAATGCAGGTAATCCTCGTTTTCTTTTTCTTTATTGATGAAGTAGGCCTACCACTTTCAACTCAGAATGTAATGAATACACACTTGTCACCACAAATGTTATTGGCAGTGTAATATGGCAAAATGGCTTCACTTTTGTGATGTTATGGGCATTTACGCCCCCTGTTCTAACCTCATTGTATGTAACTAATACCCAAAGGGTTATGAGCACTTGACCAAGAGAAGAGACGCGTAAACAGTAGACAACCGAATATGAAGACATTGCTCAAAGCTCTAATGTATGCATTTTGAGCCCACGTTTACTAGACATTTTGTTCTTGCTTTGGTCCATATTACTTACTTCTAAAGTATGAAAAGCAAAGTTCATGCAGTAGTGTTGTTTTGATTCACAGTGTCAAATACGAAGAACTGCTCATAGCGTCCATGGATGACAACCTCGGACATGGGTTCCTTATCAAATTATAATGTATTCATTAGCCCTCTACTAGCGCTCAAAGATTGTTACGAGGATTTCTGAAACCCTTCATATAAGAGAAGTCACCACAAATCTGGAAAAGTACTCGATCGGTTTAGTTCGAATTTTTAGTTGACATTCTAGTGAACATTCAGTCAGACAGAGAGAGATAGGAGGAGGCAATAAACAGTCGGGTGAGGGGAGGAGGATGAGAACGGAGAGAGGGAGGTGGGGCTGAGAAGTTGGACTGAAACATTGCTGTCGCTTGAGCTCGTCAGTTCAACAAGCTGTAATCTAGATTGATTGTACACGAAATAAAATTTGTATCCAATATATCTACTATAGCTACGATAAAATCATCTTAAATCCCTATTTCTAGTTTCACTTGTTTGCACCTTATAATGAAGAAAAAAGCGTTACAGAAAAGTCCATCCCGATGAGAGGGTCTGGCTTCATGCGTCAATTAGGCTCAACTCTAAATTTCCATCTGTCTACTGAACTCTTGGCTGAAACATCATGAAATAAGGCTGTATACGTGAAAGAGACCATCTGTCTACTGAACTCTTGGCTGAAACATCATGAAATAAGGCTGTATACGTGAAAGAGACCAGTAGACACTGGACGGTACCATATTGACTTTATAATGGTAAGGAATAGATTTAGAAACCGGGTTTTAAACTGTAAGACATACCCATGGGCAGATATTGACTCCGACCATAACTTATTGGTAATGAACTGTAGATTAAAACTGTAGAAAGGTAGAAAAGTTAGGAGACGGAACCTGGACAAACTGAAGGAACCAGAGGTGGTTGAGAGTTTCAGAGGGAGCATTAGGCAAGGATTGGCTGAAACGAAGGAGAATAATACAGTAGAAGAAGAATGGGTAACTGTCAGAGATAGAGTAGTGAAAGTAACAGCGGATCATATAGGCAGAAGGGCAAGGCCTAATAGAAATCCCTGGATAACACAGGATATAATGAACTTAATAGATGAGAGGAGAAAATATAAAAATTCAGCACGTGAAGCAGGCAAAAGGGACTACAAACGTCTGAAAAATGAGATTACTAGAAGTGCAGACTGGCTAAGCAGGAGTGGCTAGAGGACAAATACAGAACCGTAGAAGAATGCATAACTAGGGGAAAGATAGATACCGCCTACAGGAAAATAAGAGATATTTGGAGACAAGAAAAGCAGGTGTATGAATATCAAGAACTCGGACGGAAAACCAGTACTAAGCAAAGCGGGGAAAGTTGAACTGTGGAAGGAATACGAGTATATAGAGGGCCTATACAAAGGAAGTAAACTTCACGGTAGTAGTCTGGACCTGGAAGACGAAGTGGAGGAAGATGAGACAGGAGATATGACACTGCGAGAAGAATTTGACAGGGCGCTGAAAGATTTGAGTCGAAACAAGGCCCTTGGAATAGATGATATTCCGTCTGAACTGCTGATATCGATAGGAGAGCAGCCAGTCATGAATAAATTGCTCCACCTGGTATCCAAGATGTAGGAGACGGGGAAAATACCCTCCGGCTTCAAGAATAACATAGTAATTACAATTCCAAAGAAAGCAAGTGCAGACAAATGTGAAAATTACATAATTATCAGTTTAATAAGTCATATTTGCAAAATACAAACACGAATTATTTACAGACAAATGGAAAAACTTGTGGAATCCAACCTTGGGGAAGATCAGTTTGGATGTAGGAGAAATGTAGGAACACGGGAGGCAATACTCACGACCTATATTAGAAGATAGGCTAAGGAAAGGCAAACCTACGTTTTAGCATTTGTAGATTTGGAGAAAGCTTTTGACAGTGTCGACTGGAATAAACTCTTCCAAATTCTGAAGGTAACAAGGGTAAGATATAGGGAGCGAAGAGTTATATTTAACCTACACAAAAACCAGACAACGGTTGTTAGAGTCGGAGGGCAAGAACGGGAAGCAGAGGTAAGACAGGGTTGTAACCTTTCCCCAATGTTGTTCAACCTGTATACTGAGCAAGCATTGAAGGAATGCAAGGAGAAATTTGGAGAGAGAATTAAAGTTCAGGGAGATGAAATAATTTTTTCGGTTTGCCGATGACATAGAACCTCTGAGACCGCAAAGGTTCTGGAAGAGCAATTGAATGGTATGGACAGTGTCTTAAAAAGAGGGTATAAGATGAACATCAACAAAAGTGAAACAAGGATAATGGAATGTAGTGTCAGAAAATCTGGCGATGCTGAAAGAATTAGATTAGGTAATAAGACAAAGTAGTAGATGAGTTTTGTTACTTGGGTAGCAAGATAACTTTTGATGGCCGAAGTGAAGAAGACATAAAATGGCTATGGGAAGAAACGCGTTTCTGAAGAAGCGAAATTTGTTGACATTCAATATTGGTATAAATGTCAGGAAGACCTTTCTGAAAGCATTAGTCTTGAGTGTAGCACTGTATGAAAGTGAAACGTGGACCATAAGGAGTTCAGACAAAAAGATGATAGAAGCTTTTGAAATGTGGTTCTACAGACGAATGATGAGAATTACATGGGCAGATCACGTAACTAATGAGGTGCTTAATCGAATTGGAAAAAAGGATTTTCTAGAATATACTGACTAAGAGAAGGGATAGATTGGTGAGACACATTCTGAGACATCAAGGAGTCGTTAATTTAGCATTAGAAGGAACTGTGTGGGGTAAAAATCGTAGAGGGAGAGCGAGGGACGAATGCAGTAAGGATGTAGGATGTAGGTTACCGAACTTATTCTCAAATTAAGAGAGTTGCACACGACAGGGTAGCGTGGAGAGTTGCATCAAACCAGTCTGCGGACTTTAGACCACAACATCATCTGAACTTGCTATTTCGATATAGCGCGTAGCAGAAACTGTATGACTAGTAGTAGTAGTAGTAGTAGTAGTAGTAGTAGTATATAAAACTATATGGAGTGGATTTCTCGGTAAATAGAAAAATGTTATTGAACTGCACCGCGCTCGATCATTAGAATGAACACACACTTGGACGAATGTTATCTTTATAATGGCAACTATTTTGAGCCTGATTATTCATTAAGTGCTAGCAGTCTAGTCTCCATCGCCATATCACTTCACTTTGATATCCTTTATTTTCTATTCTAGCTATTGGGAAGAAGCGTGCTTTTTTGCCACCCTGTTTTTCAAATAATAGAAGAAAAAATTTTCCTGTCTTCAACTTTGAGGAAGGAAGTCTGACTTACGACCAACGTGTATGAACTATTATAATTGTTCTCAGGCTTGCCAGATGGTCGGGATTCGTCTGGAGTCTCCCGACATTTCATATAATGTCCAGACTCCAGATAAAATACAGCACGTCGCGACAAAATTCTTCTGCTAAAGTGGTGTATAGCTCGTCAATAGCGTATGGATAAGCTGGAAATTTGGGTCTGGCAGGAACGTGCTAGGGTAGCCGGTGCAGACGTGACAATCGTGTGTAAATGGTGTGTAGTGGTCAACGCGACTGCCTCGTAAGCAGGAAACTTGGGTTCGAAACGCGGTCTACTGCATATGTTCATGTTACCCCATTTCTTTAAATCAGAGCCCAAGGGCAGCTACTGTCGAAAATACCTTTGTGTCTTGTTACAATAAAAGTCGAGTTCATAATTAGGTTGAAATTTAATGCAAGTTATTTGTACTACTATATGATCCAAATTGGCTGGCTCTGTAAAAGTCCACAACCAAGTACGAGTGGCAGCGTAGAAATTAAATGCAAATTAATAATAATAATAATAATAATTTTATGTTGATCATAGGCCTGGTGCAAGTCTTTCAATTGGTCGCCACTTCGGCGACTTGCGTGTCCCTAGCCTAACTCAGTTATCCAACCGGGGAAAGGGGACCTACAGCTTAACGAGGAATCCGAATCACGTGTCGTTTCTGGTGACTCATCACATCGTTGAGAGGTGAAGGATGAAAAAAAATCTTAGTTCCGACTGGGTTTCGAATCCGCGACCCCTCGGTTTCCAGTCGAGCGCTTTACCCCGAGACTACTTTTCTTATTTCTTGTTAACGTTTATTAAATTTTTGTATACAAAGATAAGTTACATCGATGTTACAGTAGTCTTACTTTGTTTTCTGTATCACATTTTATTCATTATACGAGATAAACATTTACATATTTGATTTTTGTATTTCAGTATCTTTGTATCACGATAGTCCCTGAAAGAGAGAGAGAGAGAGAGAGAGAGAGAGAGAGAGAGAGAGAGAGAGAGAGAGAGAGAGAGAATACAATTGTTTTTCCATGTGACACTAGTGCATTATTTAGTTCTTTTGTTATTTTTTTGTCTTTTAGTTTCATTATATGTTAAATGTTGTAATTTGTTCATTCTATAGGAACATTCTTTATATGCGATTTTGCGACTTCATAGATATTTATGGCAAAGTAACAAAACGAAATTTTGTCCGACAATGCAAATTAATTACCTGCCAACGTTGTTAACATTTTCTGTGGGAATTTTTTCTTATTTCTTTTTTTTTCCCCACAGATATTTTACTGTCAAATTTGGAACGTCTAACTGCACCAAAGACTTCTTTTTATATTACATCAGTTATAGCCAACAATCGCAAGTTACAACAAATTAGAACGCGGCTCTTTTTTCAAGATTAGGAAAAGCAATAAAATTGCTTCTGATCGGTTTTGACTCCATCAGCGATCTGATAATACCAATTTCTGTATTTTTCATTCGTATAAAAAGCTACAATCGCTAGAATGGTTCTCCTAAAAATGAAGGCAACAACTGAAAAAATAGCTTCCATAGTCACCGAACACACACACACACACACACACACACACGCACGCACGCACACACACCACAATGGCTATTCTCAAAACAGAGAAACGAGTCATCGCAGAATTTCCCTCGCCTTCTGTGCCTCGCCTCGCCACTGCAACTGCCACTACCTGGTCCCGTCCCTTGCGGCCGTACGTTTCGCACGTGCTTTGCGCCAGCCCTGCCTGGGTAGTTTTTTCCCCCAATGACTAAAGTATTTAGGTGTGTATATGTGTTGTCCTTAGGTTAGTTTAAGTAGTTTGTAAGTCTAGGGTCTGATGACCACATTAGTTTGCTCCCATAAAAATACAAAAATTCAATTTAGAAATGAACTCGAATCAGACATGCCTGCGGATATGCTACACGAGTTTGAATTTCACCTGTTGTGTTTCATTGATTCTTTCAACTCTTCAAAATGTTCCCTAGGCTTACAAACTACTTTTTACACGTTCAATACTTATTGAGCACTAATATTGTTTATACAGGGTGTTTCGCTGGCTGCGGTGCCCGAGGGGATTGATGCGCTCCAGTCACGGTCTGCACGGCCACTACGGTCGGGGGTTCGAGTCCCCACTCGGGCATGGATATTTGTGCCGTCCTTAGTATTTAGTTAGTTCATAAGTAGTTTGTAAGTTTAGGGACTGATGACCCCGTAGTTAAGTCCCATAAGCTATACAAACATTTGAACATTTTGAACAGGGTGTTTCACTAAGTGTGTGCCTCTGAAACTTATAAAATAATAGGTGACGGGAAATTTTAATGCGGTAGGTCAACACAAGAAATGTTACACTTTCTGCGGAGCTATGAACATAGTTTATTGTATCATTTTCCATAGAGTTACAGCACAAATATATAATTTTTTAAATGGAACAATAGTTTTTTTCTATCGTGCATTGGATTCGTTGAAACCAGCTGCGTCCAAATCAATTTAAACTAAATTCCTATCACTGTTAGTTTGGGAGCTACAACTCTGCAAAGTTTCAGAGGCAGATACCACAAACGCTGCGCATGATGCAATGCGTCTTCTAAATGTGGTGCGGCCGAGTTGTAACGTCGCCGGTGTCACGGAGCGAGAAGCTTCCTCGATGCGCTGTTAGACTGCCGACTGTCGCCGCACAAGAACAGACGTCACTTCTGATCCTGCAGTTGTTATTCTTTCATATTCACAGAATGTATTACATCAACTACGAATGAGCAAAGCTGAAAATGTATACCCAGTCGGGATTCGAACTCGGGTCTCCCGCTTTCTAGGCATTTGCACTGATCACTACACCACTGGGGACACAGTGATCACCGCGCCTGCAAGGTCTACCCAAGCACGCCTCCCGTCAGACACAAATCCCCAGCTCTAGCCTGCCCACAGTACTCAAACTCGTAGTTTTGAAACTAATTCCCGCAAGAGAAAGGGCTCCAAAGTTGCCCACCCCTCCTCACTAAAAAAGAGTATCATTGCCCACCTGGGCAGGGTACAGCTGGGAATTTGTGTCTGCATCCGTTTGCAGTAGGATGCATTGTTTTCGAGTAATACGCGAAAATATGTAAAAAGGGCGGACCTGTTATACCTCATTAAGCAGCTTCCTCGTCCGTTTCTGCTGGTCGGCGACTTCAACGTCTTCTTCCCCGTTGGGACTCTGCACCCCCCTATCAGAGAGGTGCTCTCCTGGCGGATATCTGTAACCACCTTCATGTCATGTACGAGGGTTGGAACTAAAATAGTGGCAACTATTTATTTATAACCGATACAAAAGCGTTACATGTTTGCACCTGTCACTGTCCTTCAAAGTAGTCACCAGCCTTGTGTAAAACCAGTTGTCAGCGATTGAAAGGGGTAATATACCGTTTGCAGAGCCTGTTCTGTTGATAGTGGGAATAGAACGGTCTACTGCCTGTCGAATCTCTGGAACAGTTCTGAAGCGAATGTCACGAAGTGGTTCCTCCATCGTCGGAATCAAATCTAACTCACAAGGACTTAAATCCGGGCAGTATGGTGGATGGTACAGTACTTCCCAGTCCCTTCGACCGAACAGAGCAGCCACAGCTTGCGCTTTATGTGCCCGAGCTTTGTCGTGCAACATTATGGGTGCGTTGCCCAGGAAGTGTTACCGCTTTTTGAAGACCTTGATGACACTGTCGTGCTCTACGACCTCTGGCACTTTCAATCTTGATCCAGCACCGTTGTTCCGTCTCGAAAACATAATGACAGCTCGCTCACAAGTGACTGTTTCCGAAGATTGTGCGCATGCCGGTGACGTGGGACGGACGAGTTCATTGCTCGGAGGTAAGGTAGTGAGCCGTTTCGGCTCAGCATCGCACTATTTCCCCGTTACCCTTCTGCTCTGATTATTCATTACGTACCCCCTTCTGTCTTGTTTATCTATCTCTTTGCTTTCATCGAGTCAGATCGATTGTCATTACTATCCTTGGGTTCGTTCAAAGAGCTGCAGGGCTGCAACCGCGCATGCGCAGTATGGAAATTCGTGTTCAAAGAACAATCCTGCAGCATGCTGCAGCCTACCGGCTGTTCAAGGAAGCTCCCGGCTGCAGCGTCCTGCAGCTTCTTGGTTGCATGTCCTGCAGGGAAAATTTCCTCCTGCAGCCCGTGGCCGGCTAGAAATACAGGCCTGAGTGCGCACTTCATGCTACGTAAGCAAGGTAGTTCCGAGCCGGCGCGATCGCTAGCCGATTGGCCGGCCGCTGGGGCACTGCCCACTGCGTCATAGAGGGCAGCCACGAGGCCGACGAGAGACAGGCCGCGCCGCGCACGTCATATCACGTGATCAAGTGAGGGGCAGCCACTGAGCTAGCGATCGCGCCGGCTCGGAACTACCTTGCTTACGTCACATGATGTGCGCGCTCAGGCCTGTATTTCCCGTTGGCCGCGCCTGCAGCCTGACTGACGTCTTCGGTACCGCGCATGCGCGGTAGTGCCTGCTTTGCTGTTGCAGGAAGCTGCAGTCCTGCAGCTCTTTGAACGAACCTCTTGCCTCGTGCCCCCTTTAAATGGACATGCGCGCCGCGGTGAGAGAGATGACAGTACAGTAGGTGGCCGACGCGAGACCGACGTACGTGCTTGGAGGTGACTGGGAGGGAGCCACTGCAGGTCACGAGCACCGTGGGCCGGTGGTGCGGTGCTCTTCAAAGCCATCACACCCCTCTGCTTCTGTGTGTGTTGTCGCGGCGCACGGGGACGGCGGCCCAGCTTTCTTCCCGGGCCGCTTTACTGCTCTGTATCAGCTCGTCATCGTCGTCTTTCATCACGTTTCCTGTGGACGCGCTGGCTGTGCGAGTGACTTCATTAAACATTGGCTCGGTAGTGTGCTCCGTTATTTAGTACTTGCCGTGTGTCGTCTGGTAATTTCTCGGCCCAAAAGGTACTGGTGAATTTGCCTGTTCCATCTGCCTAGTTACAGTGGATGTATTCCCTCCTCCAACACCATTAGTCTCCTGTGCCTCGTGGGTGTGTACCGTCAGATTTCGGTTACTTTCACAATTAATATGTGATTCCATGCCTAGTTGCGGTTCTCTGTGAATTACCACCCTTGTGCCTTGTGTAGTGTTGTATCGTCCTGTGTCCTTGGTAGATCCTAAGATAGGTGCAGTGATTTCACTCTGTTAATTATTTGTATAACCGTGAGCACCTTCCATTAGCCAATTGGGTGACTTACTAATTAATTATAATGTGTACCTAGACTTAAAATTTTGGTGTTTTTCTTAACCTATTGGCACTTGATTTGACTAGTTGTGATGAAGGGGCCCACATGTCGCGTATTCGGTTGGTGATTGCGACCTAACGTGTTTAGCTGAGCATACTAATTGCCCTTGCTGGTGGCATATTATTCAAAACGCCATTAGTTATTTGGACTAAGTATACACTAAGTCCGCCGGCTAACTCGGCAGTACTGTTACACGGGAGCCTGAATTGTCATTTCACCATCCGTGTACTTGTAGTCCTATTAGTCACATGGGCACGGGTATTTTCACTTATTTGTGAGGTATCACCTTATGTAGTAAGATGTTTCGCCATACGGATCAGATTACCGTCCGCTGATTCTAAGTGCCAGTTTTGTTACTGATGTATTTCACCGGTAAAATTATAACCATGCTGTCCTGCTAAGTATCAGCCTTCTGGTCGAGAATATTTTGACATTGCCTGGCGCATTAAAGGGTTTGTTTACCGAGTATATGTGCCTTCATTGTGGCCAAATTGTTACTTGTAATTTTGTTAACTATGTCAGTAGTTCAATGTCTCTTAGTAATCTATTGTTTTATGTTTAAAGAGGATTGGTCTTAAGCTTAATCTTATGACCCGCTAATTCAGAGGGGCGCCTTGCTATTAACCTTTTAAGGTCCCACACATGTATTAATGTGCTAGTGTCCGCCCAAGATTCAAGTTGTCTTGATATTACCTGGGCGTTAAAATGTTTGTTCATTAAAGGTGAGCGCCTTTATTTTAACTTAATTGTTACTAGAAATTTTGGTAACTGTGTCATTCTTTCGTCCTTTGTTAACAATCTGTTATCTCTCTGATGTATAACAATTTAATTTTGTTTGGCGTGAATAAACGACCTCTTGTTAAACCTTTTAAATTCTCTATTACCACGATCCATCCATTGGACCTATCAGCGACAATAGTATAGGTTCCATTGCATACTGTCTCCACAACAATGTTGCCAATATTTAAGTTACAACTTCGTATTAACACTAGTGAACCTATATTTCTTTCTCTTGCACCTTTCCATCTAAACAGCTTGCTCATCGCGTCAAGTTGTTTCTTCTTTCAAATACACAGTGGAGTGACAATTTCTCATGTGTAATTCCCTTACTGACGCACAGTCTATCTGTGCGTCCACCCAACAGGCAGGTTTCCAAAGCTAACCGGTAGCTTTACTCTTCACTGGCGACTTTCAATGAACATCACTTTTTCCAGTACTGACGACCCGGTCGCATAGCTCACTGCTACAATCCTCACCAGTTTTCAAGGTGATGGAACGAATGATTAATGGTCAGTTGGTATGGCGGAAGGAGCCTCGGAATCTCCTCACAAATGCTAAATGTGGTTTTCGTAAGTACCGTTCTGCAGTTTATCATCTTGTCACATTATTATTATGGTCTTCATTCCGGAGACTGGTTTGATGCAGCTCTCCACCCTACTCTATCCTGAGCAAGCCTTTTCATCTCCTCATAAGAACGGCAATCCACATCCACTTGAATCTGCTTACAATACGCGTCTCTTGGTCTCCCTCTGCGATTTTTACCCCACACACTTCCCTCCAATGCTAAATTTACGATTCCTCGATGTCTAAGAATGTGTCCTACCAAGCGATTCCTTCTTTTAGTCAGGGTATGCCAAAAATTCCTTTTTCTCTCCAATTCTGTTCAGTACCTCTTCATTAGTTACGCGATCTACCCACCTAATCTTTAGCATTCTTCTGTAACACCATATTTCGAAAGCCTCTATTCTGTTCCTGTCCGCACTGCTTATCGTCCAGGTTTCACTCCCGTACAAGGCAACACTCCACACAAATGCCTTCAGGAAAGACTTCCTTACACTTAAATTAATATTCGATGTTAGCGAATTTCTCTTTTTCAAAAATGCTTTTCTTCCCATTGCCATTCTGCATTTTATATCCTCTGTACTGCGACCATCGCATGTTATTTTGCTACCCAAGTAACAAAACTCATCTATCACCTTCATTGTTTCGTTACCTAATCTAATTCCTTCAGCATCGCCTGATTTTCTAAGACCGCATTCCATCATTTTTGTTTTGCTCTTGTTAATGTTCATTTTATACGCTCTCTTCAACACACTGTCCATTCCATTCAACTGCTCTACCAGGTCCTTTGCTGTCTCTGACAGAATTACAATGTCATCATCAAAACGCAATGTTTTTATTTCTTCCCCCTGAACTTTAATCCCTATTCCAAATTTTTCCTTGCTTTCCTTCACTGCCTGCTCGATGTACAAATTGAATAACATCGGAGAAAGGCTACAACCCTGTCTTACTCCCTTCCCAACTGATGCTTCCCTTTCATGCCCTTCGAGTCTAATAACTGCGGTCTGGCTTTTGTACAAGTTGTAAATAACTCTCCTTTCCCTGTATGTTACCCCCGCTGACTTCAGGATGTGAAAGAGTGTATTCCAGTCAACATTGTCAAACGCTTTCTCCAAATCTACAAAAGCTAAAAATGTAGGTTTACCTTTTCTTAATCTAAGATAAGCCGTAAAGTGAGTATTGCCTCCCGGGTTCCTACGTTCCTCCTGAATCCAAACTGATCTTCCCCGAGGTCAGCTTCTACCACCACCTTATCAACTCATATTATGAACAATGCTTTGCAGAAGTCCCAAACAGTGGTCGTGTTTTTTGATCTGGAGAACGGATATCCTCACATACTTTGCACACTTCGGGATTCCGGAACCGCCTGCTTAACTTTATTCAGGAATTCTTAAACGATGGAATTTTTACGGTGCTTGTGGGTTCGGCTCTATCGAACCCTTTTATTTAAGAGAATGGTGTATCTCAGGGTTCAGTGTTGAGCGTCGTTATATTTGCCACATCCATTAACCCTATTATTATTATTTAGTACCAGACGTCTCAGATTCTCTTTTCTTTGAGGACTTTACAGTTTATGGCAGCTCTCTATATCAGCGGCGTTATCAGAAATGTCTAGACCATCTACACTCATGGAGCGCCAACAATGGCTTTCGCTTTTCGGCCCTCTGTCACTCATGTTCGATAGGAAACTTTGTTGCTCCTCTCATGTCTCTTTACCTGGCAGCTCGCTGTACCCGACCACTCAGTGTTCTACGCGCATTATACGGAACTTCATGGGGAGCAGATGTAACCACCCTCTTTCGCTTGCACAGATTCCTTGTCTATTCGAAAACTGGGTTATCGATGTATCGTCTATTCTTCTGCACGATGATCCATTTTATGTCGTCCTAACACGAACCATCATCAAAAGATCCCTTTAGTCACAAGTGGTGCGGAGAAGCTGGTCTGTGGGGTGGAAGGCAGACCCAAGGAAAACAATAGGCAGCAGTATTGACAGTTACACCAACATGACATTTATTAATAAAACCAACATAGATCTGAATTCACTGATATCAAGCAGAAGAAACATTATAGCAAATCGTTAAGACGAACTTCGGATTAAACACAAGAACTTCTGATAAAATCACAAACTCAGTTAACATTTTTTTTAAACCGTCTAATTCAGAACAATATGTTCGAACATTCACAAACTAGTTTTATAAGCCACCAATGGTACAATACAGTACGCTCTAACAGACTGAATGACCCTTAAGAATTTGATTAGAACAAATAATGGATCAGGTGCTTTTATCATTATACAAGCAACCCAAGGCAAGACAAGTTCTTACATTAATTAAACAATTAGGACACTCGTTGCCCAGGGGAACCGGACATGGCTTGAGAGGCACAATGCTGGAACAGACTGAAAGCGTCGATAAACGACTTATGTTAAGGCACAATGAACCAATTTTAACCATACATCTTATACGGACAGCACGTCGGGACGCAGGCACAACCAGTACGGAAACAATGCGCGAAAACACGTCCGATATCTAGCAAGGCGGTACCGGACCACGAGTGGCACAAGCCCTCACTCTCGGCACGCAGAATTTACCGTGCCCCATAACCCAAAGCACGCTCCGAATATTCCCTCGCTGTGCCTGCCCACCCGCACACGAGACCCCTTTTACTACTGGACAAGAAATGAACATAAAATGAAACTTACACTTCTCTCCTTCAAACAGATAAGGACCAGAATGGAATTTTACTGCTTAGAACATACATCAAATAGTAAGAACTATGAAAAGGGCTGATTTTTCTTTATAATACAAATCAGGTTGTGATGTTCCTGGCATATGGCCACTTCATATTTCTGGCCGCTGGCCGTTTCTTTGCTAACATCGTACGTGTCTTAAACGAGGAAGAAAGACACAAGTGCAGCATATGTTGAAATGTGCGGTGGGGAGCAGTAGCATATGGCACAGTAGGTGCTGGTTCCCGTGGGAAAGCCTGCCTATGTTACTGGTACTCTCCTCGAATTGGCTGCTGCATTTCACGTCACGTGATTTCTTTTGATATTAGTTTTGATTATTATATACCAAATATTAATTATTCAGAGTTGAGAATTTGTGATAAATATCTCTCAAGGACAGGCTAGATTTTGACAGTTTAAAATGTTTACGGTGCTTTCTCTTATTGTAACAAGAGAAGAGCGATTTTGCAGAAGGCGCGCGACGGCCCTGTTTCGGCGCGAAATAGAGCGTCAGGTGCCCTCTCGCAACGCGCCGCAGTTTCAGTCTCGAGCTGACCACTATACGCGCCGGACCGCACCGGTCATGAGTAAAAAGATTTGTGTAATAGTGATAACAGTCGAGGTCTCAACATGAACTACGGGTAGCATAGGCCGTATCATATTAACAATAGTTGCTCATATTTTATTATTTATTTAATAAATGGCATCCCTGACAATTAAAAATCTCGTGAGTCGCTTCTTATGCTTCCATTCTATGGAACTTATTTTAGCCTCACTTGTATGCTGTACAAGAACCAACGACCTGTGTGCTATCTTTTGCGCTGGGGACACAACTATAGAAGACAACAGATTAGTCAGAACTCTATGCTTTCCATAAAGACTTGGACAGCAACTACGGCACCTCGTGCGTACTGTAGGGCGGTACAAACGCACACTGCTACGCAACAGCATCCGCAAGGATGTGGAGGTTTTAGGGAATTTGTGGGAGGAAGCAGTACTAACCTCTCCGTCCGCAAATAAAACCCTAGGAAGCTTGTAAGGTGTATATATATATATATATATATATATATATATATATATATATATATATATATATATATATCTACTATCAAGTTGTTAAGTCGTCCTTACGGGCAGCATATATTACGAAAAGGAGCAAGGCATGGGAAGAAGCGTTACACAATAGGTTTCCCAAGTCTCTTCCTTGCCAAACACAGCAAACAGACGAGGCAGTCGCCGAAAAGGGTATCACAATTTAGACACGGGTCTGAAACACTCCTATAAAATGTACCCATTCGGGAGAATAAATAACGGAGTAGAAAAATGTACAATTAACGGGTCAGCACAGCTAAACAAGTCTTGCGATCACTAACAACGATTAGCCTGTCCCTTCCTACAACCGCCTTACGAAAATACACTGCCGCGGTGGAGTAGCCGAGCGGTCTAAAGAACCTCGCTGCGGAACGCGCGGTTGCTCGCCGTGGAGGTTCGAGTCCTCCCAGGGGCATGGGTGTATGTGTTTGTCCGTAGGTTAGTTTACGTATGTTTAAGTAGTTTGTAAGCTACGGACTGATGACCACGCAGTTTGGTCCGATAGATTTACAGACATTTGAAAATACACTGTCGCACAGCTTGACAGACTCATGATCCAGTAAGGAAGGAAAACGTAGCCAGTGAATCGCCTCGGTACGACCGCCGTCCTTCGGCGACCCAGCCACGTGCCGAAGCTGTGGTCCCGTAGTCCGGAACGCCCCTCTCGCCGCTCCTTGCCACTCCTCCAGCACGTGCTGCCTTGGCCCGCTTCGCTGCCCAAACCAGACTGTCCAGCCGTCATCCGACTACCTTCTTCCTCCCGGTACCACCAGAGGGCGCCCGCAACAACCCCGGTACCAACCTAGTGCGCGCAAATACAATAGATCACGTACCAAGAGCCGCGCCACGGCTCAACAACATTCTTTTACACCAGTACTGTTGAGAGCCTTTATGCTGAAACTGCCGAATCGCTGCTGTCCTATCGAAGGGAAGACATCTATGCGCTCTCACCCATCCTACGCTGTTTTATTATTATTATTATTATTATTATTATTATTATTATTATTATTATGATTTCCTTGGCCGCCAGTATGCAATTAGTTCATTTTCTTTATTACCTCACGATGTTCGTTTTCGGTTATCGGTTGCTGCTTCGGCAGCTTCACTTTACGCCCTCTGTCACATTCCTGAGAAGTGCGAGTTCTTCACAAACCTAGCTCCTTCCCTAGCGAGATGCGTTTGTGTGTGTTGACTATAGGGTTACCAGATGTCAGCGCTCAAAAAAGAGGACACTTCCAGAGTTATACAAATGAGCATAAGGATTATAATTTGAATTTATTAGAAGCTGAGTTATCTTGTATATTTGCATATGTAATGCCTTTACCTGCCCGCCTCGAACTCGTATTACACGCTAATTGCAACCCTAATTATTTCAAATTCTCTGGAATCTTAAGTTGAGCTCGACGCACGGGCGACAACAAAAGATGATACAGTAAAAAAAAAAAAAAAAAAAGAAAAAAATACTGTGTTGGAAGACAAGTTAAATTCTACAGAGTTTGCATTTATGAGAGTTCAAAAGATCGTAGTTTTATACTTTCAAATTGAAGCTGTTGTATAACTTTTTTTAATGACATTTTCCCATTTTGCAAAAAAACCGGCCGGACTATTTTAGGCTCCAAAAAAGAGGACATGTCCGGGTAAATGAGGACGTCTGGTAACCCTAGTTGACTAGCTTTTAAGTTCTTCAACACACACAAAGACGATCCATTACAAATCAAAAAACACGAAAGACAAACGTATCTCTCTAGGCCACAGAAACAGAGAGTTGCTGGCGGCTTTGGTAAACAAGATTGATTCCAAATAGACAGACAGCATAAGTGGCAGTGTGAGTGCAACAAAAACCGTATGAAGAGGGCAACATAGGAAACGCGAATAATCTCTGTAATAAAATGTATTCAGAACAATATAAAGCCGTAGCATGAGAATTGTTCACGATCGAGTTCAGTAAAACTACACCAAAATGTAAAACAAAAAAATATATTGTTCGGGTGACCACTGTAGATGCATTAAAGTAAAGCGAAACGTGGCGCAAAAGATGGTCATTTATTACGTATAAGTGCAACTGCGAAGAGGGAGGAAAAAATTAAGAAAGAAACATGTATTATATACATGTATTCACACTAACAACCTCAGATTACTTACAAAGTCAGTTTCTCCTCTAAGTAAATAATAAGACCTTGAACAGTAGCCAATAAATAATAAAAAAATTGGTTTTATTAATTTATTGGTCTTAGCAGCCATAGCTCCTGATAAATTTTCAGCAAGCTTTGAGATCAGGACGGGTCGCAAGGCTTGCCGTCAGCAACTTTTGCATCAGATCCTGTGGTTCCCACTGAGCCAGTGGGGAGTGGAATTACACAGCTAGGGCTAGTTACGATTTCACAAACGGGGGGATGCTATTGATTTCGCACTCCAAATGGTCAACAACCTGATAACACAATTAAGCAAAGTTAAACAAAACAACCAGTAATAAAATAATTACGTTGGACAAGTCACTCGAAGTCCTTAGCTAGACGCTGAACTGACATACAGAACAAGATTATCTCTGACCGAAGTTGAACCACTGAGTTATCAGATGTAAAACAGCAGTGGAGAGTTTCCGAATAATTTACCAAAGCGTTCGCCTATTCTCGCGAAGTAGTTGACCACCAGCCGAATCTGAAGCCAGAGACGCCACAATGAGGAAATGAGTAAACACGTAACCGAGAAGTCGGCCAAAAAATACGTATGACAGAAAACCGGACAATTGGATAGCGAACAAATTATCCACTTAATTCACAAGTCACTTCTCTAAGAAGTGCAAACATTGTGCAGTACAACTATACAAATTGAACTTCTCGAGGATCATAATTCGTTAACATAACAATCTATAACCTTAGCTCACCAGTCTATGCAGAATCAGGCTCACTAAGAATTTTGAAACTCATAAAAAAGCAATTTCAGGGGCAATGAAATTTTATTATTATTATCGCCACACAGGAAAATTAAATTTTAAATGCTCGAATCTAAATCGTTTCACAAGACACCCAAAACTGGAACACTACCAAAATAACTATGAACATATTTCACCAAGAACACGTTGCACCAGATCTTGAAAGCACCCAGCTAGGTTCAGTAATAAATGAACGCAATTAGAACATGCTGAGTCCAGTTAACCGCGTGTCCCTAAACATGATTGCCATCCAAAACGGTTACGATTGATGATAATCGTAATGGAGGAGACAGGTTACTAATGAACAAACGGCGGTTTTCATTGGATTGAAGCCAAATAGAAAGTTGCCTGTCGAAGATTAAACGCTGACATGGAATCCGATCTGGCTGGCATCAGCAGGGTGATGAGGGAGACGGGGACAGCATCCATGCACAGGTAATCCAGTCGAAGAACCAACTGCACACTCCGGTATACAGGTCGCGCGTTCAAGACCCAGCCAGGCGGACATCGAGATAGTATGAGTGGTTTCGGTCATGCAAGCGATTCGCTGCTACCCCGACCGAACAAGGTGGCGCATTGGTAACACACTGGACTCGCCTTCTGGAGGACGGAGATTTAAATGCACCTCCGGCCATCCACATTTAGGTTTTCCGCAATTTCTCTAAATCGCTCTAGGCAAATGTCGGGATACTTCTTTTCAAAGGGCACGGCCGATTTCTTTCCCCCCAACCTTACCCAAAATTCCGATCGTGTGCTCTGTCTCTAATGACAACGCTGTGTCGACGGAACGTTAAACCCAAAGCTCTCTGCCCCCTCCCCCCGTGTAATGTTTTATTTATTTATTTATTTATTTTTTTTTATTATTTTTTTTTTATTTTTTTTTATTTTATTTTTTTTTTTTTTATTTTTTTTTTTTTTTTTTTTGCGTCGCTCCAGACTTACGTCTCCTCCTTGGTGCGTTTTGGCGACTGTAGGCCGTCCTGCAACCGCATGTATCCACAGTGAAAGACTTAGCTCGAAATATCGAACGCGGAATGGCTCCATGTTTTCACAAAAATTTCAATCTTCAACTGTGAAAGTATTTTGTTGACTCTAGCGCTCCTAGAGAGAGAGAGATAGAGAAGTGGATTCACTAAGAATCTTCTTCATTTCCAATGCTCTATGGTACGGTCATAATGATGTATCTGCATTTATGGAAAAAAGGCAAGGAAAGTGTCATCATTATAGAGAGAGATCAGATGCGCGGGGATGGCTGCGCGGAAATTCCAGTCCTCCTTCAGGCGTGTGTGTATGTGTGTGTGTGTGTGTGATGACTTTAACATGTTGTGGTCTTCAGTCCGCAGACAGGTTTGATGCAGCTCTCCACTCTACTCTGACCTGTGCAAGTCTCTTCATCTGAGAATAAGTACGGTAACCTACATCCTTTAGAATCTGCTTACTGTATTCGTCCCGCGGTCTCCCTCTTCGCTTTTTACCCCGCACACTTTCTTCTAATGCGAAGTTGACGATTACATGATGTCTCAGAATGAGTCCCACCAACCTATCCCTTCTCTTAGTCAGGATATGCCAGAACTCTTTTTCTCGCCAATTCTGTTGAGCACCTCCTCATTAGTTATGTGATCTACCCATCTAATCTTCATCATTCGCCTGTAGCACCACATTTCGAAAGCTTCTATCATCTTTTTGTCTGAACTCCTTATCGTCTACGATTCACTCCCATACAATGCTACACTCCAGACAAATGCTTTCAGAAAGGACTTCCTAACATTTAAACTAATATTGGATGTCAACAAATTTCGCTTCTTCAGAAACGCTTTTCGTCCCATAGCCAATCTGCATTTCATATCTTCTTTACTTCGGCCAACAGAAGTTGTCCTGCTACCTAAATTACCTAATCTAATTCCTTCAGCATCGCCTGATTTTCTGACATTGCATTCTATTACCCTCGTTATACTCTTGTTCATGTTCATCTTATATATTCCTTTCAAGACACTGTCTATTCTTGTTTAATAGCTCTTCCAGATCTGTGCTGTTTCTGATTGTGTCGTCAGCAAACAGCAAGGTTTTTATTCCCTCTCCTTGGACTTAAATTCCCTCTCCACACTTCTTGTATTTCTTCACAGCTTGCTCAATGTACAGATTGAACAACATTGGGGAAAGGCTACAACCCTATCTTATTCCCTTCCCAACCACTGCTATCCTTTCATGCCCTTCGACTCTAATAATTGCTGTCTGGTTTTTGTACAAGTTGAATGTAGCTCTTCGCTCCCTATATTTTACCCACGCTACCTTCAGAACCTGAAGAGGTGTATTCCAATCAACATTGTCAAAAATTTTCTCCAGATCCACAAATGCTGAAAATATAAGTTTCCCTTTCCTTAATCTATCTTCTAAGATAAGTTGTAATGTCAGTATTGCCTCCCGCGTTCTTACATTTCTCCTAAATCCAATCTGAGCTTCCCAGAAGTCGGATTTCACAAGTTTTTCCAGTCGTCTGTAAATAATTCATGTTAGTATTTTGCAACCGTGAATTATTAAACTGATAGTTATCTAATTTTCACACTTGTCTGCACTTGCTTTCTTTGTAATTGGAGTTACAGTATTCTTCTTGAAGTCGGAGGGTGTCCCATACATCTTGCATAGCAGGTGGAACAATTTCTTCATGGCTTGCTCTCCTAACGACATCAGCAATTCAGACAACATATCATCTACTCCACGGGCCCTGTTTCGACTCAAATCTTTCAGCACTCTGTCAAATTCTTCTCGCAGTATCTTATCTCACATTTCATCTTCCTCCACTTCGTCTTTCGTTTCTAGAATACTGCCTTGAAGTTTATTTCCTTTGTACAGACCCTCTATGTATTCCTTCCATAGTTCAGCTGTCCTCTCTTTGCTTAGTACTGGTTTTACGTCTGAGATCTTGATATTCATACAGCTGCTTTTCTTGTCTCCAAATATCTCTTTTATTTTAATGTAGGTGGTATCTATCTTTCCCCTAGTTATACATTCTTCTACGGTTCTGCATTTGTTCTCTAGCCACTCCTGCTTCTGTTAATCTCATTTCAGATGTTTGTACTCCCTTTTGCCTGCTTCACTTACTGAATTTTTATATTTTCTCCTCTCATCAATCAAGTTCACTATATACTGTGTTATACAGGGATTTCTATTAGGCCTTCTCCTTCTGCCTATATGATCCTCTGCGGCGTTCACTACCCTATCTCTCAGAGCTACCCATTCTCCTTTTACTGTATTACTTTCCCCCGGCAGACAGCCGGCAGCGGTGGCCGAGGAGACTGCCGGGCGCCGTGGCTCAGCGCGCCCGGTCAGGGGGCTAAACGCCCTCTGTAATAAAAAAGCTGAGCCAAATATTCAACGAACAATGAAGAACGAACCAAACGAACGACCGCAGAGCACAGATCTACCTGAAGAACAAGGGGTGAAAAAAAAAAAAAAAAAAAAAAAAAAAAAAGGAGACTAAGGCGCTCCAGTCACGGTCTGGACGGCCGCTACGTTCGGGGGTTCGAATCCCCCCTCGGGCATGGATATTTGTGCCGTCCTAGTTCGTAAGTTGTTCATAAGTAGTTTGTAAGTTTAGGGACTGATGACCCCGTAGTTAAGTCCCATAGACTATACAAACTTTTTTTTTGCTAGCAGACAAGTGCGGCGTTTTGCATGGAAATGACGCACACAACGAGCTTAAAACAAGTAGCTTAATTGCTTAAATTTCATAGACTGACTTAACACGAGAGTTACAGCGCTCTTTGCGGTTACTTTTGTAAACTCAGCCGCCATATTTACGGTGGTTAGTTAATTTGAGAGGAGTCTGTCTATCGTATGTTGTTGTTGAGCTTGAGGTGCTGTATTTAGTGTATATTGTATTTAGTGTGTATGGTTTGTACAATTTTTGCTGCTGAAATATCCCTAAAGTGTGTTCAGCATTTAAATGCACCAATCGAAGTGATAAAATGACAAGTACTTCGTTCAACAACACCATATGTTTTGCCTTATTTCAGTCTGTCTATACTAAAAAATATCCTGACTAATGGAACTTAGCTGCCCCACGAGTGAAGCTGCAGATGACGTATCCAGTAATTCCCTTGCAGTTTTCTTCCTATTTTTTGTGTGTGTTGAGAGGTTTCTTCTTCTGTTGCTTTCATAATTGATGAAACCACAAGTTTGAGTGTCTACACAAAATGTTCAAATGTTTGTAAATCTATCGGACCAAACTGCGTGGTCATCAGTCCGTATCTTACAAACTACTTTAACGAAGGTAAACTAACCTAAGGACGACACACACACACCCATGCACAAGGGAGGACTCGAACCTCCGACGGCGAGCAACCACGCGCTCCGCAGCGAGGCGCCTTAGACCGCTCGGCTACTCCACCGCGGCTGTGTCTACACATTCTTTAAAAATATTTTCATTTGTTGTTGACAGTACTTGATTGTACATGGTTGACATGAGGTCAGTGCAAAGTGTTGAAGCAGTAGTAAAGAGTCAGAATTTTTCACTTGTATATGTCTGTGTTCTTTGCAACAAATATGTACTTACTAACTTATAAGCCCGTGCTTCGCAAAGGTTGTTGAAGGAAGGCCTGTGTGTATCATGGCTTTTTACGGTTCCGGACTTGAGTCAGTAAAATTAGATCCTTTTTGGATCACTCTGTCAATAAACTCAGTTGTCCTAGCAAGATGTCAAATGTAAGGAAAAGTCATTGTCTGAAACGATGTATCTTCATAAAGTTTTTGATACAAAAGTGAAACGTGCCAAAATAAGCAAAGAAATGTCGTTAAGTATTTAATACACAAAGCGAAATCAGTAACACTATGTTCAATGTTTGTTGGTATTCGTAGACATAAGATTGCTTAATTCTGTCACAGAATTTCGCTTCCTTGTTGTACTACCCCATACTTACTATGCAGCAGCGGTGTTTATTAGTTCTTTGGTGCACTACAGCGCCTCTATCTCTTGTTTGCGGTACTACGCAATCCATACTTCAAGCATAACCTACATCTAAAACATTTGCCCTGATTACAGTTTTATGAATCGAAGTTGCTCCATGCAAATCCGTGAAGTAGTTTAGGAGATTAGGTATTTCTAATAGATGAACAGACAGTTACTGAAAATACTGAAGATTGCGATGTATCTTTTTCCGTGATCTGATTTTGATGAAATCGTGCCTATATGTTGCCCCAATCTTAGCTCAAAGTTCCTGTGAAAACCGTCTGAAAATGTGTCAGTAATTTTTTTTAATACGTTTGGGAAACGTGTTAGAAATAGGCATATCACCATGAATATGATGTAGCTTACATGTTACATCAGTTATATTTACCATTTAAAACATTTATTTCATGATCAGATCTCTGGACAATGTGCGTAGGCATGGAAAGCTGAAATATAGTAAGTATTTCCTTAATGAAGTAGAAATATCACTGAAAATAATTATTATTCTTACGGTTGGCTCTCTTTATGTTAGATGCGCTATTGTCGCTCCAAGCGTGAGACTTAAACTTCCATAGCAGTTGTACATATACGTTAGACTGTGATATCAGTATCTAAAAATATGGATTAAACACGGCGAGGATTCTATCAGTTTTATATTCATTGCGTTGAATCATATTTCGTAGAACATAACAACCAACAAAACGATTTTCAGAGACATGTTAAACTTGAAAAATAAGAAGTATTTTCAAAGCATAATAATCCGATCGTTGCCCCGAACTTCACACGAACACCCGCAGCTCTATTAGTTCTTTGCTGTATTACGCCGTTCTTTCCAAGCATGAAATACACCTAAACAAATTACGATATCGATTAAATGTTTTCGGGTTATCAGCCGAGTGGTGGCGTCGTCTTGGCGCAACGTTTCAATGACTTTCGTACTCATAATCCTCAGCCGAGAGAGCCTGCAATCGCATAAATTACGTTATCTTTACTTTCCTGATCTGATTTTGAGTAAATGAAGCCTATATGTTGCCCCAGGATATTCTCTATGTATCTTTGATACCCCCATGAATGTTCATTTAGTACTTCTCGAGATTATGTCTACAAATAGACACATGCGATTGCTTTCAGATAAATGTTTAAATTGTGATATCTTACTTATTCTGATCCGATTTTGTGAAATGAAACGTTTCTGAAACCGCAAGATACCCTCACGTTTCCTGTGAAAAACCCTTAAAATTCGTCCGTTAGTTTTGAAGACATAAGAGATAGGTTTGACGGTCGTCAATGAAAAACGTTAAATTGTGATGTTCTTCTTCCCGTGATCCGATTTTTATGAAACTAAGTTACCTGTGAAAACCCCATGTGAATTGGTGAAGTAGTTTTCGAGAAGTGGTTTCTAATAGATGAACAGACACGACGGTCTATGAAAACACTTCGTGATTCTATTTTGATGAAATCATGCCTATATCCTGAACCAATCGTCGCTCGTTTCCTGTGAAAACCGCATGGAAATTCGTCCAGTAGTTTTGAAGATTGAAGCGAACAGCGACAGGCCTACATTAATTACAGATTTATTATTAGTATAGATATGTAAAATTTTACAGGAATATATTAATTTGTATAGGTGCTTTATGTCGGTAAAATCTGTTGCGATTATCGTTAGTAGTAAAGAAATAATAGATTAAAACGTGATGCTTGATGGGGCGGTATTCCATGAGCATTACTCTTTACTTCCTCATATTTCATGAACTACGTGTCGTGCTGTGATACAATTTCTAACGAACATTCAGCTTTAAGTGTATTTTGTCTGCAAAATTTCCTGCGAGTACAATTGTTATTGTAGAAATTATAAATTGTAACGTTATACCGAATGCCATAGTTTTTCTCCATGAACAGCGGAAAAGTAGTAAGCGAGAAACTATTTTCCTTTCATTATTTTGATGTGGTTGTCTCGAGAAAAAGTTTAATAAAGGTTTGAAAGTATGTTTAAAGTTTGTTGCAAGTCGCCAAGTACTGTCATTCTCATATAGTGTATTTATAAAGTCTCGTCGCATTTTGTAGCAGTTTTTTGCGATTCCTATTGACGTTATATCTCCTGAACCATGTGTCGTACGTCGTTCGTATTCCTACAGCAGTTTTTACCTCACGTAAAAGATACATGTACCAAATTTGGTTGAAATCAGTCCAGTGGTTTAGGAGGAGATGTGGAACATAATACATACATAGATACATAAACACATACAGCCTATTTTATAAGATGTAACATATCACCGTTGCTACAACGAAAGTTATTAATGATACATTATTTCGGGTGGAATAATTTTGCCGCAGCTGACCCAGGCGCATTTTTATTGCAATATTCTGCTGCCACTAACGTCTTTGTACTCAAATTTCACGTACCAAACGTTTCTTGATTCAGCATGGCAACAAGGAAAGTTATTTCGACGAGGAATGCTTTTGTCTCAGCAGACCCTAGCACGTTTTTTTACTGCAGTATTTTACTGTATCTTTCGTCTTTGTATTCAAATTTCGTCCACAAAATTTCACAACCACACCATTTAGCAGCAATTTTACAGATCTGCAGACTTAATACGTTTAGTAAACGACAGATAAATGTGTAATAGATTTTATGTCAGCAGTTATAAAAACACATTAACAACGGATGCAAATCCATGATCGTCATTGTTCGTCTTAACAATTACTGTTCTTTGTATGTTTCGCTCCACGTTTAGACTGTGTACTTGCATTTTAATCAACAAAAATATTTTCAAAGCGGCACCTTCGTTGTTGTAAACTTCAACTAACTGTTATACTTCGAACTGAAACTGTATTACTGACAGGTTCGTGAGATTTCTTTACCATATTTTTAGGAAATATATTAGTAGGCTCGTCAATTCGCAGCTTCAATAAAGTCCGTCGGAATTTGATGCATATCCGTATTCGATAATCAATCTTTATTTAAAACGTGAAACGGTAAATAGGTAAAATTTTCTAGTGGTTGTCGCATACCAGCTGTTAGCCGATGACCCAAATAACATAGCAGACGCCAGTTCGATTTGCCTCTAACATGGCGGACGCGTCGCCACTCTATGAAATTTAAGCTCCTTGGACGCACACCACTGTTTTATTTATGATTGCTTGTTATTCTAAACATTGTTTCGCATGGCTCCGATCGTTGGAGTTCAAAGGTGTCCCGTGTTAGAAAATACAACACATGAATTACTTCGTTGATATTTCTTAGGTAACTCACTAACCTAATGCCACACATTTCGTGAGTGAGTTTTTCTAAGTTTCGTAAGCAAAAGCCCTCATTCTCGGCACAGGCTGTATCCGGTGTGCTAGTGCTACGTCATCAGTCGCACTTCGCCTGGCTCACCGCCGGTGCTAGAGTCAGCCGTAGCTACCGTTACCTGCTTCTCGCCCTGTTATCCCGCGCCTACTCGCCACACACAAAGGACGAAACCTATGCCACCAACGCAATATTTACACCATAAAATCCAGTTTAACGTTTGCCGCAGGCAAATCATTCTATTTCTGTGAACACAGAAACTGAAATTTACGTTTAATTTGTTCACAGGCAGCAAATATTTATACTCATCGACATGCCACCTGACTGTCTTATCGGCATAGACGAAAAGTTTTCCACGTATCTTCATAGAGAGGCATCTGGTGGAGTTGATGGCATTTGTGATCAGGTGTCAGAAGAAAGAAAGATTAGGGTGTAATGTCCCGGCGACAACGTAATCATTAGAGTTGGATCACAAGGTTGGATGGCTATTTAGGGAAATCATGGAAAACCCAAATCTCGATGGTCGGAGACGGGTTTGAATTGCATCTCCGAGTGCGAGTATCAAGTATCAGGTACCATCCTCGTGAAATACTACAGAACTGTGGCATGTCATTTCAAACAAGTTTTTCAACTCTTAAATGTTTTGGAAATATGACTGCTCATCTCTCGGTAAGAAATGAATAAAAAAGAAAAAAGAAAAAGAACCGCCCGCGTCGTACGATACCTACTAAAATTTAATCACTTCATGTTCCAGGTTGGGAGTTACTCGTACAAAAATGCTCTCTAAAATTGTGAAACCGGTTCGATGATACCTCTGCCAGGCACTTAAATACGATTTGCTTAAATAGGCAGACGTATATAAATACATATTCCTCTGTATCTGCCTTAGAGCTGCTAATTAATATCGTACATTTGGAACAAGTGAGCAAATCAATTCCATCTGTTTTTGTTTCCATTTGCTAATGAAATTTGTTCAAAAATGTTAAAATGTTTTAGGAACTTATGGGACTCAACTACGGGGTCATCAGACCCTAAACGTACAAACTACTTATGAACTAGCTTAACTAAAGACGGCACAAACATCGATGCCCGAAGGGGGATTCGAAACCCCTGACCGCAGCGACCGTGCAGACCGAAGTTTTTCTTTGGGTAAAAACAACTGTTGTCATTGAAATTCAAAAGCTTTAAAACTAATTGTGATTCTTAGAAAACTTACACTCGAAAGCACAGAACGAAATGCGGCTTAGGCAGAAGTTCATTCAAAAAACTACTTTAACTTCCACTAAGAGCAAAACACACACACACATCCATACCCGAGAGAGGAATTGAACCTCCGTCAGGAGCAACCGGCCAGCCTGTAGCGTGATGCATGATGCCTTAGTTGATTGAAACAGAAGGTATTACTGTTAGCAGTAATTTTGTTTTAGTGTATTCACAACGCGTTTCCAGGGTTTAACCCCCTCCCCCCAGCTGGTGGAATAACATTCAGCTGTGTATATGTAATCGTAATTGTTTACATTTAACTCCATTTGAACAATTGTACAAAGTTACAGTCTGATGTAGTGTTTTGTATTTTCACTTGTAGACAGTACAGCGGGTCAATCTAACCTACATGTTCACAACTTAATGTTATTCCACCTGCTGACGGGTGGGGTTTTAATCCTCGAAACGCGTTGTGGATACAATAAAATAAAGTGGGTGGTAACAGCCCGCGCGGCCAGAATTCATTGATCTACGCAATACCAACAGGATAACTTTTTTAAATTCAGAAATATATATTTTTAAGGGTTTATAAAATATTGACCTCATGGACGTTACTTGAAGTATAATACACTCCTGGCCATTAAAATTGCAACACGACGAAGATGACGTGCTACATACCCGAAATTTAACAGACCGGAAGAAGATACTGTGATATGCAAATGATTAGCTTTTCAGAGCATTCACACAAGGTTGGCGCCGGTGGCGATACCGACAACGTGCTGACATGAGGTAAGTTTCCAACCGATTACTCATACACAAACAGCAGTTGACCGGCGTTGCCTGGTGAAACGTTGCGATGCCTCGTGTAAGGAGGAGAAATGCGTACCATCACGTTTCCGACTTTGATAAAGGTCGAATTGTAGCCTATCGCGATTGCGGTTTATCGTATCGCGACACTGCTGCTCGCGTTCTCACGATCCAATGACTGTTAGCAGAATATGGAATCGGTGGGTTCAGGGCGGCAATACGGAACGCCGTGCTGGATCCCAACGGCCTCGTGTAACTAGCAGTCGAGATGACAGACATAGCTAAAGAAATGTGTTGTCACTTCACTCTGTTAGTGTGTCTGTTGACGGTTTAGAGGGTATTACATATTTTTGTGTTGCAACAGACGGCAGTAACCATGGCTGTAACGGATCGTGCAGCCACGTCTCGATCCCTGAGTCAACAGATGGGGACGTTCGCAAGACAACAATCATCTGCACGAACAGTTCGACGACGTTTGCAGCAGCATGGAATATCTGCTAGAAGACCATGGCTGCGGTTACCCTTGACGCTGTATCACAGATAGGAGCGCCTGCAATGGTGTACGCAACGACGAACCTGGGTTCACGAATGGCAAAAAGTCATTTTTTCGGATGAATCCAGGTTCTGTTTACAACATATTGATGGTCGCATCCGTGTTTGGCGACATCGTGGTGAACGCACATTGGAAGCGTGTATTCGTCATTGCCATACTGGCGTATTACCCAGCGTTATGGTATGGGGTGCCATTGGTTACACATCTCGGTCACCTCTTGTTCGCATCGACGGCACTTTGAACAGTGGCCGCTACATGTCAGCTGTGTTACGACTCGTTGCTCTAACCTTCATTCGATCCCTGCGAAACCCTACATTTCAGTAGGATAATGCACGACCGCATGTTGCAGGTCCTGTATGGGCCTTTCTGGATACGGAAAATGTTCGACTGCTGCTCTGGCCAGCACATTCTCCAGATCTTTCACCAATTGAAAACGTCTGGTGGCCAGCAACTGGGTCGTCACAATACGCCAGTCACTACACTTGAACTGTGGTATCGTGTTGAAGCTGCATGGGCATCTGTACCTGTACACGGCATGCAGGCGCTGTTTGACTCAATGCTGAAGCGTATCAAGGCCGTTATTACGGCCAGAGGTGGTTGTCCTGGGTACTGATTTCTCAGGATCTATACACCCAAATTGCGTGTAAATGTAATCACGTGTCAGTTTTAGTATAATATATTTTTCCAATGAATACCCGTTTATCATCTGCATTTCTTCTTGGTGTAGCAATTGTAATATCGAATAGTGTAATATTGGTATGCTATTTTGCCCAGTAGCAATTTGTAACGTTAATAAAATTACGACAGAAAACATTACTCTATACCCACTGTAATTTCGTATTGTGTAATCCATGGAAGTGAAGCCTGAGCACAAAGGAACGCCTCAACTCTACTTCGCATAATCGCCTACGGATTTGGAGCGATCATTCTCGAATTCGGGCGTCTGGCAACCGTGGACTAAATTTGAAAACGAGTTCTGTAGTGAGGACAGGAGAAGGCAGCTGTGCCCCCACAAACCCGTTCAGAACCGGTACCAACTTTCTGGCAACTCAGCCAATCGTACGTCCCGCCCGTCTGTCTGTATGCTCGCTATCTAATCGATCGAGAAGAGTATTAATTTTAAAATAGAGCAATTTATACGCTCGGAAATATTATTTTGTATTGTTAGCTCTCTCTCTCTCTCTCTCTCCCTCTCCCTCTCTCTCTCTCTCGTACACACACACACACACACACACACATACACACACACACACACACACACACACACACTCATATATATATAAGCGAACACGAATATATATATTTTTCCGTGCCTTACAACTTCCAAATGCAAATGAAACAACGTTTGTGTTATTTCACAAGGTCTTGAGGTATGAAAACCGCTGATTGTGAATATTATGCTTTACATAAAGGAACACAAAGAATATTTACGTGAAAAACCTGCCGCGGCGTAGCGGCCGAGCGCATTGAGACGCTATGCTGCGATGCGCAAGGCCGTTCCTCGTCGTGGGTTCGAATCCCCCTCGGGCATGGATGTTTGTGCTGTCTTTAGTATAAGGTAGTTCCTAAGTAGTTTTTAAATTTAGGGACTGATGACCCCGCAGTTAAGTCCCATAAGCTTTACAAACATTTGAACATGTTATGACGCTCTTTGTGACAACCAACGGAAACTAGACCACCATTTCACAGTGGTCAAATCATGAATGTAAGCAGTCTATTATTTGTCTATGTAAAAATTAACGTGCTGTGTCTGTTGCAATTTTTTTCTATCATTTTAGGAACCTAAACATAGTCCAGGCAGGTTTTTAGGAAAATTTACTCTTTTTTCAGTTATAGAACTGCTTTAATTGTAAAGTTCGTAAATACAACTCTCTGAACTGTCACGACCAGTAAAACTAGAGAATTGAACCGTTATTCCAACAGTGTGTTTTTTTTCTAAAATATTTTATGCCGCCGCTGTTCTGAACTCACTTCGTAACAATTGAAATAACTGCCATGGCAATTGTCGCAGAATGAGAGCTGCGAGGCAGCCACTTATATACGTCTGCAACAGCGCAAGATACCTCGGCTTCTAACAATTTCACATAATAATCATTATTTATAACTGCTCTACTCTCAGTTGGTTGTTGGTTGCTGCGATTGGAAGCACTGTTCACGTTCCATCAAAATGATGACAAAACGCAAACGTATTCACAGGGATGAATTACCAAAACTGTTTCTTGACTTCAGCATAGAGCCGAAATTGCTCCCAGACAGAATATCTCATCTGCCTATCGGATAAATTCGTTTCAGTTGCCAATAAAGTTAACCCTTTCAGGGCCAGCATGCACAATTTTGCGGTTCTGGTTTAGCTCGCTAGATTTCTTTGTGATTCACGCTAAGAAGTTCGGGCCTGCATCACACAATCGTGGATGGACTATGGTAACGTGCGCAACGTGTTTTAGAAATCAAATGTTCAAATGGTTGTAAAGCTTAGAGGACTTAACTGCGAGGTCATCAGTCCCTAAACTAATTTTGAACTAGTTTATACTAAAGAAAATCAGGTGTTGTTGAAGGAATTAGATTAGGTAACGAAACAATGAAGGAGGTAGATGAGTTATGTTACTTGGGCAGTAAACTAATATATGATGGTCGCAGTACAGAAGATATAAAATGCAGAATGGCAATGGGTAGAAAAGCGTTCTTGAAAAAGAGAAATCTGTTAACATCGAATATTGATTTAAGCCTAAGGAAGTCCTTTCTGAAGGCATTTGTGTGGAGTGTTGCCTTGTATGGGAGTGAAACATGGACGATAAACAGTGCGGACAGGAAGAGGATAGAGGCTTTTGAAATGTGATGCTACAGAAGAATGCTGAAGATTAGTTGGGTGGATGGCGTAACTAATGAGGTAGTGAACAGAATTGGGGTGAAAAGGAATTTCTGGCATACCTGACTAAAAGAAGGGATCGATTGGTAGGACACATTCTTAGACATCAAGGAATCGTGAATTTAGCATTTGAGGGAAGGGTTTGGAGTAGAAACCGCAGAGGAAGACCAAGAGATGGATACAGTAAGCAGATTCAGACAGATGTAGGTTGCCGTTCTTATGTGGAGTTGAAGAGGCTTGCTCAGATAGGGTATTGTGGAGAGCTGCATCAAACCAGTCTCCGGACTGAAGACAACAACAATTACAACAACATATACCAAAGACGGCACAAACATCCATTCCCGAGGGGGGATTCGAACTCCCGACGGGGAACGGCCTCGCGCATCGTAGCATAGCGCCTCAAAGCACTCGGCCGTTCCGCCGCGACACGAGTTTTAGTTCCATGTTTCTACACTGGGTGACACCAATATTTGGCAAAGTTGGCAAAATCTCGGTACACTTACAATGGCGGCAAAAAAGACTTGTTGACAAGGTGTTGATACCATTGTTTTGACATGTGAAGCTATCATATTTGACATCCTGTTGCATTTTTATGATCCTGTGATGTTGTCATTTCTTTCAGAGGCATGTTACTATAAAATAGTGCAGATCATAAAAATTTGTAGTGAAGGCTCAAACATACAATTGTATGAGTACAAAATTTTTTGAAAATAATTTTCTTTTCTTTTTTTAATGAATTTCTGTGTATATTTTGTATCTTAATCTTTCCTCTCTGTATTAATGTCACATCACCTGTAACCTTGGGTCTGAAAAGGTTAAGGTTTATTATCTTGATTCCGTTTATATGTAAACACTTTATTGTGACATTAGAAATTAGGTTAAAATAGATCAGCGTTTGTTGCCTTGAATTACTTATGATGTCGAGTCCGGTGATCTTGAGGTAAAGTGCTCAACTGGAAACCGAAGGGTCGCGGATTCAAAACCCGATCGGACCTCGGATTTTTTCAGTCTGCACTTTAACCCATCCTTCACCTCTCAACGATGCGAGGAGTCGCCACAAACGACACGTGGTTCACATTCCACGTTAAGCTGTAGGTCCCTTTCCCCGGTTGGATAACTGGTGTAGGCTAGGGACACGCAAGTGCACCAGGACGATAAGCCACACGATATTATTATTACTTATGATACCCAGGTAAATACAAGGCGGGTTCATGCTGTCGCTGTCGCATCTTCGTCCAAAGTTGATGACTTAAAAAAAAAATAATTCTAAGACAGTGAGGTATTCACACTGTCAAACAGCATCAAAATTTTCAATCAATGGTCTGCACAGGAAAATTGCAGAAAGTGTTATTCACAGACCCAAAAACTGCTAAAGAAATTTCATGTGTTGTCACTTCACTCTGTTAGTGTGTCTGTTGACGGTTTAGGGGGTATTACATACTTTTGTGTTGCAACAGACGGCAGTGACCATGGTTCTATGAAACTGTTTTCAATTCTCATTCAGTACTATGACGTTAAATCTGGTGGACTTCAAACAAACGTGTTAGAACTTAAAAGCATGCCAAATAAATAATCTGAAACGATTGCATCTTACACATGTGATACCCTTAGAAGTAGAGGTATTGATAGCAAATGAGTAGCTTTCTCTGAGAACAATACCAATGCAAATTTTGTTGGAATCTGTGGGAATGATTAGAGCTCGGGAACTGATGGTTTCTCCCTCCTGAAAAACAATTTAAGTGCCAGTACGACAGAAGTAGGCTGCCCTACTGCGTATTTCCATTTCCGTGCTGAATAGGAGGCAATACAGCCTTGAAACAAGCGCGGGTTTGTTACAGTAAGGCCCTATACAAAGCCGTGCTCAGGTAAAGGCGCCCATCCTCGAATCGTGCACGGGTTAATAAACTTAATGGGCGTTGTATGAGCGTTGCGGACCCGCGTGTGTTTTGTGGGAATTTTTATGCGTGACTGATGTACAATAAAAACCAGAACATTTAAGTATTTTGTTATTATATAGCACAAAATTAAAAAAAAAAAAAAATGTAACTCAAGGCGCGCGTCCTCCAGTCGTGCAAGAGTATTTATATTTTAACTGATTATTCCCTGCATATTGAACGTTAGATTCGTGTGTGTTTTATATAATTTTTTGTCAGACCGATAGCATTTTTTGTGTTTGACGAAAGGGCATAAACGCAAAAACTCATGGATGGGCAACAAATCTTTCAGAAATTTTTTATTGCACAGAATGGGAATAAAACTATGGTTGACATTTTTTGCTTCTATGAGATGGGCAGTAAAAAAAAGTTTTTAAGAAATTTTTTTATTATATAGAATAGAAATAAACGTACTCGAAATATTGAGGCGCTGTGCTGCGATGAGCGAGGCCGTTGCCCGTCGGGGGTTCCAATGCCCCCCCCCCCCCTCGGGCATACATGTTTGTGACGTCTTTAGTATAAGGTAGTTCATAAGTAGTTTGTGAGTTTAGGGACCAAGGCGTTGGGGCCGGGGTATACGGGGTGCAGCCAAGACTGGAGACCGTCATCTCTAGGGAAACTGGCCTCAGTATTCTTGGCCGAAATCACTGCCATCAGGGCATGTGTGGAGGAGAATTTGCGTAGGTGCTACAAAGATCGTAGCATCTATATCTATTCAGACAGCCAGGCAGTCCTGAGATCACTGGCTGCTCCTGCAACAAGGTCTAAAATTGCTGCAGAATGTCACAGGGTTCTGATGGAGCTAGGGGAAAGCAATAGAGTAAACCTATTGTGGGTTTCTGGCCACTCGGGGATCAGTGGCAACGAACATGCCGACAGATTAGCCAGGATGGGGGCAGAGACTCCATTTATTGGACCGGAACTTGTCGTGACAATCACCAAGGCAATGATCAAATTGGAGCTACGTAACTGACTCAGAAGACAGCACGTAGAATATTGGACCAAAGTCTACCAGCAAAAACATGGCATGGTAATGATGCCAAAGCCATGTTTTAAAAGAAGCTCTGCAATCCTGGGCCTGAACAGGAGACAGATTAGACTCATGGTTGGATTGTTGACAGGCCATGGGAATTTCAAAAAACACCTACATACAATGGGAATAACAGAAGAGGACCCTAAATGTAGGATCTGTGATGTCTGTGATGAAACTGCATCACATCTAATCTTCGAATGCATTGCATTGGAGAGTAAAAGGCACAGAACATTTGGGACAACCAGACCCGAAGAAATTGTGTCTAATAAAGAACTGGTAAAGGGACTCCTTGCACTGTTCAAGGGCATTGGTGGGCTTTACTAGATATACAGGGAGCGATATCGCACAATAAACTTAGTTTCGGTGCGGGCAGTGGCGGGTTGGACCAAGACTGTTTTGGCTTCCCTGATAAAATCAAATCAAATCAAAATTAGGGACGGATGACCCCGCAGTTAAATCCCTTACGTTTAACAAACATTTGAACATTTGCACTCGAAGTGTGTCACGGATGGGCAACAACACGCCAAGTATTTAAGAACTTTCTTAAGGACAGAAATAAAACTACATACAAACTTGTGTGCTTTGTTTAGGGTACTGTAATTAGCATAGTAGCTTCGTATAAAAATGTAGTATGCAACTGGTTTATTCTCATCAATATTTACTCCACGTCTCTTCGGGTTTTCTGGGGGATACTAAAATCAAACTGCTTCAATATTTCGGCGATACAACTGTCCGCCATTATACATTATTCAGCGGGACTCTGCTGCAGTGACGGTTCCTGAAGATAGCGGACAGTTGTATCGCCGAAATATTGAAGCAAATCTGATGAGAAGATGACGACTAATCGACGTCAAAACCGATCATTAGAATGAATAAAACACGATGTTGGCTGGAAACCTGTGTAGATTGATTCCAGATGGCCCCAACTAACCATGAGTTTGCTTTTAAAAATGTTCAAATGTTTGTAAGTCTTATGGGACTTCACTACGGGGTCATCAGTCCCTAAACTTACAAACTACTTATGAACTACTTACGAACTAGGACGGCACAAATATCCATGCCCGAGGGGGGATTCGATCCCCCGACCGTAGTGGCCGTGCAGATCGTGACTGAAGCGCCTCAGTCCCCTCGGCCACCGCGGCCGGCAGTTTGCTTTTAGTATCCGGTAGAAAACCCGAAGAGACTTGAAAGAATTATTACATGTAGGCTGTACATTAATTTTTTTGAGGTCTTCGGCGGTTGTTTTTATCGAAATTGAAGGATATAATACTTGACGGAGTCTGTAGTTTCGATAAATCAGATCCAAATTTGGTGAGAATTTTTGCACGTTAGTCATGTGGATTGCTTTGTAGTGCAAGAGTAATGCTTTGCCACTGGGCTTTAATATTTTCAACTGCTTTGTCATAGATTTCACTGCTGAATGTTACGATTTATTCTTGATTTATTGGAAGTTTGAAAGCTTCTGTTACATCTGGAACAACACATTCATTTTTGGCTGCTTTTTTTTTTTTTTTTTTTTTTTTTTTTTTTAATTTGTACTTGATTTGCACGGTTAGATGCTCGACTCGAACTGTGCACTGTTTTGGAAGGGAGTTAGGCCGGTATTACACTATCAAATTATTGGCCAAAAAATTTGTGAAATATCGGTCATATTTTTGACGAAGATATTGGATGAAACGCTAAAGGTGGTGTTACACAATCATCCAATATTTTGACGACGTTGCTACAAAATGGCAGTGTTATTCTCAGCTGTTTCTTAAACTACAGTAACGTTGTTTCTGCTAGAAAAGGAAACGTACCTGGATGAAACCGTGGATGTCACGGCGAAACAAATGTGGTCAATGGCATTTTTGACCGGGAAAATCCCGTGTGGGATCCGCCGCCTAGCATAAGTCTTCTTAATAAACGCCACTTCGGCGACTTGCATGTCGATGATGATAAAAATGTTGATGAGGACAACACAGAACACAAGTCCCCTGCCGGAATCGAACCCGGGCTCCTTGCGTGGTAGTCAGCGACACTGCCGTCTGAGCTACAGGGGAATGGGAGAATTTTCTTTTTTATATCGTCGGTAGTACAGCCTGGCTGTAATTCTCTGCTAATTACTGTGTAGCTCTCCATTCTTCACAGTTTGCAATAGAATGACAGAAAAGGCTTATGCACAGTGTATAAGAATAAGACCGTAATTTGATAAAGCAAGTTTCATTAAATAACGTTTTAGATGGAAAAAGTCAGCACTGACAACGAGGAAAATCTAAGTTGTTTTATGACATTAACTATGAAAGGGGGGGAAGCAAATGTTCAAATGTATGTAAAGCTTATGGGAGTTAACTACGGGGTCATCAGTCCCTAAACTTACAAACTACTTATGAACTAAGTTATACTATAGACAACACAAACATCCATGACCGATGGAGAATTCGAACCTCCGACGCGGAAGGCCGCGCGATCCGCACCGTGGCGGTCCAGACCGCCGCTCGGCTACTCCCGCGCGGCGGCGGGGGGGAGGGGGGGAGGGGGGATGGAGGGGAGAGGAAAGGGGGGGCATAGCTCTTAAAGTAAACAATACTAATATATACGAAATAAGTTGCGAGAATGCTTTAGCATATGTAGGTGAGACCGGATGACCTATGAGGACTAGAACTTCGCAACGTTAAAGTTATATCCTAGATGTGACAGCACAACACGTCAGCAGTGGCAGAACATCAAGATGTGAGCGGAAAAGAACTGCTTTCCCGTGAAGCCCTAGTGCTAGCGAAACAATATTTACTATGAGGAGGAACATCAGGGAAGCCATTGAAGTAGTCAAGCGACCCACCAAGACGGGTGCAGACTTCCGGTGTCCTGAGTGCGAGCGGTGGCAACGCTACGAGACGACAGCACGTGCAAAGCAATGTGACCAGGCGGGAGGCAGACCACTGCGGCCGCACCTACACTACTCCTACATATAAAGTACACGGAGCGTCGGCTCGCCGCCGCCCGCACCTGCCGACTATAGTGAACGCCACCTAGATACAAGGCCTGTGCGCTGCCTACAAACGATTTGTATTATGTAGCGTTGTGCTGAGTTTGGGAGTACGTGCACGTTGCACACTGTTTTTCAGAATGTTTATAGTGTTATCTATGTGATTCTCCGTGCAGATTTTTGCTGGTATGAGACAATATGGCTAATATGAATCGTCTGTTTCCAATATCGGAAAGATATCTTACTAATCTATATCTATAAATGTGAATGTCTGTTCGGTGTACGTGTATCACGTCTGAAGCACAAGACATACATAGCTAAAAATTTGTACAGTTACTAATGTCTACCCGGGGAAGGCTTTAGGCACAGTTTTATGGCGATCGGATAGCTATTTATCTGTATATATAATGTTAATGTCTGTTCGGTGTACGCTTATCACGTCCGAACGACAAGACGCAGAGACTTAAATATTTGTACAGTTACTAATTTACACCTGAAGAAGGTTTTAGGCACGGATTTATAGCGATCTGATAGGTATTAGTATTGTGAAGAATATAATGCGAAATGCGGAACAAGAATTACTTTTTGAAAATGGTTTTATTGGTTGCATTGTTGCTTGAGGGTTGCTAATGATAAAAGGGTGGAGTATATTGGGACGGAAAGTTATCGGTGTATATAAAATTCTACGTGTGTTAATATTTCGCTCTGCAGCGAAAAGTACCGAACGCAAACGAATGGTCTGTGTGTAATTGTTGTCCGAAGTCTCCCGTTATACACCATAGCAGATTCATACCGATAGCTATAAGGGGGTCGAAGATATGGTGGTTGAAAGTTGTCAAATTATAAAAAAATTCGGACTGAAGACCAGCGATGACGTTTGTGACTCTATAGGAAGGAGGTTACATACAGCGAAACGTGATGCCACAGACCATAGCTTTGGTCTATGCGTGCTACAATTTCAGCTCTTTCTCTGTAGGGATAAGCATACGAATAAGGAAATATAAGAATAAATATATAAAGCAGTAAAAAAGAAATTTCTTTTAATACATCTCTTTAAAAAAATCGATTTGACGTTTCGAGCATTACAGCAAGTGATCGATCTGTGATACTATTACAATCATTATTGTTGAATTTCGTGATTGGATTCTACGAAACGAGTGCATTTTTACGTGTGATTTGATCTGCACTACTTACTTTCCTGATAATGTTGATTAAAAATGTTTGTTTCCAAAGAAGTATTTCATTTCATCCTTCTCATAGCACAGTACTGAAAGATAGCGTATCTATCATAATCAACCAACACGCGAGCGGAGCCGCGAGTTTAAGCTAGTAGTTCATAAATATCTTATACCAACACAAATTTTTATAAAAAATGTTCAAATGTTTGTATAGCTTATGGGACTTAACTATGGGGTCATCAGTCCCTAAACTTACAAACTACTTATTAACTTCAAATGTTCAAATGTTTGTTAAGCTTATGGGACTTAACTACGGGGTCATCAGTCCCTAAACTTACAAACTACTTATGAACTACTTACGAACTAGGACGGCACAAATATCCATGCCCGAGGGGGGATTCGAACCCCCGACCGTAGCGGCCGTGCTGACCGTGACTGGAGCGCCTCAGTCACTTATTAACTACCTTATACTAAAGACGGCACAAATATCCATGCCCGAGGGGGGATTCGAACCCCCGACCGTAGTGGCCGTGCAGACCGTGACTGGAGCGCCTCAGTCCCCTCGGCCACCGCGGCCGGCAAATTTGTCTGTCAATCACATAAATAACGTTAAGAACATTCTGAAAAACAGTGTGCAATGTGTACGTATTCCCAAACTCAGTACAAATAGTTTACTTGTGTTGTGACTACTCTTGGCAGGCAGCGCACAGGCTAGATCCCAGCCATTATGCTCGTTCGTAGCTCGTCCCCGCCTCGCGCCAGTTCGCAGCCGTGGGGGGCAATGGGGCACTGCGAGTCAGCCGCGACCGGCCTGCTACGAGCTTCCGCTGCGCTCGCGAGTCTCGCAGACTCGCGAATTTCGTAGAACCTCGCAGCGCAATTACGACGAAAGAGGACGTTCTGCGACTGTTGGCAGACGGAAAATACGTTCTGCTGGACAGGACCAGAACAAAGTGTGGTAGTTCCTGCTGGGATAACTTTAAGGTACTTATTTAATTAGAAACTTATGTCATTTCATGTTAGATGATGGCGGTGCTCACGTTAATATATCGGAATTTTCTTAAGTTCATTTTATAGCTATTTTAAACAAGAGTGGGAAAGGTTTATTTTCATATCACTTACCTTATAAACAGTTACACTTTAAACTTGCAGTAATTATGATATTTAAGTGTTCAATTTGTTTTCTCACCATATCGACAATTTGGAATCTGGACTCGGTTTTAGTGGGTTCTTTAGGATACTGATGTTAATTCTAAGGTTTAAAACAGATTAAAGCCTTATTCCAGAAGGTTGGACGTGCAGATTACAGACTGTAACAACTGTAGCATTTTTTCCGCTCATAGTCTAATTTAACTTATTTCCACATAAAGTTAAAAGCTTAGTATCAGCAAAAAGCATGCTATTAAAAAATTAAATACAAATTATAATGGACAGTAATTTTTGCGGTAAGAATTAGAAAATGTGTTCTTCGATTTCACTGAAATTTCAATCATAGTTTTCATTTACTGAAGGTAGTGGCGACGAGATTTCAACTTGGAACATTTATAGAAGTAATAACATTTTGAGCTTTCCTTTTTGTTGACTTCTAGTTTCCAAAACAATGCGTCATTATTTTAAATATATATGTAAGAAATGGGTGCTGCATTCGACAGAATAAATGTTCATTACTGCTGTTTTAATTGCAGATAGTGGCAGAAGGGGAGACTAGTAATCCCGTGGGCTATGTACAGTACCAAAGAGAAGGATGCAAAGCGTTACTCCTATATAAAGGAAACACCACGAGCATGAAAAGGCATTCGTGCAGAAGAATCACACATTGTGTGTGTACAACAGTTGCGAACAGTGACAAAGAGAAAATCAGGGACAGGTGCGTGGGAATGTGTGCGTTGGATCTACGGTCATTCACCTTTGTTAGTGGGGAGGGGTTTATTATCCTTGCACAAGGACTAATTGACATTGGTGCCGAGTACGGCGTGGTTAAAGCATAGGAGATACCACCTTCTCCAAGAACTGTGTCTCGACATATACAAGATATGGCTGATGAAGTCAGAAGTGAAATCTTGCCTCAGGTAAAGAAGGCTATTGACCAAAACGAGTGTGCTATGACATGCGACCTTAGGACTGACAATTATCGCAAAATACATTATCTCACATTCTAGTATTATTGCAGACTTTCAGGACAGGTGTGAACTAAGAAACAATGTGCTCCTCACAACAAAGTTTCCTGACGTTTCACAAACTAGTGAGAATATTGTGACAGAGTTATATGAACAATTGTGTGAAATAAATATATCTCCTCTGGAACTAACGAAAGTGACATTTCTAACGGATCAAGGGACAAACATAAAAAAACTCTTGAAAACCACAACCGTCTGCCATGCCCAGTGCAATTAATAAACACAGCATTAAGGCATACATTTGATGAAACATTTCTTAGTGAAGAATTGCCTGATATTTGTATACCCATACAGGCCGTGCGCAAAACAATCGGATATATGAAACGCTCGGGATTGGTTGCAAGGTTAGGGAAAACACTTCATCAAGAAGTTGAAAGTAGATGGAATAGCATGCAAATGATGTTAGAGTCATTTCATTCTAAAAAAAAATGAAATTGAAAATTTGCTGTTTGAAGGAAAAAAAAGGGCTAGCATGAAATGATAGCTTCATATCAATCGTATATAATGGAGGGCATTATTAAATTTCTTGGACATTTTAAAGAGGCCACAAATGACCTGGAGAGTGAAAAAGAGCCGACCCTTCCATTTGTAGTGCCGTGGGCATTTAGTTAACTAGATACATGCCAAAGTGAAGATGAGAATGCAGTAGTTAAATTGTTGAAAGAGCGTGCAGAAAGATTCCTAAAAGAGAAAGTCATTAGCTAACTGCAAGATTCTCATTACATTGATATAGTTTTGCATACGTATTTCAAGCAACTACTAGTGCTGACTGAAGAGACGAGAGAAAATATATATGAAAGCGTTCGTCAGAAGAAGGTTCGTGGAAGAAGGGCGAGAAGAACCCATCCCTATTAAGAAGTTCCGAGGCTGGAGTTCATCAAATTCCAAACGTAAAGATGAATTTGATAAATATTTGAACATGGATAGCCCATGTGATAACTTCAGGAACATTTTATCCTGGTGGAAGGTCAATGCCTGCGCACTCCCCAAACTCTTCAAACCTGCCAGGGAGACCCTAGCAGCGCTACAAGCGAGAGAAATTTTAGCAGAGAAATTGTAACAGAGAAGCGCTGCTCAATCGATCCAGATCGTGTCAACGACATTTTGTTTATTCATAACAATAAGAGGGACAAGTAAATTATTTTCATTTTACAAAGACATTTTATATAATACAAGTAATGTGTGTCAATAACCTCCAATTATATTATTTAAACAAAAAGTGTTGTATCATTGTTGTATTTAGAAGTTTTTGTTACAATAAATTTTTCTTAAATTGTGGATTTCATTTTTATTTGCTATTAAATTATGGCTTCACGTCAAAGGCTATATGAAAACATTTGTTTTCTGAATAATAATTAAATTACAACAAAAATAAATGAATAAAATAAAATAGAGCTACTGTTCGCTGAGAAGTATGTAATCTACCGAACTGTATTGGTTTCTTGGACAGAAGCACAACAGGGTTAAAGTACCTGGTAATTATGGTTCAATATATTATAGCTGCAATACATAGTATTTTGGCTGTTTTCCAATTCAGATGAAATCTGAATTAAAGTTGTGACCGTGAGTCGTGTCGGGATAACTCAGTGACAGAGCGCTTGCTCGCGAAAGGCAAAGGTCCGACGTTCGAGTCCGGCTTCCGGCACACACTTTTAATCTGCCAGGAAATTACAGATTTACAATAGTTTGTCATTCTGCAGGGTACAGAGAAAACTGCAGAACTAAAGCAGAAACGTCGGCAAACTGTCAGTAGCTCGCACACGGCACGCCCCGCGCTGCACCTGTCCTGCAGCCGCGGTGGAGTAGCCGAGCGGTCTAAAGCGTCTCTCTGCGGAGCGCGCGGTTGCTCGCCGTGGAGGTTCGAGTCCTCCCTGGGGCATGGGTGTGTGTGTTTGTCCTTAGGTTAGTTTACCTTAGTGTAAGTAGCTTTTAAGCTACGGACTGATGACCACGCAGTTTGGTCCCATAGATTTACAAACATTTGAACATTGAACCTGTCCTGCAGGCGCCGTCGCTGCCCCATTTGAGTGCTGCAGCGTGCTCAGCTGGATGCGTGTGTGGTGGCAGGTCACGCCTCCCACCACATCAGCCAGTTGGTAAAGAGCGCTGTAATTCTATTTATAGTGCATTACAGGTGGCAGAGCTCTCTGTCTTACGTCGTCTGACAGTGCTCGCGCATGTTCAAATTCAAATGTTTGTAAAGTTATGGGACGTAAATGCAGTGGTAATCGGTCCCTAAACTCGTGGGAGTATCGAACCTCCGTCGGCGAACTGCCGCACGCACCGCAGCAAGGCGCGTTAGTGCGCATAGCTATTCCTCCGCGGCTCGCGGATGTTCCTTGCTTATTTCGTCACGAAGTGGTATTTCTGACCTTCGAATACTTTTATTGTGAACTCGGGTAAGAAGTAATGTCTCCATTATCCAATTCACAAGTGGAGATTATAATACAGCAGATTAAGAGAGGGGTGTTAACGCACACCCTCAGCCATGCATCATATGGTGACAAGGGAAGTATACAACTCCTACCCATACATACATGCATTCGTCAGTTGTAACTGGTCAAACAATGTCGAAGTCTGTTGTAAAGTATCCTGTCTTGCGCAGCATACAAAATGTTATATGGCCAGTGGTTTTCCTCTTGTTTTGAAGGTAAAGTGTGCAGAAGTTCATCAAAATTAGTAAAAAATTGTAGATTTGTATGCAAACACACACACACACACACACACACACCGGACATCATACATAAGATGTTCCTGTTGTAGTTTTAAATGATTTTGTAGTCCTCCTTGCGACGTTTAGATTGCATAAAAGGCAAGTAATTAACTATTCTCCTTTAGAAGTTAGTGGTTCCTGTGGTCCTATTTGTGTGAAAATGTATTGGTGGTATTCAACAACAGTGGATTGAAGAAATGTACTAATCTCGCAAGCAAATAATGTAATCAGGCTGATGCGCCGGAAAGAATACTATTATATTATACATTAATAAAAACATGTAAACGTAGCTAAATATATTTTCTTTTAAAGCCAAATACGCTACTCGTTAGAACCATGAGCAGCTCGACATCAGTATCATCAGACTAGCAGACAACCAGACAAAATATTGGCACTTTCCGTTATCTAGTTTACCGGTAATGTCCTTTCTTTACCTCTGCTGTCGTTCACCATCATTCAGTCTTTTATATATATATATATATATATATATATATATATATATATATATATATATATATATATATATATATAACATTTATTATCGCCGTATTTTTAGTTTATAACACACAGTAAAACTGTTAACAGATTATCATGTTTATTATTAAGTCTCTTCCTAAACCACATTCCAAGAAACGGTACAGCACACTTGGCCGACTTCTCCTCGGCTACGAGTCTGACCGAGTCGCTTGGTTCGTGAACGCCTGTGCTCGAGCTACGAGCTGCTCGCTGCGCCACTCCCGAGCAGCGGTCGCGCAAACGAGTAACGAGCGAGTTTCTTGTGCCTGCTGACAGGCTCATGCACAGGCCTTGCTTGTATCTAGGTAGCGTTGCTATAGTTACGCCACGTAGGAGAACGGCCCAGTTTCCCCCTCCCCCCATTACCGCACTAGCCATTCTCGGGGCGCGTGACTGCCGCGAGTTACGCATTGCGTCTCCTGCAGGCTCCACCGTCGGCGATTGGCCGCAGCTCCTCCCCTCCACGCTTCTCCTGTCACTTCACTTCTATGCGCCCATGACGACAACTATAGTCAACAGCGGCACACCACAACCGCCACCCACTCCCCCCATCCGCCTATTCCAGCCAGTGGCAAGGAACTATGCAAACACGTCGATTTACAACAACGTAAAGTAACTACCAATGACCACGAAAATACTCCATTAAACACCAATCGACGACGCCCTTTTCCAGCAATGGCTTGAAATAACAACATCCCCCTCCTACTCCTCCTCGACTGCTATCTGCAATATTATATAGGAACCAAACCTTCACTCATTCAGCAGTTACAAAAATACCCAGAAGAAAGTCACTTGCAATAGTGACCGAAACGTCGGGCAGGTTCTTAAAGAATGACAATTTTATAGAGTCCGACAACGGCTGCAGAAGCCAACGCTTACAGGACGGTGATGTGTTGTTACTATAGGATGATGGTTGCCTAGGCATTGTGTGTGAAACTCAAGCGTGCTCTGCAACACCTTCTGCAAATGCTTCGGCCAGCGCAATTTCGCTGACTTGTGTCCGCCCCCCTCCCCGCCCTCCCCCCCCCGCCCGAAATATTTGGGTTTACACTGGATAAAATAGAAATTTTCTACTAACAAAATTTTTCTGGTTTGATGCAACTCTCCACTTTCCCTACAATACTAAATTGACGATTTCTCGATATCTGAGAACGTGTCCTACTATAGTCGAGCCGAAATAGGATGATCCCTGGTGCTTGCGCCAATCGGCTTTGAGCACCGGCTGCGGCAGCAGGCTACTGGAGTAGTCAAATGCGAGCTTTGCTCTGCGCATGCGCGCTTTCGGTTCCGCTGTGTACTTTTGCCACTTCTGTCAGACAACAGCGACCGGTAGCTATACTGTTCGGCAGCTAACTAACTACTTGGCAACATGGTTGCGTTCAGCTTCCGTGGCCGAGGCGGTCTCCGAGCCCAGTAGGCGGATCCAGGGATCATCGTATTTCGGCCCGACTATAATGGGTCCCTTCTTTTAGTCAAAATAAGCCAGAAATCTCTTTTCTCTCCAGTTCTGTTCAGTATCTCGTCATTAGTTACGAGGTCTACAAATCTAATATTCAGTATTCTGCTGTAGCACCGAATTTCAAATCTTCTACCCTCTTCTGTCAACTGTTTATCGTTCACGTTTCACTCCCATACAAGGCCACACTCCAGACAAATGCCTTCAGAAAAGACTTCCTATCACTTGTATTAAAATTCGATATCAAAAATTTCTTTTCTCCAGTTTTACAAATATTGGCCCCATGACCTGATTTTAAAATTGTTTCCGAAGTTTCGCGATCTAGTTTTGCCTACATTAAATCATCAAATTATAAATATAAAAGGTGCACGACCTGGGAAATTTATTGGGCATGGGCATAGGTAAATTATTAGTACACGCGAAACGGTACCACTCTTAGAAGCGGGAAAGTGCATTAGCTAGCCAGATCAGAGGGGAAAAGAAGTGGAGCTGTACGTACCTATTCCAGATATTTTCATGTAGAGTAAACAACTTAGCGAGATTCAACGGGAAAAAATATCTACAGGGGATATGTTAAACGGTTTCATATCATTTCCTACATACAGAAGTACACAAGTTTCAAAATACATATGAACATAATTCATATACATATATACACATAAACATGACAGTCAGCACATTGCTGTCTTTTGGCTCTTTTGCCACATTAACATGTTATTACAAAGATGATTATCACCAGAGTCACATGACTTTCATATCCATTTGCTCGACGATACGTCGTCCAAATAAAACTTTCCACATACCCTGTATGATCGCACTTAAATCGGCTCATTGCCGTCCGTAACAATTTTATTCTGGAATACACCACTAAAATTCGGCACATTGCCGTCCACATACTGATAATTTAAACCGCTACACTCAGCACTAGGCCATTCAAATTTCAGTGAATACCCTACATCATGTTTTTTGAAAGAAAAATATTTTTTAACATTACTTGGCTTTTCTTTTGCCATTCATTTCACAAACACTCGCTGCACAACACTGACGTCGCACTAAATATGTGGTTTGGACAGTTATAATCTGTCTACCATTTCACAGTACAAGAAATGTTACGTTACATATAACAACATAGAGATGTTACATGTTACATAAAATTTTATCATCATGGATAAACACAAAAATTTACCATGAAATACGCAAGTGAAATACAAGAATACACAATAATCCAAAAAGAAAATTAAATTATTTTAACATTACTATGTACATAAAACACAGGAGTTCAAAATCAGTCATCTAATGTTGTATAAGCATAAGTGTTGACACATAAATAAAATACCAGAATTATATAGTGTGCCATAAATGTTCTCACATGAATGTTATACAATGTATGTATGTAATAGGATACAAATGTTGACTCATTTGACGAGTCATTCACGTTTGTTGTCATTTCTGTGTTTTTGTTTATGTTGTCAGGGTCAGTGCCCTCCCGGCATTTACGTTTGTTTATAATCTTTGTGTGTGTTGTGGTCTGAATCAGTGACCTCCAGCCACTAACCTACTCGCCTACAGGCGTGTGCAGGCACCGCCTGCTCTACCCCTTCCACCGTACCATGTTTACAGCGTCAGCTGGCGCTGCGGCCCAGCCTACTACAATATATTTGGCGTCCTGCCGTTTCTTTTTCTATACTCACAACTAATTCTCATCGCGTTTATTTGACTTATGTTGTGGTTCAATGATCTCATACAGGCATACAAATACCTTTCATTGTATATTGCGAGAATGCGAACGTTTTTAAGTTAAAATCAAAAATCAATAATACCCAGTACATATACAGAATGGACAGCCAGTTGCTTTATTCGACACCCAGGTTTCTTGTTTCTTTACGTAATTTAAAAATTCATACGTGATACAATGTTTTATTTGTTCGTGTATTTCATGTAATATTGAAACATTACCTGTTACTCTTCAACTAAGTACATATTTAATCCGCTCGACCGATGAATATTTCTATACTTTGTCGTTCTTAATAACAGAGGTAACATTTCTACTACTAAGTGTTCAATGATAAGGAAGGGGATTCACTTTACAACTTAAAATACATTTACGTAGGAGTCCTTTGTAATGCAACTTTTTCTTACAAGTGTGGCCGACTTATCGGCGCCTAAAAATTCTCAGCACCGCCTGCACTACTACTACTACTACTACTACTACTACTCTCACTTCATATTTAAAGATTGGTCGACTTCTTGTCGCCAGAAAACTTCAAACCTCCACAACTATCTAACTCACATAATTGGTCGACATACTGTCGCCTTATATACCTCTTTATACTACCGCTACTACTACATTTCTTACATAAATTTGCCGATTTGTCGACTTATAAACTTTCTCATATAGCGTTTAGTGATCCCTTGTTCCTTAACATCTCACACAAAGAGCAGACCATCTACCTCCTCAATTACTAAACCAGTACTTCATTTGCTTATCCACTTACCTCGTTCGAAAATCTCCTCTTCTTCAGAGTCACTGCTAATATTAAAATGTCATTGTTTATAGATACAGTTTCAAATACCATTTGTTGCTTTGCGTTTTACCTGGTGTCTGTTCGTTGTTGTCGTTCTGTACTGGCTTTTAATTTATATGTATGTCTTATACTTGTGTACTAGTCTTACGTTTGAGCCTGTGTTTATTTTTCAGTATGGTACTAATTTTTGTCTATTTTTATCTTTTAATCTTATCCCGGCATCGGTTGTTTTTGTTTTATTGTCCAGTTCGTGTGATAGAGAAGAAATTTAAAGACGATAGATTATAGTTACGAATGATGAAGATGGTATAAACTAACAGCGTGAAAAGAAAGGAAGTTGTTAGTTAACTTGGGTTCCTGGTAGGCGTCCGCTACCTATCGATATAAAGAATGTTATCGCCTCCTGAAGTATTTTCTTTCGTACATAATGTTTCACGATATTTGCTGTATTGTGCCTTTCTTTCATTGTTCTTTTTTCTAAGAACCTGAATTGATACTTTCGTCTCTCACAGACGAATGAAAAATATTCATGACAATTTTCTACTAAACGAACCTTCCAGAAGCAGTCTGTCAAGACAATGTTTATCAATATCTTGACATTCTTGCACTCCTGAATATGTTCCTTTAGTACTTTTGTTGGATTCATTTTTACTGAATTAACTCTGTTTAGTACACTGTCAACTTCCATCTTGCGCAGTGATACTTCATTCCACGTCCAAAAATGTTACTGGAATATATTCTCTGATAAGATTCGCATGTTTTTCTTTGCTGTTTTGTGGAGTGTACATGTGTAGTCTTCTTGTACTGTTGAATAAAATCAACTGGGTGTTCATTACCTTGTCTGGAAATATAATTAGCTTTATAAGCAGTTAGGGCCAGTTGTACGAGCACCGCTTAAGCTCCGGCTAGGGCTTACCCTCCGGCTACTGCGGAAAACTCGTACGAGAGCGAGTTAGATCGTAACCAGGAGTTATACCCGACAAAAATTAACCGGCGATTTTTACTCGGCTAAGAAGTTACCTGGTGGTTAAACATGGTGCGCGAGATGCCTTATTTCATGGTTCTTACGCTATTATATGCCAGGAATACATTTTCTCGGGCTCATGGTGGTTTAAATTAAAAATACTGACGATAGTGCGTCTTTTAAGGTATAACTTGTGGACGTTATGTTTCTGAGAGAAAAAATCGCCTGTACCCTCTGAAGGGTACAAAAGCCTATTTGGAGACTGTAGAACCATGCTCATTCGCCCTGAAACAAGTTTTGTGTAGTGTATACGTAAGGAGAAAAATCATGGCAGCGATAGTGGTAGAATCCGACAGTGATGATGCGATTTTAGCGGATTTGTTGGTGCGCGCAAGAAAGCAAAGGAAAGTCAGACAGCGTCCAAATTATTTTGGGAAGTATGATGACGCCGAATTCATAATTAGATTTCGTTTATCGAAAGTGGCCGTGCTTCGTCTTCTCGACCTCATCAGTGAGAAACTAGAGCACCTGACTGACAGGTGACATTGCGTATGTGTCTCATAGCATAGTCCTAATTTAAGTTTCAGATAGAAAGAGTATGAACCGAAATGTTATTCAACCGTAGTATATACATAACCATTTAACAGGGTAACTTGAAAACCAAGGCCATTCATGCTGGAAAAAAACCTGAAACGACAATATTAATACCCATAAGTAAATAGACGTTCTTTTTTAAGTAGCATCTGATTAAAATCAAAATATAGGCCTTAGATTGTGTTGTAATTTTATATAGATTATCCTGTTTACTTTCAGCCACCAGTAATTATATGTACACATAAACACACATATATTTTTTAATATTAATAAAGATTCTCACACACTGATTCAGGCTTTGTCTTCTTTATAGTTACCTTTTAATTGTTTTTATACTGTCAACTGTTTTATGATACTACTCTTAGAAACTACTTGCTAGAAGAGTCAAAACATCATATATATATATATATATATATATATATATATATATATATATATATATATATATATATAATGTAATTTTACACACCACAACAGATTGGACTGCAGTATTTTGAGATATATTTCATATGTTTATGATGATAGCAATTTCGGATTTGGCCTCACAGCTGTTTGTTATAGCTCTCTTTGAATTATATGTAGCTCACTGACATTTTATAGTTATTGCTTACCAATTCAGCTTCATAATGAGAGGAAGATGAAACAATCACTGCAGTGTTTAAGATACAACCTGTTTAGTACTTTATTGTTTTGATTCCAAATATATTACCTGCAAAGGAGTTAACATGTAGGACTCCTCTAAGATTCTTAAACCAACATTTTTTTTTACAGGAACACCTACACTTTTGTTACATATGAATGGCATACATTTTAATTTCACAACTGCATACAGCAATAAAATTTATGTCTTCCTGCTACCTCACCTTATGAAAGTAATTAGGGCATTAAAGCCTATTATTTGTGACTTATTTTCAAAACTTCTGAGTAAACTGTGAAATTCATTTTTAGACAATTTGTACATATTGCTTATATATATATATTGAGCTATTTAAAAATAAACTGTCACAAACTGATATGAGGAATTTCTTTTCTTTCAGGAACAACTCCAATTCACCTATGAACCAACTTCTGCTGACACTGCGGTATTTTGCGTGTGGTGACTTTCTCCTGTGTGTTGGAGACTTTGCTGGAATTGACAAGGGGACTGCCAACAGAATAATAAAAAGAGTCTGTGAAGCTATTGCATGCATTGCACATATTTATATAAAATTTCCCAATACACAGAAGGAAATTGCTAGGGCACAAGAGTTTTTATATATTTTTTTAATTTATTTTTTTAATAGCTTCCTTCCATAAAGTTTGTGGTGCACTGGATTGCTCACACATCAAAATTAAATCACCTGGTGGTGATAATGCAGAGGTTTACAGGGGAAGGAAAGACTATTTTTCCTTAAACATACAAATAGGGGACAACTATGATCTTAAAATACTGGACATTGTTTGCAGGTGGCCAGGTTCAACCCATGACCAGACAATTTTTAATAACAGTAGCCTGAAAGCTCGCTTTGAACACCATGAAATGGGGGATCGTGTGCTATTGTGTGATTCAGGTTATGGCGCATCAAACTACATTCTATCTCCAATCACTATTCCTACGACAAGAGCAGAAAACCTTTATAACGAAGCACACATTAGAACCAGGAATGTCGTTGAAAGATCCTATGGTGTTTGGAAAGGAAGATTACCAGTTTTATCCAATGGCCTAAGACTAAGCCTTGACAGAGTGGAAGCTGTTGTCATTTCTTGTGGAGTGCTGCACAACATTGCACTTGAAATGAAAGAGGTTTTGCCACCAGTGGATCCAGTTTTTCAAGTTACCATTGAAGTAGCTATTGGTGATGACAGGGAACAAGAGGTTCAGGACAATGGTTATCATGGAATGAGAGACAGTTTTGTTCAGTATTTCAATACTTTATTATAAGAAATATAAAGATCCTTATTATACAGCATATTATTATAAATTCATTTTCTTCAGTGTCTCCTCCTTTATCCTTATATCTAGTTCCAGGCTCCTTTTCCTCAGCTGAAACAGTTCAGCCTCTCTTAATTCTCCGTTTTTTTATTTATTTATTTATTTTTTTGAACTGGAAGAGTTTTTCCTCCCTTATTTGTCCCTCTTCATGCTGTTTCCGAAGAAGAGCCATCTGCAACTCTGCCAGTTCCTTTTTTGCACTAGCCCAGGGTCCTAAGTGCTGGGCACTTTCACATTGTACAGTAAAATTGTTTAATTCCAGATAAGAGTTATTTTTTTTAGGGAGCAACCATAGAAAAAATTTCTCTTTAGAGGGTGTATTAAGTTAAACAAAAATGTTAGGCCTAGTATTTTAAAAAGTACATTGTGATCTTCTGAACCAAGCATTAAAATATTGAAGTTATCTGGTCATATTACACTTAAAATTATGTGAAATGTGATAATGCAGTAATATGCTTACCATTCATATCTTCTGTTCCCTGTGGGATATCTCTGTCAGAAATATTACCAGTTGCAGCTGCACCAGTGATATTCACATCCAAAACAGGATGTACAAAACTTTTTAAAGTTTGTACTGCTGTTTTGGAAGTCGTATCTGAAATGAAAAAGTGCTATTGAAAATGAAAAACTAAAGCCTACATTGTTTCACCATGCTATATATATACAACTGCGACATTCTTCAATAGTTAGTGTTCACACAAAATACACCTGTACCAACATTTTTATCTGATTTGAGTGCATAATGTGCTGCAGTATGTAATGGAAGTCGTATCTGAAATGAAAAAGTGCTATTGAAAATGAAAAACTAAAGCCTACATTGTTTCACCATGCTATATATATACAACTGCGACATTCTTCAATAGTTAGTGTTCACACAAAATACACCTGTACCAACATTTTTATCTGATTTGAGTGCATAATGTGCTGCAGTATGTAATGGATTTAACAAATACTGTGACAATTACCTGCATATAACGTTGCAGTGTGCAATGATATTGTATGTTCGTACATTTCAGAATCAGCAGGCTGAATCTGAAAACAAGATTGAGATGTCAAAACACTGATAAAAACAAGTTTAACTTTAATCGAATACTTACTAACAATATGTTACAGACGCAGTTGGAGTTGACAAGGGTAATTTCAGCCAGTGGTAATCATGAAGCTTTTTTTTTTTTTTTTTTTTTTTTTTTTTTTGGAGGGGGGGGGGTGGGGGGGAGGTGTACAGTTGATATGTCTGAGTGTAACACATACCTCCAATATCAAAAGAAAAGCATAACTGAAGCACAGGATACCATCAGTTGGCATCGACCCATGACGTCATCAAAATGGAAAACCCATATTTCAGACATAGCCAGTTGCAGATACTCAATGTTTCAATTGATTAGTGTTTTCATTTAAATCATGGAGCTCACTAACCTGGTGGCCTCATATGTTTTGGCAAGGTGTTAATATTCTTAGAAATCTGAACAACATAGAATGAGTGCTTAGTTTTTTGTACAGACTATAAAGTAAATAAATAAATAGCCTTCTATACAAACCGCCGATGCCATGAGTCGAAGCCAACGGGTGGTATCCCGTACTTCAACTGACCCCTTGGCATAATTGAATGATGGGATACCACCCGTCAGCTTTCACCCATGACGTAAAAGCCGACGGATGGTATCTTGTGCTTCAATAGACCCGAGATATGTTGCGTAACTGGGAGATCCTGCTTTTTGGATCTGAAAATATGGTCACCCTACCCACATGGGAAAAGCTTGGGGTAAGTAACCATGCCTGGCATACCATGAGCTTTAACAGTGGAGTACAATGAACCTAGTAGGCCTATTACAAATTATCATGAAATAGTTAGTTCGTGGCCATACATATATGATAGGTTGGAGCTAAAAATACACCTTCTTTAAGACACCATAAGCTGTCTGTACACTAACCCCATGGGATTATTGTGAAGCTATTTTTGATATACTAGTGTATCCATTCCGTGGTATAGCACATGAAGTCTGTCTGGTGAGTAACGTGTCCACAACTTCCATTTAGGTTGGAAAATATTGTTGGTATTAATTAAAAAAGTGTAACTGAGATATGGCGATTTAATGACAATCTTCTCTATTACCACCCAAAAGAGTATCATTCATTGCTTATGAGAGAATAGTGATACTCTTAGGCCCTATATAAATATGTGTGATTAATAGGGTATACAATCTGCACGAGATACATGTCGTGAACAAACAGGTGAGTAATCTGACTGCCGGCCGCCGTTACCGAGGGGACTGAGGCGCTCTAGTCACAGTCTGCACGGCCACTACGGTCGGGGGTTCGAATCCCCCCTCGGGAATGGATATTTGTGCCGTCCTTAGTGTTAGCTAGTTCATACATAATTTGTAAGTTTAGGGACTGGTAACCCCGTAGTAAAGTCCCATAAGCTGTACAAACATTTGAACATTTTTTTTGAGTAATCTGACTAGGCTATAGCTGCCTTTTGCACCTCTCATTGCACTGGTGAAAACTGCATATTGTAAACATTAAACGTTCACTTTATGCTTTCAGTAAAGTACCCCTAGAAGTGACATTTCTCAAAAGATTAATGGCTCCATACAGTAGCAAATTGTTCAATGAATACATACCTCAGAACTGTGAGCCAAATCACATAAGACTTCTGTATCTGAATTTGTTGGAAATGCTGAAAATGAAGTAACAAACGCAATGAACAACAACATACATTAACAACATATACAAAATAGTACTTTACAACTCGATACGGAGATTTAAATTCACCAACTATACACATCGTTTGCGTTGAAATTTATCTTACCTTCGAATGTTGCATCAGAATCAAAGCGGCTCGGGTTTCCTTGTGCTGACAACTTTATGATTTCCAGAATTTTGGTAAATATTACGTGAAACTTGTGTTCCACGTAGGGTCCCCCACCAGTTCGCAATCTCTCTTGCCTTTGTTGAGCACTGTATTTTCTGGCATCTTTTTTTAATGTTTCATATTTTTATCTCAGTTGATCAGCAGAACTATGCCAAGTCGTTTGAGAATTATAAAGTAGTGTTATTTTTTCCCCAAGCTGTATTCTGAAATTTGTAAAGATCTTTTACTGATAAATGGCCAAATAACTGAAAATTTATAACTAGCATCAAAATAAAGTGTTTTACCACACAGTCATGTAGAACTGCAGCATTTAAAATAGCGGCTCGCTTACTTTTTCACTGCATGTGACACCATCGGTTTTGTTTTGTTTTCTATTGTATATTTAAACTTCATAACGATATCTACGAGCCTCAGGACATTGTCGTAGGTGTAATCTTGTGACCTACTGCGCTTTTCACTCATTTTCGTTCCTAAAACTTCACAAACAGTCACACACGAAATCAAAACAAACAATTGCTAAACTATTCGTGTGCAAAAATACCCAGCAAGCATCGCGATGTATTGCCAACATAAGTGTATGGCAGCTCAATTTGAAGAGTAACTAACGGTGAGTAACTAACAGGCGGTTAGCAAACAGGAGGATAAAACGGCATCGTACAACAGACACTCACTGTGCATTGTAAATAAAGGGTTAGAGAAATATGTGCCAGAAAAGACGATTAAGGATGGAAAAGATCCACCGTGGTATAATAATAATGTTAGAAAGCTGCTGAGAAAGCAAAGACTGTTGCACTGTCGATTCAAAAAAGAACACGCAAATGAAGACAGGCAGAAGTTAGTAGAGATTCGTGCGTCTATAAAAAGATTGATGCGCGAAGCATATAAAAATTACCACAGCCATACATTACCAAAGGATCTTTCCGAGAACGCGGAAAAATTCTGGTCCTATGTAAAATCGATAAGCGGGTCAAAGCCCAATGTCCAGTCACTCGCTGATCATTCCGGGGCACTAATAGAAGAAAGCAAACGGAAAGCTGAAGTTCTAAATCTAAACTTTAAGAAATCTTTCACGCAGGAGGACCGCACAAATGTACCATCATTTGATCAACGTACTAATTCCGAAATGGAGGACATAGTAATAGGTATTTCCGGTGTAGAGAAGCAGCTGAGAGAGATAAATACGAAAAAGTCTGCTGGTCCGGATATAATACCAGTTCGGTTTTACAAAGAGTATTCTACGGCATTGGCCCCCTACTTAGCTTGCATTTATCGCGAATCGTTCAAAATATCTAGGCGTAACATTGCAGAGCGATATGAAATGGAACTAACATGTAAGGACAGTTGTAAGGCGGACAGCCGACTTCGGTTTATTGGGAGAATTTTGGGAAGATGTACTTCACCTGTAAAGGAGACCGCGTATAAAACGCTTGTACGACCACGTCTTGAGTATTTCTCAAGTGTTTGGGACCCGCAGCAGATCAGTTTAAAGGAAGACATAGATGCAGTTCAGAGGTGAGCAGCTATGTTTGTTACTGGTAGGTTCAACCAATGCGCGAGTGTCACGGGAATGCTCCGGCAACTCAATTGGGGATCGCTGGAGGAAAGGCCAAGTTCTTTTCGTGAATTTCTGTTGAGGAAGTTTAGAGGGCCGGAATTTGAAGCTGGGTGTAGTACGATCTTGCTGCCTCCTACTTACATTTCGCGTAGTGATCACAAAGACAAGATAAGAGAAATTAGGGCTCGTACGGAGGCATATAGGCATTCTTTTTTTCCTCGTTCTATTTGGGAGTGGAATAGGAAAGGAAATGCCTAGTAGTGGTACCGTGTACCCTCCGCCACGTACCTTACAGTGGATTTCGGAGTTTGCATGTAGATGTAGATTTACTGAATCACTTACTTTTACTATCCCCTCCCCTCTTTCTTGTACTACACATGTTTCAAACTTTTGTATCCTTTCACTTTCTGTGGAACTTGAATCTTTAGCAACATTGCACGTTCCAGGTAGTTCTTTTACTTTTTGCTCAATTTCGCACAATCTACTCTGAAGTGTATTTGTATTGCCTTTACAAGCAGATTTTACATGTGATACCTGATGATTAAGTGAAACATAGTCTTTTTTTTTCTAAATTATTTTGTTGTGACTTATGCCTGTCATTACAAAATGTTCAAATGTTTTATAGTCTATGGGACTTAACTACGGGGTCATCAGTCCCTAAACTTACAAACTACTTATGAACTACTTACGAACTAGGACGGCACAAATATCCATGCCCGAGGGGGGAGTCGAACCCCCGACCGTAGTGGCCGTGCAGACCGTGACTGGAGCGCCACCGCGGCCGGCCCTGTCATTACATGCTTTGGCGACTTCTGCTTGATCTTGTCTCAATTTACTGACGTCACCACTCACTAATAATATAACATAATCCTGAGCCTGCATGATTTCATTTACTCTGTTAACTTCGGCATCTACCCTGTGATTAATTTCAGATTTGCAAACTTCTAATTTTTTACCCCATTCCCGTGTTTCCTTATCTATCGTTTTCAAGCATTGTTCTGTTTTGGCTTCATTTATCGTTACCCTGCTTTCTGCAGGCACGGCCACTACGGTCGGAGGTTCGAATCCCCCCTCGGGCATGGATATTTGTGCCGTCTTTAGTCTTAGCTAGTTCATAAGTAGTTTGTAAGCTTAGGGACTGCTGACCCCGTAGTTAAGTCCCATAAGTTCTACAAACATTTGAACATTTTCTACATTATCATTTGCTTTGCAAGACTGATTGACTGATTTTCTGTGTGCTCTATTTGTGGCTGATTCAATGGATCGATACCAGTATTGTGAGCACAATTTCGTTCCCTGCTTCTTAGAGAATATTTTTTTACCAATTTGACTTGTCATCTTGCTTTATATTATTACTAGCTTAAACCCGCGGCTCCGCTCGAGTGTTGGTAGATCAAATCACACGTAAAAATGCACTCGTTTCGAAGAATCCAATCATGAAATTCAACAATAATGATTGTACTAATATTACAGATCTATTACTTGATGTAATGCACGAAACGTCAAATCGATTTTTTTAAGAGATGTATTAAAAGAACTTTCTTTTTTACTGCTTTACTTATATATTCTTATTTATTTCCTTATTCGTATACTTATTCTTACAGAGAAAGAGCTGAAGACATTGTAGGACGCATAAACCAAAGATATGGTCTGTGGCATCACGTTTCGCTGTTTGGTACCTCCTTGCTATAGTCACAAACGTCATAGCTGGCCGTAAGTCCGATTTTTTTAAATAATCTGATGACTTTCAAGCACCATATCTTCCACTCCCTTATAGCTATCGGTACCACCATATCTTCCACCCCGGCCGGCCGCGGTGGCCGAGGAGACTGAGGCGCTCCAGTCACGGTCTGCACGGCCATTACGGTCGGGGGTTCGAATCCCCCCTCGGGCATGGATATTTGTGCCGTCCTAGTTCGTAAATAGTTCATAAGTAGTTTGTCAGTTTAGGGACTGATGACCCCGTAGTTAAGTCCCATAAGCTGTACAAACATTTGAACATTTTGAATCTTCCACCCCCTATAGCAATCGGCATGGAACTGCTATGTTGTACAACGGAAGACTTCGGACAACAATTACACACAGCTCATGCGTTTGCGTTCTGTAGTTTTCGCTGCAGAGCGAAATATTCACACACACACACCTAGAATTTTATATATACTGATAACTTTCCGCCCAAAAGATTCCACCCTTTATCATTATCAACCCTTAAGCAACAATGAAACGAATAAAACCTTTTTCAAAGCGTAAATATAATTTTTAAAGAGTAATTATTGTTCCGCATTTCGCATTATATTCTGCAAATTACTAAATATCTATCAGATCGCTGTAAAAACCGTGCCTAAAACCTTCCTAAGGTACTATAAATTAGTAACTGTTCAAATATTTAAGTCTCTGCGTCTTGCGGTTCAGACGTGATAAACGTACACCGAACAGACATTCACATTTATAGATATAGATTAATAATACTAATTACTTTATGCCCTACGGCTGAAATTGTTTTACTTATGCAAAAATTACAAAATGCCAGTCTCAGACTCACACTAGCCTCTCTTCTGGTGTGTATGTGCGGCCGTAGTGTCTCGTGGGCGTTGCTATAGATCGTTGTACTGCTGGTGTACTCCTTGTCGCTTTCGATGTCAGCTACGCGTCGCTCTCCTAAACTGCTTGAGAACGCCGCTCCGTGACCACTGCTGTTTGTTGACTTCGGCGGTCGTCGAGCCCTGCCTGCTGCTACTGCTATTCGGCCGCTCCTTGTAGAGATCGCGCTCTCGTTGTTTTGAGTGCTGCGCCGTCTCGTTGCTTGGTAGCCTGCTCTACGGTCGGGGGTTCGAATCCCCCCTCGGGCATGGATATTTGTGCCGTCCTAGTTCGTAAATAGTTCATAAGTAGTTTGTCAGTTTAGGGACTGATGACCCCGTAGTTAAGTCCCATAAGCTGTACAAACATTTGAACATTTTGAATCTTCCACCCCCTATAGCAATCGGCATGGAACTGCTATGTTGTACAACGGAAGACTTCGGACAACAATTACACACAGCTCATGCGTTTGCGTTCTGTAGTTTTCGCTGCAGAGCGAAATATTCACACACACACACCTAGAATTTTATATATACTGATAACTTTCCGCCCAAAAGATTCCACCCTTTATCATTATCAACCCTTAAGCAACAATGAAACGAATAAAACCTTTTTCAAAGCGTAAATATAATTTTTAAAGAGTAATTATTGTTCCGCATTTCGCATTATATTCTGCAAATTACTAAATATCTATCAGATCGCTGTAAAAACCGTGCCTAAAACCTTCCTAAGGTACTATAAATTAGTAACTGTTCAAATATTTAAGTCTCTGCGTCTTGCGGTTCAGACGTGATAAACGTACACCGAACAGACATTCACATTTATAGATATAGATTAATAATACTAATTACTTTATGCCCTACGGCTGAAATTGTTTTACTTATGCAAAAATTACAAAATGCCAGTCTCAGACTCACACTAGCCTCTCTTCTGGTGTGTATGTGCGGCCGTAGTGTCTCGTGGGCGTTGCTATAGATCGTTGTACTGCTGGTGTACTCCTTGTCGCTTTCGATGTCAGCTACGCGTCGCTCTCCTAAACTGCTTGAGAACGTCGCTCCGTGACCACTGCTGTTTGTTGACTTCGGCGGTCGTCGAGCCCTGCCTGCTGCTACTGCTATTCGGCCGCTCCTTGTAGAGATCGCGCTCTCGTTGTTTTGAGTGCTGCGCCGTCTCGTTGCTTGGTAGCCTGCTCTACGGTCGGGGGTTCGAATCCCCCCTCGGGCATGGATATTTGTGCCGTCCTAGTTCGTAAGTAGTTCATAAGTAGTTTGTAAGTTTAGGGACTGATGACCCCGTAGTTAAGTCCCATAAGCTTAACAAACATTTGAACATTTTTGGTAGCCTGCTGATGCTTCAGGCTACCGCTGGCCAGCTAGTCGTAGCTGCTCCGCCGAACGCTGCCCCATATATCCACTCCGTGCCGCGGTGTGCGTGGCTGCTGTTATGGCTAGTCTACACGACGACACTAGGTTACGACACTCGTTTCATGAAATGAGTTGCGCGCAACTGGTTTCGTGTATGTCTGTAGACACGGCGCCAATACTATACACTTCAGTTTCGTTGTTTTGTAAGTGCCATAGTCGCTGTAGAATGAAAGTTTTGGTAGCTGTAAAAGTTGTGCTAGAGCTATTGCTTCTCTGTGTGAAGTCTCTGCATAAGACTATACATAAAAAGAATAAGGAACGTGTTTGGGTTTGTGACGGGATTAAAAAAAGACGTCAGCTCGGTTGCTTAGCGACCTTGCTGAAAGAAATTGTGATCGAAGACCCTATACCTTATTTTAAACAACTCAGAATATCACCAGAGCAGTTTACGTTCATTTTAAGCAGAGTTAGTAATGCAATAAATAAACAAGATACTATTATGCGTGAAGCATTGTTACCAGGACTGAAATTACAAATTGAATTACTTTTCTTGTCAAATAGATTCTCGTTTCTGCAGTACCTGTACCGTGTTCCCAAATACACAATTGCCTTAGTTCGTTTGTATTATTCACGAATAATTGCTTCAAGAGCACTAACACGCCGTTGCTTATTCCTGAAATTTTCATTTAAAATGGCACAAATACATTTGCATCGCATATATGTTCAAAAACCGTATTATTTCTTCCTTTCCCCACTTTATGTTGTGTTTTGTTCTGTATTGGTTATCACCTAACCCAAAAACACGCGCAATCCGTTTCGCCAAAGTTGGAACGTGTCGAAACTATTTAGTTTCGTTAAGGGTATATTACACGGAGCGAATTTGGTCGCTAGTCGCTGGCGTATTTGGATGCAGCTGCTAAATTCGCTCCGTGTAAACAGGGACAGCGAACAAAGTCGCTGCTCCGAAACGCGAGCGTCTAAAGTTGAAGGGTGGGCTACTTTAGACGCTGGTCGCTAGCGTTTTTGGTCGCTGGCGATTTTGGTCGCCCCGTGTCATATACGGGAGCGTATAAAGTAGCTACCAGTCGAGTCAAGATGACGAAGGAAGTAATAAATGCTGGCTGTGTGTTTCTCGCAACATTATTAAAAGAACAATTAATCTACCAAAAGCAAAACGGAAAAGTAGGAAAAATAAAAGAAAATGGATAATTGGACTGTGAGGAGGGATAAATATGGTGCTTCTGCAAATCTTTTGGGTGAATTATCGTGTGAAGGTCCTTCCGCCTACAGAAATATAATGAGGATCACATAAGAAAATTTTGATAGATTACTGTAAATGGTAGATGATAAAATAAGGAAACAGAATAACGTCATGATGATGGCGATCTCGCCAAGAATAAAATTTAAATAATCGTTATTTTTAATATCACACAATACTGGAAAACTTCTATACAGTTTCAGAAATTTGATTCCAATTCCAATTGGTGGGACACAGAACTTTTAATATCTTTATTTACGTCAATGATCACAAAATTTCTCGTCGTTTTGACGACCGGTTTCGGTCAGGAGGATCATTTTCAAGTCTACAACAAATCAGAAACGGAAGGATACATCTACTATTAGACTACCGTAAAAAATAAAGCAGTCAACAATCCGAAGATTGGTTTGAACACCACAGTGCTTTACTAGGCATGGTCCTGTTTGGAGGTGGTATGCCGTTGCCTTCTTCCGACCTTGGAACTGACTTACCCAGCCAGTTATAGGGGGACCTACAGTTTAACGTGGGTTCCGAACCACAGTGCTACTCGGTATTCTTCACATGAGCAATGCTGCCAGAGGTGAAAGAAGTGGAAAGTGACAGATAAAAATCCGAGGACCTGGCGGGGAGACTACCTTAGAAAACATAAATAATGCATTACACTCATCAATACATGTAATATAGTCATATGGCATCATCACATCATAAATGTATCTTCATTACGGAATGTAATAACAGGTATGATGTATAATATTTTAACACGTTTTTTATATTGATGACTGTAATGCCTTATTTATGTTTTATAAGGTAGTCTAATACTAAATTTGTCCTGTTTCCGATTTGCTGTAGACTTGAAAATGGTCATCACTGACCGAAACCGGTCGTCAAAACGACGAGAAATTTTGTGATCGACGTAAATAAAGATATTAAAAGTAATTACAAAGTGGATAACTGATATAAATTCGCGACCATGTCGCACCTTGGGAAACAGAACTGCTTGGTATCACCTAACCTCCAAAACATTATGTCATATGCTACGTCGTGTTTCAATTGTTTTTACGAAGACGCTAGCGTCTGAAGTCGCTGCGTGTCATTGAATCAGCGTATTCATTCGCTATTCGCCCATACGCCGAGCGACAACAGAAGCCAGCGACTAGCGACCAAATACGCTCCGTGTAATATACCCTTTAACGAGTTGCGCGAACGCCTGCCGCGCATGCGGATTGGCTAGTAGCGCAGTTTCATGAAACGTAGTGTCGTCGTGTAAACTAGCCTTTAGTTGCGCCGTCTGGTTACAGCTTACGCCGCGCCGTTCTCGTACAGATGTGACGTAATCCCATGCGCCACACACTCACTATTAACACTTTGATGCTTTTGATATCACTTCCTCTGCAATCCATTACTACGCACATACTTCACACGTAACACCGTAAATATTTAAGTAGGTCGGTAACTTTTTCATCGATTCATATTTCACAGTTCCCGCAAATTTCAAGCCTCATATTCGATGTACGCACTGCAAGTGTTATTCCCCACCCGGGATGCCACGTACAACGGGAAAAATGTCTACAGGGGGTATGTTAACTGGTCCTATATCATTTCCTTTCTTCCGTGTTGCCATGGATGCCGCACAACAGTTTGCGTATAAAAAAAAACAAATGTTTGTTAAGCTTATGGGACTTAGCTACGGGGTTATCAGTCTCTAAACTTACAAACTACTTATCAACTAGCTTATCTTAAGGACGGCACAAATATCCATGCCCGAGGGGGGATTCGAACCCCCGACCGTAGTGGCCGTGCAGACCGTGACTGAAGCGCCTCAGTCCCCTCGGCCACCACGGCCGGCAGTTTGCGTATGTAACGCAATGGCAGTGTACGTGAGGGTTGCAGTAACTCCCCACTGCACTGTGTGGGAATAAAACTGTCATAGTTTGGAATGCCAGCTAATTTATTCAAAGTTAGCAGAAAACCAGCAAACTGCATAACTGCATCAACGTGACACACATTCTCTTAACTGAAAGTAAATATAAAGTTACTTCCCTTGATCTAAGATAACTAAACAGTATTTTATGACCGCCTACATATGCAAGTTACTCCACCGAGTGCGCGTACTGAAGTCACATGTTACTGAGTGCGTGTTGTGGATTCGATGCAAGGCTGCCTTCGTTCCGCAATTTGGCGCGCAAACGTGGCTGCCGTGCATCGTCCGTCTGAAATTAATTGTTTTGTTTATAGAATTAGCAATATGTTTTACCTACGCAGATCATAGTTTGGCTTTCAGGGGTTTTTATGAACTGAGTCTGACATTGAATATCTTATTAGTTTATTAAATATTAATAAAATATGATTGCGTTTTGGCCAGTGTTACAGCCAATCGGCGTCCAGTGCCTGCCGTTCGGGGATTTGCTTAGAATTCGGGTAGATTTGCCAGTGTTCTTTCCCATGAGAACCCGACCTATCACCTGTCGTGATTCTCAACAGCTTTTACCATCTGTCGCCTACTGGTCCTAACCGGCTGTACTGAAGCAATACTTCTGGCTGTAGGCAGAAATATTACAGAGAGCAGAGCACATGCTTCAGTTCTACCACCGAAAGCAAATAAGAACCAAATAAATAGTGAACTACGCTACAGCGATGCAGATGACCAGGGCGGGATGGCCAGATTGGGCGATATGTATCGTTTTGAGCTGTTAATAGTAGAATTTTTTAAAGACAGGCAACCACTGTTCTTTGGGCGATAATAAGTGGGATTTTTTTGACGAAGTAAATGGCAGTCTATTTGCATAGTTTATTATCACTCTATTGCCTTGTGAAATAGTGAAATATTGCAAACATAACTCCACTTGTAATTCATGCCCAAAGGTCAAACTACGGTTGTCAAAGATCATTGGCAATACATGAATTCCGATTGTCGTGGTATATTTGCTTCAAAGTGCGTTACACCACGAGGAAAAAAATTGGGGTAACGCCGTCCAATAACGCAGCTAACATGACAATGACTGTAGTATGTTCTTTTCTCTTTTTTTCCTTTCAAGCAGTTGAACCAAATCTGTCTCAACTAGGAACTTTATTTAAATCTGGGTAGTAGTGCTACACAGAATGTTACAGACGGATCATTTATGCTTGGTGGTAGAGTGAATCGTTTACTCCCTACCGTCCAGAATGTATGCAAAAAATAATCAAATTTCGTTAACTGGCAGAATAATATTCAAGAATGAAGTAGAGGGGTGACTACTGTTATGTGTAAGCCTGTGTTTTCTTGTAAACATTCCTCCTTTTTTGTTGTATTATGTAATATCTGTAAGGGTTACTGACTTGGAGTCGTAGAATTTCCTAACTCAATGAAACGCAGCCATTTATGGGAGAATTCCTGGGAAACGGCACACAAAAGGCTGAAAACCGCCGGTGAGCGGCTTTCCTGCAAAATCCCCTGTGCAACGATGATAAATATTACACAACTATTCAGAAACAAAAAGAACAATTGATGGCTACTCGTTTATGGTTCGGCCAAAAAAATAGGAAAATTAAATCTTCTGTTAGTTTCTTTGATTCTTTACTGTGTTTATTTTTCAACTGACACTACAGTTACACTGAGTCTGTACATTAAATATTTAATTATTAGTTTTGTAGACATTTGAGATACTAACACGTTTGTGGACCATTTAAGGCGAATAAAGGAGCAAATCAATTCTTTTCCACCTGTATGATCTGTAAAAAGTTTAAATCGAATATGTATTTATATTAGAGTGTACCGACTTGCCCCGCCCCCAGTGGCGGAATAGGCTGCCGGAGGCCCGGGGCGGCGGCAAAACTATATGAAGCCCCCCGTCCACTTGCAAATACATGGTGGTTTTTTTTTTTTTTTTTTTTTTTTTTTTTTTTTTTTTTTTATAAAAAAAGTAAGAGGTCTTTGGAGGCCCCGCAAGACGAGAGGCCAGGGGCGGTCCGCCCCTTCGCCCCTCCCCCCCTTAGTCCGTCACTGTCAGCCCCCCTATGAAACCTGTATGCATCCTAGGTTGTGACCGAATTTGTGTGAGCTTGATTGGCTTTTGTGTGTGTGTGTGTATGCCAGAGCCTCAGTAATCAATACAATTGATACCAGGTAAAAACGGCTCCTGCCGGAGCACAGAACAGGCGAATATGTTCTCTGACACAAAAGTGTGGTACCAGCTGCCTTAATCCTCATTCCGACTTCCTCACCAAAACTTTTGGCATGCGAACATATTCGCGCACTTTTAGCGCATAATTTTCTAAACACTTTTGCCCAGTTAAGCCATCACAGTCAGCAATACCGTCTCACTGTCAGTGTGTGTCCGTTTGTTTGCTGTCTCTTCCACTGCCGCTTTCTGTCTGTATTAAACTTTCAATGTCTTCATCTTTTTCCCTCACTATTCCTCGCCGCTGTCTGTTTCTGTCATTTTCATCGTCTCTCTACCCCACTGACGTTGTCCCATTCACTTCCTGTCACGTTGCCAGTATCCTTTCTTTCTCACTTAGAGTCAGCTTTCATTGACTTCAATCACGATTGTCTCCTTTACACATATGTCCATGGGGATGGTTTGCTTGGGGTTTGACCTGTAGAGCCGCGGTGGCGTAGCCGAGCGGTCTCAGTATCGAGCCGGCCGTGCTCGCGGTCGGACGCTTTCGCGTGCGGCTCTCGCGGCAGCTTGTGGTCTTTGCGTTCGCTTTCTTTATTGTTAGAATGGAATCGAATGTTCGTAAATTGACACTCAAGTTCACCTTTAGACACGATGTTTCGCGTTCGAAAGTGTACGATTTCGATATATGGGTTCATGATCAGTTCCGTTTACAAGATGAAGGCGTGTATGGAATGCAGTACGATTTCATCGAAAACACATTCTAAATAAAATTTGCTCGACATGAAGTGTGCGCCCGTATTATGGAAGAAACTAACGGAGAAGCTACGTACAAGGCGTTGTCGGGAGAAGTGAGTCCTGTTACTATATCATACGCTGGTTTGGGCTTACGGGCGGTTAGAGTTCACAACTTGCTGTTTGAAATAGAAAACGTATGCATACAACAGGTGCTCGCTAAGTTTGATACCGTGTACAATGTAACTAACGACCGGTGGATGAATAACAGGTACTTCAATGTATTTAACGGTGTGAGGACTGTGGGAATTGATTTAAATTCGCACATCCCGTCTTACGTTAACGTCGTGGGCTTCAAAGCGCTCGTTGTGTACGAGGGCCAGCCACGCACGTGCTCGCGCTGCAATGCTTCCGGCCACCTGCAGGCCGAGTGTCCGCGCAGGGCGCCGGCGCAGCTGCCGCGGGCCGCCCCTGTTGACAGGACTGACACTGTGCAGCCTGTGACGTATGCGGCCGTAGCCGCCGACGCGCCCGCGCAGGTGCAGGCTAGGGATGGCGGTTATTGCTGAAACAACCGGTTTTCGGTTATACCGGTTCTTTTAATCTCCGGTTTAACCGCACTGTAAATATTGCTAAAGATAACCGGTTTTTTTAAATAACCGGTTTTCGGTTTTTTATTGCTGTTATTTCCAGTAGAGTTCGACAGAAACATTTTTCGGTCGAACAGAAACCGTAATCGAATTTTCGGTTCTTCTAGTTTCGGCCGCAACCGAAACTTACGAAATTTATTTAAAATTTAGGTAAATTTACGTTATACGACAATTTCACAGGTCTTTCCATATTTTGCAAGATCCCCTTCCAATACTACGCCTTCTTGAGTGTGTGTAAGCCTAGCCAGGAGGCCGTAGAAGACGATATACGAAGCATACAGATTTACTGGCCTAGTATTGCCATCCGGCAGTTGCGAATATTGAGTCAACCACTCCGTAAGTTGGACTTGTGAACCAGCGCATACGAATATCTCGTTATATACACAATATATGTATAAGTTACAGTCAGTAAATGAACTTCAATCAGTGCTGCCGAAGTATTTCGAATAAAAGTCACAGATCCGACTAACAGTATGATTGTTGTCAGTGTAAATTTACGCAAATTGAACTAGGAAAGCTGTGTACCATTTGATCAAAGAATGTTCAAATGGGTGTGAGTTCTTATGAGTCCTAACTGATTAGGTTAATCTAACTTAACTGCTTAGGTTAATCTAACTTAACTGCTTAGGTTAATCTAACTTAAACTAACTTACGCTAAGGACAACATACACACCGGAGGAGGGAGGACTCGAACGTCTGACTGGAGCAGCCGTGCAGTCCGTAACATGGAGCCTCAGACCGCACGGCTACCTCGCGAGGCACCACATGATCAATGTTACCTAAACCCATATTGGTTATTAAAAAATCCCATCACTTTCAAGGAATCGCATTAATAAAACTTGTGAGCATAACAGTATGATAATACATTAAAAGTTATTATCCAAGATTACATAATAGGTATATGAATCGAATTGACCTCCTCTTCCAAGGAACATTTTGGATGCTTTCTCCTTAAATGACACAGCATGTTTGTAGTACCTCCACCTGTTTTCAGCTTTTTAAAGCAAATGGAACATTGTACCTCACAGTTACCGTACTTCGTGAAGTACTTCCACACTCGGGATAGTACCATTTAAAACACGACAGCAAGGAACTGCCGCATGACCAGACGGAGGCAAGTCTTGTACACTGCCGGTGCACGCGCGTCGTCTAATAGGCCACGCGACAGGGTTCAAATGTTTGTAGAGTCTATGGGACTTAACTACGGGGTCATCAGTCCCTAAACTTACAAACTACTTATGAACTACTTACAACTAAGGACGGCACAAATATCCATGCCCGAGGGGGGATTCGAAACCCCGACCGTAGTGGCCGTGCAGACCGTGACTGGAGCGCCTCAGTCTCCTCGGCCACCGCGGCCGGCACGCGACAAGGCAACAGGTGTATCGATGACTCAATAGCTGCACCAGTTCTTAAGTTCTTATGCCATGCGTTTGTTGGGCGCTTCTGACTGGCGGGATTGTTCTTAAACTATCACTGATCGCTTTTCTTAGTTACTGCAATGACCTAATATTTGACGACAGTGGAAATTTTAGGAATAGCCCTAAATATTAGGGTCTACTAGTTTTAATTTTTTCTTAATTATTTACAAAAGCACATTTTGAACCACTAATACAGTAAATAGTCATACCGGGTTTTTTTACCCGGTTCTTGGCAATAACTAAAAAAACCGGTTACAACCGACACCAAATAAATACTGAAAAAAAACCGGTCATTCAAAACTAAAATACCGGTATCGGTTTTAACCGGTCGGTTTTTCCCATCCCTAGTGCAGGCTGCGGTCGCGCCTGCTCGTGCCACTGACAACCGTCCTGACACAGAAACGACGACCGTGACCCGCCTGCCGTTGACGCTTACTACACCGAGAGCAGAGTGGCACGAGGAAGTTGAGGATGCTCCAGCTGAGGCCGCGCATCTCGAAACCGTCCTCACTGCCCCCACACAGAGCCCTGAGGCGAGTTCTTCCCAAGAACAGGCTATGGAAACTGACAGTATCAAAACGACACAGGTGCTTTTAGAAAGTACAGACACTGTTTCGCCGTGCACTGTTGCGGATGCAGTCGCAGATACCGACAAACAATCTGTGTATTTGCCAGCAGAAAACGGTAACTTGAACTGACGTGTTGAGTCCTCCCAACATTAAAAAAAAAAAAAAAAAAAAGATGTAGAATTGCCCGTGAAGGCGCCGCTGAAGCCGCCGAAAAAACTGAAACCGAAAATCGGTAAGACTTTGAGTCAGTTGAGGGAGCTTGAGGCAACGTCACGCAGTCAACGTCCGATAGTTCGCAAGAAAAAATGTGCTTAGATGACCCGCCACCGCCCGAGGCAGAAAACGAACCGCCGTGGACGAAAGGTGGTCCACGGGGACGGAAAACGTGTCCCTCTTCAGATACGGAATAGGACGTAGTTGTGCACGGGAACGTTTCGTCAGATGCAAGAATCGAACAGCGCGACGATCTTTCATGAAAACATACATCATTAATAATAATAACAACACCTGGGTATAAATGGGGTTTACTTCCCCTAGTGCAAATGCGTCTGATGCATTCCTGTTCCTAACATTCTGGGGTAGAACACAAACCACACCATCTAACTTCAGGACAGCTGATATCAATATCACCGACAGTACTACAGCAGATTATACACCACATGCAACGATGATAGACTCTAAAATTAAAAGTAATATAAATCATATGTTTAAATGCAAGCTTATAAATTAGCGACTATTAATATTAATAGAATTGACTCCGATGTGAAGATTCAGTGCCTTAAAGACTATCTATACGCGGCTGACGTTGACATTGCGCTGTTACAGGAGGTGGTAACGGAGAAAGTCAACAGGATCACCGAATACGATACAATTCTAAACATCGGTACTGAAGCTGGCACAGCGATCTTATACAAAGAGGGCATTCCATGTGTAGGTGTCAACCTTTTAGACACTGGAAGAGGAATTAGTGTCCATCTCAATGATTTATTAATTGTCAACATCTATGCACCTTCGGGGTCAATTGGGAAGCGGAGTAGAGGCATCTTTTTTAAAAGTGATATTGTGAATCTTTTATTAAATGTTCGGACAAATATCATCATAGGTGATTACAATTGTGTGTTGCGCAAAGAAGATCAGGCACCAAATTTTAATGCATGTGGCGAACTGGCAGTATTTGTTGGTGAACTCGGTCTGGAAGATACTTGGACCTATTTTCACCCGCAAGTCATCCGCTATACCTATGCTACTAGTGTTCCGGCAAGTCGTTTGGACCGCGTTTATGTCAATAGAGAATCTCTGCCAACTGTTATAGATTGTGAATACTGACCAGTGAACTTTTCGAACCATGTTGCGCCGGCCGCGGTGGCCGAGGAGACTAAGGCGCACCAGTCACGGTCTGCGCGGCCACTACGGTCGGGGGTTCGAATCCCCCCTCGGGCATGGATATTTGTGCCGTCCTATTTCGTAAGTAGTTCATAAGTAGTTTGTAAGTTTAGGGACTGATGACTCCGTAGTTAAGTCCCATAGACTATACAAACATTTGAACAACATTTGAACCATGTTGCCTATCATGTCACATGCCGGCACACACGACAACAAACATTTCGTGGGCGTGGCACCTGGCAGTTAAACACATCGTTGCTGCTGGAAGACGGACTGAAACTGGCGGTTAAAGAGACGTGGACCAAGTGTCTTCGACTGAAATCACGTTACAGGGACCGAATCACTTGGTGAGTTCAACATGCGAAGCCACAACTCAGAAAATGTGTCATCCAGTACTCAAAGGACCGATCCTATTCGAACAAGCGCACATCGGAATACTATTTCCATTGCTTACGCGACCTGTATAGTAGACCTGCTTCCATAGCTACTAATATTTTGGAAATAAAACGTATAAAGGCGAAAATAACTGACTTGGCACGGAGGTCCTTACAGGGTAGCAAGGTACGGTCAAGGACAACGGATTGCGTTCCTCATGAAGAACCTTCTTTATTTCATATTATGAGAGAAATCAGGCATGGACAATAATCAGATGTTTGATAGATGATGAAGATACGGTGTACAATGATCAACGTACCATCAAACAGCACGTGGAGGCGTACTACACCGAATTGTATAAGGAACAAAATGTCGACTTGACTGCTCGAGATGACCTACTGTCGACATTTCCCGTCACGGTGACCTTGGGAGACAATAGGGACATCTTGGACGAAATCACAAAAGAGGAAATCGAACGTACTATTAAGGCTGGCCGGCCGCGGTGGCCGAGGTGACTGAGGCGCTCCAGTCACGGTCAGCACGGCCACTACGGTCGGGGGTTGGAATCCCCCCTCGGGCATGGATATTTGTGCCGTCCTAGTTCGTAAGTAGTTCATAAGTAGTTTGTAAGTTTAGGGACTGATGACCTCGTAGTTAAGTCCCATAAGCTTAACAAACATTTGAACATTTTTTATTAAGGCTGCACCGCGTGGGAAAGCAGCCGGTTCAGACGGCCTTCCCGTCGAATTTTATGTCTGCTTGTGGGACGTTATTGGTGAGATGACGGAGGTCTACAACGAACTGTTGACGGACACACCGCTCCCGCCTGCATTCACTGAAGGGTTGGTCGTACTTATACCGAAAACGACACAACGCAAGAGATTGAAAGATTTTCGTCCTCTGATCTTACTAAATGCGGATTTTAAGATTTTTACGCGTACTTTGAATGCAAGACTGAAGCCGGTCCTGCCCAAAATAATTGGGCCATATCAATCGAGCGTACCAATAGGGAGATCTATGCTTGACGTTCTCTGCTCCTATAGAGATCTTATCAACTTAACATGGATCTGTAAGTGTAAGCTTGGTTTAGTGTTTTTAGATTTTAACAAAGCCTTTGACAGAATCAGTCATGACTTTTTATTGACTACAATGGTAAAAATGGGATTTGATGACATATTCGTACAGATCATCCGGAAATGCTTATGTGGCACCCATTCAAGGATTAAGATTAATGGACAATTAACTGGCCCAATTCCAATTAAACAATCTGTCCGTCAGGGTTGTCCTCTTTTCATGACGTTATATATAATAGCCGTGGAACCATTTCTCCGGATATTGTATGCAGATTTAACTGGAATAACATTATTTAATATAAAAACCGTGTGTCATGCCTATGCAGATGACATCAGTGTGATCGTCAACACAAATGACGACCTGAACAACTCGAGTCAGATTCTCACACTGTACAATTGCTCCTCTGGCGTACAGATTAACCTGCAAAAGTCTCATATAATGAATTTGAGTCCTAATAGTAGCAAAGTAGACACGAGATGGATTGAGGAAACCACTGGGAGATTTCAACTCGGGATGTACCTCATGCCCAACCCTCGAGAAATGATCGCGATCAAATGGTCAAAAAAACTGAACGCCATTCGTGGAATGCTCAGGGAGAACAATGTTCGGGCATTGGATCGACTTCAACGAGCACAGTTCATTAATTCGTATGTACTGAGTAAAATCCACCATATAGCGGCTGTCTTACCGATTCCGCCAGATATTGCGTACAAAATATTAGCGGTAGCGTGTTGGTACGTGTGGAAGAAAAATATCTTTAAAGTGTCCTTTAACATGGCTACATTGGCCAGGCACAGAGGAGGCCTGGGCGTCAAACACATCCAGAACTATGCCAGGCAATGTTCCTTAACAGAACCTCTAAAATCATCGAAGCAAGGGAGCCAGGGATCACTCAGTCTCTTTCACACTTTGTGGTCGGCCGATTGCACTGCAGCTTGCAATGTTGGACACATCAGTGCCGAACTTGATTACGTGCGCCAGTATTTTTTGGACATTGTGCGCCTCGGTTGCACAGTGGTAGAGTGCCAGACTACAAATCCAAAGGTCGCGGGTTCGATCCCCGCCAGGTCCTAGGATTTTTATCTCTCACTTTCCACTTCTTTCACCTCTGGTAGTATTGCTCATGTGAAAAATACCGAGTAGCACCGTGGTTCGGAACCCACGTTAAACTGTAGGTCCCCCTATAACTGGCTGGGTAAGTCAGTTCGAAGGTCGGAGGAAGGCAACGGCATACCACCTCCTATCAGGACCATGCCTAGTAAAGCACTGTGGTGTTCAAACCAATCTTCGGATTGTTGACTGCTTTACCTTTTAAGTTACATTCCCCCCGACCAGAGACCTACCACCACAAAAAAGATCTATGAACTGCTTAATGCACGACGTCCACAGAATCCTATCGAAGGAAAATATCCAAATAAACAATGGAAACACGTCTGGAACAATATTTCAAACGCCCTCCTACCTACTAGAGTGAGTGCTGCTTGGTATGATGTCAACGCAACCATCCCAACGGCGGAGATGCTTCATAAAATTAACCTCAGAGCCACCCCACTATGCGACCGTTGCCACATTGTCGGTTGCGCACTTACTTATCTGCGGGGAAAAAATAAGGATATGGAACTGGACACGAAAAAAAAAAAAAAAAACTGGCACTGATGACAAGAACAAGTCAGTCCACAATATCCGTGAATGATATACTTTTCCCCGAATGGAACCATTTTCCCGGAGCAAAACATAACAGTTATGCCTGGCTCGCCGGCCGCGGTGGCCGAGGGGACTAAGGCGCTCCAGTCACGGTCTGCACGGCCACTACGGTCGGGGGTTCGAATCCCCCCTCGTGCATGGATATTTGTGCCGTCCTAGTTCGTAAGTAGTTCATAAGTAGTTTGTAAGTTTAGGGACTGATGACCCCGTAGTTAAGTCCCATAGACTTTACAAACATTTGAACATTTTTTATGCCTGGCTCATGGGACACTTTGTGTTCTACGCAGTAAGATTCACATCACCTGCTCTTGACGACTTTTTATTCTATATACGTTGTGAACATCGAAAGATGCAGAGACATCCCATATATAAAAACCGTTTCCAGAACTTTCTACTGATTGCATTACGGTAGTAGAGCATGTTTCTATCGCATGAAAAGCATTATAGAAAAGAAACGAGATTGAGGGACTTGGAGAAGTGCTATAGTCCGATAGTATAATGAATAGTATTGTTACCAAGAATTTAGTTCATATCGATCATACGTGAAGACGTGCCATTATAGGCAATGAGAAGTCAGCTTCATTCCGACTCGCACAGAATTATTTATTTACAATCATGAACTTTATTTCCTCTGTTACTTCTGGTGCAACTTGACCAGTGTTTAGACGAAGATAGTTAACGTACTCATTAAAATTATTTATTATCTTCCCTTTTTATTTATTTATTTATATTTTGTTATAAAGTGCCCAGCAGGCACACTGAATAAGGAGAACAGACCTGGTGATATGGAGGCATTTCGGTTTATTATCGCGGGAGGCGAGTTCAGTTAGCGATGGACTCGGGACGGAGAAGGGACCAAAAGCCCTGAACAACAGATAAATTGAGCGCATTTTGGCAAGTGACGCCCGAAGTTAAAAGAAGACAAATTGACAACCAACATTATTGAATAGTGTAACTCAAGAATAAACAAAACGGAATAATTCATAAAATTCGAGAAGACGAACTTTGTGGAAGTCACTAGGCCGAAAAGGACACGCCATTCTATAATTGTTTGAAATAAAATCAATAAATATAAAAAATGATAAAATAAAAAAAGTATTAAAAATTGAAAACAACTTAATAAAAGCGGCCTAAAGTACATCGCTGCGGAGCGCGCGGTTGCTCGCCGTGGAGGTTCGAGTCCTCCCTGGGGAATGGGTGTGTGTGTTTGTCCGTAGGCTAGTTTACCTAGGTTTAAGTAGTTTGTAAGCTACGGACTGATGACCACGCCGTTTGGTCCGATAGATTTACAGACATTTGAACATTTTTTGACCTGTAGACCGGAAAACTTTACTGGGGATGGGGAAAATTGGACAAATTGTTTCGTGCTATAGTATTGGAGAGCCGCACGCTCATGCTTTATGTATGGTCTCCATTCTTCGTAGTTTCCACTGTTTTCTCTTTTGCTCCAATTGCTACTATCTTCATGTCTTAGTTTGTTGTTGCTACTGTTCCTGACTTGCGACATCTCGTTTCGCTTCCCACTGCTGTCTTCATGCATATGCCTTTCTCCTGAACTGACACTTTCTCTTCATGCAGTGAAGGCTTTCACGACCGGCTGAAATAATTGCTGTTGAATCTTCCGGGATATGTGGTCGTGGTCGAAGAAACATATCTGCTCCTGACGTTTCGTCCAGAGCTGCGCTGGATATCCTCAGAGGTTCTACTGGTAGCGGTGAGTCTTGCCGACTGGCAAGTGAACTCGGCAAGACTCACCGCTACCAGTAGAACCTCTGAGGATGTCCAGCGCAGCTCTGGACGAAACGTCAGGAGCAGATATGTTTCTTCGACCACGACCACATATCCCGGAAGATTCAACAGCAATGACACTTTCTCTGTTCCGTCATATGTGGCTCTCTCTGCCTGTTGCACTGTCTCTGTCCTACTCACATTCAGCCAAAAAAGAGCGAATATGTTCGCATGCCAAAAGTTTTGGCGAGGAAGTCGGAATGAGGATTGAGGCAGCTGGTTCCACACTTTTGTGTCAGAGAACATATTCGCCTTTTCTGTGCTCCTGCAGGAACAGTTTTCAGCTGGTTTCCATGTTTTTCCTGTTACATCAGAGTGTACTACTTATATAACATGGAATCATGGTGAGTAAAATTTGGATAGTATTTTATATACCTTGATACATTTATACAAACGTCAGACCAAATTGACTATGTAGTAGTTTACTTTCTAAAAAAGCTTCACATTCAGATGATTGCTAAACACGCTCAACTATTTCAAAGAACTTTGTTAAACAGTATCAATATCGTTCCATAACAAGCATATGTGCGGTAACTTGGAATCTACAGATCTCGGTAATGGATAGTATTATCGGAAAAACTTTCATAGCTTTCCGGAATCATAATATTAGAACGCATAGTAAAAATTTCGACGATTTTCCATGAATAGAATTGTCGATTTGCCAGTGCACGCAGTTGGATCTTTTCATCAATATACATAATATAATTTATATAAATAATATAATTGATACAAATAATTTAATTGATATGAATATAACTAATTATTTAAAGACACACTAGGTAAAATTAAATTTCCGATTCCCCCCTCACTGCCCCGCGAAAAAAAAAAAAAAAAAAAATCCCTGCGTGCGCCCCAGGGTGTAATGTATCCAAGACAACATCCGCCACCTGTATTATCGAAAGGATGCCAGAATCAGCGCCTGCATTTCCATGCGTGGAAGCTACACCACGTAGTAATATGGTGTTTAATCATGGATCGACGCCTTTGTACCTCAGTACTGCTTGAGTCATTCTTCTGTAAATCTAGTAATGAAATGTAATCCATATGCATTGTTTCAACAGTAAATCACGAGTGAATTAGTAAAGGGGTACTAATTTATATATATGGCAGACTACATGTACATGGGATACTCTGCAAATCACAAGTAGGTGCCTGGCAGAGGCGAACCACCTTTATACTATTCATCTACCATCCCACTCTCGAATAGCGCGCTCTGATATCACGTATTTTATTCTGATGGTAATTTCTACCTATGTAGGTGGGAGTCAACAATATATTTTCGCATTCGGAGGAGAATGTTGATGACGTAACGCTGCCTTCCCTGTATCGTGACAATACAAAATGAGCTGCCCTTCTTTGGACTCTTTCGATGGCTTCCGTCAAACCCACCTGATAAGGCTCCCACTCTGGACAGCAATACTCCAAAAAAGGCCGAACAAGCGTAGTGTATGCACTGTCTTTAGTAGTTCTGTTGCATCACTTAAGGGTTCTGCCAATAAAACGCAGTCTCTGCTTCGCCTTTCCTACGACATTATCTAAGTGTTCTTTCCAATTTAAATCAGAAGTAATTGTAATTCCTAGGTATTTTGTGGAGTTTACGGTCTTTACTTTTGATTATCTTATAAACATAGTTTAACGGATTTCTTTTCGTACTCATGTGGACGACTTCGCACTTCTCAATATTTAGAGTCAATTGCCAATTTTTGCACTATAGTAATATCTTATTTAGATCGTTCTGCAGTTGGTTTTGATCTTCAGAGAGCTGCTAATATTTTCTCCCTAATCGTTTATGTAGAAAAGGAAAAACAGAGGACCAATGACACTACCCTGTGGAACGCCCGATATCACTTCTGTTTTAGTTGATGCCTTACCATCGATTACTACAAACTTGTCTTCTCTGACAGCAAATCCCCTATCGAGTCACAAATCTGTGGCGATGTCCCATGACCACGCAGTTTGATTAAAAGCCGTTTCTGAGGTACGGTGTCAAAAGCCTTCTGGAAATCTAGAAATACGGAATCAGTTTGAGAACCCTTGTCGATAGAACTCATCAGTTGTGTTTCACATGAACGATATTTTTTAAATCTGTGTTGACCTTGTGTCAATACATCATTCTGTTGCAGATAATTCACAATATTTGAAAACAGGATATATGCCAAAACCCTGCTGCAAATTGACGTCAATGAAGTAGGCCTGTAGTTTAGTGGGCTAGTCCTGCTGCCTTTCTTGAATATTGGTGTGACCTGTCTTTTGGTACAGATCCTTCGTTGAGCGAGCGGTTGTTTATGGCTGATAAGTAAGGAGCTATCGCATCAGCATAGTCACATAGAAATCTAGTGGATATACAATCCGGACCAGAAGACTTATTCTTGTTACGTGATTTCAGTTGCTTCACTACTCAGATGATATCTACTTCTACGTTACTCAATCTGGCCTCTGTTTGTAATTAGAAATCTAGAATATTTGTATCGTCTTCTTTGGTGAATGAGTTTCGAAAAGCTGTGTTTAGTAACTCTGCTTTAGTAGCGCTGTCATCGGCGGCATCGCCATTTCTATCACGTAGTGAGGGTATTGTTTGTGCTTTGCCTCTAATATATTTTACATATGACCAAAATCTCATTGGATTCTCAGTCAAATTACGAAAAAGAGTTTCGTTGTGGAAAGTATTGTAAGCATCTCGCATTGAAGTCGTCGTTGAATTTCGAGCTTCTGTGTAGGATCGCCAATAAAGGGGCTTTTGTGTTCGTTTAAATTTTGCATGCATTTTTCGTTGTTTTTAAAACAGTGTCCTGACCTATTTTGTGTACCAAGGGGGATCACCACCTTCCTTCATTAATTTATTTGGTATAAAACTATCAATTGCTATCGATAATACTTGTTTTGTTTTTATTAGAAGTCCCTATGTACTCAGAGTGTCTGGACACCCTGTATGTTTTTTCTTTTTCAGTAAAAGCTCCCTGGTTTTACGAAGCTTTCCTTATCATCAGGGGCTTCTTTTATTTTTCCAGATACACTGTGCACCCCTTTGTAGAGTCCACCAAGCACTTGTACAGCATCGATGATGACTGATCTATTTTAAAAGCTAGTAACTTCTTGTCAATACTCCTCAAGTTGAATTACACACTACAACTTAACAATATAATAGAAGGTGATGACAACTACAAGTGATATTAGAGACAATGACAATGCAGGAATACAAGGGACATTACTGGACGAACCACAACGGGCATTGGCAAAGAAGAAGGGAAAAAAAGGAGATTACAGTAACACAGTACTGGAGAACAAAGACTGATGCGAATAGAGAACTAATGACAGAGACTTCGGATACACATGCAATTAAAAAATAAAACTGTTATTTGCATAAATTTCTCATGTCCATGTATTTTTCTTTTCATTGAATGTGACCTGGTATTCTATTCTTCCTCGTCACGCCACCCTATGGTGACTACATGTGTCAAGCGACTGTATCAAGCTGTACACTACCAATATTGCATTCAGTCATTATGGAATTGGTTTTCCTACTCATCTACATCACCTTCCTTTTTGTACAATTAGAGCTAGCTGCCATTTAACACACCAACTATAAATTTTGTCCATCTTGTACTAATGTCATTCAATGACACCTTCCCGTATACCGCAGCATCATCAGCAGACAGCCGCAGATTGCCACCCATTGCGTACGTTATTTCATTAATGCAGAGAGAAAATAAAAGAGCTCTGTAACACTTCGCTGGTACTATGGCGATACCCAGGTCTCTGATGAACTCTCGCCATCGAGGACGTGAGATTTATGTTTTTTACAACTCATATGTTAATGAGTTAATTAGGCAGTTGATAACGCATGTTTATTTATTTATTTTCAGTTTAAACCAATCAATGCTTATTAAAAGTGCTACTCCAGTTTCCTTCGGTTTATCGCTTTTATTGTCATTGCCAACGTTACTTTCGAACTTGCACATTGACTGGTTCTTAAGGCTTTCTTTTATAATAGTGGACACGCACCATTAATATTTCAGCAAAATGTTGCCTGCCCTGTTCTAACAAATTTGTTTTCAGTGTTTTGTCTTCACAGAATCCACCACAATGCTGTTTCCAAGTCAGAAAAGCAGTTGCTAATACAATTTATTGATTACGACAAACAAGTGTTGCTACTGGATGAAAACCATAAGAAATTAGTTTTTGTAAGTCTGAAACCGAAAGTTTCTAGAACCGTATCTTTTTCTATAGGCCATCCGGCATTTCCTTGATGAAATCAGAGAAACACTGAAGAAACTAATTCGGGCGACAATTGCGGACTTTAGTTCACTCCTGCCAAATACGAGTGCATATCTTAAGCCAGGCTCCGCTTAGATCGGTCAAATGTGTCGAGAACAAAAAATCTTCGGCAATCCAGGCGGCATTTGATTTAATTACTAGTACAGATATTTTTTCTCTAGAAGTTAAAACCTCTGGTGTTTCTAACTATGAAGTCTATCCAGTATTCATACCCATTAAGGTATTTTGTGCTTTGACGCTAGTTACTGCCTGCTTTCAAAGTGTAGTTGCTGTGTACATTTCGTAGGACAATTGTTCTCATCAGAGCAAATTCGGAATAACTGATAACATTAAATAAAGAATCGGTAGATTTTTTAAGTGAACCTGCTGAAGACTAATGATTAACATCAGTCTATGGACTGATGACCACAGTAGTTCGGTCCCATAGATTTACAAACGTTTGAACATTGTGATTTTTGAACAGTTACAAAGTCTAACGCCAAGGTACACTGCGTAGATGCAATTCTGGGATCTTCAGTTTGGGCTGGTTACGTGGAGCGGCATTTTGTTCTTGTCGCTCCACTCCAAGTGCTGGGCTGGGATGTAAGGGTCCCTTGAAACACACAACTCCATTCTACGCTGCTTAGGATAACTCACTTCATCTTACTTCATTATATCGCCAACGGGTGTCTCCAGCACAGATTTATGAGAAAAGGTAAATAAGGACAATTTCTGTGAGCAGCACGTTCAGTTGATGCCCAAACTACATAAAACCCGCGATCCCTGGCAGCCATCATGTAGATAATAAAAGCAGACGTTATTGCGAAGATATTTATATCGTTTGCGTCTGCCCAGAAGACGAAACTAAATGACAAAGAAGCTAAGGTGATATAGCCAGGAGTAGCTTGGATGAAGAGGCAAAACAAGAAATTATATAAGAAAACAGGTGTCGGATGGATTGCGGATCTGTCCGATGTTGTTTACGAAAGTACTGCTGAAACCAAATTATAGAATTACACTGTCAATTCTAAGATGGGTAATGATGTAACGTGTTACCAACTACAACTTTACAGACCATCATAGTAAATAGATCACATTGCTGGACATATAGGAGGGGAATGGGACGTAATAAGTAATGCTTCAGTAATGCTACAACTTGTAAGCAGTTCGTTCAGACTCGAATCTTAGCGCCTGTGCTGTTGATAAGGATGCGGTGTCGCCGTTGCATCGAACAGCAGTGGGCGTCGTCACGTGCTGACATATCAGCCAGCCTGTTGCCGTTTGCTGCGCAGTCGGGCATCTGGTTTCGCTCTGTCTATTCCCTTGCTGCGAGGGAATCCCCGCACGCGGTCTGTCGATATTTCGTTTCCCGAGGTCAACGTCTTATTCACTATAAATGAATGTAAACGTTAAATTGAGTTCAAAAAGAGTCTCAGGCCCGCTTCCAGAATTTGTACACTTAAAAAATTTCTTCTGATTGCATTCTGCTACTCTGTCCATATGTATAAGACCCGATATAAGAGAGAAGTACTGTAATAATATACAATCAGTTAAACAAATAAAGAATGTCGAGAATGATGGCCGGCCGCGGTGGCCGAGCGATCTGCGCCGGGCCAGTCACAGTTTGCACGGCCGCTTCGGTCGGGGGTTCGAATCCCCCCTCGGGCATGTATGTTTGTGCAGTCTTTAGTATAAGCTAGTTCATAAGTAGTTTGTAAGTTTAGGGACTGATAATCCCGTAGTTAAGTCCCATAAGCTCTACAGACATTTGAACAAATTTGAGAATGATGTTTCACCCTCCTAAGAAGTGTGTGCTGATATGAAACTTCTTGGCAGATTATAATTAAATGCCGAACCGATGCACGAACCTTGCCGACTACTCTACCCTTGCACGACACACGATCCTTTATCACGAGAAAGACGAAGGTCACGAGTTCGACTCTTGGGCCAGAACACACTTTTCATCTACCAAGAAGTTTCAAACTAAACAAAAACTATAACCGTCTCCTGAACGTACTATTCAAAAATGGTTTGAAAGAGGAATATGACACTGTCGTTTCTATAAATCTTCGTACGATGGACAAAATTATAGACATGAAAATATGTGGTCAAGGGATAGAAAAGCAAGTGATATAGCTCAACAAAGGAAAAGTTACTTGACATGGCGGGAGAGCACTTTGATTCTACTCAGAGTATGGAAAGGAGTTTTGTCCCCCTCTCTCCAGTTCTAGCGGCAGTGTATCGCAGCTGTAGAGGAACGAAGAGTTCCTAACGATCGAAAGGAAAACGTATCTTATTTCAAGAAGGGTCGTAGAACTGATGCGCAAATCTATGGTCCTACACCTCTGATGTCAGTCAGTTGTAGAATTTTGGAACATGTTTTATGCTCGTGTATTATGATCTTCACGGAGACTAAAAATCTTCTCTGTAGATGTCAGCACGGGTTTCGAAAGCAACAGTCATGTGAAATCTAGCTCGCTGTTTTCGTGCACGGCATCCAGAAAGCGGTAGATACAGGTTCCCAGGAAGATGCCGTGTTTCTTGACTTTCGAAAGGATCCTAATGAACAAAAGAAGAGCACACGGAATACCAGTCCACTATATGATTGGACTGAAGGTTTAGTACCAAACAGAATACAGCGTGTCATTCTCAACGAAGTCATCAGACATAAAAGTAGGTGTGGGCCAAAGGAATGTTATAGAATCATTAACTTTCATACCGAATACAAATAACGTAGTAGATAACATCGGATGTTCCATGAGTTTTTCGCGAATGATGCTTAGAATATAGAGAAGTCGCGACGATATAAAAATCATGAAGAACTGCAGCGCGCCGCCGCGGCGTGGCCGAGCGCGTTGAGGCATTAAGCCCCGATGCGCGAGGCCGTTCCCCGTCTGGAGTTCGAATCCATCCTCGAGCATAGAGCATGTGCTGTCTTTAGTATTTTAAGTAGTTCATAAGTAGTTTGTAAGTTTAGGATTTGATGACCCCGTAGTTAAGTCCCATAAGCTTAACAAACATTTGAAACATTTGAACTGCAGCGTATAGACTTTCGTCCAAGGACAGGCAACTAACTATTGAGAACACGGACAAAGATAAGCCATTTACTATACGTGAATCACCTTCTTCCGCCTTTGGCCATCTTCCACCCTACTAAGTACCCATTCACCTTTATCTCTAGCGAATTTCGGCACCTCAACCCTTTAGTTTCTGACATAAGAAAAAAATTACTTTTTTATATTTTCTTCGTAGAATTTATGCTGTCGTGGCCTCAAACGGCACTATGACTTTTGCAAAATTTTATTATTTTCAACTTTTTTCACTGTCCGGTACCCAGAGGTACCGTCAGGCTCCATGGACAGAATCACAAGCACAGAAAAATGTTTCAATTTGTAAAACTTGTACGTTATTCCACATAAAAATTAAACAAATTTACATTAGATAATGAATTAACAGAAAATATGATATTTATGTTTTATCTGTAAATTTGACATTAAATACTGCTTGTAGAGCAATTTTTTTTACAATATGTGATTTTCACATATATATCACATATTTAGAGGTATCTCATGAAATGTTTAGAAACAGTTCCTTTTGTCATTGCAACAGAAATACACTTTACATGCGTTACACTGTGAATGTGATCTCGACCGAATTTTATTTTTTGTACACATTACACATCTTCCTCTTTTACGACTGAACACTACAAAATGATTTCCTTGGTTGCCGAGACGTATTTATTTAGGAACAGAAAAATTATATTTCCTTCTCTTTGGGGGAGTTATTTCACTTTTATTAGAGTTTCTCTTTTTGAGATTTGGCACTTGCTGCTCATTCTTAGCCCTAGTGCCACAGCACGCCTGAATTCCAGCATTGACAGTGCCCCATGTAAATCATTGAAAATGGCATAAGCATTGACAAAAGCAATTTTAATTGCCCCCCAGAAGACATGGTGCCACTATTTCTTTGATCGCGTGTCAAGCCCCTAAGTTCATCAAAAACTGTCTGAATGATACGCCCCACTATGTTTTTATTGTAATCACATAAGATAACTGGACATGGTATAGTTATACTAGTCCCATCTTTCTGCTTTCTAGAACCTCCACTCTGTTCAATGGCATGGAAGTTTGAGGTAAAAGGCACTACTTTAATGTCCCTCCCTGTCCACATCTTCCGAAATATCAGTGGGAATGTACTCATACAAAATTTCTTCAATCTCTTCATCAGTCAGATGTCGAAAATAGCAACACGTTTTCCGAATTTCGTCCAACTGTGTGATAAAAAGTAGACAGTACAAATAGAGAGATGTAACGCATTGTAACTACAATAATGTGTTCTCACAACCTGACGGTACTAATAAGTCCACTTTATAATTTCCACTTTATCTCACTTGCTTGTGATGTAATGCTTCTAAGTATTATCAAAAAACAAAGAGGGTATGTGCTAATATTGAAACACCTAATGTAAGTTTCAATAAATAGCGCACAATGCCAGGCAGCTGCGTAGAAAACACACACAGTCAGCTATTTCCACAGCACCGCGCGACAATTACGGATCTGGCTGCCAGAGAGGTCTATGTATCGCAGAATAACATCTCTGAAACCGTAGAGCAGAAGTACTGCTATGTCCCGACAGGGTCTCAGATCACGAAACTGAACCATAAACAATAATGAGACACAAACCTTACTGGTACTTTTAAGTATCGTTAGGCAACAAAGGGTTAAATCTTACGACGTCATATCTCTTCAACTATGGTTCTTAACTACACAGCTACTTTCGGCTGACGGTAAGGAAAGTAAGCGCTAAATTTAATTGAAGCCAGTCCAGTAGTTTAGGAAGAGGTGTGGAGCATACAAACACAGATATCCATTTTTGTAGTATTTTTGTAACGTGGAAGTAGATAGTAAAGTGCGCTCCCTGCAAATGCAGCGGACGTTGCACTGTAATTTGGTGGATTATTCTGTTCTGTCCTTTTAGTGTTCGTAAGGAAAGCATTATACATTACTTAATATGAGGGGTTTAATTTGTTGCCTGCAATATGTATAAACTAATAGAAGTTCGATAAGGGTTATACACATCACTTGTGTTGAAACACGTCCACTGAATGTGTGGTCGTGTTCCATTTTTGAGTTATTCATTAACCTAAAGTGTTTCTGCGTCATTAATACTGTCTATTAGTATGTTAATTATTTTTATTCTGTTTATTAATGATGAATGCCCCATGTTTATATATGTTTCCACCCGTGTGATTGAACTTGTTTGGTCATGTGAATGTGGAAGGTTGTTTTTAATATTGACATACTGCCGCACAATGGCTTACAGTCGCCGCCTATCGCTTTAGGCTTCGTTTTGCTGTAGTTACGAACGCATGGTTCGTTTGTTGTCTGCACTGGTGTCTGCTGGGTGACCAGAGACAAGCTTACTTGGCAAGATGGCGAGATGGCCGTGTTATTAGTGTGGTGCCAAAGTAATCTTGGACGAAAGAGGGGAGCCGTTGAAGAGGGTACTATCTTCCTCAGGTAGAGAGGGTTGGTAGACACTACACTCTAAACGCGCTCTGTATGGATTTTTAGTGTGCTCTACATCCGGTATGTGGTGGGGAAGGTTTTGGCGTGGCCTTAGGGCTTCACTCTTGCTGCGACCATGGAAGTAAGTACTTCGTCGAATCATGCTAAGGGGAAGGCATGCTGTTAGAACTTTGCTTTCTTTGTGATCAGGCAGTCTGGGATTATCAGTGATAGTTTTCTTGAGTAATTCTTTCGCTATGCGAGGCAAAGTGCTTCTTAATTTACAGAACTCGAGTAATTCGGTGTAAATTTAGTATTTTCATTTTCATTCTGGCGATGATTTTGTGACCGGTTTTCCTCAAGTTAGAATACTTGTGTGTGGCCTTCATCCTTCGTGTAAACGTAGTATGTTTAAATTTTCTTGTTGTTTTTTAACTAACATTTTCGCGTCATGTCTGTATGCGCGAGTATGCTAAATAATTCTCAGATTTTCTAGTTTGATTCCATCTTTCCTGTGTTGTATGACCGATTGCACCACATGCTTTCCTAACGGTCATTACTTCGGCTTCAGCCATGCTTTTATTAATACTAGCTTCCTTCTATATGAATTCTCGCTTATTCTAAATTAATTTCTTTTGAAAATTCTATGTAATTCCTCCTGGTCGCACACCATGTGGTACTTAATAGGTTCGTTCCAGCAGCTGCCGGACGGCTACTTTCAAGCGCTAACAAACAAGTGTCACTACGCATGTGCAGCTACTATGACGTAAAAACCCATGTTTGATACTAGCACTGCTGGAACGCTTTTTGCACTGTTTATGGCTGCAGGCGAAGGTGAGTTTAAACGAATAATTAAAATACTTCCCTTCCTAATAATGAAGAAGTGTAAACGAGAAATATTTAACGTGTGGTTGCAGTGACTTCGAAATAATCGAAACACCCGCTACAAACACACAAGTATCACGTGTTGGCTACCCCCCACTCTAACACAGACCTTTCTGCGCATGCGCAAATTGGCAGCTTGACCGCGCCAGAAATATTTTTCCGGGTAGCGTCTGGCTGCTTGCGGCAACTGCTGGAACACCAAACAGCCACACTTCAAGTAGCCAGAAGCAGGAGAAGGCGCTGCTGGAACACAATTTCAGCGTTGCGCATGCGCGTCAAGCAGTCAGGCAGCTGCTGGAACGAACCTAAGAATAGAATGCCGCTGCCTCCCCGAACGTGAATTGTTTTAGTGCATAGTGATTTTTAATTTGTGCTTAAAGACACCCACCATCTCGTGAAAACGCCGCCGACGCTTCGTTTGTCGCTGCTATCAAGTGATCCCGTATGAGTAAAGTGTCACAAGCATTACGTGTGTATCTGTGAATGAATGAGTGTGCTTTCCTCTTCCCGTTGTGTATTTGCAATTTTCCTCCCATGTTACCTCCATATTTATAAAGGGCAGAAACAATTTTATTACGGGCAGTAACTTTATGATTTAATTCACTATTGTACAAGGTCTTAATTTGGTCTCCCCACATTTATTTGCTTGTTCATTTTATTGAATAGATGATGATTTAAAGTATCAAAGCTCTGCTTTATAATTTCATGCTCCCCGTGCCACGTTTAATTATCTATTAATTTATCCTAAACATTAATTTTGTGTTTGTGAAAACGTTGGCTGCTTCCTTAAGAGAGAGCAGTTAGACAAATTTCCGTTGCGCAAGTACTGTGGCCACTCGTAAAGTAATTTAGAGCATCAGCGAGCGTTTTAACTTGCATTTGCAGATCTCAACTGCCCGAGATCTTGCTTAAAATAATTTAACAGGCCACTTTCAACGTGCTCCCTTCTAATTAGGCAAGGAGGTTAGAATTCTAACCTCCTTGTAATTAGGACTATTGAGTTGAGATAATATTTTTATTTTTGAGTATATCTGGATGTGTGATTGACTCAAACGCGCTGAGAGATTAAAAACTATTCTGTTTGATATTACACATAGATATTAAAGTCTGAATCACGAAGTCGCCCAAGCATCGTATTGTCGAATAAACAGTAAAAGCATTTTCACGTTTATGGTCGAGTTAGTTAAGTCAAGAGCATATAGATTTTCTAAGAGTACTTTTAATGTTCCATATTCCGTGGGTATTTGATCCGCGACTAAAATTCCTTACTAATAGCACGAGAAGGCCAAGGACTATTTATGACCCCAGCTAGGAGTGGGTGGCAGTGTGTATGGTTATGAGAAAACGTCTGTCGCTTCACACACATACAATCCTTTGTATATGGATATACAATATACAACTGCATAACTATCACTGGAAGCAATTATGTCTATAAAATATCAGGGAGTATGCATAACAGCGCTATGTAGTGAGATTTCTGCGATCAGAAAATGGCGTAACCCCTCTTCCTCTCATACCCGGAATTCTTACCACCCCAGCAAAATTAATCACCCTCTGCTCAGTTTGAGCGTCTAAACTTCGCGCCGAAGTTTGTACATAAGGAAGTGCGTTTTGATTTCATGTAACAGAAATTTAGTAAATTTGAGGCGTCTGCGCTTTTTCAAAGTAACCTTCTCATTTAATATGCTTTGTTTACGGTTCTCAATTTCAGATCTGTCAGCTGTATATCTAGTTCTTATTATACCGCGATTTAAAAGCTTTGATCAGTTCAACATATTGATCCAATGCATATGGACTTAACTTGGATATGGGAACATAATGCCATTAAATTAATTTCTGGTAGGCTTTTTGTTATTATTATTCCTCGGAAATATGATTGAATTTTATTCAAGAGCAAGAACAATCGGCGTAAGATATATTTTTCATTGTTCTGTGCCCATGCGATCTTTATATATAGAGTGTTCTTGTGTTTGTATTGCATACAAAATCTATAGTTTTGTTCCAATGAGATGCGCGAAAAACTGCTGCAACGCACGACAATGCTACATACCTTCTCCTAAACCACTGTACAGATTTAAACCAAATTTGGGTACATATTCCTTACCGTGAAATAATAATTGCCACTGGGTAAGAACCACCTACGACACATGGTTCAGGAGATATGACGTCATAAATAATGAGAGGCATGATAAACCTGCCACTATCGCAGAAGGTTCTTATTTGCAACTTCTTCTCTGTTAATTCTATTCGCAAAAAAAAAAAAAAAAAAAAAAAAAAAAAAAAAAAAAAAAAAAAAAATAAATAAATAAATAAAAAAAATAAAAAATCACTTGCAGTTTCCTAAGATTCCACTCTTCGCCTGAGGCAAATTATATTATGTGTCTCATTGTTCAGGAGAAATGACATCATAAGGTTTGAACTACGTGAATACGAAACGTAAGAAGGAGACGAACTGACATAAAGAATAGAATAAATATATATCCGGACAACGCCGTGTTCTCAGTTAATACTTTATATATTCAAGAATTTCCCTGAGAATTTTTGGCAGTAGACCTCTTAATGAGATAGCAAATCATGCTCATTGTTCCTTGTCTAGTGTTTACATACTAACCAACTCATGTTCTTCAGGATTACAGCCTAGTGGCAGCTAATATATACAATTTCCGTTGTAAGTGACTGATATTCAGCATTTATGCGAAGAATCAATTACATAAAGATCTCGAAATTGTTCTTAACCGAAATCAAGGTCTACTTTCTGGTGCAAAATAGAGTGAAAACAAAGATGTACATGTGATGGATGTAGAATGAGTACAGGTATGTATTATAAAGGGGATAGGATCAGGATGACAAAGACAGACAACCTAAGATACCTATTACGATTAAGCCAATTCAAATGAAAGTACTTTTGAATTCGAAAAGTGAAGTTTGTATGTTTTCAAGGGTATTTCATAAGGTATGTGAACGAATCAAGATACATGAAACTTGTGTTTCAGATATCAACTTGACTCACTATACCATATATTATTTACGCTGCCACAGTTCAAGTGAAGAAAGGCACTTGCCTAGTTGCCTTCTCATTTGCAATGAGACGACTAATGTACTAAGTAGAAAAATTTTGTGTGAAGTAGAGACGGTTATGATACAGTGGTAGCAGATGTGTGGACTAAGTTACTGAGCCTCTGTCTCTGATATCTTCCGTTCCACTGTACATGAGTGCAAAATAATTATCAATTAAGAACCAACTTCAAATCGCCTTTCCAAACTGCTCGTATCAGCAAACCTGTTACAGTTATTGGCAAATTCAGAACAACACCTATTTCAGTTTCTCTAGACAACTTTTTAAGTAGCCTGTATAAAGTATTTCTAAATTTACTGTATTAGCTTCAGGTGTCACGTGATTATTCAGATAATGCGGACCACGTCTGGTACGATTGCACAAGAGTCAGTTCACTGTCTGAAATCTTCCTGTTCACCTTAACGATCAGATAATGATATAAGGATTTTCTCTTGACACAATGCGTTACAGTTGCCCCTTGTGCCTAAAAGAATTAATGCTATCTGACATTAAATAGCATATTAGTTAGAAAAAGACTTACATCACTTAATATACTTTAGGATGAGACTATCATTTCGCTACACAGGCGTAAACGACTAGGAAATCATTGGTACTTTATAAATTACATAAATGTAACTTTGATTCACTTTCATGTGATACATGTAAAGATAAAATTTCAAGTGTAGTACACTACTGCTTTAGCCAACTAGTAATAGAAATTCGAAAAATTCGGGAGTGGGAAACAAACAAGCATTGTATAAGAGGATGTTAAGTTCCACGCTGCTTCGATTGATGTTGGTTCTCGATTATTGGCTTCTTTTGGTTGTTATGGCAATGGTATGGTATCAGATTATTGATCTTCATACCAATTTTGAGTAACATTACTTCCAACGGACACATATTATGGTTACGAAGTTCCTAATCAATGTACTTTAGTGGCAGGTACCCTATCAAACGCCAACCTTCATAACTCCACACAACTAAGACAGTAACACATAATAATAAAAATCAATAATAAAGTTTTCATCGCGGCGGAGTGGCCAAGCGCATTGAGGCGCTAAGTTCGGATGCGCGAGGCCGTTCTCCGTCGGCGGTTCGAATCCCCCCTCGGGCATGGATATTTGTGTCGCCTTTAGTATAAGCTAGTTCATAAGTAGTTTGTAAGATTAGGGACTGACGACCCCGCAGTTAATCCCCTTTAAGCTTTAAGCTTGAAATCGAAACAAAATGTGTGTCGCTTGTAAACGTAGCGAGAGAAGGATGAAATTCGATATGTAGCAACTGTATCGGATCTTCAAATTAAGATTTTTGACGACTACTAAATGGATGTAGGCCCTATTACTTTTCTCGAGTTGTATAAACTGCAGGTCTAACATTTAATAAGCCAAGATCAGATATATTAATGAAACTTTAGGAAGCAAGAGAGGATTGCCAAAAATGTTCAAATGTTTGTAGCCGCGGTGGAGTAGCCGAGCGGTCTAAAGCGTCTTGCTGCGGTGCGTGCGGTTGCTCGCCGTGGAGGTTCGACTCCTCCCTGGGGCATGGGTGTGTGTGTTGTCCTTAGGTTAGTTTACCTAGGTTTAAGTAGTTTGTAAGCTACGGACTGATGACCACGCAGTTTGGTCCGATAGATTTACAAACATTTGAACATTTCAAATGTTTGTAGAGCTTATGGGACTTAACCACTGGGTCATCAGTCCCTAAACTTACAAACTACTTATAAACTAGCTTATAGTAAAGACGGCACAATCATCTATGCCCGGCGGAGGATTCGAACCCCCGACCGCAGCGGCCGTGCAGACCGTGACTGGCACGTCGCAGACCGCTCGGCCACCGCGACCTGCAGAGGATTGCCGTTTTAGGTTTATTATATCATTGACAGGATCGGATCTTTAAGGATAAATACTGATGTTCATATAAAAGAAAAGCCTTGAAAATGGTAGCAACAGAATACGAAAAATTACTGCTTTTATCTTTACCATGGTCTTGCATCACCACGAATGTGTAATTCTGTTTGTGGAAAGTGCTTTTATAAGCAAAGAATTTTTCACATGAATACACAAGAAAAAGCTGGTATTTTGACAAAAGAATTACGATGGTAATAGCGAGAAACTGACTTTAAATGTGTTACACTACTATTTCTGTTAAGAAGGCTTTGGAGTTCTAAGGCACTAACAATTAGCATCTGATGGGAACTTCAGGTTTCTTGACTTCGTCATCAGAGTTCACAGGAATTCACTGCTAACAAATAATTTTCATATCGTTTTCCCTTCTGAAAATGGATGAGGAAAAGGTCTGACGTTTCCACTTAAAAAAAAAAAAAAAAAAAAAAAAAAAAAAAAAAAAAAAAAAAAAAAATCCAAACTAAACTCGGAATAGTGGAAAGTGTAGAAAACACGCAGTACTGTGTGCTTTCACAAGTGGGCTCACTTGTGATATTTTAAGTACTAACAGACAAGAAACTTTATTTCAGAGGTGATTATTGCAAGAATGAATTCTCTCTAGAACAAAACTAGAGTTTTGTCTTTGCTTTGATATACTAGTAAGATCTTAGAAGAAAAATGTGAGGTGCTAGAATGGGAACTGTTGGTTCTTCACCGTTTCTTGGCGTTGCGCCACGACATGTAACTTGGCTGCAAAACCTCTGCTAGCAACCGTCCAAATACTGCGGTGAACTGTTCCCAGGCAATTCCAAGAAGAAGCGCTAAGGACTTCCTGGTCACGGCTGGCGCGTCACGTACTTTTATTTACTGCCGTGACACCATCCTGAAGCAAAGTCTAGACCTCTCTTGTCAAGAACGCCAAGCATACAAAATTCACAATGGTTCAACACTGTTGTAGCGGCAGTGTCATAATCTACGCGTCATCCGTCACTCATCATTCGTCTTTCTACATCTACATATAGATAAATACTCTGCAAGTCACATTGAAGTGCATGGCAGAGGGTTCTCTACAGTTCCATTCTCTAACAACTCGCGGAAAAAAGGAACAGCTAAATCTTCCTCCGTAAATGGGTGCTAACAAAATCGAATTTGAAAGAGAAAGTTGGTGGAAGAAATTTCGCAAATAGATCTCGTCGCAACGAATAACGCCTTTCTTTTAATGATTTCCACCCCAACTCGCGCAGCATTTACGTGACACTCTCTCCACCTATATCGCGATAATACAAAACGAGCTACCCTTCTCTGTACTTTCTCTAAATCGTCTTTTTGGTGGGGATCCCACAGTGCGCACAAGTGTAGTGCAGGCAGTTTGTTTAGAAGAACTGTTGCATCTTCTAAGTGTTCTGAGGACGAAACGTAGTCTTTAGTTCGCTTTCCCGACAATATTTTCTATGTGTTCTTTCCAATTTGTTTGTAATTGTTACTCCTAAGGTATTTAGTTGAAAAAAAAGTTTAAATGTTTGTTAAGCTTAAGGGACTTAACTACGGGGTCATCAGTCCCTAAACTTACAAACTACTTATAAACTACCTACAACTAAGGACGGCACAAATATCCATGCCCGAGGGGGGATTCGAACCCCCGACCGTAGTGGCCGTGCAGACCGTGACTGAAGCGCCTCAGTCCCCTCGGCCACCGCGGCCGGCGTATTTAGTTGAATTTATGGCGTGTAGGTTTGACTGATTTATCGTCTAAATGAAGTTTAAAAGGGTTTATTTGAGTGTTCATATGGGTGACTTCACACTTCTCATTATTAAGGATCATTTGCATTTTTTTTTTTTTTTGCAACATGCAGATATCTTATCTAAATCATTTTGTAGTTGCTTTTGATTTTCTGGTGACTTCAGCAACCGATAAGCTACAGCATCATTGGCGAACAGTCTAAGGGAACTACTCAGATTGTCTCCAAATAATTCATAAAAATAAGGAACAGTAGGGGCCCTATAAAACTTCCCTGGGGAACGCCAGGTATCACTTCTGTTCTACTCAATGACTATCCGTCAATTACAACGTCCTTTGTCCTTTCTGACAGGAAATCACGAATTCAATAGCACAATTATGGCGATTTTCCGTAATTACGTAGTTTGATTAGAAGACACTTGTGAGGTACAGCGTCGAAAGCCTTTCGGAAATCTAGAAATACGGAATGTTTGACATCCCTTCTCGAAAGCACTCATCACACAATGTGCGTAAAGAGCTAGCTGTGTTTCACAAGAATGATACTTTTTGAATCCGTGTTGACTATGGGTCAATAGGTCGTTCTCTTCGAGGTAGTTCATAAAGAAAGTATATGATCTAAAATCCTGCTGCAAACCGACAGAATGATATAGGCCTGTAATTTTACAGGTCACTCCTATTGCTTTTTATAAATATCGGTTAGTTTGATGAAAATACCTTTCGTACGTGTCACCATTCATTCTTATCGTCTACTTCAGATAACAATCTTGATAGTATTCATTCTTTTTTTTCTATATAAAAAAATGAAAAGAAAAGAAAAGAAAAAAAAAGAGAGGAAAAAAAAAAAAAAAAAAAGAAAACAGAATACCTTCAAAGACTAAAGGTAAGGACTTCATAGTCACAGACAAGTTCATTAGTATGTTGTGAGAAAATGATTACGCTTCAGTCACCTCAGTTCAGAATGTGTCCTGTTACCTAGAAAGCTTAGGGTCCGTCGTGGTCCCTGTGACTTGTTCCATACGTGATTGCACCGATGCGTATAATGCGCGAATGGGACTGTGTTATATCCATCCACGCTTATTTCACCCGGTTCCAAAGTTCACCTGTGGTGTTTGCACTGTGTCTCAGTACAGCACCGTCGTTTCACCATATCCCACAAGTCTGTGACACCAAGAAGTGTTCGCGCAGCAACATGTGGTTCTGCATTTTCTTCCTGAAAATGGCGTCTGAGGTGTCAAGCACAAGGCTTACGGCTACAGGTTGCAGGATGTCATTCTTGTAGGTCACAGTTTCAGGGGACACGCACCAACTCTGATTTCTGGTTGTTCCCAATAGCACCTTCCTCCATCAGGCCTCGATTTGGCGCCGTATTTCTTTTGCGACTGCCTTTAGTCTGATGCCGCTTCTCCTGTCTGCAGTGAACCACTATGAAGCGATCATTTTCAGACAACCTGGATTCGTCCTAAAACACTATCAATGACATTCCTGTCCGTAGTGAATTAGTTGTGTACACCGCTGCCGAGAAGTGGATAACGTGCACTTAACCCATGCCATAATAAACGGCGGCGAACTGTCATCCCTGATAGTGGACAGTGAGTTCCACTGTTGCACCAGGGTGAAGGACGACGCAGATCTATCCTGCTAAGCCGTTTGGTTGAGATCTTCTCACGGATAGTCTGGATGATGCGACCGCCTTTTCTTGTTCCACAGCCTCTTGTGAACCATTCAGCTCTCCAGTTGCACTGCCGGAACACTTCGTAATACCGAGCATCAATTTCCAATACGGATGCACTATATTCCCTCATTTACTAATGTGCCCTCTTTGAAACTCACTGATTTAACGATACAGTTCGCACATACGTCTGCGAGGCATCCTGCAACTCTGCTCAAGTCACAGTGCTTCATTTCTTTTGGTTTATTACGACAACGAGATTCTCAAACACATATTACTGGTAGATGTTCCGATGCAATATCGATGTTCACCTTGAACCACACACCACCCAGTTCACACATATCTACTGTACCGGCGCCATCAAACTTGACAGGATTCATGTCACCAAATCCCTCACCGGGCAGTTAATCAGTGTTCAGCCCCACCATATCGCATTCAGCGACCATGTCGCCTTTGCCTGTGCTTTATATCTGGACAGACCGCATGAGCCGGTCCCTCCACGTTCTTGGAAGATTAGTACCATCCGAGGCGAAAGGTCTCCGCCTCCAAGTGCTCGATACTTGGCGTTACTGTCTTGACTAAGCGCACAACTTTCCCTAGAGTGGTGGACTTTGTTTGCAAAACCTCAGCTCAGCATTGCTGTCCAACGCTTCTATCGCAAGGTGCAGTACTAGCTGAGAAGGACACTAGACGTCTACCAGTAGTGCCGCTGTGGCAACGGCCCGATTGAAACCTCCACCTCTGTCTTAAGACCTCTGTCATAAAGACCACGATACTAACGCTGCATCTTCTAGAGAGTCAAGGGCGTTGTCGTGCGCAGTCGCCTGGAGTGCCCACTGGCTGAGGAGAAAGTTTTTGACAATGTTGACTGGAATACTCTTTCAAATTCTAATGTTCAAATGTTCAAATGTTTGTTAATCTTAAGGGACTTCACTGCTGGCTTATCAGTCCTAAACTTAAAAACTACCTTACACTAAAGACGACACAAACATCCATGCCCGAGGGGGGATTCGAACCCCCGACAGTAGCGGCAGTGCAGACTGTGAATGGTGGGCCGCAGACCGCTCGTCCACTGCGGCCGGTAAATTATGAAGGTAGCAGGGGTAAAATATAGGGAGCTAAGAGTTATATTCAACTTTTACATAAACCAACAGCAATTATTAGAGTCGAAAGACATGAAAAGATCGCAGTAGCTGGGAAGGGAGTTAGAGTTGTAGCCTTTCCCCATTGTTGTTGAATCTGTACGTTGAGCAGGCTGTGAAGGAATACAAGGAGAAGTTTGGAAACGGTTCAAATGTTTGTAATTCTGTAGGACTCATCTGCTTGGTTATTAGTCCCTAGCTTATAAACAAACTAAGTTAAACTAACCTAAGGACAATACACACATTTATGCCCGAGGGAGACTTCGAACCCCCGACACGGGAGGCCGCGCGATCCGTAACGTGGCGCTCCAGACCGCTCAGACACTCCCGCGCGGCCTTGGAGAGGGAATTAAAGTCCAGAGAAAGGGAATAAAAACCTTGCGGTTTGCTGTGACATAGTAATTTGTCAGAGACAGCAAAGGACGTCTAAGAACAATTAAATGGAATGGACACAGTCTTGAATGGAAGATATAAGATGAACATTAACAAGAGTCAGACGAGGGTAATTGAATGTAGTGTCAGATAATCAGGCGATGCTGAAGGAATTAGATTAGGCAATGAGACGACAAAAGTAGTAGATGAGGTGTGTTATTTCGGTAGCAAGATAACTTACGATGGCTGAAATAAAGATGATTTAAAATGCAGAATGGTTATGGGAGAAAAAACGCGTCTCTGAATAAGCGAAATTTATTAGTTTACATATTAGGAAGTCCTTTCTGAAAGCATTGTCTAAAGTGTAGCGTTGTATGGGAGTGATGTGGACGATAAGGAGTTCAGACAAAAAGATAACAGAAGCTTTTGAAATGAGGTACTATAGACGAATGATGAAGATCAGATAGGTAGATCACGTAACTAACGAGGAGGTGCCCACCAGATTAGGGGGGATAAGGAGTTTATGAGATATCATAACTAAGAGATGGGATAGGTTCGAGGGACACATTCTGAGGCATTAAAGAATAGTCAACTTAGCATTAAAAGGAAGCGTGTGGCGTAAAAATCGTAGAGGGAGACCGAGGGACGAATATAGTAAGCAGATTCAAAAGGATGTAGGTTCCGTTCATATTCTCAGACAAAGAGGCTTGCACAGAACAGGGTAGCGTGGAGAGCTGCATCAAACCAGTCTGCGGACGGAAGACCACAACAACAACAACAACAACGACAACAACAACAGTTGAGATATCTAGGTTCTGATGTTCTGGTACGGTAGAATAATCTGACATGGTTCGACGTCTTTCTGCCGTTTCTACAGAGTGGTGGAGACAATAGCATTACGGTAACCGAGAAATTGATAATAACAGAACATTACTGCAGTGGGGTTCGGTATTGATTTGTGTTTACCCAACGAATTACACAAGCGATTGGGTTCAGATAGTGAAGTGAACAGGTAGTGTAATGCAACAACAACGTGACTTACACGAAGCTATGGTATGGAAAGCCATAGAAAGGTTGGAAGCGGGACAGACACAGAGGGAGGTGGCTGCAGCTATTGGAGTGTCCCTAAGTGTAGTTTCCAGGATTTGGACGTAATTTCAGACAACAGTAACCGTTAAAAGAAGGCAAGGCCAAGGTCGTTCATGGGTAACATATATAATAGATTACACTCATAGCTAGTTAATAGCCCATCGTGACAGGAGGCTGAATGCAACTCAGCTGCAACGCACCCTCCAGGCAACTCGGAGTCCTGTGATGTGTTCCATTGAAACCACGACACCTTGTAGCCTGCAGAAACTGGGCGGAGGAACATCAGGATTGGAGTTGTAACGAGTGATGCCGGGTTCTGTTCACAGATGATTCGAAATTCTGTTTAACTCGACGATCATAGTTCCCTCATCTGTATATAACGTGGAACTCGGAACAATCTTACTTATTTATGGGAAACGTTACCATATCATGGTGGTGGAGGAATGGTGGGGGCAGGAGTCAGTGTTGGCAGACATACGGACCTCTATGTCGTTCAGAGTGGTGCTTTAACTGCTCAGAGGTATAGAGACGAGAGCCTTCGAGCTTTTAGCTTTTGTTGTGCCCTACGATGGTGTCTTGAGAGATGGGTTCCTTCTGGTGGATGATAACGCTCGTTCCCACAGGGCCGCACTAGTGGACAACATGCTTGAAACTGAGGGAGCTGATTGGAATGACCTGCTTGATCACCGGACTGAAACCTGATTAAGAATGTCTGTGAGACGCAATGCAGCCAGACCAGCACCTTGCCAGCATCGCTTGCAAAGATGGATATTGCACTCATGGAAGAGTGACCCTTAAGAGCTGATTGATAAACTCATGCAGCCCATGCCACACAGGTGTGGACTGTACTGGCCGTCCGAGGTGATCACACACTACGACGTTTTTACTATTATGGTAGCTCCGTAGTGCCTCGCTTTATGTAAACGCCATTAAAGCCGTAAGTAAAGAGCTGAGACAGCAAAATATGATACTATATCACACGCTAATTCCAGTTGCACCAATAAGAAAAGTCAACAATCCGAAGATTGGTTTGAACACCACAGTGCTTTGCCAGGCGTGGTCCTGTTTGGTATGCCGTTGCCTTCCTTCGACCTTCCAACAGTCTTACCCAGCCAGTTACAGGGGGACCTACAGTTTAACGTGGGTTCCGAATCGCGGGGCTACATGACATTTTTCACATCAGCAACGTTGTAAAAGGTGAAAGAACTGGAAAGTGACAGATAAAAGTCTTAGGTCCTCGCAGAGATCGAACCCGCGAGCTTTGGATTCGTAGTCTGTCACTTTACCACTGTGTTACCGAGCCACCAATACCTAAACAAAATACTTTACCATATGTATATTGTGATATCTCACCTGATCCTCTAATTGTTTTTAGCAGTGTAATAGAAAATTTTTACTTCTTCACCACAATGGCAGCTTTAAATCAGATAAGCTTGACATATTCAAGCATATGTGAAGTAAGTCGATACATAATGTCGTATCACATAGCATGACACATGTTAGTGTCATCCAATATGACATTTCTCATTATGTGCCACACGTCATTGAGTTTTTAATGCATGCATGAGGTATACTTGGTACTGCTGATGCATCCCTACTTGAGAGCTCACTGCGCTCTAGAATTAAGGTTATCTCGCAAGGAAACGCGAATATGTCAAGATCTTTTGGTTTAAAAGTTTTTTCATGTTGCCATGTAGAGCGAGAAGATAGTTCTCCTCTTTTACATCTTTGTCAGGATATATTCGCCTTTTTTGTGCTGTGATAGAAAGAAGGAAGCAAGATTATGATGTAACGCCCCATCGATAGCATGGTCATTAGATAATACGGAACACGGACTCGTTTTGATCGATAAGTTTCATCAGGATGAGAAAGGAAATCGGCATTTGCGAGCCGCGGTGGAGTGACCGAGCGCTTTAAAGCGCCTTGTTGCGGAGTGCGAGGTTGCTTGCCGTCGGAGATTCGAGTCCTCCCTTTGGTATGGGTGTGTGTGCGTGTGTTGTCCACAGCACAAGTTAGTTTACGTAGTTTGTAAGCCTAGGGACTGATAAGCGCAGCAGTTAAATCCCTTATCTTTACAAACATGTAAACATTTGATTTTTGGGTGGAGCGATTTGGGTAAATCACGGAAAACCTAAATCAGGATAGCCGACGGTGGGTTAGATCTGCCCTACTCCCAAAATGGGAGTTCAATGCGCTAACCACTGCGCCATCTGGCTCCGTGTTGCTGTGATTAGAGCATCTTCATGCCGGTGTCCAACTTTGATTTCACCATAGTTTAGTAGCTGTCTTTGTCGACAGGGATCGTGAATTACAAGGTCTTCACGAAAACTTAAATAAAAGCCATATGTACTTACTTAAAACTATAGTACAATTAACAAACAACGACATGTTAATTACCTAACGAAATACTATCAGCTATTAAGTGCACCATTATCTGGACGGCCAACGAGTGTCAGTACGTGCTAAATGTAGCCCGAGTTCAAACCGTCATGTATCGACCGTGGATAATGATTAATTCGTTATATTAACTGCGAAGATTGCTTATGTTCAAACAATTTATTTCATTCATAATCAGTTTCAGCTAAACTAGATGCCATTCTAAGGTGATCTTTACAGTGATCCCTGTAAATAATTATAAGAAAATTGCTTCATTTATTTGTGTTATTTGTTAACTGTAAATTATAGAGATTATCTGAGGGTGGCAGGTAGTTCTGCTGAAAGTGGTTATGAATGAAGGGAATCGTTTTAACATTTGCGATCTTGGCAATTAATACAACAAATGACACCAGATCGCTCCAACAAAATGTGAAAGCTATACACATAATTACTAAGTTTCGATTCCATTCATTTATCTACCATTGTACAAAGTTTGAACGGATTCGTAAAATTTTAAAGAGTAGCAGGGATGCGCTTCAAAAACCTGTCACAGAAGTGGGTTTGTTGCGCAGAAAATAGAATCCGGACGATGCATATACGTAAAAGACGAGTAATTAGTTAAGCATTAATCTCAGGCCAGTTGAAATCTTTAAGGAAAGGACATAATTAATTTACACCATTTTATGGGCGCCTGCTCCGATTCATCGTTCCAAACGACGTGTTAAATTTAGCCTGACTTTCCAGACAACTGGTGAGGTTTCGTAAAAGTTCAAATGGTGTAAGTGCTACGCTTCAGAAATGTCCCCGAAAACAGTATTTTTCACATAAAATCCGAATAATATCCGCAAGGTGAACATAAATATAGAGAATGTAGGTGGGAATTAATTTCAGCCAAAGTGACACTCTTCCAAAAGGTATTAATCGACTTGCATAATTTGCCTCTGTGTCGCCTCATTTTATCGTTCATACTTTCCTCGTAATACTGTGAGTAGGTCTAAGTGAGACAGATGGTCATACAAACGGGCACTGGTCCCGAGTAAACCAAAAACTTTTCTCCCTTCACCCTCATGAGCATGGCTCAAGCAGGAACCAAACACCGAGACTCACAAAAACCGTGAATCGGTATTCGGCGTTTTCAAACGTATTTATTGCAGCTCTGCCACGCTGTAATGATTTTCTATGTTAGTTTGTACTTAATGCTCTAAATTAGTGGCTCCCAATCGTTATTGTAATGAGACCCACAATCCTTTTGGAAACATTCTGGATTATATATATATATATATATATATATATATATATATATATATATATATATATATATATATAACGACTACATAGAAATTGATAGTAATATGTAAATTACGTGTGATATGAAACTGAAGAATTTTGAAAGCCAGAAAGAAAACAATAGTAAAAAAAAACAATAAGAAATTTATGTTATACAAATTAAATGGTACGCTCAGTTAATTTCATAAGTCTTGGTGCTAAAGATACTTTCCACATATATACTAAAGATTGTTGGTTTTTAACATAAATTTTTAACACCAAATTTGTTTCCGTTTTCATTTCAAAAAACGAATAATTGCACGCTGGCATAAGTCACGGGTTAGGAATCACATTAGTTAATTCAAAGCTATATTTTCTAGTACTCGATAACTCCATTTTCTGTTGCATCAAAGAAAACTCTCGTGACAGTTCCATCAATCTTTATGATGTGCTGTTTCGGCATTTTTCGGTTGTCCTCTGCAAACGGATTTCTTATCCATGACAACTGATAAGGCATTGTTGGAAAGTAACTACTGAGACAAGATAGAACTTTAAGTAATACTCTTAGACAAAGGACTTTCATTGTGCCTAACGAACAAAAGTAAGGACAAAATTCGACCCCTATCACAGAGCGGTGTGTACAAGATCACGTGCAAACATTGTGGGAAACTGTATGTTGGTCAGTCTGGCAGGACTGTAGCTATTAGATTGTCAGAACACGAGAGAAGCTGGAGGTTAAAAACGACAGATTCAACCTTTGCTAAACATCTGCTCAGAGAGAACCATGATTATGATGTACACTGTGAAATCCTACATCCCCTGAAGAAAAGTAGAAAGATGACACTACTGGAAATATTGGAAATCAATAAACATTTGGCTAAGGATGCTAGTTTAGTATTAAAAGATCAGATCCAGTCCGCCTTTACACCTCTATGAAATCAGTTTTATTTCCCAAATTTCCTTTTCAATAAAAATAATCCTGTCAGTTTTGAGCCTATACACATACTTGGTATATTTTTATATAAATGTTAATAACTTTAATAAATATGTACTTGTAATGAACTTTCCTGTGAAGTATCGATTGTCTGTGATAACATCTTTGTAAATCGTAACATGTTTGTAACATCTTTGAAAACATGTATGCTACAGTCAGTTGTCACCTGATGATGGCCTAAGAAGCCGAAAGCCGGTTTGTGACGAATAAACAAGTTTTGCAGAACATCAGGAAATTGTTCCTTTTTGATATTACTTAACTGTTAGTTTTCTTTACAGGACGAACAAACACACCATTATAATAATAAGACTTATAAATCACACTTTCATATTTTCTGTCCGTAAGGTATTTACAGTCGTCCGGCTACTCACCGGAATAGCTAACGCGACCCTCAGTTTGGAAACCACTGATCTAAATGAACAGTTTCGGAGACAATTGAACGGTATCACTGTCACAGCTTTTCTTAATATGCAAGGGGTGTTTAAAGGAATAGACTGGAAACGTCGTAATTACTAAACTGAGTGAAATTTGAATATAACGTAGTGCGACACCTAGGGACGCGAAGCATGCGTCGTCACCTCCCCCTAAAAATTGAAGGCTGAGCCCTCAGTAGCCTTTTTCGACGTGCGAGGCGCGAGTTACAGAACTCATAAATTCCTCTAGCACGGAAAAAGCATTACCCATCATCAGGAAATGACGTGGGTTGCTCATGGAGTAAAAGAAATAAGAAAGAAAAAGGAAGTGAGTCTGCTGCATGATAACGCGCGTCCACACGTCTTCAGGGTGACACAAAGTGTACTGGCCAAGTTCAAGTGGGAGCAGCTTGAGCGTCCGCCTACAGGCCGAACATGTTGCCCTGAGACTTACATCTGTTTGGTCCGCTAACAAAACATCTCAAACAGAAGCATTTCAACTCGGACGACGAACTGTAGGACACAATAGAGAACTGGCTCTTATCACAGCCACAGGAATTCCGGGAACAGGGCTCGTTCAACAGTGGGGTAGTTGTGCTCAGACCTGGTGATTATTTTGAGTAAAGACTTCAATTATCCTACGGTACCTTTTCATCTTAACACCCCCTCGTAATTTTGTACTCTCGGCTGCTAGTTGTTGTTGTTGTTGTGGTCTTCAGTCCGGAGACTGGTTTGATAAAGTTCTCCACAATACCCTAAACTGAGCAAGCCTCTTCAACTCCACATAAGAACGACAACCTACATCTGTCCGAATCTGCTTACTGTATCCATCTCTTGGTCTTCCTCTGTGGTTTTTACCCCACACACTTCCCTCCAACGCTAAATTCACGATTACTTGATGTCTAAGAATGTGTCCTACCAATCGATCCCTTCTTTTAGTCAAGGTGTGCCAGAAATTCCTTTTCTCCCCAATTCTGTTCAGTACCTCATTAGTTACGCGATCCACCCACCTAGTCTTCTGCATTCTTCTGTAGCACCACATTTCAAAAACCCTATATCCTCTTCCTGTCCGCACTGTTTATAGTCCATGTTTGACTCCCATACAAGGCAACACTCCACACAAATGCCTCCAGAAAGGTCTTCCTTAGGCTTAAATCAATATTCTATGTTAACAAAATTCTCTTTTCCAAGAACGCTTTTCTACCCATTGCCATTCTGAATTTTATATCCTCTGTACTGCGACCATCACTTGTTATTTTACTGCCCAAGTAACAACACTCATCTACCTCCTTTATTGTTTCGTTACCTAATCTAATTCCTTCAGCATCACCTGATTGTCTTAGATTGCACTCCATTACCCTAGTTTTACTCTTGTTAATGTTCATCTTATATGCACCTTTCAGCACACTGTCCTTTCCGATAAACTGCTCTTCCAGGTCCTTTGCTATCTCTGACAGAATTACTATGTCGTCGGCAAAACGCAATGTTTTTAATTTTTCACACTGAACTTTAATTCCTTTTCCAACTTTCTCCTTGCTTTCCTTTATAGCTTGCTCAATGTACAAATTGAACAACATTGGAGAAAGGCTACAACCCTGTGTTACACCCTTCCCAAACTCTAGATCCCTTTCATGGCCTTCAACTTTGATAACTGCTGTTTGGGTTTTGTACAAGTTGTAAATAACCTTACGCTCCCTTTATTTTACTCTTGCTTGCTTCAGAACTTGAAAGAGTTTATTACAATCAGCATTGTCAAAAGCCTTCTCCAAATCCACAAAAGCTAGATATGTAGCTTTGTCTTTTCTTAATCTATCTTCTAGGATAAGCCGTAAAGTGAGTATTGCCTTTCGTGTTCCTACATATCTCCTGCCCCCAACTGATCTTCCCCGAGGTCAGGTTCTACCAGCTTTTCAATCCTTCTGCAAATAATTCGTGTTAATATTTTGCAACCATGACTTATTAAACTGATGGTTCTGTAGTTTTCACACCTGTCTGCGGCTCCTATCTTTGGAATTTTGATTATAACATTTTTCTTAAAGTCTGAGGGTACTTCGCCTGTCTCATACATCTTTACGCACCAGGTGAAATAGTTTTGTCATGGCTGGTTCTCCTAGAGATTTCAGTAGTTCTGAGAGAATATTGTCCACTCCAGGGGTCTTGTTTCGACTTAGGTCTTTTAGTGCTCTGTCAGATTCTTCCTTCAGTATAGTATCTCCTAATTCAACTTCATCTACTTCCTCTTCCCTTCCTACAATATTGCCTCTAAGTTCATTTCCTTCGTAGAGCCTCTCTATATACTCTTTCCTCCTTTCAGCTTCCACTTCTTTGCTAAGAACAGGTTTTCCATCTGTGTTCTTGATATTCATAGAGCTGTTTTTCTTATCTCCAAATATCTCTTTTATTTTCCTGTAAGCTGTATCTATTTTTCCCGTTGTTATACACTCTTCTACAGATTTGCATTTGGCTTCTAGCCACTCCTGCTTAGCCATTTTGCACTTCCTGTCAATCTCATTTTTTAGTCGTCTGTACTCCAATTTGCCTGTTTCATTTACTGCATTTGTATATTTTCTCCTTTCATCGATTAAATTTAGTATGTCCTGTTATATCCAAGGATTTTTTGTAGGTTTTGCCTTCCTACCTATTTTGTCGTCTGCTGCCTTCACTATTTCATCTCTCAATGGTACCCGTTCCTCCTCTACTGTTTTATTTTCCCCCGTTTCTGTCAATTGCTGCCTAAAGCTCCCTCTAAAATTCTCAAGAACGTCAGGTTCCTTCAGTTTATCCAGGCCCCATCGCCTTATTTCCCTACGTTTCTGCAGTTTTTTTCAGTTTCAGCCTACAATTCATTACCAATAAGTTATGAGTACGAATAACAGTTTAAAAACTGTTTCCGAAATCTATGTCTTACCATTATCAAATCTTTATGGTATCTCCCGGTGTCTCCTGGTCTCTTCCACGTATACAACCTTCTTTCGTGATTCTTAAACCAGGTATTTGTTATAACTAAATTATGTTCCGCGCAAAATTCTACTAGGCGGCTTCCTCTTTCATTTCTTTTGCCCAGACCATATTTACCTACTATGTCCCCTTCCCTTCCTCGTCCTACTACCGAATTCCAGTCTTCCATAACAATTAAGTTTTCCTCTCCCTTAATTGTGTGAATAATTTCCTTTAGCTCTACATATATTTCTTCAATCTCCTCATCATCGGCAGAGCTAGTTGGCATATAAACCTGTACTACTGTGGTCGGTGTTGGCTTCGTTTCTTGACTACGATAATGCGATCACCGTGTTACCCATAGTAGTTTGCCCGCATTCCTATTTTCTTATTCATTATCAGAACTACTTCTGTAATACTCCCAACTGATTTTGTATTTATAATCCTGTACTCACCTGACCAGAAATCCTGTTTCTCTTTCCACTGAACGTCACTAATCCCCACTACATCTAACTTCATCCTTTCCATTTCTCGTTTTAAATTTTCTAACTTCCCTAGCCAATTAAGGGATCTAACATTCCACGCTCCGATGCGTAGAATGCCAATGTTGTCTTTCCTAATGATCACATCCTCCTGAGTAGTCCCCACCCGAAGATCCGTATGGAGGACAGTTTTACCTCCGGAATATTTTACCCGAGATGATGCCATCATCATATGTTCATACAGTAGAGCTGCATGTCCTCGGGTAAAGTAACGGCTGTAGTTTCCCCTTGCTTTGAGGCGTTCGCAGTAACTGTGTGGCAAAGCCACATTAGCTGATGTTACAAGGCCAGCTCAGTCAATCATCCAGACTGTTGCCCCTGTAACTACTGAAGAGGCTGCTGCCCCTCTTCAGGAACCACACGTTTGTTTGGCCTCTCCACAGATACCCCTCCGCTGTGGTTGCACCTACGGTACGGCTATCTGTATCGTTGAGGCACACTAGTCACCCCAGCTCGGCAATGTCTGTGGTTCATGGGATTGGCGGCTGCCACTATGTGTTGTAATCATACAATGTGGACATATCAAAAATATGTGCCGTACCCAGGATTCGAACACACGTACCAGCAACCAAGACTAAAAAAAAAAAAAAAAAAAAAAAAAAAAAAAAAAAAAAAAAAAGATAGAGTGAGAAATAACAGTTCAAAATCCATATTGTCACTTTAAGTGCCTTATCAAACGTAAATGAAGATAATGCCCATTGCAGCCTGGTGCTGGAATCCTGCTTTTAGGGTGATGTCCTCCACGTTCTAGCTGCAGAGGTGTGGCCGTTCTCCAAACACAATTCTCTGCCAGCAGAATTCCGCGCCGTGAACAGGTGTCGGGAGAGCTGCTAGCGCGGCGCTGCAGGGACGCTAGTGGTGAGTTTATGTATGGCGCTTCCGGCCACGGAGCCTCGGCCGGCTACCGTCAGCTCCTGGCAGTGGCTGCCTGGTTACCACAGGCTGCAGTAAACAATTATGTATTACTTCTGTTGCGAAATTTTATTGAACTATATTTTAATTGAGCGTTTCCAACGGCTAATCTTGTATGATAATCGGTCACGTCAAGCCACCTAACTAATTAACTTTTATATAACTATGTCCCTGAACGAACAAAGAGAAAAAATGCGAAATAGTAACATTTTTTAGTTATCATACTGTTTGACAGATAAGATCTCCTCTGTTAAAAATAGGGAAAAAGCATGTGCGAATTCCAAATAAAAGTAATAATGTCAAATCAAATGAGCCTTGAAAGTCTACGATCTGCCATCAATTAAATTCAATTAACATTCATAGCGAGTTGTATGTAAATGGGAATGATTTCAAGTTAATTGATTTTTCCGTCATTTCTCATGGAAATAACCTCATAATTTCAAATTAAAAATGAAAAATATTCCATTATACTAATGTGCTTCGTTGATGATATTCGACTTACAAAGCCGTAACTATAGTCGTTACAAGCATTTGTGAAAAACTATAAAAAACTTGTTGCACATAGAGGGTGAGGTACGAATATAAAGTAAATGACATATATGACATGTTACCGCAATTAAAAATGTTGATACTGACACACACTTACTCGATGCATTGACACCATATAGTAAACGACAAAATGAGGATATAAAGGGCATACGTCGAGCAGAGGAAGGACAAAAGCAAACATGAGTTGGTTTACATTCCAGGAGGCGATCCAATTATGATAATGTAGAAAGACATAAAAAAGCCAAGATCGCTGCTTATCAATTTTTATTTACGACGACCGGTTTCGCTGAACTATGTCAGCATCATCTGGTCAAATAAAATATTTTACAAGACCATAATCTTGTAATGTCAATCAGTTGTAATTATCACACTGAGTGTTACTCAGTGTCACTCAGTGACACTCACTGAGATAAATATGTTTTATTATAATGACATAGTGCACCTATGCACTGTAAATTGTTATATAACAACTGATTGACATTACAAGATTATGGCCTTGTAAAATATTTTATTTCACCAGATGATGCTGATATAGTTCAGCGAAACCGGTCGTCGTAAATAAAAATTGATAAGCAGCGATCTTGGCTTTTTTATGTCTTTCTAAAAAAGCAAACATGTCAACATACCAGGCTTTGATGACTATATAACTATAGTGGGCTGAAAAGAAATTTAAACGTACAATATGATAAGCAGAAAACTACAACAAGCATAAAATGCAACAAGGTAAGGGCATAGAAGCGCAATGGCAACAGATAAACACCAGAACACATCGTTTAACAATAAGCTGGTCAGTTGTCTTGTCTACAGCTGAAACTACAACACTAGAAACACAGTGAAAATAAAACACAAGGTATGAAAAATGAGTCTATGGCAACATACTGCAAGAGGCGATGAAATGGAATGAAGATAACGAAACAACTGTATTGGGGATTAATGAATCGGAAGAAACCAACAGCCGACTGCAAAATGTGTTGGACATGTAAGCTGAATAAGGTGGATGAAGTTGGATAGAATTCTCACATCAAGATTGTAAGATAAAACATGTAATACGAAAACAAGTATGGCAACTACATTGGCTATTGAACAAGGGTGGAATTGGTCTGGGATGCGAAACAAAATCGCATATACAGATGATCGTTACAAACAGTTTGAAATATCATAAGTGTGTTTGAGAGTAGATTTTACTGAGGAATAATTCTTACCGAAGAAACAGGATACCATGCGCTATTCCTGATTTAATTACCATTGAAGTTAGCCAATCACGTTGTTGCACATGAAATCTGCCTGTGTCATTCGTTTGGTTACCTAAAACTGAATAAAGAAATAAATGGCAGTGGATAAGAATGGTGACACATTATCTCGAATTAGGACTTTGCTGCTGTCAAATGCACAGCTTTTATATCTTTATCTTATTTACTATACGAAGAACACGTCTGGCAACACCAGTACTGCCAAGCTGGTTGACTTTGGACATAATGATTTATTGACTTCAATATTAAATTAGAAACGGTGTAACATTTCATTATTTTTTCTTATTGATATGTACATTACCGTCTATCACCTTTAAAAGCATTTCAGTTTGTTTCTGATCATCCTGTATTTTTATCAATCAACTTTACAACATTTTTTTAATCTTTCAATCTGTGTGACTGAATATTTAAGTATATTGTAAGCAGGTTGAGATATGGTTGCGGGATTTGAGTCCTTAATAATGTAATGGGATTTCGAGTAGGATGATTGTACAGAGCCTCTGAGACACTGCCTGAGATATTAAATCATTTTCGCTATAGACTGAACAACCTAGTAAAGAATACAACCAAAACGAAAATCAGCAGAGATTCGTTTGTAGAATAACAACTTACCAGGAGATACTGTTAGTTCATGTAGGGTAAAACCATTTAAGAATCTCACAATTATATAATGCTGATAGCTATTCATTTCTTTTAGAGGAGCTCTACATTTATGCATAGGGGTTTTCACATGAGCTAGATAATCCTCGTGTAAGATGTCCTCCACATCCTCATCTAGATACCAAGGTAAAAACAACACATGATAGACTACAGCGACTAGAGTTGTGAGCGCTGTGATTCGAGCCCTTTTGCAAGTAGCCACTGAGAAGGACTTCTTGGTCGCACTTCTGTGGACATAGTATTGGTTTAAATCCACAGCTTGACACATGCAGCACCATTGCACTTTTGTGGCGCCCGATGGTAGATTCCCGTTACAGGTGGCTCAGAGACGCTGGCAGAACAAGGGGCTCTTCATACATTCCACCATCTGGTGATGGTATGACGTCCCATAAATTGTGTAATTCACTTACAAAACTTGAAACACAATATAGTTGCTGTAGATTGACATTGAAGCTGATTTATTTTCTATTACAACCTGTAGACAGTGTGGCGATTCAATATATACTATCCGTGATCGCGTGACTGTATGGTTGGCTGCTGGTGTACAGCCAACACCGTCTAGAGACAAGGCCTCACAATAGTCTGCGTCACGTCACACCATGAAGGTCATGATCACTAGCTGACTGGCTGTCCGCTGGGGCACAGCCCACTGTCTCATAGTGGCCAGCCAGTCAGCTAGCAATCATAGAGTCAAGGCCTCACAACAGTCTGTGTTACGTCATACCAAGTAGACTGTGATTACTAGCTGACTGGCTGGCCGCTGGGGCACAACCCACTGTCTCATAGCTGCCAGGCATTCGGCTAGCGATCACGACCCATTAGTGTGATGTGAGGCCTTACCTGTAGACGGTGTTGGCATAATCCACTGTCTCATAATGACCAGCCAGCCAACTACGCGATTGTGTCCTCCTCGTTGTGACGTGACACGGCTGCACTCAGTCCTTGTCTCTGACGGTGCTGGCAGCGCTGCTGTGTCCTCCATGTGATACATGTGAGCCGTGCGGGAGTAGCCGAGCGGTCTGGAGCGAAATGTTACGGATCGCACGGCCTTCCGCGTCGGAGGTTCGAATACTCCCTCGGGCATGGATGTGAGTGCTGTCCTTATGTTAGTTTACCTTAGTTTAAGTAGTTTGTAAGCCTAGGGACTGATGACCAATGTAGTTTGGCCCCATAGAATTACAAACATTTTTGGTACATGTGAACTCTGATTTCCAAGCAGCGCTGACCGTCTGGTGTTGCAGACTGCTGGCAACCACTACCACCAAATCTTCAGTGTTTGGGGTCGCACAACAGATGACTTCATTGTATTATACATTAATTTGGTGGACAACAGATGACTTCATTGTATTATACATTAATTTGGTGGACATCTTCGTATCTTCATATTAGGAACAGCAGATTTTGCAAGACAACTAACCCTCCTGAAATTTAGTTCCAGGTAATTTTTAATAAGCAACATTTCATAAAGATAAGCAAACTTTAACTTATAACATTAGTCCATCAAATTTCTGGAGAATTTCCGGATGTCTGTTGACTTCCAGCCACGATATTTCGGCACAAACCCTTCTGCCCATCTTCAGATGAGTACCGCCGAAGTATTGGCGAACCCGTACTGAGCTGTGCTATTTAAGTCCATATTGGCCCATGCGCCGTGTGTTCAGGCTATGTGCGCTGCGCCGCACGACCTCCGCGGTGGTGGCCTGCCGCATAGATATCACATTATCATCGGCAGTCAGAGAAATACGTGAATTACGAAGTTTTTCTATGGCAGAATTCCAAGCAGAATTTAGCCGGCAACCGCCATTTCGATTGATAAGTCTCACTGCCAGACAGTCTTATTTCCACAGATTCATTGATAATCAACCTTCAGAAGTTTGATGTACGGCCACAATTTTTGTCTCATTGTAATTCACTGAATGACCTGTGTAAATACAGTGTTCGGCGACTGCAGACTTTGTGGGTTGTAGGAGGCGAGTATGCCGCTGGTATTTTTCAGTGCGGTCCTGCACAGTGCGCGTCATTTGCTCCTATACAGGGTGAATCTAAATTCGCGCACTCGGGCTTCGCAGCACGATTCCTCACATGCTAGTAATAAAAAAAAATGTCTCACACAAAATGTCGTCCTGCGCATATTTTCGGGAGTAAATGGACGTCTAAGACTGAGATGAGTGTGTCCCATACGTCAGTGTGTTTCAGAATTACGCTACTACAACAACAAACTTGTAGGGGATGCGGGAGATGTCTTGAGGAACAAAGTGAGCATATAAACCCATGCCCAGAAACGCCATTCAACGACGCTACGGAGAGTCCAAGTTACAGGCACCAGCTCCTGCCGCTAGACAACCCCTCCAGCAACTTTGGTTTCCATGCTCATTTTGTTTCTCAAGACGCCTAATACATACCTTACAAGTTTGTTGGTGCAAGACCGACGAAATTTTGGAAGGAGAGCAAAAGATGGCACTTACTTTATACTTTCTTAATATTGTGCTTATATGCGATGAAACATTTCTTGTACATGATAGTTAAGCAGTTTACCTGAAGGTCTCTTCCTTGCTCTGTCGTTTTAAGGTGTGCATCGTTCTGTTTACGTACTTAGTCGAATATCCATTATTCAAGAATACCGTTTGGAGGTATTCCAGTTCAGTTTGTCACCATCACAGATGGTTAAAGTCGTTAGAACGCCCATCGTTTGTGTTGGTTGGTGGCAACTAGTAGTTTGCAGATACAGGTTTGTATGATTGGGCTTTCTGTGTACTGAAGGACCAAGTATGCTATCGCTCTTACGTTGCACCGTTTATAAAGGCAAGCATCCATCTTTTTTGTACCTCTATGGTAAACTTTGTTTTCGTGTATGGAGTTCATATGATGTAAAAATCCTTGGAGGCGGTGGAGACGATGAGGCAACACTATAGAAGTGTCGTCAAGGTATCGTCAAAACACTGATGGTTTAAAAGTCGCTAAGTCGAGTGATCTCTCCTCAAAGTCTTCATAAAAAAATGGTCACCATGAAAGACAAAGGACTCTCCAAGGCGACACCGTCATATTGTTCGTAAAACCCATTGTTAATTAAAAATATATCAAGGAGAGAGTGTCATCAAACAGCACTGTAATGTGCGCACCAAACTGATTGCCAATGAGATGCAGTGAGTCCACAAGAGGCACCTTTGGAAAAAGTGAAACCACATGAAGACTGGCCTAAAGTCGTTACTTTGCACCTGAAGTGTCTGCTGATAAAAATCACTAAAATTCCTTATGTGATGTGGACAGCTGCCTACCACTGGTTTTAGTAAAGACACCATGTACTTTGATAGATCGTACGTGGCTGCTCTAATATTACTCACAATTGGATGTATGGGCTTATTTTCTTTGTGAATTTTAGGTAGTTCATACAGCATAGCTGGAAATTTTCTGCGTATGAGGTCCGCCTGATACGCAAAACACTGTTTTATTATACACCCAAACTAGTTTCAGCACTTCTCTGCCACCATCGGTGGGTTTTCTGTTTATTTAATTCTGTGGAAACAAATATACTGATTTTACTACTGTACTATGCGTAAATTTAGGCCTAAAAAGTCGTCAGTCTTATTTTGGTTTCTACCTTCTATTACATACTGTGATCATGTGGGACCCTTTCTACATAGTTACGTAATGGTAGCGTTGTCATCTGCAAATTATCTCTTTGAAGCTTGTGAGGATTTAAAATAACGCTACATATAGTATGAAAACACAAATTTGGTATGTGGGGATATTTTGATCGTCCGCCTACTGTCTATTACTTACAGTTTCGTATGGCGTATACTTCCTCTACCGCGTTTTTGTGGATAGTACAAATGTAATAAACATATTCTGCGGACTTTTTTCTACTATAGTCACTTCCCACTTTCGAAAATCAGTCATGAATGAGTACACCACACTATGCAAAAATACATTATTTAACGAATTGTACTGAAAGGATGACACAAACAGCTAAAACACACACACACACACACACACACACACACACACACACACACACACATAACACACAGACACAGAGACAACACAAACACTATTCAAATCCACCGCCATTCAACTGGAGAACAACTGAAAGTCAATAACACATACGCATATTAACAAAGTAGACACAGGCCAATTTGACATCTCTACGATTGTTCTAGAAATTTAGAAAAAAAATGGAATTTTGATTTTACATGTTATTCATAACGTAAGATAATCACCATACAATCAGATAATCACGTACAAGGACACGTACTATCATGTAATGTGGAAACAAGTGCATACCGGTAGCCAATTATTTTTTGAGAGTTTCCCTTTCTGGAAGCAATCGGAAGGTTTGGCCCCATACTGATTTGGAGAAAGGAAACAAAGCAAAGTAATTATGGGACATCACTGTGGTTGTGTATGGTGAATGAGAGTGACAGTTGCGCTTATAGTAAAATGTGATATAGAAAGTTATCGAAACTTAAAAAAAAAAACCTTCAGTTATGTTTCTATCCTATTTAAGCGGTCTGATGTTTAATTGTGTTACTGTGATACTCTTGCTACCCCCTCTTGCAGTCATTTCTTACAGTTCCCCCTCCCCCCCCCATGAATCCCCTTCACATTTTTTGTTCCCCTTGAAATCCCCATGATGTGTCTTTCTCACTAAAGTGCCTGCGAAAGAAATTCCCCCCCCCCCCCCAAATCTCAGGGAAACCCCCAAGTTGGCAACCCTGGACTGCTGTGGGGAGTAGAGCAGTGATGGGAAGGCAGCATTGGGTGTATCTGCAGTGCTGGAACCGTTACCCTATCAATGTGTACGCTAATACTTCACATCGAAACGCATTCTAACGTTAGCAGCGCTTTTAAATAAATTAATATCTTTTAACTAGTGCCGATTTTCTCCTCTTGTGCCACCACCAATAAAATCGTCAAATTATTGTGAGCAATACCATTTGTGTGAACAGAGGCAAATAAAAACCCTCAAGGTTAATAAATATTGCTGAAAATGCAGTAGTTGTCGTTACCTGTGGCATTGTTAAAGCTGCAGCACAGTGGAGCTTCAGACAATGGCAATGTTTATAGAAATTAGAGTGAATTGTGTACTGGAGGAAAATGCTGTATCCCGATCCACTCCCCCCCCCCCCTCCCGTTTCACGGTTTCCTATGGCTGTATTACTATTTGTCTTAGTACGACAGTAATAAAAAAAGGATGTCTGAATAAAAAAATACAACATGTGAATTTAGTAATTTCTACTACTACAGTGTATCTAGTCTAGTCTAGTAGATAAAGCAGAGTGTCCGTATGTTTGTACGTGTTGCATACAAATCTACAGTTTTGTTCCAATCTTTATGAAATTTTGTACACGTAAGCTTCAATCCATGAGGACGGTCTCCGTAAGTGTAAGAATCACATACGTTATATAGTTCACGAGATATGACATCATAAACAATGAGATGCGCGAAAAACTGCTGCATTTTGCGACAATGCTGCTCATTTTCTCCTAAACCATTGGACCGATTTCAACCAAATTTGGTACACATATTCCTTACCGTGAGGTAACAATTGCCGCATGGTTAAGAATCACATACGACACATGGTTCAAAAGATATTACATCATAACCAATAGAAATCGCAAAAAATGCCATATAATGCGGCGAGACTTTCGAATTACACTGTATGAGAATGACAGTACTTAGCGACTTGCAACAAACTTTAAACATAATTTCGAACCTTTATTAAACTTTTTCTCGCTGGCAACCATAGCAAAATGACAAAAGGAAAACAACTTCCTGGCAGATTTCATTCTGAAAAGGAAAACAGTTTCTCGCTTACTACTTTTCCGCTGTTTATGGAATAAAACTACGGCATTCGGAATTACGTTACAATTTACACTCTACAAATTGTAGACGCAGGACAACTTACAGACAGTACACTCACATATAGTTGAATGAACCTTCTAAATTGTATCACATTCCGACTCTTAGTTAATGAGATATGAGCACATAAACAGTAACGTTCATGGAAAACCGCCCCTTCCCGAACCAAATTTTAATTTATTACTTCTTTAATACTAATTGTATTTCCAAGAGATTTCACAGACATACAGTCCTTATACAATTGAATATCTGCCTGAAAAATTGCAGGAATAAATAAATAAATACCCGGGCAACGTCGGTTTTTCAGCTAGTTTATTATATATGCACAATTAGTTACCATATAATTCGTTATGACGCTGGCCAATAAATTTACTGCCTGAGTTTCATCAGGTGTACTGCCACGAGAAGGAGAAGGAGGCAGGACGAGATGTGTACAACTTACTGACTTTTATTTCTCTTACAGTACCGAACGCAGACAGGTCGGCACCAGTTGGTTACGTAAACAGTTGCGGCGCAGCCTGAAGGTATCTACACGTGTAACAGATCGGGTGCCTACTAAATCACTGCCTTTTTCAATACGACTTTATGCTATTGCATCACAGCGCAATGCTTAGTAACTTGTGCATAACAGAAGCTCGTGTAATGTAGGACTCGTGTAAATTGATTTCTGCTGATAAATATAACTTTCACAACTGCTACGGGTAAGGGGAGTAAAAACGACGGATTTAAACTAAGAGCAATAATGTGAGAGTGAAATAAGGAGGTAATTACATTTATGTAAACATCGGAAATGCGGCGACATGAAGGTTCTGTGTGGATAGAGGCAAATAAGAAATATTAGGTGGCCATATGGGACATCAGCACGTGACAACGCTCGATGAGTACACTCCCACGGAAGACGCTTCTTTATTCACGTATCCTTACATCTCTGTCTGGTTTGGTATTAACAGATTATCTAACATTTGTGTAGGTCAAGAGGTAAACATAGATATAAGGCGTTTTTTCGGAAAACAATCGCATCTAAAGACCTTTATTTTATCAGTCTTCTTACAACAATCGCAACGCTCTGCCAGGACCGGTCCGAACAAATTCGGCGCACTAGGCAAATTATTTTAATCCTGCTCCATTTAATAAAATAGCAATAAAACATCAATGTAAAATACACATTGCATTTTTTATTCAAATACATGATCACAACATATACATTACATAAACGTATTTCCCAATCAAAATGGGATACATCATACAAGTCGCCAGAACTGATACGTGGTTCGTAATCGACGTTAAACTGCAGGTCTCCTTTTCCTGGTTGGATAACTCGGCTAGGTTAGGGACACGCAAGTCGCCGAAGTGGAGTCCAAACGAAAGACTTGCAGCAGGCCACTGAGCCACACATTATTATTATTATATACTTTTATACAATACTGTTACCGTTTCATCGTTTTTATATTTTGTCTTTTAAAACGCTTTTGGTTGAAAGTTTACAATAACTGATAGAATTATAAGCTTCATTATACAAAGTCACATAAATTTCATTTTTCTTGCCTTGGCTTCTGTAAAATCTGAGACGATCTCCTTGAAATCAATTGTGTCTACTATCTGTTGAATTGACAAAGCTGCCAACCCTACAAGTCTTTCTTGAGTCATTTGGATCGCAGATATGTTTTTATGAGTTTTAATTTCGAGAATCTGCGCTCACCACTGGCTGCAGACACAGGAAGAGTAAGCAACACTCTTAGTGCAGTAACTAAATTAGGTACAATGTCTGTCAGTCCATTTTTACAAATATAACTCAGAATGTCCTGTGACCCTGAGTTATTGGGTGCTCTGCTAGCAATGGCTTGTAATTCATTGCTTAGATCAGGAGCATCAGTATCTTTAGAGTCTTCGTGAGTTAGAGACTCTTCCAAATTAAAACATTCTTCAAGAACAGCTTTAGGAGTTATTTTGTACATCATATATGTTGTAGAGAGAACCAAGTACACGATTTAGGTCGTTAATATGATGAAATCTCTCCTCAGTTGAATTTATTGCGGTATCGCCAGCTTTGATCACGGTATGGTTACTTGAAAACTGCTACTCGTGTATTCATTAAACGCTTACTAGCAAAATTCTGAAGAGTCAAAGAGAATGTATGTAACACTGACTTGCGTCTTGCCTCTTGCCTGTTGCTCTATCTATATGTAGTAACCAGGAATTCGTTACTCCTGGAACCGCAACGCAACAGAAAAGTAAACCGCAAAGCGAGCGCATGAAGGTTCGCCCCCCCTTCCCCCCCCCCCCCAAATTCGAGCGCCCTAGGCAAGTGCCTAGTTTGCCTATATGGACGGGCCGTCCCTACTCTTAGTTAACACGCCTGACACCGGGGGAAAATTAAGATCCTTTTTTAGTGAAAGTTTCCTGGATTACATCAGGCCCACAGCAATATCTGTCATCTCCCACCCCATTCCCCGCTCTTCTTGGTTCCATCCTATTATCTTGAACCTAAGAATATTTTCACGTATTATTCATTACCACTATTTCATCCGTCAAAATCTACAGCTACATCTAAGCCCACATGACTATTCTGTAGCTCACACTTAAGGTGCCTGCTCAGACTATTTCTCACCCCCTTCATCCTTAAATAGCGGTTGGGAAGAGCGAACACCTATATCATTGCATTGGAACCCTGATTACTTTTATTGTGATGATTATTTTTCCCGAAGTAGGTTGGTTTCAAAGAGATATTTTCGCATTTTGAGGAGAAAGCTGAAGATTGAAATTTCATACCGCCTTTTGTTTTAATGATTGCCACCCCAACTCTTGTATCATTTTCATGATACTCTCCCCCTTCCATCACGATAAAACAAAACGAACTTACCTTTTTGCTCTGTTTAGATGTCCTTCATCACTACTATCTGCTAAGGATTATATAACGGGCTGCAACATTCCAGCAAACGATGCATAAGCGTAATATTGGCTGTCTCTTAAATGGATTTAATGCATCTTCCTAGACTTCAGGCTCTGGTTCAGCCACCCACTTTATATATATGGATTTTTACAGTGGAAATGGACGAGTTGCCACATTCATTAGAAACTGTTATAAATTTAATAATATAGACATTCATAAATTTTGTCTAGAGCAGCATATGGAAGAAGTATGTATACTTAACTAGAAGGCCTGATCCAGTCGGGTAATAATATGTGGGGTCCTCCCAGGTCCCATCTTAGGGCCTCTGCTTTTTCTTGTATATATCAATGATCTTTCATCAGAAACATTACCGGATACTAACTTTGTTTTATTTGTAGATGACGCAAACGTTGCAAATAATAATAATAATAATAATAATAATAATAATAATAATAATAATAATAAATCAAGTAAAACCTTAGAAAGGTCGATTAATGAGATTTTCATGGACATTCGTAAATGGTCCAGTCGCTAAACCATGAAAAATACACTATATGCAGTTTTGGACTTGTAAAAGGTTCCTGCCAGTATAAGCCTGAAGTACGACGACAAGGAGACAGAAGAAGTTGACATTGTCAGATTTATGGGTTTACAGCTTGATAATAAACATAACTGTCAGGACCAAACCACAGAACTGCTGAAACGCCTGAACTAATCCCTTTTTCCTATGCGAATGTTGTCAGACGTAGTAGACATAAAAATTAAAATGATAGCTTATTATGCGTATTCGTACTCCATAATGTCAAACGGGATTATTTTCTGGATAACTCATCAGGCCAAGCTAAAGTTTTAAGGGTCCAAAAACGTGCGATATGAATCATTTGTGGTGTCACCTCAAGAACATCCTGCAGAAGACTATTTAAGGAACTGGGAATTATAACTACTGCTTCTCAATGAAATTTGTTATTAAAATATATATGTTTTGTTTTTCAAATCAATAGCTCAGTTCATGGGATCAATACTAGAAACAAGAATAACATTCACAAAGAATTAAAGTCACTTACTTTGGCTCAAAAAGGTGTCCATTATTCAGCAATTACATGCCAGCAGTCGTAAAAATGTAAATCACAATAAAGATCAGTTTGAAAAGAGTCTAAAGGATTTTTTGTAGCCAACTCCTTCTACTCCATTGATGAATTTTTTAGCAGAAATGACTGATGTATGTTATTGTGTATATTATTCACAAATGTGAATATTGTGTTAAGTCTGACTTCCGTACTAATCTTATGCAGTACTGTGATCTTTGTAAATAAGTGTTGTACAGAGAAAAAAAGGCCTAAGATATATCATATACATCTAATATATTCAACATTTAGTATGTACTAATAAGTTTCATGTCATTTAAAATGTCAATATTCTTAAGATATTGTTTTTTTTCTGACTGATTCCACATCCACAGCGACAATTACGTTTGGGATCTGCAGAAGGCACAGTAACACATTTTCTCTCATTTTATATTTATTGTGTCTCTTGTTTTCTGACACGATCTGCATCCAAGAGGATCTCCTTAATTTGGATCTACTCAACTGGAACGAAATGTACATCTAATCTAATCTTAGTTGCCTTACAAATGAAATTGTTGAAAATTGTAAAACTAAGGTATTTACAGAAATCACAACTTGTGAGTTGTACGATTTATCGGTAACAGAAATTTCTCTGATTTCTATTAATAGTCATGTGGATGACCTCAATCTTTTATCAACTGTGATTTTCTCCTCGGACTGGAAATCATGAAACCAGCCACATAACTGAGACACTGCCCTATAGGTACCCAATTTGATTAGGAATCGCTTATGAGGTTCAATGTTAAAATCTTTCTGTAGATCTGTAAATGGAATTAATGTAAGATTTTCTGGTGGCAGCAGTATCACGTCATGATAATAAACAGTTGTGTTGAACAAGAATAATATTTTATGAACTCGTGTTGATTATATATCTTCATTTGTTATTCTTCAAGGTATATGCTCGAAAATTCCGCTGCAAATCGAAGTCAATTATAAGGGCCTGTAATAAGAGGATTACTTCTTTTTCCTTTCTTGAGTATGGTTGTAGCCCGTGAAAATTTACAATCTTCAGGAACGGATTATTAGACAAGAAAGCGGTTGTATATGATTGTTAAGTATTTAGCTATTCGTATATCAGCATAATCTAAAAAAAAAAAAAAAAAAAAAAAAAAAAAAAAAAAAAAAAAAAAAAAAAACACCCTGATTTATACACAAGGTAGAAGGGGAGACGCGCTTTCACAGCAACAACTTGGCTAGCCACTCAGGCTAACAGCTACTCTTATTTAGGTTTGTGAAATGTATACTTCTTCTTCTTTGCTGAAGAGATTCCGGAAAACTGTAATTGGTAACTCACCTTCAGCGGTACAGTCATCGGTAACATTTCCATCACTATCGCGCACTACGTCTTGTTACTTGTATATGTTATGTAAAACGAAACTGTCTGCATTTTCTACCGTATAACGAGTCTAGAGTTTCATTGTGGAAACTATTAAAAACAACCTTCATTGAAGTTTGCGAAACATTTTGAGCTCCAGTAAATTTAGCAAGTGTTTGGAATTAAGCGTTCTTTTAAATTTTACATAGATCAGTTGCGTCACTCATTAATTTGTGCGGTATGAATCTTAATCGTGTTAAAATTACGTCTTTGAATTCAACATTTATCTGTTCTACATTTAAACAGTTTGGAAGAAGTTGAGACTGTCTCTTAGGAAGACACGAAGCTAATTTTTATTTCATTTTTAATATAGGAGAGTTGGAACTTAAATAGTGGCAACACTGCTGTGGAGACACTACGCAATGGATTATACTATTGTCGCTGATAGCACTCGTTGTTGACATACCTGACTTACCTCTGAGCAAATGGACTCGTCCATCCCACGTCACCGGCGTGCGCACAGTCGAGAGAAACACAGTCACTTGTGAGCGAGCGGTCTAACGTAACGGTGTCACTGTGTTTCTGAAACAGGAACAACGGAGTGGATCAAGAGTGAAAGTGCCAGAGGTCATACAGCACGGCAGTGTCATCAAGGTCTTCAAGAGGGGTGCGGAACTCGGCATTGCCGTACAGAACAGTGGCACGTTGGGTAAAAACCTTCAACAAACGTCGGCAAATGCATTATGTTTCTCCATGGCAGACAGTCAATGCACAGTGTTATTGTTCGTTTTTGGAGCATCACCTGCGACCAGCTTTGCGAAAGAAGCGGCAACACTTTCTGCGCAACTTACCCATCATTTTGTCCGACAATGGCTCCGACGCGCGAGACCGTTCCCCGTCGGGGGTTCGAACCCCCTCCTCGGGCATGGATGTTTGTGTCGTCTTTAGTATAAGGTAGTTCATAAGTAGTTTGTAAGTTTAGGAACTGATGACCCCGCAGTTAAGTCCCTTAAGCTTCATAAACATTTTGTCCGACAAATCGTGGGCGCATACAGCGCAAGCTGTGGCTGCTCTGTTCGGTCGATGGGACTGGGAAGTACTGTACCATCCACCGTACTCTCCGGAATTAAGTCATTGCTACTTTGATTTGATTTCGAAGATGAAGAAACCACTTCGTGGCATTCGCTTCAGAACTGTTCCAGAGATTCGATAGGCAGTAGACCGCTACATTCGCACCATCAACATAACAGGATCTGCTAACGGTATATTACGCCTTCCACGTCGCTGGCAAAGGTTTATACACAACGCCGGTGACTACTTTGAAGAACATATAACGCTTTTGTATCGGTTGGGAATAAGAGGTAGCCACAATGTAAGTTGCAACACTCGTACGCAAGAGGTGGAGATTATACTATGAACACCTAACATTGACACACAATATTTATTTGTTACTAGTAAGTTGGCCCGCCAGTGGCTTTGAGATCAGTTACAACTCTTCAAGGAATAGTCTGTTATTCATTTTTGTACAAAAACACCCACCAATTACATCAACGATGTTGCAGATAAAAATTTGTATTTCGTTCTTTGCAATGAAACTCCCCTCAAGGTTTAATATTTTTGGTAATTTTCTGATGCTATACAAAGCATGTCTGAACCCTGTTGTCGGTCTCTATGTGTGAGTGTGTGTGTGTGTGGGGGGGGGGGGGGGGGGGTGGACACACATTATCATTTTGGATATGGCAGTATTTGTTAGCAACATGTTAGTCATAGTAAGCAGTTTATTGACGATTATCGTGAGATATTCAATCAGTAATCCGAGCTGAGAGGGTAATGCTAGAAACAGTTGCATACCATTATATGGAGACCCAAATCGTGCCTGAACCTCTCTCATGATTGACTGTAGGAAGTAGGTCTATCGTATCGTAAGCTTCTTTAGGGGTTTCCGATACATAAACCCGGTTGTTTGTAGGATGCAGTGTAATTAATGGTTCATCGAACCATAATACATCAAGTGTCAAGGTTTTATGATTGTGGCACTACTTCTCGCCATTGCATTACTGCAGCACTAGCGTGACTTTTACGCTCTAGCCATACTGTTTTTATCGAAGCAATAAGTGAGGAGTATTGCAGTCGCTTTTGCCGTGGTAGTTTTATGTTGTATGGCCACAATCGCTGGTAATACTCGTTGGTCACTGTCAGTTAACTTCGGACTTCGGCCTCTGTTCCTCTTCGACAATTATGTTATACGTTTTGTATAGTCTGTCGTTGTCGAGGATACTGTCGCTACTCAAACGTTAATCAGTGCAGTCGCTTTCGTCACAGTCACAGATGATCCCACTAATTGGGAACCATCGCTGTTCACCTATAATCTGTGTAGACCGTAGCAATACAAAACTTCGGCTTACATAAACTGTTTTTGTTCTACTGATTTTTTTATTCTCTTCGAACTAGTTTTCGTCTTATTAGGCCATCATCAGAAGACGACAATATACTGCAAGACTTAGTACGTCAATTGTGCACCGCGGTCGCATCTCAGTGTTAACAGTGCTAGTAACAATATGTAGTATACTGTGCGGTGTTCATATTACTTGTTTTTCCTTTCTGAAGACTGGCTGTGTTGCTTAGTAACTATACCCCTTTGGTTTGGTTTTTCGCATTCGTTGGAATGAGGCAGTCGCCGGTCTCGATGAGGTAGTGAGCAAAGATCCCAGACTCTCGGTCTCAGATTATGAGGTGTAGTCTTCGCCCACGGCGCCGAGGACTTGAGGCATGCGTTGATCTTGTCTGCCGCAGTGCCTCGTTTGATACCGGAAGCGACTGTGGAAAGCGCCCTGCGGGCAAGACATCCACTCCACCCACCAACTTCGGTTAGCGTGGATGTCTCGCTAGGTTTCACTGGGCGCATTGTTCACAAGCTTCTGTGCTATCAAGCATTCATCACTCACGATCAATTTTGCACAGCTGCGTGATCACGGCTCTTGCTTCTACTGAAAGTGGACGTTGTTTCACTAGTAAGGCTGCGCAGAAGCTTTTATAACACCGAGTGGACGGTTCTTCCTCTGCTGAACGTGGTCGCTGCTGTCCCAGAGGACGAAACAACCAGTACGACATTCTCGTTCTTGCTCAACTACACCAGTAATAAACGCAGCAGAAATGTCTTGCTGGTCCCCCAGGTACATAGAAGAAATACGAATCCCCCCTCTCCGTGCTCCACTCGACTAAAAAGAGAGGGGGAAAAAGGGAGGTGTTGCACTAGACTTGAGTCTCCACGGCTACGGTATCGTAAATGAGCTACCTGAGCAAATCAGTGGACAAATTACCTGATTGTTATTGGGGCGGATGTGCCGAAAGTACACTGCTATTTTCTCAGCATTGAGAAACGTTTCTACTCAATAAGTTTCAGCGCTTCTTTGAAACTTGTTTCGTCGGTGGCTAGTGCTGTACTTTAGTGCCGATTTGCGATCTCTTCCGATAATGTGAGCCACTTGGGCCACTTGGGCATGGATATTTGTGCCGTCCTTAGGATTAGCTAGTTCATAAGTAGTTTGTAAGTTTAGGGACTGATGACCCCGTAGTTAAGTCCCAAAAGCTCTACAAACATCTGAACATTTGATAATGTAAGTTTATATTTGTTCGAAAGTGTCATAGGGTCCGGGGGATGGCAGGTACTGAGCATGGTAACTAAGAGTTCATCTTGACCGCTGATTGACACGCTGCAGACACTTTGCACTCCTTGGTAGCGCCACAGTGGTCATCTTCCAAATGACTCATCCCGTCAGATGCTTCCCAGAAACTGCTTTTTTCCCCTGTCCATCGACTATTCTGAGGACCTGAAAACTGAAGCGGTTCTAAACGTGGATCAGCAGCAGCCGCACAAAAGAACGTGTGTTCCTTGCAGTGTGCAAATTTTGTCCAAGGCATCTGATTCATGCTTTCGCACACTGCCAGCCTCCAGTGGTGACCATGAAAATATTGCAAGGTTTTAAACATATATTCTCTGTAGCCTCTTTTGTTCTGTACTACGTCATAGCTTTCAGTTCTAATCAATACTAATTTTTCTGTTACACCTTACCTTGTGAAAGCCTATAAGTGTTTCTGTTGAAATTAATTATACTGAAAAAAAGCTAACGTTTTTGAGAAAATGTGTTTGTTCATTGTTACACGACTGATATCTTATTTGTGGTTCATTACAAATGTTCAAATGTTTGTAAATCTTATGGGACTTAACTACGGAGTCATCAGTCCCTAAACTTACAAACTACTTATGAACTACTTACGAACTAAGACGGCACAAATATCCATGCCCGAGGGGGGATTCGAACCCCCGACCGTAGTGGCCGTGCAGACCGTGACTGAAGCGCCTCAGTCCCCTCGGGTTCATTACAGATATGAGATATGCATCAATCTCCCGCGTGCTCTTTTATCTGACACGGCAGAAAGGCTACGATACCAGCCCATCTGAGCGAATCTCTGGTGCTACACGTCACCTCACCATATGTCTTGTACCAGCTACTGGTCCTGCCGGCCGACTGCGTCACAAGGCACTGACGTGGCCAGTTCTGCGAATATGGTCCTCATATAGCCAACATGGCTGCGGGTATGCAAATTACAGGTTTGCATAAAGCGCTTTATTGAAAAGCTGAAAAATTCTATATAGCACAGCTATCACGCTGAACAGGACAATACCTGACAGAAAACAACGAATCACAATGTGTTGGAACGTCATAGAGTTATATAGTGCCAACCATGACACATGTTTGCACGTAACTGATCACAAAGGCAGATTCTACTGTAGTCTGGATACACAGAATAATGACAGAAGAACACATCGAAAATAGACGTAAGTCGGTCTTTACGGAGAGTATTTCGACCAGGTTAGGAAGGTTTTATTCGCTGATGATACATTGGGCATATTGTGGCAGCTGGACAGTTAAAGATACAGGGAATAATACCTAGTACCTGATTGTATAGAGACGTCAGGGTGACTAGGCGGCGGTGGTATCACGATCTGTTTTCTTTTATTTTAGTCAATGACTAAACAAAAGCACTTGTGTATGAAAGCATACACTATGGCAACAATAAGGAACTGACAATGGTCTTCTTTAGACGAAGTCCTCTTCTAAAAGTTCAAATCAACTCTCTCGTATATAAATAAATATGGTTAATTCAAAGGTGCATCATAAAATCAGTTGAAAATGAATGCGAAATCCAACTTTTTCAGTTACAGGATTACTGTTTATTTATTATATGCTAACAACATACGTTAAGAGCACTCTAATACTCAAATGCTCAGAATCATACGTTCTACTACGTAACTATTGGATTATTGTAGTCACCATAACACTGGTAATAACCAACGTACGTAACCACAACATGACATAAAAAAATAGCAGTACGTCCAACGCGTGCAAGAACTTTTAATCTACTCATTAATTTAGTTGTAGTTCTATTGACTTCCTTATGTTAAGAGAAAGACAAATGCACAATTTTAGTAATATTAGTATATATTTTCTTCTGCAGTCAGAAACATCATTCAGGTTGATTCCTAAAGTGTATTTCTGAACTAAGGTAAGTTATAGCGGGTGTCTCAGTAGCATAGTGGAATCCTTTCTGTTGGACGCTACTTCGTAGAATGAGTCCCTAACATAACACAGTTTTGAAACTGGGGAAATTGTACCTACAGTTTAACGAGGAATCTGAATGATGTGACGTTCCTGGTGCCTCCTCAAATCGTTGAGGGGTAAACGAAGACTGAAAATCCGACGCGATATTTCTGTTTCCAATCGAGTGATTTGCCCCTGAATCACTTTTTATCTTACTGTTTTATTGAACTGATAATACATCCGATTATAGTGCTACACATTTTTTTTTTTTTTTTTTAATTTACGGCAGACACATCTTTCAAAGCATTATGTCAAACAAGAAGTTGAACGAACAGGAAAGAAGGGACAGTGCGAGTGTACATTAATCTTTGTTTTCAAACGAAGTTATACAATATATATTCCTTAAACAAACACGACATTTGATACTTCCACGGTTCTCGATCGTATTGCCGGATCTATTAGTGGAACAACCGTTCCCTTATAATCATGTAGTACTGACAGTATTAAGGATATCTCACAGCAACTATTTCATGGCTAGCACTCCTTACCCATCCCGAATGTAGGGTAAACATAAAAAGTTGTTTCTGCTGTTCCTTTCGGAGAGGGTTTTCTGTTGACCTGTCACGTTGAACATTACACTAACACGCCATTGTGCTCTCTTCGAGTCATTGCTGTGCTTCACAGTCAGCTTGTGGGCATACGAAGAAGTGCTTTGTTGAGACTATCGAGAGCATTTAACACACTCTTTATGAAAGCACTATGCGTGGTGCTTGGCATCTTCCCAATCTAAATCACAGTAAGTTACATATCTGCACGGTACTGGTTGAAAATGGGGAATTTAGATCAGTCGCACCAATAGATTCAGAGTAGCGACTAAAACAATGGCGAATGGAGACTTGCGCACTAATAGAAAGTACTGAATCTCAAATCATTATAGGTACCGAAAGCTGGCTAAAGCCGGATATATGTTCAGCTGAAATTTTTACTAAGGGGCAAATGGTGTTCAGGAAGGACAGATTGAATACAACAGATGGTAGGGTATTTATTGATGTCACAGGCGCTTTATCCTGTAGTGAAACTGGATTGTACCTGTGAGTTGGAATGGGTAAATGTTGTACCTGATAACCAAAATAAATTAATTCAAAAATGTTTGTCGAACTTATGGGACTTAACTACGGGGTCATCAGTCCCTAAGCTTACAAACTACTTAGGAACTAGCTAAGACTAAGGACGGCACAAATATCCATGCCCGAGGGGGGTTTCGAACCCCCGACCGTAGTGGCCGTGCAGACCGTGAGTGGAGCGCCTCAGTCCCCTCGGCCACTGCGGTCGGCAATAAATTAATAACTGGTTCTTTTTATCTACCTTTGACTGAGACGATTGGATTGCAGAAATGTTCAAAGAAAGATTGGATCAAATTTCAAAAACATGTTCAAATGTTTGTATAGCTTATGGGACTTAACTACGGGGTCATCAGTCCCTAAACTTACAAATTACTTATGAACTAGCTAACACTAAGGACGGCACAAATATCCATGCTCGAGGGGGGATTCGAACCCCCGACCGTAGTGTCCGTGCAGACTGTGACTGGAGCGCCTCAGTCCCCTCGGCCACCGCGGCCGGCGATCAAATTTCAGAAACGTACACAAAGCGTACAATTTGAATTGGTGTCAGCTTTAACTTACCCTCATATGGTGGCAATAATACACGTTCAAAACCGGAGGCAAGCGTAAAACATCGTCCGCAATAATACTCAACGCTTTCTGCGAAAATTATCTCCAACAATTAGTTCATGAACTCACTAGAATACTAAATGGTTGTGAGAACATACTTGACCTCCTAGCAACAAATAATCCGGAGCTAATAAAGTGCATCAAAACAGACACAGCTGTCATAGCGAGATTGAATATCGAACTTTCCAAATCTACCAAAATTTAAAGAAAAGTATATTTATTCGAAAAAGTAGATAAAAATTCGATTAACGCTTTCCTGAGTGAGAATCTCCAGTCTTTCGAAACTAACAATGTGAGTATAGATCAGATGTGGCTTACATTCAAAGAAATGGATCACTGTTACAAAAGCAAAGAAAAAAGCATGCCAAATTTAAAAGCACACAAAATCCCCAAGACGCAATCTTTTAGAGAAACTAGAAATTTTACTCGAACTTCAATGCAAGAAGCTTACAATAGTAACAACGAAACTCTTTCACGTAATTTGGTAAGAGTCCTTAGAAATTCTGGTCGTATGTAAAGTATACTAGCGGCAAAACGCGGTCAATACCTTCGTTACACGATAGAAATGATGATGCTACTGATGACAGTTCTGCTAAAGCAGAATTTCTAAACACAGCTTTCCGAAATTCCTTCACTAGAGAAGAAGAAGCATTTACTCCAGAATCAAGAACAGCTTCCAGAATGCCTAACTTAGAAGTAGATACCCCTGGAGTATTAAAACAACTTAAATCGTTTCACAAAAATAAGTCTCTTGGTCCCAACTGTATACCGATTAGGTTCGTTTCAGTGTATGCTGATGTAATAGCCTCATTCCTATCATATGCAACCGTTCGCTCAGCGAACGTTCCATACCCAAAGACTGGAAAGTTGCACAGGTCACTCCAATATACAAGAAAGGCAATAGGAGTGATCGGCAAACTTACAGGCCTATATCATTGACGTCGGTTTGCAGCAGGATTTTAGAGCATATACTTTCCTCAAATATTATGAACTACCTCGAAGAGAATGACCTATTGTCCCATAGTCAACAGGGATTCAGAAAGTATAATTGCTGTGAAACACAGCTAGCTCTTTACTCACATGATGAGTGCTATCGACAAGGGATATCCAATCGATTCTCTGTTTATAGATTTCCGGAGGGCTTTTGACACTGTACCTCACAAGCGTCTTCTAATCAAATTGCGTACTTATAGAATATTGCCACAGCTGTGCGATTGGTTGCATGATTTTCTTTCCAAAAGCATATAGCACATTGTAATTGACTGCAAGTCGTCGTGTAGAACAGAAGTGATATATGCCGTTCCATACCGAAGTGTTTTAGGGCCCCTACCGTCCCTTATTTTTATAAACGACTAGCTGTAAACCCGGCGTTGCCAGGTTATTTATGTATTCTACACTTTCGTAGTCCACCTCTCCTTCCCTCCTCTCTCTGCATCCATCTCTTTCTCTCCCATCTCTCTGTTCGTTTTCACCTTCCCTCTCTCGGCAAAGTTTTTTTTTTTTTTTGCAAGAAACCCTATGACATGTACCATACAAATGTACCCAGTGACCTTCCTCTTTGTTTAATGGTCGTGTGTGCAAAAATTCATCAAGAACGGAGCAAAACTATAGATTTGTATGCAACAGAAACACAGTGTCACATTGAGAATCGCACTTTATTGTTCTCAAATTTTTCAGCATTATTTCATACAACCCTTGTTCTGAGAATAACGAAAACAACAAAAAAGGATCGATGAAATCGGTCGTGCACTTCTCAAGTTATGACGCGACCAAGGTATTTAGGGATCCATTTTTATATTGCAACGTATTCTCCCCCAACCACCCAAGCACCCAAGAAACTTTAGGAAGACGGTGATCTTCCTCTTGTTTTGAAAGTCAAGCGTGCAAAACTTCGCGAAGATTGGAATGACACTCTTACCTCTGGGTACAACTACCATCACTCCAAATACGATAAACGCGTCTAAAGCGAATCTAAGGGCACAACACTTAGTGCGATTTTTTTATTAGACCGTGTGTGCACTGAAGAATAAGACACTTTTCTTTTGTATCGGACTTCGGACTGACTATTTGCTAAACGGGGACAACATGCTGTGTACAAGAAGTAATCAGTTTAATGAATGTTATTTATACGGTCGCCAGCGTGATTAGGCCATAATACATTCAAACTATTATTCATAACCTGATTCAAATCAGTTGTAAATATTACTTTAAGACAACTAGGTACAAACAAGTAGAAAGCGTTAAGTTTATGGTCCAATAAAAAACACTATGATCTTTATGGAAAGCAATATGTAAGACAAGGCAAACTAAATCACTCATTTACTACTTAAATATAACCCTAAATATACAAGAAATATTTACACTTGACCAAACAATGAAGGATTTTTGGACATAGGCGCCACTAGTTCTGTCACTTTAGGACTGCACATATAAATTGCACAAAATTACAAGCCACAAACCTGCCTTTGGATTAAGCTTTGAAAAAATAATGTTATGGAAATTTTACTGATAGATTTTCTAAAGATTTGGTGGTTCCCCTCAAACTGGTATAGTATGCTTTTCCACGGCTTACACTAATTTAGAGCAGCAATAATTATATTTGCACTTGCTTTAAGCAATTTTTATCATTTTTAACCACTATTGTTATTAATTCAGCTTTTATAAAAAAGGGAGAGAAAAAATATATTGTACTCCTGATTTGATGCAATAGTTTACGATAACCAACTAATCAATACTGGCACTTTAAATTATTTACTGTTATTCAATCATTTTTGTTTTAATAGTTTCTCATTAAATTTGATATATGAAGTGCAATCTTTGTATACTTACTAATCAAACTGCAACAGTTTCTTACTAATTTTCAATTATTTATTTTGACTGATTTTTCCGTCGCTTCTTAATAGAACATAATCAAATAAATTAAAAAAAAAACACACTTTTGTGTGTGTTCTACAAGTTTATTTTTGTTTACGTAACCGGTTTTTTCTGAAGATGGCCTAATAAGCCGAAAACCGGTTAAGTAAACAAAAATAAACTTGTAGAACACACACAAAATTGTGTTTCTTAATTTATTTATTTTCAATTATTTACTACAAAAATGGAAGTAAGCACTTCAAATTATTAATTAGCTCATTAAGAAAACTATTTGATTTTCCATCAGTTCTCATTTAGGATACTCGGACAATCAAACACTAGGATAGGACCCTGACAAGGTAAGTCATAGTGATAAACAAGAGTTATCACAAATTCTTAGGTCGATTCACTGATTATTGAAAACTCGTTTGCTGCATTCGCGCTAAAATTCTAAAAGTACATACCCTTGTCAAGTATCCCGTGCTGCGGGCGAGCAGTTTCGTAATTGCACAAGTAGAACCGAATCGTCGTCAGTAGTGGCTCTTTCTGTGTGGCAATGTATTCTCGTCTTGAAGATGAATAAAATTACATTGTACCCAATATTCCATGCCACGAAAGCACGTACAATCTGCCAGCATCCGAGGCTAATTTTGGAAACACTTGTTACATTCCAAGCGTCCGCTTTGCTGCCTCACTTGCGTCTCGCCACGTACCTGCTCACTCACTGGCTGTCTACACTCGACTCGCTCTCGTTCAGCTACACTGTCCGTATCCCTGCCTCTTTCTTACGCGCCGAAACTTGGCGCCTTCCACGTCAGCAACTGGGAAGTACCAATGGTTTTACATTACACATATCTTATTACATACTCTGCGCTTGGAGCAGACTACAATCTTTTTACATTTATGTGCGCCTCGGTTGCACAGTGGTAGAGTGCCAGACTACAAATCCAAAGGTCGCGGGTTCGATCCCCGCCAGGTCCTAGGATTTTTATCTGTCACTTTCCACTTCTTTCACCTCTGACAGTATTGCTCATGTGAAAAATACCGAGTAGCACCGTGGTTCGGAACCCACGTTAAACTGTACGTCCCCCTATAACTGGCTGGGTAAGTCAGTTCGAAGGTCGGAGGAAGGCAACGGCATACCACCTCCAAACAGGACAATGCCTAGTAAAGCACTGTGGTGTTCAAACCAATCTTCGGATTGTTGACTGCTTTACCCCTTTTTCTAACAACAAATATTTACCATCAAAATACTCTACAAACAAGATACACAAAAATCATTTTAACTCTACAAATATTCCAAATAAGTAAACACACACACACCACATTTCACTAGAATAATTAAAGATGGATACCTAAAATTTTATATATCGATTATAGCAAAAACAAACATTTGGTATTAAATAGAAAAAAATTATTGAGTATGTACATTAATGTTACATAAGCCCCTGTTTCTGCAAAATTTCATTACATGCAAATTTTATAGAAACATTAAACATTAATGTGAAGTAGGGGCACAAGTTAGCCAGGTTTAATTATAACTTTCCATCATTTTCAGCAAATTTCTGAGTTTTCAGTTCTCTTTACAGTCCTCTCATACTATTTATCTGTCATTTTTAAAATATTTTTGATTAACAATAGCCGTGGTGGAGTAGCCGAGCGGTCTAAAGCGTCTCGCTGCGGAGCGCGCGGTTGCTCGCCGTGGAGGTTCGAGTCCTCCCTGGGGCATGGGTGTGTGTGTTTGTCAGTAGGTTAGTTTACCTAGGTTTAAGTAGTTTGTAAGCTACGGACTGATGACCACGCAGTTTGGTCTGTTAGATTTACAGACATTTGAGCAGTTTTTTGATTAACAATAAATTCATAACTACATCTATCATCATATTATTACACTGATAATTTACATTTTCTTGCATTTATTAAAAATGCATTAAATGTGTTTTATAATTTCAAATTTGTCCTTAAGACCACAATCATGACATTAAAGACATCATGAAAACATACATCACAAGAGTATCCACTATATTAGTAGAACACCTATACATGTTACTTTACAAAACACTTTCACTTATCACTGCCATTGGTCTTTTACATGAGCTGTCAGTCCTTTTACAAACCTTTACGTACTAATACGTTTTTCTCACTGCCTTTAACCGGACAGACCTTGTTTTTTGTTTGTTATCCTGGCTATTCCATTACATTATGGCAGTTCATCACATAAATCCTTATATTTTATCTAACGAATACAAATTTTTGTCTCAACCTGAAAATTATCACTATTAATATATTAGATACACACACATAACACCATTTTCATTACTATAATACATTGATTACTGTCACTTTAACAAATTGAAAATAACGTTTTGTAGCTGGCGTATAGATTTTATACGATACACATTTATTTCCTATTCATTTCTTTGATTATAAGGTCTGAGATCTACTACATTACAGTTTCCTAACGGTTTCAAAAATTCAGCTGTTCAAATGTTTGTATAGCTTATGGGACTTAACTGCGGGGTCATCAGTCCCTAAACTTACGAACTACTTATGAACTACCTTACACTAAAGACGGCGAAACCATCCACGCCCGAGGGGGAATTGTAACCACCGACGCGGAACTGCCTAGCGCATCGTAGCATAGCGCCTCAATGCGCTCGGCCGCTCAGCCGCGGCCCTAATGGTTTACCTGACTTTGAGCACACTAGGTAATAGGCGTTTGGATTTGGTATGCCTTGTATTAGGAAAGGTCCTTTACATACAAGTTTAAATTGTGGTTAATCTCATTAGATTTCTCATACGCTTTAGAAAGGATGTAGTCCCCTATCTCTAACTTTACTATTTTTAATCTGTCATTATGCTTCTTTATCGTGGCATCCGCTTTCTTCTTTGCCTTTTGCCTTAAAAGTTTCTTTTCGGTGTCCCAGTCTATTTCACTGTTCGGAGGAAACTTCGACTCGTGATGTATAGCATTTATTATATCCTCAAACTGGCCAACATACTTTCCCCAATTTCTATGTTTGTGGTTACAAAAGGTACGGCACAACCTCCCAATCTCTCATATAATTTTTAGGAATACCTATTTCCGTAAAATAACTGGTAATTTTTTCAAAGAATTTTTTCGCATTGGCTTTTCTGAGTGGGTAAATTTTAATAAATTTTGAAAATTCGTCTAGTACTACCAAGATCTAACTGAAACTTCCTGAAGTTTGTTGGCAAAGGGCCATATATTGATCGACTGAAATTAATTCTAGATTGCCCTGCGGCTTTATCGTCTTCAATGGTCCCCTGCAAGTTCGATTAGGTACTTTCGCCTTTTGACAGTTATCACAAGATCTTAACCTGTCTGTAATCTTCTTAAGGGAATTGGTATTAATTTTCATTACACTGCTCAATTTATCATGACTTTTCTTAGCACCACAATGACCATAAGCAAAGTAGAAACAGTCTTATTTCTGTCTGAAATGAGACGACCAACATAACAACCATTGTCCCCCTTGTTCTCTTTCTTTCTCATACAGTACTCCTTGGAAAATTTTGTAATATTCATGTTTCTGAGGACACTCTGAACTATTAAATTTGACTTTTACCGACCGCCATACGTCATCATCATTTTGGTGCCTCCTCATATTCCTACATACACGTTCTATCATTTTATTGCCTTGTGCACCTTCCAAATATTTAATTTTAAAGGTTTCTTCCTCCGCTTGTTCAACAGGTAAGTTTCTATAGACCTCTGCCAATCGCGACATGGCGTCAGCTACGTAACTTTCAGTTCCTTTGACGTACAGTATTTGATAATCAAATGTCTGTAAATACAAAACCCATTGACTTAACCTATTATTCAACGGCCTACATTCTTTCAAAAAGGTCAGAGCTGTATGGTCAGTGTGTATTATGTTTTTGTGTCCCCACAGGTAAAGACGAACCTTTTGTAGTCCCCTTATTATAGCCAAAGCTTCCTTTTCTGATTCTGTATAATTACTACCAAATTTCGTTAACATCCTACGCGCAAAGGCTATTGTTTTGTGTTCTATGGTGTTGCTGATTTCTATTTCCTGAAAAATTTCAACTCCAATTCCGTAATCACTACTATCAGTTCCCGTCAGGATGGTGTAACGCGTTTCTGTTAAGAAAATCCTGTTTGATCCATTTAAAATCCCGTTGACACTCTTCTCTCCAAAGATAAGCACTGTTTTTCCTAAATAAATTGGTTAGAACTTTACTTGTGTGAACGTATGATAAAATCCGCAGAGGTCTAATTAAGCTTTTAACTGTATTTTATTCTTAGGTGGTGGACAATTTTCAATGGATTTTCATTTTTCAGAGTCTTTTTCGATTCCCTCGGTTGTGATTGTGAGTCCCAAAAATTTTGTGTCCCAGAATTTCAAATTTCTTTAACTTTAGAGTCATGCCTCCCTTGACTAATGCCATGAATACCTGTCCTAATAATTCTATATGTTCGTACCACTGTTGAGTAGCAACAAGGTCATCCACATAAATAGTCAATCTATTGCTCACGCTTCTGTCCAGAACCCAGTCCAGTGCTCTAATAAATACTGACACTGACGTACTCAGTCCAAAAGGAACAACCATATACTAATAACATTTGCCTGTGAAGAGAAAGGCAGTATATTTTCTGGACACCTTGTCTAGGGCTATCTGCCAATAGCCAGCCGTTAGGTCGAGGGTACTCAAGAACTTGATATTATGGAATTTTTGAAGCATTTCATCCACAGCTTCAGTCTACCTCTCTTTTCACTATTTTATTTCAAGTTCTTGCATCAATTATCACTCTTACTCCATTATCTCGTTTATTCACTATCACCAATGAATTATTGTATTCACTATTGCTGCACTCAATGGCACCCCATTCCAGCATTCTGTTTATTTAACTCTCCTCTACTTGTCGTTTTGTCAAAGGTACGAAATATGGGCATACTCGAAAAGGGGTCATGAGGCACTATTTCTATATGGTACTCAGAGTCCTTCACTCTTCCTGGTTCATAGGAAAACACTTGTTCATTTCTCTCCAGTACCCCTATTGATTCTCATTTTTATTTTTAATTTAATACTTCACTAATTTTATGGTTTTCTTAAATGCACAAATGTTTACCGGTACTGTTTTCTGTTTAATTTTAGGCTTGTCATTGTCAGGTACGTCTTCCTGTTGCAAATCTGCTTCGATGTTCTCCCTGGTGCATGGGTGTGTGTGTTGTCCTTAGGTTAGTTTAGTGTAAATAGTTTTTAAGCTACGGCAAGTCATCCCACGAAATGCTACTCATTTGTACATTCTGTTTATCTGGAGTTTTTCTCCTCCTAGGTGTCACAAACTCTTCTGTAACACTTATCGCTACATCATTATTTTTATTTATATCAGGTGGCTTCCTTTCCTCAGGATCCGTATGGTCTCTCGGATCCTCTTTTGACTGAATACCTTCGCCATGTTCTTTAATGATTATGCCCTCAATAGTTCTCATGAGGTTTTTATTTTCGGTTCCGAGTTCGAAACTTTAGTCATTGGATAGTTCTTCATCCATCGCGGGATCATTTGCGCTTTCACTAACTGAGTTCACTAGCTTTGTTTTCTACATCGATGCCATCTTCTAGAAAGAAATCTTTTCGCAAATTTTTGGAAAACTCATAATCATCACTTACTTCGTAATTGAAGCAGCGATTAATCCTATCTATGTCCAAAGCTTCTGCTCTTTCACTATCCCTGCCAGCGTCTTCCTCATAATCACAAATAGTTTCAGAATCGTAGCTATACTTTTCATTCTCATAGATGGCGTCAGTTTTTACTTCATAGATTGTGTAATCTCTATTTATTTCAATGACATGCATGCTTTCCTGTTCAGCAGATTTCTCAGGGATATATGAACTAGCTACAACTTTCTCCTCAACATAATCTGATAATCCGACTTCCGCTATACACGATATTTCATGTCCTTTCTTATTATATTTTTCTGTGATTCGTGTTACCTTTATTTTTATTTATTACTAGGCCTATCCTTGTTTCATTCTTCGATCCTGTTTCTACCTCTTTGCTGTCAATGTTTGCTAAACACAAAGCTTTTCGACAATTTTCCTCCTCCTGTTCATCATAACTTCTTTAATTCCAAAAATAAAGCATCCATTTGCTTATACGAGTCGCATTTCATTAATCATAACGTATCTCATTAATACGATTGTTTTGCATTGCCGGCAGCGGTGGCCGAGGGGACTGCGGCGCGTCAGTCACGGTCTGCAAGGCCACTACGATCGGGGGTTCGAATCCCCCCTCGGAAATGGATATTTGTGCCGTCCATAGTGTTAGCTAGTTGATAACTAGTTTGTAAGCTTAGGGACTGACGACCCCGAAGTTAAGTCCCATAAGCTATACAAACACTTGAACATTTGTTTTGCATTACATACTCCAGTGTACTACATTCACGCTGCTGCATCCCGGTCTGTATCGCCGATCGGTCAGCTGTTGCTGCCTTAGGGTTCAGTGTACCCACTTGTGCCGTCAGCTACCCCTTCCACCAGCACCAGACGCTGCTTCTCGCTTGCCTGCATATGCCCGTACAGAGTGAGTTCGCTAGGCCGCTTTGCTTCTACGCCGCGTAGTCACCGCGATTCACTTGTTTGAATATTTGGCGTTCAAGTGTCTGTTTCTGCTTCGCGCCAGCGCTGCCTTATCTAATGCTATGCTGTGGCTTTTCGTATCGAACCAATGACCTGTTGGGTCTTATCCGGGTTTTAGTTTTCCTCTTTTTATTCGCCTGATTATTCCGGTGTGCACATCCTCTTTCTCTCTCACAGGAATTAAAACTACCTCTACCTCTGTCTCGGCCTTTACCTCTGCCTCTTGCTATGCTATTAATTTGATACTGTTCATGTTCATTTTGTTGTCTGTCATTATCATATCGATTTTGGTTTTGCTGATTTTGACGAAATTGTTCATGTTCAATTTGTTATCTGTCATTATCATACCGATTTCGGTTCTGCTGTTTTTGACGAAATTGATGGTTTTCTTTCCAATGTTCTTCGTTTTCTAACCTTGCTACGAAGCTCGAAAACTATTATTGCTTTCTACGTATCGCTTTGAATCTCCTGGCAGTTTTTTCGACAACTCCCAAATAATTACGGAGTCAGATCTACGATTTCGCAAATGGGATAGTCGTTAGTACCAACCTTCACAAAAACCTTTCATTGTTCTCTTACCCCTATTGTAGTCTATTCTAGCCATAATAAACTCCCGCCACAAGCTATCCTGTTTTTGCTGTGACCAATACTCTTCGAGGAAATTTTGTTTAAAAGCCTTGAAGTTGGTATCTTCGATGGTTTTGGTTGAGCCCCCTGCTAAACCACTGATGACTACGTTAATTTTTCTTTGTTTGTCAGATGTGAAGCAAACAACCTTTCACAGGTTTTTAGAAAGTCGGCAGGGTACCCTCCGTTATGTTTTCTACTGGAATCGAATTTTTCCTCGCCTTTAAAAATTGTATTAATTACGACGCGTTCCACTACAAAAGGTACTCTATTTTACATTTTCTTTTCCAGGTTTCCTATCTTTTCTTGAATTACTGTTGCCCTACTTTTACATTTTGTTTCGTATCCCCCTACTTTATGTACTAAAAACTTTTATGAATCATTTATTGTTTTCCTCAATTCTGCGATCTTGTTTTCGGTTTCCTGCTCTACATTCTCTTTTACAGCTGTTACCTGTTCTAACACTTCCTCTTCTACCATTGATTTCACGTGTTTTTGTATTTTATTTGTTTCAGAATCAAACCTTTCACTAACATTATCTACTTGACTTTGTATTGAAGTGTATGTCGTATGCAAAGTCTCAGCTACTCTTTCTACACCTTTTACCCTTCTATTTATTTTCTCTATATTTTCACTAATCACATAAACTTCCTTTATCTTACTATTTTGATTTTTCAACCCTATTTCTGTTTATATTCTGTTTTCATCCGTGCTTTTATCTTATCTATCTCTGTTTCACATTATCCATCCCTGTTTTTATGTGACTATTTTGCTTATATAACATTTGCAATACGCTATTCAAATAAAGCTGTTGCGTCGGTTTTTATTCAAGTGCACAATCGCCCTTTCGTTCAGAATCTGCTCCAGCCCCAACTGTTTCCCTGTGACTAATTTCTACTGGTTCTTTCTTAATATATGAGAGTGTCAACTTCTGAAACGAATTATCTTCATATTCAGTGTTTTGTTCATGTAGTGTTTATTATGTTATTACTGATTTCCATTAATGCCCCTATATTAACAGCTAATCCATCTACTATATTTTGCCCTGCCATTCCTACTCGCTGTCTTTTTGTCATTCTAAGGTAATACCTAAACCACATAGAAAGTCTACAACTACCGTCTGTTCAAATGTATAGTTTTCTTGAAATTTAATTTTGTCACCGTGAATTACAAGTATTCGGTCCTACAACTTTCGAATGCAAATGTGACTGGCTGTCCTGTCAGCAGGTCGCCATGTGTAACCTCTTACCTCCAACACTCGAAACACGATAAAACCGTGTCTAAAGCGAATGTAAACGCACAATCCTTGGTGGGAGTTTTTGATTTGACCGTGTGTACCTAAGAATAAGACACTCTTGTATCGGACTTCGGACAGACTATTTGCTAAACGGGGACAAAATGATGTGTACAAGAATTAATCAGTTTACTTGTTTATTCACTAATACATACACAAATACAACACAGCACCGGCTGTGCGAACACCCACGAGGTAAGCTCGTACCTAGTAAACAACACACTGAGGTGCGAGCGCGCACGCGACACTGTTTATGTCAATGCAATAGACAAATAGCCCTGGCAAGAATTTATGGTAATAAGCGACCATTCCTAAAAACACTTGAAGGTCCTTGACTGACGTCGGCCGAGGGAGAGACACCACGGGGGACACATTCTGACAGAGGGGCTTGCTGCCGTCACTAGAAATCTCAAACGCCAGAAAAGAGATAGAAGGCTGAAAAAATGGCATTTCTCCAGGTAGCATGTCAACCCTGCCGCCTGTAATACTGTGAAAAGTGCGCGTAAGTTACGTAAATGTTCGTCAGCTGAGGAGCCGGACACTACTACATCGGCGAGATAATTAACACACCGGGCATCGGCAATATGAGTTGTTCGAGGAAGTGCTGAAAGATTGCTGGAGCATTGGCCACCCTGAACTGCCACCTCAAATATTGGAACAACCCAAACGGCGTGTTAAGGACCAACAGCCGTTGAGAGTCGCATCGAGAGGGACTTGCAAATACGCATCTGAGAGGTCTATCTTGGAGAAGTACTGTCCATCCGCCAGTTTTACAAGAAGGTCGTCAGTGCGTGGTAATGGATAAGTATCGATGATAGATTCAGCGTCACAGACCGTTTGAAATCGCCACAGCGGCGCAACCGCCCCGAAGTATTTTTACAGTGACCATGGGAGGTGCCCATTCACTTGACTGAATTCATTTTACCACCCCAGCTTCGTCCAGGCAGTCCAACTCCGCTTTGACTTGGTCACGGAGAGCAGTCGGTATGCCGGTCGCGGTGGCCGAGGGGACTGAGGCGCTTCAGTCACGGTCTGCAAGGCCACTACGGTCGGGGGTTCGAATCCCCCCTCGGGCATGGATATTTGTGCCGTTCTAGTTCGTAAGTAGTTCATAAGTAGTCTGTAAGTTTAGCTTTACAAACATTTGAACATTTTTGCAATCGGTATCGGTTGAGCGCGGAAAAAACGGGGCGTGGCGGAGGGCTTCATAGTGATGTGGGCTTGGAAATTATTAGCAAGCCCAACCCCGCCGAAAACAGCGCAGGAAATTCGACGCATAGAGAGTCGAGTTGCGGATAAGGCACTTGATCAGAGACAATGTTGACTTCATCGGAAATAGTGAAACCAAAAACCCGAAAAGCGTCAAGTCCAAACAAGTTGTCCGTATGGCCACTGTTTACAACAAGAAAAATGAGCCTACGAGTGACAGATTTGTATGTAACAGGGGTCGAGAACTGTCCCAGAATCGGAACATTTTGTTTATTGTAACTGACTAATTTTCGTGACATTGATAAGAGAGAGGGAGAACCCAGATCTAAATATGTCAGTGAGCTTAATAATGTGACGGCCGCGCCTGTATCCACATGAATACGCAAACATTTGTGGTAAACAGTGACGTCAATAACGAGCTTATTGGGTGCCCCAGAAATCGCTGAGACGCAATTGACGTCCATGTCGGCGTCGGAATCTTGGGTTTTGGAGGCACAAACGAAAGCAATGTGACCCTTCTTATGGCACTGATGACAAGTGACCCACCGCTTGAGGCAATCAGGTCTAGCATGATAAACAAAACAGGAGGGACAAGAAAGAAGCGTTCTACATCTACATGTCTGCAAATCACATTTAAGTGCCTGGGAGAGGGTTCATCGAACCACCGTTATACTATTTATCTCCGATTCCATTCTCGTTGACAGGCAGCGTTGACAGGTTGCGTGACTGCACGCCGCCTGGCCCGAGTTTCCGCCGCCGCGAAACGGCCCGATCGCCTGTGCCCGCGACTGTGCACGAACTGACGCAACCACGTCATCCCTGTGCGACCCGGATTGTAACGGGGGGGGGGGGGGGGGAACAGAGTGTTTTGCATTTCCGCCACCAACACCAAGCCTCAATTTGGTTGCCCGCCGCCCGCGAGACTTCGAAAGATAGCGCGATGTTAAGGACCTCGGAAAGAGGATGATTATAGCACAGGAAAACTCGTTCGCGAACTTCGCAATCGGGGGAATAGCGTCGTGGACCATTTGATCGGCATACGATTCCTTATGCACATCATCTACGAAATGACGACGACGACATAAATCATGGGGTTCCGAGGCCCATGTCCAAATGTTCAAATGTTTTTAAATCTATCGGACTTGACTGCGTGGTTATCAGTCCGTAGCTTACAAACTACTTAAACCAAGGTAAACTAACCTAAGGACAACACAAACATCCATGCCCGAGGGGATATTCGAACTCCCGACGGCGGATGGTCGGGCGCACCGCAGCACGGCGCTCCAATGCGCTTGGCTAACCCGCCGCGGTAGGCCCATGTCCAATAGGTCTGCTGTGGCTCCTTCCTTCAACAATGAAACTCGGGTAGCTATCACATGAGTCCGTTTGCGGTAATATTGTGCAAAAAAGGTTGCACATTTCATCGAAATACAGCGGCGAAGGTTGGCAAAGGAGCTGATACATACGAGGCGATAGCCACGACAGTAATAACGCGCGTCACAAGGTGACGTCAGACTAACCGAAGGCGAGAAAATGTTGTCTTAACCGTTTCTCATAGGCGTCCCACTCTTCTACAGACTCGTCGTACGCCAGAAAAGGCCCACTAGACAAAGCTGAAGCAAGAGATTGCAATACCTGGTTTTGAGCGTGAATTACCGAGGCAAAAATCTCTGGTTGTTCAACGAGGCGTCATAGAATATCATCGGAAGTACCAGTAGTCACTATGTAAAGACGAACAACGACTAAAAAATAAAAAAAATAAATAAAAAAAAGAGATTAAAAAAAAACCACGCTGAGAACAATACCGCACACGTCGCATATGTTTATTCACTAACACATACAACGAAGCACAGGGCGTGCTGGCTGTGCGAACACCCGCGAGGTAAGCTCGTACCTAGTAAACAACACAATGAGGTGCGAGGCGAGCGCTGGCGTTTGCCAGTTTCCCGTAGCTCACTCTTGCGGCCGACAGCCGACATAATCGCTCGGCTTTAATTGCGTCTGCGTCTTACAGCATTCAAATGTTCAAATGTTTGTAGAGCTTATTGGACTTAACTACGGGGTCATCAGTCCCTAAACTTACAAACTACCTATGAACAAGCTAATACTAAGAACGGTACAAATATCCATGCCCGAAGGGGGATCGAACTCCCGACCGTAGTAGCCGTGCAGACCGTGACCGTGACTTGGCCGGCCTTACAGCACCATTGAATGTTATTTATACGATCGCCAGCCTGATTAGGCAATAAAATGTTCAAACTATTATTCATAACCTGATACAAATCTGTTGTAAATATTACTTTAAAACAACTAGGTACAAACAAGTAAAACGCGTTAAGTTTATGGTTCAGTAAAAAACACTATGATCTCTACCGAAAGCAATTTGTAGGACAAGGCAAACCAAATCACTTATTTACTACTTAAATATAGCCCTGAATATGAAAGAGATACTTGCACTTGATCAAACAGTGAAGGATTTTTGGACATAGATGGCCCTAGTTCAGTCACTTCTGGATTGCACACATAAATTACACAAAAGTACCAACCACAAACCCATATTTAACTACATTTTGATTAAGCATTGAACATCACACACTAAAATAGTGAGTGAGGTAAATATAGGAAAGGTTGGGGAAATGCCACCTGACTATATTGTAACCCCATACTGCTTCAACAAGCCTTTCAGTATAACAATTGGAAGTAGGGAGCAGTGGGAGAAAATAGTTCGACACCGTACGGGGGATATTGTCTGGTTCACTGACGGGTCTAAATTAGACCAAGGTGTTGGAGCCGGGGTATATGGGGTGCAGCCAAGACTGGAGGGCGTCATCTCTCTAGGAAAACTGGCCTCAGTATTCCAGGCCGAAATCACTGCCATCAGGGCGTGTGTGGAGGAGAATTTGCGTAGGTGCTACAAAGATCGTAGCATCTATATCTATTCAGACAGCCAGGCAGCCCTGAGATCACTGGCAGCTCCTGCAACAAAGTCTAAAATTGTTGCAGAATGTCACAGGGTTCTGGTGGAGCTAGGGGAAAGCAATAGAGTAAACCTATTGTGGGTCCCTGGCCACTCGGGGATCAGTGGCAACGAACATGTCGACAGATTAGCCAGGATGAGGGCAGAGACTCCATTTATTGGACCGGAACCTGTCCTGACAATCACCAAGGAAATGATCAAATTGGAGCTACGTAACTGGCTCAGAAGATAGCACGTAGAATATTGGACCAAAGTTCATCAACAAAAACATAGGAAGGTAATGATGCCAAAGCCATGTTTTAAAAGAAGCTCTGCAATCCTGGGTCTGAACAGGAGAGAGATTAGACTCATGGTTGGATTGACGACAGGCCATGGGAATTTCAAAAAACACCTACGTACAATGGGAATAACAGAAGAGGACCCTAAATGTAGGATCTGTGATGACGGTGATGAAACTGCATCACATCTAATCTTCGAATGCATTGCATTGGAGAATAAAAGGCACCGAATATTTGGGACAACCAGACCCGAAGAAATTGTGTCTAATAAAGGACTGGTAAAGGGACCCCTTTCACTGTTCAAGGGCATTGATTGGCTTTACTAGATATACAGGGAGCGATACCGCACAATAAACTTAGTTTCGGTGCGGGCAGTGGCGGGTTGGACCAAGACTGTTTTGGCTTCCCTGGAAAAATCAATCAATCAAGCATTGAACAAATAATTTTACTGATAGATTTTCTAAGGATATGGTGGTAGCCCTGAAACTAATATAACACACTTTTCTACGACTTTCACGAATTTTGAGCAAAATTAACTATGTTTGCACTTGTTTTAAGCTATGTTTTTCACTTTTAATAACTACCATTCTTATTAATTCGGATTTTATAAAACAGGAGAAAAAACTATGCTCCTGATTTGATGCAATAGTTTACGATTACCAACTGATCAATACTGGCACTTTAAATTATTTACTGTTATTTCAATCACTTTTGTTTTAATAGTTTCGCATTAAATTTTCTATACGAAGTGCAATCTTTGATTAGTAAGAAAACAAACTGCAATAGTTTCTTAGTAATTTTCAATTATCTACTACAAAAATTACTTTAAATTATTAATTAGTTAAAGAAAATTATTTATTTTTCCATCTGTTCTCATTTAGGACACTCGGACATTTACACACTAGGATAGCATTCTGACAAGGTAAGTGATAGGGATAAACAAGGGTTATCACAAATTTTTAGTTCAATTCATTGATTACTGAAAATGATCACAACTTTTTGTCTGAAACATTCGCGGTACAATTCTAAAAGTACATACCGTTGTCAAGTAACCCGCGCTGCGGACGATCAGTTTCGTGATTGCGCAACTAGAGGCGAATCGTCGTCAATCGTGACTCTTGCTGTGTGCCACTGTATTCTCTTCTTGGCGATGAATAAACTTACATTGTACCCGTTATTCCATGCCACGATAGAACAGTCTACCTGAATCCGAGGCTAATTTTTGAAAACTCTTGATACATTTCAATCCTCCGCTTTGCTGCCTCACTTGCGTCTCGCCACGTTCGTGCTCACTCACTGGCTGTACACTCGACTCTCTCTCGTTAAGCCGCACTGTACGTATTCGTGCCTCTTTCATACGCACCAAAACTAGGTGCTTTCCACATCAGCAACGCCGGCCGCAATGGCCGAGCGGTCTGCGGCGTACCAGCCACTGTCTTCACGGCCGCTGCGGACGGGGGTTCGAATCCCCCCTCGGGCATGGATGTTTGTGTCGTCTTTAGTATAAGCTAGTTCACAAGTAGTTTGTAGGTCTAGGGACTGATGACCCCGTAGTTAAGTCCCATAAGCTCTACAAACAATTGACAATTGACATCAGCAACGGGGAAGTACCAATGGTTTTACTTTACCCATATCTTTTTACATGCGCTGCGTTTGGACCAGACTACAATCTTTTTACGTTTATAACAATAAATATTACCACCAAAATACTCTACACTCAAGATACACAAAAACCATTTTAACTCTACAATTGGGGGACATGAAAGGAGCCTCCCAACAGAATGTGCTGTCAAGCTAGCATCACATTCGTGCGTCCCCTGAGCAACGGTTTTTTCTTGCCGGCCAATCCTTTCGAATCCTGAGATATCAAGGCATAGCTAGCGTAGTGACTAGTCAACATAGGACCTTTTCAGGTCTAACCATGACTATTATCTCTGTCAATATCGAGGGCTTGTGCATATGCAAAGAGGAACTGATAAAAGACTTATGTAAGAAAAATAAATGTGATGTCCTCTGTATCCAAGAAACTCACAGAGATAGTATCCTAATCGCCCAAAAATCCAAGGCATGCGTTTGGTAGTCAATATGGCAGTGCTGTTTTTGTGAAGTCTGAAATTCAGGTAATGTCGACCAGCGTATCAGACATAAATGACATAGAGATCGTAACAGTTGAACTTAACAACTGTACCATAACATCTGTGTACAAACCACCACTAACTAACTTCAACGTCAATGCAACTCAGCCGGCCGCGGTGGCCGAGGGGACTAAGGCGCTCCAGTCACGGTCTGCACGGCCACTACGGTCGGGGGTTCGAATCCCCCCTCGGGCATGGATATTTGTGCCGTCCTAGTTCGTAAGTAGTTCATAAGTAGTTTGTAAGTTTAGGGACTGATGACGCCGTAGTTAAGTCCCATAGACTATACAAACATTTGAACATTTGACTGCAACTCATAAACATAACAGTACAAAACAAAATGTTGTAATTGGCGACTTCAATAGCCACAGCACTAGATGGGGATACCCTCAAGATGACGAGAATGGGATGGCAGTTGTCAACTGGGCAGAGTCCAACAAGCTAGCTCTCATTCACGACCATAAACTCCCACCCTCTTTTAATAGTGGCATATGGCAAAGGGGATATAACCCTGATTTAATTTTTGCTACAGAATCTGTAAGTCAGCAATGATAAAAACAGTATGCCCACCTATACCAAAAACCCAACACCGACCTATAAAGTGCCAAGTTATGACTGCTGTGAGACCAGTTTGTGTACCATTCCGCCGAAGGTACAATTTCAGGAGGGCCAACTGCCTAAAATACCAGGAAATCTTGGATCGCGAGGTAGCATTCGTATCTCCTAATCCTGACTAATAAGTTCACAGATACCGTGAAAAGAATCTCAAGACTGTCTATACCTCGGGGATGTAAAACTGAGTACGTTAAGGCCTAGCACCTGAAACAGTGGCCGACCTACACACGTATACAGAATTGTTTGAAAAAGATCCATTCGACGAATCAACAGTGGCTACAGGGCAACAATTGTTATCTTCTACCTCAGAAGATAAAAGAAATAGTTGGATTAATCTAATGGGAGAGCTAGATATGAGCATAAACAGCCATAAAGCATGGCGCCTTCTTAAGCGCATAATCAATGACCCAACTTCCCTGAACAACCATGCCAACATTACTGCGGATAACATACCCACTCAATTACTAAAAATTGGAAAACCAGAAAAAGATCTCGTAGACAAAGCAAGAATATGAGCAATACCACAGAGGATGAAACAAACTAACTGTCACAGCCCATCTCAATAGATGAGCTAAATGAAGTCACTGAAAATTATAACAACGGGAAGGCTGCCGGACTAGATGACATTCTAGTAGAACAGATCAAACATTGTGAATGCTAAATAAGTTTAATAAGATTCCAAGTATATGGAGGAAATCTAAAGTCATAAAAATTCTCAAACCTGGAAAGGACATCAACGATCCCAAAAACTACCGACCTACATTTACAAGAGTTTTGAAAGAATTTTACAAACTCGATTCACATATGTGATAGAGCCCAAAGTCATACCACAACAAGGGGGTTTCCGTCCTGAAAGAAATTGCACCTCACAAATATTAGGCCTAACACATTTTATGGGTTTCAGAAGAAAAGGGAGCTGTTTTTATTGATTTGACTGTTGCCTACGACACTGTCAACACTCGACAACTAATTGAAAAACTGTACGAAATCACTAGAGATCGAAAATTTACTGATGTAATTAGAAACCTACATCAGAATCGTCAATTCTTTGTAGAGTTTTAGAGAAAACGTAGTCGATGGCGAAACCTGACCAATGGCCTACCTCAGGGAAGTGTACTGGCTTCATCCCTTTTCAATGTGTACACAAATGACCAGCCACTTCCTGTCAACACCAGCAGTTACATATATGCTGACGACCGCGTCATAGCTGCTCAGGGACACTCTTTTGAGGATGTGGAGAAGAGTCTGAATGAGGCACTGGTGAAGCTTGACTCATATTACTGCCGTAATTAACTGAAAACCAACCCAATGAAAACCCAGACATGTGCATTCCATGTGCGCAACAAACAGGCATCCCGTTAGCTGCAAGTGAGGTGGACGGGTGTTGACTTGGGACACTGCAAAAACCCTAAATACTTGGGCAATACCTTAGACCGACTTCTGACATTTAAACAACATTGCCTTAATACCAAACTGAAAGTTTGTGGTCGAAACATTCTGAGACGACTGACGGGTTCGACCTGGGACGCAAGACTAAAGGTTGTAAGAACGTCAGCGCTATGTCTAGCCTACGCCGCTAGCGAATACGCTATCTCCGTTTGGTGCAGGTCAGCACACGGCAAACAAGTCGACGTCATCCTTAATAAATCTGCCAGAATAGTTACAGGATGTTTGCAGCCAACCCCTGTAAATAAAATCTATCATCTTGCCGGTATTGCACCTCCAGCAATTCGAAGAGAACAGGCAGCATATAAAGTGAGACAAAAATCTATAGTCTTCAAGTGGCACCCACTCCATGGGATGGAGCCAGCAGCACAGAAGCTTAAATCTAGAAACAGTTTTCTCACACCAACTGAGAAGGAGAGTGACTACAGAACAACGGCAGAACGCTGGAAGGATGCGGTAATACACCAGTGGATGGAACCCTCCGAAACCTTAGCTCCTGGACACAATGAAAGCTGGACAGCGTTGAAGTCTTTGAACCGAGTATGCAGTGGTATACCAAGGTCTAAAGTAAACCTAAGCAAATGGGGCTATCAAAATGATTCCCCCCTTCTATGACTGTGGAGCCATTCAAACAACTACCCATATATATAACTGCCCACTCAGTCCCTCACACAGTACCTTTGAGGAGGTAATGTCGGCTCAACCAAACGCTATTGACGTAGCCCTCTTCTGGGCGAAGAATGTGTACAAACCTTTCTTTACATTTGCATAATTTTTTTAAATTAATATGTAAGTATTTTATTATGTCTCTGACATGAATAAGAAGACTCTACAAATACTCCAAATAAGATAACACACATACCACATTTCGCGAAAATAATTAAAGATGGATACCTAAAATTTTATAAATCGATTATTATAACAAAAACAAACATTTGTAATTAAATAGTTAGAAAAAATTAATGAGTACATTCATTGATGTTACACACTCCTCAGCAACCCACAGCGCTGATATGTGCGAATGGCATAATAATCTTTTCTGTAATTGGTTACCGCAGTCACGTTTCCACAAAGACTATTCTAGTCAAGAACCTGGACAGCTACCTTGCTCAGGCAACTTCGAGATAATTTATATGCAGATGAGTTTGTGATCGCTCAGGAATGTGTAGTTCAGTGTCCTTCAGGCCTTACTTGTTTAAATGAACCCCTTTGTAATTGGAAATCTCATATCATTCACAAGCATAACGCGATACAACCTCCGCCTGCATTGAAAGTAGTAGGTCCCCTCGCTGTAGAATATGTGGTATCCCTTATCTTACTAATGTAATTAATAGTCATTCAGTAATATTCTTTTATATGTTCTTACAACATTATTATAATAATGATACACCAACAACACTGCTTTATACTTGCTGTTATTATTTATAAATCACAATGAGCTCATTTCGGCCTTTAGCCATCATCAGGTGCTCTGCATTTGTAATGGTCTGAATATACATATATGTATTGTAACTATAGATGGAAGTGGTTTACAATTTCTTAGTTTTTACCTTACATGGAATATCGTATGTGTCACTGCTGTCTTTATTTTTCACCTAGATGTCTATTGGTGCCTCGTTTGTGTCTATGCTGTCTTTATTTTTACACCTGGATGTCAATTGGTGTTTACGTTATTTCGATCTTGACAGCTTAGTTGACAGTGTATTTGCGATATTCCATCTTTACATAGTTACTATTGAAGTGTTTTGTGGAGACCTCTGTTGTAATTTGTTTGTTTTATTTGGTTTGACTTTAATTAGGTATTTTATTAGAATTTTCGATAAATTTTGTTGATGTTTTTATGCTTTATTATTAGTAAATTTTTCGGAATTATTTTGTTACATTTCGCGAGTGGTATCGTCTTCATTGTATTATATCTCTGTAGTACACTGTTTATTTTGTCTCTATGGATATACGTTATTTAGTATCTCTGCTTGAATTTATCCGTTTTATAATTTTATGATATCAATAAAGTTTTCTATATACTTTTTGTGTTTAAGATCGGTTTTCTCATTCAGTAAATTTTGAGGGTTACTGTGTGCATGTAAAAATATTTCTATTTCTTCTAGAACGGTCATGACTGCTCCTTTTTGCGTAATATGGAGTACTTTTAGTTAGTGCTTCGTTTATGGGTTTCACGTCGTGTTTTTCTGTTTTAAGATGTTGAAAGAATGTAGATGGGTTGTTTTCACTGTCTCTGGTGTGTTCTTTAAATCTAATGTTTAAATTTTTGCCGGTTTGTCCTATGTAGAATTTATAGCAAGTGAAATTTTGTAAATGCCAGGGTGGTTGTATATGGGAATTTTGAGTTGTCGTTGCGGATTTTGTGTTTAAGGTTTTGTCTATTTTGATATGCAAAGGTGATATTGGTTTTATTGAATAATTTATTAATGTTTGAGATGTTGTGGTTATATGTGTTGTTTTTCTTCGTGTTGCTGTGTGTGTGTTTGTGTGTGTGTGTGTGTGTGTGTGTGTGTGTGTGTTTTTAGTGTTATTTCTTTATGTATATTAAGTCTGTTTGGTTGTGTTTCTTTGTAGTATAGTTGTGTTATAATTTTTGGATCATAATCGTTTTGTGAACTATGTATTCTAGGATTTTTATTTCTTTCTGAATTGCATTGTCTTCTAGAGGTAGATTTGTCAATCTATTGAGCATTGTGTGGAAGAATGCAAGTTTGTGGGCTTTAGGATGGAATGAATGTTAACTGATGATACAGTCTGTTGTAGTAGGCTTTCTGTAAATTTCAAAGTGGTGTTTGTTATTGATGTTTTTAATAGTTAGGTCATGTTCTATGGTGAATTTCGTTTTGGGTGTAACTGATTCAATGTTTTGTGTATATTATCTATGTCTGAGGGATTACCTTCTATAAGCATTAGAGTCATCTACGTATCTGTAGTAGTATATGATTTTTTCATTTGTTGAGTTTTTCGTTTTGAAGAATTTTTCTTCCAAGTTGTTAAGGAATATTTCTGCTATGGTTCCGGCTATGCTACATCCCATAGCGACTCCATCTTTTTGTGTGAATATTTTATTGTCAAATTCGAAATAATTTTGGTGTAAGACAAGTTTTATGAGTTGCAAAATTTCTAATGTGTTTTGTATCGGAATTTTTCTGTATTTTAGTAAATTTTGTTCTATGATGTCCATTGTTTCCTGCATTGGGACGTTGGTGTATAAATTAGTAATGTCAAAAGATACAAATTTTGCTTCTGGGGGTATTTTTATATTTTTGATATTTTTAGCCAGTGTTCTGGAATTCTTTATTGTGTATCTTTTGTTGTATGTGTAAAATTTGTTGAGGAGGTTATTTAATTTTTTGCTTATGTGGTAAGTAGGACTGTTGACATTGTCTACAACTGGACGTATTGGAATAGATTTCTTATTTATCTTCGGGTGTCCATGGAGCTTTGGTGTTCTGGGCTTCATTGGTATACATGTTCTCTTTTCATATTCTGTGAGTATAGTATGACATGCTTTTACGGTTTTCTTAGTTTGGGCTAAGAATTTGTTTGTGGGATTCGGTTGGATTTGTGTGATATTATTACTATTAAAGAAGTCCTTAACTTTCTGTGTGAATTCATTTTTGTTTATGATTACTAAGTTATTGTCTTTGTCTGGTTTGATTGCTATAGCATTGTTGCTCACTAATTTTTTATTAATATTGTGTAATGTTTTATTGTCTGAATATTTGTTGTGGTGTTTCTTGATTTTGACTTCTTTTTCTATTTCGTTTCCTATTTTGACAATAATTTCAATTTGCTGTTTTATGGGTAAATTTGCTAGGTCTAGTGCTACTTTTGCAGATGCTATTAGATGTTTTTGTTCATTTTTCTGGAATATGGGTTGGATATTATACTTTAATCCTTTAGCAAATAGTTTTTGTTCTTGATCACTGAATGTAATTTTGGTCATATTGATGGTTCTTTTATGAAACTTCGATCTATAGTTACAATACATATATGTATTTTCAGACCATTACAAATGTATTTACAGAGCACCTGATGATGGCTAAAGACCGAAATGAGCTCATTGTGATTTATAAATAATAACAGCAAGTATAAAGCAGTGTTGTTGGTGTATCATTATAATAATCATGTCATTACAAGACATATTTTACACTGCGGGCCCCGAAGAAAATTATTGTCCTTATAACATTTCGACTTCTACCATAGGATCAAAACTTTGCACAAAAAATGCAGGGAATCAGCTCTAAGTTAAGCATATAAAGCACATAGCAAAGAACTTGATGAGGAAGAAAACAAAAACTATTGCAAGTGTGTGAAAGGAAAGAGAAGAATTGGTAATATTAAGGAATAATTGTAATATGCTAGTAGATGGAAGCCAAGATGGAAGAAGCGTGGGAAGATTTCATTAAAAGCTCTTGGTGAAGTTTTGCAAAAGAAACTTCTTAATTACTGAAAACACATTGTATGAACAACTCGAAGAGATTTTAAATGATAGAGTGCTCGAAGTGCGGTAAAGCTATTAAGATACACTTTTATTTAGACGCTAACTAAAACGATTATCAAAAAGTTTTAATTACCCCAACTGAAAATACTTTCATAGCTTTCTCTACCAACCATCAAATAAAAGTAGTCCATAACAGATTTGTGATGCCTACAAAGATGAAATCACAGCAAGTACGACGAAGCAGTAGGTACACCATCAACTTCTACTATGGAATTCACCTGCCGCGGTGGACCGGCCATGCGCATTGAGGCGCTATGCTACGAGGGACGAGGCCGTTTCCCGTCTTTAGTATAAAGTAGTTGATAAGTAGTTTGTAAGTTTAAGGACTGATGACCCCGCAGTTAAGTCCCTTAAGCTTGACAAACATTTGAAAATTTTTGTAATTCACGTATGCAGTAGGTGCTGACCAGCAGAGACGGACTTGATGCTCCTCTCTACGCTACCCTGTCCTGCACAAGCCTCTTCATATCTGAATAAGAACGGCAGCTTGCACCTCTTTGAACCTGCTTACTGTATTTGTCTCTCAGTCCCCCTCGGCGATTTTTACCACCCTCCCAGTTCTGTTCAGTACTCAGTACTCTGTGACGATACAGAATTTTCCTTCGAATGAACTCATCAGAATTATGTACATTTGTTTAGTGAATTTATTGGTTATTATGGTTAGAAACACACAAATAAAATACTTGTGATTACTGTTTTGCGAATTGGACTTACGTCGCTGTTAAAGGTTTCTTTCGGGATTTATGAAATGCAATATCTTCTATTATGTCTTCAATGTCCAACTGTTGAAGGACGTCACTTTATAAGAACGTGACTGACAAATTAGTAAGTCGTTCCTGTAGCATAGTCGTAAGTAATTCACTTTTGGTTCTCTTTAACTGGGAAAATGAAAGCTCTCCACTGCAATTGGTTACCATTACACAAAGAAATATCCGGGTAGCAACTTTTACCTTCGATAAGGTTTCTTCTATTTTATCTGCTTTTATTAAAGAATGTAAGGATGATATACTTAGCTCTGGAGATTCTTTTGGAATGTTTTTCAAATATTGATTTAAATGAAAACATTCCGATATGAGCTCATCAGCATTAACCCCTGCATGATAAAATTCTGCGAATTCTTTGCATCTGTTTCTCAATTTCAACACGAAATTGTTTATTGGCGCTCAGCTGGACAGTCTCTGACGAATCTTCGGAAAAAAATGATATGCTTGCTGCATATTCTCGTTCTTTGGAAATTACGCTTATAGTCAACACCTGGATTTTTCTCATTGGCTGAAGCTTCCTACTGATCGAATATACTGCGTGCAGAACTGATGAAATCACAAACACAGGCAAAAAGTTTTGTTGCAGCGTCTATTGTGAGGGTACTATTTTCTAAAGTTACGTTTGTGTTGTTGATAGTTCTCAAAAGGTCATCCCATATCTCTGTCAGGACAATGGTCTCGAGTTTCTCCATTTTCTTGCAAAGGCTTTGAGCTTCATTTATTGTTTCCACTGGCTGATCAGTGTTATGCAAAGCGTTAAGAGTATCAGCAGGAGCAGACCATCTGGTCTCAGAGAGGAACTTCAGAACTTTATTTGCACTTAAACATTATTTCAAAACTTTCCAGCAATTGTTCGAAGCAGAAAAAGGTGAACAGTTTTTGGACAAACTGGAAGTATGCTACTGCTTTAGAAACACATGCAGCCGCCTGAACACCTACAATTTCAGTGAATGTGTGGCACATGGTACAAAAAAAGCAAATTCACATTTTTCTTTTATTCTCGGCAAAATACATGAATACTTTCCAGCCATATTTTCTGTATTATCATAGCTCTGTCCGCAGCAATCTTTTATTGAAATATCAAAGCTACCCAAAAACTTCATAACTGTATCTTCTATACTTTGAGCCCTATGCTTCTCCATAGGCAAAAATGGCAAAAATCTCTCAACAGACTGGCCATCTTTTACGTGCCGAACTATGAAAGTTAGCTGGTCAACATGGGAGAGATCTGGCGAGGAATGACGCTTATTGAATAATACTTGGCTGCTTTTAATTCATTGGCAATCGTCGTTAACATTTTCTGTCCTATTACGTTAATAAATTCATTGCAAATATTTGCAGACAAATATGATGTATTTTCGTTGCCATGACTGCTATACTTTCGTATATGATCAGCAAGAAAAGGATTAAATTTGCTTATTAATTCTAACCATCCCAAATAATTTCCATTGCTTTCAGCCCAAAATATCATTTTCTCCATGAAACCCTAGTCCCCCTGACGCCAAAAATTTCACAACTGCAACAATTCTTTTCAATATGCTCCTCCAATAGTTGACCTCAGCATTAAACTCGGAAAGCAATCCAGTATCAACTCGTCCAACAATCCCACTTATTGCAACGTCATTCATCATTGATTACCTGTTATGTAAACTGTTCTCTTGCTCCTTTACTTTGTTCTAAGTGGAGGCCGCACCAGTCTGCTTCAGACCCTTCTAGTTATCGAATTTCATGTGTTGCTGCTTCCATATGTTAAAGATTGTATCTGATTACATGGGCTCCGTGTGGGGCCAAATAAAAAAATAAATAGAAACTGTTATACATAGAACGGCATTGCAGTCTCCACCAGTTAGTGCAGGAAGGGTTTCTGCATAAGCAGATACGAGATATTGTTTATAACGTAATTAAGTGTATGTCGTAAGACGTAAAAGACAGGATAAGATCGCATAAAAGAGTTCCCTTCATAAAGTTCAAGCTACTACTGGGCTTTCACTTGGGACTATAAGAAGAGTAAAGAAAGTGGGGGAAAATGTAGGTGCCGGTAGCTGATTTTTCCTTTCTCCAAGAAAAAAGCGGAATAAAGAGTTCTTACATTTGTGGAGAGACTGACACGCAACTTCCATATGACAAGCAACGTCCCACAATAAAGTCACTTCTCCCGGAATAAGAGAAAATACGCCTTTTAAGTGAAATACCTTCTCCACAAGTTTGACTCCAGGTATATCAGATCATTTTTTTAGTGCCCATCTATCGTTTAGGCGTTGAAATCTTAGTATAAGTAACACTTCAGTTACTTACCAGCTGTGCTCAAAGCAACAAAAAACGGTACTGTGCTTGTGAAACGTTTACATCTATGTAGTAAATGCACCAAGTAAAATAGAAATATACTGTGAACAGGGTAGGTTTATCGTATATGTCAATGACACATTTGGGCAGGTCAAATACTACACCCTGTGAGTGCAGTACAATTTCTAATTTGAGCACGCGCAGGTAACAAAATCTAATTTACTTCCAATGGCCACAAACAATTTATAAATGCGTTAATAAAAATTGATGGAAATGTTCCTGTACCAAATTCTTGCATTTCATTAAATGTAGTAGTTCTTGTGCTAAATAAATTTTTAATTTTCAAATTCCGACGCCCTTGCCTCACCATAACTCCAGACATGCTTCATAGGGCTGTTCACAACATTATTCCTCGACTACAGCTATTCTTCAGGAATGATGGTGAACATATTGAGCATTTCCTGTAAAGAACATCATCTTTGCTTTGTGTCAATTTGTTATGCTAATTATAACTTTTCTGATCAGATGAAGCGCCATCTGTCGGAAATTTTTTGAACTTTTTTTTGTTCTAATAAAACCCCATGTCATTCCAAGCATGTGTGTCAATTTTTACCTCTCTATCTACATTATTCCGTGATTTATTAAGTTTTCAGTTTGATCACCTCTTTGATCACCTGGCGTCCGTTCCGAAAGAGCAAACGTCACTAAGTGGGGAGGGGTGGGCAAGTTTGTGGCCCTTACTCTTACGGTAATTAGTTTCAAAATTACGAGTTTGAGTACTGTGGGCAGGGTGACGCTGGGAACTTGTATGTGACGGGCGGCATGCTTAGGTGGTCCTTGCAGGTGCGGTGATCACTGTGTTCCCAGTGGTGCGGTGGGCAGCGCAACTGCGTAGAAAGCATGAGACCTGGGTTCGAATCCTGGCTTGGTACATATTTTCAGCATTGTCCAGTCGCAGTTGATGTCATAATTTCAGTGAATAAGTTTACCTTTTACTATCTGATTCACGTACACTCAAATAACTGTTACACACCGACGTAACAAATATATACATATTTTTATCAGGTGCCCAGAACATAAACTGACACAAAACTTGCCGAGTGACTCCGCTGTTGTTGTTGTTGTTGGTTTTGTTGACGTTCGGTGTGAAAAACCAGCAATAATACCTGGGGGGAAAGATGAAATGCCATATTGGCTAAATGCTCATAATTTTCTTTGTGACCAGGAAATCACAATAATATGCAGAGAAACCGTTAATGTAGGGGGGTGCTAAAGTTAACGTACAAGTAAGATTAATGCTAAAATGAAAGTTTCAGTACTTAGCTGCATGCTTTTGTTAAAAACCAGTCTGTAGGCATTATCCCACATCTGAAATCCTTCTTTCTCACTTAGTATATAAAAATACACAAGGTAAAACATGACAGCTTAGAAAATATTTTGTAAACTGTTATGTTTTAACTTGTTTATTTTTATATAGTGACTAAGTGCTAGCCGTGTGGTCTGGAGCGCCACGTTACGGATCGCGTGGCCTCCCGCGCCTGAGGTTCGAATCCTCCTCGGGCATAGATGTGTGTGTTGTCCTTAGGTTAGTTTAACTTAGTTTAAGTAGTTTGTAAGCTAGGGACTAATAATCAAGCAGTTAAGTCTCATAGATTTACAAACATTTGAACATATTTTTGACTAAGTGCTATGTTGCACTTATTATTTTATATCCTTTTTTTTTTAATAAGGTGACCAGCTTGTAAAAAATATATATGACCAGATGATGCTGACACAGTTCACCGAAACCGGTCGTCATTCAATAAATTATTAATTTTCGATCTTGGCATTTCATTTTGAAGAATATTATTGTCATGACTGGCAAAGAAATTGAATCGCTTATTGAAAGATGAAAAATGAGTAGAAGGCAAAAATCCATATTCAGCATGTATCTCTTTCAGATTGTGCACAAAAAGAACCAGAGTCATTGTTTCCTGCCATTCAAACTGAGGTATAAAGTTTTGAGCTCGGTGCAGAAAGGCGAGGACATTGGTTGTGTTTCATTTCAACTGTTGGCACTACAGTAATGTGTGGGACTCCTCCTTAGGATAAATTTGCATTGTTGATGTCAGTATTCTTATGAAAATTGCCCAAATATGCTCCTACCAATAGATATATGATGAAAAGAGTGAAACAATTTTTCGATATATTGATGAAATATTGTTAAGAAGTCTAGAATTCATAGTGAGTTATAGAGATAACACAGTTCCAATAACAAAAATAATGAAAGGTGACACTGTAAGAGTCTAAGGGCTGTTTTAAAGAGAACAGACCTTTTCCTGGAAAAGTGACCGTAGTTAGTGAGATAATAAGACATCGCTCTGGAAATGAAGGGTGGGGAGTTAGGCGCGAAAAAGTTTTTTGCTACTTTGCCCTAGTAGGAGACAAAAAAACGTTTTCAATTTTTTTTTCAGTAGCTGATGAGATAATTAAAGGAATTCAAAAATTACTGTGTAATGGGCAGACGGTGAAAGATAGAAGGACGAAATCAGAGGAAACTTTCGAAATTACAGATCGCGTTAGATCATTGAATATCAAGACGGCAGCCACTCTATGCACTACTTACATTTGATCATAAGAAGAAACCACAGTTGCCGACGAAAATTGTTACACTGATGCATGAAGAAAATAAAGCTATTTAAAAATGTCTACGATTTGTTCCTGGTATTGAAAGTGTTTCAACTTTCTGCAGAGAAATATTGACGTGGTTCACTGAAGATTAACAAGAAACGTAGGTAGGCATATTGTACTGTAGATATTGAATACTATTTCATTGTGTACTTTTTTTCCTTCTGTAAGTGGTATTAACTTGAAAAACTAACCAAACTTGTCGTATGGCAGTTCTACAAAGAAACGTAAGGGCTGTATACAGTTTTCTAAATTAATATAGTTAATATTTTTTATTATTTCATGAATTTTTTATCAACAAAGGCATTGATTGTATATAAAAATATTAAACGGCATAGCAATTGAGTGTTACTTAAGCTCTAGCAATTTGGTTTCCCTTCAGATCGAAAAATACTGAAGTTTCACTTCGTCGTAACAAATTAGGTCAATCTGCCTTAGGCTCTGTTTGCAAACAGAGATACAGCTCCACTATTAGCACTGTTAACCTCGACAGGCAGACTGGCATACAGGAATCCCTGCAGAGACGGAGGCCTGTGACAGTTGGTACACCTGCTACGCGCCTCGCCGTGCCGGTAGCAAGTGCCGCGTGGCCTCAATCTCGCAGCTCGCTCTGCGTAGCGCTCACCCGAACCAATAAGCACACCAATCTACTACGAAACAGGAGCGACGGGAGAGTGTAGTCATGTTCTGTCTGCTGTGACAGTGGAAACTGGTAAAATACTACAATGATTAAAAAAAAAAGTCGGAGATACATTGTGACGTGACATGTTCATCGAAAAGAAGAGCTTCATACAAGAGATCAGGAAGATCTCGAAGCTGCATTCCAACAGGAAATGTGTGCAAGACAAGTATTATATATAGTATTTTGTCCATATAACCATCTGTTATGCATGGTGTTTCCGCAAGAGAGTACAAACATGGAGCAGGACATAGACGATGCTCCACTGAACAATTTGAAGTCGGAGGAGCCACCATAAGAAGGTAACAGGAATAAATGTTCAAATGTTTCTGGAGTCTATGGGACTTAACTACGGGGTCATCAGTCCCTAAGCTTACAAACTACTTATGAACTAGCTAATCCTAAGGACGGCACAAATATCCATGCCCGAGTGTGTTGAAACTGACGGCCATCAATCTCAATGCAAACATCACATCGGCGAACAAGATTCTGGCGCATCCTGACAAATATCCCTGCTATGCTTCGAATCACATCAGAAGCAGCTACGATTCTGGCAACTAATTCCATCTTCGTGTCCACTAGGGTCTCTCGCCGCGGCGGAGTGGCCGAGAGCATTGAGGCGCTATGCTCCGATGCGCGAGGCCGTTCCCCGTCGGAGGTTCGAATCCTCCCTCGGACATGGATGTTTGTGTTGTCTTTAGTGTAAGCTAGTTCATAAGTAGTTTGTAAGTTTAGGGACTGATGAACCCGCAGTTAAGTCCCATAAGCTTAACAAACATTTGAACACTGGGCTCTCATACACAAGTAACTTAAGATGTCCCCATAGAAGTTAATCAAGAGGGATTCAGATGAGGTTACCTCGCAGCCATGGAACATGACAAGGCGTATTCAACCGTGTTCTGCGAATCTAGTGGCACCGGTACCACTCCTTGGTATTGTACAGTACTTCTCTGAGCAGCACTGTGTAATGAATGGGCCTGTCGTTGATTCATAGCGCGTTCAGCCATGGGATAATGTAGTGAGGAATCCAGTCTTTTGCCTAGGGGAGCCATAGAACTTTTGTGGCATCGTACCTCAAACTGATGGAAAAAAATGGTTATTAGCTATCCCGATCCATGCTTGATAATAAAAGAAAAAAAGCCTTCATATTAAGAGGGTTGGACGGGAAGAAGAGAATAAATTTTGGGATAATTGTGAAATAGTGAAAGGTTCACAACCAGTGCCTTGCGTGTCATGTCGTTTATGTCATTTATAATTCTTAGGAATCGGTCCTTAATTGTAGCATTGCAATAAATAAAAAGTATGCACAAATCGATCTAAGTATAAATTTCACTCTGGTATGGAGTTTTCTCATTTCGATTCTTTCTTTGGTCTCACCACCATCAAGCCGCACAAAAGAAACAGATTCTCATCCCTTCGCTCAAACATCCCGCTAGCAAGTTGTTATTTGGATTTGTCATTTGGATTTGCTGCACTAAACAGTTTGAGGTACTGAACCCAGGATCAGAGAAGCCAGCCAGCTTAAAGAGATATAGAAGTAAACTTGTTTGCTGCTATTCTCGCATTACTGTTTTCTAGCTTATTTACACTCCTGGCCAATAAAATTGCTACACCACGAAGATGACGTGCTACAGACGCGAAATTTAACCGACAGGAAGAAGGTGCTGTGATATGAAAATGATTAACTGAGGCAGTGAGACAATAAAAGTGGTAGATGACTTTTGTTATTTGGGTAGCAAAATAACTTCTGATGGCCGAAGTAAAGAAGATATAAAATGTCGATTGGCTATGGGAAGAAAAAACGAAATTTGTTAACATCCAATATTAAATTAAATGTTAGGACTTCCTTTCTGAAAGCATTTGTCTGAAGTGTAGCATTGTATGGGAGTGAAACGTGATCGATAAGGAGTTCAGAGAAAAAGATGATAGAAGCTTCTGAAATGTGGTGGTGCTACAGACGAGTGATAAAAATTGGATGGGTAGATCACGTAACTAATGAGGAGGTCCTTAACCGAATTGGGGAGAAAAGGAGTTTCTCGCATATCCTGAGTAAGAGAAGGGACAGATTGGTAGGACACATTCCGAGACATCAAGGAATTGTCAACTTAGCATTAGAAGGAAGTATGTGGGGTAAAAATCGTAGAGGGAGACCGAGGGACGAATACAGTAAACAGATGAAGAGACTTGCACAGGACAGGGTAGCGTGGAGAGCTGCATCAAACCAGTCTGCAGACTGAAGACAACAATAACAACATAGACTTTATATTTTCCCTCTGATACGAAAGATCTCCCGCATAACCTGACACTTGCGTCATGAAGGTTCGTTATATCGAAACGGTGATTTCGACAAGCGATTCCATTCCTTGAAAATATAGTTACTGCAGTATAATACTTTTAACTCGTATTTTGATCCCTGACTGTTGAAATGTTTCGGTCGCAGCAGCTTCAGGCACCTACTGTCTACCAATCGGGTTATGCGATTTTGTAAATGTCTCTATGGCAACGCAACAGCATAGTTTTCATATGAAGCCATTCACGCTTTGTGGCTGAGAGCTTGCAACAGTACTGTAAATTGGCAAGGCTCAACTTACGCCGACAAAAGTAGTGACAACTAAACAACCGCCATGTTCACAATTAATCATTTTTACAAAATAGCTGGTAGTCAAGACTAAATTCTGGTGCCGCAGGGCAATTTCATGTCATTTCCCATGTAAACATATACTGTCTGTGCCTCACAATTAAGGTGACCAGACTTTCGGATTAATTCAGACATGTGTTCTTTTTTAGCTATATGTCCGTGGTGCTGGTGGATTTTTACGTTGTCCTTATTCTTAGCAACGTTGAGGGTAATAAAATTATATTTATAATTAGTCCCGTTCTATTGCTCTTTTCTTAAATACAGGTACTTTATCTATAGCCCCTGCCTACGTGATACACACGCATGAAGACTGTGCTACAAGTGGTAGCAGGATCGTCAATGTTATCATGGATTGGCCCATAAGTGAGTGCAAATATAGAGTACTTAAGATTTCCGTTACGTATTTCAGTTTCGCATTTAAATTATCGTGGCTTGGCAGTTGGCGTTATAGGTTTCATGTCGTGCACGTGTAACTTGTGAGTATAAATTTCTGTACATTGCAACCGAGTGAGTTTCATAAGGTATCTTCTGACATTGCCTAAACGGAAGTGTGCATTCTCAGATGTTCTTTCCTGCAAATGTCGAGCCTTCATTAAAATAAATAAATAAAAAATTAAAAGAGAGAGAGAGAGAGAGAGAGAGAGAGAGAGAGAGAGAGAGAGAGAGAGCGAAATGAAATCGTAGCAAAATATTAAATAAGTGGAGTTGGAACTTATGTCTCAGTGGGCAATAAACGCGAGAGATAACTCGACATATTGTTTTACTGCCGTGGTTTTAAAAATGTTCAAATTTCTATAAACCTATTTTTTTCCACTATTGCTTCTGGTCACTGTACTCAGAATTTCCCCAATAACGTATTAGAAATTTTATTGATATATATGGTGTTTCAGGATTAGTACATATTACAGGACGTGGTAATATAGGAATTACAGCGCTAAACAACATGTGTCCAATTTTCATGCAGTACAGAGATACCGCTTTTGGTTTGTAACTCCAACAAACCTAAAGCAAAGGCAATGGAGACATTCAAAGTTTATTTTCAAAAATTCCACCAACAACGTCAAGGCACTTTTGACTTCTCTTGATAACACCAAGAGTAGGTCTTCTCAGGTCATGTTTGCGTTCTTTATGAGGGCTGCATTATTCATAATCCGAACGATAAAATCGGCTCTTGTGTTTAGTTTGTCTTTATAGACTGCGCTCCTTAAGCATTCCGACATGCAAAAATCGAAAGGGGTAAGATCTGGAGACCTTGGTGTTCAACACACATGCCCATATGTTCTGATTCATCTTTTAGAGAATATTAGGTTTAGATGAATGCACAGGACCCCCCCTCCTCATGCTGGAAGAAGAAACGCATTCTCGTAGCCAAAGGAATCTCTCCCAATAATGCTGGAAGCTCATTTTCAATGAAGGGTAGCTAACAGGGTCCTGATTGCTGTAAGACGATGCCTTAACACAACACGCATAATCAACTGATTTTACCGGTGTCAAGCAGTGTATTGAACACACCAGTAAATACCCTGGAATCTTGTGGTCTGCAATTAGTACACGATACAGTACAGTAGTATATAAGAAACTCATAGTTCAATGGGGCGATCTATAATTGTTTAATAATGATTATGCAGCCAAGATCGCATTTTTCATTTATTATGTTACCGGTTTCGGCGTGCTCGACGCCATCTTCAGACCTGTCGTAATTTACATAATTAGTATTGTACTTAGACTTTGAAGTACCTCACATCAAAACCATTAGAAGATGGATATATATATATATATATATATATATATATATATATATATATATATATATATATATATATATTATTTATGACTACTAATTTTATGTTTAACGATGCCTCAACCTGGATGTACTCTTTTAGTATGTAAAAATGTCGTGAAAGTATGTAATTTACGACAGGTCTGAAGATGGCGTCGAGCACGCCGAAACCGGTAACATAATAAATGAAAAATGCGATCTTGGCTGCATAATCATTATTAAATAGACTTAGCTATATGTCTGTTCTCAATAAAAATAGAATCCATGTTACATGGCTTTTTATTGCAATTCGTCTATGCTGTCCCCTCCTACAATATTTACCATCCTTCCTGAAACACCTCTATAGTCGAGTATCGTACTATTAAACTGTTATTAGTTTTAGATTACAGTTAACGCCACCGTTGCTTTACAAGGGCTAGTGCTTGCTGCAGTCTCGCTTTAGCCCACGACAAAGAGCCGCGCTGAGTGGCCCTGGCGGTTGCTTGCGCGGCGAGGCGACCAACTCTGGCAAGTACAAGGTCGAGCGCTGACCTGGGCCACGCGCGTGACGGTCAGGGCCTTCTGCGCATGCGCGAAACGAAGTGGCCGCCGGGCTGGGCGCACCCGCTTCACGCTCGACAACCCGGCCACAGCCACCTACTGCCTGCCACCGCCTTCGCAGCTGGCTGTCCCTGCTGGATTCGCAGGTTCCCGTAACAGGACCGGCAGGCGGCCAGGCGACCACATGGGGGAAATGCTGGTCGTTCGTCGATGCGCGGCAGTGGCGTAACTATGGGGGGAGGGGGGGGCGGATGAGGGGGATAGAACCCCCGCAGAATCCGAAAAAAAAAAAAAAAAAAAAAAAATTGTGTAACAGAAATGTGGGAAAGGTAAAGATTGAAAACTTGGGAGTGTTTTACCATAATATTTCATTGGATGGGAGTGAATTAGTTTCTTCAACAGGAGTAGAAGCTGGTAGTCTGTCTGGAAACTGACTAAAATTTTGCTAGTCAAGCAGACCTATCCCATCCAAAGCCAAGTCCTAGTTACGCCACTGATGCGCGGTATCAAGAAAACCAATTCCGTATCCTCCACTCGTCGTGAGTCATTCCTCTAAAATATCGCTGACTAACAGGTCGCACGTCATCTGACAAGGAACTCACTGACAGTGAACATCCACCATGCTTTCTCTTTTCGTACACGGCATAATACAGTTTCCAAACAGTATAAAGTTTCTAAACAGTATGAAACAAAATACTGCATCAAAGACATACTGTTGAAAGGATTTTCTTTTTTCAATTACGTAAGTTCTGTTGAAAGGGAAAATCTGTATAGTTTTCAGTTAATAGTTTTAGTCGTTCGTCAACTTTTGCTATAGTGATGTCGAGTAAGTAATTGTAAAAATTATTTTGAATTTCGCTTCTGGGTCTCATTGGCTCATCTGAATCCTCATTGGTGAAATTTTTGTTTCTGGGATGGGAACGGTTTGGTGCAGGAAATTTTGTCTCGGCATTAGCTGTTTCGCTCACTTTTCTTGCATTCTTGTAAACATGGATTCAGTCCGACTCTGAAAGCACAACGGTTGAATTTTGGGCAGTATGTCGTACCAAATAACTATGCAGCAGATTAAATTATACGTCCTTAACTTTGCTATTAAATAATTGGCCATGTCCTACTTTCAGTATCTTTATCGCCAGAGTAAATTTTATATAAAACATCATAGATCTTTGAGTGTGTTTGCTTCTCTTGAGATGCTCGGAAAAGGCCGAATTATTTTTGGCAGCGTCTAGATCCTTTTAGCCAGTTAGGCGTCTATACAATACAATGTTTGCAGTGTCCCTTATCATACATCGGCCAAACTGGACGAGCCTTCAAAACTAGGTTTCAAGAACATCTTTTAACTAAGAAAGGCGCTGCCAAAAATAATTCGACCTTTTCCGAGCATCTCAAGAGAAGCAAACACACTCAACCCCCCCCCCCCCCCCCCCATAGACAAATTGCAAATTCTTCACATCGCCCCTGAAGGAAAAAAACTCTCACTTCTGGAAGAATTAGAAATCACTAAGTTCGTGAAACGGACCCAAGCACACAGTCTAAACGAACAACTTATTACAAAAGATCAAACTTTTTACGATATCATGTTATCCATCTTTTTCCAAAATTACCCCCCCTTCTGACAATTGACAACATCTTTCTTCCGTCCCACCCCCAGGCCTCTGATAACTTTGTTTTCATTCATTTATTATTGTTTCACTAGCAGCATGTATAATTTCACAAGATTCAACAGATTCTCGTCATATTCTTCCACCTCCTTTCCCTCACCTTTCATTTCCTGCACTTGACACAAATCTCTCATAATACTAAGCTACCGCTTGGCAAGCCGTTCATTCTCGCAGACTGTAACTCTGCCCATACCGCTTCGTTTAACGCTCGCATTTATGATCCGCAGTTATTAACAGTATTACTAGCTGTAAACGTGGACCTGCCAAGACAGCGACTCCTCTGCTGCTATGGCGAGTTTTATTATATAAAAAGCATTATATTAATTTCCACACTGTACCCCTTTAGTCCCTAGTTATTATACTTCAAATAGCCGTTACGTACTTTCTATTTTTACCTCTTTGCAAGGGACCCAATGACAGAACAGAAATTGTTAAGCTACTTGCGCCACAGGTTAGTTTTGACTTTTCAAAATTTACTCACCTTAGCCATATTAGATTCGCTTCCTGTCAGGTACATGGACTGTAATAAAATATTTGTCTTTTTCCAGTCTGATGATGCACTAATAGGGCGAAACGTGTTATTGGACATAATAAAGAATATTGCAACAGAGACTGCTAATTATTTAATTATTCACCACTCTTGCTGCCCCAGCGATCACCACCATCATGGAATGGAATGAAATTCATAGTATTAATAATTTTAGCTGTGATCCCTTCCCTATGTGGTTGTTGATGTTTGAGAGATATGTTCCTTAGCACAAGCATTTCATAATACATTCTAAATTTGATAAACTGATACATCCATGAACTACATATTCATCATTATTTCTTTGCGAATTTTGAAATGATGTGCCATTTTACTAAGAATACTATGATAATAGTCTATTTTTTAAAAAATTGTGTAAGGTTATCATTTTAATTTCACATGGTATTTTATGCGCCTAATGTTATTATCCTCTGGTATTTCTATAATGACCCCTTACTTTAAAACAAAAATAAAAGATACAACAACAATTAATTCACCATTTTGCACATATTTATTATGTGACAATAATTTTTATATATTGTCTTTATTGTACTTTTATTATTTGACAATAATGTAGCTGTTGTACTTGTCTTTCTTGGTTAGGGCCCTAAGGATGGTGACAGTGAAGCACTAATACAGTTCACTTTATTAATTAAAAAGATATAAACACAGCTGCTGATTTTTTTTCAATCTAATAACACTAATGATTCTTCCCTGGTGTCTCAGAACATGTCCCACCTCTTGATCCCTTCTCTTAGTCAAGATATGCCAGGAATTTCTTCTCAGAGTCCCAATACCAGCTTCTTGCCCTGTTCAATCATCTATGGGAAGAGGGGGCTTTCCCGTCACAATGGCGGGAAAGCATCGTTATCCTGGTGATGAAACCTGGTGCTGATCCACAGGTGGCTGATAGTTACCGCCCGATCAGCCTCACTAACGTCCTTTGCAAGCTCTTAGAACGTGTGGTGAGTTGGCGGCTCATGTGGATACTTGAACATCGGGGTCTGTTGTCCCCACGACAGGGGACCTTCCGCCAAGGCGGCTCCACTCTAGATAACCTGGTAGCTCTGGAGTCGGGCAACCGTACGGCATTTAGCAGGCGTAAACACCTTGTTGCCGTCTTTTTTGACCTCAGGAAGGCACCTGGCGCCACCACATTCTGGCTACACTGCACGGTTAGGGCTTGTGGGGCCTGCTCACGCTTTTTATACAGAACTTTCTTTCGCTTCGCTCTTTCCGAGTTCGTGTCGGTACCTCCCTTAGCTCATCCCGTATACAGGAGAACGGAGTTCCACAGGGCTCTGTCCTTAGTGTATACGGTTCTGTGGCCCCTTCTGCACTGCGTGTCTTAGACCCAAATACACCATAGTGGCGTCCGTTTAGCGGCGGTTGCCTTCCGCACAAGTCCCATGACAAGTTTCCTTGCTGGGGTTCTCCCCCTTCGAATCCACCGGCAGCAGCTACTGGCTTCTTACGTTGCCTGTATTCATGCCTCACCTGACCAACTCTCTTTTTGATCGCTATCAACGGCCTTGCTGCGGCAGTGGGGTCATCCGTATCTTTTTCACTCTATGCCGATGACTTCTGCCTATATTTCAGTTCCACTGGCACGGGTATCGGTGGAAGGCGTCTGCAGGGGGCTATCACAAAAGCTCAGTCCTGGGCCACGACCCATGGTTTCCAGTTCTCTGCCGCCGAAACCCGAATTATGCACTTTGTCGCCATCGGGCAGTGCACACAGACCCTGAGCTGTATTTGAGTAAGGATTTGCTTCGTGTTGAACAGACGCACTGCTTCATTTTCTTAGGTATGCAGTTCGATGCCTGGCTCACGTGAGTCCCACACCTTCAACAGCTGCGGAACGAGTGTTGGCGCCAACTGAACGTTCTTCGCTGCCTAAGCCCGTCCATCCATCCTGCAACTGTATACGCCTCTTATCCAATCCCGTCTGGATTATGGCAGCTTGGTATACGATTCTGCGGCCCCTTCTACACTGTGTGTCTTAGACCCAAATACACCATAGTGGCGTCCGTTTAGCGATAGTGCCTTCCGCACAAGTCCCATGACAACAAGTCTCCTTGCTGAAGCTAGGGTCCCCCCCCCCCTCCGAATCCGCCAGCAGCAGCTACTGGCTTCTTATGCCGCCTGTATTCATGCCTCACCTGACCACCCGAATCACAGGCTTCTGTTCCCGGCTGCCATCCTCCCTTCTCCACGACGACGTCCACAGTCGGGTCTCCCGATTGCGGTTCGTGTTCGTTCCCTTCTTTCGTCCCTTGCATTCCTTTCTATCCCTCCCACATTCCACTACCTTTCCCATGCACCTCCATAGTTTGTACCTCGCCTACAGCTTCGGTTAGACTTGTCCAGTGACTCTAAAGGCACAATTTCACCAATGGTCCTTTGTTGTCAATTCCAGGCACTCTTTGATTCTTTCCGTGGTGCAGAAGTAGTATACACCGACGGTGCCCTTGTGGACGGCCGTGCTGGGTATGCTTATGTTCATGGTGACCACGTAGAGCAGTCCCTGTGGGACTAGTGTCTTCACAGCTGAGCTCGTGGCTATCTCTCGTGCTCTTACACATTTCCGCGACTGCCCCAGGAAGTCTATAGTTACCTGTAGTGACTCTCTGAGTGGCCTGCTCGCCCTTGATCAGTTTTTGCCAAAGTACCATTTGGTTGAGTCCATTCAGAACGCCGTTTTCACCCTTGGTGAATCAGGCCATTCAGTAATTTTGATTTGGACCCTGGGCCACACTGGCATTCCGGGAAATGAACAAGTTGATCGCGTGGCCAAGCAGGCCACCACATCACGGCCCTTGAAGATAGGCCTCCAAGATAGGGATTTCAGACTGCAACTGGTTCTAGGGATTTGGATTTCAGAATGGGCTGCCTTGAACGAACCAAATAAGCTGCGCATAGTCAAGCCCTGTGAGCTTTGACCGCGTTTTAGGTTTTATTCGCGCAACTGGCTTTTATTGGCCTATTTAGTGGTGGGGCCCATTTGCCCGCCTTCTCAGGCTACCAACCAAGCTGTTGTCTTTTTATGGGTTACGACTTGCTTTTCAATAAAGGATTTTAGTGTGTGCAGAGTGGCTGGCTCATCCTGTGTTATCCTTGTGATCAGCCAGCCACACTCTTCTGCTGTAATATTTTAGTAACTCTTGTCATGTATTCTGTTATCTGTTACTGTTTCACCATGGACTGCCTCTCTGTACCCAGAGTACTCTGGAAGTGGAGTACTATGTAACAAAAGGCAAAGTTTTAAGATGTGAACTCTTAGCTGGGGACAGGGGACTGATAACCCAGCAGTTTAGTCCCTTTTAAACACTCAACAACAACAACAACAACAATAATATCTTCTCTCCCCAGTTCTGTTCAGTATTTCCTCATAGTTACGTTATCTACCCACCCAAACTTCAGCATTCGTGAACACCATACTTCACAAGCTTCTGTCATCTTTGTGTCTTTTCTCCTTGTTGTCCACGTTTCACTTCAGTACAAGCATGCACTCTGCCTTCAGAAAGGATTTTCAAACATTTAATTTAAAATTGGATGTCAACAAATTTCGCTTATTCAGAAATGCTGTTATTTTTCTATCCAGATAACAAAACTCATCTACTACTTTTACTGTCTCATTACCTGATCCAGTTCCTTTGGCATCACCTAATTTTCTTACACTAGATTGCATTACACTTGTTTTGCTCTTGTTAATGTATATCTTATAACCTGCTTTCAAGACAGTGTCTATTCTGTTCAACTGCTCTTCCAGATCCTTCATTGTCTCTGACATAATTAGAATGTCATCAGAAACTACAAAGTTTTTATTTCTTCCTCATTAACTTTAATTCCTTCTCCAAATTTCTCCCTGCGTTCTGTCTTAGCTTGCTATACAAATTGAGTAACATTGGAGAAAGGCTGCAAACCTGTCTTATTCTCTTCCCAACCACTTTGTCCCTTAAATGCTGTTTAATTCTTACAGCTGCTGTCTGATCTTTGTACGAGTCGTATATCACAGTCCATTACGTAAGTCTTATCTCTTCTACCTTCAGAATTTGAGAGTGTGTGTTCCAACCATTGTTGTCAAATCCACAAATACTAAAAATGTAGGTCTGTGTTTCCTTAACCTATCTCCTAAAGTAAGTCGTAATTCATTACCTCATATGTTACAATATTTCTCCTGAATGTAAACAGATCTTCCCCGAGGTCAGTTTCTACGAATTTTTCCATTTGTCTGTAAATAATTCATGTTAGTATTTTGCAACCATGAGTCCTTGACTCATTAACTGATGGTTCTGTCATTTTCATATTTGCTTACACTTTTTTTTCTGTGTAAACACACTAGCTAATCTGTTCTCATAGGTAATTTGAGCGTATCTTTGGGCGACAGCTACATTGTATTTCGCTAAAATAGTATCAGGCAAAGAAAACATATAATAATTTAAAGATTGAGAAGTCTGCATTGCTTAGCAGTATGCCACAGTACATACATCTTAGAAACAATAGATGGTTCTGTTAATTTCGTTGTACATCATAGAACCAACATCTCTGTTAATTTGTTCTAGCTCACAGTCAAAGACAATAGTATTTTCTGAATATTGCATCAGGATTTGGAATTTATTTCGTTAGGATGTCCAGATTTATTAATTCGCTCTTTGTGTTAAGAACTTAACGAAATTACTTTTCCTCTTTAGGTAGATAGAGTTACTGTCTGTGACCTGTAATTAGTCTATAGTTCACAGGCATTAATTATAGATCAAATGATGGCGAATCTGTTTAACTGACACCAGTCGTTGTAAAATGTAATCTTGGCTGAGAAGTTGTCTTCATTCAAGTTTAATCTTTATTACTCATTGTGAGCAAGTTCTTTCGATGATTTCTATTTATATTTGAAATCTTTGCTTGGAAATATGGACTTTCTAGGGGATCTCGTAAGGGTTCGGTTTATTGATTGAAGTACAAAACCCTAAAAAACCAATGTTAATCAGCTACCATTCTTTAATTCCCATTGTAAAGCACAGGCGTACAGCTAATGTTATAATATTATGAAAAGCGGCCATTTTTCACTATTTACTTATTCTAAAGCAATAGAGTCAAAATCATTGATAACATCATATCTATTGGCTTGTAGCTATGCCTTGTGGCTAGATTAGTAAGATCAGTAATGTGTCTAGTCGCTTAATAGTGAGTTTGACTCTTATTTCATCTTTTGTGTTGATTTGTAGCTATTCCTTTGACTGGATTAGTAAGATCAATAATGTTTCTAGTTGCACTGAAGATGGCTATTCAGTAGCCAAAATCGACCTGTAATAATAACTAAACAAATTTACGAGCAATGTTGAATTTTCTTTGAATAAAATTCAGCTCATAGTAATGACACTGGTTTCAAGAATTAATTATTAGCAGAACTAATGACAGATACATGTCTAAATGGCCAAAAACTGCTAAAATGGTGACAGTTCAAAGAAAAAACTATTCCATATATTATTGATCTCGAATCATAAAATATGTTAAAAGAAACGATTTAAGTAATCTCCCACGAAGAAATAGGCATGCACAGACTTGGATGTACAAAACAGTCAGATGTTGTTATGTACAGCATATATATCTGAACATATTGAGAGTGAAAGACAATGGTATCATAAGTTCCTTTCCTCAAAATATTTGAAAACTGGAACATCGACACCATTATTAGTCATGATAGAAATAAGGCAGTTGTAGCAGCCAAATATGCCCATTCAACGAGAGCTATGGAAAGTTTGTTCCCCAGGGGGCTCATGTTCCTTTCGTGAGTATGTACGTGACGAGCACAGGGCCCCCAGCTAGTAAAGTGTTTCTTCCATCTTTCCTCCTTGGATGTATTTCCTATCCTTTCCACTCCTTTTCTATCCTCACTCCTTTCCCTCCACACAGGGGGACTGATGAACTAGGCAGACTGGTCCCTCTGTCCCAAACCACCGACCAACCAACCATCCATGAAAGGCTTGACACACCAGCTGCCGAGCGTGATATTTATCGCCTAGAAAACGAGAAAAATATGTATACAGCAGACAAGAACTTCTCTTGCATGATTCAAAAAGAAGGAAAACTTCTTGTTGACAAAAGGAAGGCAGCAGAACATGGATGGTGACCAAAGAAGAGTTCCCACATTTTGCAGGACAACTGTTGGCATCCATTGAAGGGATCTTGTTCTAGTAGCCATAGGGGAGATGAACTTTTAGAGGCTCACTGCACCAGATGATCTGCCAGCAGAACTTTGAGATTAGAGGATTAGGAGACAGTTGAGTGGATGACAGGTTTCCTCAGTTAGATCACTAAAGATAAAATTACCAAGTGACTGACAGTGAATAGTACTGTCCCACTTTGAAAACAGGAAGAATTTGCTAATCATTTTCCAGCTACCAGCGTACAAACCTCCTATTAAATACAATAAAGGTCTAAAAGTTCATCATAGACAGTAAAATATGCAAGATTGTAGGTATGTAGACGATGTATGATGAATTGTGTTTGAGAAAATAGCAGTAAAGATTACAAGAAATAATCTTTATTTAACCAGTTTCGACCTATGTAAAGGTCATCCTTAGAAATTGATGACTCGCTGACTGGTGCTGTTAGTACTATGCCGTATAGATGTTCATGACCCAATTGTAGCTGCAATCAGACCACAAACATAAAAAAATGTTCAAATGTCTGTAAATCTATCGGACCAAACAGCGTGGTCATCGGTCCATAGCTTACAAACCACTTAAACCTAGATAAACTAACCTAAGGACAACACACACACCCATGCCCCAGGGAGGACTCGAACCCCACGGCGAGCAATCGCGTGCTCCGCAGCGAGGCGCTTTAGACCGCTTAGCTACTCCACCGCTGCCCACAAACCCCACAAACATCAGTATAGTCAAATAGTTGCAACACCAACCAGATGAACCATAAATATCCGATACTAATGAATATTTATTGCAATATAGACTTCTATTTTAATCAAGCGATACTTGTAGATGGTCAGTATTTCGACTTAATAGGTGAAGTAGGTAAAAATTGTGGTTATGGCAGTAGGTCAACTAAACCTGGGAGCAGCCCCAATATTTGTTTATTACAGCTGGTCCCCCACCAATACCTAACTCTTGTTTTCCAAAACAATTTAATTCATTATATTTCACCTAATCCCATGACTGAGAAGGAATCCAAACAATTATATATTACAACTGATTTTGATTTGTGAATAAATGGATAAAAATGGGTTACTTTATATGAACCAAAACAACATATTAACTACAAAAGACATTTTAATTCCAGATTGGAAAGTTTATAAACAACAATCATTTGTTAAAATTACTGGGTGGGATTTCGCTCAGTTTATAATAAAAATTGTTGTTTAAAACAATGGAAAATGAATTGAAGGTTGTGAATTTGGAATAATTTTCAAAATGAAATTTTATTTATTATAAATGAGCAATCAAATAAAGCATAAAACAAATTATATGATTTAATTTAATGTTTTTAAAAAATGATCTTTTGTATTAAAACGTTTTAAATTTTGTTGACAAATATAAATCTTAGAAAAAACTGTTATTGATTATATTAATATAATATTTATCTGGGGACTTATTTCAAATTATAGAAAATTTGCAGAACTGAGAATTAAGAAAAATTAAAGATAAAGTTCAACAGGTAAATTTTTCTAATTAAGTAATTTCATCTGAATACTAACCGCCATTCAACATAGTACATAACAATCTTCGCTGGTCAAGAGACTGTAGATGACACAATTAAGTGTCAAAAATTGTAGCGAAATAAAATGTCCATAACTCAATGGCTGAAGGTGTTCAATTTTCGTTAACTTAATACAACAGTTAAAGTCACCCGCCATTTTTCTTAGAGATGGACATTCGAAAGTATATGTATGCATTTCTTGTTACATTGTCGTTTATTAAGATGTATTATTGTTGTTATACCACCATTTACATTAAAAAGCGATGGAGCTATACATCTGTAAATCGTGTACTTCATGTTACAATGGTTTTCAACTTTTTCTCTTCGATTATTGTTATCTGAAACGTTAACAGGCAAAACAACCTGTCGTCCCATTTGTGTTAACAGAAATTACGAAAACATTGCACTCTTATTTTCTAGTTCACTAACCCATTGGTACAACTCGTCACATAGTTTCAGTCTCATCTCCCCCTCTCCCCCCACCGCACCTCTCTCTCACTCTCTTCCCTTTGCTCCTCTAATGATACATTATCTCAGATATACTTCTTTACGCTTTCTCTTCATTATCGGTATATTTGAATGATTATGATTTTATATTAGAAGTTTTAGTATAACTTTATGGTATTATCACCATAATTCTGAAAACCAAAAATTATCTGAAAATTTGAGTAAGGAATCAAATATTGAAGCAGATTTGGAATGTATTTCCAAATACCAAGAATTATCTGAAAACTTTATATGAGAATTTAAAGATAAGCCAGATTGGCATTATGGTTATGAAAGACAAAATCTTCGAAAAAGTTTTATGAGAGAATTTAAAAATGCATTAAACTGAATTTGTTTTTCTGAAAATAAAATATTACAAGAAAAAATTATTAAAATTTTTTAAGATAAAGTAGACTGATCTTGGGATTATTAGAGAATTTAAAGTTAATTGGGTTTATGTTTCTGGAAGACAAAAATGTTTGGATAATTTAATTATAAGATGCAGTAAATTAGAAAAATATTTCTGACAAATAAGAGGTACCACAACATTTTATTAGAAGATTCAAAGAAAAATAGACTTTCAATGCATTTCTAAATATAAAAAATGTTAGAAAATTATATTTAAAGGCATATTAAAATTTTTCTTTTGTTTCATACATGACAAGAATACAGTAGTCTCAATTATCCCCCCTTTCAAGCACTACATCAACATTTAAATATTTTTATTTGTAATGTTTGTATAGAATGACAAAAATCTTCCTGAAATATATAATTTAGTAAAAACATCAAGTACATAATAACAACGTTTTTATCTCAACAAACCTGTTTAGATGAGTGGTTTAAGTGGTTTATGAGTTATGTTTTGCATTAGTAGCAAATCTAAAAGTTGCACCATTGATTTGGTGTGATCCACTGCTGTATTCCTGTGATAAAATCAAGTATTTTCTGTCCATAAATACTAGACAATTCAAAACAGAACTGACAGATTCATCTCATTCGGTATGATACTGGCACAGAAATGGACAGTAAAGTACAGGAAGCTACATTACAATGAAGTTATTCAGATGGCCTTAGAATCAACAACTATATTGCTTGCACCATATGCGAATAGAAGAAAATACACTGCCTTATGCACAGAGAAGGAGTGGCCAAATATTATTACATTTACATATACATGCATACCATTGATGTATGGGTAAATAATTAAACGAACACAGCTCTCTGATCTCTAAAGCACTCAGCAGATTGCATTTATTTTCTCACAGCCCTATTGAAGCAAAGTCAACACCATGAGTGAGACAATACATGGATGGTTATATTCCGTACTAAGTACTCATGATGCCTTTCTGATGAGATAGACAGCTACCAAGAGAACGCAATTGACACAGATGGTGTTGATGAACTGCAAAGACGGCATGGGTGCCATTCAGATGTCACAATGGGTCAATGCTGGAATCAGTGAGCATGTAAGAGCATTCAACAATTTTTCAGTTTTGGATTGACCAAGGAACATTCCAAGTGAGGACTGTCACATGGTGCACCAAGCCATAACATTGACACATACTGTAAACATGTGTTGCAACCCCTAGATGATGCTGTGAGTTTCCTCATAGTACCTTAGCTAATGGCATTTGATTTGGCCCTATCGCCCCATGCTTAGGCTGCCATTGACACCAAACACCAACACCTGAAGTTGAAGTGGTGCCATGTTCAAATGTTTGTAATCCTAAGAGAAAACTGCTGTGGTTATTAATGTTTAGACTTCAACTAACTTATGGTATAGACAACACACACACACACACACACACACACACACACACACACACACACACACACACACACATACATACATACATACATACACTAACATGCACACAAATGTCCTAGGGAGGACTCGAACCTCTGGGGGGAGTAGTCATGTAATCTGTGATGTGGCTTTTCAGTGTGTGGGGAGCTATAGGATATGCTTTAAGGTCACTTACAAACGTTCTTCAGCAGGCATTGATTGTATGGTGATACATCACACCAGTTTTCTCACACAAGCTATGTGCTAAGCTATTTTTACCAGTATCATGACTATCATTGTACAAAGAAATTCTGTTATAAAAAATGAATCGCTATTTTAAACACCAGTTGCCATTACTCTCCTCCATTAAAAACTAAAACTGAAATCGTAAAGTGAAATAAGAGATAATAAAAGAGTAAAAAATAAATTGAGATTTTAATATACGAGGGTCATCTACAAAGTAAATTTTTTTCTATTTACATCCGTGGCAGTGCTACAATCGCAGTTCCGAGCATGTATGGGAATTACTCTGACTTGTAACGACAGGTGATCGCCTGACATGTCAACAAGTTCACCCACCAGCCGCCAGAGGCGCTAAATGTGTCAACTCACATTTCTCCTTGCTACAAGAGCGAAATCCGTGTCTATATACTCGCTTATTCTTACTTTGTTTTAATTACTATTATTGTCTTTGCTTAGTGACAAATATTTTTTATGGGCGTCCTTCGTGATGTAAAGTCGTGTTTGTAGCAGTTATATTTATGCAAACACTTTAAAAATAAAGTGTTCAAACTATATATTTGATCACACTTAATTCTTAAGACGCAACTCAATTATTATGCGTCTGCAATCCACAACTTTCTACAGGTTTATGACAGACTCATTTCGCTGCTGCTGATGTGTGCTTTGTAGTGCTTCTTCATAATGCCAGCCTAATTGAAAATGCCGCCACGTGTGAAATCAGAGCTGTGATTTCTAAGTGCAAGGAAAGTTAAGCCAAAGGAAATTCATCAGCAAATCTGTAAGGTTTATGGACAAAATGCTATGAGTGATTCAATGGTTAGAAGACGGGTCAGACTGTTAAAGGAAGGACTTGATCAACTGCACGATGAAGAACAAAGTGGACGCCCATCTATGGTCACTGATGAACTGGTTCACACATTTGAACAGAAGATTAGGCACAACCGTAAGTTTACACTTAGTACCCTTGCTATAGAAGTTCCGCAAATCTCACGATTAATAATTCATGAAGTTGTTACTGAAATACTACAATTTTGAAAACTTAACTCACATTGGGTACCCAAACGTCTTACTGAACAACACAAAAACAACAACAACAACAACACACACACACACACACACACACACACACACACACACACCACACACACACACACACACATACATATATATATATATATATATATATATATATATATATATATATATATATATATATATGTATATATATATATATATATAAAAGACAGATGGATAGTGCACTAAGTTTTTGACATGCTCCAATGAAGAAGGTGATGGTTTTCTTTCTAATAGTCATGAGGGATGAAACTTCGTTAATGTACGACACCCCTGATACAAAACGGCAATCAATGGAATAGAGGCATACTTCATCCCCAACGAAAGTTAAGTCTAAGCAATTCTTGACACATCGAAAAGACGTGAGCACTGTTTTTTGGGACAGAAAAGACATTTTTCTGATTGATTTCTTACCACATGGCCAAAAAACAATGCACATGGTTACTGTGAGACCGTTAAGAAACTACACTGTGCAATTCAGAACAAGTGCTGAAGATTACTGTCAAAAGGTGTTTTTTTCCGAACTCATATGGCAAATGTGGCCAAACAGCTTTTACTGGAATTTCACTGGTATGTGTTTGATCATCCTCTGTACAGGCTGGACCTCGCTTCTAGGGTCTTTCATCTCTCCTTACACCTCCTTGGTGGTCAACACTTCAATAATGATTACGATTGGAATGAACATGTTACCACTCAGTTGAATACACAGGTGGCAACCTTCTATGAAGAAGCCATGCAAGCCATGCGAAAACACGTGCCACACTATGGCAAGTGCCTACAAAATTTCAAAAGCTATGTAGAAAATTAGTTTAATGGTTGTAGATTTTAGTTCAATAAATATTTTTTCTCTATCTGCACACGTTTGATTTACATAACCAAACGGAACTCACTTTCTGGACATACCTCATACTAGACTACTTTTCAAACGAATTTCATGGAAACTACAGGTTACATTTAAAATACTTTAAATTATCCAGTGAGTTAATACAATTCCTATTTCGTGTTTCAGTCCTCAATCTCGGTTTAGTACATTAGTTGTATGGTATTATTTTAAGTACTTATGCAATTTGTATAACAATGTAGATGTGTGCATAGGAATGTTGACAAATAGAGCCCAGTTGCATACCAAAACTATGTTAAAATGTTTATCTTTTAGAGTTAGATTATGTGACATGTACAGGGACTTGAGTATAGATGTAAACTAGATTTGCCTGACAAATCGAAATTAAAATATCCACTTAACATTACTGTGCTTCACACAGCTCAGAAGTTTAATATTAATAATGTCTGATTTTTATTTACATATTAATTATATAGAGTTCAATGTATGACATCTGTTGCTGTGAACTTCCAATCAATTCTACTTGAACTGCACAAACTGTATTTAAAATATATGATTTTTTAAGATAAATAAAAAAGCAATTAAACAAATTCAAATCTACAATTAAAACAAAAATTATAGTTTCGTAAACTAAACTTAGAAATTCTAAAAAAAAAAAAAAGAAAAAAAAGAGTAATTTCCCTGTCAAAAGTGCATAAAATATGAAAGAAATGGTTGAGTGGCAAAAATACTTTGAAAGTAACTTCACTGTAAATGAACATCATGATTACTATAAAAGTATTATTCTTAGGGGTGCTATATATATGTTAAATATAATTGACCTACATTTATAATTGCATACTTCATAGGGTGATCAAGAAGTCAGTGTAAATTTGAAAACTTAATAAATCACGGAATAAAGTAGATAGAGAGGTAAAAATTGACACACTGCTTAGAATGACATGGGGTTTTATTAGAAGAAAAAAAAAAAAAAAAAAAAAAAAAAAAAAAAAAAAAAAAAACTTCCAAAAAAGTCCGACAGATGGCGCTTCATCTGATCAGAAAAGCAATAATTAGCATAACAAATTAAGACAAAGCAAAGATGATGTTCTTTACAGGAAGTGCACAATATGTTCACCATCATTACTCAACAATAGCTGTAGTCGAGAAATATTGTTGTGAACAGCACTATAAAGCATGTCCAGAGTTATGGTGAGGCATTGGCGTCAGATGCTGTCTTTCAGCATCCCTAGAGATGTCGGTCAATCATGATACACTTGTAATTTCAGGTAACCCCAAAGCCAATAATTGCACGGACTGAGGTCTGGGAACCTGGGAGATCAAGCATGACGATAGTGGCGCCTGAGCACACGATCATCACCAAATGACATGCATGAGAGATCTTTCACACGTCTAGCAATATTTTATTATTATTATTATTTTTGGTTGTAATAAAACCATGTGTATCAATTTTTATCTCTCTGTCTACATTATTCCGTGATTTATTAAGTTTTCAAATTTATACTGACTTTTTGATCACCCAGTATATAAGAGATAAAACACTCAAATAGAAAAAGTTAATAACAAGTATCTTATTATCAAATTTAAAATAGTATTAATCTTTTTAAAAATGAAGAAACAAAACCATTAAAAGAAACATCCCTTTCCCTACTAGTACAATCAATATACTGGGTGAGTCACCTAACATTACCGCTGGATATATTTCGTAAACCACATCAAATACTGCCGAATCGATTCCACAGACCAAACGTCAGAAGAGGAGCTAGTGTAATTGGTTAAGACAAACCATAAAAAATGCATGGAAGTATGTTTTTTAACACAAAACTACGTTTTTTTAAATGGAACCCCGTTAGTTTTGTTAGCACAAGTTGACGCTTGAGTACCACTCCTCTGCTGTTCGATTGTGTGTATCGGAGAGCATCGAATTAAGTAGGGATCCAGAGGGAACGGTGATGTACCTTAGGTACAGAAGTGACTAGAACAGTACATTATGTCCACATGCTAACACCTATATTGGTCCTTTTCACTGATGCACATGTACATTACCATGATGGATGAGGTACATGTACATTACCATGATGGATGAGGTACATGTACACACGTTGTTTCTGTTTTCAATTACGGATTAGAATAGGGTGTGTACCGACATGTGAGGTCAATAGATGTTCAAAGTGGTGGCCATCATTTGCTGCACACAATTGCAATCTATGGCGTAATGAATGTCATACACGCCGCAGTACATCTGGTGTAATGTCACCGCAGGCTGCCACAATATGTTGTTTCATATCCTCTGGGGTTGTAGGCACATCACGGTACACATTCTCATGTAACGTATCCCACAGAAAGAAGTCCAGAAGTGTAAGATCAGGAGAATGGGCTGGACAATTTATGCGTCCTCCACGTCCTATGAAACGCCCATCGAACGTCCTGTCAAGGGTCAGCCTAGTGTTAATTGCGGAATGTGCAGGTGCATCATCATGCTGATATCACACATGTCGACACGTTTCCAGTGGGACATTTTCGAGCAACGTTGGCAGATCATTCTGTAGAAACGCGATGTATGTTGCAGCTGTATGGGCCCCTGCAATGAAGTGAGGACCAATGAGGTGGTCGCCAATGATTCCGCACCATACATTTACAGTCCACGGTCGCTGTCACTCTACCTGTCGGAGCCAGCGAGGATTGTCCACGGACCAGTAAAGCATGTTCCGTAGATTCACTGCCCCTTTGTTTGTGAAACTCGCTTCATCGGTAAACAGGTAGAGCTGCAATGCATTCTCTGTTAATGCCCATTGACAGAATTGCACTCGATGATTAAAGTCATCATCATGTAATTGCTGATGTAGCGACACATGAAACGGGAGAAAGTGGTGACGATGCAGTATGCGCATGAGACTACTTTGACTCAGTCCACCGGCTCTCGCAATATCCCATGTACTCCTGTGTGGGTTCACGGCAACAGCAGCTAACACACCAAATTGCACCCCCATCTCCTATGACGGGCCTGTTATGAACCCGTTTGCATGCTTTGACCATACCTGTTGCATACAGTTGGCAGTAGATGTTTTGAAATGTGCGGCACGTTGGATGCTCTCTGTCCGGGTACCGTTCTGCATACACCCTGCAGGCTGCAGCTGCATTTTGTTGACACTCGCCATAGAGTCCGAATACACCATGGTCTCGGTTCCTACAACACTACACTATCGCAGACGTCTGGTAACACAGTGTACTACAGGTAGTCTGCGTGCAAAGACGAATGCAGAATAACAATAGCAGCAAGCGCTTCATGCAGACACTGTGAAAGCTAGACCAAACCACAACAGTGCACTACAGCCACACTCGTAAACATGGTCGTCATCGTAAACATGTGTAAACATGTGCCTGCAGATGCTGCTCACCGACTGTGGCCCGTGTTTGTTACAACACGCAACTGAACGTCGGAGGTTTCAAGCGCCAACTTTAGGTTACAATATCTCTGGATGTAATTAACATTGTACAATGCAACAAACGGCACTGATTACATATTTGTTTATATGTTCAGATGTGCTAACAAAACTAACAGGGCTCCATTTAAAGAAACGTAGGTTTGTGTTAAAAAAATACTTCCGTGCATTTTTTTATGCTTTGTATTAACCAATTACACTAGCCCTCTGCTCATGTTCGGTCTGTGGTATCGGTTCGTCAGTATTTGATGGTTTATATCCAGTCGTAATGTTAGATGACTCACCCTGCATAGTTAAAAAAGCATTTAAAATGGATTACAGACTATAAATACTGAAACTAGTGTGAAATACAATTGATAAACATCATTTCTTAAATATGGTACAAATGAGAATTATGGAAGTAGTTGAAGAAAATCTTAGATCAGTTAATGGCTTCAAGTTAAATTTTAAATTATTTTCTCCATATTGTTGTAGGAAAATGATCAAAATATCGAATATGCACATTGAAGTGCAAATAGATATTTCAGATTTCATTAAAAAATTTTAGGAAATGGGAAAAAAGGTATTTTAAAAATACTCTCCAATTTTCAAATTCAGTGATCAGAATGGCCATTGAATTATTGGATTACAATTAGCAATTAATATGTATGTTCCATTAAGAGGTTCATGTTATCGAGGTACTGGAAGAAATAAAAAATAAGCTTATATTGATGTAAAAAATAGCAATAATAATAAAATTTACTTCCATGCCATATTCAGTATATAGTTAGATATGAAAAATGCAGATAGAACAAGTAATTGTAATAGAAGTTGCTAAAGATCCTGGAGAGAAGATACATATTATTACGTTTCCTGTTAAAATTAATAACACTCCACAAATACACTAAAATGAATATATCTATTAATGCAAAGGATATTTAACAACATACACAGATTTATGCAGTCTGAATTTTAAAAACTGTTTTCAAATTAAAAAAGATTCAAATGAAACATTTTGCATGATTTTTTCCAGATAATGACGAAAATATAGTAATTAGAGTAGGTGTTTATCCCAATGATTATAATGATATTTGTAAAATTTGAGGATACACAACTGTCACTAAAAGAAAATGTTTATAATAAATTAAATGAATCACATGTCAATGAAGAAGAATATTATCACTTTGAACTAACTTGGAAAAGTTTTATATAAAAATTAAGGACAATGTCTTGATTTACATTTAAAAACTGATATAAAAGTATATAGCCTTGTTCATCTTGGTATTTTACTACATCTAGTTTATCACAGGAAGCGAAGTTGAAAATGACATATGTTGATTTTAATGGTTGAATAGGGACTTAGTGGAGTGATATTCCAATGTTTTAGAACACATCTTGAAGAAATTAATATATGAAAGAAACTGATGGAAACAAGAAATAAAATTATGTAGTACATTTATGGGTGAATAGCCAATAGAAAAAACTATGAGCCAATATATACCTTATGAAAGTTTTCACTAGGATGAACCAAATAAATTTTAATAAAAACTTTAATGTGACTATAGTCAATAAATTTAGCAGTAACTCTTTGGTTAATTACCTGCTAACTTTTATGGGGAGTCTGCACAAGAACAAAAAGGAATTCCATCTTATTTCAAGACAGAAAACAAGACTTTGGCTCCTGTAAACCAAATGTTGGAATGTCATGACGATGAATCATTATTTTCTCCAGAAAATGAAAAGTAGTGTCCACAATTATGATCAAATTGATGAACAAAGATGGAACCAGGGACATCATATACAACAATGCCACCAAGTAGGCACTGTCGACTTGATGAGGTCTAGAATTTCCATATTAAGGCAGACAGAAAAGTGGCCAATGGCTGTTTTTCCAATTTGCTTGAGTTTTGTTGAATTAATTTATTCAGAAGCTATATGTCGAAAAACCCTCCAAATCTTTACAAATCGGCCATGGAACTGTTGAAAGGACAATTGAAAGACTGTGGGACAGTAATGCCTTTTCTCAAACTTGTTTCCTTTTTTGAAATCCTGTAGAGACGAAAGAAGAAAATAGGCAGCCAGCTAACTTGTAACGCAAAGGTGCAAGCCTGCACCACTAATCTGCTACAACTGTCAAAAATGATTAAGCAAAACCGATTGCCAAGTGATATCGTAATTGAGAAGATAGAGAAGACAAAGAGAGTGATTATTCAACAGACCCAAATGTCAAAAATTATTGATGTTCAAATACAAAAATGATCATTGAAAAGAGGACAAACGTGAAGGGTAGCTGCTAGCCGCCCCTTGAGTATGCCAAATACCACTATCCTATGAAGGTAAAAGACCTGTTTATATTGCATAAAGCCGGCCGCGGTGGCCGAGGTGACTGAGGCGCTCCAGTCACGGTCAGCACGGCCACTACGGTCGGGGGTTCGAATCCCCCCTCGGGCATGGATATTTGTGCCGTCCTAGTTCGTAAGTAGTTCATAAGTAGTTTGTAAGTTTAGGGACTGATGACCCCGTAGTTAAGTCCCATAAGCTTAACAAACATTTGAACATTTTATATTGCATAAACTGTAGTTAATATATTGAATGAATTATTATATTATTTTCACATTTATATTATGACATTAAAATAATGAGAATAATATTGAGTTATCTTCTTCTTCTTTAGAATGGGACTTCTTTGGACCACGTTTGTTTAACTTTTGGGCTTTGATCTTTGCCTAGTACTGTCATCGTATCCTCTGTCGGTGAATCTCCTTCATTTCTTCTCTCCAAGGCCTTCAGGGCTTTTCCTGAAATCCTCAGATTTCCTTCAGGGTGATTCTCACAGACTGTCTGTTATGGAGTTCACTGATTCGCCGTTATTTAATACTCTCCTTGGTGTCTGTCAGCCAAATGGTACGAACCTTCTTGTTTGTCAGAAGGTGAATAGACGAATGGTGAATCCATTTGGAGGCAATCTTGCAACCTGGCTATAAAAAGCTGTCTTTCTTTTTCTTGCATGATCTGAGAGGTTCGTAGAGCTGTGAGTTAAGTCGCTTAATTCCCCATCTTCTTCTATTGGGCATAGCATCGTCCTGAGGATTATCTCTCTAATTTCTCCATCATATCACTCCAGTTCATGGAAAGACATTCCATGGCATACAGAGCTTCTGGTCGTATGGTTGATGCATAGTGCTAAAGTTTCAGGTTGTGTGATAGGCATTTTTGTTGTAAGTGTTCATAGTCAGTCGATAGGCTAGTTCCAACTTGTTGATGCTCATGGATAATTATGTTTTTTCTGATAAGTTGAGTTCATTCCATTCGCTAAGATAAATTTCTCAGTCCTGTGGATGCTTCTTTGGTCTATTAACACCTCTTTGTCAGCTTCTTTGATGTGAGTGAAAAATTCTGTTTTCTCAAGCTACTTGTGAATACCCATTTTGGCTGCCTGTTCACTGAGCATTTTACCTGTATTGTTGCAATTTCGAGAGAATGAGCAATCAGTGTCATGTCATCTGCAAAAGCGTCATTCGTTCTTAAGGTCCAGGTAGACACCACTCTGTACACCTAAATTGGTCAGTTCCTTGCGCCATTCTTTCACAATCTTTACAAGGACACTGTTAAAGAGAAGTGGGAGAGTCTATCGCCTTGTCTCAGTCCAATTCTTAACTCGAAACTTTTCGTGTTCTCACCTCTAAATTGGACTGTGGAATGGGTGTTGGTCAAGGTTTCTAGACTGAGTCTGTGGTTTTGTTATCTATTCGTAAATCGTGGAGTATTTTGTTAAGTGTTTCTCTATCGATGAAATCGTAGCCTTCATGAAATAAATAAAGGTGACGACCATATTGCGGTTTCTCATCTTGGAGTATGCCAGTACAGTTTTAAGTTTGAGGCTCTAGTCATCACAGGATTAGGTCTTCTTGAAGCCTGCCTGATGTTCTCCCAGTAGATCTGCAGCCCTTGCTAGTAACGCCTTGGACAGAACCTTGTATGTTACTGAAACACAAGAAATTCCATGGTAGTCGTTCAGAGCAGTAAAATCGCCCTTTTTGTGAAGCAGATGGATCAGAGCCATGTTTCCCAGATGTCCTTGATGATCTAAGCGAGCTTGTCCACAACATTGCTTCCCACACATTTCCAGAGTTCAGCAACAATAGAGCACTCTGCTTATTATTCTCTAGAAGTTCCTTCCAATGAAGGAGGCAGTGAGTCCAGGTTTGGTGTGGTTAGTTTGTACATGTAGTCTTCGCTGGGTGGATTGCAGTTCAGTAGCTTTTTAAAGTATTGAGCTAAGAGGTGGCAGTTGTCCTTGTCGTTAAAAACCAGTTTGCCCTGCGAGTCTCTGGGGGCTAGGCGGACTGTATTTTCTCAGTGTCTGCTTGAAGGTTCTGTAGAGATCTCTTGAGTTATTCGTAGCACAATTCTATTTGATTTAGGTTAGTTGGTTTTGTATAAAGGTTCGTTTGGGTTCTCTAATTATTGTAGCTGTAAACCTTCTTGTTCCAAACGCTTCTCTCAGTTTTTCTTCGTTTTATTACAATTCCACTTGTCCCAGAGTTTTTGTCTGTGGCATTGTCATTCCTTTATGGATGCTTCTTCTAGTGATGAGGCACTTTCATTGGCTTTCTTCACAAGAGCCTTCTTCAGTTGGTTCCAGCTGTTGAAAACTGCTCTGTTCAGTCTCTGGCTTACTTATTGTCTGTTATTAAGTCACTCTACGATCTTGGAGGTTCTGTGTACTCTAATGTTTTTAGGCTGGAGTTTCATTTTGATCTTTGAAATGTAGTGATCTGAATCCAGATGGGCACTTCTTATACCTTTTCCTTTTGAGAATTTCTTGAAATAGGCACATGATCTCTCTGAAATTCTCTTGTTGGACTACATTCCATTGCCCTCGTTTTGTTCTTTTTAATGTTCATCTAATACTCTCCTTCCAAGATGATGTCCATTCACTTTAATTACTCTTTAAAATTCATTGCTGTCTTCAATGTAATTACTATGTTATCAGAAGCTGACTAATTTTTATTTCTTTGTCCTAAATCCCATTTCCAAATTTCTCCTTGCTTTCCTAAACAGCTTGGTCTCTGTACAAATGGCACAGTGGTAACACACTGGACTCACATTTGGGATGTCGGTGGTTCAAATCTACCTTCAAAAATCCAAATTTATGTTTTCCATAATCTTCATTAATCACTCCAGGAAAATGCTGGGTGGCATTTGAAAGAGCACAGGCAATTTCCTTCCCATCCTTGCCCAAAAATCCAAGCATGAGGCCCATCTCCCATGATGAGACGTTAAATCCTAATCTTCATCACTATGGAAACAAATGAATATGATGTATTCATCATAACACCACAATGGTGACATCAACAGTGTGAGCTGCCATCAAGTAGTGCAAAACTTAAAAAAAGCAGCAATTGTAATACCAGAAAATGCAATAACACGACACACATAAGAGAAAACAACACCACAGCACAAAAGTAAATAAGGGAATAAATATCCTTATACACTTCATCATAACATACAGGTGAAAGAAGATTAAATTTATTTTAGAAATAAATTTTTCTTTGTAGTTTCAGATGACAAACTGTAAAAGATATTAAAATGTGAAGCAGGATGTAAACCCTGGCAATAATGTCATGTAGGTATTAAAGTAAATGTCGCCATGAAATATTAAAACTAGTTTTCAAACGTAAACAGTTTAGTGAAATGTTTCTCCAACCCACCAAAAACTGTAATATGTATGACAATTTCAGAAATTGAGGGCAGAAACTCATGAAAAGTTGCACAATAAGTTTGAAACATGTGCAGGTGATAGAAACGCAAAATATGTCTTATATAAGGTGGGATTTCCTTCCAGTTTATAATTTGAATAATGAAGGTACTCGCTATCTATAAAGATAAATGGCATATACATGTGTGCATTATGGACATATAATTCTCTTAATACACACATGTACATGTAGTTTAACATTATGGATAGCGAGTATGTTGATTATTCAAATTATGTTTTTAGGCTAATTGCTGAGCTAACTGTGCAACATGGTCTTCATATTGTCAACCTGTTATTTATAACTGTGTAATACCCATTTGACATATGAACTGTTTTCCCCAAAAGTACTTTCATAAGTTGTCTTGAATGTTATGTAGTCCATTTATATTTTGTATTTATTTAGATGTATTGTTACTGTTTGATTTTTTTTTTACATCTTTTACTGCCACCATATGATGCCCATCAACCGAATAAATAAAATCCGTTGAAGTTGAAAAAAGGTGAAATGAGTTCTGTAAAATATCTACATACTGCTAACAATTGCCTCAAAAAGACATTTTTAACTTTCTTTTACCTCAACATTCATTTTTTGAACCTCCTAATCACAGGCAGAGTCGGTTATCAAAAAATTTGTACTACTGACATGGACTATTGGCGTCATCTCTATCTCAGCATTAATTATGCTAATCATAGTAGTTTACCTGCAACCTTATTTTCTTATTCATTATTAGACCTACTACAGTACTACCCTGAACCGTTTTTCTTTAATAGCTCCAGACCAAAAATCCTGTTCATCCTGTTAACGAATCTCACAAATCTCCACTGTATCTATTGTTGTTGTTGTGGTCTTCAGTCCACAGAGTGGTTTGATGCCGCTCTTCAAGCTAACTTCAACCTATCCATTTCCCTTTCAAGTTTTCTAATTTACCTACAGAATTAAGAGACAGAACATTCCACACTCCAATCCATAGAATGCTCCTGAGTAGTCCCTGTCTGGAAATCTGAATAAGGGACTATTTTATTTCTACAATTTACACAAGAGGACTCCATCAACAATGATCCATACAGTAGAACTGCATGACCTCATGAAAACTGTCAGCTGTACTTTAACTTTCTTTCTGCCATTCACAGTAACTATATGGTAAAACCATGTTAGCTAATATTACAAGACCAGATCACCAATCATCCAACGTTTTGCTCTTGAAACTACTGATAGGACTGCTGCCCCTCTTCAGGAACCATGTGTTTTAAGGCCTCTTCATTGGTAACTCTCCACTGTGGTTACACCTTTGGTACAGCTATATGCATCATTCATGACAGCAAGTCAACCCCAAATCCTCAATGACTGTAGTCCATGTGATGACATTAAAGATTTTGTCCCATAATAAACAATGGGATTACTTCTATCCACAGCAGCTCTCTGTTATGCTGGAAATGGTAATGTCAAAAATTGTACTGCAAAAGGAAATTACAGGTAATAAGAATAGTCGAAACTACTTGAGATTTACAGGTGAAATTGTGGTAAATGGTAAATGATCTTCAATAATTACAGACACTGCTATCACAATCTTAATTCAGTATTTCAGACAAAAATTATGTTTCGTACATATGCTACTATACACTCTTGGTAAGTACATTTATCTTATAAAAAGTATAAATTCTCACAGTCAAGAACGCAAATTTTGTTATTTGATTAATAGTTTTGGCTCTTAACATGTCATCTTCAGATCGTAAAAATGTTTAAAATGCATGATTGTCATCATATTAATAAACATTTCACATGATTCAAACAATAAAGTCATTATATCTTATAGCTTTATGCCTAGGGACATGGACACCTAAGGAATATACAAAATAGAGATTTAAATCTGCCTAGAGGCTTCAAGAGGTCAATGTTGGTGTTTACATGGAAAGAATGTAGAAGGCATCAGATCAGTTACTGACATAAATGGCATCTTGAAGAGAACAGTCACTATGATATGGCGATGAGTCAGAAATGATGAGACTGATAACCCCGTAGTTAAGTCCCATAGACTATACAAACATTTGAACATTTGAACATCAGAAATGATGAAAGAATTGATGACCTAATAACGGAGTGTCCAGGTTGGAATGTTAATAATGTGAGTATACGAGCAGCTTACCATAAAGACGACCACTGAGCAGCAGACAGTAATGTAAAAAAAAGATAATAACAATCACACAATTTTGAATTTTCGCCTACAGCCTCCATCAGAGAGAGAGAGAGAGAGAGAGAGAGAGAGAGAGAGAGAGAGAGAGAGAGAGAGAGGGAGAGAGAAAACACAGAAATCACACAATCACTCAGGCACAAATCATGCACAGATGACGCCCATCTCTGACCGCTATGGTCCCATTGATGGCCAATAGACAAGACTACTAGAAAGGAACACAAGATACAAGCAGATAATTGGGATAAACACCACATTAATTGGACAAATATCTGTGTAACGTCGCTGTAGTTAGCTGACTGACTGTTTTTTATGTAAAATTTATCATGTAACATTTTTATGTGTATTTAAAAACGTATTTTATGTTATAAATTTGTTACTTTTCGAATATTTTAAATGAGCTCAGTTACATAGAATTAAGAATTACTATAATTCTATATATTTTCATTATATTCTAGAATACATTATTACAAATTCTTGATTATTTGTTATTAGATATTAGATTCTATTAAGAAGAATTTAAATCTTTACTTGCTTGATAATTTGTGCATTTTTTATAATGATATTGATCTTTTTTCTCTTTTCTTTTTTGTTCATAAGTGATAGAATTTTCTGTGTTCTTGTGTCTAAATTCGTCTTAAATGTTTCTTATAATAATATTTATAAACATATCTTTCCCAAACACACAAAGAATTTGAATTTTATTATATAGATTTTTATTATATTCATTACAAGGACTTCTACATTTTGTTCTATATACATCTTATGTATATTTCTGTGAAGTAAAATAATCAACTGATATGTCAGCTCCACGATATTAAAACATTTTAGATTGACCTCTTTCATTTATTTGGAAAACATAGAAATAGGAAAATAACAATTTGTATACTAGTAACATTTACTAGCTTTTGCAGCTATCCTTCAAGATACTTATTACTCCAGGAAATATTGCTGATAATTTGTTCCAATCAATGCCACATGTCTGTCCCTTCTCTAAGTTATAAAATGTATCACCTTTGAAAAACAAAACAATTGCTTAATATACTTGAATGCAAAAGTCGTTCTATGAGGCTGTCCTGGACATTCTATTGCCAGTCACAGACTTACTCTACAAACACATTTCCTGTTTTGTATCCCAACACACCCCAATCCTCCCTCCATCACCAATAACCAGTTTCGAAGAGAGCCTCCTTGTCACTCAATACATTGCTTGTACTGTAACAATTAAACAATATCTTTAGTCAAGGCTTTGATTTTGTCATCATGCTATGAAATGAGAGACATCCTGCTGAAGATTCCCTTGGTGTTCTATCGCAACATCCTAGTTCCACAACATCCTAGTTCATCCCTGTGTCACTCCAGCCACAGCCCCTGCTCCAGAGAAGACCCCCTTGCAAGACTTGCACAGTCCGCCCAGTGAGAACTTTCTGTCCCATCACAGGCTTATACTAACCCATAAAAGGTCATGTCACACGTGAAAGCAGCCGTTTAGTTTGTCAGCTGTACTACAGTCACTGAACAGCTTATTATGTAAGTATGACTACCAACCATCTGTCCATTAGGAGAAATGGCCACCATCAAACCACGGCCAAAAACAATGTAGACACAGCATGTAGCATAACCTGTGCCATCTGGAACATCCATCCCTCTCCTCCTCCCCATTTATCAAGGAAACATTAGAATACAGACAGATTAAATACTGCCCTAGAGAAAACGTTGAAAGATCAGTACCTTGCTTTCGAGAGTTATCGTCATTCAACAACACAAAACTACAAATATTTTACTTAATTGCAAAATAATGAACATCAGTGCTACCACTCACGAAACTATATTAAAATTCTTTCAAATTATGGCTTCGGTTCCTAAGCAGCTGCCCCCAAACCTTGTGTTGACGTACGTTTTGTGAAGGGGACTGTGGTGCAAAGTTTCCAGTTTTTGTATAGGGAGACACGAGAAACAAAATTTTGGGAATCCATGATCTACATGTTTATAGAGTAAATATGCAACTAATTTATTTTTGCCACATTAACCTTCCTGGAGAATAAATATAATTATCGATAATTAATAATCAAATTATTATGAGTACTAGACACTGGGATGCCTTTCGACTCTCAATTTTATTTCATGTTATTTCCCTGAACAAGATGAGGCACACAACTCTACATCTACATAAATTCTCTGCAAATCACAATTGAAATGCAAGGTTCATCGGACCGCTTTCTCTACTGTTCCATTCTCTAATAGTGTACAAGAATAAGGAACACCTAAATTTTTCCATTTTCGATCTGATTTCACTTACCTTATTATGATGACAACGTCTCTCTACATATGTGAGTGCTAACAAAGATTGTTCGGATTCGCAAGAGAAAGCTGGTGAAAGAAATTTCGCAAATAGTTCTCGCTGCAACGATTAACGCCTTCCTATTAATGATTTCCGGCCCAGCTCGTGCATCATTTTCTATTTCCTTGACACTCTCTCCTATATCGTGTTAATACAAAACGAACTGCCCTTCTCTGAACTCTCTCTATATCCTCTGTCAGTTCCAATTGATGGGGGACCCATAATGCACAGTAAATCTCCAAAATAGGTCGCATATGTGTAGTTTAGTCAGTTTCTTTAATAGAGTTATTGCATCTTCTAAGTGTACTTGCAATGAAATGTAGCATTTGGTTCGCCTTCCCTGCAATATCTTCCATGTGTTCTTTCCAGTTTCAGTTGATTGTAACTGTTATTCCCAGGAATTTAGTTGAATTTACGGCCTATAGATTTGACTGATTTATTGTGTAAACGAAGTTTAACAGATTTCTTTGAGCTCATATGGATGACATCACACTTATCATTATTAAGGGTCAAATCAAATATTCAAATGTTTGTATAGCTTATGGGACTTAACTACGGGGTCATCAGTCCCTAAACTTACAAACTACTTAAACTAACTAATACTAAGGACGGCACAAATATCTATGCCCGAGGAGGGATTCGAACCTCTGACTGTAATGGCCATGAAGACCGTAACAAGAGCGCCTCAGTCCTCGGCCACTGCGGCCGGCTATTAAGGGTCAATTGCCAATTTTTGCACTGTGCAGATGTCTTATTTAAATTATTTACAGCTGCTTCTACTCTTCTGGTGACTTTAATAACTGTTAAAAATAGCGTCATTCGAGACTAGTCTAAGACAGGTGCTGACACTTTCCTATTTATCAAAAATAAGGAACAGTCGGGGCCCTATAACATTTCCCTGGGGATCGCCAGATATCACTTCCGTTCTACTCGATGTTGAGACATTTGGCCAGTGAATCCGGTTGCATATCCTGCTGTGACGAAGGAGTCATAGAAGGGTGTGTTTTATTGAATCTGTAACGACTGGATTTTATGACAGCTCTCTTCAGTTAACCTATATCGTGCTATTGCTTGTTTTGGAACAGCATCATAATTCAGAGGAAAAGCACCCACCTTCTTGAAACCAAGGATGATTTACAAAGGATAGGAACTTTCTAAGAAAGGCGTGTTGAAGAGTTGATAGAAATTGGAGCCTCTTCATCTCCTCATAAGAACAGCTACCTACATCCATTTGAATCTGCTTACTGTATTCATCTCTTGGCCTCCCTCTGCGAATTTTACTCCACACACGCTAAATTCACAATTTCTTTATGTCTAAGAATGTGTCCTACCAAAGGATGCCTTCTTATAGTCAAGGTATGCCAGGATTTCTTTTTCTCCCCAATTCTGTTCCGTTCAGTTCTGTTCTCCTCATTACTAATGTGATCCACCCACCTAATCTTCAAATTCTTGTGTAACACCATATTTCAAACGCCTCTATCCTCTTCCTGTCTGCACTGTTTATCGTCCATGTTTCACTCCCATACAAGGTAAAACTCCACAAAAATGCCTTCCGAAAGGACTTCCTTATGCTTGATTAACATTCGATGTTAACAAATTTCTATTTTTCAAAAACGCTTTTCTACCCATTGCCATTCTGCATTTTATATCCTCTGTACTGCGACCATCATATGTTATTTTACTGCCCAAGTAACAAAACTCATTTCCCGCCTTTATTGATTTGTTACCTAATTTAATTCCTTCAGCATCACCTGATTTTTCTTAGACTGCATTCCATTACTTTTGTTTTGCTCTTGTTAATGTTCATCTTATATGCATCTTATGTGCTCCTTTCAACACACTGTCCATTCCGTTCAATCGTCCTCTACTTCCTTTACTGTCTCCGACAGAATTATAATGTCATCAGCAAAATGCAAGGTTTTTAATTCTTCACCCTGAACTTTAATTCCTTCTCCAAATTTCTCACTGCTTTCTTTTATAGGTTGTTCAATGTACAAATTGAAATAAATTGGGGAAAGGCTGCAACCCTGTCTTACACCCTTTCCAACATCTGCATCCCTTTCATGCCCTTCAACTCTGATAACTGCTGCCTGGTTTTTGTACAAGTTGTAAATATCCTTCCGTTCCCTATATTTTACAACTGATGATTTCAGAATTCGAAAGAGTTTATTCCAATCAACATTGTCTAAAGCTTTCTCCAAATCTACAAAAGCTAGAAATGTAGGTTTGATTTTTCTTAATCTATCTTCTAAGATAAGCCGTAAAGTGAGGATTGCGTCCTGTGTTCCTACATTTGTCCTGAATCCAAACTGGTCTTTCACAAGGTCAGCTTCTACTACCTTTTCCATCCTTCTGTAAATAATGCGTGTTAAAATTTTGCAACCATGACTTATTAAACTGATGGTTCTGTAATTTTCACACCTGTCTGCACCTGCTTTCTTTGGAACGGGGATTATTACATTTTTCTTAAAGTCTAAGGGCATTTCCCCTGTTTCATGCATCTTACGCACCAGGTGAAATAGTTTTGTCATGGCTGACTCTCTCAGAGACTTCAGTATTTCTGAGGGAATGTCGTCCACTCCAGGGGCCTTGTTTCGACTATGGTCCTTCAGTGCTCTGTCAAATTCTTCTCTCAATATAGTATCTCCTATTTCATCTTCATCTGCATCTACATCCTCTTCCCTTCCTACGATATTGTCTGTAAGCTCATTTCCTTTGAAGAGGCCCCCTGTATACTCTTTCCCACCTTTCAGATTCTCCTTCTTTTCTGAGAACTGGTTTTCCTTTTGAGTTGTTTATATTCATACAGCTGCTTTTCTTTTCTATGAAACTAAAATATAATGCAGAATGAAAATCAGGCATTTGCGATTTTCACAAGTAATGGAAAACATGCAAGGAAAAAAAATAAGTTGATAAAACGATGTGGGGTGGTCCTATATACCGTCAACAGTGAAAATCGGGAAAGTGATTTCCACCTTTTTCCCAGCCTGGCCCAACTGGGCCATTCCCACATGGGTCAATGTAAATAAATATTCCTCCAAATAAAAAGTGGGTATTTTACTCACTCTTAATTTTTTGAGTGGGTACAGCTACCACATTACCCACTTCGACTGCCAGTTGTGAACACTTGCTCAGTACATGAAAACGAAATGAGATGTTTTTTCAGTACTGAAACAAAGTTAATTTAAGATAATCTTTCTTTTCCCAATAAAATTTTGGTGGTGCAAGCTAAATCGTGATTCGAACGTCATTGTTGATGTCGACGAATTTCGATTCTGCCTGCAAGGTCGATAGGAAATTAAGGATGCAGATGGGGAAAAAGGAAGATGAAAGTTACATTTCAAATCAAACGTTTAAATGTTTGTAAGGTTATGGGACCTAATTGCACTGGTCATCGGTCTCTAAACTTACAGAACACTTACACTAACTTAAGAGCAAAACACACACCCATGTCCGAGTGAGGACTCGAGCCTCCAACGTGGGAATGCCGCATGCACTGTAACAAGGGCGGCAACACACTAGGCAGCCGGAAATACTGAGCAGCCGATTTGAGGCAGCCAGCTTTAGCAGCCACTTGACAGTCGTGACCGATCATACGAGCGAGATGGACATAAAAAATGTAATGGTCTTTTGTCTCGAAAGAAACGCAAAGCCAAAAAACGTTATTGGATTCATCCTCTACGTGTGGAGCGCCACACAAAGGGCTTATATTTTTACTTTAAGGATCTTCGAATGTAACAGGATAGTTTCTTTAACTATACATGAATGTCAGTGCAATCATTTTACAACCTTTACGAAAATATAAGAAACTCTGTTATAGGTACTGATACTCGTGTGTGAGCTTGTATTACTCCGAAAGAAAAATTGTTGGTGACTTTGAGATGAGTACATAAAACACACATACTTTATATACGAATAAATTTCTCGGCATCAAAAATCATAGTTTAGTTTGTGTCCGGCTGCTTTGACGAGTGCGCGGTGACTGAAGGCAGCCACATGTGCTCAATGTGAGACCCTGTTTGCACCTGGCTGCCCGCAGTGAGCTGGCTGCTGTGCTGTTGGACGCGTGTTGGTGGCTGCTGCAGCCACAAAGTCCTGGCTGCCCAGTGCGCGGCCTACTGTAAGCCGTCATTGTTTTATTGACTGCCGCAGCCAGACTGCCTAGTACGTTGCCGCCCTTGGTGCACACGACTATTCCACCGCGGCAAAAAGTTATCTTTCTTATCGATATTGAGATTGTCAAAAACGGTATGCAGGAGCCATTATGCAACGACATAAAGAAAAGTGGTAGTGTTGTTTTCGACGACATTACTTTCGTATTAGCCTTCATTAATTTAAAGCAACCATGGAAATACCGAAACTGGGTGGGTATTGTATTTGATCATTGGTGAAGCCCGAGTGAGGATTCAACACCTTAACCATTGCGCCAATGAAAGATACATAATTCGAAAGATTGTTTGTCGTAGATTTCACGAATATAAATATTATGTGTGCATTTAGCCATTAAAAGTGGTAAAAGGAAGTAGAAATTTTCCTATTTACAGCTTGGGTCAGGTTCTACATTCTGCAACAACTAGCTCACTGATTGGCTATTCGCCTCGACCAAAGATGCTGTAATGTAGCGCATCAACAGTATTAAAATAACGTATTAAAATAAGTGAATATCGAAACATGGAGTGCTCCTAACTCACTTTCTTGTGCCATTCAAATTATTCATTTTCGCAGTGATTAAGAGTGTTTAAAGAAAATGGATGTTATCATATGAATGCTGATATAAAGAATGATGCGCCGGGAGAGGCATCTAGCGATGCTCGGGTGGAACTACGAACTCGAGAATGCCGATATAATGGATGATGCTCCGGGAGAGGCATCTAGCGGTGCTCGGGTGGAACTACGAAGTCGAGAACGCCGATACAAGTGATGATGCGCCGTGAGAGGCATGTAGCGGTGCACAGGTGGAACTACGAAGTCGACATGTTATCAACTCTGGAATTCTGAATATCGCAGTGTAAATATACGAACACCGAAATTGTAGCTCCATTTCAAATATTAGGCTAATGAAAGTTATATACTAATTCGAAAATGGTATCAGAAGTATATAGTTCCGTTTTTATTTGTTGTTATTGTGTCAGGCATTTTCCTTAACACGTAAAAGATACCGTTTCATACCTCCCAGTACCGGTTAAATTTTACCAAATATCCCAGCGGCCTCCTATGATAATGTTGGCAACAGATACTGAATAGTGAGAAACCTGTGAGTCTTCATTTTAGGTAATCGCTTGACAATGCTGATGTTTTCTCATGGAATCTTCACTTTACGAGGGCAATTATTTTCACTGAGCGGACGAGGGTACATACAAGAACCTGTCAACCATACAGCAGGAACAGCATTATTTGTTTACTTCATGATCTGTACGATACACTAATCGAGTCATTCTATGTGGTTCGAACAAATGGGCAAAGATTTTCTATCGTGTTGTTGATGTTGCCAACATAATCACACAAGGCCGCCGACATGATACGTGAAATTTTACCCCCAGTGACCATTGTAAACACAATTGGTCGATTTTGGACCACAGGCAATACTAGTGTTTATAATTACGTTTACTGGCAAATGTCTAAGTCAGAAATAGTATTTCCACGAAGACGGAAAAGTAGCATATTTCGAGGTTTCTCCCTCTTCTCCGTATACGTCCTGCAATACAGTGCTATTAGCTTGTTTGGCTCTGAATCTAGTTGATGCGATCTTGTGCTATGTCACGCGGAAGCACGCTGACGTCAGGTCTGTATGGAGGAAATTACTTCGATCTCTGAGTAGAGTGTTTACCGTCGAAACTTTACGAAAATCCGAGTTATGTTAGAGACAGCTTTCCCCCTTCTTCTTAATAATAGGTGCCACTTCGTACCTATGTCACTCCTTACCGCCTTCCTATTTCGTCATTGGTCAAATGATCATGAAGTGTCAGGCTATAAAAGTCCACCGAAACATTTTCATTTCATTACGGTAAGTCATTGCAATGCTACTTTCTTTGGTAGCCTACTTTCTGCACCATACAAAACAAATGAACAGCTTTCAGAGTGGTACATTTCCGATTTGAATGTGTGAGGTCTTATGCGACCAAACTTCGTGGTTATCAGTCGCTAGACTTACACACTAATTACTTGACTATCTTAAACTAACTTACGCTACATCGATTGGCTTCGGTTCTAAACAATCTTCATGGAATGTAAGGTTGAACCAACTGATTGACTATCTTCCTCTTATCAGCTCTTACTTCTTATCACTAAATACAAGTGTCTCCCATTTACGTCATGCATTGTTAATACGATTTGTGTTTTTAGGAGAAAATTATGTTGCCAGCAACTATTTTTTGACCAGGATGTTTGTAGATGTTGTCACTGCTAAGATCGTAGTGTTCTCCCTGACTGCATCCGAAATACCTGCTCGCCCAAAGTGCAGCAAGTACAATGAGGCATTGACAGGCATAAACATTCTATTGTTTAGAATCATTAAGTACATCTGTGGCTGCAACTTAAGTAACGGAACATAACCAATCGCAGTCAATGATCAGTGCAACTGGACCAGAGGACCCAATCCATTTCAAGAAATAGCAGTCCACACCACTGTGGAGGCACCAGAGGTTTGCAGATACCGTGTTGAGAGCTTTGGTTCATGGCTTCGTGGGGTCTGTACAACAACCTATCATCTGGCCTTACCAACTGAAATCGGGACTTATCTGGCCAAGAACAAGCCACGGTTTTCCAATAACATAGGGTACAATATAGTCAAGAGTCCAGGTGGCTCTCTAGGAGATGTCATGCTGTTTGTAAGCACACTCGAATCGGTCGTCTGGTGCTAGAGCCCATTAACGCCAAATTTGACCGCGCTGTCATAACAAATACATTTGTCATATGTCCCACATTGATTTCTGGTGTTATCTCATGCCTTATTGCTAAGGTGTTAACACTGATAAAAACAAACGGCACTGCTCTCGGTCATTAGATTCAGGCTGTCGCCCAGTGCACTGTGTATGATGACAGACCACAATTTTGATATATGCCACACTCTTCATAGTGTTCATCTCGAAATGTTAAATTCTCTAATGACTTCCAAAATTTTATGTCCCATGTAGCTAGTTACAACCACCATTCCAGGTTCAAAGTCTTTCAGTCTTTTATATTTTGTGTATGTGACACTACTGACATCTGTATCTGTGCATATAGCTTTTCCATGAATTTTGTCAATTCTGTGTTGCCCTCTTATCCTAGTTGATTTGCAGCTAATATGGTACGTGTGGAAATTTCCCTTACAAGGTTGCGTTCACATTGCTGGCCTGGCTGTCGGGTACTCCAATCATTCTGTGTCAATGTAATGTTAAATTTTCAAAAACTATTTCCTGAAACCAAAAGACATGAGTTTATAGGAAATTAAATGTTAAATAGAGTTTCTATATTATGAAAAATTCAAAAGTTGCAAAAAAGTTTTTTAATAAATAAAAAACTGTAGCTCTGTGAGAAAAATATCAAATTAGAAAGTTATAGTCCTTAAGGGTGTCTATCAATTGCTTTTTTGTGCATGTTGATTTATTTATTATATTTCGAGATCTATCGAAAAAAACTTAAAACCCGTTAAACAATGAATTGGTTAAAACTCGTTAACCTTCACGTTTTCAAACGTAATATTCTTCATAAGTATTGCACACCATAAGTTATAAAAGTACTTGTTCAAAATATTAAATATTAAGTGCTTTCAGAGATATGTCGACTTTTTTGAAAAAAAAAGACATTCTAGACAATTGGCTGAGTTGCTCAGGGGATCAACATAGAGTAACAGTATTCGGTCTGTTTTCTTAGTGAAGAATTGTAATATCATACTATTAAGTATTTTTTTAAATTATAATTACTAAAAAAGACTACAAAAACTTTCACTTTTTTGGGCTATTTTTCTTAACTGACTCTACATTTTATGTTACGAAAGTAAGTGTTAAAGAAATAGATTGCTGACATTTTTCATAAATTTTTAAACAAATAATATTGTCCTTTACCTTCTAAGACCGAGATAAATATTTTTCTTAGGAAAAAATCGAATGGGCTTATTTAACATTTTTAAGAGATGCGCTTCATGGAGAATAATACTGATTATTTACATTTGTAGGAAAAAATACTAGAATATGATGTATTGGTTTCTAGTATTAGTAAGTGAGTACTAAGGTGGAGCCTGCAGGAGTGTAGTACCTTGAGCTAGAATGGGCAAGCAGCCTTAGGGAAAGGAGAAAACGGGGAGTGGCACCTGTTTTCTCTGAAAACATTATAAATGGCCTGCACTTGTAAAATCTTTGATATATAATGCTCTTCATTGTCTACAGCAACACATATTACTGTTACTCTGTATATAAGTGTTTAATCAGAATAGATTTTTGTTGTTGTGTTTAACATATGCAGCAGTGATCACTGGACTATAAAATGAATGTGAACTACAACTGACAAGCCTTTTATTCATAACTTTTGGTGAATACTTACTTATAAAATATAACGGTGTAGGATCCATTACTCATTCTTGCAACAGCAAGTTCACGAATATTGTTGTAGAGAATTTTTATTTAGGAAGTATTCCATGGAATCTTCCTGTAGGAAACAGCTATTTAGGAGTTTTGGAATAAGTCATACATGCTTATAAATTTTTCTCTAGAAAATTAATCATGCAAATAATATGTTACATTTTATTTGTTTATTTTCTTGTGGTGTAATCACGGTAAACTTGTACATCAAAATGTAGAAAAGAAACAGTACTACAATCCTATTATTTATTTGTTTATATTTGAATCAAAGTAATAAGGAGTATGATTTTCATAATTATTTCGGAAATACACCCCATTTCAATTTTTTTAATTAATTAAATTATATTTCGAAATATAATTGCATAAGTTGCAGTATCTATACTGGAAAATGTTTTGTTTGCAGATTTAGATGTACAATGGGAGAGACAGATAGTGAATTATGTGTTTTGTGTAATACCAGAATCGAGGAGGAAGGTAAACATGGCATTAGAGAAGAGTCTAATAAAAGAGATTGGGGATAAGAAACATCTGAAAATGAAAGACTTAGTGTTTTTAACCGTTCATAAGAGCTGAAAAGTTTGTAAATCAGACCATCACACATTAAAAGGCAAAAGTAACTGAGAGAGTTAAGAAGACATAACAAAGGAACTCGCAAATTTCAGTCCACTGTGCATTTTCTGCAGTTATGACACAACAACAGGTACTTATAACAGACCTGTTAAATTAGTTTCCAGAGATGACACTAAAAACAACATTTTAAAAGCATGGAATCATGATCAGATGATGATGAAGGTTTTGATAAAAATTTAAAACTATGATTTCAATTTGATGATGATCTGTTCCATGTTTCCTGTTAGTGAAATAGAGGAAGAATTTGAAGATGCATATGACAATCTTCTAAATGAAAATTATGTCAACTCAGAATGTGGAAGCACTGCAGAGTCTTCTGATTATTTGAATATACTACATGGGAATGTGAAAGAAATGGACTGTTCAAGAAAGAAAGGAGGAATTTCATTTGATAAATAATTATCCATACCAGTCCCTTTAACACATTTCTCTTTATAATGCTTTTATAAATATTTCATTTTATTAACACTTTGGTAAATGAATTTAATTCATTCAACATATGCTGATATGTTTAATTTATTTAATGTTATATGAAAAATAACAAAATTCTGAAGTACCAATAATGACGTTTATAGGAACCAACAACAAGCTTAGCATAATTATGAATAAATAAGCAAATAATTTAAATAGTATCTTGTAACAACATAGATTATTAAAATGACAACAAATGTAAATCATGGAAGTTCAATAAAACTGAAATATTTCGAGGTTCATTTTGTTGCTACTTCAGTGATTACTACATCAAGTCATATCAGTCGCATTATAATTTGGAACCGAAGTTGACACATCAAATATTTAACAAGTACAAGCTAATTATAATGTTTTCAGAGAGAACACATGCTAGTCTCCACCCCCCCTTTTCCCCTATCCCAACAGCTGTTTGTCCGCTCCAGCTCAAGGGATTTTAGACTATACATTACAGTGAGTGAAATGGTTCTCAAAGTTTTTGCAATGGTAGTCGCGCTGGTGACTTGCATACCATAATTGTCCATGAATTCCCCCCCCCCCCTCCAAAAAAAAAAAAAAAGAAAACGTAAGAGCCTAAGACACACCTCCTGCTGCTAATCATTGTACACTGGTTTGAGGGTTTTCTTACACTGAACATAGCACACGCTCCTCTATTTCAAGGCATGCGCTCTCAGTGATGCATTCTCCTATCAGTCTGCTAGTGAGGTGCTAGTCTGTCAAACAGATCAGACAGCACTTAGCACTGTGGATATTTTTCATCATACAGGGCACAAACTCTCAGGCTATATGTATTTGCTAAATCATAGCATAATAACACATTCACCATTTTAATTGACGAGAAGAAGGCTTCCATTAACTAACAGTGGAAGGGTATCCGACACTTGTTTTCGAACGCCAAGTATAGCTTCCTGACAGAAATGGAATTCTTTATAAACGTCTTTCTACTAAATGCAGAAAAGGAAAAAAAAGTGTAAAATCGGTAATAGACACAGGATGCCAGTTAAGATGATATTGTTGATAGGAAAACTACATCACCAGATTAAAATAAGCAGTTACATAGACAAAATATTCAAGGAAGAAGTTCTGTTTACACAACTCATGTATAACAGGTTGTTAACTGTGTAATGCTTATACCTGGCATGCAGACAAATTTATTTTGATTTGATAAAATGTATATTGAGGCTTTACTTTTAAGGATAAGTAACGTATGCAGGATCAGTGGCTGAAAACCTAGTGTTGCCTAAGTATTTATTTATTATATACACCCCTCCCCTCTCCTCCTCTCTCTTCAACCATCTCTTATTCTTCCTTCTCTCTGTTCATGTCCACCTTCCACTCTCTCAGACCATTTTTTCCACTCCTCTTCCTCCGGACCATTTCCTCAGTTCATCTCCTCCCCCCCTTCCTACATCTAGGAAATCTCATACAGCGTGTCACAAAATAATGCATACAGTTTTTGAAACTGAACATCTATTTAATAACAGGAGTTACAGATACAGTTTTAGTGGTTTTAGGTGCTTCATGGTTCGACGTAAAGTGGTAAGTTTTTAAACTGGTGTTCGTCGATCGCAATACACCGTCGACAAACACTTACAACTGAACGACATGCCAACTTTATTGTTTCCAACGGAATAGCATCATAGACTTGCTCTCTTAGATCATCCAGTGTGTGGTCTTGTAGTGTAAACTGTTTTCTTAAGAGTATCCCAGAGCAAGAAGTCCAGAGGAGTTAAATCTGGAGATCGAGCTGGATACTCCACACTCCCTCTTCGTCCTAGCAATCTGGCAGAGACTGTACGTTTGAGAAATGCCCTCACATCTAGGTGAAAGTGAGGTGGCACCCCATCCTGTTGAATGTAATAATCTTCATTTCCATACATAATGTTAAGCCCAGGAGTTATCATTTTCAACATTTGCAAGTACCAATCGCCCATGACAGTGTTGTCGAACAAGTAAGGCCTGATTAACCCTCTAGACATAGGCCACGCCAGACTGTTACTCCTGGTAGATTAACATGCTTTTATCGGTTATGTATGAATTCTCACTGATCCTATATACGTAATGATTGGGTTCCATCCAGCTTAAACGTCACTTAATCTCACCAAACAATTTGCTCTTGGAAACGTTGCTCTTCTTCACGTCTGTTAATCAACCACTCTCAAAATTTGCATCGCCTGTCTGGATCATCTTCGTTAAGAGCATGGAGAAGTCTTGGAATGTAAGGCTGTAAGTTCTGAGAGAGCAAAATTTTACGAACACTGCTTCTGCTGATCCTTGACTCACGAAAGCATTGCCTCAGAGATTTTTTTGGGAATCGTGTGTATGCCTGAATTACTGCATCAACATTCTCATTTAATTGTGTAGGCTTCCATGGCCAGAGTCAGATGACATAAAAATTTTCTCGGTGTCGTACCACGTCATGTTGTAAGAAGGCTATTACTTTAGTAACCGACGTTTCGGCCAACGTTACAGTGGCCTTCATCTGGGTATACTGGTAGTTACTATATTTTATATTTACTGAAAACTAGACATTATGTCATAATTTTTAAAATCAAAGATGTTATTGGTGGTTTTTGGTGGAAGAATTGAAACTTTATTATGATAGTATGCTTAGGTGGAGGGAGTGGGTGTTAGACAACAAAACAGCTGAGCTCAACAAACTACAAACTTTTCTGGCTAATAGCTACAACCACAGAGTGATTCACACTGCCATGGATACAAATAAAAGAAACTGTAGTACGCAGGAGAGATAAAAAGCAACCATATGTAAAAGAAAGAAAGAAGGGTCACAGACCAGATTGCTACACATCTTCGCTGGGATGGTGTCCAGTCTTTCTTCTATAGTAGTCACAAGATCCAGGATGTACTTGGCTCCACAAAGGACAAGATAGCAGCAGGGGTATACAAAGTTGAATTCGAGTGTGGGGAAGTATACATAGGTGGACAGGCAGGGCAGTGGAAACGTGCATACATGAGCATGAACGTTACATTCGATTAGGCCAACACAATAAATGTGCAGTAGCTGAACACCAACAAGATTGCAGCAAATATGTAAAATTTAACGATTCCATAATACTCGCTAAGCAACCAGGGAAAATTAAATGCAACATAAGGGATGCCATCGAAATTTTAAAAAATCCTAATAACATGAACAGGGAAGGTGGACTCAGGCATGCCCCCTCGTGGCTACCAGCCATCACAGCGAAATAGGCCGCACTGTGTAGTGGGACATGTATTTAACTGTCCACTACTTTCTTCATAAAGCTCCATTTTGCAGTTATTCAGTACTTACGGAATATATTGTCTTGAATGTTATTAATGTTCGACGACATATACTTCTGTGAATTTTATTTGCTTTTGTTTGTTTCCTGTGTAACCATGGTGCGGCGGCAGTATGGTGTCAAGAGTCCACCAATGTCAGCGAGAAAAAGCTGGTTGCTATGGTTGATTAGCCAAAGGTCTTCTGTGTGCTGTTGCCGACTTTGATAGACTTTTTTTTAATATTAACAATGAGTATGAAGAGAAATGTAAATGAAAAAGAGTTAATCATGACTGGTATTCTATATTGAGAGGAAGTCTCTTTGCAATCATAATTTGTATATATTGAATTGTGTGATTAATTATGTGAAATATATATTTAAAATAAAATTTTTAAATAAGTCACTGATGAGAGCCTAAGATTTCTAAAAAATTGAATCAAGATGTGTAAATGATTTTTTCTGAAGTGAACTTTGAATGTGATCTGAAAGACTTATACAAAAATTACGTGTCACTAAAGTTGCACGAAATTTGACATGGTTTTAGCGATTACAGATATATATGCTGTGCTGTGAAACAAAAAACTCTCATGGAATCCTAAACTAAAATTTTACTCAGGGGTTTATGAACTTAAAGAATCTGATAGTAGAAAGCAATCCTGAAATATTTTAAATATTCAAGACAAGAAATTTATTATGAAAAATTTGGAAGCTAAAATTATCGTCAGGGATAATTATTGTGAGTTAGTACTAGTTAACTTCGGGTATGAAGTCACGGTCATTTAAAGAGTTGTTTGTTAATGAAATCAGAGTTCATTAAAACTGGTACCACCACAAGTTGGCTATAACGTGACAGGACGCAACTGGAACGTAAAATTATCCAGTCACTATCGGACTTGTTTAGAAGGAAATTGACGAAATAAGAAGATTGCTGATGAGGCTACGAGAGCTATCGACATTCTCAGATTCTGTCAACGACACGAGTGTCTGGTGGAGTGCAGCCAAGGCGAACGGACTCCCAGTTTTTCCACGAAACTACATCCTGTCAGGCAGAGCAGCAGATTGCTGTTCACGAGAAATTTCTTTCCTTTAAAAAACAGACCCTGTATGGCCACAGAGTGGCTGCCGGGCATACGAGACGAGACGTCAGCGTTGCAGATGGGCATACTAGTTTCTAGAGTTGCAGCTGAGCGTGGGGGTGCTGACAGATCCTCACGCAACCCATCGACCATCGAGTTGCACGAAGAGTTGACCGCAGTACCATCACAGCGCCGTCTTGCAGTCAACTCCAAATGTGCCAGCAGCAGCAACAGCAAGTAATTGCTGTTGAACTACAAACAACGAAACTACTGATTATATAAATTTATAAATCCGGTGAGTTATTTGCAAAAAGGTGAGAAGTGATAACTGTGTGATCTCATAAAGTGTCTGTTGTTATTTTTGGTTAATTTTGGTGTTAACTAATATCTAATCAAGTCTGATAACGAAATGTTAGAAGAGTATATACCTCTACAGACTAGATTATTGCAGGATATATTATTTTAGCATAAAGAAATGAAAGAATCTCACAGTTCTGATATGTCTGCATTAAAATCTGATATGTCTGTATTAAAAGCTGAATTGGTAGGACAGATAGCTGATGTTAAGGATAAAATTGATTCTTATATTAAAAGTCAATTAGAAGCTAGCAGAACAGAGCTAATTGAAAAAAATAGAATTAACTAATAATAATATAGAAGCTTTTCAAACGGAAACCTGTGATGAATTAGGTAGTCTAAATGCTGGGCTAGAAGAACATATAGAAAGTCGTAGAGAGAAAAAAACAGCTAATGAAACAGGACATTACGGAAATTACTAAAAGGTTCAACAATATTAATGTCATTATTAATGAAGAAACAGAAAAATAACGATAAAATTCAAGAGGTAATGACTACACGAGCTGAGGTAGTTTGCAACGAAATGTTAGAACACCTCCAAGAACTGTCTGTTAATTTAGCTGGTTCTACTTGCATTAATAAAGAGGATATAGAGAATATTACGAAAAGATTAGATGAAGGTCAAGTAGAAAGAAATACGTTAAAAGATGCTATTAATGGCATTTATACTGTGTTAGAAGATATAAAGCACAAATCAGCTGATCGAGCAGAGGAAGTACATTGTGAAATCGATAAAGAAACTTCTAATGATATTACATGTGATGGTAATTTAAAAACTAATAAGAATGATAGTCGAACGGTTTTTTTGTGGAGATGCTGACATTAATGAAATTAATACGACAACAAACAAAGGCGATTCGATTTCATCTATGCAAGGGTCGATAATGTGTGAAACCTCATCAGCCGATGGCTGTGAAAAACTTAATGTGTTGGTTAATAGTAATGTGGGAAACAGATTTCCGGTATTCAAACTAAATAGGGATCTTCAGTCAATAATTTTCATAAAATCATTTATTAATGCATATCCTAGCAACTGGAATAGTAATAAACGAATACAGTTTGTAATAGGCCAATTCGTAGGTGATGCTACTGAGTGTTCTATTTTAAACAGGAGTGAATTTCAAGATTGGGAAGACTTCATACAGCAGTTCAAAGATAAATATTGGTCGGAAGGAGCACATCAACTAATGGCTTTAGAAATATTGGGTCCTAGTTAGAATTTTAAGTGTAGAAGAGGTTATTGTAAATACTTTGAATGGTATTTTAATAGAAGGAAGATAATAGATTCACCTAGGGATGTAAATCATTTAATCAGAGTGCTTATCAGCAGACTACCATATTATATTAAAGAGGTTCTATATAAGATAAAGAATGCAAACCGTTCTCATTATTATAAGAAGGCTCTTACCTTCTTCACAAGAGTCCACATCCAATGGCTTTATTACTTAAATAACCAACCTCAGGAATTATTAAAGGGCTGTACAATGTTGATCAAGTTAAGCTTGTTATATTTCAGATCAAATAAGTAAGTTTATTGTACCATATTAAGAAAATCGACAGACAACAGAAAGACTTAGACAAATGACGTATAATGAATGACTTACATTTGTACTCTTATTCTTAGGGCTTCCATAGGGGGAAAGGGTATCTGTCTTTGGGGATCTATCTTCTATTCTTTTTCGACCTCAACAAACCATCTTCTTTCTTTTCCTTTCTTACTTCTCCTTTTAGGAGTACCATGCTATCTGTCCATCTTTCCATATTCAAAACTTCTACTGCAGAACCCTACCCAGTTTTATTCCGTTATTACAAAGTCTGTTCTTACAGATTATTTATTTAATGAGTCACTGAATTTTATAAATTATTTTTTAATATATAGTAGGTGCATTTAAGGTGAAAAGGGGACTTGTGTTTGTTATGACAGAGACTTGGATTGTAGGCGTATAGAATAAATTGTATTTTTTATTATTGAATGAAACTGGAACCACATGGTGTCTGCAGCATTAGCGTATGAGTAAGTAGTGAGATGTCTTTTAAGGATTTGTGTAAGGTGTTATAGAAAACACACCAAACCTGACATCTTAATATACTTCTCATATGTCGGTAGGCTACCTTTATATCCAAAAAGTTCTACTAAGGCAAAAGAGGGCCATGCCGATGTTTCTAAAGTCTGTTTAAATTGGTCTCCTCATCACCTTCAATAAAAGCACTGATGTATGCTGGTAAATATTAATGAAATGCTGATGAGTCACATAATTTTAAAATAGGGAGATCCTGCGAAAGAAATTATGGGATTATGAGTGAAGTTCCATCGTTGAGAATTATATTAAAGTACTTGTTTTATATTGGTAATGTAAGGTACCATAATAATTGTGCACGAATTTTACTTCAGGAGTAGCAATGTGATTGCTCTGTATTGAACTATTAAAGTACAAAATTTACCTTTTACTCAGATGGGTAATAAATAAGTGTTGGTATATAATACACCAAACTGAAATGAAAACATTTATGCCAGTTTAAATGTAGATGAATGTTTTATGGGCAAAGATAACATTTTTACGAAGAAAACATTGTTTGAATGTATTACTTATGGCCATAATTGTGATAGAATTACTGTTTGAGCGGTATTATTGATAATACTTTTACGATAAAAAACTTATTAATACATGTTGGAAAAGAAATGAAGCATCTTGTTTCAACTGAAGAAACTATACTTATAAATATGACTATTATAAAGTTCAAAAGAAAGATAACAGTTATTGAATATAAACGAATGATTTGCCAATATTTTAAAGAAATGCATGTTTATGGTTAGTTACTGCTAAATTGAGCTTGTGGGTGGGGGATGTAGTGGGACATGTATTTAACCATACACTAGTTTCTTCATAAAGCTCAATTTTGCAGTTATTCAGTACAGAATATACTGTATGGAATGTTATTAATGTTTGAGAACGTATAATTGTGTGAATTTTATTTGCTTTTGTTTGTTTCATGTGTAAGGACAGTGCTGCAGTGGTACACAGTGAAGAGTTCTACACCGACATTAGCGAGAAAAAGCTGGTCGCTATTGTTGATTAGCCAAAGGTCTAGAAGACATTCTCTGCTGTTGCGGACTGTGATAGACTTTTTTAAAAAAATATTAACAATGAATATGAAGAAAACTGTAAATGAAAAAGAGTTAGTCATGACTGGTATTCCATATTGAGAGGAAGTCTCTTTGCAATCATAATTTATATATACTGAATTGTGTGATTAATTACGTCAAATATATATTTAAAATAAAAGTTTTAAAAGAAGTTACTGATGAGAGTCTACGATATTTAAAAAATTGAGTCAAGATGTGTAAATTATTTTATCTGAAGTGAAGTTTGAATGTGATCTGAAAGACTTATACAAAAATTACGTGTCACTAAAGTTGCACGAAAGCTGTGAAACAAAAACCTCTCGTGTAATCCTCAACTAAAATTTTACTCAGGGGCTTAGCACTTAAAGAATCTGATGGTAAAAAGCAATCCTGAAATATTTGAAATATTCAATTTATTATGAACACCTCATTCGCCAATGAATACCAGTCATGACTCGCTATGCAATAAGCAATAAGTAATGGCTAACCCCACTCCCACCACCTAAGCATCCTATCATGATAAAGGGAGTTTGGTTTGGAGGGCCGTGTGCTCAGCATACCAATGACCTGGCGGTTGTGAGTTTTTGTGGGAACGACTGCTTCTCAAGTCCGTCAAACAGATACTCAGTTCTCTTCGCAAGGGATTAATGCTTCTGGCTTGCAAACAACACATGTAGACCCAGATAGTGAACAATATCAAGTTTTACACTAACCCAATAGATCAGCTTTGATGATATCAAGGGTACCAGAGAATTTATACAGTGATCATGTAAATAGCAGGACACACTGATACGAAAGTGACTTGGATATATGGAGTAGCGAATATTCCAATTAATCAATGGATATAACAGTAAACAACATGACTAAACTCTACATTTAATGGGAGAGTGAGAAAAAAAAGACGTTGACGAGTCATTCAGACAACAAAATCGCAAATACGTGTTCCAGAGCACTAGAAAGTTGGCCTACCATACATCAATATGTATGAAAAGAGAAATTACTACCTTCGAAGCCAGTTGGCGCCGCCCTAGAAAGAAGTAATTATTGACAATTTTTCAACACCCCTGACAAGATCAACCCATGTATCTTGCATATTCAATTAGATGTGGTCACTTTGAGATACCTGTGCTGGAATATCTGAAATGTCATCAGCAACAGCATGTTGAAAATTCGCAGTGGCAGAGATTGACAAGTTTATCATCTCCGAACAGAGTGGAAAGTGACGCATAATGCCCAAGGCTCCAACACAATAATTCTCTATTCAGAAATGTTGTTTCTTTGTTCTCCTCTTTTTTTGTGGCGTGTTCACATTCTTTAATCTGTGGTTTATTCTACAAGCAATAGGGAAAGGAACCCACAGCTTGCACTGGGTCTTGTTGCAGCAAACGTAGTTCACCTATCAAGCCAGTTTACAAGGAAACATGTTACCATAAGTAATTTCTTTGTTTTGCAGCCAAATTCTTGTAACCCACAAAAAGTTTCTTGAAGTGTGACTACTTTCCTTTCTCTCAAACTGTCATTGTAGATCAGATTGTAGGTAGTGCCTACACCTGTAATTCTAATGATATCATATACAAATAAAAAACCACATTTTAAATTGTTTCCCACCTTAATCCAATACCACATATATTAGATCTGTTAAAAGAGCAAATTATTTCTAGAAGGGAAACAGAGAGAACTTCATTAATAATGCAAGGGGTAGAAAAATTCGAATACTTATTAATAAATTCGTCTAACTGACATAATGTCACACACAAGGTGTTCACATGCAAAATTTTACCCTGATATGGTATACCATTGTATCTAGATCTGCAGTACCTGTATTATTGTATTTAAATAAATACAAGGTGTAAAATTAAGTTTTAGTACTGAAAATGTTGATAGCATGAATGTAATAATTATGAATATAAAACTATTTAATGCCAAATGAAAGAAAAAGAAAATCTGAATGCGTCTTGTCATGAATAATGTTAAATAAAGTGACTGGTTGTTACATAGTTTCAGTCAATATTAATATAAAGTTCACAAAATTTTTGAAACTATACTTATTGAGTTGATCTACATACACGCAATAAAATTATAAATCGATACTAGTCCCCTGATGTTAAAACCATAAGACGTTTTTCATTAATTTGTGTTTGTGTATGTATCATGTGGTCAGCAACACAACTTACACAAAAATATTTACTAAATACAATGTAAATGACATGAAAAAGTTTTAAATAACCTTCATATGTTGAATTTCATGTACACGTTATGGAATTTAACACCTTTCTCATGGGACCACTGGAAATGCTCCCACATAATTGACATTAGATATCCATCCACATGTCTAATCCATTAACTGTGAACGTAGGGTGTGCGGAAGCAGCTATATATGGTATTTAATTATGCTACTTCTCAGATGACGTACTTGACCATATAGTAGTCGGAAATGTAAAAATTAATGTATAAATTAAGATGTGTAGTTTCTTGTATTATTGACATAAATTTATCGTGACAGCAAAGAAATAGCAAAAGAAAATGAGAAAACTATGATCTATCAATATGGATAGAGAAGTAGGTAACAGTGTGAGTAACTGTGAGAAATCTCTTGACTAACATAGTTCAATAATGAAAAGAAGATAATGTTTTCAGCAATGAACTGTTTCAATTGGCATAGACAATCAAAATTAGTCTTGTTAAATAATTCTGTGTTTCAGTACTATATCAAACTTTTCTGGTATGACATGCATTCTGGTGTAGCTCGAGTGAAGAAGTAAACAAACAAATAAAAAAAAATCATGCAGACCTAACATATATGTAGGTTTGTCTGCTAGGAATATCTATTGTGTGAGCTTAGTGTAGGACTGACTTAAACCATGTGGAGGCCATTGTCTAGAAAAATATGTGGTTGTGGTCACTTCAAGTATGCCTAATACATTGAATATGAAAGTATAGTAAGAAACAGTTTGTAATACTTGGGTCTTGCAGTGTTAGGTATGTCACTTAACGACATAATATAATTTTTAATGATTCCAAATCGCTGTTTAATATTTTACATTTATTTAACGATAGTCATTTCTGCTACAAAGCCATCATTCAGGTTAGTTCCTGTAATGTGGTTTTCCATTACACATTACAGGAAATAACCTGAATGTCGGCTTTTGTAGCCAAAATAGCCATAGTTAAATAAATGTAAAATATTAAGCAGCAATTTGGAATCATTAAAAATTACATTACATAGTAAGAAAGTTAAAGGAATACACTTAGTTCCATGAAATCAATAATGTTTGCAGTAGATAACATTATACATCATACAATTTTAGAAATTCATAATGATTCAAAGCGGAAGTCCTTCATACTTGAGTAAGCCTGGCTCTACAACCATCCTAAGTGCCCCTCTCACTGGCCCTGAGTTAGTATATTTCACATATTCCAACACTGAGCTGGGATTGTTACTTAACCTTTTTATAATAATGTTCATTTATGATTTGCACAAAGACATAATTGTAAAGTTACATATATTAGTTTTTATAAGTTTATATGTTGTAACAGCAATTATCAAAATTAATAAATGCCATATGAGAAAAATAACTTTTCATTCCAAAATACCACAAAGATTTAATTATTGTTACCAATCTGTTAAGAAGATATTTAAGCACTGCCAAATATGAAGACAAATAGTAAATATTATGGAACTGACGACTATACAGTATTATAACTGCAATAAAATAGTTATCAAATGGATTCATGGGTAATCTTTTAAATGTAACCAAACATTTCAAGCAATTTTCATCTTCTGATAATAATGATAAATGGTAACACAAGGTCTGTGTTACACAGATCTACGAGGTACTTATTTTATTCAGCCAAAAGTATAAAGCAAAAATACTTCTCCATTAAAAGTGGTTCTTTAAACAAAGTATATGAAATATAAAAGACTACAAATATGGGGTTCAGGAGTTATGTCTGAGCATACACACACACACACACACACACACACACACACACAAACAAACAAACAAACAAACAAACAAACAAACACACACACATACACACACATTTTTTTACTTGCAGTGATACCAGGCAGCAGCTTTCCAGCAAGAGATCTGGCACATGGACATGTACACAAATCAGGTTACACATGTCATGAGGCATGCACAAACTGCTGTTCTACTTACTTAATCGACACACATACTGTAAATGTGGGTCAGTGATATACTTGATTCTTGATGAAATAGTGCTTGATATTTCCATAAACCTTTTCATTTTCTGTAGTCAAACATATCCCAAATGCTGTTCACAAATGTCATCTAATTTTCACATATTGCACATCTTCAAAAAAATTGGATAAATAGTTCATACACTGCAGTTTAATTTCATGAGAGCTATAGGAAATTTTTACTATATATTTTGGATCACCTTAATATCTATCAATAATGGCTTCAACTCTGACAAATAAAAACCAGTAAGGGAAAAAGTAAAGGAAGTTAGAGAAGGCAAAAAACATTAATATATAGGAGTGTGGCAGTAAAAAGAGCAAGGTAAAGACCAAAAACGGCGATCCAATGTAGAGGGACTGTTTCGGGAACGATGTAAATTCATGTATCAACATGTAATACAGCTTAATCACAATGTCTGCGTTAAAAATACTGTGACAGTGTAAATTTTATTTATTTTTTTATCCCTGCTGGTGCTAGTCTAGTAAGGTTTAGAAACTGTTAGGCCTTAATATATCAATATTTATTTCATTTATTTATTATATATATTTCTACCTCTGTAGGAGCTTTCTTGCTGTCATAGATATTTTTCAATTGTTATGTTGTTGCCTAGTAATAATAACACTATCAAGCTTCTGTATTTTAGATGCGCCCTGGGCATAGCCCAATTAAGAGTAGAAGTGGGGTGTTTTAGGAGATTGTATACCCAGATCTTCAGGTGTGCATGCATTTTTGAAATTCTGTTAGGTATATCGTGGCATCATTACATAGCTGATGTCATAAAACTAAGTATATTCCCTTAAATTTCTTACTACACTTTCACTGGAATGTACTAGGTCTGCATTTATTCAGGAAGGGCACACCTTTTTCTAACCATGGGCTTCCACATAGGTTACATTGGTGCTGACTCCAGGAGACAATCTTTGATGCTTCATTCATCATCTGTTTCCTCCACCCCACTCCTCCATCGTTCATAGCCAACTCGCTGAATATAAATTTTTCTTGTTGTATGAACGAACTTCAACTTGTCATGATCTGTAGTACCAATAAAATATTAAGTACTTCGAGAATGCACGTTATAGAATAGACATACTAACTAAGCACTTCTGCTTGTTTGATCTTGTTGGAACAAGATGTCAAATGTTGTACTAAGAGAGAAGTAGAATTAGATTAACTATGAGGCAACTATATGTAGAAGTAATTCGATGGTACTGTTCCTGCTACCTTCTGTACATTAGTAAAAATATAAGTCTGTTATTGATTATTACTACAACTATCATGTATAAATAATTGTATTCTGTTTGTCAGATATTTAGTGAAATTCAAGAAGGAAGGTATTCTTCTCCTTCAATGTTTCAGCAGTTCAAGAAAGGGGAGTAGGGCCCAATCTTAAAAGCTATTTATCAGCAGCGAAGTTGAAGATTTAATGGCTATTTATCTCAAAGGCTCCAAAAAATATTTACTATCAAAATTCTTGGCTGTCGACTAAGACAAACTAACTATATAAAAACAGTCTAGGCCACAATGTTGGGCCATCTTCAGAGTTTTTTCCAAGATGGTGCAGGAGCAGGAGCAGCAAGTCATTATGTGCTGTTATTCCAAAGAAATAAAATGTTTCCAAAAATAAAAGATGAACTTCACTTCCCAACAGCAACATGCATGCATTATATCATTATAAATCATTGAGAGTGAACAATATGCACACATCACATTATGAAAATACTGTTAGAAAAAAATCTTTTTTATGTGCATAGCAGGAAAGTGTGTATGATATATCAGTTCATGGATTGGAACTATAATCGATATTAATGTTCATTCTCTAAAAGAAGAGTGTTGTTGCACTGTTTAATCTGCAAGAGTGTTTTGCTCTCATGTGCAAAGTCGCTTTATTTCAGGAGTGAATGTGAAAAATAACACAGCCTTTCAAGATGGTGTGAGTTTGATATTCGGAATACTTTGTTGCTTTCAAAGTGTAAGTATCAAAGTATTTATAAGTTTATTCTTATTTTTTCCTATCGAATAATGTAATTTTTTACAGAAAGTAATTCAATATAGCTGTTAAACATTTAATAAAATAAATAAAGGCTGAGAAATTAAAACTTTTTACTACTATTGTGCCATTTTAAGTGTAAATATGATGCAAAGACACAAGCTTCTCCACTGTAAAAGTTTATAAGTAAAATTTAAAATATGTGATCAGACATCAACAGTGGATAGGAAAATAAGAATATTTCTCATTAAATAGAATTTACATAATTATTTCATTGGAATTAGTTTCATCACTGATTATTGAGATCAAATCTCAGGCTACATTCCATGATTTCAATTATACTAGAAAGTTTAAAAATGTCCGAAAACTCAATGAAATCTCTAATGAGATTGTACTAGTCTTATCAAAAAAACACTTTGAACGTTCGCTGAATATTTCTGAATATAAATCCAATTAATTATAAAAGAATAATTTGATCTAAAGATGGTGGATCACCATTGGCATGACATGAAGATCGGTACCATGGCACAAAAATTAACAAAACATGCTATGGGGTTTCAACAACAACAGGACAAGGTAAAAATACAATTTTAAACACTCTGTTTGGAAATTATACACCTTGAATTACAAGGATTGGTAGGATAGCGAAATTACGATATATTATATTTTTTCTGGTCCTTATGTTGAAATCTAATACTTAATTTATGGTAAAACTATTGCTTAATGTACCTCCTTTATATTCAAGCTCTTAAATATTTCTTAAAACTGAACATTTTTTAGCTTGTCCAATTTTTGTTAGTGATAGTATCATTCGTTAATTTACTCTAAAGGGAGGGTAAGATGATGAAATGAACATTTTGTTTAGAAAACAAAGACATTTTATTGATTTTTACCTATTTACCAAACGTAGCATTTGTCATTTGCTTTCCCATAATTTAAGCATATGCACTGAGCAGAGGTTACTTCATCAGGATGTCCTTTTACATAGTGACGTAGCTTCAGGGAAATGCACTTCCTGGTGACAGCTTCACAAGAACTCCATTTATTACATGCTGCATTGGCTCTACCATTGATTCCTTGCTCCATTTCTGGCAATATGTCTTCCTTATGTCTCTGCATAATTCATCATCTTAACTGCAGACGACATTTTGATTAAAAAAAACTTTAACATACACAAATTATTACACAATACATTAATTAAACCATTATTAAAGCATCGGTAAATTCATAAGATTTAGGAAGCATCAACTAATATTCATTAATATAAAAAGTATTACTCACATGAAAAGTATTTAAAACATAGGAAGAATTATTACAAAAACAACATCCACTTCTAAACCTCTGTTGTCAACAAAACTAGTTGTTCAAACAGTTCTACTTCAACAAACATGCCTGCAGAATGTGCAGAGGGAGCAATACCATAGTGCATGTAGCACCAGCTGCAGATTTATTGGATAAATTCACAATTCGACATCTTACTCAATTTACCTGCCCTTCCCCTAGCAACAATCTCTCATTATTTGATATTTTGTTAGAGAATACCACAGATAACAATTAATGGGAAAAGAATGCAACTTGCAAAACGTTATATAATGTTTGCATTAGAGTTTTTTGAATTACTTTTCACTTCCTGAAATTTGTATTAAAATTATTCCTTGTATGAAACATATCCATTTATCTGGCTCTTTCTACAGTTCTTTGCTCGAGTGGCATTATGTTCTGTTTCAGTATAACAGGTTTTGACATTAAGAGCAGATAATTCATATTTTACACATTTTTATTCTAAAATACATTTACTGTCAATTCAGTTCGATTTTATTAAGGCGGATAAACTTGTCAAAATGTGGTTAGCTGGTGGAACTATTTGAAACAATATAAACCTGCTATTTATAATAGCTGATATTCCAAAAAGTGTGAAGTCGAAGCAGAATGTGGGTTACATCTGTATGTTTCCATTGAATACTCGCCTAAATACTACAGTATTTTATACGAAAAATGAAAAAAAACTTCAAATGAAGGAAAACGTGAAAATATTAACTTCTTCCAAGATTGTGCAACAAAACTTCTGAATACTCCTCGATACCTGGAGTGTGTGTAAAAGTGCACAGCCTAGGAAATGTATGTCTCAGTTTCTCTGGAGTGTAATAATTATTTTTATAATAAATTTTGATCTATAAAAAAGAGACATTTGGGGACAAGAAAAACAGCTCTACCAATATCAAGAACTCAGATGGGAAACCATTTCCCAGCAAAGAAAAGACAGCTGAAAGTTGGAAAGAGTATATATAGGAGCTCTACAAAGGAAATGAACTTAGAGAAGGAAGGGAAGGGAAGGGAAGGGAAGAGAAAGTAGATGAGAGATACTATACTGAGAGATGAATTTGACAGAGCACTGAAAGACCTAAGTCGAAACAAGGCCCCTGTAGTAGATGACATTCCATCAGAGCTACTGAACTCTCTGGGAAAACCAGCCATGAGAAAACTATTTCACCTGGTATGTAAGATTTATGAGACAGGCGAAGTACCCTCAGACTTTAAGAAAAATGATACCATTCCAAAGAAATCATCAGTTTAATAAGTCATGCTTACGAAATATTAACACGAATTATTTACAGAAGGATGGAAACGCTGGTAGAGGCCGACCTCGGGGAGGATCAGTTTGGGTTCAGGAGAAATGTAGCAACACGGGAGGCAATACTCACTTTACGGCTTATCCTAGAAGATAGATTAAGAATAGGCAAACCTACATTTTTAGCTTTTGTAGATTTGGAGAAGGCTTTTGACAATGTTGATTGGAATAAACTCTTTCAAGTTCTGAAGCAAGCAGGAGTAAAATATAGGGAGCGTAAGGTTATTTGCAACTTGTACAAAAACCAGACAGCGGTTGTCAGAGTTGAAGGGCATGAAAGGAATGCAGTGGTTGGCAAGGGAGTAAGACAGGGTTGTAGCCTTTCTCCAGTGTTATTCAATTTGTACATTGAGCAAGCTATAAAGGAAAACAAGGAGAAATTTGGAGAAGGAGTTAAAGTTTATGGTGAAGAATTAAAAACATTGTGTTTTGCCGATGACATAGTAATTATGTGAAAGACAGCAAAGGACCTGGAAGAGCAATTGAACGGAATGGACAGTGCTGAAAGGTGCATATAAGATGAACATTAACAAGAGCAAAACTAGGGTAATGGAGTGCAGTCTAAGACAATCAGGTGATGCTGAAGGAATTAGATTAGGTAACGAAACAGTAAAGGAGGTGGATGAGTTTTGTTACTTGGGCAGTAAAATAACCTATGATGGTCGCAGTACAGAGGATATAAAATGCAGAATGGCAATGGGTACAAAAGCGAACTTGAAAAAGAAAATTTGTTAACATCGAGTATTCATTTAAGCCTAAGGAAGTCCTTTCTGGAGGCGTTTGTGATGAGTGTTGCCTTGTATGAGAGTGAAACATGGACAATAAACAGTGCGGACAGGAAGAGGATAGAGGCTTTCGAAATGTGGTACTACAGAAGAATGCTGAAGATTAGGGCTGCGGTGGAGTAACCGAGTGGTCTAAAGCGTTTCGCTGCGAAGCGCGCGATTGCTTGGTGTTGTCCTTAGGATAGTTTACCTAGGTTTAAGTAGTTTGTAAGCTATGGAGTGATGACCACACAGTTTGGTCCAATAGATTTACAAACATTTGAACACTTTTTTTTTTTTTTTTTTTTTTTTTTTTTTTGGAGATTAGGTGGGTGGATTGCGTAACTAATGAAGAGGTACTGAACAGGATTGGGAAGAAAAAGAAATTCTGGCATATCTTGACTAAAAGAAGAGATCGATTGGTAGGACACATTCTTAGACATCAAGTAACTGTGAATTTAGTGTTGGAGGGAAGTTTGTGGGGTAAATACCGCAGAGGGAGACCAAAAGATGAATACTGTAAGCAGATTCAAAAGGATGTAGGTTGCCGTTCTTATGTGGAGTTGAAGAGGCTTGCTCAGGATAAGGTATTGTGGAGAGCTGCATCAAACCAGTCTCCAGACTGAAGACCACAGCAACAACAATACTTTTGTTTGAATTTTTTGTTTTCTATTCCCTTTACAATACAGTAGAAAAATATGAAATTTACTGATGAGTAGATTATACAGTATGTGACTAAAAAAAACGAGATCAGCAGAGTTACATAGAGATGCAATATACTGGTAATGAGATAGTACAGTATTTGAAAACAACTTTACTGCAGCACAAAAGCAGAGAGAGATGGAATACTGTGCTGGAGTTGCCGAGCTCTCTAAAGTGGCTTGCTGCAGAGCACACACTTGCTCGCCATTGGAGGTTCGAGTCCTCCCTCGGACATGGGTGTGTGTCTTGTCCTTAGTGTAAGTTAGTTGAAGTATGTAAGTCTACCGGCTGATGACCATAACAGTTTTTTACAACAGGTTTCCAAACATTTGAACATATGTTAGAGAAGAAATTTATAGGCAGATGTGAGAGAAAATTCACCAGCAACAGAATACAAATATTAAGTACGAAAAGGAAAAAAAGAATAAAATCAGTGAAACTTTCTTATGAGGCTACAGCATTCGGTATAAAAATGAGTGTGTTTGAGTGTGTGGGTGAATGGGTTTTTGTGATGATAATGGGTGGAAGGTTGGATATGCAAAAAAGTTATTATAAAAGTTTTGTTTAGTAATCTGCGACTTTTGAATATGCCATCGAAAGAAGCCTTTGGCAACATGGTACTGTAATAATTGGATACTTCATTTTAATGAAAATTTTCCAGCTCAGCTACCGCCATTTTTGCATTCTTAGTGCTGTGACTGGTTGTAGAATTATTTCTGCTAGCAGTAATGTATTGTTTTTAATTTACCACAGAGGAATCTATGAAGAACATCTGAAGCACGAAAACCACCAGCTGGTTTCTTCTCTATTTATTATTAATCCAGTCTGAAAACATTCTGACCTGACGGAGTCGATTATTTCGCATGCTTGGCCTGGTGTCTTACGTAATACATTTAGTGAGACGCTCGGACATATCCCTCCGCCCATGTTGTAGATACACTTTGTTAGAAGTGGAGGTGAATTATGATACACTATAAATCAGCGAAGAGTTGAAAGACAACAGTTGCAAGACAAGAGGCATCTGGCACACTGCCCTTCCAAAAGCGTGTTAATGCTTGCAGACTTACTGGCGCCAGCACTACACAAGTCCGCGACAGCTGCTGTGCACCTAGCGTGGCCCCCGCACCTGCTTGCTCGTCGACTGGTCACCCTACGCAGAGCCTCTTGCTACACGTACCAACCAGCCTCCAACTGGTTTCCTCGGCCACTTCATGAACTTTACAGCCTTCTGTGATTTGTGCACCTTCATCTCTATTCATTACTTTTACACTTATTGTATTTTTAATACAAAAGGTATATGTGTAAGTATATGATTAACTATAAATAATGATACAACTATTTTTTGAAAACAGAATTTTCTCACGTGAAAAGATTATTACGAAAAGTGGGAAACAATTGCATGTAGTATTCAGCGACTGAGAAATTAATAATTTTTGGCGAATTATATACGGCATTGGTAATTTGAGTTGAAACTACGTCCAGGATACTGAAAGGAAGCTAGAATCTGACTGTCGTTAAATTCCCAGCAAAAATTTTCGTTAATTCACGTTAGTGTTAGACTGCTACTTACGTGGACCAAATCATTGCCGATCCATATCCTTTGAAGATGAAGAACTTGAAAACTACGCACTTTTAAAACATCTTACTGTCTTCTCTTGCAAAACAAAAGAAGTTATCAACTTAAGAGGAAACAACTGCCACTGGTATCCTGCACAGTGCTGAACTCTAAACTACTAAAACAACAGTTCAACGCCTCATATTATCTGTTAGACTGTAGCTTCCGAGGGACGAATTGTAAAGATGATTGCGGTTGAAAACAACCAATTTTCAAACAACTCCATCAAGAAGGCTCAGTTTACACTGCCAACCTACCACCAATATTTTGTGTTGCACGAGTAAGATAGGCTTCCATCTGTTATTCCTTAAATAGAGCATGCTCAGCTCTCGAACAGTAATATATTCCTGAACTGAAATAAGTAATCTCTTTTCCACAGCACTGACTGATACAGTGAAATTTCTTATGGACAGTTGTGAACATTGTTCTAAAAGTCAAGTTTCGTCCTAATTCCAGGGTGCTAGCGGAAGCATTAAGAACAGTGCAGTCACTCAAACATCAATCGCTCTTTTTAAAGGCGATACAATTGACGCTGTCGTTCTGAGGCATTCTCGATGACACCTTATTTTTGTACTATTGTATAGATGTATATATCATGTAGCCTGTTTCCGAGAAGCCAAAATGGAGTATCCACATCTTTCTTATAATATCGCTTTAATCGCACTAAATGGAAATGAGCGTGTGGCTTTCTTGGCCGGGAGATCCCTTACGGGATTGTTCGGCCGCCTGAGTGTAAGTCTCTCTATTTGACGCCGCGTGGGCGACTTACGTGCCAATGATGATGATGATGGTGATTAGGACAACACACAACACCAAGTCCCCTGCCGGGAATCGAACCCGGGCCTTCTGCGTGATAGTCAGCGACGCTTCCACTGAGCTAGGGGGGCGGACTTTAATCGCACTGGGTGTCGTACTACACTGCCTCTGGACTTGAAGATGTGTATTTCTGACGTCGGTAATGTATGGTTATACAGCGTTTTACATTTATTTTCTTTTCAGTAATGCAACGCATTTCTTTTTTAGGAGTATTATACACTGTGTTCGGAAATTTCTTTAAAAATTCGTTAAAGATTCCGTTTGCGGATATGCCATCTAGAGATGCTATGAGCACTTCTTTGACAATGTGATTCAAATCTTATCTACTGCAACGTCTTTGCTTTCCATATTTTGGATGCAAGTAATATGGAGCAAAACAACAACAAAGTTTAAAAAAAATCATCGGCTCTCGAATGAACACATTAAGAGCTATGATTACGTCTTCGACGCTGCGAACACATCTCATAGCACTGGTCAAGTGCTCATAGTTCTTAACGTATGCATTTTAGAGTCCGTATTTATTACATAATTTTTGTTTGGTCCGTACTAACTCCAACGAAAATATAGAAAGCAAAGAGTTTGAAGTAAAAAAGATTTGTTAGAGCCAAAGTCAAAGAAGCGCTCATAGCGACTCTGAATGACATTTCCGAATAAGTACCCATTCCATTCTACAAGCCTTCGAAGTTCGTAACGGTAATTTCCGAACAGCGTGTTACTGATGTAATACACTTGTGGTACTGTTGGTACAACTACTGTACGTTCTTTACAAGCGCGATACTTTGACAAATTTAAATCATAATGGTTTTCTTTTCCGATCTGCTGACTGTATCCTCCACTGATGACTCGTCCAAGCTCTACAGGTGGTTCGCCAATTTACAGGCAATTTCACGGGCAGATTTCACCGAGAGCCATACCGCCATTCTGTTATGCTGCTGAAGAGGGGCAGACAACACGTGCAGCAGTTTTTATTGTCCTGTTATACAATTTCAGCGGCGCGCTCCAGTGCATAGTGCTGGCCAGCTGACGTAAGACTTGGCTCGAACCCCGCACCCCGCCCTTGGCTGAGGACAAGATTCTACTGCAGAACCTGTCTTACCAGTGACTTTTTCTGACCTGTCTGAGGTCCGGTCGTGCCTGTTATCCTTCTACTAAACTTTCCACGCAGAAGTTGTGGTTTCTGTTGCTAACCAAACTTTTTTAGCATGTCTGAGCGGCATCGCTTTAGCATCCACTACTGTCCCAGTTATTTCTGTATGTGCCTCAAATTAGGTATATTTATCCAATGTCACCACTCTGTCCTAATTGTATTCTCCGAATCTTCGCACAGATACTCATTTCTTTTCTTACTGTTTCTATTAACGAGCCGCGGCAGTAGAAACTTTCGAGGAAATTCAAGATATCGCAAAAATCTCAAGATATCGCTGTTCTTCCTACGTTGAATCGCAAGGATTTATTTGAATATCATTCTTTCAGTTGATGCCAGCCAGTCTTCAATTTTCCCTACCTTTTTTCAGTCGCTTTATGTGTACGTGATTTCTTCACTCTGTGACGACAAAGCGTGGTGGCTCAGTCGTTATCACATTGGATTCGCATTTGTAAGGATGACGGTCCAAACCCGCCTCCAGCCATTCGGATTTAGGTTTCCGTGATTTCCCTAAATCGCTCTAAGTAAATTCTGGGGTGGTTCCTCTGAAAGGCCGGCCGTGGTGGCCGAGAGGACTAAGGCGCCCCAGTCATCGTCTGCACGGCCACTACGGTCGGGGGTTCGAATGCCCCCTCGGGCATGGATATTTGTGCCGTCCTAGTTCGTAAGTAGTTCATAAGTAGTTTGTACGTTTAGGGACTGATGACCCCGTAGTTAAGTCCCATAGACTATACAAACATTTGAACATCCTCTGAAAGGCCACGGGCAATTTTCTTCGTCATTCTTATGAAAACGCTCCAAGTTTCTGCTCCGTCTCTAATGGCCACGTTGCCATTCCTTCCTTCATAGCCGGCCGCGGTGGCCGAGGGGACTGAGGCGCTTCAGTCACGGTCTGCACGGCTACTACGGTCGGGGCTTCGAATCCCCCTTCGGGCATGGATATTTGTGCCGTCCTTAGTCTTAGCTAGTTCATAAGTAGTTTGTAACCTTAGGGACTGATGACCCCGTAGTTAAGTCCCATAGGTTCTACAAACATTTGTCTTGCCTTCCTTCATACTGTGATGATGGTGTAGGACCGAAATCGATCGATTATTGAGTTATAATAAAACAGCTGACGGTTTAGCATAAAGTTTGTGAATTATATTACGGCTGTTAAATTTCACCTAAGGGAAAATTTAATATTTCCTGTCCCGAAGCGTTTACGGTTTTTAATCAGTGGAGCAACACGAATAGAGAGCAGGAATGAAGGAAGGGTTTAACTGCCCGTCGACAGCGTCGTCATTAGAGAAGGAGCACAAGCTCGGATTGTTTTGCTAAGGATGGGAAAAGAAATTGGCTGTGCCTTTGAAAAGAACCATTCCAATATGTTACTGAAGAGATTTAGGAATATCACAGAAAACCCACACCTGGATGGCAGGAGACGGGCTCGAAGCGCGTTTCTCCCCAATGCGAGTCGAGCCTGCTAATCTCTGAATCGCCTCGCTCGGTAACACGAATACAGAGAGACTTTCGGTCAGGCGATTGTAGGTTCGTATCCAACTTGTCGCCTAATCGTGTAACACGTATTGGAACAGTCGAAGACGTCGCTACGAATAGGAACGTGAGTAGTATGGACAATACGGTGGCCGGATTATTCTTCTCATATCTTGAAACCGGTATCAGCCACCGGGGTACCGCTTTCTAGCCAGGTTACGCATAAATTGAAACGCTGGACTTGATCCGGGTGTAAGAGCAGGGAGGGATGGTAAAACCTTCTTCCTGAAGTACTGTTTTAATTGTATAAGTCTTTTTTTAAGGTCTTTAAGATCAAATATTTTTTTAAAAAAATTCGTGTATTGAATGAAATTACCGGTTTCAACGATATAAACGTCATCTTCAGATTTACACTATTTACCATCTCATGTATAAAATGAAAAATATATCATTACAGTTACAAAATTGGAAGTTTCTTTCCTTTATTACAAATTACCGATCCGCCCCCGATTTGGTGGATGGACCGAGAAGATCGTGTGACGAAGTTTTAGCAGTTCCATCTTTAGGTACTAGTTTCGACAGGTTCGAATTTTTTCCGGAAGATAAAGCTTAAAAATTTCGGAAGAAGCACTAAAAATCGGGAAGTACACCATAATAAAAAATAATAAAAGAGAGAGTCCAGTTGTTTATTTCAGAACTAGGAGGGTGAAAAAGCCAAGCTAGGCAGAAATAGGTCGTAAATGCAACGCCAGTCGTTCGTGGCGTTAGCAGACGCTGCGTCGGAGAGTTGAAAGCAGACTTCACTGCTATGGAAGACCAGCTTGTAAACATTTGAAAACTACACGTAACTCTGTCACAAGGGTGAATAAGACCGAGGATATGTCAGCGGTCAACGGGCTCGGTGAGTAAACGCTGCACTCACAAGGAGGACACATTCTGTCATTACGAACCGTCCCATAGGTCACAGATTCAGCCGTTTTCTGTACATAAACTCCCGCTTTTAGAAATGTAGTCACTTGGTCTTTGGAGTCGAAGATGCTCAGGAGAATAGCCGTCGATTCAATGACCTAATGTATGTACTCAGCTTATGTGTCAGACGAAGCAGTACAGACTAGTGGCCACTAGTCACAACTAGTAATCTAGAGACAACTATTACGCTCCGAACCGACCATCATCCGGGGAGATGGTGAACCGCTGTCTACCATCTTCACAACGGTGAATATGGTTGCTGCCTGAGGCCAGCTCAGTCTTCACTGTTTGGTTTCCTAAAGGCCGATGATCCTGCCGACGCGCTAGCACTCTGGTGCTAACCCTGCCAGAGGTATCGAGAGGTCAACGTTCACCACGGCATTCGACTCCAGTGGTTCCGAGCCTGGACCCACAAGCCGCTGCATAGACGGAGGAGGGATACAGGACTCCGCCTGGTAGTCTTTGCTTCAACACCCAGACGTCGTGGTGCGGGCACCTCCATCCGAGCGGTGAAATAGCCGGTCCATAGTAGGCGCAGCGAGACGGCGTGCTAACGCGGCCGAAGGAGGTCAGCTGCTGGTTTAGCTCCCGCCATGCTAGCGCCTACACCACGGAATATTGCATGCAGCTGCATAAACGTCGTCCGGCGCTCCACCAGGTTTCAGGCCTCATCCTGACATAAAACTGCGTACCAACCGATCGTGTCCAATACTTGATTAAAACGAAGCTCGAGATTTACATTATACCTCTAATCAACTGGTTGATACGATGTAGTCTGTCTTACATGTCAACTACGACAGGCCATTATGATCTTGCAGTCTCATACGACTGGATACTAAGTATAAATAATGCGAAACTCATCATGTAAAAAATGTTTGTTAGGCTTAAGGGACTTAACTGCGGGATCATCAGTCCCTAAACTTACAAACTACTTATGAACTACCTTACAGTAAGGACGGCACAAATATCCATGCCTGAGGGGGGATTCGAACCCCCGCCGTAGTGGCCGTGCAGAGCATGACTGAAGCGCCTCAATCCCCTCGGCCACCGCGGCCGGCCTCATCATGTAGCTTGACCAGTAGCCTGAAGCCTACATACTTCTGTTGTAGATGGTATGCATCTATATATCTACAAAATCCTCGACAGATTACAATTAAAGCAGAAATCACATATACTGATCGGTAACAACTCACCCAGGACTTTCAAAGTGTATGAAGAAGCGCGTTTCTCGATAGTTATTGTTAAGTATACAATAATTAACTGTAATATCGCTCTATAGCTGGCAAAACATGCCAGGTAATTATAGTACTCTTTTAAGTTTCAGGTACTTCCTGTTTTCCAAAACTACTTGATCTTCGTCAGATTCGATATTGAGTTCCGACTATAATAACCGTAGACAGAGTGATTTGATTTGATTTTCTCAGGGAAGCCAAAACAGTCTTGGTCCAACCCGCCACTGCCCGCACCGAAACTAAGCTTATTGTGCGGTATCGCTCCCTGTATATCTAGTAAAGCCAACCAATGCCCTTAAACAGTGCAAGGAGTCCCTTTACCAGTTCTTTATTAGACACAATTTCTTCGGGTCTAGTTGTCCCAAATGTTCTGTGCCTTTTACTCTCCAATGCAATGCATTCGAAGATAAGATGTGATGCAGTTTCATCACCGTCATCACAGATCCTACATTTAGGGTCCTCTTCTGTTATTCCCATTGTATGTAGGTGTTTTTTGAAATTCCCATGGCCTGTCAGCAATCCAACCATGAGTCTAATCTCTCTTCTGTTCAGACCCAGGATTTCAGAGCTTCTTTTAAAACATGGCTTCGGCATCATTACCTTGCCATGTTTTTGTTGATGGACTTTGGTCCAATATTCTACGTGCTGTCTTCTGAGCCAGTTACTTAGCTCCAATTTGATCATTGCCTTGGTGATTGTCAGGACAGGTTCCGGTCCAATAAATGGAGTCCCTGCCCCCATCCTGACTAATCTGTCGGCATGTTTGTTGCCACTGATCCCCGAGTGGCCAGGGACCCACAATAGGTTTACTCTATTGCTTTCCCCTAGCTCCACTAGAACCCTGTGACATTCTGCAACAATTTTAGACCTTGTTGCAGGAGCTGCCAGTGATCTCAGGGCTGCCTGGCTGTCTGAATAGATATAGATGCTACAATCTTTGTAGGACCTACGCAAATTCTCCTCCACACACGCCCTACCGTAGACAGATAGTCGGCATACATCGATATCTACATAATTACTCTGCAAATCTCAGTGAAGTGCTTGGCAGAAGGTTGATCGAACCTCTTTCATAATATTTCTCTAGTGTTCTACTGTCTAATGGAGTGCGGGGAAAAGAAATAGCGAAATCCTACCGTTCACGATCTGATATCTCTTATTTTATCATGATGCTCTGTCTCCTTGTGCAGATGGGTGCTTTCAAAAAATGTTCTCATTCGGAGGAGAAAGTACAAAAGTTTCGTGTGTGAAATAGTCGGGGCCGTACATGACGCGCACTAGATTGCTATGTCAGGCCTGTCGTAGTGCTCGACGCCTGGTAATTAAGTAAGAGCCGTCGCCCGTTCTGCAACTACTCAGTTAGTAGGTCACCTTTAGTGACACCGTTCACTAATCTCAAGCTAACCTTTTTTCAAGCAAGGAGAAATTAAGAGAAGGAATAAAAATTCAGGGAGAATATTCCAACGTCGCGTGATCACCACAAAAATTTTTGTCGCCGGTATCTCTCTCCAACTCATTCGGGACCTGTTCACTTAAGAAAGCTATTTAAGACTTCTGACATTATCACAGCTGGAGGGCGGTCTTGTTACAAATTGTCCACAAGATGAGTTGCTGATTGGCGGGGATTTTAACTCGACGCAAGGGCCCACCAACTAACTCACACGGCAATTACCTTGTGCGACACTCTGTGATCATCGACCGCCTACATCTCGTTAACTCCTGGACAAAGTTCCAAGGAACCCGACCGCGCTTTACATTTCACACTGCTCTTTCCTCGAGCCGCCTAGACCGCATCTACCTCATCCGCGTCTTTTCTGACGGTACCCCTGTCACGCGGAAGTCTGTACCTTGACATTTTCGAAACATGAGGCATATGGCATAGTCGTGGTCGGTGGAAACTAAATGTGTTTTACCTGACCGCTGCAGACTGTCTACGTGACATCTATAACTCCACCTTATCTTGGTGGCTCTACTGAGCCCACACTATGCAAGACCTTGATGAGTTATGGCCGAGACGTCAAGGCATGGCGAACCAATACCTTGAACTTCTGTTATTACATTCTTCGTGATTGTGTTATGTCTTTCTCGCCAGAACAGCAGACGATGGTTCACCAAACAAAGCCTCAGATCTCATTGATGATGCAACGCCACATGGAAGGGACTGTAGTACGATCCCGTACATGTAATTGTATAGCTGAAGAACAACCGTCGCTGTTCCGTCTTCTCCAGGAAAGACGAAGAGGATGCTGATCTCTGATATACGTCCTCATTTATGCGGAATGTCACTGGCACGATACCCAACATCTCATTGGTCAAGACTTTCATAACCATTTCATCCGACTGTATACAGCTAGGCAGCATTCTTCAGAACTGATTTCTGAGGTAGTACGTGAACTCCAGGAAGACGTGAGCACGGATGAAGTACTAGAGGCGCGACCTCTAAAACTATGTTCAGAGGTCACTTCAGGCCACCGTTGGTCATAATACGACCCGTACGATAAGGTTGTCCACATTCAACTATTTTATACGCTTTTGTTCTAGAATCACTGCTCCAGGGACTGCACCAAGTTGCATGGGAACTCTTTCTGTTATACGGCCTAGCCTGACGACTTAGTCCTTTACCTGTACAGTGAGAACGGTGTACGAACATCCCTGTCATGGGTAGCGACTTACGGAGAGGCATCAGGCAGCACGCTCATCGTGTCCAAATCCAAGGTCCTGTTCATAGGTGAGGGACTACCACAAATGTGTCGCCGCTCTGCCTTGGCGTTGATTTCTCAGCCGATCTCCGCCACTCAACTGCTATCAATCATAGGCGATTGCTACAGTTAATCAGGAGAAGTGTAGTAGATCCCTGGGTACGATATCTCAACACCATTCAACATGCACAATATGTGAACATCCTCCCCTCGAAATACCGCCTTAATGTTGGTGGGGAGGTTTGTGTGTATCATGCTGCCGAGAGCTGTGATCTAGGTACGGACACCCACGCCAGCTGGGTCAGTTGGTGAGTTTCCAGAGAAAGAGTAGTCCCCCTAGGGGGCTCCTGCCTTGGGAGTATGTGGGTGGCCACCACGTGGGCCCTTACCCAAGTCTGGCATTATTTCCACTTACTTGTGTCAGGCTTCTTCTGCATTCTTTCCTATCGGCCTTCCTTGGTCAACTCTTTATTTTTTCGACCCCTTGGGTATTAGATTTCGAGGCCCGAGGGAGTGTTTCATCTTCCTTTTCCTACTCTTACTATCAACTGCTCCCTTGTACTTAGATGTGGGAACTTTAAAGGCTAAGGGAAAAAACCCGAACAGAAAACCAATAGGCCTGGCAACTTAGAAGGCAGTCCCTTCGCCAGACTTTGGGTGTTGAAGGCCAATAACTTACACGACTGAGATTAAACTATTACAGAAACATCACTTAATAGAAGCCGGATGGATAAAAAGGATTTGACTAGCATGAAATCAGGTACGAGAACTGGAATGTGTAATGTATAATGTGGCAGTCAGGAAGATTGGCTGAAATATCCAGGGAGATGAAAATAATAAGGTTGGACATACTAGGCTTGAATGAAACGAGATGGACTGGGTTCGGTGAGATAAAGCCAGGAAGGGGACATGCTACAGTACTCGTAAGAGAAGAACATAGAGGGAGTGTTGGACTACTGATCACTCAAAAGACAAAGTAGAGTTTTACAGAATGGTACCCAGTCTCAGAAAGGATTGTAGCAGCTCGCTTTGCATCAAGAGTTAGACCAATTACAGTGGTGCAGTGTTATGCACCGTCAGAGGCAGGAGACGAAGAAGAAAAAGAGCAATTTTACAATCAGCTACATCAAACCCTGTTAAAGGCAAAGAAAAAGGATATTATAGTCGGGAGAGCTGAATGCGAGCGTTGACAATGATAACGAAATGTTCAAATGGTTGTTAAGTTTAAGGGCCTTAAGTGCGGGGTCATCAGTCCTTAAACTTACAAACTACTTATCAACTAGCTTATACTAAAGACGACACAAACATTCCTGCCCGAGAGGAGGATTCGAACCCCCGACCGTAGCGGCCGTGCAGACTGTCACTGGCGCGCCGCAGATCGCTCAGTCACTGCGGCCGGCTTATGATAACCGAGGAGTGTGAAGTATAATGGGAAAATAGAATATAGGGAAAATGAATAAGAATGGTGAAAGACTTATTGAATTTTGTAGTAACCACAGGTTGGTGACAGAAGGCACTATCTTTCCTTATAAGAATTGTCATGAAGAACCAGATCGATCATTTCACTATTAGAAGACATGGCAAACCTCTTTGTTAGATGTGAGGAAAGAGAGGGCAGATGTGGGAAGTGACCATCATTTAGTAATAGCTACGCTCCGACTGAAGATTGCAACTAATAGGAACACAAACCAAGAGGATAAACTGAAAAATAAAGAGGTACAAGTATGTTTTTCGCTAGAAATGAGTAATCGATTCCAACAGGTAAGAGAGGATGAAGGACAGGATTTTGAATAAATGAAAAATTGTACTTCTGATTAATAAATAAAATTATTCCTCATTGTAGTCCTGTCGATTCCAACAGGTAAGAGAGGATGAAGGACAGGATATTGAAATATATTGGAGAATATAGAGAGTACCTACATTAATACCTGTGGAGAGGTACTAGGCAAAAGGAAGAGAGGAATTGATTACTTATGAGACATGGGAAGCCGTGAATCGAAGGAAGGAATGTAAGAAAAGACTCGATACAGCAAGAACACTCGTGATTGTATCAATAGCGGCGTCTGGAAGTTTAGCGTTGTTGGGGCGTTGGTTTCGAGAGGGCGCTGGCAGCACCGGAAAGGATAAGAGATTTTGCACAAACGCGAGTGGAAGGAGAGAGACTTTCTGAAAAACGGTCGAGAGAGGGAGCAGCGGCATCACGTGACGTCAGAGAGAGGATGGGCAGCGTGCGCGGCTGTGGCAGTTCCAGTACTACCGAGAAGTATGGGCGGTCATGTTATTCCTAATTCAGTTGTTGGCGCTAATCCTCTATTAAAAATGCCCAGAAGAATAAATGAAAAATAGTACTTCTGATTAATAAATAAAATTATTCCTCATTGTAGTCCTGTTGATACAGATTTTGTATATAGTCCTTGAAAGGTTCCTTCTCGAATTACATCGTACAAGGTAAGTAAGTTGTAATTTGCGGCTGTTTGCTGATGATGCTGTGGTGTATGGGAGGGTGTCGTCTGTAACTGACTGTAATAGCATACAGGATGACTTAGACAAAATTTCTAGGTGGTGCGAAGAATGGCAGCTAGCTCTCAATGTAGAAAAATGTAAGGTGATGCGCACGAGTAGAAAAAACAATCCCATAATGTTCGAATACAGCATTAGTAGTGAGCTTCTTGATGCTGTCGCGTCGTTCAGATATCTAGGCGTAACATTGCAGAGCGATATGAAATGGACATGTAAGGACAGTTGTGAGTAAGGCGGACAGCCGACTTCGGTTTATTGGGAGAATTTTGGGAAGATGTACTTCACCTGTAAAGGAGACCGCGTATAAAACGCTTGTACGACCACGTCTTGAGTATTGCCCAAGTGTTTGGGACCCACAGCAGATCAGTTTAAAGGAGGACATAGAGGCGGTTCAGAGACGAGCAGTTAGATTTGTCACAGAAATGCTCCGGCAACTCAATTGGGGATCGCTGGAAGAAAGACGACGTTCTTTTCGTGAATTTCTGTTAAGTAAATTTAGAGGGCCGGAATTTGAAGCTGAGTGTAGTACGATCTTACATTTCGCGTAAAGATCACAAAGACAAGATAAGAGAAATTAGTGCATATAGGCATTCTTTTTTTCATCGTTCAATTTGGGAGTGGCATGGAAAGGAAGTGCCTAGTAGTGGTACAGTGTACCCTCCGCCACGCACCTTACGGTGAATTGTGGAGTATGTATGTAGATGTAGATGTAGAAGGTGGGAGCACGTCTTCCTGATTTTTGGACGAGATAGCCGTGGCTGGAAATCGGTGGGCCGATGAATGATGAGACCACTTGTCTTCTGCTCAAAACAGGTTTTCCTCCGGTAGAGTAACTGGAACAGTTGTGTGGGTCTTGCTACCCTGTGTGATCAAGGGTGACCTGTGTTGCAGTCGGTTTCAATTGGAGGCAGATTTTAGTGCAGAATTCATGAACAGCCGCATAGAATTGTTTACGGAACTGATGGCTTGAATGGATTGAGTACCGGTTTCTAGTGCTCGCTTATTTAAAGTGTGCCGCGGTGGAGTAGCCGAGCGGTCCAAGGCGACTCGCTGCGGCGCGCGCGGTTGCTCGCCGTCGTAGGTTCGAGTCCTGCCTGGGGCTTGGATGTGTGTGTTGTCCTTAGGGTATTTTACCTTAGTTTAAGTAGTTTTTAAGATTACGGACTGATGACCACGCAGTTTGGTCCGATAAATTTATAAACATTTGAACATTTGAATTTGATTTAAAGTGTCTCTGACGGTGCTTAATGTGTTTAATTGCCTTACTCATATCTTTTACATTTGTAGAAGCTTGGTGTACATAAGTGATGTAACTGGGCACTGGGTACGCGCACGCCGATGTGCTGTGCTTACCGCTGTCCAGCTTCTGCGCCTGCGCTGAAGATAATTGTGCAACAGTGTGGTTGCCATTGTGAAGCTAAAAATCCACTAATTGTACTGTTTCTCTGTTTTTCATAGAATTGTTCAAATCTTCAAGTTAGCCAAACTTGATTAATGAGGTCTTTGCCACGTTTACAGTCTCATGTGGTGCAAGTTTTTCTTCAAGGATCAATGTTATTAAATTAAAATGAGCGTTCTTTTAATAAAATTTGAAATTTTGTGGACGTAAATTTGTTTGAGGCTTTGGGGATTTCTTGTCTTTGTTAATACCAAAGTGCACGCATCTTGTTATTAGTTATACATTAGCTTAAAGAATTTGATGTTTCCTCGTTTGAGTAATTTTAATCGTTCCTATTGTTTAGTACTCGTCCCAGTCTGGTTGTCAATAAAGGTATTGGTACAGGGTCCTTTGACATCTAAAACATTGATATAGTTAGTATTACAAGATATTAAATGACTGTAATTTACAATACTCATCTTTGGAACATATGAGGAGCAACTTTTCAAAACGCCTTATGTCCACTGGTGGACAAAACTGAGTTTGATATGAAATCCGATATTTTATTACCCGCTGTAATCATGCATGCAATCAGATCGTGTCAAACGCATTTTCACGCCTTCAAAAAGAGCGCTGAAAAGTAACCAATGCATCAAAAAGCATTTTGTCCTCCATTGTGATTGAATAAAACAGGATTAAGTTCAACAGTTGTCTTTATTTTGTTTTGTTAAACTATGTTGGCTGCAATGTAAGACTCGTGGAATAAATCGAAACCATTTAACTGACCAACAATGACTAGTTAATATTCGTTTTCAGTATTACGGCCCTGTTGTGTATAAACGTATATCATTCTGTCTGTTAGACTTAAAGAAGTCAGACGTAAAGACGTTGTTGTGCTAAGATGGAGAGTATTATAGCGACTGGATGTGTGACTGTTGGAGAGGAAATGAATCGTGGAAAGAGAAAGCGAATGAAGACAAAATCAAAAAGGGAATTAGAGTATAAAAAGAGGTAATAGTAAAGAGGAATAAAAATACAGTTATTGCAAAGCTATACAAATTAATCTATTTCTAGCTACCTGTAGAATTATTTCTGTTGTAATTTTTTATGGTGAGATATAAGGGAAGGCTGAGAAATATTTGATTTCAAGGAACTAAGTACAATTTTGAGGCCTGTAGACAAGATCAGTGATCTGAAAAACATCCACTTGAAAAATATATGTTAGGTGACAGGGTAGCTGATGTGAAAATCAAAATGCACATCACCTACTGTTTTGATGATCCTTCAAAGCCCTTTTTGGCATTGGTTAAACGTGGATGCAGCATTAACAAAGTATCAGATATCTCCAAAGTTTAATCACTGAAGAAGCTGAAACCAAAAAAGAAAGACGATGTGAAAAACACTAGACTCATATTTGGAAATAACTGGAGATAAAATGAAATACTTGAATTTTTTCACTTCCATATAACGAACGTATTGCCCACGTTAATGTTTGTGATTGCTCATAGCTTGAATGTATAAAAAGCAATTTCCTTGTATTAAACATATTTTGATCAGTAGCCCTAATGTGGTGTAAAATTCGGAGTAATTAAGCAAATATTTTTTGCTGTATACGTTTTTCGCTTCTCTTGAAAATTTTACTTTTTGGGACAGTGCGTTTTGAAAAGTAGCTCCTCATATGTCTGTTTCTTCTCTCTTTTTGCTTTTTCGTGACTTCGTCCGTATGATACTAGCTGCGCTGAAACCTAGTTACTGCTAAGTTCTGAATAGTAACTGCCTGAGTTCTCATTAGTAAGTGACATATTCCTGAATAGTAACTGACCGGCGTCCAGACGTATGTCGGACTAGATATAAGCGCTTGTAGAGGGCGCGCATCTTCGGTTACTCCCTCCAGGATGCGCGGAGCCTGCTTGTCGATCGCTGCCTTCTCCGCGATCGTTCTCTTACGTCTGGTGTGAGGCGCTGACTTTACGCCACAACACCTATTTTTGATACTTAGTTCTGAGCGCTCAGGTTTTATTTAATGAATAAACTTATATTGAGTTGAGCGCACGCTTGAATTTATGGTTCTCTAATTTTCTTCCTCTAATGTATGATAATGTTAAATGCACACTCCTGTGAAGAATTAAATTTAATCAAGAATTAAATTTAATCAAGTGTGAGATGCACCTCTTGATGCCAAGTGATTTTGGTTGTTCCTTAGTTTACTAATACTGAGTGCACTCTTTGTTTCAAGGAATTTTTATTTTAAATGTACACATTTCTTTCAGTGAAATTTATTATTGAAAAGGGCTCTCCTAATTTCGTGAAATTAATTTAAGGTCTGCTGTGCGTGGTTTGCTTATTCAACCTTGTGCTCAAGTGTCAATTTTGTGGAAATAATATTTAGTGAAATAAATTGGTAATCAAAATTGCTCAGTGACTTACCACTCCCGGATCATTGTATCTAAACAAATTCTCTTGCTCTAACGCAGTTGGAGGTATACCAACAAGACGAGAAAGTACAAGCTAGAACTGACTTCAGTGAACTCAGCAAAATGTTCAAAAAGAGATTTCGACGTGACGAACAAACATTTATCAACAACCTTGTAACACAAGCAGAGCGCATCATTTATGAGGCCATTCGGTCCAACGATGGCTCGTTTTACAGGTACTGCGTTCCGTAGCCTCTTCACTAGCTTCCATTCGTTCCAGGTTTGGAGCACAAGTTGGTTTATCTTGATCTCCCACTCGTCCTGGCGCCATTTTACCACACGTTTGAGTAATTCGCGTGTGAGTCGGACCATTTCGCATCTGTCTGCTAGATCCCTGTAGAGCATCCACATCTTGGGCGCCCATTTCCGTACGGTTTTCAGTTCTTGAAGATGACGTGGGAATGCGTCAAATTGTGGGTCTGGGAGCACTGTGACGGTGGCAGCTCGTCGATGGGCCTGTTGTATTTTCGCAGTCAACATCTCTACTGCTGCATCAATGTCCGCTGTTGAGTTGATCGGCAATGTTGGCCGATTATTGTTATTCAGATATGTCGTGAAATGGTCCTAGTCAACAACTGTGCGAGTTATTGGTGGGAGCAACAGTCCTCCTCGGCTTATGATACCCACCACAGGGAGGTGGTCTGACGATAGATCGTGAATTGTGTGCACTTGGACATTGGGATCAATTACTTTGGTGATTGCTATGTCTAGAACATCATCTGTCTGTCCACGGAAGTAGCTGATCCTTGTAGGATGCAGTGGTCCATGGACGATACAGTTCTTGCAGGTCAAAAAGGACGGGACCTTTTTGTTTATTTGTCCTCGAATTCCAGGACGAGTGTTTTGTATTGAGGTCACCTGCTAGTAAAATCTTTAGATATCTCTCAAAGATAGTCAGCAGATCTTCTCTAATTAATGGGCGACCCAGGCTGATATATGCTGCCACCAGGGTTACAGTTCATACCGCTGTGTAGACGGTTATGGCTGTAGCCTCTATGGTTCGTAATGGTGGTAAGGTTTTCAAATTATGTCGGATATTGTTGCGAACAAAGATTGTTGTTCCCCTGCCAGATATGTCGAATATGTCCGTTCTGTATTTTTGCATGTTTCGCAACTTAAAGGTGATCTTGTCCGTTAATTTAGTTTGCGTAACCATCGCCACGTCGATCCTGAATCTAGAAACAAAATCGTTCAGTTCCGTCTTTTTTCTCCTGATTCCGTTTGCGTTGAAATTCAGAAAACGGAGGCCTCTGGTCAATTTAAGGCGGCACAAACACTTTGATTATTCCTTCCACAATTCTGAGAAAGGAGGTGATTTTTTGCTACAGGGATGTGAGTAATGCTGCAATATCATCAGTAAGTGCTTGTTAGAATGGCTGCATGATGTTCTGTGATGTCAGGTAGCTGGTTTCAGCTCTCGGGGATGTAGATGTGTCGTCACGATTGTGGAAGGCTTCTGCGTACGTCCGTGCGGTTCGGCGCCCTCTCGGAGGTCGTGGTGTAGAGCGGAAGTCAGTGGTCGATTGTGGTGCTGCTGGTGGTTGAGCTTGGACCTTTGTGTGGAAGCGGTAGATGGTTGAGCAAACACCAGCTTTGGTTGGATTTGTGGCTGCGTTGGTCGTCGTGGTTTTGGCCTTTTGCTTCGGTTTTTTCGTAGCAGCTCTTAATATTTTTCGCAGCCGCGCCTTGAGGCCGGGTGGTCGACGTCACAGTTGGCACATTTTGCTTTTTGTGTTCTAGGTTGTGGGCAGTCTTTAGAGGCGTGAAACCCTGCACACCGCACACATCTTGATGGTAGCGAGCAGTATGCTCGAACTTTTGACAGCGTTTGCATTGCAGCGGCCCCTCGCTGCTTCTGTATGTGTTTTATCCGCACCCGAGTGTACAGCAGGTATTGGATACCATAGATCCTGTCGTTATCTTTAGATTTACGTGGATTAACGGCGAACACTGGCTTCGGTATCAACTCCTTGGTCTCTTCGTCTAGTCCCTTGTATTGATGGACTTTTGCCTGTGTGAAGTCCTACTCGTGGAGTGCTCTTGTCAGTTCGAATACTGGAACTGATGAAGGAAGTCGCTTAATCAACACTTTCACCTCTCGTGCTTCTGGTGCTTGATGAGTGAAGAGCGGTATTTGATACAGCTGAAAAAATTGGATTGCCCTTTGATGATCATCGTGAGATTCCAAATGATATTTGATTCGATCACCTTGATAGATTGCCTTCAGCGATCCCTGGAGCTGTTTCCTCATGGTGTTGTTTAAGTGAACGTAGTTTTCAGTATAGTATATGGCGATTGGCGAAACTTTCCGCTGAACTGGAGCTGGCTGTTGGATCTTCCGCTGCTGCGTCTCCTTGTGCCGATTTAGATGTGTCAATCGTTGTGTAGCTGTTGTGTGTCTGGGCCTTTCTCTTGCATGGATTTTCCTCCGCCCGAGGAAGTTTGTATTGCACGAAGTCTCCTTCTGTCGTCTTCGTGTCCTCCTTCATCCATCTCCTCCTCACTTTGAGAAGATAGGAAGATATCGTCCGTTTCTTTTCCCATGAGAACGTCTTCGGTGTGTCGATTGTCGTCCAAGTCTTCGGGCTGCGGCTGAGAAGTGGTTAGCGCAATCTGTAACCGCGCCAAGTGCTGTACTGCAGCGCTCAGGCACTGCTGTAGTTGAAAGTCGTCCACATTTGCGCCGTCCCGCACGCCGCGACGCGCTGCTGTTGCTATCCTCTCGTTGTCCGGTGTCGGTTCGAGGGTCGTCGTCCTCGTAGGTCCTTCTTCCATAGCCGTGGTCGTCGTAAACGGAGGCACCCCACACTGTCGACCGGCCCCATTTTATCTCCGCCTTCTTCTGTCCTCCAAATATTTTGTCTGTAAGTTTGTCTTTTTACTGTTCTCCAATTTTCACCTTGCCTGTCATTTTAATTCTGCAACTTTTATTCTGTGTTTCATGTTCATTTCCAATTGTCGTTTTATGTATCTCTCAGGGCTGAAGAGCAGCCACCAGCCTGCTGCCTGAAGTTACAGGTAGCATTAAAACATCAATAAAGAAAAAAAAAAAAAAAAAATAAAACAATACACAAAAACAAAACGGCCCCATCCTGCGCGGCCCAGCCAGCTGCCCCGGCCGCGCTCGCTGTTCGTTCTGTACTCTCTGACATCGCGCTCTCAACTGTTCCGTCGTCTGCACTGCATTTCGCAATTCGTCGTCAGGTTCCTTGGAAACATCGGTGGCCGGCTTTTGGTGTTTTTCAACCACCGGAGAACAGGCTCTACTGTCACGCTATTGTCCACAGCTGGCTCTGCAGCCTCGCTGGAATGCATCTGAATATCCTTTACTGACGTGTTTTCAGTGTCGGACGTGACCGTCGCTACAGTCGGTGTGGGGGCTAAGTTCCCGCGAGCTATCGCCGCATACCTCAGCAGCAGTATCGTCATACTGGCCGGCGGTGTCTGTTTAAACTTCAAGAGTTCCTCCGCAAGATTCTATAATTTCATCACACACACACACATACATACACACATACGCACACAATGACAACGGCACTCAGGAACAAAATACATGGGAAACTATGACTTACACACACAAAGCCGCGGTGGAGTAGCCGAGCGGTCTAAGGCGCCTCGCTGCGGAGCGCGCAGTTGCTCGCCGTCGGAGGTTCGAGTCCTCCCTAGGGCATGGGGGTGTGAATGTGTGTTGTCCTTAGGTTAGTTTACCTTAGTTTAAGTAGTTTGCAAGCTACGGACTGATGACCACGCAGTTTGGTCCGATAGATTTACAAACATTTGAACATTTGAACACACACAAACTTACACAAAGAGTAGCAAACCTACACAGAAAATGTAGTAAAACTGAAACTACTACAAGAAAACAAATACGTTGTAAATGAAGAAACTCATACGAAATGCACATTATCTATTAAATTTAATAAAATAAATATAAAAGTGAAAGCAAACACACCCGTAAAACAGACAAAAGAAGAAAAGAAAGAATGAAAGTTGCATTTCCTTCCAAACAAACACCTTAATGAACATTCACAAAGATACGCACTCAACATTTGGTATCACATTGAGGAGTTGGCAACAAAAGAGAAACATAACATCAAAATAAACAATACAGGTATCTCTCAGTGCTGGAACAACGAAATTTCGAATGGGAGAAATGAACAACAACAATTATCACTTCCTAGATTTACAAACTACGTAAACTAACAAAAGGTCAAGACACACACCTCGAAACCAGACGGAGGATTCCAATTTCCTGCGGGAGCGGCCACATAGTTGCTGAAAAGGGGTCTATATCCGTGAGGCCTTCTCCGCACGGCGGAAATACAGTCGCAATGGCACAAATGTAGACCAATATCTACAAAATCGTAAGCAATATGTATATACAACAGTAAAGTAGAATTTACGAGAAAGTTTCTAACCTCCATACAAAATAAAAGAAATAGCTGGAGAACAGCAATAATTATCAATACAATATTATGCAATTGAAAAAGTCAGAAAATAATAATTAAAAGTGTTATGTATATAAATTCACGAATTTTCTTTTATTTCGAGTGTAGGTGTAGAGCAGTATATTTCCGTCTTTTGAAATTCTGCCGTCTTTCACAATCTAACTCGTGTAAGGGACAGACAGAATAGGACTGCCAGGAAAGTGGAATACCATGATTCCAGACCGATATTAAGATATCCTATTGCATTGCAGTAGAACATTAACTCAGAGCGTCCGACTAAACACGCTCCCAATTGTTCCTACGCCCACTTTGTAAGATCTCTTTGCTCAGTTTGACTCGCTTCGCCTGTTCTGGTCGATGAGTGTTTGTCTTCAGCGGTCAGTTATTATCACACACGGGCTGCTCAGAACATTCGAGACGGCGCGGCGACGCACCAGCTGTGCTCGTCCTCGTGCTCTGCAGTTTCTAAACAGGTGCGCCGACAACCTGCCTCGGCCACCAAGGTCTTGTCGGCACTACAGTCCGACGGCGAGTGGGATCATTAACGTCAAATCATCCAGGCCGCGCAGTTCCTTAAGCTTCCTGGAGTCTGTGTCAAAGGCCAAGTAGAAAATAAACTTGCCAGTGAACATGAGCTCTTCCCTTAAAAGCACACACTGACCTGTTTGGAACACTGTAGGTGGCGTAGAACTGGTACAGGTGGGCGTGTAGCTTCCCAACGCTGTCGACAGTTGTAGAAGTCCAGTGCCAGTCAATTGCATGGAAACAACGTAGAAAGATACGTTGAGGAGGTGACAGAGACGTTGGCCGAAAGGAGCTGTGGATAGGTCTTAGGAAGTGTCACAGACCACCGTTAACCTCTGGTATGTCTGGTACTCAAGTATATTTTAGAGCGGACAGCATTTGAATTCAGAGTAATTTCAACCAATTCATTTGTTTACGGAACCCTCGCAATTACCCATTCCTCACAGCGACACGTCTTCAGTGCGCCAAACAGCACAGATGTAGACAGCAGCTGGGTGAAGGCGTACAGCATGCTTCTGCAAGTTATTATTTCGTCTCGTTTCAAGTGCTGCTAAACGTTGAGTAAGCAGATCTCTCCACCCTTTCCAGTCCAATGATGCCGTATTGCATCGTTATCTTTATCTGTTAATCTCGGCCAAGCCATTTGACAAAGATTATAAAGAACACTACAGGACTTTCCAAAATTCATTAAAGGTGGCTTGGCTACCCTTACTTGGAGGAGCATTAGGCTTCAAGGCATTGACAAAATATATATTGTTGCTTAATGCCTAAGTTAGAGTACAAACTGTAAGACTTTAAAATATTATACCAAGGTAAAGGATACAAAATAATTTGAAAATTTCACAAGTAAATTATTGTAAAATGTTTAAATTAGTAGGAAACAGTTTGAAAAAGGTGTCACTTAAAGGAAACTTATTCTGCCCAATGATGCCATATGAAGCAATTTCAATTATCCTCACAAAAAATAAAAATCTCAAAACTCAAAACAATTCACATTATTCCAAATATAATGAATACAAATATGCAAAGAAATAATTCTGTTCACAAATTAATAAAATTTGATCTGTAAACGGTTAATGATCAGTTTAACTTGTAGTGGGCGAAGTATGTGTCTGAGGTAACAGGTCATTCTGTACTGGTTTACATCCATACCTCCATTTTACAGTAATATGACAAAATTCTCAGATAATAAGTACAGGGCGAATCATTGAATTAAAATTTGAGCCAAGGCTGGGATTCGAAGCTGGGCCTACTGCTCACTACACAGTTGTCTTATCTTATTTAACCACTATGACCTTAAATATAGATGTGCGACTTATTAAGATAATCTGTGCAGCTGTATTAGCTATAATTGTTGTTGTTGTTGTTAGGGAGGACTAGACTGCTTGGTCGTCTGTCCCATTTAGCTATAACGCCAGAGTGGTTCAGTGGACAAAGCAACTGATTCAGATGTTCATGGATTTTAGTAGAATGATGCTCCTTTCACTCATTATTTCAGATAACATTGCGACTACATCTCAGAAATCAAAGGTCTATTCACTTAGCCAGTGACGATCGCAATTTATAACTTATTTAAACGTTACTAGTTTCGACCAATTAAATGGCAGACTATTATAACATAGTGTTGGCCAAAAGTTGCTTTGAGCAGGTAGCTAACAGGATGCTAGATGTCGACATTAGCATTCTCGCCAACACAATAGTTGCAATTAGGGATACGTAGTTCGTGAACGAACTAGTTCAATAGAACTATTCCGTGAAATGAACTACATTTTACATTTTAGTTCACTCTGGTAAACTATAGTTCTTTTACTCCATGCTGTCCAGCTCTACTGTAAATTAGAAGGCGCATGCTCAAATTTCCCTTCCCTTGACGACGAGTACACCCCATCCCCTGCAACTAAAAGTACTTACTTCAGAAGTCCTACCTTACAACTAAATCGAATCAGAGGACCGAAATTATGAAGTAGTTCCTAACTGCGCAAACTACGTCAGATCGGAATCCCAAAACAGCTTTTTGTAGTTCACTTACAGGGATAGTGTACGGAAGTCGGATTTTTTATTACTCTTCATATAAAATGGGGCGAAAAGTATATCAACGCAGTTTCAGATCTAGAACCCTCGGCCCGGTGGTCTCGGGGTAAAGCGCACGACGGGACACCGAAGAGCCGCGGTTTCGAAACCTGGTGGAACCTCGGATATTTTCAGTCTGCGTTTCAATCCAGCCTTCACCTGCCAACAATGCGAGGAGTCGCCAGAAACGACACGTGGTTCGGATACCAAGTTAAATTGTAGATCTCCTTTTCCCGGTTGGATAACCGGGGTATGTTATGGACACGCAAGTCGCCGAAGTGGTGTCCAGTAGAAAGACTTGCACCAGTCCACTGAGTCACACGTAATTATTATTATTTATTAAATGTAGAACTAAGAAAATTCGTGTATGGTTTTGCAATTCGGCATTTAGAAAAAGGTATTTCAAAGATTTTGGAAATTCAGCCCTTAAGGAGGTGAAATAACAGGTGAAAATTTTTTCTGAACTAGTTCGCTGAACTATTTAAACTATGTAGTTTATTTGAACTACTTTAGTAAGAAGAACTATTCCGAAGTGAGCGGATCCGTAAAAGGAAGTACTCCCCCTATCTCTAGTTGTAATGTTCTGAAGATGGCCATTGAAATGGTCGAAACCAGTAAACTTTAAATCAATTATAAATTACCATCCTGACTGACTTTTTAAATGAATTTAATCACTCTGATAGCTGAATCACCAAGATGTTTCCAAAAATAATTAACAAGATTTATTGTTGTAAATATCACTTCCAACTGTGGTAAAGGCAGGATTGTCCTCACTGCGATCAATGCTGGGGTGCTATTCCGATATTGAAGAGACTCAGCAATATTGATACTAATTAAAAAGGGACGCATGAAGTCGGTCTTAGGTAGAATTAACATTCGTGATGGGGAGGGACACATACTTGCAGCGGCGTCAGTTGTAATGCAAGGAGTGGCTGTGAGGACGCCGGCGTGGGAGTTCAGCGCGTTCGGTTGGAGGGTTCGCTACCCTCAATTGAAAAATAAAAAAATAAATGAATACATAAAAAACTGAGGAAAGATGTCATGGATGCACTAAGACCAAACATGATCCCATCTCCGCAAAAAGAAAAAAAAATATCTTAAAAAAACTAGACAGGGCAACTGCCTAGTCCGCAGGACACCTTTGTTCGAATCTCGGCGTTGGTTAGTGGGGACGCGTCCTGTGTTCACTTCTTCAGTGAAGCCCGAAAAAAATCTGAACGTGCAAAACCTGTATTGTATATTTAAACCATCGTGTAGATCATTTTACCTGCATTTTCAAAGTGCTTTTATAGCGTAAGAAACTTCGAAGTCGTACCGGTAGGACGCTTATGTGTCATGGCATGGGCCAGGCTATGCTGAGGTTCAGATTCTCTTCTGAACTTCCTGTGTCAGCTTGTGGGCGCTACTTGGGTAGCGAGAGGCGAGGGGAAAAGTCGCTAGTAACATACGTGTTTGCGCTGATTAAGGCATCAGCTTCTATGCTACTCGGAGTCTGACGGAAACGCACGAAATATCCCGAACACGAGACAATGTGACTAATTCGCCCACCTGAAAATGAGCATGCGCGAAACCTAGCTCGAGACAAATTAGTGACTCACAGCTGTTTTGGCGCATTGAAGAATTAATCTGATACACTGTTAAAACAATTAGATTATCAGATGAAAAGAGAGAGAGAGAGAGAGAGAGAGAGAGAGAGAGAGAGAGAGAGAGATGGTAACATACTTACATATAGTTACAATGATAATTTGTGTGTGATGCAGTACGATATATGTTGTCTCAACTCTTTAGTTGAGATGTACATGGCACGGCACCATTGAGCTAGCAGAATAGTAAAAAACTCATTCTCGTTGTCCTCTAATACGATGTGTGATCACCTTGGACGGCCAGTACAGTTGCATACCTGCGTGGCATAGTCTGTGTGGGGTTATCAATCAGTTCTTGAGGGATATGCGGCTATTCTTCCATGAGTGCAATATCCAGATCTGCAACCGTTGTGGGAGGTACTGATCTGACTGCAATTCATCTGCCAAGTGTACCCCATACTTGCTCAATGGGTTTAAGTCCGGTGAAAAAAATGGCCATTCGTTCAATTCACTCAGCTTCAAGTATGTTGTTCACCAGTGTGGAGACGAGCGTTATCGTCCACCAGAAGAAACCCGTCTCCTATGGCACCAGTGTAAGACACATCAAAAGGTCGAAGGACCGCGACTGAGCAGTCAAAGGGTCATTCTGAATGACACTGAGGTCCAAACATCTGCCAATACTGACTCCTGCCCACACCACTGGTCCACCACCATGTTATGGTGATGTTTCCTGCACATAAGCAGGACCGTTCCACGTTCTCTCCAGATGAGGGAACAACGATTGTCCAGCTGAAGACCAAATCTAGACCTATATGTGAACAGAACCTGGCGCCATTCGTAATGACTCCAATCCTGATATTCCTCCACCCGGTTTCTGAGGTCTAAACTGTGTCGTGGTTTTAATGAGACAGCCACCATAGGCTTCCGTATGTAGAGGCCACATTTATGAAGGTGTTTTTGGACTTTGTGCTGATATTGCACGATCTGTTGCTGCCCAGAGTGGCCGTTGCAGCTGAGTTGCATTCAGCCTCCTGTCTCGACGTGCTGTAAAACCGGAGATACCGGTTATCTCTTGCTGGTGTTACCCATGGACGACCTTTGCCTTTCCTTCTTTTAAAGGTTCCTGTTGTCTGAAATCGTGTACAGGTCCTGGAATTTAGAGATTGGGACACTCCAATAGCTGCAGTTATCTCACACCTCTGTAATCCTCCTAATGCTTCAGTTAAGTCACATTGTTTTTGCGTTGCACTACCAGCTCACTACACTACCTGCTTGTGTAATTCTTTTGGTGGAGTAAATAGGGGCTTATGTTGCTACCACTCTCTCGGTTTGCATATTATTGTGGTCTCCATTCCGTACAACCGACAGAAAGACGTCGCATCATTTTAGTTCATTCTGCTGAGGGCAATACTTCAGAACCTAGATATCCCAATTGATCCCCTAATTGTTTTGAGCAGAGTATTTGGTAAATATTCTCAAAAATAAACGTGAACTAATGATGCATGCGCTGTAAAAGCCTTCAGAAGATCCTAAGATGAAAAATAAAAATATCAAAAGTGACAAATAGTGAGAATGGCCGTGTGTGTAGGGACAACGCGTTGAATAAGAGGAAGAGGGTTCGCGTCCACCTACAAGCTACATTTCTTCTCCCGTTTTCGCCTTTATAGCAGATTCTGTAACCATCAGCAATGAGTTTTAAATTCTTACTTGCCACGAATGTTTGGCCTTTCTTCAAAATATGTCGTGATTTCCATGGTCATTGATGTTCTTCGTTTTCACAAATATTTAACTGTTTGAGAATAGTTGGGGTGCGTAGACTTTGCGCATGTGTAAGGCGTTGTCAGCACAGAGCAAGCACAAAACTAAGTAATTGTTACCGTAGGTTATGAGCACAAGATCATAAACAATGCCTACAATAGTGCCATCTATTGAATTTTCGCCAATTTTAGGTGGTGGACTCATCATTTCAAGGGCATGTCATGTATTCCAACTACACACAGTTTTCAGTGCTCCTTATTTTCTGGTATCACTGGGAGGAGAGGAATATTTTTCCGTCTAAATGGTCCACATCAGTACAGTTGGAAAGTACAAGAATCACACTTCGGTACAAAAAGTGGAGACGGCGGGTTTTCGAGCTTATTGATTCAATTATTTTGGAGGAAGGAAGCTTAGGGTTTAACGCCCCGTTGACAGCGTGGTCATTAGAGACGGAGCTCACGCTCGGATTTTGTGGGAAGAAAATCGGCCGTGACCTTTCAAAGGAACCATCCTGGCATTTGCCTGGAGTGATTCAGGGAAATCACGGGAAACCTAAATCTGGATGGCCGTAGGTGGATCTGAACCAACGTCCTGCCGAATGCGAGTCCAATGTCTTACCATTGCGCCACCTCGCACGGTCAGTTATTTGGATAGGTAAATTGCGTAATGCAGTAAATGTAGTGTATTCCCAGACACAATGGACAACCAACTCCCATGAACCACAGATATTGCCCAGGTGGGGTAGTTGCGCAGTTCAACAATAGAGATAGCCGTACCGTAGATGCAACCACAGCGGAGGGGTATCTATGGAGAGGCTAGACAAACGTGTGGTTCCTGAAGAGGGGCAGCAACCTTTTCAGTAGTTACAGGGGCAACAGTATGGATGATGGTCTCATTTGGCCTTGTAACATCAGCTAACATGGTTTTGTCATACAGGTACTGCGAACGGGTTAAAGCAAGGGGTAACTACAATCGTTACTTTTCCGAAGGACATGCACCTCTACTGTATGATTATATGATGATGTATTCTTGGGTAAAATATTCCTGAGATAAAATAGTCCTCCATTCGAATCTTAGGGCGGGGATTACTCACGAGTAAGTTGTAGGTGGAAGGAAATACCAGCAACTGTATCGAAATTCCTGATTGATTTTTTACGACCGGTTTCGGTGTTTCAATTACACCATGTTCAGGTCCCCGTTGTGTACTTGTCATTAACAGGGTAATCGTTAATACCGGCACCCGTAAATTTCTTTGGCTATTCATGTCACAATCTCAACAACGACTCATTATGGAGATTATTATACTCTCGAGGATGTCGTCATCAATAAAAACAATACTGGCATTATACGGATCGGAGCGTGAAATGTTCTATCCCTTAATCGGGTACGAAGTTAGAAAATTTGAAAAGAGAAATCAGTAGGTTGAAGTTAGATATAGTGGGGATTAGTGAAGTTCGGTGACAGGATGAACAGGATTTCTCGTCAGGCGAGAGCAGGATTTCAAATACAAAATGAGTTGGTGGTAATGCAGCAGTAGGTCTATTAATGAATAAGAAAATAGGAATGCGGGGAAGTTACTATGAACAGCCTAGTGAAAGCACTATCATAGCAAAGATAGACACGAAGCCAACACTGACCACAACAGCACGAGTTTATGTTCCAAGTAGCGAAAGAAAATTATTCACATGGTTAAGGGAGAGGCAAACTTGATTGTGATTAGGAACTAGAACTTGGTAGTAGGAAAGGGAAGAAAAGGAAAGGTAGAAGGTGAATATGGCCTTGGGAAAAGAAATGCAAGAGCAGATCGCTTGGTAGAATTTTAATCAACACTTGGTTTAATCATCATGAAAGAAGATTGTATACGTGGATGAGACCAGGAAACACTGGAAGGTACCAGATTGACTATAATGGTAAGGCAAAGGTTCAGAAACCAGATTTTAAACTACAAAACGTATACAGGAGCGGATATACTCTCTGATCATAACTTATTGGGTACGAACTATAGGTTAAAACTTCAGAGACTGCAAAAATGTAGAAAATTAAGGAATTGAAACATGGGCAAATTGAAGGAACCATAAGTGGTTGAGAGTTCCAAAGATAGCATTAGGCAAGGATTGTCTGAAACGGGGTAAAGTAATACAATAGAAGAAGAATGAGTAGATCTGAGAGATAGACTAGTGAATCATATAGACAGGACAAGACCTAATAGAAATACCTGAATACTGAATTGATGAAAGGAAAAAATATAAAAATGCAGCAAGTGGAGCAGGTGAAAGGGAGTACAGACGGTTTAAAAATGAGGTTGACAGTAAGTGCAGACTGGCTAAGCAGGAGTGGTTAGAGGACAAATGCAAAGCAGTAGAAGACTGTATAACTAGGGGTAAGATAGATACAGCCTATAGGAAAATAAAAGAGGCATTTGGAGACAAGAAAAGCAGCTGAAGGAATATCAAGAACTCAGATGGAAAACCAGTACTAAGCAAAGAATGGAATGCTGAAAGGTGGAAGTAATACATAGATGGCCTGTACATAGGAACTAATCTTGAAGGCAGACGAAGTAGATGAACATGTGGTAGGAGATACGATACTAAGTATTTGACAGAGCACTGAATGATTTGAGTAGAAACAAGGCCCCCTGGAATATATAGAGGGCGTGTACAAAGGAACTGAACTTGAAGGCATTATTCTGGAAATGGAAGACGAAGATGAGGTAGTTCCATACGATATTATGAGAAGTATTCAACAGAGCACTGAATGATTTGAGTAGAAAAAAGGCCCCTGGAGTTGACGATATTCCATCTGAACTGTTGATATCGTTAGGAGAGGCAATGACGAATAAATTGTTCCACCTGGTATGCAAGATGCATGAGACAGGGGAAATACTCTCTGATTTCAAGAAAAACACAGTAACTCCAACTTCCATGAAAGCAAGTGCTGATAAATGTAAATATAACAGAACTATGAGTTGAATAACTCTTGGTTGAAAAATACTAACACGAATTATTTACAGACGAATGGAGGGACTGCTGGATTTGGATTTAGAACAAATATAGCAACATGGCAGGCAGTACTCACATTACAACTTATTTTGGAAGATTGGTTAAGAAAAGGCAAACCTGCGTTTTAGCATTTGTAGATCTGGAGAAAGATTTTGAGAATGTTGACTGGAACACACTCTTTCAAATTCTGAAGGTACGAGGGATGAAATATAGGGGGCGAAGAGTTATATTCAACTTGTACAAAAACCAGACAGACCACAGGTGTAGCCTTTCCCCAATGTTGTTCAATCTGTACAATGAGCAAGCTGTTAAAGAATACAAGGAGAAATCTGGAGAGGGAATTAAAGTTCAGGGAGAATAAGTAAAAATTTTGCGGTTTGTCGACGATATCGTAATTCTGTCAGAGGCAGCAAAGGACACGGAAGAGCAATTGAATGGATTGGACAGTGTCTTGAAATGAGAGTATAAGATGAACAAGAGGAAAACAAGGGTAATGGATATAGTGTCAGAAAATCAGACGATGCTGAAAGAATTAGATTAAGTAATGAGACGATGACAGTAGAAAGTGAGTTTTGTCATTTGGGTAGTAAAATAACTTCTGATGGCCGAAGAACATATAAAATGCTGTGGGAAGAAAAGCGTTTCTGAAGAAGCGAATTTTGTTGACATTCCCATATTAGTTCAAATGTTAGGAAGTCCCTTCTGAAAGTATTTGTCTGGAGTGTAGCACTGTATGGGAGTGAAACGTGGATGATAAGGAGTTCAGACAGAAAGATGATAGAATCTTTCGAAATGTGGCGCTACAGACGAATGATGAAAATTAAATGGTATATCACATAATAATGAGGAGGTGCTCAACAGAATTTGGAAGAAAAGGAGTTTCTGGCATACCCTGACTAAGAGACACATTCTGAGCCAAATTCTGCTCATTCTGAGACATCAAGAAATCGTCAAATTAGCATTGGAAGGAAGTGTGTGGGGTAAAAAGCGTAGAGGCAGATCGAGGGACGAATACAGTAAGCAGATTCAAAAGGATGTAGTTGCCGTTCGTACTGTCAGATGAAGAGGCTTGCACAGGACTGGGTAGCGTAGAGAGCTGGATTAGAGTCTGTGGACTGAAGACCACAACATACAGTGGACAACTGCCACCACTTTAATATCTCAGTATCAGAGATAATATTGAGAGTAAATCTATCTCAAGAACCAAACGTTTATTGATTTAATGAAGCAAGATGTATCAACATCCTAGGTGATCAAGTGCTGCTCTTCCACATTTTCATGCAATACTACCTCTGACAACAAAGTTCGGTGAATAGTCCTGTAACATTAACGTCGACGAACTGCAGTCACCTTACCGTCGTTCGAAATAGTCACTTCCAATAACTACGCACCACTATCTCTGAGATACATGTCCTGGAAACTTTGCACGAAGTCTTCCTTTGGGATGGTGTTCAAAAGCCTCGTCAGGTTTCGTTGGATATCAGGAATATCTCCAAATGCCTTTCCTTTCACAGTAAGTTTGAGTCGAGGGAATAGGAAGCAGTCTGCAGGATAGCGATCCGGCGAGTATGGTAGATGTTTAAATTGTACTTTCCCCTATTTTGCCTGGAACTGTTTGACGATATTGAATCTGTGTGGCGAGCATTTTCATGCAACTTGAACATCCACCATACTTATCAGATCTGAATCCTTCTTCCTATTCCATCGACTCAACTTAATGTCAGAGGTTGTAATCCCAGACAACAGATGTATTCACATGACCATAATCTAACACTCCTAGTTTGACTTAGATAGCGTATCACAACTCGACCAGCAAACTAATCCATCATAATTTCACAGCAAAAGTCTAGTTTTATTTGTACCTAGAATTAAACTCCCAATCTAAGCACCTCGGTAACTTTCCAGTATCTAGTCATCGATGAGAGACTTAAGCTACATGTTGTATACCGGTAGAAACTTGTGGATTCTACTGCCCGCAGAATTGGGCTATTATAAAAGCTAGAGCGTGTAGCCTCTTAGGTTGGGGAAGAGTAATTTTTTGTGAACCGAACTTAACTCTCAAGCAAGATAGTGGACTAAGTGATGCGAGATAGGTGTTAATAGAATGTTAGAGATATAGTTACAACTTGATTTTTATTGGTCGATTTTTAAGTATTTTTAGTTCATACTCCGTCGAATTTTAGTTTACAGGTCATTCTCGGGTATGAAAATACCAATAACAGCGTTGCTTATAGTAATAATGCGAGTATGCCTACATGCTATGAGTTGTTGAAATGTTCTGAAAGTATTACAGTAAACTGTGGAAAAAATTTCTGTGTTGTTAATGATAAGTACAAAGCGCATTAATAATATTACTGATCAGGTTATCCATCATCCCGAGTTATAACATCAGACCAGTGTTAAGTTACTTTTTAGAACTTCACAGAAAAATCGTAATATGACATTAAATAAATTTGTCCTTCCTTTTTTTTTTTTTTTACAGTGATATTTCAAGTACAAATATTTATTAATTAACTTATTGTATGTACTTTTCAAGCAAAGACAATATGTAATATAGTTTAATATGTAGCAGTTGTAGAAAATCTCTGATAAAAAATGAAGATCAAAATATTTCCTTTCGTTTTGTCAAAGGTGCCAACAGCCACTCGTTTGGATTAGACGTAATCCTATTCAATAGGCAATTTATCAAAGTTAGCATGGTATTTATCTGAATAATTGTAATTGATCAATGACTTTCTCAAATTGTAGGCCGTTCATTTGTTTAATCAGTGGTCTTTTCTTCTCAGTGTTAATAACAAATTACAACTTTCAAAATTTCATGTACACGCTGACGCGATAGTAGCGGTAGCGAGGCTAATTGTTGGAGGTCAGAATACTCAACGCCTTAGTTTTCACGTTTCTTGGCAAGCATCCTAGCGACCCTGAGATTTATGACTGGTTTCATAAATGTCATAGTCAATTATATGAGATAGACATATTTTTCAGTGCAGAATCGGTGAATTCACCTTCAACAGTTATGCCAATCCGTTCGCGCAAATTGTACGGAAGGAGGCTTGAGTCTAGTAATTTTTATTGAGATAGATAGTGCAACTATTTGTGTCAGTACAGAAAGTACAGAAAGAATTAATGTCCTTTAACTTCAAGATTATAAAAGATTTTTCATTCAGGTAAACTAATTTCAGGCTGCAACACCATAATGGAATATTACTTCGAATTTTATTTAAAAGTATGAAAGTTAGCTTGGCATTTATCAAGGCGCGACCTATTCTTCCCTCATTCTCTTGAGGTTTTTCATTTCATTTCGTAATTGTTCATAACGAAGCAATGTTTCAACACTACATTCTCAGGATGTCGGCGTTGCAATCTATGACGCTAGTTTTGTCGTCGACAACACACGCTACGAAATCTGAAGCGTGCTGTAATCGCCAGACTAGAATGTTCTACAAAACATTACTGGCGAAAAGAAAGTGGTTGACAGACGACAACCTTAAGGTGCTGGTGACGCACTTGATGTGCTTTCGGAAACTGTGTTACTCGATACGCTGTGAGGTAGGCTATCTGATACTCGGTAGCCGTTTGGTATCTGTTTTACTGTATGAGAACAGAACACTTCCCAGCTGAGCGCCTGCGGTTGCCTCAGTGAAACATGATTCGGTGCGACGAGAAAGCCCGTGGTTCTTCTACCGACTACTCGTTAATTTGTCGCATGTAAATGAACCGCTGCTACTTATCGCTCTAATTATACGAGAAGCGGTTAATAATAATTGCAAATGCGCTATATGTATATGTGTTATACGTGCAGCTCGGATTTATATAGCAGCTAATATATCAGTTTTAGCGTGAAACCTTTTTTGGTACGTCAGCTTTTCCAGGAAGGTTTTTAATTCCATATTGCGTTACATGTTTCGTCTGTGTACACCCAGTTTAACCTGTAAAACTACATAATCTAATCCCATTAGAGCAAGTTGAACAGCATGCCGACTGCGTATCTTTAAAAGCTATTGCTTAAGGGTGTATAAGGCGTCATTAAAGCTATCGCTGTTACGTTAGATCATAATTGCAAATCAACGATCGTAATCGTTTGTCATTACTTTCCACTGTAGCAGTTTATTAACACTATTAGTATAGCTATTCATATAATAGATTTTCTAAATTGGCACTTCTGTTGTTCTTGCAGATTTCAACAAGGTGTGACACTTCTAATTACAAGACTGATACTGGAAGGAGCGTGTGATTTCACTGCAATATTTGTAAGAAATAGACACTAAGAGTCGTTAATCCCCAGTTTTGATTAAATCTGGAAATTCTGGCGGAGCTTGACGCACATATTTGGTAGTTAATAGCAAAAATCAGAAAACTGTTTTCAATAGGCAAATTCACATGTTCAGATGTTTGTACATCAATGTAGTTATCAGTGTCTAGGTTTTCAAATTACAGTCAGTTGATACTTTTAACCAGCAATGCCTGATTTTAGTTATTGTTTACCATGAAAAGGTTTTTTAAAAAAAAATGTTTGTAGAGCTTATGGGACTTAACTAAGGGGTCGTTGTTGTTGTGGTCTTCAGTCCAGAGACTGGTTTGATGCAGCTCTCCACCCTACTCTATCCTGAGCAAGCCTTTTCATCTCCTCATAAGAACGACAACCCACATCCACTTGAATCTGCTTACTATACGCGTCTCTTGGTCTCCCTCTGCGATTTTTACCCCACACACTTCCCTCCAACGCTAAATTCACAATTCCTTGATGTCTAAGAATGTGTCCTACCAATCTATCCCTTCTTTTAGTCAAGGTATGCCAGAAATTTCTTTTCTCCTCAATTCGGTTCAGTACCTCCTCATTAGTTACGCGATCCACCCACCTAATCTTCAGCATTCTTCTGTAGCACCACATTTCAAAAGCCTCTATCCTCTTTCTGTCCACACTGCTTATCGTCCATGTTTTACTCCCATACAAGGCAACACTACATACAAATGCCTTCAGAAAGGACTTCCTTAGGCTTAAATCAATATTCGATGTTAACAAATTTCTCTTTTTCAAAAACGCCTTTCTACCCATTGCCATTCTGCATTTTATATCATCTGTACTGCGACCATCATTTGTTATTTTACTGCCCAAGTAACAAAACTCATCTACCTCCTTTATTGTTTCGTTACCTAATCTAATTCCTTCAGCATCACCTGATTTTCTTACACTGCACTCCATTACCCTAGTTTTACTCTTGTTAATGTTCATCTTATATGCACCTTTAAGCACACTATCCATTCCGTTCAATTGCTCTTCCAGGTCCTTTGCTGTATCTGACAGAATTACTATGTCATCGGCAAAACGCAATGTTTTTAATTCTTCACCCTGAACTTTAATTCCTACTCCAAATTTCTCCTTGCTTTCCTTTATAGCTTGCTCAATGTACAAATTGAACAACATTGGGGAAAGGCTACAACCCTGTCTTACTCCCTTCCCAACCACTGCATCCCTTTCATGCCCTTCAACTCTGACAACCGCTGTCTGGTTTTTGTACAAGTTGTAAATAACCTTACGCTCCCTATATTTTACTCCTGCTTGCTTCAGAACTTGAAAGAGTTTATTCCAATCAACATTGTCAAAAGCCTTCTCCAAATCTACAAAAGCTAGAAATGTTGGTTTGCCTTTTCTTAATCTATCTTCTAGGATAAGGCGTAAAGTGAGTATTGCCTCCCGTGTTCCTACATTTCTCCTGAACCCAAACTGATCTTCCCCGAGGTCGGCTTCTACCAGCTTTTCCATCCTTCTGTATATAATTCGTGTTAATATTTTGCAACCATGACTTATTAAACTGATGGTTCTGTAGTTTTCACACCTGTCTGCACCCGCTTTCTTTGGAATGGGGATTATAACATTTTTCTTAAAGTCTGAGGGTACTTCACCTGTCTCATACATCTTACACACAATGTGAAACAATTTTGTCATGGCTGGTTCTCCCAGAGACTTCAGTAGATCTGACGGGATATCATCTATTCCAGGGGCCTTGTTTCGACTTAGATCTTTCAGTGCTCTGTCAAATTCATCTCTCAGTATAGTATCTCCTATTTCATCATCATCATCTACATCCTCTTCCCTTCCTACAATAGTGTCTCGAAGTTCGTTTCCTTTGTAGAGCCCCTGTATATACTCTTTCCACCTTTCAGCTTTCCCTTCTTTGCTGAGAACTGGTTTTCCATCAGTGTCCTTGATATTCATAGAGCTGTTTTTCTTATCGCCAAATGTTTCTTTTATTTTCCGGTAGGCTGTATCTATTTTTCCCCTATTTATACATTCTTCTACATCCTTGCATTTGCCTTCTAGCCAGTCCTGCTTAGCCATTTTGCACTTCCTGTCAATCTCATTTCTTAGTCGTCTGTACTCCATTTTGCCTGTTTCATTTACTGCATTTTTATATTTTCTCCTTTCATCGATTAAATTTAGTATCTCCTGTGATATCCAAGGATTCTTTGTAGGTCTTGCCTTCCTACCTATTTTGTCCTCTGCTGCCTTCACTATTTCATCTCTCAATTTTACCCATTCCTCCTCAACTGTTTTATTTTCCCCTGTTTCTGTCAATTGTTGCCTGAAGCTCCCTCTGAAATTCTTAAGAACTTCAGGTTCCTTCAATTTATCTAGGTCCCATCTCCTTATTTTCCTACCTTTCTGTAGTTTCTTCAGTTTCAGCCTACAGTTCATAACCAACAAGTTATGGTCAGAGTCTATGTCTGCCCCTGGGTATGTCCTACACTTCAAAACCTGGTTCCGAAATCTATGTCTTACCATTATAAAATCTATCTGGTATCTCCCGGTGTCTCCTGGTCTCTTCCACGTATACAACCTTCTTTTGTGATTCTTAAACCAGGTGTTTGTTATAACTAAATTATGTTCCGTGCAAAATTCTACCAGGCGGCTACCTCTTTCATTCCTTTTGCCCAGACCATATTCACCCACTATCTTCCCTTCCCTTCCTTGTCCTACTACCGAATTCCAGTCTCCCATAACAATTAAGTTTTCCTCTCCCTTAATTGTCTGAATAATTTCCTTTAGCTCCTCATATATTTCTTCGATCTCATCATCATCGGCAGAGCTAGTTGGCATATAAACCTGTACTACTGTTGTCGGTGTTGGCTTCGTATCTATCTTGACAATGATAATACGATCGCTGTGCTGGTCATAGTAGTTTACCCGCATTCCTATTTTCTTATTCATTATCAATCCTACTCCTGTGATACCCCCAACTGATTTTGTATTTATAATCCTGTACTCACCTGACCAGAAATCCTGTTCATCCTGCCACCGAACTTCACTAATCCCCACTATATCTAACTTCAACCTATCCATTTCCCTTTTTAAATTTTCTAATTTTCCTACTCGATTAAGGGATCTAACATTCCACGCTCCGACCCGTAGAATGCCAGTATTGTCTTTCCTGATGATCACACCCTCCTGAGTAGTCCCCGCCCGGAGATCCGAATGGGGGACTATTTTACCTCCGGAATATTTTACCCGAGAGGATGCCATCATCATATGTTCATACAGTAGAGCTGCATGTCCTCGGGAAAAATAACGGCTGTAGTTTCCCCTTGCTTTCAGCCGTTCGCAGTAGCTGTGTGGCAAAGCCACATTAGCTGATGTTACAAGGCCAGCTCAGTCAATCATCCAGACTGTTGCCCCTGTAACTACTGAAAAGGCTGCTGCCCCTCTTCAGGAACCACACGTTTGTCTGGCCTCTCCACAGATACCCCTCCGCTGTGGTTGCACCTACGGTACGGCTATCTGTATCGTTGAGGCACGCAAGCCACCCCACCTCGGCAATGTCTGTGGTTCATGGGAGTGGACTAAGGGGTCATCAGTCCCTAAACTTACAAACTAGCTAATACTAAGGACGGCACAAATATCCATGCCCGAGGGGGGATTCGAACCCCCGTCCGTAGTTGCCGTGCAGACAGTGACTGGTGCGCCGCAGTCCCCTCGGCCACTGCGGCCGGCCAAAAAGGTTTTAACCAACATATATGTGCAACAGCCAATGTGGTAATTTTCAAGTGTAGTACCGGTACTGCCTTTTGTTAGTACCTGTAATTCGTAATTTTGTAATTGGATGATTAGACTGCCTATTGGCAGATACTATTGACTGGTCAACACATAATTTAGTCTGAAGATGGCTCAGGAATGAGTTGAAAATGGTTATCTCTATTAATGAAATATGCGGCCAGACTTTAGATGTTATATCTACCCAATTGAAAAGTTTGAACGGTTTGCCACACGAGCTGGCAACGATGTAATAGCCCAAAATACATAGCGCATGACAGTGAAATTTAAACTCTTTGGTGCAGATTGTCAGGGTGTGAGTATGTCGTAGCGCTGTGCTATCGATCGCCCGTCGATTAACCCTCCGTGAATTATAAGTAAAAATGAAACTGAGAAAATCGGGTTGCACCGAAACCACAACTTTATTTTGGTTAACCTACTAATACAACAATTTTCAAACGGCATTTACATTTCAACAGTGCAACGAACATACAATCATCATCATCACCATCATCATTACAGATTGATTACTGCTAAACCCATGAGTCTCTTAGGCAATCTTGCTTCTCCCATGCGTGTAACGTGACCCCACCATCTCAGCCTGTTCGCTCTAACTGCTTCATATTCGGTGTTCATTCCCAGTTTTTCTTTGATTTCCTCATTATGGATACGCTCCTGCTATTGTTAGTACTTGCACTCACCCTTGCTATTTTCATATCTGTAACCTCAACCCTATTAATAAGATCACTTGTATCCACTCAGCTTTCAGTCCCAAGCAATAAACGTTGGTCGAAAGACAGACCAGTGCACTGCTTAGTCTTGGTACTGACTTCCTTCTTGCAGAAGAGAGTAGATCGTAGCTGAGCCCTCACAGCATTAGCTTTGCTGCATCTTGATTCCAGTTCCTTCACTATGTTGCCATCCTGTGAAAAAATACATTCTGAGCACTTGAAACTGTCCACCTTTTCTAACCTTATTCTTCCTATTCGACACTCAATCTGTTTAAGTCTCTTTCCCACAGAAATTACTTTCGTTTTGGAGATGCTGATCTTCATACCGTAATCGTTACACCTCTGATTTAGCTCTGAAATATTAGAATGCAACCTTTCAATCGAATATACCATCACAACTAAGTCATCCGCATATGCGAGACTGCTTATTTTGTTTTCATCTATTTTAATCTCACCCTGTCAGTCTATTGTTTTCAGCATATTATCCACAAATAGTATGAGCAACAATGGTAACAGGTTACAGCCCTGTCTTACCCCTCTAACTGACCTAAACCATGAACGCAGTTTACCGTCTACTCTAACTGCGACCTGACAGTCTACGTAAAGTCCTTTAATTGCCTGCAAAAGTTTGCCTCCTACTCCATAATCATGTAGAAATGTCAATAGCTTCCTACTAGGAACGCCGTCATAAGCCTTTTCTAGATCCATAAAACAGAGATACAATTTCCTGTTCCTCTCGTAGCACTTCTCCATTATCTGCCGTAAGCTAAAGATATGGTCCTGACAGCGTCTAAGAGGCGTAAATCCACACTTTTCACTCAATCTTTTTTGAACTAATATGCGCACTGTCCTTTCAATAATACCTGACAATACCCCTCTAGTTGTTACAATCTTTTCTGTTTCCGTGCTTGAAAATTGGTGTGATTATTACTTGCGCCGACTGACAAGCCATTTCAGTTATCCCGTGTAACCATTTGTGACCTGATATTCCACTGAATTTGATGAGTTACGACTAAATTTCATCTACCCCTGCCGCTTTATTGCACTGCAATCTACTGACCATTCTCTCCACATCCACAAATTTCACCCTGTTTCTATCATCATTCCTATCCCATTCGACCTCAAATTTTGACACATCACTGAACGTTTCACCTACATTGAGCAACTCTTCAAACTATTCCCTTCATCTACCCAATGCATTCACATGATTCACTAGCACTATCCTGACTTGTCCAAAACACTTGTTAATTTGTACTTCCATCCCTTTCGAAGACTGCTAATCAAGATCCAGAATGGTTTTCCTAAGGCTTGGGTCAAAGTTTCTAACTTATTTCCAAAGTTTTCCCACGATTTCTGCTTCGAAACTGCAGTTATTTGTTTGACTTTGTTTCTTTCTGCAAGATAACTTTTCTGTCTCCCTGAGTTATAGCATAGAGCCATTTTTGAAAAGCCATCCTTTTCTTTTTACAGGTTGCCTTGACTGTGTCATTCCACCAAGCTGTCTGCTTCTTTCTGCCTTTACACACTACTGTTCCAAGACATTCTCTAACTGCTCCCAGTAGTGTGTCGCTGTACCTTGTCCACTCTTCTTCCAATGATAGTAAATTACTACATTCAACTAACAGGTACGTTTCAGAGATCATTGTTATGTATTTGTGCAGGATTTCCACGTCTTGAATCTTCTCCACTCTTATTCCTCTACATATGCTCCTGACTTTCTGCACTTTTGGCCTCTCAAAACCAATTTCACTGCAGATTAAGTAATGATCAGTGTCATCAAAGGACCCTCTGAAAACATGGGTGTCACTGACTGCCTTCCGAATTCCTGATCGCCGCGCCTGTAAAAGAAAAGAACTGTTGTTGCTATAGCTATTATATAGCTGTATATATACTTTTTTTTAAAAATACAGCTATATAAGAGCTATAACAACAAAAGTTCTTTTACATATGCAAATAAGAACATATACATATAAGAGAAGCAGCGATCTTACAAGGTACACCTGACGATGGCATTCACGCCGAAACAGGCCTGTCGTATTAAATAATTTAATAAAAAGCAGCGTCTTTGGTATCAATAATTTACAATGGCTCTAAATGACAAATATGACGCAGCGGGCCCAGAAGATTATAAATGATTTATCGTCTTTGTTAATAAGCTGCTTCTTTCAGTTTCAGAATGAACAAAATAGTCACAAAATCAACCTTCGCTTTTTATGTGGTAGTCTTCGGAATAATTTCTTAGGAGACTCCTCAAATTGTTTACCTGTGCAAAACTTTTTACAGCTATACTTCAGTTATTTGTAGGATTTATTCTTCCCCTGTTCTGAACTCTTCATCTCAGAGTGACACCAACACCGAAAGTCCTCAGTCATTAGGTCTTCCAATACAGTTCTTTTCATACATTTCTTGCTCTGTGAGGTAGCATGGAAATTAATTTTTGATGCTGCGAGGTGCGGTGTTTTAAAAGGAGGTTGTGGATACATAACTTGAAAGACGTGCCCTGGCGTGTTTTCCGATACACAAAAAACTCCTTCCATGCATTGATATATTCTCTGCACAGTAGATTTCTAAAGCTCGGATCAATGCACACTCTCATACACAACTAATTAATTCAATAAAATAACACAGAAGACTCCAAAATATATCACACAAGAAGAGTGAATTAAAGTTAACGAGTAAGAGGAAGGTATACAGTAAATATTGCGACAAAAGCAAAGGGTTACATTGTTTGACTACTGTGATTCTCAGTTGGCAATGATTAATAATACCACCACGATGTAAAGAACCTACTGAGAGCAATTACACGCTTTACTAACAACCGGACTCTGTCTGAGATAAAGCTCCTGACTGAACTGACCAGTGCTATGCAATGTGTACTTGACCTATATGAATGTCTGCTAGAATCTCAATGTTGCTCTGTTCGGCGCCTCCACCCGAAGTCCGCTCGCCGGCATCGACAGAAAGAGTTCAATTTTTCTCCCCCTTACAAAATATTTCGACACTCCTTGTGGAGTCCACAGCAGAAAACATCCTTAACAATACATATTTGTTGAAATTTTCTGTCAGCAACTATGTTGATTTGGACGACCAAGAAAAGCTTCCAGCACAGGAACAGCAATATTCCTCCAGTACTATGCATTCCCACCTGTCACTTGTGCTCCTAAAGAACATAACCTGAAGACAAGTTTGACTAGGTAATGAACACGCGTCCCTCCAGTGTTTTCCATTACAACCAGTGTCATTATGTCTGGTCAGTCACTGGTTAGTCACTGTTCCAACTAACTTCTAGTACAACGTATTTTTCGTATATTGCCTGCTGTGGCGATGATATCAGACGAGTTCTTCTCTGGCGTCTCCGGCTACCCCGGGATGTCATAAAGAACGCAGCCATCCTATAATCAGTGCCTGATGCTAGAAATCAGTAAGACCCAATCACCCCTCTCAACTCGCCATAGCTCAAACTAATCTATTTTATGCACAAACTAAAATTAAATGCAACTAATGTTGATTTTAAACATATCTTTTCGATTGCAGCAACTGTAGGTTTACAAATATTTGACAAAGTTCAGCCCAACTAGTTGCAAAATCCAAGGGTGCCTTCATCAGAAGAATAAAAATTAAAACATAGGAGTTTGAAGGCGTTCGGTCGGCTGTTGAGCAGCATTGTAAGCCTAACACAGGCGAACTGCCTTTATTTTATTTTTGACTTGCTAGCCTTTTGATAGCATGTTGCATAATTCTTTAAGTTTGGACTTGAGCACACTGCTCGTAATTGCACGTCTTATGTTTTAATTTTTATTCTTCTGATGAAGGCACCCCTTAGATGACGCCGAAATCTAGATCAAGGAATTTTATCAAATTTTGCAACTGGTTGGGCTGAACTTTGTCAAATATTTGCAACTAATGTTAACTAATTCTTAATATGTATCATGTGTGATTAATCACTCAGTATCAAGTCCCCATCAACTCATAGTAATGTGACTGAAATGTGACGTAAATATGAAAATGGTCAGTGGAATAGCCAGACAAGCAGATTTCTATCTTTCAATATCTTAATTATGTCCTATCACACGCCCTTCTTGTCAATGTTTTCCACATGTCCTTTCGCTCTCCTGTTCTATGGAGACCTCCTTATTTCTCATTAGTCTGTTTTTTCCATGACTTCCTGTGGCACAACACCTCAACCACTTCGATTATTTTCTTTTCCACAGACAGTAATTTGCCGCGGTGGAGTAGCCGAGCGGTCTAAAGCGTCTCGCTGCGGAGCGCGCGGTTGCTTGCTGTGGAGGTTCGAGTCCTCCCTGGGGCATGGGTGTGTGTGTTCGTCCTTAGGTTAGTTTACCTAGGTTTAAGTTGTTTGTGAGCTACGGACTGATGACCACGCAGTTTGGTCCGATAGAGTTACAAACATTTGAACATTTTTTGACAGTAATTTACTTTCAAACAATACTGCGCTTCAAGTGAGTAGTCTCAAAAATTTCTACGTCAAAGCAGGCTGATAATTGGTACTACTACTCTTATTTTGCTAGAAATGGTCTTATTGTCTGAGGTAATATGATTGCATGTTCTCCTTGCTTTTCCCATAATAAAATTTATTATTCTGCTTTAGGAAGCTGATTTCGTACAGTTCGTCTGCTTAGAGGCCCCCAGTTGTGGAGTCAAGTTTATTACTTATATGTCAGTTTTGCTACTCGTCGTTACATTTGTCTTTCTTCTGGTTTTTCAATACGTATTCTGTGCTCATTGCATGCAGATATACCTCATTTAGAAAGAAGACAGAGTTCCACTCCTTATCAATCATTTCTGTCATTCTCCCTTTGACTTAGGTATTGAAGAATAGAGATGGAAGACTGCATCCCTTACATCATACATGTATTGTGTTCTTGCTCCTGCATTGTTATTTTCCTTTTGTGCCTATTCAGTACTAGCCTTCGCTCCCGGCATTTTATTTATTCCAATCTTCTGTTAGTCAATATTCTCTTTCTCTGTTCGTTTCCTCCTTCCCCCTAAGTCCTTCTCGTTCTCCACCTCCACCTTCCCTTCCTTCTCCTCCTCCCTCAACACATTCCGAATTTGGGAGGACGGTGGTTCAAAACTATCTTCGACGATCCAGATGTAGATTTCCCAAGACTTTCTTAAATCAAACGAGGTTTCTGGCTGTATGGTTCCTGTGAAAGGATAGGGCCAATTTCCTTCCTCATCTTTACTCAAAAATTCGATCGTGACCGCGCTGTCGCGTGGAGTAGACGCATGATCTAAGGCGTCAAGGTACAGACTGGGCGGCTGCGTTCGCCGGAGGTTCTATTCCTCCCTCGGGCATAGATGTATGTATGTGTGTGTGTGTGTGTGTGTGTGTGTGTGTGTGTGTGTGAAAGAGAGATAGAGAGACAGAGAGAGAGAGAGAGAGAGAGAGAAAGAGAGAGAGACAGTTGTCCTTAGTGTAAGTTAGTTTAAGTATATCTAAACGAAGGCTTCCGCGGCCGTTGTATTTGTTGATAAAACTCTTCTGGGTATTGGACTGCATCGTCATTATATCAAATATTTCACGGACGTTTCGGCCACTATTGCAAGCGGCCATCTTCTGAGTGTTAAACGTGGGTGAAACGTCGGTGAAATATTTGATATATTGACGTTGCGGTCCAATACCCAGAAGAGTGTTATCATTAGTTTAAGTAGTTTGTAAGCTTAGGGACGACTACAGCAGTTTGCTCCTATAGATGTACAAAAATTTGAACATTTGTGACCACGCTGTCTACGGTATGTTAAACCCTAAAGTTCCTTCCTTCCAGTTTTCCTCCTCCCCCTTGTTTTCCATTTCCTCCCCTCCCCACTGTTTCAATCTCGTCCTCTCCCTTCTCTGTGTTCTTCTGCTCCTCCCCTCTACCCCACTCCATCTTATCCTCTCTCTATCCATTTCCTCCTCAGCCTCTTACAATCCTCTCTTCCTTCCTCTGTACACAAAAGAGTTCATATCTGTCAAATGCTGTCGAACTTTATTGCTAGACACTCTCTGCCTTGGTGGCACGCGGGCTATACAATATATCCATGAAAACATACATACATAAGACTACTGTCATTGCGATCGGTAAAACATTCGACTGTTCTGGAATGTTCCACGAAGATCTGGTATGTTCCATAATATTTTGGAATCTTCGCCAAACTTCAGATAATTCCGCATATTCTTGTACATCTCGGATCATTGTGGAACATTCTGGAATGTTGTAGAATCCTCTCTAATGCTCTGGTATGTTCTAAAAATTTCTAGTGGGCTTAACTACTAGGCCCTTATATCTTGAAAAGCACACCCTTTTGATAATAACGGGAACCACGTTTCTGGATGGGGGATAGAGGACTACCACATCAAATAACTCCCTTGATCATGCCGGGACTCGCTTCCGAGTTTAGGTGATACGTACAAATTACACTTATTTTTATAATATAGTTTATTAATATCCATCTTACCTTGTTGCTTTCACAATTTTTTCCTGAGAATTTAGAACATTTTTCTCATTTTCACACTGACGAACGTTTTTTCTAAGTCGACAAGTCCTCTGAAGGCATTCTGATTTTTCCTAAATGTTTCTTCCATTAAAATGCACAAAATCGCAACTGCCTGTTTCACAAGTCTTTCAAAACTCAATTTATCTGTGACTGATACTGTATGCTATATAAATCTGACAACTGTTTAGATGAGTATGAAAGCTACTATTTAGCTCTGATTACTGCTTAGCGCAGCAGTGCCCACCTCATGTGCCATGAACCACTTGTGATCCGTGGGCTTGTAAACTTTGGTCAGGCATCGAAGATCAGTGAATACAGAGTGAAATAAGAGTACAAATGCACTATCGTTTTCCTGTAATACTCACATGGAACTGTTTCATTTTGTCATATCGACCGCCCCCCCCCCCCCCCCCCCATCTTCCTCATGTTTCTTACACACAGATAGAATACATCAAGAGAAGCTGCTAAGATATAAAACCACTAACGGCTACTCATGACCTATGAAATGCCATAATCCAACCGTAACTTGTCGTGATTGTAGTTTCTCGGACACAATTGTTGACTATAATGGCTCTCTAGAATTTGCTCACAAAATATCCGTAAACTAGGAGAAGGAAGATTAGTTTTACTTTCCGTCCATAAGAGACGGAGCTTTGCTCGGATTTACTACTAAGATAAGAGAAGGAAACGGCCAAGTATTTTGTAAGAAACCATCCCTAAATTCGCTTGGAGTCATCTGACTGATTGCAGAGAAACGATATCTGGATGGTGACCCAGAAGTTAACCAGACTCTCTGGAATGCGCTCTGTCCCCATGGATATAATGCTGAGTTAATATTAGCTTAATCTTATTCATAACTAGACGCTAACAGTATTTCAATTTATGCAAGTTTGTAGAACTGATTTGGAGATTGTGGTATTTGAATGTACAATAATTTGTCTAACTAAGTCGTTGCAAAATGAAGACAGAAGGAGGAGAAACAAATTCGTTACTGGATACTGCCTGCAGTTTTCTGAGAATACACCAAAAACTGAGTCTGTGCACTGTGCACTGTTATACATGACACCCGACACTCGGTGTATCGTTCTCTGTTTAAGAGTTTTGTTGGAAAGTGCAGCAGAGGAAGCATTAAATCCGGAATATACTGCATATAGTGGCGGTTTTAATGAGATATGCAACTGCAGAGTGCAGCGCGAAAGGAGAATCAAGCACCGGCTAGTGAGAATCAGAACTAGCAGTGAGCAGGAAGTTGTCGCTCACGTGAAGGAACGCAGGCGCGGAGAGACGTGTCTACTACGCCTGGGCGGAAATGAGCCCAGAGCATTGTCGTGTGTGCTTGGCATTACAGACTGTGAAGTGACTGAACGTAAATAAGTCACGCGCATAGGCACTGGGTGACGTGATTATGTCGAACAGTCACTACCATAAGGTACTGTCTAGTGATGATTGTGTCGCTTTATAATGATTTTCCATACTTATGGCAAACGATTATTTGTTTATGAAACTGTCTGAATGAAGTTTGTGTTATGTGACTTATAGAGAGACAACATTTTCGTGTACAAACTTTATTACAGAGGCAGCCAGATTTACGTAGTTCAGAGGCTTCTGCTTTTTTCTGTACGGCGTTAGACATAGTTCATTGAATGCGTGTAGTGTATGCTTTCGTTCTTCAGCTTCTCTCGGCGTACTTCATATCGGCCAGCTATCAGTGTCCGATAGGTAGTATATTTCGGCAAACGACGAAATTACCATCATCAGATGCGCTGAAGAACTGACCTATGGGGATGGAGGCGGGGGGGGGGGGAGGGGGGAGGGAGGGAGATCAGCACGACTCTTTTATCTGCACCCGCTCTGTCGGCAATCCGTGCCCAGCACCTCATCGTTCTGAAGGGTGGCGGGGGGAGGGGGGCGATGGCAGCCCTGGAAAGTCGGCAATTCACTGGGGCGGTATTTTTTTATGTCTCCAGAGCCTTCCATGGCGCGTGACACGAGGGCCTTCTGTAAGGGGGTACCGAAGTCACGTGTAAAACTAAGGCTCCTATAAACCCGAGCAGAACTATCCACCATTTTTCCCCAAGCTGTAGGAGTTGCCACGTTCCGTACGAGCTCACGCGTTACCTCGCGTTTCATTCAACTCGCTTACACTCACAAACTACTCACTGTATGAACGCGGAATTTTCATCAATGTCTTCGTTAAGAACTGCACTACATTTTCTTTTTAGTTTTATTTATGGCAATAATTTATAAACAGCATACACTGATAGTTAACGACCATGCACTTTCTGACGACGTTGCGGAATTTTCGACATACCAGGTACTTTTTTTCTGTTGTTAGATGAACACATTAAGCGAATGAAATGTTCAAAATATATCAAATTTTCATCCTCTCCAAACAGCAACTTTGTGAGAAATGTATAACTTGAGATAATATTTGAATGTAACGCACTGACATCCGCCCGCCCGTCTGGTAGTAACACGTCTTCCGTATTAGAGCTCATAATAATTAGGCACGTGTTGTTACTGCATAACATCCATACTTGAAGATGCTGGTATTGACTTCTTTTAACCCATTAAATTTAACAGTTGCACACCACAAAAGTGCTGTGTCTCTATGTAACATGCAATTTCAATTTTTCATTTATATGAAAAGGATATTCGAAATATCTCAATACAGAGTGAAGAGATCCTTGCTATCTGTCATTTTCAAGTATTCTCACATAAAATCCTCATTAGATCTAGTAACTTCCGTTCTGTTACTGCTAGGCTTTAAACTGAAGGAAATGTAAGTCCTATTACGTTTTGGAAACTGAGTAGTAGCTCTGAAACACAATGGACAAGAAGCAAAGAAATAAACATTTGTGAGGGACGAAGGAATATCCGCAAATCGAATAATAAATCACTAACTTTACTCTTCTAAAACTATGTATTTCCTTGAATAACGCGACAGTTAATGAAGTTTTGCGTAATATCCATGTGGCAAAATACTTGCCGCGGTGGAGTAGCCGAGCGGTCTAAAGCGTCTCGTTGCGGAGCGCGCGGTTGTTCGCCGTGGAGGTTCGAGTCCTCCCTGGGGCATGGGTGTGTGTGTTGTCCTTAGGTTAGTTTAGCTTAGTTTAATTAGTTTGTAAGCTACGGACTGATGACCACGCAATTTGGTCCGTTAGATTTACAAACATTTGAACATTGCCGGTCGGGGGTCGACACTACGGTCGGGGGCTCGAATCCCCCCTCGGGCATGGATATTTGTGCCGTCCTAGTTCGTAAGTAGTTCATAAGTAGTTTGTAAGTTTAGGGACTGTTGACCCCGTAGTTAAGTCCCATAAACTATACAAACAGTTGAACATTTTTTGAACATTTGAACATTTTACAAAATACATCCCTCTTTGCATGTTACCATTTGTCAAAATATCATTTTGATACCTCTAACCGTGTATGAGATATGCAATGATTCATTCTGGCCTTATCGCCATCGGAAATGAGTGCGCTAAATAAAATAAAGTTTAGTGGTATGAGTGAAAGGTAAAAATCTCCTCTTAAATCGAAAATAAAATTCAATCCATTAGGAAAGTTTCATCCGCAGCAACATATGGTGCAACAAGCACCAAACGGAGTATCATAGTAGCCTCTATTTTTTACTGTAAACTTTTCCTAATGTAGCGCAGTCTCTTATTTCGATGCCGATATCTTATTAACTATAACTATTAACGAAATGAAGAGCATTTCGTCACAATGCTGACATATAAAGATTTAGGTAGCGGAAAAATTAAATATTTCTACCAATTTGTTTTTGCGAAATCGTTTGTGAGAGATGGCAGGGCATGCGCCTCTACGCTGTTAGTGCAGCGCGATTCCAACCATGTTGGGGAAAACATGGCGGACGATTCAGCCTGGGTATTTAGGAGCTCTATGTAAAACTGATAGACTTATATCTCATCCATCGCACCTTCGCGCCGAAGATGGACTGTCAACAAATAGGCCAATACTAGCTGGTGTGCCACAGCGGTCGGTGCTCGGCCCCTTACTGTACTCCCTGTACACCTCCGATATCCCTAGCAGGCCTGGCGCGCATCTGGTATTGTATGCTGTGACACCGCTCTCTTCATTCGTTGTTACCGCTACAACATCGTGCGAAATCGTGTGCAAGCGACCCGCAACGATATGGAAGTCTGGGCCACGAAGAGGCGTCTTAAATTTAACGCTGCAAAGAGCCAGGCTTTGATAATAACAAGGAAGAGAATGCTAGAGGATATGCTAAGTATGTGGGTGTGACATTCGACAGGCGCCTCTCCTGGAAGCAACATAAGGAGGGGAAAAGTCTTGGGCCGTGCAAAACACTCTAACCCTTACTAAATCCCACAACGTGGCCTCACCGTGTATCTGGCACTGATGGAATACGCGGCTGTAGTGCGGGGAGACGCAGAAGCCTGCCGTAGACGGCGGCTCCAAGGACTGCAAGGAAGGGCCCTTAGGATGGCCATGCACTTACCTCTTGACTTTCCAAACACGGGACTTACACTATAAGACGGGCGTACCCTCACTAAAGGCAAGCTTCCGAAGGATTGCACGTCTATTTTATGAAAAGGCAAGCAGATCTACGAATAGACTGATTGCCATTTTAGGCAACAGAATTCACAGAAAGGTAACCACTCGTTATCCTGACCTGTTACGGCAGTAAATAAAGTCAATGCACATAAGCATGTAAGAATGCTCAAAATGCTCATGAGCAATGACGAAATACATGGAATGACTCCTTACCCACTCCATTAAGACTCTCATCCTTTCATTTTATCTGTCCTTCCCTGCTCTTTCTGAAGATTCAACCTAAGGTTGCGAAAGCTCAGTTCTGTGTTCTTGTGTGTATGTGTGTATATAAGTGAGGAAGAGCAGGAATAATGCATGCATTTAACCTGCGCAGCCACACGGATGCAAGGGCAGTCCATTTAGGTTAAGAGCGAGCCTGGCACCGCAGGGCGTGTTCAGTCCGAGGTCCGCGCCCAGGCGAGCGTGCCGGCGGTTCCTCTGTTATTCCTCCCCCTACCCACTGTCAGATATCTCTATCATGAACAATCTAATAGCAGGACCCCATATCTCGCTAAATATGTACCCTTTATCACAATAAATCAGCAGTATCATTGCAAGAATCTCAATAGATTCCTTGGTAACACAGTGTCAGAAATGTGACGTCTCTGTCAGAACTTTGGTACAATCATAATGCATTCTGTGCATTTCCGCCAGACAATGTTCTGTGACTGCTGACTTGGTTTTTGAAATCTTGTGATCTGGTGGAGTTCGTGGTATAGATCTTCGATAGTAATTACCGTCTGACCTGTCTATGTAGCACTACATTGCCAAGGGATTTAATAGACAACGGACATCCGTAGTTCTACGTCGTTTTTCACACTTCCAACCCATTCTCGTGTTTTAATTGTTAGGTGGAAGGCTACCTTCACTCGGGTTTCCTGAGAATTCGTCTTATTTTTCCGGATAACGTGCCACAAAAAAGAATAAACGCAATTTCTCTACGTCCTCCTAAGAGACCTCTTCTGGTTCTGCCGGTTGTGCTGAGGATGTAGGACGCAAGACTCTCCGAATTTGCCACTCGTATGTACCAATGTTTTGAGTACGCCTTTCCTCTGAGCTGGGTGGTGGCAATTGTCCGCTTGTAAGTATAGGTCGGTGTGCGTCTTTTTTCGGTGCACGCCGTGGCCCAAAATTCTGTCAGCTCTTCTTTTAACCAGGTATGTTTCCATTGGACTGATTCCAAGGCTTCTTCCTCGAAATGTTCCATATACATATTGGCGACACCTACTGAAAGTGTAGTCCCTTGGCTAAACTTTCCAGCTGTTCTTAGAAACCACAGTGAGAAAGTACGTCGACCTTAAGTCATGTTTGAAAATTTTGGTTGTCTTTTCGTCTTTCTGGACAAGAGTGGATTATGACCGCACCAAGGTCAAAAGTATGGGAATGCTTCATCAAGAATCGGGCTTGCAACACTATGTTATTAAGAAGCTAGGACAGTTCCACCAAGTCTTAATGGACTACCGAAAGTCCATAAGGATGGGGTTCTTTTACGCCCAATTGTCAGAAAGCTTGGTGCATAGATATACTCAGCTGCTAAGTATCTTAAGAATTTGCTTAACCCTTAAGTGGGGAAGTACTCTCATCACATTCGCAACTCAATGGATTTTGTGGACCGCCTTAATAACTTTCAAGCTTCGATAATGTTTCTCTTTTTAACAGAGTGCCTTTACAGCGATCCCTAGGAGCTTATTGTCCAGAAATTTGACAAAAAGACAACCAACCTTCTCAAGCATGGCTTGACGTCCACATACTTTCTCTTCGACCGTGGCAGAAGGAAGGAATAGCCTTGGGAGTCTACTTTCCCCAGTTGTCGCCTATATGTATATGGAACATATCGAGGAAGAAGCTCTGAAACCAGCCCAATGGAAACCTACCTATTTCTTCCGGTATGTAGTCGTCACTTTGGTCATACGGCCACATGGAAGAGATAAGCTGAATGACTTTCCTACGCACATTATTTCCATACACCAGAACATCGAGTTTACTGTGGAAGTCGAGGTGGATGGAGTGTCCCCCTTTCTGGATGTTCTGGTTAAAAAAAGGGCATGTACCGGAAGAAGATGCACGCCGACATATCCTTACAAGTGGACAGTTGCCACCACCAACTTAAGAGGAACGATGTACTCAGTATATTGGTACATAGGGTTTGCACTTCCTCTCAAGACGTATGTTTCAAAGAGGAAGCTGAAAGTAAATGCTATAAGGAGTGGCCAATTCGGGGAGTCTTACGTCATACACTTCCTGTACAACCGGCGGAAGCAGAAGAGAACTCTTATGAGGACGCAGAGAAATTCTGTTTATTCCTCTTTGTGGCACGTTATCTGGGAAAATAGAACGAATTCTCAGGAAGCCCTATTGAAGATAGTCTTCCACCTACCAATTAGAACACTAGAATTGGTTGGAATTGTGAAACAAGACCTAGGACCGCGGAAGTCCGGTGTCTATCAAGTCCCCTGCCATTTTGGTCCAACATACATGTCAGAGACCACTGGCTCACAAGATTACAGCAACCTAGCAAGTTAGCAATCGTAGAACATTGCCTGATGAAAAAACACAGAATGGATTATGACCACACGAAGCTACTGACAAAGACGTCAGACGTATGGTACTGTGTTATCAAGGAATCTATTGAGATTCGTGCAAGGGTACTGCTGATATATCGTGATACTGTTCGAGAACAGACACTAGACATCTGACAGACTTAGGGGGTAGGTGGTGAAACAGCAGAAGTGCCGCCAGCAAGCGCACCTGGGTGCGGACCTCGGGCTGAAGACTCGACCTGCGGGAGAATCGAGGGAAGAGGCGCTGGGCACGGACTTCCGATGGAGGGGTGCAGATAAAAGAGTCGTGTCAACCCCCACCCCTCCCATCAGTCAGTTCATCGGGGCGCACCTGATGATGGCAGCTTGGTCGTTTGCCGAAATATTGTGTCCAATTTGGAAGCTGAGAACGAGTAGTTTACCTGCGAATTATTTTTTGATTCATAACACACTTGTAAAAAGTACATGTAATTTTTTTCTAATTTGTAGTTGTTTTTGCTGATACTGGCCTGTTTTGGATATTATGATATTTAGAAACACAAAGGCGAATACTGAATCTGGAGGTGCAGCAAGTTTAACATAGGTGGAGTGAGAAAAAAGGGAAGAAACCATTTTCAGGATTACTTCTATTCTATGTTAACCAAGATATTTCGAATGTTTATCTGTCAGTTAAGCAAAAACTGAGAAGGTATGTACAACTTACTGTCATCTTTGTAATTTTTCAGCTAAGATTACAACCTTGCATAGTTGTTTTGGATCATGTTCTCGTGGTAAAAAAATGTTAAGAATGTTATGTGACATTTCTAAATTCTAATTTGTAGTTGTTTTTGCTGATACTGGCCTGTTTTGGATATTATGATATTTAGAAACACAAAGGCGAATACTGAATCTGGAGGTGCAGCAAGTTTAACATAGGTGGAGTGAGAAAAAAGGGAAGAAACCATTTTCAGGATTACTTCTATTCTATGTTAACCAAGATATTTCGAATGTTTATCTGTCAGTTAAGCAAAAACTGAGAAGGTATGTACAACTTACTGTCATCTTTGTAATTTTTCAGCTAAGATTACAACCTTGCATAGTTGTTTTGGATCATGTTCTCGTGGTAAAAAAATGTTAAGAATGTTATGTGACATTTCTAAATTCGTTTCTAGTTTTGTTTTGAGTAGCCTACTAGGTCATACAACGATGTTAGGTGCAGATCTGCAATGATATAATCATATGAACAGTACTGACCATCCGAAGTAATGGAACACGAAGAATGCCCGCAGATAACATAGCCAAATTAATTAGTCAAATATCACGTTGTACAAAGATCAGATAACACGTTGTACAAAGATAACATGGTTGAAAATACAGTCCTATGTTAAGTGAGGAAGGTGTTGAAATCAGCATTTGTCCTGCCGACACTATTGGTTACAACCGCTGCTACACGCCTCGATTCTAAATGGAAGAGACTCTGCATGCGTTGGTGGGTTAAAGCAGTCCATGCTGGTTCCACATATCGCCAAATTTGATGTGGTGTTGCAGTACGCGTTGTGCTATCACCGTTCAGACGTGTGTGATGGACGACATATGTAAAAGAAAGGAAGGCTAAGGCATCAATGCAACACAGTGGGTGCCAAGTGGGAAGCCAATACCATCCAAACGAAACTGCAGGCTGCAGGGCCAGTACAGGGTAACAGTTCAACACTCTCTCACCACGGTGTCTGTAGGCTCTAATATGACCATTGTTTTGCTGCAGACAAAATAGGGATGGGAATGGCATTAGTTTCGCAGACAAATCCCGCTTTTGTCTGCCTGCTCATTTTGTTGGGGTAACACTGGGTGAGGTAACACTAGTTGGATGCAGAGGGTGCTCTTTCCGTCTGTCACCAGCGTGTCTGCTATCCTTTCACAGAAGACAAAACATTAAAAACTACAGCTAACGTAAAAAAGAAAAGCAGGATAAAAATTGGGAAGGGTAGGAAACAGGCCTGACCACCAAATAAGGGCTGAAGCGGGCGTGCAGACCGACTCTGGTGGTAGAGACCAAACATGGCAATTAGATGGACTGTCATCAGAGACCGTGCACTAAAAGGCGGCTCTATCATTATCAACAATGGCCAAAGATACAATAATTAGATATATAGAGAACCAGAGGTTCGATAATGCAATTATCCATTCAGTCAAGGATGTCTAGGGAAATTCAGTGTTCCAGGAGACATCCTGTTCGAATCACTTTCGTATCAAACAAATCTTCCCACGCGAAGAAAATTAAACGAATTCGAAACAAGAACAGCTCCCAACACGTGTAATTTATAAGTGGATATCCTTGAGTTGGTAAGGCGACTTACATGACTTAACGAAAGAAAGTCGCCCTGTCCAGATCGTTTAGCAGTTAGGTTCCTTTTAGAGCCGGACCGGCTGCGAGGGCCAGCTGTCGCTCGGGCTGCCTCGGCTCTGCTCGGCACCCTTCGGAAGCACTCGCAGCGCCGCGTCATCTCGTGTTACACTGCGATACGGCTTTCTTCCTTTCTGGCTTTGGCTAACGCCACACTAGGCAGTTTTCTCCGCTGAAGGTCGACGATTTTTGTCGCGCCGAAAATGGAACTCACTGTAGCAAACGGAGGGTGCCACACTGGGCTGTGAGTGAATATTTGCGATTGTGTGTAAACTTTCTGCCATGCAAATTAGTATTTTCCTTGCATATTCAAGATTTTGGTTTGATATGAATGTGTCACTACTTTTGACACTACAAACTAATCCATTTACGTTTACTCGTCCACATACGAAGCCCAATGCTTTAATAATAAAAAAAGAGCTAATCAGTTGAAATGTTATTTACTTGCAATGAAAATTGCTTGGTAGAGCCCTGTGCAGAAGAAAAGGCTTATGTTATTTTATCTAAGATCTATTGGTGATAAAATTTCACTTACTGGAGATAAATAATCGGTGCTATACTTTTATAGTGGCTGCAATAATATTCATGTTGTTCTTTCACCAAATATATTAGGAAACGGCTTTAATTACACATAACTCGTAGGCATGTAACATTATGAAGTTTTACTTCGCAAATGTAAACATCAGGTCATTAACCTACACATAATACTACTTTACACCTTTGCAGAAAAAGAGAATGATACTAAACAGTTTAGTTTACCAATGGAATAATATTGTTTACTTAGATCAAAATGATCCTCACAGAAATACACACATGAAGTAGCCGCTATTTCATTTGGATCTTTTCGCGCCAGTGTCAACCACTTTTTGCGTATCTTCTCATTTTTTGGTACTTGCAAGAACAATTTTTCTGGAGTCTTGACAGATGTATTGGTATAGTGCGGAACTAAGCAATATTTTAGGTCATTATGCAAACGTTAACGCCCAAACTCGAGGCCTCGGCCCAAACAATATACAGGTATTTGTTTATCTTACGAGAGCAGCAGCAGCGTGTTGTATGACGTCACAGGTGTCACGTGACTCAAATTTAGCGTTTTAGCGGGCTTTCAAATTATTTGAATTTCGTTTCTTTTTTTAAAAAAAAGTACTGAAATCCACGAGGTAAAATAGCATGTTCGGGCCATAATATGACATAATTAACAATTTAAAACGATTTCCAGAAAACAGTCAAATACACTATTGTCGCTCCGTGAAGTTTCCGCGCGCGACTATCACTGTCGAATGGGCCTGTGCCTATTTCTGGCGAGGCAGTAGTCGTCAGCATCGCTGCCACAATAGGCTGTTTTTATCGGCAGTCGCGCAGCAGCCACGAGCTACTTCCTGCACTCAGTTCTGTTTCGTCCATGTGTGGCAGTATCCGAAAACACCGCAAAAGTCGTTTCAGTGGATCATTTGTTCAGTTAACTGATAGTATCCTTGTTTCTAAAACCTAAAATCGCAAGATTATAAAGATCGTCTGTTGAAGACAGAAGTATGGAAGAAGGTCTGGAAAGTAAGTAGTCTTGTGTACAGTGGCGTAGCTATCATAGGGCTAGGCGGGGCAGTGCCCCGGGGCCCCCGGTCTCAGGGGCCCCTTGGCCTACGTGAGCGACGTTCGAAAAAGTTACCGTAATCCTTGAACACTTTCATGTCCCCCAATTACTTCGGATAATCGACGTTATACAGTATATAATAATTTAGTTGAATGAAGGTTTTCCGACTTTGAACTTTTTGAACCCTGACCAACAAACCTCAAACGCACGAAGTGAAATCCAAAAATTATTCGCACCCCAGAATATAAACATAACAAGGTCCTTTGCTTGTCCGCTAAGACATGGGCCCTGCCATCGTCAGCGTATTGTCAGTTGAAGTCGGATTTGCCGTGCCTGAGTGAATGGTGCTGAATTACTAGCACAGTGTTTGACAGTAGACAATGTGACCACATTTAAATATGAAGTCTCTACAATGTATTATTACAGAACGGTATTATTATGGTAACTCAACTGTTCGTGTAGTGAATTCCCCAAGGGTGTGCTCCATAATCATAGATCCCAATGAAGTGCTGTAACCAATTGCACTCTGAAATTCGTGCAAGAAGAAGAGAAAATATGGTTCCTTTGTCACAATAGTAAATTGTGCATTCAAGACACTATAATAAGCGAAGATGTCAACTTAGTTATTTTACTTATTACTTTTTCCTGGCCAGACATTAATAGAAATTTCATGAAACCTGGTAGGGGCACGGCTCAAACCAAAGTATTCTATCAAACAAAATCCGGCAACTTTCTTTTCTGAAACCATCCTACACGAATATTTCCCCTATTTCCCTTCTTTGATTGGACTATCAACGAAATTAGGCTGATCGGTACGGAGCAGTGAGCTAACAGCGAGGAGTTTAGCGACAGTGAGATGTCGGCACTGACAAAAGTCCGCCTGCTGTCACCGCGGACTTGACTGTTCCCGGTTTGCTTCGCGGCAGGGGGCCATGTTTTCATGGTTAAGTAATACTTCTTCATTGTTTATTTTTTTCTAGCTTATGCCTGCGATTTCATTCACATAGTATGGAGCAACTTCGGAAACTATCCCAAGAGGTCGTTTATCTTTATGTCCTACCCAGGTCCAAATCTATCCCTCTGCAAAATTTCATTCAAATCCGCCCAGTAACTTTTGCGTGAAAGCATAACAAACAAACCAACTCTCATAGCTATAATTATATTTGAGAGTACAATTACATGTTATCTGCTATGTGACACGTAATAATTTACTTAATAGTATTTAGGTTTGCCTTATTATGTCTTGCAGTGGGCGGTAAGGAACTGATGATGAAGTTTTGCATAGTTTCAGTTTAAAGAGGGCCCCAATGTCATTTTTGCCCCGGGGCCCTTGGTGACAAAGCTACGCCACTGCTTGTGTAGTTCGCGAATGAACTAGTTCGGAAGAGCGCTCCTACAGGCGAACTACGCGAACTAGTTAGCAGATCCTTCGCCTTAGTTCGTCCGCTCCCTTTCCGAAGACACGGGGAACAGCAAAAGGACGCGAGAGTTCGCAGAATCGCGTGATTCCCTTCTGCCAGTTACCGTCATTTCGAGCTGAGATGCAGCTCAGCTGTAGTTTCATAGTTCACTGCCACAAATTTTCTTTTCTAAAGTATTCGGCAGTGTCTAAATATAACCCTCATTAATGAGGCTCATTCCATAGTGTAAAGAAGTAAAGAGAACTTAAAACTTAACATTGTTTGCATTTATATGCGAGAGCTACCGGACGCGAACTAAAATATGCGCGATCGGTCGCGAACTAAAATATGCGCGATCGGTCGCGAACTATTATGCCAAACGTATCTCGCTTCTTAGTTCGTTGGATTCTTTTCCGAAGACCGACGGGCAATAGCGAGAGGGCGGGCAGGAGAATTAAAAATCACGTGTTTGCTGATGAGAGCCATTACGAGGTGAGCGTCTGTCTGCTAGATTTCATAGTTCAGTGCTACAAAATTTCTGATTTGGAGTATTCCGCACTCTGCAATATCTGACTAAATTCCATAATGCCACGATATAGAGATAACTCTAAACTTAAACGCGAGAATTATCCACAAACTGTTTCTTTTGGTTTGCGTGATATTGATAGCGGCTCAAGCAGCTAGGTGGGGGAACTTCTCCCTCCACCTGCATGCGCAGACCACGCAACTCAGTCGTCACTGGGAGCGGACGAACTAAAAGAACGAACTCCGCGAGCTAAAGTGAGTGCACCCGATCGCGAACTATTATGCGCAAGTCTCATGGGAAGATGTGGCTGAGAAGTGGATGTTTAATGTTTTTAAATCTATGAGACTTAACTGCTTGGTTATTAATCCCTCGCTTACAAATTACTTAAACTAAGTTACACTAACCTAAGGACAACACATACACCCACGTACCATGGAGGACTCGAACCTCCGACGGCAAACGGCCGCGTGCATCGCAGTACGGCGCCTCAGTGAGCACGGCTATTCCGCCGCAGCTGAGAAGTGGAACTCATTATCTCTGGATGCACACAATAATCAAAGACTATCTCTGGGTAACTCCGAAGTTTCTTGTGTTTCAACACGAACGTTCCTTCACTTGAGCGATTCATAATAATTGCATGTACCCACCATTTTCGTTGGCAGTTACATCTTCTGCGCCTACTGTAGCTAAAGACAGCTCATAATGCGTGGTGACTCCCGTGGCTGGTTCTACACACCTACAGAAGCCATCGACTTTTGTCGCTAGTGGTACGGCGCGACTTCAGCCGCCGCGTTGATAATCGTTTGAAGTGTGGCACTTAAAGGCGACTATTTCAAGCGTGATTATTATCGAGAGGAGAAAATCGCCTAGTGTGGCATTAGTCTTATGGTGTGAAATTTTTCCAACTGCCAGCGCTCATTTCCCTGAGCTTTATGTTGCCAAGAAAACGCAAATTTTGTAAAATAAAATTTGTTTCAGTTTTACAAGCAATGCAGGAATAGTTTCCAAATCGTTCTCAGGATACTGCCAGCATAGAATCTCATTTTGAGACGCTTTTAAGCCGGCCGCGGTGGCCGAGGGGACTGCGGCGCACCAGTCACGGTCTGCACGGCCACTACGGTCGGGGGTTCGAATCCCCCCTCGGGCATGGATATTTGTGCTGTCCTTAGTGTTAGCTAGTTTGTAAGTAGTTTGTAAGTTTAGGGACTGATGACCCCGTAGTTAAGTCTCATAAGCTATACAAACATTTGAAACATTTAGACGCTTTTAAGGCCATTTTCTGTGTTAGTTGAAGATTCCCTGTCCATTTACAGGTGGAATTGATAGATATGCAGCGTAATTTTCTTTTGTAAGAAAAATTATAATACGTTAAAACAGTTCAGGAGTTCAATGAAGGATATCCCGAAAGAGTTTCCACATCTTCATAAAGAGGCTGCAAATGTTATATCCATGTTTAGCTCAACAAATGTAACTGAACGATGTTTTTCAATAAAGAAATTATTGAGATTGAGTGATGACAATTTAACAAACTACTCCACCTATCAGTGTGCCGAGTTTTTGTACCAAATATCAATTTTGTTACGTCTTCTGCGAATCAAAAGCAATTAAATAATTTTGTTTCTTTATGATATATTTTGTTAAGAACCATCGACATGGCACAGTCGATTGAGTACTGCTAGGTAGTCTTTCTTTTATCATTCTCGCATGGATGTGATAAATTATTACATTCCAAGTAATATATAGAGAGTACATTTTGTTTTTCTCTCTCTTTAAATATCTCAGTTGAAATGGAAGAACGTGGCTCGCATAATATTACTAGTGTAGTGCACTTGAAAAACAAATTTAATTCAATTTTGTTACATATTTTTTAAAATTATTTTGTTACAACAAAGGAAGGAAGATTGGTGTTTAACGCGCCATCGGCAGCGTGGTCATTAGGGGCGGAGCTTACGCTCGGCTTGTTTTGGATAAGGATGGTGAAGGAAATCGGCCGTGCCCTTTGAAAGGGACCATTCCGGCATTTGTCTGGAGTGAATTAGGGAATTCACGGAAAGCCTAAATCTGGAGGGCCGGAGGTGGATTTCAACCACAATCCTCCCGAATGCGAGTTCACCTTGCCAATAACGCTGTAATGAGGCTTTTGCGATTATAGATACAGTTTTTCCAATTTCCTAATAGGCATAATGTGAAACCAGCAGAGCATAGCCAGTTGCTTAACATATCATGTTACAAAATAGAAAAACTTTAGAATAAATATTTGGCATCATGCTTCTCTTCCTATAGGTGTTTTTCCAGGAAGTGATGTATGATGCCAAATGTTTATTTTAAAGTTTTTCAATTTTGTAACATGATATGTTAAGCAACTGGCTATGCTCTGCTGACGCTTGAGAATGGTACATTAACGGAAACCGGTAGCTTTAGGCTAATAAATTAAGCAGCTGAGGTCAACATGTCATTTTGCAATTATTAAAAGCTGTTAAACCCCACCTTTTCACTTTCCTAAAGCTCCAGAGATATTCTACAGTATTAGTGGAGACAAGGAGCGTGATTTTGGTGTATGTTGGGTTACGATAAGATACTTCGCTTTGACGCACCAATTTAATGAGAGGAAAGAAGACGAAGGAAAGAAATTACTTAATCTGCACTTGGGTACTGAAAAAAAAAAACGGTGACAGATGAAGATGTGAACTGGGCCGCGATTCGAACCCATGTTGGCGCCTTCACCTCTTCGCTATCCGCGCTCGTCTCCCGTTCCCCTCAAAGTCCCACAAGTCGCTCACTCCCCCCTATCACCCACGCTGTATTACGTCGACGTTTCGAATTCCCGCATCATGTCGAACAGATACCACATGGGCCGTGGGCGATAGGGATGTAATACCCGTAGTGTGCGACTTGTGAAAATTTGAGACGAACGAACACGGGTATCGAAGTGGTTAAGGCCATACTGGCCTAAAACGGGAGACCCGTGTTCTAATCCCGGTCCAGTTCACATTTTCAGTTATCGCCATTGAGTAATTTTAGTGCACGAGTGCAGCTAAAGTCATTCCTTCTTCCTTCATTAAATTGTCCAAATCTCTGAGAAATTGCTGGCCCACCTTTATTCAAACTTTATTACGACACTGATTTGACACGTAGCACGTTTGGAAACATGAAAAGAGAACACGTGTATCGAACGCAAGATTCCTAGAATAACGTCCCAAGGTTCCCATTTCTTCATAGTGTAAGCTACTTGAGTCTCATGTAAGCAGTAAGACATATTATGTGTCTCCTTCTCCTATTCTAAAGTTCAAAAAAGTTCTTCGCAGACATAACATTTTGGCCGCGCGGGAGTAGCCGAGCGGTCTGGAGCGCCACGTTATGAATCGCGAGGTCTCCCGCGTCGGAGGTTCGAATCCTCCATCGGGCATTGATATGTGCATTGTCTTTAGGCTAGTTTAACTTAGTTTGAGTAGTTTGTAAGACAAGGGACTGATGACCAACGCCGGTCGCGGTGGCCGAGGGGACTGAGGCGCTTCAGTCACGGTCTGCACGGCCACTACTGTCGGGGGTTCGAATCCCACCTCGGGCATGGATATTTGTGCCGTCCTTAGTTGTAGGTAGTTCATAAGTAGTTTGTAAGTTTAGGGACTGATGACCCCGTAGTTAAGTCCCTTAAGCTTCACAAACCTTTGAACCTTTTTTGATGACCAACGTAGTTTGGTCCCATAGGATTACAAACATTTGCTAAGCTTGCATAACATTTTGTATGGAGACATATTAATCAAATGCCCTGAGAATTTTTAAAGAGTGAGATCTGCGCGCGACTTCATTTGTTTCAGAACAAGACCTGAAAGTTATCAGAGCTACGATCTTGTAACACAGCAGACGCCGACAGGTTCGCCTGTTGATCCGGAGTCAACAATTACGCAACGACTAGCGAGGAGCTGGACGCTAGCAGAGGCCCTGTTCTTCTGCGAGGTCGCATATTTTCAGTTCCACTGGAGCCGTCAACACAAGTAATTAAATCAGAAATAAGACTTTTATATTCTGTATAAAACAAAATAAACGCCTTTCGAAATATTCAGAAGGTGCTCAGCCAATGTAGAGACACAGCTCCAGGACAAACTTAGTTCGAATGAATTATCTTTGAAAAGTTGCACTGTTGCGAGGGAGCTTCTAACCACGCCTTCCAAAGTGCTGGAGGAACGACTACAATCGTCTAGGTGCTAGCATCTACCGCGCATTTCACTAAAAAAATAAGTCACAAAGTAATTTTAACGTCTGAGGAACTTGAAACACTGTAGATTACGCCAAACCCGTATCAGTTCAAACTTCTAGGATATGTAGACAACGAGACGACGCTCAGAGTAACATCCAATTGAGGAGATTGCAAAGGAATACATTGACTAAATCCATATGGTAAGGTAAGACCACCGAATAAAAGTTCATGACATCACTGAGACTGTAGTCATCTGAAGTGAGCAAGTGCCTAATATACCGAAGAAGTCGAGTGGGTACTGTCACTGGTCATGTCCAAAAGTACATCCCGCACATTCCACAAAGTGTGTTTATTATATATAACTAGCTGGTACCCGGCGTGTTGCTGCCGCTGAAGAGATAATTGTGCAAATGAGGTTTGAAATTTTATTGTGTTAGCTTGTTTAATTACCAATGACAGAAATAAATATACATAAATACGTTTATTGAAAGTTAACAATACATAAAGGAGAAGTATAAATTAATTCATTTAATTTTCTTGACTTCATTATGCAAGTGCTCTAGGGTAGACAATACTTTTGTTTGTTTTGTTTTTCCCTCTTCAGCAAAAAGAAACAAATTTCTTGGCTGTCCGACTCATGAGCACGCAACATACAACTGGCAGCGTTTGAAATACGAGCAAATGAATAAATATATATATGAAGTTTCCAAACTTCCATTAGTCCCTCTCCTTCTTTCTCATATCTCTGTTTACCTGCTCCTCCCTTCTCCTCCTGTCCCTCTGTTCATCTCCTTTCACCTGTCTGTCACCATCCCTCTCTCATACTCCTCCTCTCCCCTCTCTTAGTCCGTCTCCTCCTCCATCTACTCCTCTCCCTCCTATATATGGAAACATAGATATATGCGCCAAGTTTCATGGTGGTAAATGGTGTCAAAGTTGCAAGGTACCCTCCGGCATTCTAAGTTCACTAGTTGCGCAAATCGAATGTGCGTGGTGGAAGTTATGGTGATTCACCTGTACGACTGTGATGGTGTTATCCTAACGCATTACGTTCCTCCACGGCAGACCGTCAATGTACAGTATTACTGTTCTTTTTTGGAGCATCACCCGGGACCAGCTTTGCGAAAGAAGCTGCAATATTTTCAGCACAATTCTTCATTTTGCACGACAAAGGGCGGACGCATACAGTGCAAGCTTTGGCTGCTCTCTTCTGTCGATGGGACTGAAGTACTTTACCATCCACCATACGCCCGGGATTTACGTCTTTGTGACTTTGATTCCGAAACTGAAGGAACCACTTCGTGGCATTCGTTTCAGAACTGTTCCAGAGATTCGAGAGGCAGTAGACCGCTTCATTCGTACCATCAACAGAATAGGGTCTGCTAAGGGTATACTACACCTACCACATTGCTGCCAACGGGTTCTACACAACGCTGGTGAGTACTTTGAAGCAAGGGTGGAAGATTCACTTTCGAATCACATCGACTGGCTAGTTAGAGGCAGGATGACATACCAGGCACAGCAGGTCCGAAATCAAACAGTACCCCCGACAAGAGACAACACGCGGTATCAGACTCCCACGAGGATTCGAGAACTTTGCTAGCCCAGTTGGCAGTGACGATCTGATACTGCCGGCGTCACACCATATGTGTACTTCCTGTCGCGGTTTGCTGGCACACGTACCATCCAACGCAATGTGGCAGTCTTCCGCCCCAGACGTCAAAGCTACGATCCGCTGCTAGACAGCGCGTGTTGGCACCAGTGACGCCACCCTTCCCGCCTCGCTATCACGGTCTCAGCTCTCTGACCGTCCAAGTGACACTCCATTCGGCCGTAAAGATCAGAGATCCAGGGCGATCAGCAATCGAAACAGAGGCGCCATTTGTGGCGAATGCGGAAAACAAGGTTGCAAGTGTGTCGCCAAAAAAATTACACGGTGGAAACCGCACACAGGGACCGAAGCGACATAGCTCAAGAGAGTACTAACATTTATTTCCGGAAGTGTAAATTAGGGACTTTGGGAGGTAGCACTGAATTTGCATCTTTTAAGAAAATTTTCAAATGTTTGTAAATCAGTACCTAGGCTTACAAACTACTGACTTATGCAATGAATAACACTCACACACACACACACACACATGCGCGCGCGTGCGCCCGAGGAATCACTCGAGCCGGCCGCGGTGGCCGAGGAGACTGAGGCGCTTCAGTCACGGTCTGCACGGCCACTACGGTCGGGGGTTCGAATCCCCCCTCGGGCATGGATATTTGTGCCGTCCTAGTTCGTAAGTAGTTCATAAGTAGTTTGTAAGTTTAGGGACTGATGACCCCGTAGTTAAGTCCCATAAGCTTTACAAACATTTGAATTTGAATTTGGAGCACTCGAACCTCTTACGGCGAGCAACCGCGTGCTCAACAGCATGGTGCCTCACAACGCTCGACCACTTCACCACAACTTCTTTTAAAAGTACCCACCTGGTGCATACGAGGGTTTGAAACGCGCTACTGGATATATTTCAAATGTTCAAATGTTTGTTAATCTTATGGGACTTAACTACGGGGTCATCAGTCCCTAAACTTACAAACTACTTATCAACTACCTTATACTAAGGACGGCACAAATATCCATGCCCGAGGGGGGATTCGAACCCCCGACCGTAGTGGCCGTGCAACCGTGACTGGCGCGCCGCAGTCCCCTCGGCCACCGCGGGCGGCTGGATATATTTCACTCGGTTTTGTGCACCAGAATGTTAAATGCTACAATATTACCACACTCTGAGGTAAAACGTTGCAGGTAGTTGTGAACTAGCAGGTAGCCGCGCCGCAGCGGCCGAGAGCATTGAGGCGTTATGCTACGATGCGCGAGGCCGTTCCCCGGCGGGGTTTCGAATCCCCCCTCGGGCACAGATGTTTGTGTCGTCCTTAGTATAAGGTAGTTCATAAGTAGTTTGTAAGCTTAGGGACTGATGACCCCGCGCTTGTCCCATAAGCTTTACAAAAATTTGAACATTTGAACTGGCAGGTACGGAAAATTTATTGTGGTGCAAAAAAAAATCAGATTAACAGGGAGTAGTTACTGTTTGATAACAAATTAAATGGTTAATTTTTAGGTAAATAATTGGGACATTAAGTTTCAGACATAAAGAAGATATAACAAAAGGCCTGCAAGATCTCTACCATAATGGCTGACTTTGGAATTGTCCGCTGTTCACAAGAAAAAAGTTACGGGCTCTAGGCCCTTGATCGCTACAGTTTGAATTGTTTCAAAGACAGGGGTAGGCAGGCTGGAAGAAGAATTTGTACACCTCTGGGTAGCATCTGGTGTTTCAATGAATTCTGTCAGTCCGAGACGAAGAGAATACGTCTTCCTGCAGGTCTGCTGTACGAGTGAGTGTGGAGTGCGAAGGAGACAATTGGATCACCAACGCGGCACTAAAATATGCAAAGCTCTAACTATCCTCTAGGGCAGGCTGGTCCGAGTCTACCCCAGGGTGCTCGTTGAGCAGGCGCTATGAGGTAGGCCGGCCACAATGGTCCCTTTCACCGCGCATGCACATTGCTGCGTTGCACTTCTGTGGTTTAGTTACACTGTAGCGCTTATGTCACGCCTTGTGCTCGTTATTGCCCGTAGTGACAATGAATTTAGATCACCCTTTTGCTAAGTTGGAATGTGCAGTTTTATTTATTTCTTGGTAAAGGTGAATTGCCTCAGTGTCGTGCGTGTCATGAAATTCTGAATACGGCGAAATAGTATAATGTACAGCGTACCTGTGTGTCGCTTCACGCGATGCAGTGCTATGAGATGGGCGTAAACCCGCGAAAGCAACTCATTGTCATACAGGACGCCTAAGTTCTGCAAGTGCTACATTGACGCAATGCGCTTTTCTCTTACTGTCATTCAGAAACGGCTTGATCGATCTGACTTGCGTTCGATTTAACAGCATGTTTTGTAAAAGAGAAAGGGAACACCAAAAGGAACCGCTGGAAAATGGAAAAAATCGAATTTGCTAATTTTGTATAGGTATCGCCACTTTGGCGAGATTCGTATTTAATGCTTTGCAATACGGTTCATCAGATCTCGAAAAAATCATCATCACCATTAGAGACTGATTATGCCTTTCAGCGTTCAGTCTGGAACATAGTACCTCTAATAAAATTTCTCCATGATCCCCTATTCAATGCTAACATTGATGCCTCGTCTGATGTTACATCTCAATTAAAGAAAAAAAAAAAAAAAAAAAAAAAAAAGGAATTGACGTTACAATAAGACGAACAGCGCTGTCCCCTTACTTCCTTAATTCGTATGGACAGGGTGGAGGGTTGGTTCTTCATCACAGACTTCAGACTTCGTCACCAACCAGCAGTTTTATTCTTATCTTGATGATATTATTCACACTTGACCTTCTGCCGGCCGCGGTGGCCGCGGGGACTGAGGCGCTCCAGTCACGGTCTGCACGGCCACTACGGTCGGGGGTTCGAATCCCCCCTCGGGCATGGATATTTGTGCCGTCCTTAGTATTAGCTAGTTCGTAAGTAGTTTGTAAGTTTAGGGACTGATGAACCCGAAGTTAAGTCCCATAAGCTATACAAACATCAAAGACTTGACCTTCTACATGTACATGGGATATTCTGCAAATCACATTTAAGTGCCTGGCAGAGGGTTCATCGAACCACTTTTATACTATTCATCTACCATTCTATTCTCGAACAACATGCGGGAAGAAAGAACATCTGAATCTCTCTGTTCGAGCTCTGATTTCTCGTATTTTATACTAATGATCACTTATAAGTGACAGTCAACAATATATTCTCGCATTTGGAGGAGAATGTTGGCGATTGGAGTTTCGTAAGTAGATCACGTCGCAGTGATAACGCCATAGTTGTAATGATTACCATCCCACGTCCTGTATCATTTCCGTGACGCTGTCTCCCCTTATCGTGACAATACAAAATGGGCGACCCTTCTTTGGTGCCTTTCGATGACTTCCGTCAAACCCACCTGATAAGGATCCCACACTGGGCTGCAATACTCCAAAAAAAAAAGGACGGACAAACGTGGTGTATGCAGTCTCTCTACTAGTTCTGTTGGCTCTTTTAAGTATTCTGTCAATAAAACGCAGTCTCTGGTTCGCCCTCTCCTACGAAATTAACTACGTGTTCTTTCCAGTATAAGTCTGATGCAGTAGTAATTCCTAGTTATTTGGTGGAGTTTACGGCCTTCACATTCGATAGATTTCTCTTGTACACAAAGTTTAACGGATTTCTTTTCGTACTCATGTGGACGACTTCACACTTCTCATTATTTAGAGTCAATTGCCAATTTTTACACCAAACTGATAACATATTTAGATTGTTCTGTAGTTGGTTTTGATCATCAGATGTTTTTATTAGACAATAAATGACGGCGTCATCTACAAACAACCTAAAAGCTGCTGAGATTTTCTCCCAAATCGTTTATGTAGATAAGGAACAACAGAGGACCAACGACGCTACCCTGTGGAACACCGGATATCACCTCTGTTTTAGTCGATTCCTTACGATCGATTACTACAAACTGTGTCCTCTCTGACAGGGAATCCCCTATCCAGTCACCAATCTGGCGCGGTATTCCATAACCACGCAATTTGATTAAAAGTCGTTTGTGAGATACGTTGTCAAAAGCCTTCAAATCAAAAGAAAGATGACATTGCGATGTTCATCTAGAAAATCTTTCCGACACGGCTGGCGCTGCCTGGCCGTCTGTGCTGCGCGGCTTATCGTTGTCAGGCGGCGGCCTTGTGTGTGTGTGTGTGTGTGTGTGTGTGTGTGTGGCGGCCCGCTGTCTCAAAGGCGCCGACACGAGTGTTGCGACACGGGCTGCCGTGACGTCACCGCTCTTGCAACGACTACAGCACCACCACGCGGGCGACGTGGCACGTGACGACGGCTACGCAGTATTGAAGACTCATTCTCATACAGCAATCCGCCAGCGTAATCTGGTGCAGGGGAACGAAAGTGGCCATCCACCACCACGCTGTGTCATGGGCGTATATAACGGGCGGGGTGCTGGGACTCCTGAAATAATGACTATAAAGACAGATAGCTATATTTTATGATTTAGTGTCAGCTCGGTAAAATATAAGTGGCTTTAGCGGAAATTATCCTCTGAATATCTGCAGCAAAACCGATACAAAATATCATGAGCTGTCTACTTAAAATTATTTATCTTTACATTAATCTCATCCCCTTCAGTATATATATATATATATATATATTCTCTATTGCTATATTCTCTACTGTGCTCTGTGATAGGATGCTGGTGGTGGTGTGGTGTGGATCGGAAGCGGAAGATGACACTCACAGTCTAAGTGAAAGTAGACAAGACCAGAATAGAAATGCTTAACTCATTTATAAAATTACAGAAACTTTTCAAAAGACACACAAGGTGTATCTATGGCGTACATATCGTTAGCAGAGACTATTGTGGTTAGAAGTCTTTAATATTGCTGCCTGTTTATTATTGTTAAAGTAGGAAAATTAAAAAACATAATTTTGAAATAGGATAGATGGAAAAGAGAACGGAATTAATTTTGACAAAAGAAACTGACATGAAAGAATGAATTTACTAGAAAAAAGGTGGAAAGTATTTCAACAGACACCACATTAAAAAAATAGCGAGTTGTTACCTTGACTTTCTAGTTGCGTCGTTTGCGTCGTTGTGGACTTCTGATGCCAGGATAAAATCGGCGAAAATTTTCAAAAAATGTTCAAACGTTTGTAAATCCTTGGGACTTAACCACGTTGGTTATCAGTCGCTTTATTTTTTTTATTTTTATTTTATTTTTTATTATTATTTTTTATTCTATTGGTAGTTCTGTTCTTCGCTGTCGCTGATCGTGTTTGTTCGTTCTTGTTTGATGTGTTCTTGGCTTAGATTTTTTATTACAAAGGGGATTCAGCCCTGTGACCGGGCGCGCTAAGCCACGGCTTCTGTCCCTAGCCTTACAAACTACTTCCACTAACGTATGCTAAGGACAACAGAAACACCCATGCCCGAGGGAGGACTCGTACCCCCGACAGTGAAAGGCCGCGCGCACCGCAGCATGGCGCCTTAAGTGCGAAGGCTATTCTGACGTGGCGACGAAAGTTCTGGTAATTGCTCGCCGTAGTGAATGATTTGGATGTATAAATTGTAATTTAAACGTGTGCATACAACTGTCTGAAAAACTGTATTAAAATTACAATGATGCTAGTGCAAATTTTGAAAACACTGAAATTCTATTAAATCTTGAATAGAATTTAAATGTTAAGGGAAATAGCAACACAATGTATATATACTAAATAAAATGGCATCCAAATCATTCATTATTACGATTGCTCATTTCCTGAAAACAACTTATTAAAATATTTGATGGGGAGGGAAAAGCAAACTACAATGATAACTAACATTTTAAGCTCTGAACTTAATGGAGAGTTTATTTAATAGAAAATTATATCTCAAACTTATATCTTTTACAAAATCCAGATGACGTGGTACAGGCCTTGTTAACAGTACGAAAAAAAATCACGAAAGTTGAACAATGCTCTCCATCTAGAAGACAGACTAATAGAAGAGGATCGAAATTGAGAGCAGAGGTAATGTTTTAGAAGGAGACTGCTGCTAATCTTTGAAATGAGAAATTATCTGTGAATCTTCCCTACATAATATTATACGTCCAGTCAACTGCTTATATATTTCAGTAACTCGATTTGGATCAGCGAATACAAACGATGCATCTTATAATGGTTTTAGCACCATAGAATACTAATATGAAGTTTGCGATACCACATTTAATCATAGTATTATACATTGATATTATAAGCATTTTAAAACATTGTCTAGTCCCATTGATTCATTCAATTTCATTATTTGGAACTTCTAATAACTAAATTAATTTATTAATTATTGAAAGTCGTGATGTTGGTTAATAAATTGTTTGTTAATGGAATTAATAACTAACACTATCTGATGTCTTTTGCAGTGTACTGATTTATTTCTGGTAATCGACTTACATTAAAACTGTATAATTACTTCAATTTATCTATTTTAAATAATGTCAACAAATCCAATTACTGCTCTAATTGTAAATTACTTACGATCTTAATTTCCGCTTTGTTTTGATACATAATTACTATCCTTATTATTGTCATAATTTTGTGTATATTTTCTTCATGAAAGATTCATATATGTTTCATTAACAGACTATTTAATATGTTATATTATAACTTTCCTTTTCTAGCATGTTCTAGAACTGATGTAATGTATTTATACGTGCGATTATGGTGCGCACTGGGCCAGTCAATAGTTAGTCGTCAGTCAGTCAACTATTTGTATACAACATGTACCTGTAACCATTCATAAATTATGATACTTTAAAAAAACGATAAAAAAAGAGAACAAAGAAAAAAGAAAAAATAACAAAGCAGGTGGTTTGCTATAATGTCATATTAAGTCCCAGACCATAATGTGTTAAGAATGTCAGTATTTGTTTGTGTGCATCTTCAACAAAAGTGAATAAATCAATATATATTAAACGTTTGTGTGAAGTTACTGATCTCAAAACACATAATGAAAATGAAGTGAACACTGAGTTAATAAATGATAGCTATGTAAAGAGTTGCTTTCATGAAGTACACACAAAAGTACAGACAGCAAAAAAGTGTACAATTTGTTAAAGAAGTTAATAGGGAAAAGGTTAAAAATTCATTTAAAGTTGTAGAATCAGAAGTGGGAAGTTTAAATGTAAGCATTGATAAAGTAGGCCAAAATAGTGTAAATGAGTATTTTGACAGTATACTTTCATCTGGTAACTGTGTTGTCTATAATATGTTTACAAATGTCATTCATAATTTTAGTTTGTGGTCTAAAATTCCTGTAAAAAGAGTCCCAAAAAGTGATTTGCACCCTGTAGATTTTATTTTAAGCTGTGAAAATGATTTTGTTGGTGGGATATCTTAAGAATGTAAAATAAAGTATTCAAGTAACTCTTAACCCTAGAACGGTGAAAATGATTTTGTTGGTGGGATATCTTAAGAATGTAAAATAAAGTATGTCAAGTAACTCTTAACCTTAGAATGGTTGGGCAAAAAAAGTTTCATGAACTGTCGGGCTGGGTCTGAGAGACCCAATATATAAAACACTTTTAACAAGTGACGAAGTGTATATTTTCATAAAATGACTATTTTTTAATTTTATTCATATAGTACTAAATGATACAGTGACATTATTTTACCTGCCTGAATTGTACAATAATTATAATAAAATAAAACTGAAAAACGCACCACTTTGTAGTACCAAATGTTAGTAAACAGAATATACAAGAAAATTTCATTGAAATATGAATATAAAGCAGAATATGTACAATAACGAAGAAGCAAAAATGTAGAATTATCACTACTTAAATGGAAATTGTGAACATATGAATACCTTGTGAGGTATAGGCCTCTAAAATCGTCGCTTTTCGAAACATTCACCGCAAACTATTTCTGCATGCATCAAGCATAACTACACTTTGCAAATTTTGCAAAAGTATTTTGTTTTGCTGTCTTGGCATTCGTAGCATCTTCCCCTTCCCCCTGGTTGGGGATCTTCAACTATGCCTTGTTCTTGGGTGCTGGAGAGGTTAGTAGCAAGCCTGCAAATTTGTCGGGGAAGATTTGCCTGGGTTGCGCGGATTTACAAAAATGGTGTTACGAGAGACTTCCCTAGCGTTCTCAGGTACTCTATTCTAACTCAAACATTTCTGTTCCCTTTGATCACATTCAGAGCTGCAATGTTCAACATATGAAAAATAGACAGAGGCCAGCGTCTTGTTCCTCTGGCAACTGTGTATTCACCACACATAGCATCAAAAATGTCTACGCTGCCCTTGGTTTTGTTGTAGTACGTTATTATACTTGACTTTCTTTCCACCGCTATCACTGTCAATTTCATTATCAGTATGCATTTATGACAACAGCAATACTGATTTCTTCCATTTTGGTACATATGAAAGCAATGCGATGTATTCCTGAAATCCAAACATACTTGAGTACACTTCAGACTTTTTGGGTAACAATTCAAATGGAATTTCAGGCTTTTTTTTAAGTACCAACAACAGTTATATTCTTCTCATGTAACAGCCTCTTGACGATTGTGTAAGAAGTAAACCAATTGTCAACTGTGAGATTTTTTCCAGACCCCTTCATTGGGTCTACAAGACGCAAAACAATGTCGTCTGCCTTGTTACTGTCTTTGTATGGTCCTTCTGGCTGTGCACCTGCATAGACTTCCAAATGTTCTACATAGTACGTTTTAGAACAAGCCAGATTGAAAACCTTGATCCCATATTTCGCAGGTTTATTTGGGAAATACATCCTAAACCTGCACCTGCCTCTGTAGAAAACGGGCAATTCGTCCAAAGATACTTTCTCGTACCATTTTATACTATAAACTATTTACTGATAGCTTGGTGTTATGAGATCACAAATAGTCCGCAAAGTAACTGGTAACCCAACGATACAACAAAATATAAGCGGGATCGCACTGGCAGAAATTAGTTACGTAGACGGTCGAGCTGGGTCTGACAGACCTGCGCGCTTTTTGAAAGACTGCCAAACAATGACTAAACAATGAAAAACCTCATTCAAGCTGTCAACGCTTTTTCTTGGGTGTTTCAGGAAGCTAGCGTACTGCTTGAGTCAAATCAGCAATTATAAGAATATACAATCAGTGAAACAAAAACTAGTGGGTCTCACAGACCCAGACCGACCGTTCTAGGGTTAAATGGTGAGGTATTTAGTTTGGCTAATGAAAACTCAAACAACTGGGCAACATTCAGTAATTTTAAAAAGAATTTTTTAGAAATATCCAAAACAGTGTCAAATGTAAATTTTTAAATGGTTCTGATTCAGAGGAAGACAATTATACCAATTTTGTAGACAACAGTTAAAAACTTTTATATACTTGGACTATCCATTTGATACAATGACACAAATTATTGTTTAAAAAGAAGGCTACCAAAATATTTGCAATGGGACTTAATGCATGCACCTGAAAATGATGTAGCAGAATTTTTAAATGTTGTGTACAAAATTGACAAACTTGTTGAAAGGCAAGGCTCTAACTACATTAATAAATGGAGGGGGGGTGGCAAAGACATAATGTTTATGGTAACCAACATTTTAATGGAAAAGGTAAATACTGATGTTATTCACACAAGTCAATTTGAAATTTAAAAAATGGAGTGGGGGTGGCAAAGACATAATGTTTATGGTAACCAACATTTTAATGGAAAAGGTAAATACTGATGTTATTCACACAAGTCAATTTGAAATTTAAAAAATGTAATGTACCATTTGGATATCATGATGTACCTTCAACTGAATTTAATGATAGGAAATAGAACATTAAGACACAAAGCTATAATGATAATGACTTGTAAATTGTAGGTAATGTTGAAAATAATAGTTGTACCCAAAAGGTTGTTAATGTGATAGAAAATGACACCTGTAATATTATATTTGAAAACCCTTGTGCTAAACCACTCGAAAATGTAAATGAATATCATAATAGACCTAGAAGTGATTTTAGTAAACTAGAAAAAGAATGTAAGCCTGTATCTAAGCGTGAAAATATTTTTGTACCCAAATCTCACAAATTTAATTTGGATAATGTACATGTTGGTAAATGTAATGATAGTATGCATAATAGTGATGACATTTTAGGTTATGAAAAAAGTAGTACTGTTTATGACAAAGTTTATGTTTACAGTAATTATGTATCTAGTGAGTTGTGTAGAGAACAATGTATTGACAATGAAAATGTTGATGTTAATGATGATGATAAGAATATTACGCTTTGTAAAGATGATACTTTATATGAAAATGTTGAAAGTAAGGATTTTGTGAAAAATTTAAATGAAATAGATAGTAGATTGAGGACTAAGAAGGATATTCAGGCTATAAATGTATAAAATAGGATACTTACTGATGAAGGGTTTAAAAATATTTCTGTTGAAAATGAAAAGGCTGTAAGTATGGAACTCATTGATAGAACTATATTGTGTCTTAAATATAATGCTGAAACATAACGTACCAGATTCGACTTTTTAAACTGAAAGATTTTTGAAAACAGTCAGAAATGCAAAAATAATGACAGATATTTTGTATGGAAGAAACTAGGATTAAGTTGGGAAAAATCATACCCAGAGTGCTGGGAACTTCGTAAAGTGAAAAGATGTATTAGTGTGGGATCTGTTATTATAGAAAATCAATCCCTAACAGGTTCAGACATTGTAATTAATTTTACTTGATTTAATCTGGTATATGAAGTAATTTTTGTCTTTAGTTCATAAACTTTTAGTAAACTCTTTGACATCTGTTGACCTTTTTGAAGTTTTAGTAAAATTGTTGTCCATATTTCTCAGATGTAAGTTTAAAATATTTACTGAATTTTATATGCAATATGAAACACCGTTCTACGGCACTGCAGTGAATGCTAGTCAAAATTTACCTGTATAAGAAACATAATTAGGTACATTTTCATGTAACTGGCTGTAATATCATTCTGTAAGCTAAATTATTTCCTAACATTTTTCTATGCACTATGTTTCCTAGTAAATCTGTCTTTCTGTATACATATATCCAGATGTGCTTTCATATTATGCTTCAAAAACTATAAGAATATATATTGTTTGAACTGATAGACAAAATTCCTGCAATGATGTTATTGCTTTCCAATGTACTTTATGTAAGACAGTCTGAGAATCGTTGGTCACATTTAAAATAAATTGTCTATGATGTTAGATCTTTTGGTAAAATGGTATTTTCATCTCAGAAAGTCTGTTGTTTGGCCAATCTGAAATACTTGGATATTATATGCCTCTGTCACTAATGTTTGATTTTTCACTAAATCTTGAATATTTAATATTTATGATTAGATGCTTTCATTTCATGAAATTTTTCAAATTGGTTGCTATGTAAACAGACTGAATTTCTCATGCTTTTCTAAATCTGTTGAATAGTCCACATGATCTATTGATACCATAGACTATAGTCATGAAATGTTATTTAACTTCAATATACACTGAAATCTTAACTGCAATAGATATTTACATTATTAGATACTTTGAAGACATATTACAAATTAATTTGCTGATTTTTTTAGTAATTGGTTGTAATTTACATTTTGGTAAAAATCTTATACAAAATTATTTATGAAGTGGGAGTTAAATGATATTTGTGTATGAAACTTCAAGGGGTATCTGTCATTTAAAATTTGAATATGATTATTTAACTGAACTGTCGCGTTGTATATTACCTTTGACTATGACTTTTGTGTACCAAATTTGGCTATACACTTTGTTTCTTAATGTGGTTAAATTTTCTTTTTTCCTTCTATTTTATCTTTTTTTTTGTTTATTTTGCCAGCTGGGGTCTTTTGTTGTCATTCATGGAGGTTATTGGATGAGGTTTATACTACATACTGCATTTATAAAATAATATGAAAGAACACTGTATTCATGAACTATTATGAATTTAATAAATTTTATAATGGAACTTTTATGGTAAGCTCAACAGCCGTATTTTTATTGTGGCAACATGCCCATCTGCTCACCTGTAGCTGCGCAGTCTGTGGATGTAAAATTTACAGTAGCATATTTTTTTGAATTTTTCTAGGTGCTTTTGGGCCGTTTTTTAAACAGTTGCTGAATTGGTAGGTTTTCTGTTCAAACTTCTGGTTACATCTGCTAGTGTATGTCACTATCTAGCGTTACCCTTTTATATTGCCACTGAGACATATTACTGATTATCAACATCTTATTTTCCTTTTAATATTCTCATAGCAGTAATACTGACATAATTATCATGATCAATGTTTTTATGACTGTTTGCTAAATAAGACAAGATAAAATTCTTATATCTGTATGCAATTTGAAATTTTGTAATTATTTTGCATTGTCAAATTATTTCCAGTATTAAAATTGTAATAACTTATTAAGAATTTACTCAATGTATACTTAAACCAAAAGATTGTTATATTGATACTTATAGTAGTCATTTTTATGCTTTATTTCTTAAATTTGATGATTATTCATTTTTTGAAATTTATGTACTGTTTACACAAATGTTATGTGCACTCATTGTTAACATGTAAGTTTATTGTTGTTATCTATTATGACTTCAGATTGTACCCATGCTATGTAATAATATTTCAACAAAATTTTTTCTACTTATCCAGACTAATTCCATAAAACAGTTCTTCGTTTTTCTTTATTTCATTTCATGGTATGTAATATAAATTATTTGTAATCTTTGTATCCATATTTGTAATCTTTGTATCCATAACACCACCACTGAGAGAAGATATCAGAGAAGAAGACACTACAAATTCACCCTGTAAATTGATTATTGTCTTGTGAAATAACTTTTATTGGGCACATTGCACAATCACCCACATTTCATTTCTTTATATTTGGACTATTTTTTTTGTGATTGTAACATATAAAAATTGTTTATGTCAATAATTTGGTAATTTTTTTATATCACTTTGCAGGTAAATACTTTTTGTTGAATTTTGATTAACCAGATATACAGTATAAAATTTTGTGCTCTTTTTCACTCCAAAAACTGCTTAATTATCATACGGATTTACTTGGTCTTAAAATAAAAATTTTTGCTGATTGTTAATACTCCCTAAGTTTGTAATCACACTATGTCATACACAGATGATGTCTGACATTGTGTGAGGCAGTATTATAATGGTTTTAGTACCCGAGAGTACTAATATGAAGTTTCTGATACCACATTTAATCGTAGTTTTATACATTGATATTCCAGGATATATTTATATACACTATATAAGCAACTTACAACACACTGTCTACTGAGATTGATTTAATCAATTTCATTATTGGGGTCTTCTAATAAACTAAATTAATTTATTGATTATTGAAAGTCATAATGATGGGCAATAATGTGTTTCTTAATGAAAATAATAACTAACATTATCTGATGTCTTTTGCAATGTACTGATCTGTTTCCGATAATCAAATTAAATTAAAACTGTATAATTACTTCAATCTAGCTATTTTAAATAATGTCAACAAATGCAGTTACTGATCTAATTGTAAATTACTTATGATCTTAATTTCCACTTTGTTTTACTATCCTTATTATTGTCATAATTTTGTGTACATTTTCTTCATGAAAGATTCATTTATGTTTCACAAACACAGTATGTAATATGTTATATTATAAATTCCTTGTTCTACTATGTTCTAGAACTGATGTAACATATTTATATGTGCAATTTGGTGCACACTGGGCCAGTCAATATTTAGTCTTTAGTCAGTCAACTATTTGTTTACAACATGTAAAGAACAGTCTACAATGTTATAAGTAGTACAGTAATTTTTTGCCCCATTAAAAATGTAAGTATTTGTTTGTGTGCATCTTCAACAAAAGTGAATAAATCGATATATATTAAATAAACATGTCATATTTGAGATTCCAATGATTAACAAGAGCCCGTTGTCTTGATGGTTTTGATAATAATGTACAGGCAGGTGAGCTATTCAAACTACTGGATCTACCACTGAACGACTGAGACATTAAGGTGATGTATGACTTTTATTTATGAAACACCTGTAAAATGTTGTACAAACAGTGTATAACACCGTTATAATCTCTAGAGAAAGAATACTATGGTGTGTAGTTAGTAGCTTTAATGCTGTAATGTCTTCGGATGTGATTCGAAGATCAGTAAGCTAATTCTGTCGACTGATATTTAGATCGAAAAGTTCATTTCAAAATTGAATAGATATTATTTCAACTTTGTGAAAATATAATGTTCCATTTTCATTGCCAATTTTAATATTTTCTTCCCTTTTTGTAACACAAATAACAAAACAATAGAAAGGTTTGAATCTAAATTTATTTGGGGTATTTTTGTCTCATCTGCTGACAGGTGAAATCAAACAACATGGATGTATGAAAAATATGCTTGCGGAAATGTTCAAATGTTTGTGAACCCATCGGACCAAAGTCCTATTATTTCAAACTTTGAGACTGCAATTGTATGTTTGCCGTTGCAGTTACATTCAGGGCACTCAGAATGCTTCTTTGAAGGACACTGAAGATGGTCACTATGTGACTGAAATCGATCTGTTGTTTTAAATAAAAAAATTAACGGCCAACGCTGCTCAATACATATGGTGTGTTCATCATTGTGTGGTCGTTGAGCACTATCCTGGAAATGGAATCAAACCTCAAAGTGCTATTGTAATCCGTTCCTAGACTGACAGACAAACAAACTTACAACCCTAAGGACAGCTTACACACACACACACACACACACACACACACACACACACACACACACACACACACACACACGAAAGAGGACTCGAATCTCAAACAGGACTGGCCTCAAAGTCTGTAGCATGGCGCCTTAGATCACGTGGCCATTCGACGCAGCAAACAACCCGAGTCTACTGCTTATTAGGCAGTTGTGCCAACTCTTGCACCACCCAGGCACACATACACAGACTACTCAAGTATGCACCCCATCCCACCTAAGTTTCTTATTCTGGCCACTGAACACCATGGCTCACAGCTAACCCCTGTATTGCCAATGGGAGTCCGGTCCCTGTGCTCATCCGCTCTGAAATAAGCAACAAACCTTGACTCTTGCGAATTGTCAAAGACAACCTGTTTCATTTACACACATATTATGTACCATTAAAGTATGTAAGTTTCACCCGGCCGCGGTGACTGAGGAGACTGAGGCGTTCCAGTCACGGTCTGCACGGCCACTACCGTCAGGGGTTCGAATCCCTCCTCGGGCATGGATATTTGTGCCATCCTAGTTCGTAAGTAGTTCATAAGTAGTTTGTAAGTTTAGGGACTGATGACCCCGTAGTTAAGTCCCATAAGCTATACAAATATTTAAACATGTTTGGAAGTTTGATGTTGTTGGATGTATAGCAGAATACTGTAACATTTAATTTCATCTTTTCTCCCCCCATAAACGTTTAAATACACTCTGTATAAAATCAAAGAAACACAAGGCTTCCTTGCGCCTTGTTGAGCAAAGCGCTTTGTGAGATGACCTCCAGTAACAATTCTTCCGCATCAAAAAAAAAAAAAAAAAAAAAAAAAAAAAAAAAAAAAAAAAAATATCGAAGTTAATTCTTTTAAAGAAACTCTTCCTCGTGAAAGACAGGCCGTGCCGTCGACAGCGATGTCATTAGAGATCGGGTTGATTGTGTAATGAGGAAGGAAATCAGCTGTGCTCTTTCAGAGAAAGCATCCTGGTATTTACCAGCACCTATTTTGGAAAATAACGGAAAACTAAATCTGAGTGGCCGGATGTGGATTTGAACCACCGTTCTCCCGAATGCAAGTTCAGTGTGCTAACTACTGCGCCATGTGAAACTACATATATAGGTTCAGTGGTCTCCAGATTGCGACTGTACACAGCCCGCAAGTACGATTTACTTCAAAATCAGAATTTCACAAAAACTGCAATGGGTTGAGTCACTACCCAAAATAAATGTCATTTTTTGTTAAATATCGAAACGTTATGATAAATTTATCCAAATCCCCGACCCATAGCTATCAGCTTCCAGTGTGAGAAACAGTTTGCAGCCGTGTGTTCACATTTCAAGGCCTTTGCGTCCAGGTACTTTCTTCTACAGGTGATTCTTGTTTTTTCCAGTGGCGAGATATTTGTGATGCAAACACTCTTCTGGCACGGCGGCTGCGTAAAATATCTTGCAGACACAGATGTTACATCAGAGCTGTTTTACTCTGCATTCCAGCAAAAGAAACAGGAAGCGTGCTGCGTCGCCTCACGGCCAAACGTGCAGGTGATAGCACAGGCCGAGCTCACTGACGCCAATGGCTATTTTCAGATCCTCATCTCACCCAACAGCCACCATATGACTCGCAATTCGCTATGCGCAATGGAAACCACCTTTCCGAAACTAATAAAATGAGATTTTTGTTCTGTATCAAAGACTTCTGTTCCTCTTGATATTATGCCTAATTTCTAATTTTCGTACTTTTGATATTCTCTTCAAAAGAATTTCTGACGCAGTTAGCCCTTGAATGTCAAGTTTCGTGTTACTTTTATTATGTACACCCGAACGAAGTAGCCCAATAATAAAGAAATTGGAATCTTTTTTTACCAAACCTTTATTTATTGTCTTATTCAACATTGTAAATGAAAAATAATTTAACACTCACACAACAATGGCTAGGTGTTACCCTCCGTGAAAGAGGGATGCCTCGTTCTTCTGTTTCTGCATCTTCATGTTGATAGGAGACTCGGTTTGTTGGTGTTAAACCTGTTTGCTGATATTCGTCATACTTATCTAGTGCAATCATTAAATCATCATAAAACTTTCTCATATTTAAGTATAAACAAGAAATTTCCAGCCTGGTGGTACGATATGAAATATTTATTTTCAAAAATTTACATATCGATTCGTTCCCATTATGGAACATCGTCAGTGCAGATTTCGAGTCATGAGGACTCATATACTCCGATAAATGATTTACTCCTCATGACTCGAAATCTGCACTGATGATATTCCATCATGGTAACGAAATTGATATGTAAATTTTTTAAATAAGTATTTCATATCGCACCACCAAGCGGGAAATATCTCGTTTTTATTGCACAATTGTGGTGGGCTGACACAATTTCCATTAAGCAGTAAACTCATATTTAAGTGTTTTCTCATTTTTTTCGTGATTGTCTGAGAGCAGAGAGAACAATTATAATTTCTCAGAATGTCTCTAATGACAGAGGAGTGCACTGTGCGGACAGTATCCATATCGTGGCACTTCTCTTGCCTTCACGAAATGAACTACAGTCTGATTTTGTGATCGCCGCAGCGGCGAAATGATTTGGCGCGGTTCATCAGGCTGAATATTAGTTTACTATTTCTCCAAACGTCTGCGGCCGTTCGACAAAGAAGCCTGTCCTCGAAAGTCTCTTTTTCATTGTACGAGTCGTAGGTTCCTTTCCTAGTGTAAACGTGATTGTTTTTCACTGGCTAATAATCTTGTATCATGAGCTGCAAACTCCTGGTGATACAAAATAAATAAATAAATAAACGTGACGAAATCTATTGTTTTAATTTTGACTCTGTGGTGTTTTTCAATGGATTGCCTCTGAATGTGGCTTGTCTTTTCTTTGCAGTCCCTGTCTGGAGATGATAGCGGCTCCTACCACGTAGCTCTTCTGCATGTTGTGTTTTCGCAAGTTATCGAGTGTAAACGGGATCTTTATGTGGTTCATGGACGTTTTTCCATACACTGGCATAGCAAGTGGCATGCGATAGGCACCAAATATGAAGCCTGGTCGTGCGGACTACAGCGAGTCGCCGTGGAAGGGAGTCAACAAGTCCCTGGAACTCAGCCGACAACATTAAATCTTCGCAGAGCGGCAGCCAGTTCTAGTCTGCTCGTGCATGCAGGATCCATGGCACGGCGTACCATGACATCCCAGATATGCTCGATACGGCTCAATGACGGGCTCCGGGATAGCCATCTTAGTCTCCGAACGTGTGAGAAACTTTATCATTTTCAAATACCGCACAACCGTCAAGGTGCTGAAAGGCCAAAAATGAGTGGAGGTAGTCCCAAGCAGCTCAACATCCGACCATTAAAACTAGGGAACTCATTCCAAATTGGAAAAATGTACCCTATACACTAACAGAATGACCAATGGCTTGGAGCATGCCTTCTTGACAGACGGATTCCATCGATAATGTACGATGGGCCGTTTTTTTTAAATCATCTTGAAGATTAAGGCATTTTTAATACCTGTGGGCAAGCTTTAATAACCTCTTCATAAAATGTTGCCGCCAATGACTTTAAATGAGTCATCACATTGTCTTGAAGCTTCTCGTTGTTTGGAACATCTCTGAAAATTCTAATGATAAAGCACTTGTCGTGAAACTGTGGTTTTCTCTTATCACTTTGTCAACTCGTTGAACGAGGTCAACTGTTGCGACAAATTCATCGTGCACATCAGTACGGCCAACTTTAAATTTTCTGCGCCATTCACGCTCGACTCCTTCACTCAAAAACCTCTTTCCGTACACTTGGCTCAGTTTTCGATGGATTTCTGCTGAATTGTTTCCTTCTGTTTTCAGAAAATGAATAACGCTTCGTAACTCACACTTGGCGGGAGAACGGATTAATGCGGTCCTGTTTATGTGACTGCAGCTGGGCTCAGAATGAAGTTAGGAACGCGGCAACAACGTAGGTGTGGTGAGCACTCCGCTTACCTGCCAGTCGTGTGTGGTCTCTATGCTGTGCAGTCGGAGGTTAAAAAATAAAAAAAAAGGCCCTCGTATAGGCCTATACCAGGTGGCCGACGGACGCCGTCCTTTTTAATTTTATGTTTCCCGCATACGTTAGTACAAGACGTATTGCCTTGTCAAAAGGAGAAGTACACTTACAACCCAACCTCCCAAGGAGGTTTTCTAACCTCCATTGAACTGTGCCGCCATCTGTGTGCGTTTTTTCCCTGGTTTCGCCCTGACAAGGTCGCATGGGCGTCGGGTAGTAGTTCGAGTGAGGTCTTACAGTTAAACAGGTAACTACTGCAATGTATTCCTGGGAAGGCTACATAGATATGATACTGATATATGGCGAGATGCGCTGCAATGCATCCACGCCCCGAAGGCTGTATTCACTACGTTTTCCAACGCGACGTCTACTTTCTGCGCACGTTTTCAGACGTACAGAGATGCGTTTAAGAACCGAGGGTGCTATCCAGGTCTATCGTGTCATGGAAAGACCAATCCGCTGCTCACCTGATGTTTCTCAGAACGTTATTGAGAATTTTGGAGTACATCCCACGGGAAGTAAGCATACCTTAAATGAAAATAATATAGACTTATTACGTAGTGCCGGCCGCGGTGGCCGAGGGGCCTGAGGCGCTCCAGTCACGGTCTGCACGGCCACTACGGTCGGGGGTTAGAATCCCACGTCGGGCATGGATATTTGTGCCGTGCTTAGGATTAGCTAGTTCACACAGTCTATCACAGACAGTCGCGAAACTCTCTAGGAAAAAAAATTGCAGCTGAAGTGGTACTAGCGCTCCAGGCAGGCAGTAGGGAATAACAGTGGAATGGCTTAATGCAAACTGAGAAGTTGCCGTTTTTAATGCTGTTACTTTCATATTTACTAGTCACTGAACGTTGCTGTGAACTTTCTAATACAAATACGAAAGCATCATTAAAGTAATATCACTGCTTTTGTTAATGTCAGTCTATAATTTAACAAACTGTCAGTGCAGTGTAATTCATACAGTTCACAATACCCGAGTCATATTAATATCGTCTGAAACCTTTTGAAAGCAGAAATGAATTGCAACCTAATGTGCTGAAGTATATAAAAGGAACTGATTAAGTTCGCATGTTTGGTGCGTATTGACATGTTGCCCGATTTTTGTTTTAGAGAATTTCGAACATTGTAATGTTTCCAAAAGTACACACGCTTTTTACATCGTAGGAGACTAGATTCTATACCGTTGTTTAAACCATATTTTCACCTCGTCCTTGCTTCTGTGCCTTTTCGTGTACCTATCACAAATTTTTAGCTACTTGGCAGATATCAAACTGAATATCTTCAAGAATGTGACGTGCTAACATTAACAGGTTATATATGGACATATTATTTATTTGTGGCTACGTATTGACTTTATCAAACTAGTAGGTAAGCGAAAAAATATGTCAGTATACAGGGTTATCATTTTTGTGTGCCTGAGGTACGAACCTAAGCAGTCATTCATACATTACTTTTATTCAGCAGTAATATTATGAAATAGTGGTGAAGTATTTGCGATTCTCATTAACAGCAGAAGTTTGGACGTGAAAGAATTGTTAGAGATTTAACTCTATGCCTAAAAGTACAACTAACCACTGTAAACGAACACCTGTTATTCATATCATTATTTCTGAGCATCCTTTGCAAATGAGAGATTTCCGAATTATATTTTTGACAGTGCTACAATTTATAGAGCAACAAAAGCTCGTAAATACGAAGTTATTTTGAAAATGCTGCTTCAGTCCAAATACACATTCATTACTCAATCGCTTCACGGTGTGTTTTTACGACCCGGCCGCTTGGCTGCGCTGCAGTTGCAAAGTTGCAGAAAATCACTGGGAGTTTCGCAACTCTTATGTTCGACTCTATAGTTCATAAGCAGTTTGTAAGTTTAGAGACTGATGACCCCGTAGTTAAGTCCCATAAGCTATACAAACATTTGAATTACGTAGTATAAACAAGAACGTTATCGTCTACTTAATTTAGGTTACAGGTTTTGTTTGTACTAATAATAACAATATGATCACTGTTATTAATATTACGCAAGTCATTAGCTACCACCCACTAATCCCATCGTAATTGTGGCACGTAACTTGCCATTTGCTATAGACTACTTCTGAGTATCTTGAATAGGAGCGTTGCATGATGATTATAAATTTGTAATTTATGCTATTACACTGTCTTTAGGTTACACATATATTTCTGAAGAAGACGGTTTTATATCCGTCGAAACATTAGCCAAGTCTAATTTTTCCATGGTAGGACGGCGATCTCTTTGCTTTGAAGTATTAAAATGCTAAGATCGCAAATATTGATTTATTGTACCTGACGACCGGTTTCGATACACTTAGGGTATCATCATCTGGTCACTTGTGTCCTATGTTATCGTTTTCTGAAGGCGTATGATGTTAAAATGGTACGTCAATCATAAAACATTTAACTTTGACCAATGGTACGTCACACATAAAACGGTTAAAGTACTTAAAACACATTCTCCATACTCCATTGTGTCACAACTGTGACCGTTGCTGGGTCACCGTCTTGTTCAGTATATAGAAAGTGGGAGATATGGGCCGATACAGGGGCGGTACGAGATGAAGGAGGATATTGACAGAGGTGGAGGAAGTGACGAACAGCGGGACGGAGGAGATGGACAAAGGGAAGGTGATGAATAGGTTAAGTGACTGTAGGGAGGGGCCAGGAGATGGACAGAGATATATAGAGAGAGGGGGAAAAGACGTAGGAGGGTAGGAGGAGGAGGAGAGGGACAAACAAAAGAGTGGCAGAAAGAAAGGGGGGTGGAGGAGGTGATGAGAGAGTAGATGAACTGAGAGCAGGGGGGTATGGATTGAGGCAGAGGGACGGGTAGTGTGGAGGAGAATGAGGAGGAGGAGCGGAGGCGGACAAATTTATTTACTTACTTTTCTGACACATTTTGTAATTCTCTACTCGGTTGCGTAAAAAAAAAATCCTTTAATTAAATGGGTGCGTTGGGAGATGTATGAATTCTGTCAAATCTTCCCATTGTGTCACTGATTCCTTTATTTCTTTGTATGTCACATGGTTTGCTGGGCCAAGCCGTTAAGTGTACCAAGGTAGAACATTGTGTAATGGCGCATAAATGTGGACAGTGAGTTTTTATTTTATGAATGTTTAAATGTGGAGGGCGGTGCCACCAAAAGTAAATTGAATGCATTAGACGTCACGTGTCAGCCAAAAAAGGGGAGGGTAACGTATTTCCCCCACCTAGATTTCTAAAACAGTCTGTTCCAGATTTGCCGAAAGAGCAGCACTGGTGCGGTCATAAGTAATTTGGAGCACACTTCAGTGCACATTTTATGTTCCGCAGCAGATGATCCCATGTTTTCCTTGTTGATCCAACGACATCGTTAGGTTCGCTGAAAGTCGGCACTGCATCACTGAGGTTGGTCCATGGAGATGGGTCTTCTGGACTGGATGAATCACGTTCGACGGACGACTGTCTGCTACAGTTTACAGCACCAATTGTGCGATCCCGGCGTATCCATGTCTACACACTGCATGGGCTACGCCGTCCCACTGAAAATTAATATGTGGTGCGTGATAAGAGAAATAGGCTTTCTGTTGGGATGGGCCCCTTCCTGGCTTGTGTATAGTAGTCAGCTGGTGACTCTTTTTGGTGCGGGAACTACAGAATACAATCATCTGTTTTTACAACCTTTAATCGAAAAAATGTTCAAATGTTTATAATTCTATGGAACCAAACTACTTTGGTTATCAGTCCCTATACTTACAGACCACTTAAACTAAGTTAAACTCATCTAAGGACAACACACACGACCATATCAAAGGGAGGATTCGAACCTCCGACGCGGAAGGCAACGCGGTCCATAGCGTGGCGCTCCAGACCGCTCAGCTACTCCCGCGCGGCTAACCTCACTCACTGCAGGGTCTCCCTTCCACCACAAGTTAGAGAACAATGAAGGCTTATGGAACCAGTCAGACGAATTGTCTGTGAGTGAAAGTGAAGTTCGCCTCCGTAGTATAGTGGATAGCGTGCTGGATTATCACGCAGGGGGCCCGGGTTCTATCCCCGGTCGGGTTGGAGATTTTCTGCACTTGGTGACTGGGTGTTGTGTCGTTCTCATCATTTCAACATCATCGAAGCGCAAGTCGCTCATGTGGCGTCACTTAAGACTTGCGCCAGTTGGCAGAATACGATCCCATTTGTGGTATAACGACCAGCAATGCCACACGAAATCATCAGTGAAGCTAAAATTTATTTTACAAATTTCTGTAAATATATGTCTCGTTCGTGAAATGAATTTGAATACCATTTTGATGATAATGATGACAGATTTCTTACGTAATGACAGGTGAGGTGTATAAAGCCATTTAAGGTATGAGAAAGGGAAATAACTAGGAGACTTCAGCAGAAATAGTTAAAAATGGAGAAAGTACATAAAAGAAATTTGTCAAATTGTTTCTGCCACGAATGGAGATATCTCCAATATAGGATTATGCTGCAGTTATTGACTTCATCGAAATACGTAACAAACAAGCTGTCCATTTTTTCTCCATAACGTATAATATTTTCGCTAAAATTACGACTAAAGGTAAAAAAACGTATCTTAATGAGGCAAAGGAATGTCAGACATAAATGAATATATCTCAATGGACCATTTACAAATCGTGAATGATTTGAAATAGCTATGGACACAGTCCCAAAAATTTTAAAATGCAACTCTAAAGGAACAACGATTTTATCCAAACCATCATAGAATACTTGTGGATTTACAGTATATATCAATGCTACAGCTGCACTTAAACTTTGTCAGGACAGTATTCAGATATAAAGTACGATGAGAACGAAGTTTCCTGCATTGATAGATCTTACCGCGTCAATTGCACATTAGATATGCTTTCTACAATAACCAGTATTGTCTTCGTTAGGATCAATCATACGTAAAAGTCTTTGCTGGTCCGCTACTGCTGCTGTAGGTCCGTAAAGAATTCGAGGAATTTTAGGTAGAGTCAGGTAATGATAGGTCACATCACCAAAGATATTTTCAAAACTCAGTTTAAACCCATTTATTCTTGTTTCTAACCTCTACTACAAAAGTAAGCATATACTGGAGAAAGCTTGACGGACGACTTGCCAAGCCCAGTAGACCAATAAGCAAGAAAATCTATAATGTTTGTATTTCTTGGACTAGTTACCCTTCAGTACTTAACTGCTTGGAGTTACAGCCCACGTAATATCTTGGCATCTGAGACGATTTTCTGCTTGTTTCCTCCATTTTATTATTCCCTTATTTCTCGTGTCATTCTCCACATCATCCAGTCATCGATTCCGTAGTCTCCTTGTGCACCTTTCGCCAACTTAATTTCCTCTAAATACCTTCTTGACGGATCTATTCTGACATTCGTTCTACATGACTGACCCATCTTAATATATTGCTCTTGATTTCCGAAATAAGATCAATATTACTGTACAGTACTTCAAATTCCTCCTGTTCCTGTCTTCGTCATTGCCCAACGTCGCTCAGTTCTCCAAAAATGTTCCTCGGTATTTTCTCTCACTTATATTCAAGACTCCTGACATATTGTCCATGTTATTAACAAAACAATACCACCGGAATTATAATCAGCAGACAGCCCCCTTCAGTTTCCTACTCACGCTATGTGATTGTATAACCTTAATACTGTTCCTTCTCACATCTCTCATGGTTCGCTCCATTTATCACGATGTATTTCTGTTTGACAGCAGTTGTTTTTCCTGAAACCGATTAGAGTCTCTGTTCCAATTGTTGTTCACCGAGTTTCACTCTGACAAATCCTTCTTCCATCTTTTTCAATCTTGTAGACAATATAAAACGTCATCGAGAAATGATATTTTTAATTCATATGGTTAAATAAAGTGACCCCTTCATCTCCATCCATTTCATCACTTGATACAAGACTATTTTGAGAAGTAATGTTGATAAAACATCACCCGGTCGTAACTTTTTTGTTAACTCCAAATTGTTTTGTGTGTTTTCCTTCTACTTTCGACTAGTATTTCATGCTGGAGAGGATCATTTGTATCTATCTCATATGTTTATAAAGAAATTCCAAAGGCATTTGCACCTCATACAGCCTTTTGCATTTAACGTTATCATGAGGTTGTTTCAGCTGATGTACATTGACACAATATCCTTACCACTTATCTATTTTTTTTCCTTATAGTGAAGATGTGAACAGTTCATTTGCTTCATCTAGAACCTCACTAGTGATCTTCAAGTATCTCTTCTGTTAGTGAAGTAAGCCTCATAGTAAGAGTTTGTACACAACACACTAATGTTACTTTCAGAATTTGCTAGTTTTTTTATGACTCGGGAAGCACTGGTCCAAAATGGCATCGTTTCCAATTTTCCAATGATCAGTTCTCTATAAGACGTGTCAGATATTCGACACCAATCTTGTTCACCTCTGATGAATTGTTGAGTCTTGTTTTTCTTCCTACTTTTGACCGCTAACCTAATTTCGTCCATTGTGGGGAAGGGTACAGATTTTTCATCCTAAAATTGTTTCACGGCTTGTCATTCTACCGGGTCTTACTCTTTCTCCAGCAACATAACCAATTCACTGAAATATTCAGGCCACAGCTCTAAAATCTGTTACTCAATGAAATTTCCTTCTTTTTCTGTGTAGAACACAGAACGTTGTTGAAAGCCTTTATTCGTTCTTGGAGAATTTCCTCGTCCCTTACTCCTTACATTCTTCACTTAGCTCCGTGATGCATTTCTTCTACAGATTCTGTCTTTGTAAATTTATCTTCTTTATCATTTTCTTTCTTGCCTTATTTCTCTTTCTCGTTGCGTTTTTCACGAACTTTATCCAACTATTCTGTCTTTTCTACCAAATTTATGTACCTAAAACTGGTTACGGCTTCTTGCAGAACTACTTCCCTTAGATACTTTTCATTCTCTAGTTTTGTTTAGCTTCAAACTTCGTTTATAATTCTTCTTCATAATTTTCAGACATTCCTCGCACTTCTAATTTAGAAACGTTGTCTCTTCGCAATCAGCTTCCCTCAACTAGCTTCTCAGATATGTCACCTGTCAAGTACAACATGGTCGATTTGACTGGAAATGATACCATCAAGCAAGTAGCCTGTTGCTTTTGTTATGACCATTCTCTGAAACCACGTACTCTTGATCACCAAAACACTGCCAATGGTAGACACTTCTTGTGTGTTCGCCTTTATTCTGCACATCGTACAGGTTATCCATTCCTACTGTTCCTCTAAAGTCAACATCTTTTGTGATGAAGTCCCCTTACATTGTTTTCACATATTGCCTTTATATACCTTCTTGTTCTAGTCGACAATAAAAATTCGTCTACCACGGCAGAATAGCCGTGCACACTGAGGCACTGTGCTGCAGTGCGTACGGCTGCTCGCTAATAACCAAGCAGTTAATTCCCATCGATTTACAAAGATTTGAATTTTTTTAAAATTCGTCTTTCACTTCATCCTCATATAAAGGTTCTGTTAAATAAATAAATAAATAAATAAAAGTAGGCCTTCATTCTTAAGGTGCCTATCCTTTCATTTGCAGAGCTATGCTTTGGTAAATATTATATTGGAATTTCAAAGCTCAGTGCTCATACTTGCAATAGCATAATAGGGAAATGGATATGGATCCATTTACTGCAAATAACAATAGCGTGTATATGCACAAAAGGGTAGCCACAGTCGTGTCCATCAGGCCAGAGTCAACAGCCGTTAAAAACCTCTGGGAATACTTTTTTCTGTATTATCAACTGTTTTATATTTACCAATACGTTATTTATTGTTTTCAGTGAAAGATCATCATCAAAGATATCTCTCTACATCAAAATTTTAATACTAACAAAATAAAACTTGAAAATTTTCATAACTCAATACCGTAAAGAAAGACAATTATATAATGTCATGCTAAAACAGATTAGTTAAAATATCTAACATTTTTACATGAATAAAAAACCCTTGAAATTCTACGGAATATATCTTACATTCCATATCACAAATATCTGTCAACATCAAAACTGATAGATTGACAAAATATACAACATGAATATTTTTATAATTCAATACAATAAAAGAACAAATTTACATAAATATAATCATGTGGTATAACAGATTAGGTAGAAGAAGTTTTCATGGTAATCCATTTGAACAACAAGATTAACAAATCCTTTAAAATCGTCTGACTATATCACAAATTCCATAAGGTGAAAGACAGTACTTCATACAACAGTAAGAGGAACATAGTTCTGGAAAAGATCACATTATGGAGTAACTTCAAAGATAGTGCATCTGTTATGCATAGCCACCATAAGAAAAGATTTTTACTTCATTAGGTAGATGAAAAATGGAACATCATCTTGGTAGAAGGTAAACAGTGACAGTGAAAGTAAAGTGTAAACAGTAACAAAGTTAAAATGAAGTCCATGAGTTATAAAACTGTAGTGTTAGGTTACTAATACCGTTTCACTATTGTGCAAGAGCAATTAAGTGCAACACATTATAGTGCTGTAACTGCAGTCAGACATTATATATCAATTTTCAGCTTTCATACAATGTAATATCAGTCAAGCAGAATGAAATTATAAAAGTATAATATTTGTAAAATAATAACTGGGCATTTTAAATATTTTTATGCTAGGATATTAGAATTAATTATGGTGGTCTAAAAAGCATTTACAACATTACTTAACAGCTGTTGACAGGATAAAAACATTAAATATCATGTCTGACCTAGCAGATATGGTGTTTTTTCCAGGATCAATGTCTGAAATTGATTAAATGTACACATGTAATTTCGTTTATCAAAAGATACATTATCATGAAAAAGTAAAAATTTCCGACGTTCTGCAAAATTATGTATTTGATTACAAACCAGCTTTCGGCTTCTTAGGCCATCATCAGGTAACAACTGAATGACGCAACATTTCTTCACAGATATGCCACTTACAAAGATGTTATCAAATAAAAAATGCTACAAATTCACAGCAAGGTGTTACATTTTAGGGGACTGAATTAGTTTTATTAATAAATAAAAATGTATAACAAGATTCTAGTTATAAGTTGTCGTTTACAGCTTGTATATTATCGTTAAAAGCAGAGGGAGGGGGAGAGGAAGGTGGAGGTTGTTACACTGAAAAATAGTATTATTTAACAAACAGATAATTAAAACTTATATTAGTAAATGGGAAAAGGGTAACTGAGATTGGTCATTGCCATATGTTTATTGATTTCTAGTATTTCCAATAGTGTCATCTTTCTGATTTTCTTTAGAGAATGTGATATTTCTCAGTTTACATCATATGTGTGAATTTCTGTGAGCAGATGTTTGGCAAAGGTTAAGTATTTCTATTTTAATTTCCTGCGTTTCTCATGTTCTGATAATGTTAGTGGCATATCTGAGAAGAAACGTTAGCGAGATTCAGTTGTTACCTGATGACGGCCTAAGAAGTCAAAAGCCGGCTTCTAACCAAATAAATAACTTTGTACAACATCGGGTATTTTTAATTTTTCATAATATTATCATGTCCTGTCAAGCACCGACGGAAAATTGAATAGTTGTTCAGAAGTTATATTATTTCAAATCTGGTTCCAGCTTTTGCTAAAATTGAATAATGCCATAGCAGTCGAAATAAAATAGACACAGTGAACATTTAAAATGGAAATATGAGATTCAAGCATAATTAAATAAACAGATATATTTCATATTTATGAATACAGCAAACATTGTAAACTATAAGTCCCTGTACACAGTAATTGGGTTCTCGATGAATTTGTTAATGGAAAATACGAATAGTGACTTCCAGATACAACATGAACATAGGAAAATTAAAAATGAAACAAAATCCTGTAATGAACAGCACCTCTTCAGATGTACAATTCAATAACCTAACATAAAACTGTCTTGAATCAGGGGAAATAGATATTTGAAATAAGGAATAAAGTTTAATGTAATAAGGAAGTCGATGGCAAGTGTACTAAGCGTTTGATTCCTCTTAAAAACATTGCAGTCGACCTAGTGGCAGGTTCAGTAGCGTACAAGAATGCCACGTTGAATAAGGTAGCTCAATTACGTAATGAACATGTTTCACACAGCAAGAGAAATGGGAAAAGATGTAATAACAGAGATTCAATGCAATGGCCGATTTTTTGTCATTTATGCTGCTGCAATACTCACAGCAATTTCCCTTCGTCGCCTATGGTCAGACGTAATTGAATAATAATCATACTTCCCGATGCTCTACATCACAATAAGGCAAGAAAAGGTATTACAAATGTCAGAATATTATCAAATACAAAAATTACCATAATTTAGATTCAAACCAAGCCCTGGACTGGTATTTACTATTATTATTATTGTTTAATCACGGTAATTACTCAAATGCCATTAACTTTTGACCCCTTATACTTGTAAAAAATGTTCATCTTCAGATGAGCTTTCGATGTATTGCAATGAAAACGCAATTTTCCATCATCTAGTTTGACCTTGGTTTTTTTTTCCGAGAATTACTGAGTGTCTAGCAAAAAACCGAAACACGTGTCTCTTTATATGCAACATAGAACGACCATGCAAAATTTGATCGAAATCGGTGACACACATTTCAGACCCTCTCCTTGCTACGAATTTATTTTAAAACATCCCATCAAGAACAAGCTAAGTAATACAACCGAAGAGACGTGGAACTTTTATAAATTTCAACCATTACAATTCCGTCATAGTTGGGAATATTAACCAAGATGTTCCTGAATTTTTTTCGATTACTTTTTGTTTAAAAGATAGTTTATTACATCTGTAATAGATCGTTAAAACGTTACAACATTGATTTTACACACATTGCACCCTTAGTCTTGGCATAATAGACCGCCCAGATGGAATGAAGTAAAAATATAAACACTAATATTACATGTTATATATGACATTTTAATTGTAAAACCATACATATGTTTCTAAATAGTAAAAATAACATTTATTTTGTAAGAATATACGCACCCAAAATCATGAGTTAATTCATACTTCGTTTCTGAATCCCTATCTTCAAAAATGACTAACGTAGAATAATGTGCTAAAACAATGATTTTTAGTATTTGCATGTAAGTGATCGACATTCAAGTCACAGTCCGATATCGGAGAAAGTGTTTTGTGCGAAAAGAAAGCAATTAACTTTAAATGTTTAGAAAAACGATACACCATCCTTATGGAAGGACGTCAGGTTCATCTCGGTTAAGTCGATGAATGGCTGCAAATGGTCTGTAAGTAGCCGAACCATTAACTGATATCAATAATTAGTTCAGTTGAACCAGAGGATCCAATCCGTTCCATGTCAAATCAGCAAATTGGGACTCATCCGACCGAACTACTGTTCTTTGCAGCTTTCTAGGATCCAACCAACATAATCACGAACTCAGGAGACGCGCTGCAGGCACTGAGGTACCGTTAGCGCAGGCTCTGGTCGGTCGTCAAATTGCTCCGCCCTGTCCTAACGGCTACTTGTCCAAAGCGCGCCCCACTCTGATTTCTGGCGCAGTGTTGCTCGTCTGTTAAGCACTGGCAACTCTGCGCAAACGCCGCCGCTCTCGCCCGTTAACTGCAAGGCCGTCGGTCACTGTGTTGCCTCTGGTGAGCGGAAATTTAGTATTCTCTGCACACACTCGATATTATGGAGCTCAGAATACTCAATTCCCTAACGGTTTCTGAAATACAATGTCACGTCGTACCACGTCGTACACCTTTTCACACGAATCACCGGAGGCCGAATAACAACTCTGGCCTTTTATACCTCGTCTATACCACACTGTCGCCGTCTGCATCTGTGCATGTTGCTACTCCATGACTTTTGTTACCTCAGTAGAAGTTCTCTGGACAGAACAGTGATTTAGCACTTCGATTACAGACTATCTTTCTGTTCTTGCACTAGCACCTCAGAACGACATGATCAGCAAAATGAGCTAAGACGAGCGCAGGCACCATCGATATTAAAACCAGCAACAATGCACACACATAAATGCTCAAGAACGACGTGTCGGATGTAGGCCACACCACCCTTGAAATTCATTGCTCCCGCCGACCTCAGCACTCGCAACAGAAGCGGTAGCAGCACTTTCACTAGCAACAGAAACAGCTGCAGTGCCTACATGCACACCAGCTATATGTAAATATTTCCTTCCTTCGCCCACCCATAGGCCATCTGTTCTCATCCAGCTTCAACCAATACTCAAATAAAGTGCAGCTCTACTTAGTGAAAGAAAGAATACCAGCTATTCTAATCGGACTCTGAAGACATGTTGACGTAAGCATTATCTACCTACTTAGCAGACAGTACCCTTTACTTTTGTTCAGAATATGCGACCCAAAATTGTTCAGTCCTAGTACACTACATCTGCGCAAGAACAATATTTTCCATTCAGCCATGTTCAGACTACCCTTGTCTTATCAACGAAATGCATCAATAATACCCTAATCTATAATTTTTGTAATAATCACAGGCCCTACTGAAGACATTCTTACTAATAGTAGTTATTAAAATGATTGACGTAGATAATAATAATAAATAAATATAAAATGAACTGAAACGGTTATTTGGAATTACAATATGCCTAGCTCCACAAATTCAACACCTCAAAGAAAATATTTGTCTTAAAAAATCTCTCGTAATTAATCAACACCAGCAAAATATAAGGTATACACTTTGACGCACTACATCAATCTAAAACAGCTCTAATGCTTAAAAACGTTAATAGAGCCCTCGAAAACAACGATCGTTTATCCGAAAACTGCAAAAATCTACTCTCTTGTCCTCACTCCAGGCAATATTACCTTCACATATGTCAGAACGTCATGCCCCACCAACCTGCAACATTTGAGTCTTATTGAATCCATCATAGGCGGTGGAAACGGGACAGCGGCTGATCAAGTGTCTGGAGGAACTGAGGTACCAAAAGCCGTATGTATAATGAAGTATTTATTCTATTACAACCAGTTTCGGCATTCCACTATGCCATCTTCAGGTCCCTACATCGGAGCATGATATCAAAAGTAGGGACACTAAAACTGGATTCGTGGACTTCGTCTCTTAGTTGGAAACAACGGCAACTGTCAGACAGAAAGTCCACGAATCCAGTTTTAGTATCCCTACTTTTGGATATCATGCTCCGATGTAGGGACCTGAAGATGGCATAGTGGAATGCCGAAACTGGTTGTAATAAAATAAATACTTCATTATTCATACGGCTGTTGGTATCTCAGTTCCTTCAGACTGCAACATTTGACGTCAAGCTCAACTCGAATCTCCCGACAAATGATTGCAACGCTTTCCCAAAAGCATAAACTTTTAGTTCTCATATACATCTCTGAAGTACAAGTAACTCTTTCCACGCTTCTTTCGTTATTGAAGACATTTATTTTACCAACCAGGGTACTCAGGAATATACACCGATTTTGAAGGCCACACGTCTCACAAAAATCAATCATCGCACCTGTGGTAAAATTTCAAGTTAATACACAGAAAAGCCAAACCATCATATTTGTGCATAGCATTCAACTATTCTATTGTATAGAATTTCACTTCTTTATCTGAAAAAAAAACCCTCACTTCCCTCATCAACGTTGCCAAAATTTGTAGGATTTGCCTTAACGTCTAAGCATATGTTCTAAGCGTGACACCAATCAACGCTTTTAACGGACTGTAGTTTGGGTCCACAATTATTATCAACTATAAATCCATAATTTACCAAATATATCCATCGTTGCCTGAATATAGCCTCTTCTTCATTCAAGACCGATGGAAATGGGAAGTATTCGAGTATGATGTATCAGTCAGATGTTCTTCACAGAAGATGTACCAAACAGTTAAATTTTGATTCCAATCGGTAATAATGTACAACACCAGCACAGTATGAGTGTGCCCCTCACTGACTTGGATACACGTTTGCAGCCTTTCTGACATGCAAGCAAATTCACTCCCAAATCACATCTTGGCAAATTTCCTCCTCTTCCCAAAAAAGAACATCACTTATTATAGGATGATAAGTATGTTACCTCCTATTACATCCTAGTCATGTTCTAAGAGTGAGAACTCAGATGACTGGCCAGGTCAATCAATAATATGTTCACTTATAGTGTAACTCCTTGTTATTCTTCTGTTAGAGACAGGAATTAGTGATCATGATATCGTCATAGCGTCGATGGTGACCAAAGTTCATAAACTAGTCAAGAAGGCTAGGAGCGTGTTTTTGTTGGGAAGAGCCGACAAGCAAATGTTACGATCGCACTTAGAAAATGAATGGGCATCGTTTAATTCTGGGACTATGGATGTAGAGGAATTGTGGACTAAATTTAAGTGCATTGTTAATAAAGGGTTAGAGAAATATGTGCCATTAAAGACGATTAAGGATGGAAAAGACCCACCGTGGTATAATAATAATGTTAGAAAGCTGCTGAGAAAGCAAAGGCTGTTGCACTCTCGATTCAACAAGAACACGCAAATGATGACAGGCAAAAGTTAGTAGAGATTCGTGCGTCTATAAAAAGATCGATGCGTGAAGCATACAATAATTATCACAGCCATACCTTAGCAAAAGATCTTTCCGAGAATCCGAAAAAATTCTGGTCCTATGTAAAATCGATAAGCGGGTCAAAGCCCACTGTCCAGTCACTAGTTGATCATTCCGGGGCAGTAATAGAAGAAAGCAAACGGAAAGCTGAAGTTCTAACTTTAACCTTTAAGAAATCTTTCACGCAGGAGGACCGCACAAATATACCATCATTTGATCAATGTACTAATTCCGAAATGGGAGACATAGCAATAGTTATTTCCGTTGTAGAGAAGCAGCTGAGAGAGCTAAATACGAAAATTCTGCTGGTCCGGATGGAATACCAGTTCGGTTTTACAAGGACTATTCTGCGGCGTTGGCCCTCTACTTAGCTTGCATTTATAGCGAATCTTTAATTCAGCGCAAAGTTCCTAGTGATTGGAAAAAAGCGCAGGTGACTCCCGTGTATAAGAAAGGAAAGAGAACTGACCTATACAATTACAGACCAATATCGTTGACATCGGTTTCATGTAGAATTTTGGAGCATATTCTCAGTTCGAATATAGGAAATTTCCTTGAAACGGAAAAGCTTCTTTCCATGAATCAGCACGGGCTTAGGAAACATCGTTCATGTGAAACTCAGCTTGCCCTTTTCTCACATGACATCTTGCGAGCCATGGACGAAGGCCAACAGGCGGATTGTGTTTTTCTCGACTTCAAAAAGGCGTTCGATGCGGTGCCACACTGCAGACCGCTAACGAAAATACGAGCCTATGGAATAGGTTCACAGATTTGTGACTGGCTGGAAGACTTCCTAAGTAATAGAACGCAGTACGTTGTTCTCGACGGCGAGTGTTCATCAGAGACGAGTGTATCGTCAGGCGTGCCCCAGGGGAGTGTGATAGGACAACTATTATTTTCTATCTATATAAATGATCTGATGGACAGAGTAAGTTGTAATTTGCGGCTGTTTGGTGATGATGCTGTGGTGTATGGGAGGGTGTCGTCTGTAACTGACTGTAATAGCATACAGGATGACTTAGACAAAATTTCTAGTTGGTGCGAAGAATGGCAGCTAGCTCTCAATGTAGAAAAATGTAAGGTGATGCGCATGAGTAGAAAAAACAATCCTATAATGTTCGAATACAGCATTAGTAGTGAGCTTCTTGATGCTGTCGCGTCGTTCAAATATCTAGGCGTAACATTGCAAAGCGATATGAAATGGAACGAGCATGTAAGGACAGTTGTGAGTAAGGGAGACAGCCGACTTCGGTTTATTCGGAGAATCTTGGGAAGATGTGCTTCACCTGTAAAGGAGACCGCGTATAAAACGCTTGTACGACCACGTCTTGAGTATTGCTCAAGTATTTGGGACCCGCAGCAGATCGGTTTGAAGGAAGACATAGAGGCGGTTCAGAGGCTAGCAGCTAGATTTGTTACCGGTAGGTTCGACCAATGCGCGAGTGTCGCGGAAATGCTCAGGCAACTCAATTGGGGATGCTGGAAGAAAGACGACGTTCTTTTCGTAAATTTCTGTTAAGTAAATTTAGAGGGCCGGAATTTGAAGCTGAGTGTAGTACGATCTTGCTGCCGCTTACTTACATTTCGCGTAAAGATCACAAAGACAAGATAAGAGAAATTAGGGCTCGTACAGAGGCATATAGGCATTCTTTTTTTCCTCGTTCTATTTGGGTTTGGAATAGGAAAGGAAATGCCTAGTAGTGGTACAGTGTACCCTCCGCCACGCACCTTACGGTGAATTGCGGAGTATGTATGTAGATGTAGATGTATTCGGTGTACCCTTAGCTGGCCTGTCACGTGGGGGTACGTTGCTGGAGCGGAGTTGAAAGTCGGTTGGAGGGCAGCGAGGTAGGTTGGTGGTCTTTATACTTGGGGGCCGAGCGTGGTTGATTTTTTACAGTCCCGCCCCCACCTTTTTTTTTTTTTTTTTTTTTTTTTTTTTTTTTTTTTTTTTTTTTTTGAGCGGTCGTCCTGTCCTGGCTTGTGGAACGCGTGTGTTGTTGCGTATGGTTCCGCCACTGCGTCTGCCTTTCTGGCTTATCTGTCTGGCAACGTACTTAGTCGTATTACTGTATACTTGCTCTCAGTGGTGCTATGAATCCCGTGTGGTTCTAAATTGTGACTCTCAAAGCAAATATGATGGAAGATTCTTTGTGGCTGTGTCAGAAATTTGCCGGTGAATTAGCAGAAGTAGTTTGTTCATTAATTGTGGCCGTTTGAGCACTGATGTTTTTAAAAGAAAAACCAAAGAAAAGTAATATACTTTCTTGTTGTATTGTATGCCTGGCCTGCAGAACGTTTCTGTGTATTTGCACTTACGTCAGGTTTTGTGTGTTACCAGATTGTTTTTAGGTCTGAAGTGGTCGCTCTGTAAGTACATTGGTTGCTTTAGAGCTGGATGGCTGTTTCTTTCGTACCATCTCTCGTTGCCTGAGATCTAAGCAGCGGTGTCGCTTATTTGGTTCCGACACGGCTGTGAAACCTACGAGGCGCGTTGGGCATACTTGGCCTACAATCACCGCAGACATTGAAGCGCCTATTGACATTATGCCACTCTTGTCGAGGAGGCGATAAAAATTTCATTTTACATTAATTAATTAATTTATTTATTTAATTTTTATTTTTATTTTTTATTTATTAATTTATTATTGTTATTGTTATTTTGGCTTAGAACTGTTTTTATTGATCTTTTTTTGTGCCTATGCATGTTTGTAAAGACTGGAAATTTAAAGGGTGTTGTTATTGATTCAAGCACTTGTTCTAGTCAGTGTCTTAATGCTTCTTAGTTTTAACTGAGGAAGGAATTTTTCCAGTTAATGTTTTCTCCTTTTAATGTTACTTCTGTCATGGATTTTCAATATTCAATTAACCTGAGGTTTATAATATCAGCAAACGGTTTTGCTTAAATTTTTGACTATTTGATTGTCTAAATATAATGTCACGTTGCAGTATGAACTGTGTTTGATTTCTTTCAAGGTCACACCTTCCTAGATTTGATTCTCCTTCGTAATCTAACAGTAATACCATGCATTTATTATTTTTGCCGTTTATTGACGAGTATTCAGTTTCCTTTCAACAACTGATAAAACACCTCCGTCGAAGCATTCGACAGCTCTCCACACTATGATACAAGTAGACACAGAGGATAGAGGGACAAAGAGAATACAAATGTTTTGCTGTTTTATGTAGTCTGGGAAGTAAAATTGACGGTTTTGATTAAAAATGCTCCTCGCTATATCGCTATCCTTCCGATAAACGAGCAGAGAGATGCGTAAATAACTGCCCCCCCCCCCCCCGTGCTATATGTGTGAGGTATTTGTAGTCGCTTAGAGTGAAATCTGTGTTCCACCTGTAAACGATGAAACAATTTAACAGTATAGGTCAACTGCTCTTTGGGATGCTGATGCAAATGAACATCTCGTACTTGAACAGATATCAGCCCCCCCCCCCCTCACCAGGCGAATTTGCGCCAAGGCGAGCGTGCGAAATACGCGATGGCGCCAATGAGGCGATCAGTAGGATCCGAAATCTACGTGGTAATGCAGGACCGATTGCAGTGATCAGTGTGAGATCAAGTGTTCCATGTGGTGCAATAAATCTATTAGAAGAATCTTACAAGTAGTGGGTCCCTGCATACAGGCAAGAAATCCATAAAAAAGAAAGAGTGAGTGCTATATATCTGTTTTGTAAATGTTATCTTCGTGATAACGAAGTAGTGGGCTACATAGGAGTTGTGTAAAGAGTTGGAGAACAGTGGTTTATAGATGTCTAGAATCTAACGTAGCACCAAACATCTGTTATGGCCAAGATTTGAGTTAGCAACGTGTTGCGACTGTAAGACGTATCACATCAGTATGTAGTTGCTGGCACAACGTGGCGCTTGCAGGTGCACGCCTGCAAAGACATTCTACCCTGCAACGCCCTCTGGTGAAAGCGATCTGTGTCGCTGCCTCGACGCAATTCGCGTCGAACGTCTGGTCAGCAGCAGCGGCCGGCCAGCGGCGGCTGACGCGGCGTCAGCGAATGCTGCCAGCCAGCCCCAGCTGGTGCCGGATCGCGTGTCTGGTGCACCCACAGCCCCAGCCGCGCCGTACATCAGCATCGTCAGCAGCCCAGAAAAACCAGCGAGACAGCGACGACGAGGACCCGAACTGTACTACGATCAGTAACCAAGAGTTCTGTGAAAATAGCCTGAGGCATATCTGTGGTAACGTGAGACGCACAGACTCAAAACTGGCAAAAACTGGAACTCTTTGGGATATGCAGAATCACACACTAAAATAGTGAGTGATGTAAATATAGGAAAGATTGGGGAAATGCCAACCTTCTATATTATAACCCCATACTGCTTCAACAAGCCTTTCAATACAACAATTGGAAGTAGGGAGCAGTGGGAGAAAATAGTTCGACACCGTACAGGGGATATTGTGTGGTTCACTGACGGGTCAAAATCAGACCAAGGCGTTGGGGCCGGGGTATACGGGGTCATCTCTCTAGGGGAATTGGCCTCAGTATTCCGGGCCGAAATCACTGCCATCAGGGCGTGTGTGGAGGAGAATTGCGAAAGTGCTACAAAGACCGTAGCATCTATATCTATTCAGAAAGTCACAGGGTTCTGGTGGGGCCAGGGGAAAGCAATAGAGTAAACCTATTGTGGATCGGGTATCAGTGGCAACAAACATGCCGACAGATTAGCCAGGATGGGGGCAGAGACTCCATTTATTGGATCGGAACCTGTCCTGACAATCACCAAGGCAATGATCAAATTAGAGCTACGTAACTGACTCAGAAGACAGCACGTAGCATATTGGACCAAAGTCTATCAACAAAAACATGGAAAGGTAACGATGCCACAGCCATGTTTTAAAAGAAGCTCTGCAATCCTGGGCCTGAACAGGAGAGAGATTAGACTCATGCTTGGATTCCTTACAGGCCACGGGAATTTCAAAAAACACCTACATACAATGGGAATAATAGAAGAGGACCCTAAATGTAGGATCTGTGATGACGGTGATGAAACTGCATCACATCTAATCTTCGAATGCTTTGCATTGGAGAGTAAAAGGCACAGAATATTTGGGACAACCAGATCCGAAGAAATTGTGTCTAATAAAGAACTGGTAAAGGGACTCCTTGCACTGTTCAAGTGCATTTGGTTGGCTTTACTAGATATACAGGGAGCGATACCGCACAATAAACTTAGTTTCGGTGCGGGCAGTGGCGGGTTGGACCAAGACTGTTTTGGCTTCCCTGAGAAAATCAATCAACGTGAGACGCCAAAAGGGATTTCCCATTCAAAGGCTACAGTTTTGAAAATGATTCTTTCGATTTGGCATCTGCACTAAATAAGGGTGATAGGAAACATAAATTTGGGAAAAGAATACACATGATTAAGGGAAAATCTGGCTGATAAGGAAGCAATAGAAACATAGGTCAAGCTACTCAAGACTCAAGAAACCGAACTACGCTAGCAGCTCAAGAAAAATAGCATCCACAGAGAGACGATAAAGCGAAGACGACAATGTACTAGACATATCACACAAATACCCGTAAGTAGTGGGTACAACAGTAATGTAATCACAAAATTAAACAAAAACTTATATAATCGGGTGATAAAGTCTTTCGATGGAAATTTCGTACTCACCGGAATGAAAAGCCATCGTTTTAGTCATTATTCCCAGTGGAACTCCTATATTGTTTCCGTGATCCTCTGACCCCTATAGCGCGACAATACAAAACGAGCTATTCTTCTTTCGATTTCCTCTATCTAAAATACCTGATAAGCATTCCACACCACGCAACAATAATGTAGGCAGTCTCTTTAGTAGTTCTGTATACGTGTTCTGCAAATAAATCGCAGTCTTTGGTTCACCTTCCCCTAAACCTTCTCTGTGTCATTATTCTTATTTAAATCTGTCATAATAATAATTTCTAGGTATTTAGTTGCATTTGCGGTTTTCAGATTTGAGTTATCTTGTAAAAACTTTCAATGGATACTTTTTAGTAGGCATGTGGACTACTTCAAACTTTTCATTATTTAAGATCAATTACCAATTTTCACTCCATTCACATATCTTACCTAAATCGTTCTGCAGTTGCTTTTGACCGTCTGATGACTTGACTATAAATGAATTGCACCATCATCTGCAAACTATTTATTTATTTGCTTATTTAGCTTGACCAGATTAAGGTCTTAAGGCCCTCTCTTACATCTGACCAGGAACAACATATACAAAGGATTTAAGAATCAAAAAACACAGTATTAATAATATTAATATTAACAATAGATGCTAATACTAATAATAATAATGATAATAATAACACAAAAGTCACAGTATCGATAGTAATTTGTAGTGCATGCCAATATTAATAATAATAAGAGATATTTACATGGAGATTAATTGGTTTAACACATTTGAACTAAGTTTAATATAAACAGAAAGAAATAAAAATATTAATGAAAGAGGAGAAGATTGAAAATGAAGAGTGCCAGTGGTTGTTAGGGAGTGAAATATGAGTAAAGAGCTCTGCTGGTGAAAGGACAGGGTAACATTTGTGGGGGTAGGAGGAATTGACAACAGTGAGCTACAGACTGGTAAGTGGAGAAAAAGATGGCTATTGTGACAGAAGGTGGGCCATTAGCTGTGCTTTGAAGTTTGGAATTGATTTAATCTCCCTTAAGTTTTGAGGAATATTGTTCCACAGACGTGTTCCCGATACAGAAAATGATTTATAGAAGATTGCAGTGTTATGTGATGTTACAAAGCGAGTTTTATTTTGGTGAGAGCATGTGTTTCTGCTGTGCTGTTCAGATAGTAGTATGAAAGTTGAGGATAAGTAAGAAGGTTTGCAATGATTGAGTAAGCGATGCATCCAACATAATGTATGGTAGGTTCGACGTTTATCTGCTTTAGCCAAGATAAATGCTTGTATGCGGGACTGATACGGCCGTAGAAGCGTAGGTTACAAATGTATCAGACACAATAATTTAACGCCAGCTCCAGCCTATGTCAATTTTCGTGTGGCAGTCCTTGTAGGTTAGTATCACCATAACTGGGGTGGGAAGTATTAGTGTCTCAACGAGCTTCTTTTGCAGCTGCAAAGGAAATTCTTTTTTGTATTTCTACAGTGAATAAAGTGATACATATACCTTCTTACAGCCTGTGGTTGTGTGCTCTGTCCAGTCCAAGAGCTGATCAGATATTACACCTAGGTTCTTTTCTGAATGAGAAAAGCGTATTTGTGTGTCGTTAAGTATTAAAGGTGGAAGAGATTGTCTGAGATGTGGAGTAACGAGTCTTTTATGGGCCACTAAGATTGCCCGCGTTTTTTGATGGATCCAGTTTCAAGCCAATGGTATGTGCCCATCTTGATAGTGAAAGTAAGTCCGCATTTACGTGCTGTATAGCTGCGCTTAGGTTTTTGGGGCTTACACTCAGCTATAACTGAAGGTCATCAGCGTATAGGTGATATTTACAATGGGACAGAACAATGGACACGTCATTTACGTATAGTGAGATAAGTAAGGCCCCAGTACAGATCCTTGTGGAACCCCTAATACAACATCCCTCCATTGTGACCTACTTTTTGCAGTTATTACACACTGTTTACGGGTGGTGAGCTATGAGTGGAACCACTGAATAGCACCTGTAGAGAAATTTAGATTAGCAAGTAAAATGTCAAAATCGACATTGTCGAAAGCTTTGCTGAAATCTAAAAAAATACATAATGGTCGCCTGTTGGTTAGCCATAGCATGCTTAAGATCGTATGTCACTTTTATCAGAGCGGTCGTCGTGCTGCGATTTTGACGGAAACCAGACTGGTATTCGTCTAGTAGGTCCTGAAGGTGTTTGATGTCGTCTGTAAGCCACGCTGCAGGCTTTCTCTTTACTTTTCTCGTTTTAAGGGGAGCATGTTTGTCATAAAAGTTGGTTAATTTATTAGTGAAATCGCATACTTGAATATTAACATCGTGATTGTTTCCTGTTGGTATCTGCCACCAAATATCATAGGCATCTGGAAATCTGATCTGAGCGGATTACTCTGTTAGGAGACTTGGTTGCAAGTATATCAATGAGTGTACGAGTGCTTGCTGTGTGGTGGTTCGGCCCAAGTGGAACCAGTGAAAGTTTTGAGGAGGAAAATATGCAAGTGAATTTTGATGCAGAAGGCCTCTTTTGTAAGAAATTTATGTTTACATCTCCAGTCATAATTACGTGGTCATACGGAGGTGATAAAGTTGACAGTGTATGTTCAAAACTTGAGTGTTCCCAAACTTAGGTGGAGAGTATACTACACAGATCAAACATTTTCTGTTTAACGGCTTAATTTCTGTGAACATGTATTCTGACTGTTTTTCTTCGTTTTTGGACGAGAGAACAAGTTTAGGAAACAAGTTTCCCCGAATATATGCTGGCACTCCGCCACCTCGTTTGTTACATCTGTCATGTCTCATAAAAATATAATCGTTACGAAGAGCTACGGAGTTATAAGGTATGCTCGGTTTTAGCCATGTATCTGATGGAACTACTGCTCAGATTGTCTTCCGAATCGTTTATAGTTAAGGAACACGAGAGGACCTAAAAGACTTCCCTGGAGAACGCTAATACGACCTCTATTTTCCATCAGTTACTAGTAACTGTGTCCTTCCTGATAGTAAATCTCCAATTCATATATCTGAGACGGTATTCCATTAGCACGCAACTTTTTGTGATGTACGGTGTCAAAGGTCTTCTGGAAATCTAGAAACAAGGTATATAGTTTAGATTCCTTGTCGATACCACGCATCACCTCGTGTGCGTATCTAGTTGTGTCTCACAACAACGACAATTTCTAAATCCGTATTTACTACGGATCAATATATCGTTCTCTTCCATGTACTTCATGATGTTTGAACAGTGTTCCACTGTTCTGTTGCATATTAATTTCGGTGATATAGGTGTGTAATTAGAGGTTTCCTATTATTGCCTTTCTTGTAAATTTGTATGAACTAAGTAACTTTCCTGTCTGTGGATACACATTCTGCGTTGAGCGAGACATGGTATGCAACTGTTAAACGTGGAACTATCGCATCTGCAATCAGCATACCCAGATAGGAAGCTAATCGGTATAACACTCTGAACTTATTAAGAGATTTACTTTGCTTCGCTGCTCCGAGGATATCTACTTCTATGTTACTTACGGTGGCATCTGTTCTTAATTCTAAATCTGGAGTATTGACTTCGTCTACTTTGCTAAAAGAATCTCCTGCGCCATTTCCTCGACACCAGTAATCCTGTTAATGAGCCTCGGACCAGCTCACTTCCGATAAGCCATTACCATTTTGACCTTGGAAAGTTTCACGACATCCTTCACCAGAGACTCGACTGCTCTCATCTTGGCCTCAGACCGGGGATGTTCTACGCAAAATCCTATTCACATCACACAATGTTATTTCCACCCGCCATTCCAACCAACAATATATCCTTGTTCCGCTATTTTTACAATCCTTCTCCCAGTTCTCCAGTTCTGCACTACATGAGTCCTTCCCCGGTGATAAACTGAGTGGCAGGACCAGTCCCATATACCCACATACCTTCTCCTACCGCCAGCTAGGCTGGGCTACACGTCAGAGCAGCCCTGCTGTATGCTGCAATTATTGTGCAGCGCTGCTGTATGTAAGGCAGTGCAAGTAAGCCACTCTCTACTTATGTGAATGGACATTGAAAAACGGTGGCTAACCTGAAACATGACCGCACAGTTGCCAAAAATGACGTACCCCACATCACAAATGACTTTAAGCAGTGGGACCACTACGGGTACCAACTGGATTCTCTCTTCAACTACAAGATTTTTTGCATTGTGCAGGTGATCTACATTCTTACAGTCCTCCTGGCCTAAACCTCCACTAAACGTACACTATGTGATCAAAAGTATTCGGTAAAACCCCCAAGATGCATTTTAAAGGTGCATTTTTCTGCCGTCTCCTGTCAGATACTACATAACAGTGACCTCAGTAGGCATAGTGAGAGAGCAGAAGGGAGCACTCCACGGAACTCACGGACTTCGAACGAGCTCAGGTGATGAGGTGTCACTTGCATCAGAAGTCTGTACGCGAAATTTCCACACTCCTAAACATTGCTAGGTCCACTTTTTCTGGTCTGATAGTGAAATGGAAACGTGAAGGTATACGTGCAGCACGAAGGCATACAAGCCTGACCGCCGATAGCTGAAGAGGGTCGAACAGTGCAATAGGCAGGCATCTATCCAGACCATCAGACAGGAATTCCAAACGGCATCAGGATCCACTCCAAGTACTATGACAGGAGGCAGTGGAGTGGAGTGGAGGTCAGTGCCAAACGACGCCTCGTTTTGCGCAAGGAGCGTAAACATTATACGACTGAACAATGAAAAGACGTTGTGTGGAGTGAAGAATCACGGAACACAGTGCGGCGATCCGATGGCAAGGCTTGGGTGTAGCGAATGCTCGGTGAACGTCGTCTGCCAGCGTGTGTAGTGCAAACAGGAAAATTCGGAGGTGGAAGCGTTATGATGCGGTTCTGTATTTCATGGAGGGGGTTTGCATCCCTTGTTGTTTTGCATGGCACTATCACAGCACAGGCCTACATTTATGTCTTAAGCACCTTCTTGCTTCCCACTGTTGAATAGCAATTAGGAGGTAGAGATTGCGTCATTCAGCGCGATCAAGCACCTGTTCGTAATGCACGGCCTGTGGCGGAGTGGTTACACGACGTTAACATCCGTGTAATGGACTGGCCTGCTCAGAGTCCTGACTCGAATCCTACAGAACACCTATGGGAGTTTTGGAATGCCGACTTCGTGCCAGGCCACATCGACCTACATCTATACCTCTCCTCAGTGCAGCACTCCGTGAAGAATGGGCTGCCATTCCCCAGGAAACCTTACATAACCTGGTTGAACGTATGCCTGCGAGAGTGGAAGCTGTCATCAAGGCTGAGGGTGGGCCAAGACCGTATTGAATTGCAGCATTACGGATGGAGGGCTGCGCGAACTTGTAAGTCATTTCCAGCCAGGTTTCCGGATACTCTTGATCACATAGTGTATTTTCCACTGTCTCACCCTGTTCCCCTTTCTCTCCCGCCATTGCCCACACTCCACTCATTTCACGTTAAGATCGTATACTACCAAATTCTACATCCCTCCCTCACAGTTTCTCTCTCTCTCTCTCTCTTTCTTTCTTTCTCTCTCTTTCTCTGTACACACATCTTTCTCTCTCCTTATGACCCCTTCCCAATCCTTTTTTTTTGTGGGACCAAACTACTGTGAACAAACTTAAACTTATCCTAAGGACAACAAACACACACACACACACACACACACACACACACACACACACACATGCCTGAGGCAGGACTCGAACCACCGACGGGAGCAGCTGCGCAGGTCCTGACATGGCTCCTGGATCCGCACGGTCATTCCCGCGCGGCCATCCGTCTCCCTCAAAGTCTGTCTTCATTTATTTTCCCCAGCCTTCCCTTGTTCTAAGTTAGATTTCTATATCTCCTGAAACTACTTTCGCCTTGTTATGTAACTGCTGAGTCATGTCTCCCGCGACTCACAATAACCCAATACCTTCCTCTTGCCTGAAGAGTCCTTCCCTACTTCCTCCCCATCATTCTAGGCAACTGCTAGCAACAGTCTGCAGTTAATAAGCAGTGTTGCCTTGCCAGCTGTATTTTACGTTTGAGTGGCATTGTGACTGTGTGTGATAGTCCTGTCAATCGGAGTAAAACACCACATAAAAAGCTAAAACTCAATTTATAATGTCGTTTCGATATGTACTAGCATCAGATGTTAAAACATTTGAACTTGCAAAGTAAAGTTCAGTATCAATAATAAAATCACTTCCTGGTAAGAGCGTCGCAGAAATTTTTTTATTCACGCCCCTACTAGGTAGAGATTTTATTAGTGAAACTGGAGTTTACTTTGCAAGTTCAGAGGTTTTTAGCTCTGATGCCGAAACGACGTTATAAATAAATACATACAATTTATGCTATCTAGTCGGTGTTTTATTCTCATTGACAAAAAATTAAGATCGTGGACTCTCATATGAAATTCGTTTCCTTCATACAAAAATAGGAGTTCTTCCTTATAAAAAAGGGTCAGAACCCGAAAGGTGGTGAGCACTGTTACGTGTTTTTATGTACCATACATCAGTTTGCTGTTTGTGAGTGTGGAATTTCCATTATTTTGATTCAATCAAGCCATTCAGGAACTTCCATTACTGCTAAGAATTTTAAAAACGAGTTTGATGAGCGCGCAGTAATCATAGAGATACAAACTTCGAGAACCGAAATGGAAATTCCTGCAAGGAAAGCGACGTTGTTTTCGATGAACACTATAGCGAAAATTCAGAGAAGCGCCATTTGTAGTTTTCAGTCTGCGCGCCGCGCTTCTGACGTACTACATCACCACCTCTGTCACGAGAGGGGTGACATGTGAGCAGGAGGGTGTGTGACGATCTACCCATCGTGTGTTACTGTCACGGTAGCGGTGGAGAGATCTGTCGTAAGACTAGGTACCAATGTGACAACATAACGAACCTTAAACCTCTGTGCTCTGGCCGTTTTTTCGCATGAGTCCACACCTTGCTGTTTGTAACTCTGCCGAGGCTGAGGGTGATTTTGCAAACTACCACGCTGGTGCATCATTACAGAGGAAAAGAAGGTGAGCCATATTTCAAACTTCTGCATTGCTGTGAGAGAACATTGCCGGTTGAACAAAGGAGACATTTTAATTGTGCTGTGCTGTGTAGTTAAGAAACGGAAAGGGTAATGCGATTATTAGTTCATAGAGAAGACAAGGTGTCCTAAGATATAATTTGAAGCATGTCTGTAAAATAATGAAATACATTTGTCGCGGAATTACTTTCCAATAATTGGCAACAGAAAAAGTTATGCGGCACCGGTAAATTCGACGATAAAGAAGTGATATGCTGCAATGAAACAATGGTGTTTTGCTTCATTTTGTTCATTGTTGTCAGTGATTATTCCGTTACTCTTTTACTTATGATTCATTACTGCATAAGCAATTCGAACCCTGAGAGCTCATCTTCAGGTGCCACTTTGATGGTCTACATAGTTTTAAAGAAAGCTGGACCCGTCAAGACCAAATACGGATGGTAACAACAACAAATTTTAAAAACATGATCACAGAATTAAGGAGATAGAACAATTAAATTACAGATTAACAGTGGTGCACAGACATGTCTGGTGCAGCATATGTGCATTGTCTACCCTTTAGCACACTTGCAGGCATAAATAAACATGATTACAAACACTTCCCATCTTGCAGCACATAGTGAAATAAAAACAATTCAAGGACTTACTGCTACGAAGATGTTCCACTTTTATATTACAAAAATGCTCTGTACATACATCGGTGTCGGGGGGGGGGGGGGGGGGGTTCGGATCCCCCCTCGGGAATCGATATTTGTGCCGTCATTAGGATTAGCTAGTTCATAAGTAGTTTGTAAGTTTAGGGACTGATGACCCCGTAGTTAAGTCCCATAAGCTATACAAACATTTGAACATCGGTGTCATCTTCATAGTAAGAACATAAAGTAGGACAATTAACGTTGCAGATGTATCGTCCAAGCAATGTCGTCGTACAAAATACTGCAATCGTAAGAGACGTATGAAACTTGTGTGTAATCTTGCAGACAATCACTTATAAAATGAACTACATGAATATATCACTGCAAAGTAGGCAACGTATGCAGCGAGTTGCGGTGCGGCGGAGCTACGGCAATGAGAACAAGTCCCCTTTCATACGGGAAACCGCAGCACAGATGCGAAGCCCGACTCACAGCAGCCTCTCTTCGGTGGACAGCAGGCAGTACAAGAGACTTTTACAGGACAGTCAGGTTTTCCAAGAAAGGATGTAACGCAAGGACTGACACAATTACAGGTCAACAAGGATAGATCGCCGTAGATGAAATTAAAGCTTTGGAAGAATGCAACAACTATTTCGAAAACCTGCTGAATGTGGACGCAAACACCAACAGTGCTGCAACAGAAGAAGAAGAAGAATCAAACAGAGAAAACAAAGAGACAGTACCATCAGGGAATATGAATTACCAAGCATAGAAGAGGTAAGAGCAACCATAAAAATGTTGAAGAGGGGGAAGGCACCAGGAATAGATGGTATACCTGCTGAAATGCTAAGATGCTCTACAAGAGAGACTGTATCACTTAATCTGCTTAATCTGGAAGAAGGAAAGGATCACGGAAGAATGGAAGCAGTCTGTCATCTACCCCATGCTAAAGAAAGGAGACCCAATGAGATGTAGCAACTATAGAGGAATCACACTACTGTGTTCAGCTTACAAGTTCTTGAGCACGTTGCTACTGAAGCGACTGACACCACATGTCGAGAAAGTTCTGAGATTCGAACAAGCACGCTTCGGAAACGGAAAGTCAACTATAGACCATCTACATACAATAAGGCAAGTGCTATCAAAGAGCTGAGAATTCCACAAAAACGTTACTGCATTTTTTTGTAGATTTCCAAAAAGCATGTGATAGTCTGAACAGACAAGCAATATTAAAGCGGTCAAGTACCCAGAGAACTCATAAAACTAACACAAATATGCACCCTAGAAACAACATGCATGGTGAAAGTGGACGGAAACATGTCAGAGAAGTTCAAGGTTAGGAGTGTAGTGCGACAAGTTGTGTCTCCCCTCTTTCTGTTTGACCTGTTACTGGAGAGACTTCTGAGAACAGTGGCAAGACTAACGACAGGAACAGAGTTGGGAGGAAGAATCAACGCCCCAGCCTGGGCGGATGATGTTTTTCTAATAGCAGAGAGAGAACAAGACCTGGCTCTGGTGATAAGAGCATTAATAAAAGAGGCAATGAGAACAGGCCTGGAGTATGGATAAGTACCTCGTAGGTAGCAGAGAAAATGATGGTAGATCTCTAAATGTGGATGACAAAGTCTTTGAAAGAGTAAAAGACTTTAAATACCTTGGGGCAATATTCATTGAAAGGGACGAGATAGACAAGGAAATTACCACACGAATACAAGCTGGAGGAGGTTCAAGGTGTGTTCTGCTAAAGACCCGGCTACTATAGAGTTCCTTAAAGACTAACATCTAAGAGACTATAATACAATCTGTAGTTTTATAGGAGCAGAGACCCAGACTATTACCCGAAAGATGGAAAGAAAACTGATGACATTTGAGAATGCCATCCTCAGGCAGATTTTTTGGGCCAGTGAAAGATGGAGATGAATAGATAAAAAGAAAGAACTGCAGGAGTTATTCAAGTCCATGAACATCGTGGCAGTGATCAAAGAAAGAAGACTGAAGTGGTATGGACACGTAATGCGTCGAGAAGGCCAGATCATCAGGCAGGTAGTTGAAGAGGACACCAGAGGCAAAAGACCAAGGCGAAGACCGCGACTGCGATGGATTGACCAGATCAGAGAGGATACGAGTACGTTGGGACTGAAGAAGATTACATGGACCGAAACGCTGGAAGAGGCTGACTGGTGAGACCGAAGACCGACTGCGGTTTGTGTGGCCAATGTAGTAAGTTAGTAAGTTTTTCATAGCCTTCACGCGACACTTCGAACAGACCTTGAGAAATTTTTCAATTTCGACCGAATGTCAGTTTTTGATGAGCTGTGTGCAATACAGAAACAATTCTTTCGTTTGATGGACACCAAAATGAGGAATCATATAAGAGTGGAAGAGAGGTGGCTGTGACTCTGAGGCAGGTGCAAAACGAACTGCTTTGTTGCAAAAACATGGATCATTTTATTATAATAGTAACAGAATAGATGCAAATATGTCAGTAAAATCAATAGAATTTAATGTAATGGAAGTTTTTCCAAATAGCGCTACACTAAGTATGATATGTATTAAAGAAGTACGATTATTTTCAGAGACTCAGAGTTGATGAATTATGAGTTTATTTCTCGATTTCTGGAGTGGGCTGAGAGGAACGTTGTTGTGTAAATGCTATTTACCATGACAGGATGGTTGGGAGGGTGGTGGGAGCTGAGTGTTTTACTTCAAAGGCGTTTGGGGAAAACTGCTGGGGAGGGTAAAAAGAAACTGGACGAACATCAAACTGTTGGGCCAGAGTGCTGCAAAGTTAGAATAACCTGGCTGATGCAAGATAGTAGAATTTTTTAGCTTATATTTATATTATGTCTCCTGTGGTGAATAAGCGCCAAAATCCTTGGTATAGATTCTAAATATCTCATTCCAAGCTTCAGACTTCTTCACTTTATTCGAATTATAGGGTATGTAACAGCCGCATAGTTGCACTTCCGCAGTGAAACTCTCTACGTCTAACACACTGTTTTCTCCAAGACACAAGACCTTCGCTAGTGATATACACTGGTAAATGGACGCAAACAATAGAGACGCTGAATCAACGAGGTGTACCGAACTACGCGTGGAGGGCTACAAGTGGCTCACTGTATCCCGTGTGAGCGCTTCCATAAGGCTTTGCGTCTCTCGTGTGAAAGATCGCATAAGGTCCACTGTAACGCTAATCGCTTCAGCTCTCTGCTGCTGGTAAATTCGAGTCAAGTGGCAATCAAGATCAAATGTTTGTAAAGTTAAGGCGTCAAACTGCTGAGGTCACTCCCTAGACTTACAAACTACTTATGCTAAGACCAAAACACACACACCAATGCCCTAGGGAGGACTCGAACCTCCGACGAGGAACGTCCGCGCAATACATAGCATGGCGCCTTAGACCGCACAGCTGTTACCGCGCGACGGCAATGAAGAGGAGCGCTGTGAAGAGGTGGGGCGTCTACATCTGCATAAATACTCTGCAAGCCACATTGAAGTGCATGGCAGAGGGTTCACCGAACCGCTTTTATGATGTTTCTCTACAGTTCCATTCTATAGCTCGCGGAAAAAGGAACACCTAAATCTTTCCGTTTTCGATCTAATTTTTGTTATTTTATTTCGATGATTATGTCTTCCTATGTAGGTGGCTGCTAACAAAATATGTTTGAATTCGGAAGAGAAAGTTGGTGAGAGAAATTTCGCAAATAGATTTCGTCGCAACGAGTAACGCCTTTCTTTTAATGATTTCCACCCCAACTCGTGCATCACTTCCGCGACATTCTCTCCACCTATATCGCGTTAATACAAAACGAGCTGCCCTTCTCTGTAATTTCTCTAAATATTCTGTCAATCCCACTTGGCGGGAATCCCACAATGCACAAAAAAAAAATCCAAAATAGGACGCACAAGTGTAGTGTAGGCCGAAACTGAGAAGGGCCACTCGACGATTGCGATACACTTCGAGTAGGTAGTAGTCTATGTTAATATATGAGACACATATTTTTATTTTTTAAATCTTTGTGTGTATATACGTACCCAAACAGCCGTTGAAGTGGTGTAAATACTCCCGAAGGAAACGCGGTTGCTATCTTTCTGAGCACATGTGGTCGAAACAGTAGGCAACATAACAAAATGTTGAAACATAATTTTCATGATTGCTACTGTACTTTACATCTGTGTACTCTCATCTTTTAACATATTAATATATTTTGAAATCCTCCTTTCAAGTCACAGTTTTTGAAACTGTAAAAATGTGTATGTAACAAATCTAATAGTAGTAATCAGATGTTGTAAGTACTCATTTATACAGCTATAGGCACGTTATGTCCGCCATAAGAAGCTTGTCATACATAACAAGAGTATTGTCTGCAATTTTACCTGCACGTTGGTTATCCTCGGACTAGACAGAGACCATGTCCTAATTGTTTTAATTCAGTCCTTCAGGAAAATTAAAATGTTTCTAAAACTGTGATTATTAGTCTAATGTTCTAATGTTTGTACAGCTTATGGGACTCAACTACGGGGTCATCAGTCCCTAAACTTACACACTACGTATGAGCTAACTAAGACTAAGGACGGCACAAATATCCATGCCCGTGGGGGGATTCGAACCCCCGACCGTAGGCCGGCGATTATTAGTCCGTAGGCTTACAAACTACTTGAACTGTCTTGAAGTAACTTATGCGAATGACACACACACACACACACACACACACACACACACACACACACACACACACGAGGGAGGACTCGAACCTCCGACGGCGAGTAACCGCGAGTTCCGCAGCGAGGCGCCTTAAGGCCCGTTTACATTGTTCGCAACATTGATCGTGGCTGGCAGTGGCGGATACAGAATTTTTTTCTTGGGGGGGGGGGGGGGGGAGGGGATGTTACAAGGTGAGGAGGGTGAACGTGGCCGTAAAAGCATTGTGTGAGACTAATTTTAAAATAGTCACACGTACAAAATATGCTACATAACCACAGTCGCTCCTCAGATAAAAATTTTTAATATACTTCCATGTAACTATTAATGTACTATTAGTTTCTGGGCTTTATGGTATCATTTTCAAGTGCCAACAGTACAAAATATTACAATGATTAAACCACATTAAATAGTGAAAAGTTTCGAAATTTACTCAAAAAATAAATAAATAAATAAAATAAAATAAAAAAATAATAAAAAAATAGAATTCAGAGGATGAGTGCCCTGTGTTCAGCTGTGGACACATTTGTATCATCCTTTATCATCATAAAGGATGAAACGCTTGCCCAGAGCTGAATACAGGGTATTAAGGCACTGAATTTAATTCGATTTGTAATTGTTTCTCGGCTTGGCCAGATGAGTATATGCGAAATCCCTATACAGAGGAAACGATGTGAAATTGGCATTGGTTTCTCCACATACTTAGAACTTTCGAATAATTGGTCAATAAGATTGAATAAGACTGACCACTTGAAAACTCAATTGTACAATGCGGTCGAAAAATAAGTATTGTACAATAATGCCCACAGGATTACAATCTTAAATGTGCCAAATGAATTAATGGTGACTGTACAAAAACCTAGGGCATATGGTTCACAGATTTAAAACGAAATGTGCAGATGTTTGTAATCCTAAGGAACGAAACTGCTAAGGTCTCAGTCCCCAGTGTTACAAACTACTTACACTAACTCATTCTAAGGACAACATGAACACCCATTTGAAAGGGAGGACTCGAACCTCTGGCGGGAGCGGCAGCTTACTCCGCCCCAGATCGCACGGCCATTCCCGCGCGGCGCTCGTCATTTGATTGTCATTTTGATAAGAGTTCCACACTCCCGAAACTCTTTTTTTACTTTGTAGTAAATTTTTAAACTTTTCACTGTTTAATGTGGTTGAATCGTTGTAATACATTTTGTAAACAAAGGCTCTTCAGAATGAACCCATAGTGCGCCGAAACTAGTAGTGCATTGGCAGTTAGATGAAAGTATCTTAATTCGACAAGTGAAGAAGATTTTACCTGGTGATACCAGGAGCAGAAAACATCTGCACTAGTTGCAGGACGTTCATTTATTTCGGAGCGCTGTCACCGTTACGACACCGCCAGACACGAAATATTACTGCAGACATTGTTACGGGTAACGTTTCCAACACTGCGACGCTGCCTTCCGCTCGCTGCTCCTCGAATCTCGGCAGCCATGGTACACGCCTCGTGCCGCTACCAACAGCCAGCGCACGAATCGTCAACTTACCGTGGACGAACAGTACTGTATCCGGCGTAGCAGTTTCTTTATCAAACAATGCGCTGAACAACAATCAAACAGCTAGTAAATATGTCGAGCTAAGTTTGATGTGTTTGATGTTTGTAAAGTTTATGGGATATAATTGCGATGTCATCAGTACCTAAACACTTACAAACTACTTATGAACTAACTTATACTAAAGACAACACAAACATTCATGCCCGAGGGAGGCTTCGAACCTCCGACGCGGAAGGCTCGCGATCCGCAACGTGGCTCTCCAAACCGCTCGGCTACTCCCGCGCTGCGCACAAAGTTTGATATTCCCTCAAAACCTAAAGTCGGATTTAATGTGTCGCGTTCTATTGAATCAATTTCTTCTTCATGCTTTGTAAAGTTACTACGTAAATCGTGATGAGTTTTCAAGAAAGCTTTCCCAATGAAGAAAATTACACTTGATTGTGTTTCTAGAAGAATTTCTACTAACATGAAAATCCTTTGTATTGATGTGCGGAAAAATGTCATTGAAATTTCTAATTTGCTCCAATAACTGTAAAATCGAAACGTGTAGCTTCAAATAAAACTGTTTATAATACATTTCATTCCACTCCATGATGATGGTGGTGGCGGCTGGTGCAGCAACAGTGTTGAATAACTAAATAATCCGCTGTCTCTGTTGCAGTATACTTTATTACTCCAATAACGCGTTTAGCGCTGTTAGCGCATCATCAGATTGGGCGAAGATGGAGCCACGGAGCTATCTAAAGCTATGGTGGAGGTAGCTTAAAAATTTGCGTTCTGTCATTGGGCCTCATAGCAGCAGAGGAGTCGCAGTCGCGGCAGGTCCACGTTTACAACGTGTAGGAGTGCAGCTCATAGAGGCTTGCATTTTCTAAAAAAAGAAATTTTAAAACATTGTGACGTAAGCTTTACAGCTGAGTAGTATACTTTATTATGTGACTTGTTTCATTTCATACTTTCTGATGAAGGCAATGTTAGTCATTGCCGAAACCTAGGTCAAATATTTTTAATTTGCGACCGAGGGCTGCTTTTTTATCCAGTGACGTTGTTAACGGTCGCTGACAATAGCAGCTATGTTTATAATTTCCGTTTATAATGCGTGGTGGTACTATTTCTTAGTATCTAGGAAAATAATCCAGAGTGATAAACTGATTACCGAAAACACCTGAATGCTCCACCCTGAACGCAGCTCTAGAAATTCATTTTTTTTTTTTTTTTACATATATTTAAATCTTTTAACTTTATTTACGTGTGAATAAACCGTATGAAATATCTCATTTATCTCCCAAGCAGCCGGCCGCGGTGGCCGCGGGGACTGAGGCGCTCCAATCATGGTCTGCACGGCCACTACGGTCGGGAGTTCGAATCCCCCCTCGGGCATGGATATTTGTGCCGTCGTTAGTATAAGGTAGTCAGTAAGTAGTTTGTAAGTTTTGGGACTGATGACCCCTTAGTTAAGTCCCATAAGCTTAATAAACAGCAAAACAATCTCCCAAGCAGTCACAAAACAATAAATGACTTTTATTGAGTTTCATCGTAAATTACTGACGACAAAGGAGCAAAAGCATTTAAAAGGCTGCACAACAGAAAATTCAATTTACGTTAATGTTAATTACACGGATTTTGCCTTTTCAAACTCACAGCTACATTCTGTCTGTAAGTAAAATTTAATTATTCTTATGCTGAGGTTCTCTCTCCCTCCTTCTCTCCCCCCCCCCCCCCCCCCCCCACCCTTGCTCTCTCACTCTCTCATTTTGTCAGGCTGTCTGGGGAGGGGGACACGTTCCCCTGTGCCCCCTCCCCCCTCTAAATCCGCCCTTGTCGGTAAAGATAAGGAGAACATTGTTCTGTGGCCTGTTACTACGAACTGCAGCTACACATCGCTAGTGATGTTTTTATTTTTCTACCGATTCGAGTATTGTGACGTCTGTCCTGTTTTTCGGTGTTCTGTGAGATGGAATGTATCAGGGAGAAAAGTCATCTTTTATGATTATATGAGAACGAGCCATGGTTGTGGAACGCGCAGTGTGTAAGATGCAAGAACATGAGATAAAAACATGACTCTGTCATAATAAATAAAAAATAAAAATAAATAAGATGTTGTAGAGCTAGGTACCAGGAACAGTGACACTGATAAGAAAATAAAATCTCTTGTGTCACAGTACCGCCAGGAGAAAAGGAAAACTAGAGAGTAAAAACTCAGGAAGTGGAGCGGGGATTTGGATTACATCCAAAGTGCTTTGGATGTAAATTTCAGCCGGCCGCGGTGGCCGAGCGTACTGCGGCGCGTCACTCACAGTCTGCATGGCCACTACGGGCGGGGGTTCGAATCCCCCCTCGGGCATGGATATTTGTGCCGTCCTTAGTTGTAGCTAGTTCATAAGTAGTTCGTAAGTTTAGGGACTGATAACCCCGTAGTTAAGTCCCATAAGCTCTACAAACATTTGAACATTTTTGTAAATTTCAAACTTCCTGGACATAATCATTCAACTGGGATCAAATTAATTGCTGTGGATGTGCGATGTTTCAGTGATATTAAAATAAATGAATTACCTTTATATAATCCTTCAAACACACCTTAAGAAACCGCAGGAACTATTTTCGATATCTTATAGCAGGCTTTGAAATATGAAAAAAATATACTAGATTTATACTAGATTTATTATGATTTATTAAGTTTTGAAAATTCGGTCCCAGTGTAGCTTACAACATAATATTCATTTTCATCTACCTGAATGTTTAGAATATTAATTTCATTAGACAGATTTGTTTAGTTTAATCTAATGCAGTAACTATTCATTCTACGTTCTTGACTCCACTCCAAACCTGGCCTTACAACTGCCATATGTAACACCATCTATAATTATAGTGTAGAATTATTAACAAGGCACCTATATATATTTATTTATCAGTATTATCAGTTTGTAATAGTAGGTAGTTTTAGTTCCCAGGCTATATTCAAATTTATTCCTTGTTTTATCCTTCACACATTGTATATTCTTGTATTACTGTTTAGTTTTTAAGTTGATTACTATAATAACACAATGTCAAAGAAGTGTTATACTATGTATGTCGATCTAAGTGGAGTCGTTTGTCATCTCTTCCCATACTGTGCCTAAGCATTGTAACCTCTTTGACACAGCAGTAAATACTCTGAAGATGGCCTAATAAGCCGAAAACCGGTTAAGTAAACAAAAATAAACTTGTAGAATACACACAAAATTGTGTTTTTTAATTTATTTGATTATGTTCTACCAAGAAGCGACGGAAGAATCAGTAAAAAAAAAAAAAAAAAAAAAAAAAAAAAAAAAAAAAAAAAAAAAAAAAAAAATTACTAGACTTTGATATGAATATCCTGTTGCAAGAAAACGGTGTGTTATAGAAATTCTTTGTTTCACAGGGATTTCTTTAAGAAAACGCACCCTTTAATATTCAGTAAACTTTACAAATCTGAAGGCAAAATCTTTGTGAAATTACGAAAGCCAGAACCGTTATCCACGTTCAATTCACGAAGCATGTCATTCCGACCATGACTTGTGTATGATGTTTTGGTCCATCACCGATGACTAAGTCATTCTTTGCGTCTTCTTTATTGATCTAACCATAATAACGCAGCTCCACGTGCTAATGTTTCTTCCACCTCACTTAACATAGCTTAGCTCTGAGAATTCCGTAACGCAAATACGCGAAGAAGTACATTGTAGCAGATGATATGAATACAAATATTCGTCGCCAGTGTAGTCGAGGGCACCAGCAACTAAAATCTTGCCAACATTGGCTGCGAACAAGTTGCACACACTGTTGAGAACAAAAACATGTTCCCAACTTCAGTGTAAACGGGCCTTTACACCACTCGGCCACTCCACCGTGGCTGCACTGTGAAATTTCAAACAACACTAACGCATGTATGAAATGCCTCATAAGGCAAATAGAGTGCGCATTAAGTGGTACGTTCAACTTATATCTGATTACTAAGTCTTTAGAATGTAATCTTATTATATACGGTTCAATTTGTTGTTAATAGGAAATCATTTTTCCACAATTTTGCTGTATCTCCTACTGTTTCGAAGATATGTGCTTAGAAATATAACAGCCACGTGCTGAGAAAGATGACAACAGCGTTTTCTTCGGGAGGTTATTCACCTATTCAGCGGCGGTATGGACACGCCCAAAATTACGTGTCTTGTATTTTGACCTAGACTACAACATACTCCAGGTGTATCGGAATCAGCGAGGGACATTTCGTTAGTGTAGCTTGTGAGGTCGTCACACGTTTCCACACCCTTTGCTTCACACCTTTCCACACCTCTTGTTTGTGGGAAGCATAGTAGTATAAATGTAAGAATGCGCTATAATATACTAGAAATGGTAAGCCTGTCGAACACTTCTACATTATTGAAGTACTCTTAAAGAAACATGTTTTCTTTCCCTGCTATAGCGTTGCCCTCAGCTCACCCCATCGCCGTTCATTCTACAGAAATTGCACTGCAGTCAAGAGATTTGTTGGTAGCATGTTCAGACGACCACTATTCTAATGAGCCGATCTTTCTCAAAGCCCTAAAGATAGCGATGATGTGCTAGAGCCCGTCGTACCACTTGAATAGATCCAGTGACTTTTGAAAAAGCCATTAAGCATCCTGTGCTCACATCAGTTTTGATCTGCTTGAATGACTTTTTCTGGATTACATCACGTAGGCTTCAGTTTCCACCACAGTAAAAATGAATTATCACATATCGCTTGACATTCTGCACACTTCTTTCTTTCTCACTTCCCCACATAACCAAATGTTTGTAAACCTATTGGACCAAACTGGTATATTTATCAGTCCCTAGACTTAAACTAACCAAGGACAATATATACACACACAGAGAGAGAGAGAGAGAGAGAGAGAGAGAGAGAGAGAGAGAGACGCACACACACAACCGAGGAAGGACTCGAACCTCTGATGACAAGCAACCGCGCGCTCCGCAGCAAGGCGCCTTTCGAAGACTCCAATACTTCAACACCTGACATTTCTAACATCCACACTCTCTCCGGGGAAAGGTTGTAGAAGTAACTAAGGGCGGTGGAGCCTAATGACCACACACTTTATAGAACAATAGTTTTATTGATGCTGTCGTTACAGAGCACAAACACCAACTGATTTAAACATGGCCGTTAACACCAAAGAAACACACCACAGATTGTCATAAAGATGTGCCACTCGGTTCTTGACCATAGTCGATACACACACATTCGAATTCGTGGATAGCGCCGCCACAAAGTGATTCATAACAAAGACACGGATGCTGTAAAGACAAATAAAGATTTACTCTTTAAAACATACATTTATATGAACTTTTAACACTCATCTTTATTAAATGGTCTTTGCATGGGTATACTTTTATCGATACCATTAATCACAGAACTTACTATCATTCTTTGACAATACTATACAGTGCAAAAAGGAATCAGTCACTGATGGTAGCAACCATTTCAAAAGGGCAGCAATCTGTGTGACGTTGTTGATGAATTTGACATAGTATGTTAACTTCACTATCACTGCCTGGAGTTCCGTCAAAGCTGCAGGGGCAGGCTAGTCTCGGATTCCACAGAAATGTCACTGAGACAGATGAATTCCTTGTGCATTGATAATATGATAAAGATAATGAATCCCTTTGGAAAAAAGAACTATTTGTTCTGTTACGTTTTGAATCGTCCTCTGACAAAACCTGGAGGAAAGCTAAATTCTGTAAATGCTCTGCTACTGTACAAACAGAGATTATTATGGCACGTTAAAATACTACAATAATGGTATCTTTGATGTCAGATGTTCAAGAAACCGTTGAAATACGGCTGGTGCAGAAGCACAACCAAATGTTAATCTTTGAAATTGAAACAGTACTTGAGTGTTTAAACAAAATAGTTATTTGACACTTCATCTAATGTTAACTGGATGTATGCTTCACGTAAGTCCATTTTTTTAAGAAAAAAATAATGCTGACCAAGATTCTTCACCAGTTCTTCCAGGTGAGGTAACGGGAACAGCCGGCCGCGGTGGCCGAGGGGACTGAGGCGCTCCAGTCACGGTCTGCACGGCCACTACGGTCGGGCGTTCGAATCCCCCCTCGGGCATGGATATTTGTGCCGTCCTTAGTATAAGGTAGCTGATAAGTAGTTTGTAAGTTTAGGGACTGATGACCCCGTAGTTAAGTCCCATAAGCTTAACAAACATTTGAACATTTAACGGGAACAAATCTACAACAGTTATTGGATTGACAGTAGCCTTAAAGCATGCACACAGTGCTAACATGCTTTACATTTTCTGCATCAGAACCAAGGGTGATGCTCACTGACAAGGTGACACAGATTTGATCATTCATATTCACGGAATTATGACATTAACTGCGAATGGGCAAAGTTGAAAATGTGTACCCAGACGGGATTCGAAATCGGCTGGGTACACATTTTCAACTTTACTCATTCGCAGTTAATGTCATACATTCCGTGAATATGAATAGATAGTAACTGCAGGATCAAAAGTGGCGTCTGTTCTTTCGGACAGAAAGAACAGACACCACACATATATGATTTGATCATGTCATAGCCGTGTCTACGTTCTGTCGCTTCACTAAGCAAAGCATGCTCAAAACAATGTTGGCTATGCATTTTCTTTACGTGCCACATGGGCTTCTTAAACCGACTTTTCCTATCCCTTCTTCAAACGAATTATAATTTCCATACAAAGATACAAAGCATTAACACTTAAAAGGGACCTACTTGAAATAACTTGTAACACATTTCGTAGCACTGATAGTTCAAAAAATCGAAACTGTTCATGTCAAAACTATTTGAACTGTTTCTTCAACACAGTAAAGAAAAGAGCATTATTTTGTTCTGTCTCTAAATGTGGCATGGTGACCACAAACACCTAAATTGGAATGTTCTGTCCTTTATAGGCAGTAAGGTTGGCTACTGGTTCTTGTAAGAGAAGATTTCCCAACTGTTTTCTTACTCTTGTATTTAGCTACATAGCTATTGGTCTCTTCACAATTTCCACATTACTTTTCTTTAGGATATTGTAAATGTACTATTTTCCTGTCTTCATGAGCATTTATCCATGCCAGGAATACGATTGAAGTAAACGTAAAACGTAGCTTGCTAATTATTTTTCTCATTAATACAGAATTTGCTACCGTAGTATGCGTGGTATTATTTGGTGACACTTTGTTCCAAAATCTTGGCTAGACCGCTTCCAGTCATAATGTTATTTGTTGGAACATCTAAACCAAGGATAGTTTATTTATTTATTTGGTTAGCTAAAGTAACGGCACAAAATTTGACATTAAGTTACCTCGTAACTAGTGAAGTACTAAATTAAATTAACTGGTAAGCTGGAGACTGCATATACCCCAATGCAGAAAATAATGTAACGCCACTTGAATTAAATAAAAATGTTTAGGTTCTTCCGTCACTTCTTGGTAGAACATTTCCATATTTATTGTTGTAAACGACTGGCATAATAAGCCGAAAACTAGCTCGAAATAAATAAAAATTTGTAGCACAAAAACATTTTGTTTTTAACCCCAAATAAAAATGTATTTTAATGGCACAAAAATGCTCGGTAGCACAGTGGTATAGTGCCAGACTAAGAATGCAAAGGTCGTGGGTTAGATCCCCGCCACGTCCTATGATTTTTATCCGTCACTTTCCACTTCCTTCCCCTCTGGCAATGTTTGTTGATGTGGAAAATATCGAGTAGCACTGTGGTCCGGAATCTGCGTTAAATTGTAGGTCTCTCTAAGTTGCTGGGATAGTTCGAAGCTCGGAGGAAAGCAATAGCATACCACCCCAAACAGGACTATGCCTAGTAAAGCGTGAAAACAACTAACAAGAAGTACAATTGGAAAATTAATGTAAAAACATTCATTCATCCAACAACAATCGTTCAATAAAGAGTAATAAGGGTAATACGTTCTGAAGAAGCAGCACTAGACAAAAACGTTTTCATCAGTCACATAAATGACTATAGTTACACAAATACAATGTCAAGTTAGTTTTCATAGTAGTCATTCACGGAGGTTTTCGCAAATACTAACTGTATGCTTACAAGGTATAGCTTTGACCACGAATGTCCTGAACCGCACTAAACCATACTTATAATAACACTCGACCATCAAAAATAATCAAAGATCTATTTCCTTGAAAAAAAAATAGCTGGAGTATATCAAAAGTGACATCTGAATAAGAGAAACAAAGTCACATAGCAGTAATTCAGTGACGTCAGTGTATCATCACATTTCACCTGCCTAGTTAGCCGCTCGGATTAATCGCCGCTTTCCATGTCTGGAGGGGTGTGACAGCTCCGGTTCGAAACCGCGAATGGGATGAACAACATGGGATGGTTGCCGGCCAGTCCTAGGGTGTTTCTTAACTGAGTACCACGTGGGTTTTTTGACCCATAGGGTGAGTACCCTAGCTCCCTTTACATTCATCGGAGCACCAAACTCTCTCGGACTTCTAATCATTTATGAAGTTGCAGAACTCACCAAAATTTCATCCCCCTAGACCATGTAGAAGTATGAAAGTTATACCAGTAAGACCCCGTGGGTCATTTTTTACCCTTACATAGTTTAAAACACTTTGGCGTCAGTAACACTAGGGTTTAGACAAGAAATAATTTTCGTGCGTGCCTCGATGTTATTCACGATATGTTGGAGTATGAAACTACACTTTACGCCAAAAGTAATGTTAAATGCTGAAAATTTGTAGATAAGGCAACGCCTTGTATCAGCTCGGCTTTCGGTTTTCTGTGGACTGGCGACATTCAGACCTATGAAGTGATACTAAGGAACATCAGAATAATCACACCTCTGTCTGAGGCACTACTAATACTTGTATGATATGACAACTGACGTCAGACACGTCGCCCTTACAGAAGTTTCCTCTCTGCGTATCTCTGCCTTTGGTAAGCCGAGTGGGCTGAGGAATTCGTGGTAGCAGCGACGTCAGCTTGTGGTTTATATCCGTAAGTTTGCGACATTGAAGCTACGATGGGAAGACAATGCAGTTTTACATATACCTAGTATGTCTACTATCTATATTTCACCGACGCAATCGAGTGACGAATCCGGTAGCGAGACAAGCTCAGAGGAGGACAGCAATTTTGTTACCGTGGAACCTGCTAATCAAGTACTTCAGACGCATCAAATGAATGGCAAAAAAAGAATCATAACCATCTGACGATGATTTATCTCTTGCACAACGTAAACAAGTACCACTCTAAGTTTTTGAACCTATAAGCGTGCAGTCCACTGTATGTCTTTGTTCTGTGTCGGGTTTATTCTAAATAACGAGACTACTGGATGCTAGAAGAAAGTCCGAGAAACTGTGAAGTTTTATAATGAAACCAATCATGAAGTGGCTGTAGTTGACCAAATGACAAGACATTACAGTGTCTGATCTGTCACAAACTGATGGCTTGTGCATGTCTTTTACAACATTATTGACCTTGCAATATTCAGTACTCACACAATTTTTAAGTTATGTACATCTAAGAAGATGGCCATGCAAGAATATCCTCGTACTGTCAGAGTAACAGAAGAGTTTGCTGCTCCGCATAAACAACAGAAGGGAGCCAACTTGTTGACGGCGCTGGCCAATATGGAAATAGAAAGTATTTTCAACTCCAGGTTTCCTACAAACAACAAAAAAGGAATTAAACACCAAACGTATATTTCAAGTGCAACAAGTACGTGTGCAAAGGCTGCCAAGTCGAAACACTTGTGCAACGTTTCAACTGTGAGTCCACCCCAAATTAGACAATGCTGTCAACTATTTGTTTCTAAATATTTCCAAACACTTGCAATAATTGACTGAATTTGCTTTTTGTTATACTTTCGTCCCTTGATTGCAATAAGGAAGAAAACTTGTTTCGTGTTTACAAATACTCGGCACTTATCTTAAATCTAATACCTAAATAATAAATAAAAATAAATAAATATTGGTTTAAGCCTAAGGAAGTCTTCTGAAGGCATTTGTGTGGAGTGTTGCCTTGTATGGGAGTGAAACATGGACGATAAACAGTGCGGACAAGAAGAGGATAGAGGCTTTTGAAATGTGGTACTACAGAAAAATGCTCAAGATTAGGTGGGCGGATCGCGTAACTAATGAAGAGGTAGTGAACAGAATTGGGGAGAAAAGGAATTTCTGGCATACCTTGACTAAAACAAGGGATCGATTGGTAGGACACATTCTTAGACATCAAGGAATTGTGAATTTAGCGTTGGAGGAGAGTTGGAGGGAAGTGTGTGGGATAAAAACAGCAGAGGAAGACCAAGAGATGAATACAGTAAGCAGATTCAGACAGATGTAGGTTGCCGTTCTTATGTGGAGTTGAAGAGGCTTGCTCGGGATAGGGCATTGTGGAGAGCTGCATCAAGCCAGTCTCCGTACTGAAAACCACAACACAACAAATAATAAAATAAAATAATCAGTAGTCACATAAACTATGTAATCATATAAACTATATGTGTTGAGTCTATTTCGATCTTCTTATATAAATAAAAATTGTAAAATTCCTTTATTTAGTCGTTTTAATGATGATTGTCGAAAGACTGTACAATTTCTTCTGTAAAATGTAAATAAAATAACATTTACTTTTGAATATGATCTATGCATGTTAGAGAACAAATTATGTTTTTCTTACATCCAAGAGTCTTCTTTAATGTCATACCAACATGCTGAAACCCAAAACACCAACAAAATTGTAATAAAATGGTAGTTTGCTACTATGGGTAAAAAATGACCCATATGGTACTACTAGGGATACGGAAAAGTCTGGTACTTGTAGTGTAGTGGTTTTCCATTTTCCGCAGCGAAAGCGAGCTGGTTCCTGTGTTGTGAGTTAGTTACACCAGGACAGCAACTGCTGCTCTAATAATTTCACGGACTCCACGCTTTACACTCCACCGTGCCGCCCGCGGTGGCCGAGGGGACTGCGGCGCGCCAGTCACGGTTGCACGGCCACTACGGTCGGGGGTTCGAATCCCCCTTCGGGCATGGATATTTGTGCCGTCTTTAGTCTTAGCTAGTTCATAAGTAGTTTGTAAGTTTAGGGACTGATGACCCCGTAGTTAGCCCCATCTCTACAAACATTTGAACATTTTTGAACACTCCACGCAAACAGCCGTCTGTTCCGGAATGAGAGGGGAGGAGGGGGTGGTGAATCGATCTATCGTATGGTTCGATGTTGGCCATGAGTGAGGTCGGGGACCGCTACAATTTGCAGTGGGGTTCTTCGTAGACCTGTTAATTGTGGTGGAGTGTAAGGCTTTGCATCGAAATGGGACAGAACACTGTTTTTATGATCGAGAGTTATTAATTTCACTTTTAATATCGGGTTAGTAGATTACGAACATAATTTTGAATCTAAAAATGTAACTTTAGTCAGATGTGCACATTGTTGTCTTCGACTTTATTGAAATCCCGCTATTGCACTTTGATGAATAATATAATCGTTATCATATGTGTGGTAAATGTGTGCTTTCCGCTGTAGTCCGTCACTGGTGTGACGCCGGTCGCGGTGGCCGAGCGGTCTGCGGCGCATCAGTCTCAGTCTGCAGGGCCACTATGGTCGGGGGTTCGAATCCCCCCTCGAGCATGGATATTTGTGCCGTCTTTAGTCTTAGCTAGTTCAGAAGTAGTTTGTAAGTTTAGGGACTGATGACCACGAAGTTGAGTCCCATAAGCTCTACAAACATTTGAACATTTATAATTACCTTAATCAGATTGTTGATTTAAACATGTAATGATAGCCGGCCACGGTGGCCGAGGTGACTGAGGCGCTCCAGTCACGGTCAGCACGGCCACTACGGTCGGGCGTTCGAATCCCCCCTCGGGCATGGATATTTGTGCCGTCTTTAGTCTTAGCTAGTTCATAAGTAGTTTGTAAGCTTAGGGACTGATGACCCCGTAGTTACGTCCCATAAGTTGTACAAACATTTGAACATTTTTGAACATGTAATGATATAGTGACGTAATTACGTATAATTTCCCTCCGATATCTTGTTACTTCCTTTATCTATTAATATATCAATTGTGGTAGAATCTAAGGCTTTGCATGGAAATGAGAGTTTTTTTTTATGATCGAACGTTATTCAAAGTATGCATTTGTCGAAGGTGCTTCTTCTGAACGCAGACAGACGTCTTACACTCAACACAAAGGACTTTTATTTTCCGATGACTTCTCGTTGAGCATATTCCACATCTCATTACCTTACCTGAATCATTCTGGCGCTGTGAAACACGTGCAGTTTCCTCCAAGATCAGGCTTCAGGCTTATTATCACCAGGAGATCACGCGATGAATGGGTGTTCTCAGGTCTCAGCTGTAACGCTGGCTCCACTATATCACAACCTCAGTACTGCTCTGCACTGGACTGTCTTGGAAAGCTGAGGACGAATGCATTGACCAGACTATGAATAAATACTTATGTATTCGCTATTTCTGGACTACGAAACACCATGCACATTGGAAAGCTTATAATACTAAGCCTCTACTTTCCGCAGTTGGATCATTGCAGCGGTGGCAGAGTAACTCGACCTAATGAAAGGTACCTAAACGCAATGAAAAGTACCTAAGCGCATAACTCTCTTACATCATCTGCTTCACCCAGGTTTTTTAAATTATTATTCAAGGGATGGAGTTCTGAGAGCCACATCACCAATTACTGGTTAAACTAGATTTTTATTTGAGAAGTATTATTGTAATTTTTAAGTTATATGGAGCTGAAAATTTATTTTTCTTGCTGATAATGTCTACCATCAAAGTCAAACTATAGGCTGTATTAATCTTCAAGTTTGTGATTTCGAAAATACAAATAAATAAATAAAAAAAACATTTTACGTGCCTGCCCCAACTAATAAGTCATTTTCTGAGTGCAAATAAATTCTGTTTCATTGAAATTATAGCAGTACATTAACGATTGTAAATTAACAGTCGAATTCAGTGAGTAGTCATTCTACTTTTTGTACGTTGTCTATATTTTGAAAAGGTTAAATATAGAGACAACATGTTACTCCAAAGGGACTTACGATTATTTGATTATAACGCGAAAACATTCCGTGACGTTTCCAAATTTTGTACCACCAAGTAAATTTTTAACACTTCAATACATGAAGTTTTATTTGAAGCTGTAAAAACTACCACGATTAATGTGGTAGTATAGAAAAATATTGAAAAAGAATCCTTAAAATTATTATGCACTGCTAATAAGAAAACGTTCATAGCTGTCTGCTATACAGTGCTTCCATGTTGTACCCGATGCAGTAAATGTCATTATTATGCCTCTAATCGCTCCAGAAAATAGGCTAACTCAGAATGCAAAAGTAGTATGTGACTGACTACTTTTACACGTCAAAAGAGTAATACTGAAGTAAACAAATGTTCATGTTAGGAGTAACTCAACTGTCTAACTGATTCAATAGCACTCTGCAATTTATAATTTCTAGGACGAACTAATTGCATGTGTAACAGTATGTATATGAGCAGCTACAAATGAATTTGTGATAAAATGTTGATCAGTTGAAGAGATAATCAAATAAATAAATAAGGTATGTAGCTGATCAGCTACACTATGCATTGAAGGGATAATTCATCAATCACACGGACTAAGAACATAACGAGGCAATTCCTAAATTGTAATAGGTCTGAAGTTCATAATATGAAACATGCTTACTGTACTTCGCAAAGTCATTATCACTATTATTACAATAGTATTATTTTGATTTTTATAAATTATCTAAGTATTATTGTTACAATTATATTCTATTAATAATCTCTATTTTGTTTTTACTTTAACACTTGTATTATACATTGTCTATCTATAATGTACTAAAGAAATTGTTCACCTTCAGTGAGCCTCGTTAGGTGTAAGATAGGGCCTGCCTCGTAAAATAAGTGCATAAATAAATAAACTATGGTGCTCACGTCTTGTAATTTAGTGCTGCCTCCACTAGATTACGTAAAGACATCAATCTACACGTGATTCTCGACTCAATGTGTCCCATTTTGTGCTCTGGTGCGTGGCTATAAGATTGTAAACAAAATGCAATTAATTTTTAGGAAATTGCCGTATACCAACCAGCCTTCACAACGCACATAGGTGCTTTGTTTCTGAAGGAGAAATCATTTGAAGTTACTTGAAATTCCGCTATTTAATGGTCCACTAGCTTTAGAGGTACTGTTCACAGCGCCGGCTGGAATCGTGTAGCAGCTGATATTCGTACACAGGCTTTTCCGTAGTTGGGGGCTGCAGCTGACGGTGATCAGACTACACAGAAGGCTACTGACTCACATTACCTACTGATATGCTATAGGATAAGATGTCGCACTGTTTCACACTTGTCCTTTCGTTTCGTGTGAACTATCGAGAGACAATTATTGTTTCATTAATAAACTTAAATGATTTTTTCGACGGAGAGCTACGGATTTTTGTAGGATCCAGAGCATTTCCATAATATATTCAATATAAGGAGGCGCTTCCACGCATATAGGGCGGAGCGATAGGGGAATCGTGGATGGGAGGAGCTACGGCCGAGCTCCAACTAGGGCACCTAGATATAGACGGGCATTCGCATCAATGTCTGCTATAGCGGCAGCTCGCGCCGCCATTTTGGTTCCAGGCGGTGATAGCGTGAGCTTGTGAAAGGCGGAGTTTTTCTGCTGTTATTGCTTTCAAACGTCGCTTGTTTTATTTCTAATACACATACCAAAAAGAAAATATATATTTGTATCAAAAATTAATCTCGTCGTAATAAGTTATTGTAATATGGTCTGACAAATCGTTAAATATGTTTTCTTGTATTTGTCCACCTGGGCGCGTATTGTGAGCAACTCTTTCACATTTGACAGTTCACTTTTATGGGATACCATATGCACTACCAAAGCTGCGCTAACATGCAAGAAATCTCCGTTTTCGAATGAGATAAATTTGCTCCAGAATAGGCCTACACTCTCAGGTTGCTACTTTTTTACGGCGTATTTTTCAGAATTCATATCAAATATTTTTTCAATGCACAAAATATATCACCATGATAAATTAGGATGCATTAAAAGATTTATATATACGTGATATTTTAATTACTCATTTAACAGTTTACTTTCTCATTGGTTAGTTTTACTTACGGCATCGGCGGCGTAGTGTACTGATGTTGGCAACGACCTTTGAATGCTCTTTGAAAACTCGAACAGGTAGAATGAGAGAAAATAATTTTTCATGTTTACCATCTTCTTGTATGTACACTTGTCCGGTTAGTAAATTAATTAACCTCCTAAAGCAAACATTCTCTTGCCAACATTAGCAAATTACACCGTCGATGCTGTAACTAAAATTAACATTGCAGTAGCTTCAAACATCGTTATGAGGCGTAGAGCCATTATAACTAGTAAAAAACAGTGTGCGTAACTACAAATAAGTCAACCCACCTCGAATACTTTTGAACACCTTGTTGGTATCCATTTGTCACGGCGAAAATTTATTAACCATATTTTACGCCCTTCAGGATTCATTGGAAACGAAAAAGAAAACCAAAACCATTTTCTGAACGATTAGAACAATTCGGAACTGCTCAGCCCACCATACTGAAAGCGTACTGACTGTCCTATTCTACAATCGCGCGTCGAAGCGCAGGAACAAAAATGGCGGATGCGCATGCCCTCTATATCCAGGTGCCCTAGCTCCAACAGTTGCGTCTACGAGAGAAACATTGCGTAGCGGCCAGTCACGCGCCCACGGAATAAACATTATTCGCTGTCATTGCGGTAATGCGCAGAACGTCTGAGAAACAGGGCCGCCTTCGTAGCTGAAGCCGACTATACAAACGTATAAGTTTCCAGTCTTCTTATAGCTAAGCAATAACTGAGAGCCACAAGTATAGGTCACTCCAGAACAGTATTTATGAGAAATGAAACAATGCGGGCAGAACTATAGAGACGAAGGCATTCGGAGTGAAACTACACTGATGTGACAAAAGCCATGAGATATCCATATGTACATATGTATCGCACACAGAAGTTGTGAAAGGATGATTCATTGACGCCATTCCTTTCCATTCATATGAACTATCTTGAAATTATACTCTTGGAGGTCCATCTATTCAGCCTAGCATGCAAAAATTTACAAGTCTGGAGAAAAGTCAGTACCTGAAATTTACAGTACACATGTAATTTTATTTCCATAAAGATAATAATGTAATTTAGAGTATGTCCACACAATGGCTAATGCTTCACATTTGGTCGTTACGACGACTATAATAAAATTTTGTTGTAAAGCTATGGGACAAAACGTTTTCTTATAATCCAATTCCTAATTTGGAACAACGATACGCCCAGTCCAACTGACGAATTGAGTGTCATCAAGTCCAACTGACGAATTGAGTGTCATCAAGCCAAAACCAAGAGACATATCCACGTGACAATATTTAATAAATACTAGCGCCCTTTCATTATCTTCAATATCTTATTGGCAGTCCGGTAACCAGTCCTTCCATAACGACCTTTACAATGGCTCAGCATTCAGTAATAGATCTGAAATGAAATAACAGGTCGCCATGCCAAGGATTCCTTGTAATTATTCTTTTGTTCAAGGAGCTGCGAAATTGTTGAGAGCTAATTGTAACATTACTTTTTGAATCTATATCGCGTCCCAAGAATTTCATCCTTTCCAGTCCAACGTGAGACTTTTGTAGCTTATCAGTTTTCCCACTCTCTTTAAGGTCTCTAATGCTCTTGTTGCCGGCCGCGGTGGCCGCGGGGACTGAGGCGCTTCAGTCACGGTCTGCACGGCCACTACGGTCGTGGGTTCGAATCCCCCCTCGGGCATGGATATTTTTGCCGTCCTAGTTCGTAAGTAGTTCATAAGTAGTTCATAAGTAGTTTGTAAGTTTAGGGACTGATGACCCCGTAGTTAAGTCCCATAGACTATACAAACATTTGAACATTTGAATGCTCTTGTTAATGAACTGAAATGTACTCACTATCGGAAGATCATCCATATATAATGTCAGGCTAGCTCCTTAACTTTAGACTCAGAACTAAATAACATGCTGAGATGAATCCCCAGAGCTAATATGATGATGGAACCCTCTCGGGTAAAATATTCCCCAATTCGGAACTCCGAGCGGGGACTACTCTGGAGAATGTCATCATCAAGAAAAACAAAACAACCATTCTACGGATCGGAGCGTAGACTGTTTTAAACCCTAATCGGGTAGGTAATTTAGAAAATTTTGAAAAGAGAAATGAATAGGTTAAAGTTAGATATGGTGGGGATCAGTGAAATTCGGTGGCAGGATTTTTGGTCAGGTGAGTACAGGGTTATAAACACGAAATCAATTGGTGATAATGTGATTAGGAACTGAAACTCGGTAGTAGGAAAGGAAAAAGAAGGAAATGTTGTAGGTGAATATGGACTGGGGAAAAGGAATGAAAGAGGAGATCGCCTGGTAGAATCTCGTGCAGAGCACGATTTAATCATCACAAACACTTGATTAACAATAATGAAAGTAGGCTGTATACGTGGAAGAGGCCAGACACTGGGAGGTACCAGATTGACTTTATAATGGTAAGGCAAACGTTTAGAAACCAGGTTTTATATCCAAATCCAGGGGTAGATTTAGACTCTGGCCATAACTTATTGGTTATTAACTGTAGATTAAAAGTTACGAGATTGCAAACAGGTAGAAAATTAAGGAGATGGAATCTCGACAAAGTCAAGGGACCAGGGGTGGTTTGAGAGTTTTAGAGGGAGCATTAGGTAAGATTGTCTGAAATGGGGGAAAGTAATACAGTAGAAGAAAAATGGGTAGCTCTGAGAGAGTAGTGAATTCAGCAGAGGATCATATAGGCAGAAGGATAAGGCCTTATAGAAATCACTGGATAACACAGGATATCCTGAACTTAATTGATGAGAGGAGAAAATATAAAAATATATCAAGTGAAGCAGGCAAAAAGGAGTAAAGTCGTCTGAAAAATGAGGTTGAGAGAAAGTGCAGACTAGCTAAGTAGGAGTGGCTTCAGGAGAAACGCAAGGCCGTAGCAAAATGTATGACGAGGGGAAAGGTAGATACCGCCTACAGAAAAATAAAAGAGACATTTGGAGCCAAGAAAGGCAGCGGTATGAATATCAAGAACTCGCATGGAAAACCAGTACTAATCAAAGAAGGGAAAGCTGGAAGATGGAAAAAATATATAGGAAATAAGCTTGAAGGCAGTATTCTAGAAGTGGAAGGCGAAGTAGATGAGTTAGGAGATAGTATACTGCGAGACGAATTTGACAGAGCTCTAAAAGATTTGAGTAGAAACAAGGTCACTGGAGTAGATGATGTGCCGTCTGAACTTCTATCATCGTTAGGTGAGCCAGTCATGAACAAATTGTTCCAGCTGGTATGTAAGATGTATGAGACAGGGGAAATACCCACAGATTTCAAGAAGAATATAGTTATTCCAATTCCTAAGAGATCAAGCGCAGACAAGTGTGAAAATTACAGAACTATCAGTTTAATAAGTCATGGTTGCAAAGTACTAACAGGAATTATTTGCGCAAGAATGGAAAGACTAGTGGAATCCAACCTCAGGGGAGATCAATTTGGATTTAGGAGAAATCTAGGAACACGCGACTTATCATAGAAGATAGATTAAGGAAAGGGAAACCTACGTTTTTTAGCATTTCTGGATCTGGAGAAAGCTTTTGACACTGTTGACTGGAATAAGTTACACTTTTTCAGATTCTGAAGGCAGAAGGGGTAAAATATATGGAGCGAAGAGTTATATTCAACTTATACAAAAACCAGACAGCAATTATTAGAATCGAAAGTCTTGAAAGGGTCGCAGTGGTTGGGAAGGGAGTAAGACAGGGTTGTAGCCCCAACATTGCGCAAGCTGTGAAGGAATGCAAGGAGAAATTTGGAAAGGGAATAAAAACCTTGCGGTTATCTGATGACATAGTTAATTCTGTAAGAAACAGCAAAAGACATGGAAGAGCAATTAAACGGAATGGACAGTGTCTTGAAAGGAAGGTATAAGATGAACATTAAGAAGAGTAAAACAAAGGTAGTATCAGAAAATCAGGCGATACTGAATATATTAGATTAGTTAATGAGACAATAAAAGTAGTAGATGAGTTTTGTTATTTAGGTAACAAGATAACTTCTGATGGCCGAAGTAAAGAAGATATAAAATGCAGAATGGCTGTGGGAAGAAAAGCGTTTCTGAAGAAGCGAAATTTGTTTGTATCCAATATTAGTTTAAATGTTAGGAAGTCCTTTCTGAAATCATTTGTCTGGAATGTAGCATTGTATAGGAGTGAAATGTGGATGATAAGGAGTTCAGACAAAAAAAAATGATAGAAGCGTTCGAATTGTGGTTCTACAGATGAATAATAAAGATTAGATGGGTAGGTCACGTAACTAATGAGGGGGTGCTCAACAGAATTAGGGAGAAAAGGAGTTTTTGGCATATCCTTACTAAGAGAAGGGATAGGTTGGTGGGACACATTCTGAGACGTCAAGGAACCGTCAACTTAGCATTCGAAGGAAGTGTGTGGGGTAGAAATCGTAGAAAGATACCGAGGGACAAATACAATAAGCAGATTCAAAAGGATGAAGGTTGCCGTACGTATTCTCAGATGAAGACGCTTGCACGGGACAGGGTATCGTGGAGAGCTGCATCAAACCAGTCAGCGGACTGAAAACCACAACAACGTCTGGCGTAAATGAGAGCTGTATAGTTTATAGAAGCTGGTGTAATAAACTTGCCAGTAAGAGGGACATAAGTCTACACTTGTCATAAACTAGACTCCATTAAATTTTGAATAGTTTCATTAATTTTTTCAGGACAATTTCTTCAAGGAACAAAAATTTTGTTTACACTATTGTACTAACATTAGGCTAACTTAGCCCTCAGGCTCCAGGACTACTAGAAGTGGACTGTAATATGGACTCGTAGATGGATCAATTAGATCCCACCTCAACATCCTTCATACCTCATCATCGACAGCCTTATTCTGGCTGCAATTAATTGGTTTAATAACTATGACAAAAATTTGATGAGGATACACTTCAGTTGCTTAAGCGTTTATAACACCAGAAACCTCATAATAAATTAAAATGACACTAGCTATCTGTCGTTTGTTGAATAAGTTAGGTGCAGTGCCTCCTGCAACTTATGTTAGGATTGTTATTTATACTCAATGAACGCATAGTCCAATTAGGAGCAGTAACTTACTTGAGGTATAGTTTAAAAACAATGTAAATCCGATTATGTTTGCAATATCGCTTGTGATTCCCTTCCCACTTCTGCAATTAAAGCAGTTAAAACTCCACTAATCACGGACATGCCCATAGAAAATTCGATATTTTTAGAGGTGAAAAAATCCGTTATTTTCAGAGGATAAATTATTTGTTTGCCGCAGTGGAGTGGTCCTAAGGCGCCTTGCTGCGGAGCGCGTGGTTGCTCGCCGTCGGAGGTTCAAGTCTTCCCTCTGGCATGGAGGTGTGTGATGTCCTTAGCCTAAGTTAGTTTCAGTAGTTTGTAAGCCTAGGGACTGATAACCGCAGGAGATTTACAAACATGTGAACAAGTCAAATCAACTATTACTTTTTTATGATTCAGCACTCAACATTCAACAGCTCTACATACTATAAGTAGACACAGAGGTACACTATTGTTTTGCTTTTAGAGTTAGAACAAACGGTAAAATTGTCAGGTTTATACTTGAAGACGGCAAATCAGCTTAAAAAATGACCCGTCCACGTCGCGCTTATCCTTCTGATAAACGAGCTGGCAGGTGCAAAAATAAATGGATGGAGCGGTAGGTCAAGCCTCTCCATTTCTTCCACCCCCTGTGCCACATATGTCAGGTATTTGTGAGTCGCTAAGAGTGAAATCTGTGTTACACCTGTAAAAGGTGAAACAATTTGCAGTATGGGTGAACTGCTGCTTGGGTTTCTGATGTAAATGAATATCTACTTGAAGAGCTCAGCCCCCTCGCCAGACGAATGAATTATTTGTGCCTCTGCGAGTATGTGGAATACGCGACAGCGCGAACCGGCGATTGGTAGCATCCCAAATCTACGAGTTAACGCAGGACCAATTGCAGTTATCACTGTCACGACTTCCTTGAAGCTGAATAATAGTTTCATCAGTCTCATCTCGGCTGGAAAAGATCTCACGCGTTATGGTGGTAACGCAGACGCGAAATTAGGAACAATTGGAGAACTGGAAATTAGCTGCAATATTACCTGTTAAAGAAAGCGAAGGCTTTAAGGTCGTCTCTCTTCTAAACACAAGGTATGAATTATATTCTATTATAGTAACATATTAGTAGCAGTAATTGCGGAAAATATTCTGAGAAAATGTATATTAGGTGAGGTATATTACGCACGGACACGTTTCCTATTAAGCAATACGCTGAGAAACACAGAGCCGCGGTGGAGAGGCCGAGTGCATTGAGGCGCTATGCTACGATGTGTGAGATCGTTCCCCGTCGGGGGTTCGATTCCCCCCTCGGGCATGGATGTCTGTGCCGTCTTTAGTATAAACTAGTTCATAATTAGTTTGTAAATTTAGGGACTGATGACCCCGCAGTTAAGTCACATAAGCTTTACAAAACATCTGAACATTTGATTTGAGAAACACAGAGTTCTATAGGGACAGAGTGAAGGGTTTCAATGAAGAAGACGAAGAAAAGCTAAGGAGTAATGAACAAAATAGGAACTCTTCTGTACATGATTAAAATAGAAGAAAGCATGTATTAAGGAGCAGAAATCACCACTGTGTGAAATCGAAAATCAAAACAGATTGGAATGTATGAGAATGATGCACTTTGTCTCTGATTCTTTTTAATAGTTTCATATTTATGTTTTTGTACTTTTCAACAAATTATTCAATGACGTTCCTGTTGATACAATTGCAATAGCTGATAGCGAAACACACTGCGAAAAGCTGTTCACATTTTACCCACAACAACTAAGTTAAAGAATCTGTTAGTGTATCAAACAAAAGGCATGGCTTTCTAGGGCCAACGGTCAATTCCCAGAAAAATAATAAATGATGAGGAAATAGAAAGAATAAACAGAGCAACAGAAACGACAATGTCACAAGAATGGGGGACTACAGAATACTAGAATTAATGGTGATTATCACTCAGCGGGCAGAGGATCTTCAGGGAGACCTACAAAGACCAATAATTTCAACCAAGAGGACGTGATCGACGACAACATAATATATGCAGAGAGAAAATATTATGATATTTTTAAAGTAACAGTGATGTAACGAGTATAGTAATTGCATATAAAACACTTGTCTCATGTGAGAGAGGACGTTGTTGTTGTTATGGTCTTCAGTCCGGAGACTGGTTTGATGCAGATCTTCACCCTGCTCTATCCTGAGCAAGCCGCTTCATCTCCCCATGAGAAAAGCAAACCACATTCATATGAATCTGTTCGCTTGTAGGTCTCCCTCTGGGAGTTTTACCCCTCACACTTCCCTCCAAGGCTAATTCACGATTCCTTCATGTCTAAGAATTTGTTCTACCAATCGATTCCTTCTGTTGGTTAAGTTATGCCAAAAACATCCTTGTCTCCCCTTTACCTGAGAAGTTGCCTCATCATATATTCATAAAGCTGCATGACCTCGGGGAAAGCAACGGCTGTAGTTTCCCCTTGCTTTCAGCCGTTCGCAGTAACTGTATGGCGAGATGGCGAGGCCATGTTAGCTTGCGTTACAAGACCTGCTCAGTCAATCATCCAGACTGTTGCCCTTGCAACTACTGAAAAGGCTGCTGCCCCTCTTCAGGAACCACACGTTTATCTGTCCTCTCCACAGATACCCCTCCACTGTGGTTACACCTACGGTACGGCTATCTGTATCATTGAGGCACGCAAACCAGCCCACCTCGACAATGTCTGTGGTTCATAGGGGTGGCAGGTCTTACTACAAATTTTAATTCAAGTGTTTCGCCTATATTCATTCTTGTAGAACTATATCTTCCCAAACTCCTTCCAGTGAACTCAAGTCTACAATCTGCTTTCCTCACCACTGTCCCTACACGCCTGTTCCATTTCAAATCATTCTGCTACATTATGTGTCAATCCTACTCATCTGTATTAGCTTCAATTTTTCTATATTTAAAGGTACTTGCCATTCGTCATACGAACATCAAATTCTCTCCAAGCCATCTTGAATCTGACAGTTACTCAGTGATAACACCTTCCGTCAAACCACAGTCAACAGCAAATCATTGCTGATCAGGGCAAACTCTAGCGTGGGGCAAACCAGAACACTGTATAGTCTGGCAGGCGTTTGGGAGTGGCAAAAACCAGAACACGAAGGCATTAATCTTATCAGCTTGAATAAACAAAAGTCGCCTAAGTCACAACTCTGCAAATCAAAATTGTTCTGCCCTCTTCTCACAAAATATAAATCACATTTTCACTAGAGTCCATGGATTTCCAGGTATTTAAGAAAAATGTACATCAGTAACACCTAGGAAATTATACAGGTCAAAACAATTAGGGGACTAGTTGAAATATCTAGGTTCTGAAGTATTGTCATCGGCAGAATGAACTAAAATGGTTCGACGTCTTTTTGTCGATTCTACGGACTGGAGACAACAACATTACGGCCACCGAAACAACAGCAATAACAGAAAGTAGTTGTAGAGGTGGTTGGTGTTGTTAATCTCTACAAAACGAATTACACAAGTAGTTGGGTTCAGATAGTGTAGTGAGCAGGTAATACAATGCAACAACATGACTTACCCGAACTTATGTTCAAAAATGTTAAAATGTCTGTAAATCTATCGGACCAAACTGCGTGGTCATCAGTCCGTAGCTTACAAACTATTTAAACCTAGGTAAACTAACCTAAGGACAAACACACACACCTATGCCCCAGGGAGGACTCGAACCTCCACGGCAAGCAACCGCGTGCTCCGCAGCGAGGCGCTTTAGACCGCTTTTATTTTTATTTATTTTTTATTTATTTATTTATTTATTTATTTTTTACAAACAAAATTTCTCAACTGTCGATTCATAAAAGAAAATGAAGTTCCTCAAATGTAAATGTAGTAATTTCTACTGATATCTAATTTCCAAATATTTTGTCTTTCAATCTTAATGTATTTTCCTGAGCCTGATACTTGATCGGACATTTTGTCGACAAATTGAGTTGCTCGTCATGTGTTTATGTCACGTTTTTCGGTAGCTGCATTGCCGTTTCAGGGTTCTGCTGAGGACTCCACGGCTACCGTAGCGGCCACGGGGCCCACGAAGTCCCCACCGTACTTCACCCTCAGCAGCTGTCCCCTACTTTAGCATGCATTCATTATTTTACCTTATCCCACACCCTGTCTCTCAAACAATGCTTTTAATCTATTTCCAAAGCGTTTTTGATGGCTTTTCCTCTTACGTTCTTTGCAATATTCTGTATGTAAATACTGTTCATATTCCAGAATATTATCGTCGCCTCTGTTGTGAATGACGTAATTGATGTAATGGCCAGTCAGCCACACAATAGCATCATTCTTCTGTTCGGGAGAAGAGACATTTTGTGGTAGAAGTCTATCATTTATTGTGATTTCTCTACCATCGGTGCCTTTTATAAAGGCAATCTGTTTCTTCACATCATCCCAAATATTTTTGTTTCCTTCACAGACAAAACGGTGTTTTATGGTGTCTGTTGCTGGACATTTCTGACAGACGTTGGTATTGCTTTTCCCAATATTACACAGTCTGTCATTTGTACAGATGATATTGTTTACGACCTTATACAATGCTGTCTGCACATCTGAAGGCAATATTTTATTATGAATGTTTTTCCAAATGGACTTCCAATTTTGATTTGGATTCATTTGTTCCATTTTATTTCGATTTTCTTTCGTTTTAAGATGGTCCATTATATACTTGCAGGTTCGTTCCAAGCTCCGAATGTGCTTCAACTAATAATGTATTCTATTTATATTGACGGGTGGTTGCAAGCTTTCGGGTTTTACGGCATTAAATAGGCCGGATGTGACACTGTTTGGATAAGCTTCTATAATCCGAAGAGTTAGTTTGATGAAAAGTGCTTTAGCCTTACGACGGATGTCAGTGAGTCCTAGGCCTCCCTCTTCAGGCTTCAGTGTTATCGTAGTGACGGCCACCCTAAAGATCTCACCTTGCCAAATATATCGGCAAAGTGTAGTCATGATATTTTTCGAAATGTCTATAGTTATGGGGAATATTTGTCCCACGTATATTGCCTTCGAGAGAACAGCACAGTTTATGATTTTAATTTTCTGAATCAGGTTTAAATGTCTAATTCGGTTTAGTATTAGTGCACCTCGAATATTTGCGGATGTCTTCCTCCAATTTATAGTTATGGTCTTTAAAGGATCTCTGTAAAATGTGATACCTAAGGTTGTGTGATGGTCCACTGATTGCGCCCACTCTAGTCTAACATTTGTAAATCCGTTAAGATTTAAGAACGAGCTCTTTGTCTCATTTATTTTGGCTCCTGTTGCACTGCAGTAGAGCCGAACGAGTTCCGTCAGTATTTCTACATCCTATGAACTTCTTACAAGTACGCCAACATCATCAGCGTAAGCATTAGTTGCACGACTTTCGTCTAATATAGTTATACCCTCTAGCTCATTGTTAAGCCGTCGTAATAAGGGTTCCAGGGCAACAATGTATAATAGCATTGACAACGGACTGCCTTGAGGGACGCCATTTTTTATCTCTATTGGTCTGGTATAATGGCCATTAATTAAAATTTTTGTTTTTATTCCTTTCAAAATATTTCGTAAAACAACCAAGTAATTTTCTTGAAAACCCATGTATTTCATTGTTTGGAATAAATATTCGTGGTTCACCCTGTCGAAGGCTTTCGAAAAATCTATAAAAGCTATGCCTGCCCTGGCCAAGGTTGTAGAAAAAATCCCGATGATGTCCCTGTACTCGGACACAGCCTGAAAAATACTCCTACCAGGAAGACAAGTTTGATGTTGTCCAATTATTTTATCCAAGACAGGTCGAAGTCTTTCTTTCATTACCCTAGCTATGATTTTGTAATCAGAGTTCATTAAACAAATTGGCCTCATTTGTGTCAGTTCTTTTACTTCTCTGTTCCTTCCTTTAGGCTCTCTTTCATTTCGTCAGGAACATGCGCTCCATTTAATGCATCATTAATGACATCTGTGAATTTGTTGCCTATGATGTGCCAATAAGTTAGATAAAACTCTAAGGGTAAACCATCTGGGCCTGGCGATTTTTTGACAGGTGCAGTTTTGAGTATGTCTAGAACCTCGTCGCACGTTATTTCACATTTGAGACATCTATTTTGTTCCTCAGTTACGTTGTTCTCGATGCCAATGTCTCTGAATAATTCCGTTGCGTCAGACGGTGTATAGTGGTCTTCACTGTATAACAAGTTGTAAAATCGGTGAGCCTCGTTTAAAATATCTTTTTGTTGCTCTAAAATCGCATGGTCTTCAGTGCGGAGTTTCTCTATAAAAGTTCTCCTATTCTTTTCGTGTTGAATTAGGTGGTAAATCGATGCAGTTTCTTCTTCCACCGTAGTTCGCACACACGATTTTATTCTAAGTCCTTCCATTTGTTTCCTTTTGAGACCGATCAGGGTAGCCTTTACTTTATTGATGTTGATTCTGACTGCCTCTGACATTGGCATTTCATAGAGATCCCTCAAACAAGAGTAATGAAATTCTACAGTGTCTCTAAACCACCTAGCTCTTTCGCGTCCGTATGACATTAGAGTTGATCTTAGTTTCCGTTTTGCACAAAGCGTCCACCAATCTATAGTGGACCGATATTTGTGAGTTTGTCTTAAAGACGTCTGCCAAGATTCGTCTATTTGCTCAGCTAAAGCAGTTTCGGGAAGCATGTCAATGTTTAGTTTCCATAAAGGCCGGCCCCAGTATGTCTTCTGCTTCGTGAGTCCGATGCTACACCTCACCGCTAGATGATTGGAAAATGTGGTGGGTATTACTTCGACTGCACTGATGCTAGTCCCAAAATTTGATGAAACATATATCCGATCAATCCTGCTTTGCGCTTTGTTGCTGAAGTACGTAAATTTGACAGACGTTGGGTGTTTTAATTCCCATACGTTCTTCCACTACAAATTCTCCACGAGGCTCATTAGTTCTTTGGAGACATTGAAATTCGGTTGTTGATCCTTTCTGTTTATGACACAGTTCCAATCTCCGCCAATGATAACTTCGGCAGGATTGTCTTTCATTAAAAATACGATATCATTTTTTAAGAAATTGATCCTATCCTGGCGAGCATTGGTTCCGGATGGTAAATATACATCGATGACAGTAATATTTAAATTCTTGCACCTTATGCCTCTCCCGGAGTCTAAAAAGCAGGTATCGGTGACCTCGATTCCATCCTTGACTAGTATGGCAGTGCCACATGCTCTTTCTGGGGCTACATTTAAAATTTCTTTGTATCCCGCGATGTCTAAGCGGGTAAAAAGTACTTCCTGTAATAACGCAACATCTGTATCCGATTGGTAGAGGAAGTCTTTAAGGGCAGCGATTTTGGTATTACTTCGGATCCTGTTCACATTTAAGGTCGTAATGTGAAAAGTTTGCTGCATTTTAAGTAGCGGTTGTGACAATCTGACTATATTCTAGGAGTACTGCTATTCCAGTTTCTCTTGTCTCTGAAATTGTCACATATTTCCATCTTTGTACTATTTTAATTGGCCTTTTCACTTATTGCTTCCGTAAGAAAGTCATCTTGTTCTCTGTCGTCTGCCCAAGAGGAGAGACATGCGGGAGAACGATTATCTATAGTAAAGCATGACTTGTCCGTTCCTGTTGGTCCTTGTCTGGTCGCGTCGGCGTCTTCGAGTACTCTGGTATCCACATTCAGTCTGTCGTCGATTCTCTCCAGTGAATCTCCCTCACCCGCCTTTGCGTTTCCTCTGATGGTACGTAGCCTCTCCCTTAACGGAGGAGCCAAGGTTTCCGCATTATGATGAACCAGTCTCCTCTTTTTGTTGCGTTTCCGAGATTTCCTGGGCGACCTGGACCGCTCTGGAGATGTGTCTGGCGACTTTTCGGAAGAATCCGGTGATGAAACCACTGCCAGAGGATTTTCCTTTAATTCGATATAATCACTGAATTCGGTTGTGGCACACTGTGCCATTTATGTGCTAATCTCTTGAGCACATGATGGGGTATCACATCTGTCGTCCTCTATTTGATTGGCAATGGTGCTGCTGTTCGCATTACTGTCATCATGTTCTTCGTCGTTCAAATGACACTCTGGAACTTCTGAGTGTCCCCCATTTCCTAATCCTTCTTTTTCATGAATGGAAATTATTGTGGACTGAGGGGCAGATGTTCCAAAATTATCGCTTGCAGGTTTCACCTGTGTAGAAGAAACAGGGGAAACATTCGGTTCATTTACCGGGAGTGTGGATGGACCTGCTTCGAAAACAGTTTCGTTTTCGTTATGGTGTTCTACAGTTACTTGATTTGCGATCTGTGGGGGGTTTGATTCTGCACAGCATCGCACACATCCATGTTGCTTGAGCTGCTGTCCTGGACCACAGATGAGTCTCCCTGTTCTACTAGTTCCTGAGCCATCGGTCTTCTCGGCGAAGCGTCAGCATCGTATGTTAACTTCATCTGTACTACAGGCCCTGCAGTGGTACCCTCGGCATTTGATAGTTGCGGGACTCTCCGTCTACTGCATTCAGCACGAATGTGCTCAATGGAATTACACAGAGCGCATGTCCTCGGCTGACCGTCATAGATCACGAGGGCCCTATACCCACAAATGTTTACGAAAGATTGAATGTGTCTCTGCAGCTCTATTTTAATCTGGCGAACACCATTCAAAACAGGAATCATGTGTGGTTCAGACCACTTTTCTGCAACGTTTGATATTATTCTACCATACGCCTGAAGGACTCTGTTTATTTCAGCAGCTGGTATCTCGAAAGGAAGTTCGAATACACGAACGGTCCATATTCCCATTCCAGCAAATGATACGACAACGTCACTAATTGCGCCGTTAGAATGATGAAACTTCATTGTTCCTCCACATTTTTCGACAATTGACGCACATAAATCACAGCTCGAGAGCTTTACATAAGCAGCAGGACTCACAATCGACAAATGTACACCTACAATGTCATCTGGATTTATCATCACTTTTTCAGAAAGCCACGTTCTAATCTCCATAGCTTTAGGATGAATGAAACTTCGGTCAAATATGAACTTCACTGTGTCTTTTCTTTGGTAAGTTTGAGTACTCATGTTGTCTTTCAAATCGCGAAGCAAGTAGTATAGTGTTAGCGCGCTGGCAGCAGCGACTAACCTGGAGCACACGTATAGAGCCTTGTTGACAGCGAGGCGTTCGTCCGGGGCCGCCACACGTCCGTCCCGCTAGGCGGAAAACTCGCGACTGACCGCTCGGCTACTCCACTGCTGCCCAAACTTATGGCATGGAGAACCATAGGTAGATTGTAAGCGGGACAGATACAGAGGGAGGTGGCTGAAGCTTTTGGAGAGTCCCAAAATGTAATTACCGGAGCCTGGACGCGATTTCAGACAACAGGTTCTGCCAAAAGCAGACAAGACCAAAGTCGTCCACGGGTAACATCAGCAAGAGATGACCATTAACTTCGGTTAACTGCCCGTCGAGACTGAATACCACTCAGCTGCTGAGCCTCCCTCCAGGCAGCAACAGGACGCGCAATATCAACAGAAACAGTCCGAAATCGCCTTTGGGAATGTGGCGTCTGTGTACGGAGGCCAAATGGTAGGTGTCCCATTAAAACCAAGATTCTGTTTAGCTTTCAGAAACTGAGCGAAGGAACATCAGGATTGGCGTCGTAACGAATGGTGCCAGGTTCCCTTCTGTTCTTAGGCGCAGTGGAGTGGCCGAGCTCTCTAAGGCGTCTTGCTGCGGAGCGTGCGGTTTCTTACTGTCGGAGGTTCGAGTAGTCCCTCAGGCAGGGGTGTGTGAGTTGTCCATAGCAGTTTAAATTAGTTTAAGTAGTTTGTAAGGCTAGGGTCTCCTAACAGCTGTTAAATCCCTTGGATTTACAAACATTTGATTTTTTATTTTCTGTTCATAATTGATCACCATATCAGGGTGGTGGACAAACGGTGTTGGCAGGAGTCAGTATTGTGGTTCAGAATGACGCTCACAGGTACAGAGAGAAGATCCTTCGACTTTTTGTTGTGCCCTTCGTTGGTGCCATAGGAGATGCGTTCTTTTTGGGGGACTGTAACGCACATCTCCATGAGCTGTACTGGTGGACAACATACTTGAAGCTGAGGGAATTGAACGAATGGAGTGGCCAGCTTGGTCACCGCACTTGAACCCGATTGAGCATGTCTGAGGTGCTCTATGCAGACCCTTTGCAGCCTGATCAGCATCTTCCACAACGGTTACGCACACATGGGTACCGTCTCAAGATGGCGCCCTCTGTGGCCAAAAGTTGTGTCTTTTCTATGTGCTTGTCTGCGGCTCACAATCGTCTTTAGACTGAGTTACAACTCATCCGATTTATATAATTTAAAAAAAAAAACAATTCCAGTACGGCTTGATAGAATTCGCTGGGTCTTTATTGCTACGTACGTAATTGTCAGGAGAATGCTTATAGACGAGAAAAGTTTGAAAAATTTTCCAAGAAAATTGCAAAATTTCAGTAAAACTAAAGAGCCTTTCTATATGGGATTCTTGTATGAACTCAAGCCCATAATTCATACTTCACACGTTAAATTGCCTGATTCTATCTTTGTTTTGGAACAGTTTCTAGGAAAAAAATTCGGACACCAACGAAAATTGGAAAGTGGAAAATTTTGCTCAGAGTGCAAAAATCATGTTCTTAAAGCAATCATAACTAATGATTGGAATGAAGATCATCATTATATTTGGCACATATGTAAAATTTTAGGAAAGATTAGCTTGGATGAATCTCTTCTAGATTAACTCACTGCCTGAATGACATAGCTACTAGCGGTATAGACATGTTATTAAATATTACACTTGATATTTTTTCGCTAAGTGCACCTCTCATTTTATTCGTCTGTAAATTGCACCTGTGCGTCGCTAGTTTGTATTGTAAATACATATCGACAATAATGTTCAAGAAGTATAGAATGACATTTACTCATCAGTTACATATTATGGGGTTTGGGTTGCAAAACTTGTATTTCTATAGGTAGTGGAGTATAAAAACCATTACAAATTACATTAAATTAAAATTGGGACTCTACAATTACACTCGAAGCTGTCCTCTCGTTTATATGTTTTTTGACTTCAAAAACGCGTATGATTCCCACAATCAACAATCCCCCGTCAGTGTCCTAGAATATCAAGACTGACACAGAGCACTACTCGTCATCAAACAAACTATTACTGATGAAATTAATGTTGATACATCTCAGCGTTTCTGATAAAGACCGACTTGCAACAAGGTGAAGGATTGTCACCACTGCTCTTCAACTATGATAAAGTCATTAGGTAATAGGAGAAATAACTTAAAAATCAGAACTACTACAAACCCACTCAACTTCGACAAGTGAAAGACGAGCTCAAGATCAGTTTCTGGCCTTGGTAAACAATTTAGCGATACTTGCGGACGGCGGAATTACAGCTATCAAACATACAAAGATTCTCCGGGAAATTGTTGATCGAGAAAACCAAGTTTATTTACGCTGGATTCAAAATATGCCGGAAGCTTAAGGGGCTGAAGCATACCTGTCACCACATTATTGGCGCCAGTTGTGTGTCTTAGATGGCTAACGGCATCAAATGCAGCAAAATAACCATAGCACAGCTCGACAAAGTAAATTATGTACGTTATGTGACATTCACAGCCGCTTTCCTTTCTATTTATCACTTAGTTCCGTGATTTTTATAGAGTTTCATGTGATAAGGTGGAGTTGTAAGAATACTAGATAAAATAGGTCTCATAAGACCTTCTTTTATCTTTTTTATTTTTTCTAATCTGAAAACCAAGATGGTGCCAGTGTCGCCAGTTGTTTTAGTGCACAGAAAATATAGGCCTCCACTAATACAAAGTAACATGTACTACCAATATAGGAAATGTACTTAAAATGAAACAATCTGTACCGAAAACCAACACAAAATAGAATCGCAAAAATAGGAAACTACAATTTATTAGGCGTTTCTATCATTACAGTAATACCAAACAATTTTTATGGAGGCTTTTATTTGTGTCTGCCCCTGAAAATTACTAAACATTGTTTCAAATGTTTCAGAAATGTCCTCCTTATGTCTGTCAAAATATTCTGTATATTTTACCAACTCTCCCATCCCTCACATCATGTTATGAACTATAACTACATTGTTGTCATACCGTTTGCAAAATTATCATCGAAAAATATGTCGGGACTCATAATGTCAAATATCATGTTTTTAATTTGGAAATTTAACAGCAAATACTTTCAGTTCGGAAGGAAACAGATTACTAGAGATATTGAAACCTGAGAGCTGACACCAAATGTTACCTGTCTATCATGAACCATACGCCACATTTAGTCTAGCGTTGTAAGAGAGAAATGCGAATCTCTACTGTCGCTAGACCACCTGTAGAATGACTACCGCGGTATTAGTCAAAGCTTTCTGGTTTAAGGAAACGTAAAAAAACAATTATGATCCTTTCTACAGCAATACTAAGGTAAAGGCTGCTTATTAACATCTGAAGATATTTTTTCTAAGAAATCAGATTTTTCTTTACGCAAAGTCAAGTATTTGCAGTGATCAGTTTCGGGACTCCCTCAACATCCCCCCTCCATCACTCAATCTCTCTCCCCTCTCATTATCTGCTCGATAAACTTGCCATGAGGGTTTGTTGCAATTTATTTCCGTCACTAATGTCAGATATCATTCTACTCGTTTTCTTTTGATCGCCCATCACTCACCCTTTAGAAAGATCTGGAACTTTGAATCAATTCAGGAGCGAACTACCCATCTCTAGTTCTTTTCTCTTATAAGTTCCATACCTATGTTCCAATCTACGAATAATCTTCCAACGACAAGGAAATCGGAATTTTCCGACATGTTTTCTAAAATAATTAAAACACGAGTTTCATTTTGTACACTCTTGGATTTAGCGGATTTAGCACCTACAACCCTCATCAGCCGAGGTGGGGTGGCTTGTGTGCCTCAACCACTAGGTGCAACCATAGTGGAGGTGTGTCTGTGGACAGGCCAGAAAAACGTGTGGTCCCTGAAGAGAGGAAGCAGTCTTCAGTAGTTACAGGGGCAACAGTCTGGATGTTTGACTGAGCTGGCCTTTTGCCATACAGTTACTGCAAACGGCTAAAAGCAAGGGGAAACTACAGTCGTTAATTTCCCTGAGGACATGAAACTCTACCGTATGAATATATGATTATGGCATCCTCTTGGGTAAAATATTCCAGAGGTAAAATAGTCCCCCATTCAGATCTCCGGGTGGGGACTAGTCAGGAGGATGTCGTCATCAAGTAAAACAAAACAGGCATTCTACGGATCGGAGTGTGGATGTTCTGACCCTTAATCGGACAGGTAAGTTAGAAAATTTGAAAAGAGAAATGGATATATTAAAGTTAGATATGGTGGGGAGTAGTGAAGTTCGGTGGCAAGATGAACAGGATTTTGGGTCAGGTGAGTACAGGGTTACAAATACAAAATCAGTTGCTGGTAACGCAGGAGTAGTTCTGATAATCAATTTTTTTTGTTTAAAAAAAAAAAAAAAAAAAGAAAAAAAAAGAAAGTCAAATGTCTCTTAAGCTTATGGGACTTAACTGCCGGGTCATCAGTCCCTAAACTTACAAACTACTTACAAACTAACTTAAACTAGACACAACACAAACATCCATACCTGAGGGAGAATTCGAACCCCCGGTGGGGAACTGCCGCGCGCATCGGAGCATAGCGCCTCAATACGCTCGGCCACTCCGCCGCGTCAATAAGAAAATAGGAATGCGGGTAACTTACTACGAACAGCATAGTGAACACATTATTGTAGCAAACACAGACATGAAGCCAACACCGACCACAGCAGTACAAATTTATATGCGAACTAGCTCTGCCGATGATATGGGATCGAAGAAATGTATGAGGAGATAAAAGAAATTATTCAGATCATTAAAGGAAAAGAAAACTGAAATGTGATGGGAGACTGAAACTTGGTAGTAGGAAAGGGAAGAGAAGGAAATGTAGTAGGTTAATAATGGATTGGGGAAAAGAAATGACAGACGAGATCGCCTGGTAGAATTTTGTGCAGAGATCAATTTATTAATCACAAACACTTGGTTTAATAATTATGAATGAAGGTTATATACGTGGAAGAGACCAAGAGACATTGGAAGCTACTAGATTTACTTTATAATGGTAAGACAAAGGTTTAGAAACCAGGTTTTAAACTGTAAGACGTATCCAGGAGCATACTTTGACCATAACTTATTCGTTATTATAAATTAAGAGACTGCAAAAAGACAGAAAATTAAGGAGATGTAATCTGGACAAATTGTAGGACAGAGATGGTTGAGAGTTATTGGGGGAGCATTGAGTAAGGATTGTCTGAAACGGGGGAAAGTAATAATAATAGTAGAAGAAAGGGTAGCTCTGAAAGAGTAGTGAAGAGCGTAGAGGATCATATAGGCAGAAGGAAAAGGCCTAATAGAAATCCTTGGATAACACAGGAGATACTGAACGAAATTGATGAAAGGAGAAAGTATAAAAATGCATCAAGCGAAGCAGGCAAAAGGTAGTACAGAAGTCTGAAAAATGAGGTTGACAGGAAGTGCAGACTGGCTAAACAGGAGTGACTTGAGGAGAAATGCAAGACATTAGAAGAATGTGTAACTAGGGGAATGATGGATACCGCCTATAGGCAAATAAGAGAGACATTTGGAGACAAGATAAGCAATTCCTAAGACAGCAAGTGCCTACAAATGTGAAAACTACAGAACTATCCGTTTAATAAGTCATGATTGCAAAATAATAACACGAATTATTTACAGACGAATGGAAAAACTGGTGGAATCCGATCTTCGTGAAGATCAATTTAGATTTAGGAGGAATGTTGGAACACGCGAGGCGATACTCACATTATGACTTAGATTAAGGAGAGGGAAACCTACGTTTGTAGCATTTGTGGATCTGGAGAAAGCTTTTGACAATGTTGACTGGAATACAATTTTTCAGATTCTAAAGGTAGCGGGGTAAAATATATAGAGAGAAGAGTTACATTCATTTTGCACAAAAAACCAAACAGCAGTTACTAGAGTGGAAGGGCATAAAATGGTCTTAGTGGTTGGAAAGGGAGTAAGAAAGGGTTGTAGGCTTTGCCCAATGTTGTTCAATCTGTACATTAAGCAAGCTCTGAAGGGATGCAAGGAGAAATTTGGAGAGGGAATTAAACTCCAGGGAGAGGGTATAAAAACCTTGTGGTTTGCCGACGACATGATAATTTTGTCAGACAGCAAAAGACCTGGAAGAGCAATTAAAGGGACTGGAACGTGTCTTGAAAGGAAGGTATAAGATAAACATTAACAAGAGTAAAACAAAGGTAATGGACTGTAGTGTCAGAAAATCAGGCGATGCTGTAGGAATTAGATTAGGTAATGAGACAATGAAAGTAGTAGATGAGTTGTGTTATTTAGGTAGCAAGATAACTTCTGATGGCCGAAGTAAAGAAGATATAATATGCAGAATGCCTATGGGAATAAAAGGGTTTCTGAAGAAATTTCTTGACATCCAATATTAGTTTAAATGTTCGGAAGTCGTTTGTGACAGCATTTGTTTGGGTGTAGCATTGTATGGGAGTGAATCGTGGACGATAAGGAGTTCAGACAAAAAGATAATAGAAGCTTTCGAAATGTGGTGCTACAGAAGAATGATGAAGATTAGATGGGTAGATCACATAATTAATGAGGACGTGCTCAACGAAATTGGGGAGCAAAGGAGTTTCTGGCGTATCCTGACTAAGAGAAGGGATAGGTTGGTGGGACACATCCTGAGACTTCAATGATTCGTCAACTTAGCATTAGAAGGAAGTGTGTGGAGGTAGAAAACGTAGAGGGAGACCGAGTGGTGAATACAGTAAGCAGATTCATGTTTGTACATCTTCATAAATGAGATTGATAGCCTCAACATCAGATATAAATTCGTTTAAACTGTCTTCAGGCAATTATAGAAACATCTCACAAACATCTATAGATAGTTTCATTTTAAGAACCCTCAGACCAATTTTATGTGTTATTGGTTGATCCCAGTTCTTCGATTTATTTATATATGTCTCAAAACCCCTCCTGAGTGATCCATGAATGAAAACGGCATAGGATAAAAGACTTCCTTTCTTACTCATTCCTATACACCCTTCGAACAGTACTTCGAAAGAGAAGCCTTCTCAAGTGTGTATAAGTCTTGCAGGAATTTATTTTATCAGCTGCATACAGGTCATCCATTCCAGGTATGTATCCTGACACACATTTTCTGCTATTTGGTCCATGACTGCGGCAAAACATTTTGAAAAGACTTCTGTGAACACTACAGGGTGAATACTCTTGTTTCTTGGTATGAAAGTTTGGAATAATCTAAGTAGTTTTTTCTTTATCCTCATATCTGTATAAACATTGGGAGAAGGATATGCTTCGTCCCTTGATTAACTGTCTGTATTTCTGATCTTGATAACAGTTTGCATAAAATGAGTCGGCACCTGTCATTTGTATCCCTTTCGATTAGTACACCTTCTCTTTATTATTCCATATAGCCCCTATGAACGTCTGAAATTTTTTGTACTTCTGTTTAGACCTTGAGGGCGATCTTTCTTTTGCAGTTCTTAAAATTGGTACCAAGTTGATGCATTTCATGGAGTTCCTCCTTTTCTCCTACTTTTATTTGTTCCTTGGTAAGCTGATCGATATGTACTTCTTTTTTCTCTACCCAGGCATTAAGATTGGATGCCTATGTTCCTTAAACATTTTACTAAAGACGTCTCATAATCCTTATTAATGATTTTCGATAAAGTTTCGGGATTGCAGTCGGATAACATCGACCTCCTGATACGATATTTCAGATGACAATCTTTCATCCATGTTCAGGTGAGTGTCAGATAATCCATTTTCACTGCATTTTGATACATCATCATTTGCTAAACTGTTCTTCTTTACCATCCCCTTCCAGTCCTGATGTAGGTGGTTGTGGATACATTCCTCCAATGCATACTTACAAGTAGTACACTTAATGAAGTCCTCCCTCTTCTGCACAAGTGACTCATCAATTGAACATATCATACACAGACCCCAAATGAGCTAACCATTACATACATAAATACGACAAATTCAAACGGCTACGTCCTGTTGTTTATAGGTATTCTTGCGACACATGTTCATGCCGGTCGGAGGTATATTCCATTCGCGACCTTCAGCACAGTTGCTCTTTAATTTGCGGCGGTAGTCATTCGACAACACAGAGAAGGAAGCTCCTGAATCGACTACTGCCCGGACAGGCTGGCCGTCGATGATGACGTCAATGAGATTTCCCGACATTTCAGCGACTGTCGTCCATAGAGGATTTTCATCTGCGGCAGCCTCACCTCCGTAGATGGTCGCCTCGCATAGTTTTCCTGAACACGGCAACTAGGCGAGCGGCTGGTATCTCTAAAAGGCGGCGGCGAACGGCGGCGGCGTGTTGGAGAGGGTCCACGTCCAGGATACGGCGACGGGCTTCACCCAATAGGTCGGCAGTAATCGTCTGCAGCTGCCGTTGAAAAGACTGCTCCGATGGTTGACGCCTTGCGGTATAATAATTGTCAAACACTCGTCTTCTCTCTCACAGTTAAAAACACAATGGCTTATTGTCTTCTGTCCTCCAGATATCTGTCCTTCTGCGAGGCGTCATATTTGCCGTAGGATTTGGTTGTGGCCGCTTCGGTCGGTTCCTAGGCTGCCTATTGGCGGCTGCGGCATAAGTCATAATAGGGCGAAACCATTCTTCACGTCGGGTGCGACGGCGAGGCTGACAGGCGCTAATATTTCAAATACCCCTTCATCAGCAGCGTCAGCTCCATGACGTACAGGATCGACATCCATGGCCATAATCTGGTGCTCGCTTGATCCAACAGTCCCAGCTGTCATAAACTGTTGTAATTCTTCTCTCAAATTTGTCGTATGAGAGAAGCAAAATCAAGCTCGTCTTCCACGAAGGCAATAGGGACTAGATTTGGGAGTCTGTCATACTTCTTCGTCCAACCCTCCTCTGTTGTATCTGTTCAGTTTTCTGACACCATTGGATAAACTCTTGTGTCGTTGGAACGTCTTTTAACAGAAGAGCTCGATACATGTCTTCTGCAATGCCATTCATCAGGTGTGAAATTTTATCGACCTCAGCCATATCCGGGTCAACTACGTGACATTGGGCTAATTCATTCTGTATATACGACTGTGTTGACTCACCATGCCGTTGGACACTGTTCTTCAATTGTTCTTCTGATAAAATTTGCTGTTGGTCTCTAAATGCCTACTAACATTCTGTCTGGAAATTTTTCACAGTTATAGAGCTTGTCCTCTTTATTTTCAAACCATTGCTGAGTCGTCCCATCCAGGTAGAAATTTGTTTGGGTCCTGTCCAGCGTCTCCAGAGAACACCGATGCGTGTCTGATGTGCAGCTGGCTGAATGATGTTTTGGTATCCATGGGTCTTTTGATGACACGGACCTTCGGACGGATGTAGTCAATACACCATTCGTATTCCGATTCTTGCCCGTCTGGGCGACGTCTCTTACACTGCCTAATCGGAGCCACGATAGTGCAGATATATTGCAGGGTACCCGGCAATTCCACCAGAAAGTGTCACGTTGAAAACTGCAGATGGTCCGGAATTCGAAAGCTGGTATTTACACTTAGAACACGTTTATTTCTAACACAAGCTAATACTTAGTACAGACGGCCTCCAGCTTGGAGTGCTCCACTATTTATACATAAAAAGAATTTTCTGCAACTTACAAGTACATCAAACATAAGAAACATGGAGAACGTTCTAGAAATAGTATATACAAAGAAATAATTTTTTTCTGGACATGACGGGATTTGAACTAGGGACCGCATGCACAGCGAGCTTCGATGCTAACCACTACACCATTCGTTCCGCCGGAAGAGTCGCAGCAATATTCTAGATAAACGTCTTTTTCTTCGAATAAAACACTGGGTTGATATCATTTAGAGAACGTCTCAGGCGATCATGATGACGCACTTTAAGCCAAAAACATAAATGAAATTAAAAAATAAAGTGAATTCATTTGAAGATGCTAAGGATTATCATAAAAATGGACTATTATATCTGTCGGACGATACTTCCAGAGCTGTGACAGTACCTTTCTTTTCTGCGATTGGTAGTGCCACTTTCAAACCTTTTTGAACCATGGTAAGTTTATAAGAATATCTTTGCCGATGGAAAAGTGGGGTGGGGGATAAATAGCAATATTCAGTTGTTTTAATGGAGACACAAATTACCTACGACTGGCAGAGACATTGCTGATCATTTTTTCAGTCATGGTCGGATTATTCAAATACTCTTGGAAATCACTTTTTTTAACAAATATTTGTCGTGGATACAAACAGGTAACAGGAAGAGTTACGGACAGGAAGGAGCCGCTGATCGCAAAGAGTTTTTTTGTTAAACAGTTTACGGTGATAATGTATGGGCATACCCATAATCGAAATTGCAAACTTTTTCAATATAACCTCCATAAATGTAAACATGCATCGAATTCACCGTCTTAACAGTATAACTTTTCGTCACAAACGCAATGCTAAAACTTTGTCACATACAGCGATCTGTGTCGAATACCAGTAAAAACAGAAAAATTTTCATCACAGATTCAATTTACGATGATTTGGGACTTTAAAATGTTATTGGTAAGTAAATGACGCCTATAAACATCAAGAAGCCTTGATGTTCGCTCCCTACGTTAGCTAAAACTACAATTATACGCCAAACTGGATATTACGTGCATATGATCGGTACCGTGGAACCTAAGGACCTAGGTAACGAATAGTATTATGGAAAACTCATTCAAAGCTTTCTGGAATCATCTAAAAACATTTGCCATAGATAGAATGTGTAGATATGGCAATCCAGACAACTGGTACTTTTGATTTAAAAAAAAAATTGATATTTCTAGCTTATCATAATAAAGAATACAGATTTTCTATATAAATATCCAAACAACGTAGAGATAACATGTGAGTCATTTGTTAATATCCAAGATACGACTCTATAAAAATTGCATTTTCGAACATACTGCTATCACGCCCGCGAACGTGCGCGGGCTGGTATCTCGAACCAAAAACGATACCATTCTGCTCTCAAATTTAAATACAATTTGGATACGTTATCAACATTTCATACGGACCTAAAATCAACCATTCGAAAAATCTACACAATGTGTTTTTACCTCTGCGAACTCTTTAAAAATATGTCGCAATACTCGCTAAACTGGTTGCTGCATCTTAAGTGTAATAAATAACGAAAACGAAATCGTTCCTACATCGAGTGAATAAATCAGTCTGAAAGATCTAAAAACATAAAAATTGTTCGCAAGTATATATTTTTCTAATCGGATGGAAAGTTTCAGAGTGGCCTGAGAGTCGTCTTTTAGCACAATACACACGTTTGTTAGCAATACACCACGATTTTTCGGTTGTTCCGCATCTTGATAAAGAAGAAAACGGAGCAATACCTTTTCTAGATAAATATCTACGGGATATATTGCAAATATTTGAACAATTTACTGTGAGTAGGTTACGGTCCAAAAAACGGCTTTCGTGCGAAAGTATCATCAGTTTGAACCTCTGGATCTCGGCAAAGGATAAAGATATCGAAAAAATTTAAAATGTATTTTGAGAATATCAACTTAAGACAAAAAATTGCTATTTGTAATGAATAGAAAATAGAAGTGTCCATTCACACAATTTGTGATTTTAGTAGACAAAAATCATGGTGTTTCGTGATTTTCTCAGGAACCGTCCATGAATAAATGGCACTTTTGTAAGTCATATTGTAGCGTACGTCGTGAATAATAACACAGATTCACTGTTTACGTTCTGTATTTTCAAAGACAAAAGCTACATCAAAGATTCAATTATTAATCCAGAGATATTTACAAAGACATTACAAAATAATATATTATCAATTCCTAACATCCTCCCCACCCTGGTCAACCTTCAGGGGGATGACCAGTTGAACGGGACGAACTATTTGGTGTCCTTCTGGTGTGCATAGAATTACTGTTCGTACTTTCTGATCTCTTCCTTCGACTAGTCTCTCTATTCTTGCTTTCTTCCATAGGTGGCGCGGGCGTCCATCCTCTTGTACCAGAGCAACATCACCGGGGCGGAACTTGATGACTCTTGTCGAAGTACCCCGAACTTCGTGGAAGCTTCTAAGTTGCAATAGATATTCTTTAGTCCATCGCTTCCAAAAGTCATCTGTCAACTTCTGTTGCAGTCTGAATTCTTTTGTCAAAACAGATTTAGTCGACGGTTCTGGTCCTGTTGGCACTGTCAGTAGTCCTTCACCAATAAGAAAGTGGGCTGGTGTTAAAGGTTCATTGTCGTCTCCTTGAGAAATTGGTCTCGAATTCACTGCGGCTTCGATATTAATCAGCGTGGTATTGAGCTGCTCTTCCGTTAACCTTGATTGACCAAGTACTTTTCGTAGGCATCGTTTGATGGTACCCACCATCCTCTCCCAAAACCCTCCCCACCAAGCCGCACGGGGGGCTATAAATTTCCATGAAATGCCATCCCTGGCTAGGACACGCTGAGTCTTTGGGTTAGATAACGCACTCCATATTTCAGACAGTTCAGCATTAGCTGCATGGAACGTCTTTGCATTGTCTGTGTAGATTGTATGGGGTAGTCCACGTCTACCAGCGAATCTCTGAAGAGCCATGAGGAATGCGTCTGTTGTCATGTTAGAGCACAATTCCAAGTGCACTGCGCGTGTCGTCGCACAAGTGAAGAGTGTTATGTATGCCTTTTCCATGGTAGTGCCAACCTTTACATAGAGAGGGCCTGCAAAATCTATGCCAGTCATAGAAAATGGCTTGGATGGTCTTACTCGATCGGCTGGTGGGGGTGCTTCAACTTGTTGGCCCCGTAGATTGTGTAGAATTTTGCAGGGAAGACAGGAGTGCAAAACTCTCTTGATAACTTGACGGGCACGCAGGATCCAGAGATCTCTTCGAAGCTCTGCCAACACTATTCTCACGCCAAGATGATGTAGTCGAATGTGCGTTTGCTGAACAAGTAAAGTTGTGAAGTGATGGCTACCGTCGAGGAGTAATGGATGACGTTGCTCGTTAGGGACAGCTGCGTAGTGTAAGCGTCCTCCAAGTCGGAGAAGACCATCTTCCAGGTAGGGATTGAAGCATGCTATTTTGAGTCTTTCGGGACAGGTTGATTGTTATTGAGTGCACGGAGCTCCTGTGAGAAACATTCCTGTTGAACAGCTCGTATCCAGTAATGACGTGCTTGAGCAAGTTCCACTGCCTTCAGCTCTCCCTCGAGTTTCTAACTTTGTCGAATATTGTGAATGAATCTTAGTATCCACCCTGTTACGCGAATTAGTTTCCAATAGGAGCTGAATTTGGAGCAGTCCATAAGGTTAGAAGAAGTGGCTACTGCCATCACATGCCGTAAGTTCTTCTTTTCTTCTGGTAGGTTATCAGTCATGAATGAAGCGTTAGGTGGCCATCTTGATTCTGCAAGTGCAAGCCATGGAGGCCCCTTCCACCAGTGGTTCACAGATTGTATTTGGTTACCATAAAGTCCTCGTGTAAGATGGTCGGCAGGGTTCTCACTCCCAGGGCAATGTCTCCATTAACTGGGATTTGTATGGGCGTGAATCTCTGTAACTCTGTTGCATATAAATGTCTTCCACCTGTTTGGGTCACTGCGTATCCAACCTAAAGTCACCATAGCGTCTGACCACAATACTGCTTCAGTTATTTTATGCCCTGTTGCTGTGCAGTAGTAGTACAATAATCGTGATCCTATTAACGCTGCTAGAAGTTCAAGCCGCGGAAGAGTTAACTTCTTGATGGGGGCGAGTCTGGTTTTGCTACATGCCAAATGAACAACAATATGGTCTTCCACGGTCGTGCGAATATAAAAAGCCGCTCCATATGCTCTCTCAGAGGCATCGCAGAAGACGTGGATCTGAGTATTGCTCTTTGTTGAATTTGCTAGCCATCGTGGAATTTGTATTTGAGACAGTGAAGGTAGGGTAGAAAACCAAGTGTTGCATCGAGACCCAATATCGGGTGGCAGCAACTCGTTCCAATCAATACCTCTGCACCATGTATCCTGAAATAACAGTTTTCCAATAAGAGACACTGGAGAGAACAATCCTAATGGATCATAAAATTTGGCTGTAATTTGCAACAGTGTCCTCTTAGTAGTGGGGCCTACAGGAGTCCTACTAGTAATATCCATTGCATTCATATAGAAGCAGTCTGTTTCTGTATTCCAGTAAACACCAAGAACTTGCGTTTCTGGGTTTATGTCTTGTCCTTCAGCCCTCCATATGGTCTTTAGTTGATCCGAATTGGTGGCCCATTTCGCTAAATCGAAACTCAGTAGTTTCATCATTGCGCTGAGTTCATAGTACAGAGTTATAGCATCATTATCATTCTCCGTGCCAGAAACGAAATCATCCATAAAGAAGCTGCTCTCAACAAGAGGTGCTGCAAGGGGAAACTTAGTTCTATGTCGTTCAGCTAGTTCTCTAAGTGTTGCGGAGAGTAAAAATGGACTGCATGTTAGTCCAAATGGCAGTCTAGTGAAGCAATAAGTCATTACTTCGTCTGTCGTCTGGCAATTCCCATCACTGTCTTTGATTACGCAGTACCATAAGAATCTGGTTAAGTCCCTGTCACTTTCGTGTAAGACTAATTGCAAAAATGCTTGTTTAATATCACTGACGATTGCTATCTGATGTAGTCTGAATCGTAACAATATGGCGAATATTTCTGGTAGAAGATTCGGTCCCGCTTCTAATGCGTCGTTGAGAGAAGGTGTATTGGCTTCATGCGATGATGCATCAAAGACTATCCTCCACTTCGTCTTACCAAATTTCTCTCTTTTCACTGCTTGATGTGGAAGATAGAATATGTCATTTCCAAGATCTTCCGTGGGGGCACATTCTATATGACCTTCTGTAATGTAGTCCAACATGAGATTGCAGTACATGTCCTTAAGGTTTTCGTTATTGCAAAGTCTTTTATGTAACATGTTAAATCGACGTTCTGAGTTGAGTCTGTTACTTGCCAGCGGAACATCTTGTTTTCTTGGGAGACGTACGACTCTTCGATGGTCTCGCACACAATAGGATGAACGAAAATCCTCAAGAACTGCGGAATCACTTTTACTCAAAGCTCGAGGAGGGTTTGCCGTTATTCCAATCGTTTCTAAGTCCCAGAACTTCCGTAATTCATCATCAGATGGTGAGTATGTTTCATGGATGAGATTTACAGCAACTGAATTAGCACAAACTCCCGAACGATTTCCACTCAGGACCCAACCAAATATGGTGGGAATTAGAACAATCGACGGAGAAATACGGACAGGTGAACTAGCCTTGACAATCCTCCAGTAATGGTCACTACCGATTAAGATCTCTATTGGTAAGTCTTCTTGAGATCCAGTTTTAGGATCAGCTAACTGAACTCTGCAAAGATTCACTTTGGTGACAATGTCTTGTGAGATCACTGGCTGAGGTGATCACTTTCGTAAGCAGTAATAGAGACAGTCGAATTTGCCCAGGCTCCTTTAATATTAAAACGAACGAGTTTACGGTGACATGAGTAACTCTTTTCTGCCTCAAAAGTACAAACAGTCATCTCATGTTGATCAGTGATTTGTAGTTTTAACTCTTCTATCAGAGACTTTGATATAAATGTAGCTTGGCTTCCGCTGTCTAGTATACACCGAGTCAAACGCCTTAGGCCGGTCGGCCCTATGATGCAAACCTGAGCTGTTTGCAGGAACGTGAAATTTCTGGTCGTAGCATCGATTTGACTAACAGAAGCGACATTTATCTGATCCCCTGTTGCCTTAAGGGTATCCTGATTCGTGCACAAAGACCTATGATGTGACTTTTTACAGTTAGTGCAAAGTGCCTTGCCTTTCTTCCCACAGTTAGCTGCTTTATGTCCTCTGTTCAGACATAGGAAACAACGGTTAGAATTTTTTAGTGTCTCCTTTCTTTTCGCGACGTTTGTTACCGTCTTACAATCCTGAGCCCAGTGGTCACGAGATTCGCAGAAAACACAGAACGGTACCGGTTGTTTAGTTACCTTTGTTAACTGTTGCTGGGATTTAGTGCGAACATGGAGAGCTGCCGCGGTAGAGGTGTAACTTGAAGACGTAGGCGTCATGCAACGGATCTTTTCTGTGGTGAGAGCTGCCTCTACTTCTTCTCCTATAAATTCAATTAGTTTAAGAATATCACCCTCTGACAGACCTTCACGTTTAACATGTATTATCCAACGCCGACACATGTCGTCTGGAAATGCTCTAAGTATTTTCGGTGCGAGCACTCGGCCATAGGCATTTACATCTTCTCCGAGTGCACGCAGAGCTTGAATACGGCGATTGCAGTCAATAAATGTGGAGTTAAGCACATCTGGAGTCACAAACTGTATTGGCTTAATACTTTCGAGATAATCCAAGTGAGCCTGTATAATTCTTTGTTACCGTAGCGAGCCTTAAGCATCTTCTTTGTCTCCTCATATGTTTCGGCTGTCACAGCGATACCTTCCACCAAACTTTTTGGTTCCCCTTCTAAATAACCGAGCAAAAATATGTGCTTGTGAACGGTTGACAATGAGACGTTCTTATCAACTGATTGCTCAAACTGTTCCCAAAATCGCGCCCATGATTCTATATCTCCTGAGAATGACTCAAGCTTTATGGATGGAAGCTTAACTGTGGTTACTGGAGCAGCAGAGGCAACTGTTGCTGCAGGTTGGGCGTCGTTAATTGAAACATGCGACATGGCTCTAGACAATTTTTTCTCCATTTCTTCAGAAGTTAGTATGAGGACACGCTTGGCAGTATCTATGTACTCATCGCATTTGGATATGTCAGCGGCGTAATCATTATCGTCAAGAAGGCTGTGAATTTCGTCATCAAGTCGTATCAATTTAGCTAAGGTCTCCTTTAATCGTTCCCTACATTACTCCACGTTCTCCACGGACGAAGAATCGGCAAATTCTTGTATCTCTTTGACAAACCGCGTAATATTGGCTCTTTCTCTAGTTCGTCGTCTTTTCAGATGATGCAAACGTGCGCTTGCGTCAGCAGTTTCGACGTCAGACATCTTGGCTATGTTATACGGTACTTCGCAATGTATGGAATGCGTAACTGAAGCAGAACAGATTTACTTTACTTCGTAGTAATCAGTGAATATAGCACCACTCAAAGAACTGCGTAAAATATTAACGCACGTCGCGTACGCTACTTTTAATAACTTCGTACTACGATACTGTTGTGAATGCCAAACAAACAATCGACAGCGCGTGTGACGTCATCAACTGCAATACCTATCTGCTGTCGGAGATTATTACGTATGGTATTCAAGTTACAACAATATTTATTTCTGTGAGGCTTCTACTATTCTTTGCTACTTCAATAATATCTCGCCGTGAAGCAAGGCTACAAATAAGTAGTCATTGTACTTATCTCAGTCAGCTGTTGAGACGATGTCGAAGTCGTGACGTGATTCCTCATTCACAGCTCCGTATTACTCTGATACGGCGTGCAGTATGCTTACATAATTATCACTGAATCTTGTGTCTGTGTTATTTTTCCCTTTCTTGCGTTCTCTTCCCGGGTTTCGGCACCAATTTTTTATGTAGCGTACGTCGTGAATAATAACACAGATTCACTGTTTACGTTCTGTATTTTCAAAGATAAAAGCTACATCAAAGATTCAATTATTAATCCAGAGATATTTACAAAGACATTACAAAATAATATATTATCAATTCCTAACACATATAAAGCCCACATAGGTCACAACTGATTTGCTCAGTTTGGTTGGGCTGCAGGAAGTTTATAATATTTAAAATTATGACGTTGTGCTGTATGAGAGCGACAGTATTGCCATTCTTATAATATAAATACAAATGATCACTAGAGCAAGGGCTATCCAGAACACTTTACCCCTTAACTCTGTCATCAATGGAACCTGAGATATGGTGCCATGAAGAGACGAATTCGTACGCGCCGCGCGGGAGTAGCCGAGCGGTCTGGAGCACCACGCGTCGGAGGTTCGAATCATCCCCTCAGGCATGAATGTGTGTGTTGTCCTTAGGTTATTTTTTCTTAATTTAAGTAGTTTGTAAGCTACGAACTGATAACCACCAGTTGAGTCCGATAGATTTACAAACATCTGAACATTTTTTTAATTCGCACGGGGCCGTATACCGTCGTGCACGCTAGATTAAGTATTGGAGGGAAGTGGGCGACGAAGTTAAAAACCGCAGGGGCAGACCATGAGATGAAAACAGTAAGCGGGTTGAAATGCCAGTGCTGTTTAGAGATGAAGAGGCTAGCATAGAAAAGAGTAGCGTAGAGAGCTGCATCAAATCAGTCTTGGAATTGAAGTGCTTCCTAGTTCAAGTTTAGTGGCGCGTGCGACTTTACGCTATATCCTTTTACCGCAATTTATCACAGCTAAGAATAAGCAAGTGTGACTATACGCTGTAAGAACCTGGGTATTTGGCTGTATACATTCTGATTTAAAAATCAGATTTTAAAACCGCACGTTTCTGATTTCATGTACTAGCAACTATCTTAGTTGCAGATATTAAGTTTTACCTGTAATCTTGTAGTTAAAAACACTCTAGGCATTGGCTGTAGTTTGCGAAAGAAATAAGATATATTAGATAAATAATTGGTTCATTAATAAAAATAAAAGGTTTCATTCCAACGTTTGCAAATGAAGCACGCAAAGTAAGAGATTTAGTTGAGTAAGGTTTATTCGGTGGTCAGAAGAATTATTAATCACAAATAGAATAAAATGTTTAACCAGTTGCAATGTCTGCAATAAGAAATTGGTAGCCCTTCCCCCGACTAAGTAACCATAACTTTAAGAAACACAGAAACACTATGTATATTGCGAGCATTCAACATGAGATTGTGCAAAGTTCAAAATTGTTTAAGTTTCCCGAATACTATTTCTGTACTCGTAAGGTCTTGTGTAAAAACACATAACAGCTGTACTGACGTACACTTGTTCTGGACAAATTTAGAATCCCGAGAAGCGATCGTTAATTCTGCAATTCTCCTATCCTACACGAGGGTCCTTCTTCTGCCAAGACTAGTCACGGAGTTCTTTTCCGCGCACTATTGCTCATCTCCTCCCTCCTAAACACCAGTTCTCTGTCGTGGCCGCTTCCTCACTGGCCGATCGCCATCCTTTCCAAACCTGTACACATCTTAACATGAGATATTTCTTTAAGTAACTTCGTTACTTATATAACATTACTAGCTTAATTCCCGCTGCTTCCCACGCGTAGACCGGATGGTCTGCATTGGTTGTTCCTGACTGATAGCCAACTAGCATTTAAAAATAAATTAAAAGAATTTCTGAATGGCAACTCCTTCTACACTATAGATGAATTTTTTATATAAATTATTAAATCTGAAAAAGAATAAAAAATAATAAAAATAAAATATATATATATTGTGTAATTGTATATATTGTAATTTTAGTACAAAGTAATAATTTGTAAATACACCTTTCATTAACCAGACACGTTCCGTATCATTACGAAGTGTCGTATTCATGATCTATGGAACAAGTACTAATCTAATCCACTTCTAAATATCAATTTTCATAGCTGTAGCTTTAAAAATGTTTTTCTAATCAAGTATTCTGAAACAACTTGCCACCTCCTATTGCACCATTGTTGGCAGAATTCAAAATAACCCGAAACACCTTTTCAAAAATTCTAACCATGGTTACAAATCCAAATTTTCGCATTTCTAGCATCAAAATAGTCTTAATGACGGCCTTAAAAGATTTTCCCTTATATCACCCGCTTAATGGTTGAATTTCCAAAAATACCGAAAGACGTGTTTTTAAAATTCCAATCAAAAATCTAAATTCGAAGTTATGTATTTCTTGCTTCAAAATTGCCATAATAGCAACGTATTATAAAAAAAATCGTCCATCCCTATTTCTCCCTTAGGTGTGGGAATATCGAATAATCTTTGTCTAAAGTGTAAGATAAACAATGTTTACAAATTTCAAGTTTCTATCGCCTGTAGACTCACTTTTCAGCGCCGTTTTCTGTCTTTCAGAAACGGATCGAGAGCGAAAAATTTCATTCTTATGCTTTGGCATCTTTCTTGGTAGTTTTACTTTTCAAACTGCAATATGCACTTATTTTTCTTTATTCGTACGCTTGTTGCAGAAAAACAACTGAAGAATGTGCATCACGTTTCGCTGTATATAACCTCTTTGCTTTTATAGTGTCAAAAGTTATCGCTAGTCTTCAGACCTAATTTTATATAAGCTGATGACTTTCCAATCACTATATCTTCCACCCTCTTATAGCTATGGTGTTCAAAGGGAAACTTTGTACTACAACAACATAGGGAGATCGTTCGTCTGTATTGTGTAGTTTTTGCTGAAGAGCAATATATTGACACCTACACGTAGAATTTTATATAAGTCGGTAACTTTCAACTCCCATATCTTCCACCCCCTTATCGTTATCAACCCTCTACCACCACAGTGCACAATTGGAGACTGATACCTACTTCCACATATAAACACTATTCGTTTGCGATGTGTAGTTTTGGCTGCAGAGTGAAATATAGGCATAAACGCCTCAATTTTTATGTATATTAAGATTTAAATACAAACAAATCTGTTAATTGGTATTAAATAAGGTCTGAAATAAACAAATACAGAAACCACCTTTTATGAACTTGACTACTCATGCCAAACAATATTTACGTGAATTAGTGAAAAATTATACAATAAACGGACACACTAAATTAAATATACGAGAGATAAATAATGCTTCTTGTATTTTCAGTGTTACTGTGGAGAATATGTTGATATGTTTATATTCCCATTATAAATTTATATCAGTAAAATTAGTCATTAAATAAATATATACAAGTTTGACGCTTTCAAGATGTTAGCTGTATATAATAAGCTATCATCTAAACCAGAGTTTATTGAAATTGCATGACGCATTCAAAAGTTGGTTATTTTAAGCTTGATTTTTCTATGTTTTGATTTAGTAGCCATAAACATTTGTACTTTTGAAATATATCATGAATATCATGAGATGGGCCTTTTCCCAATTTCCGCCGATTTGGGAAAACCCCAACCGTCTGCTTTGGTTTAACCCGATTTCCGTCCTGTCTGGCAGCTGTTCCAATCGCTTGCAGCTGTCCTCTGCCAGTCCTTTATCTTTCCACACAATACCATTACTTGTACTAACTGCGCGACTCTGCGGACATTACTTCCGTAAAGTCACACGCTTCCGTGTCGATTCTTTCAATCACCGCCGATGGCGCTTGTTATTTCGTGGATCTCTGGCTGACTTCTGGTGTCGAGGGGTCGCTGGCTCTGGTCGCAGAGGTTGGGTTGAGTCCTGCTCCGTACGTGGACGAGAAGGGAAGGAATGGAAACGTGGTAGTGCGTTGTTGCGAGTGAGGCGGTGTTTTATGTTCAAAAATGTTCAAATGTTTGTAGAGCTTATGGGACTTAACTACGGGGTCATCAGTCCCTAAACTTACAAACTACTTATCAACTACCTTATACTTAAGGACGGCACAAATATCCATGCCCGAGGGGGGATTCGAACCTCCGACCGTAGTGGCCGTGCAGACCGTGACTGAAGCGCCTCAGGCCCCTCGGCCATCGCGGCCGGCGGTGTTTTATGTGGAGCGCTGGGTGTGCGCGGGAGATGACAGCCCAGTGGCTGGTTTGGCGGGTCTTGCAGGAAGCGGAAGAGACAGCCAACACTCTCGCTATAGAGAGCAATGACCGGCGCTGTTGATACGAGAGGGCAGCGGTCTGGAGCCGGGGTGCTTGCTCAACAATAAAATGCCTCGGTAGATGGGTAGAAAGGCAGCTACCTAGCTATCGGCTTATTAATCAGCGCGTCCAAAGGAGGGACTTGAGGAATTTAATCACCTAGCCTCTGCAGCTATGTCGCTTGGAGATCCAAGATTTGCAAGGTTTTTTTTCCCTTTTTATTTTACTCCCTCTCTGCCTGATTTGGGGTTCTTTCCTTGCTGTGGTGCGGCGTTGCTTAGACTCATCTTGGTAGCGGATAGTAGCTTGAAAATTCTTACTTTTCCACCTGTATTTGTTCGTTCAATTGAGGCGGAATAAGCCGTTACGTTTCGAAGTTTACGAAGAAACGATGATTTGTTGTTGTTGTGGTCTTCAGTCCGCAGACTGGTTTGATGCAACTCTCCACGCTACCGTGTCATGTGCAAGTATCTTCATTTGAGAATACGTTCGGCAACCTACATCCTTTTGAATCTGCTTACTGTATTCGACCCTCGGTCTCCCTCTACGATTTTTACCCCATACACTTCCTTCTAATGCTACGTTAACTATTCCTTGATGTCTCAGAATGTGTCCTACCAATCTATCCCTTCTCTTAGTCAGGATATACCAGAAACTACATTCCTCCCCAATTCGATAAAGGATCTCCTCATTAGTTACGTGATCTACCCATCTAATTTTCATAATTTGTCTGTAGTACCATGTTTCAAAAGCTTCTAACATATTTTTGTCTGAACTCCTTACCGTTTACTTTTCACTCCCATACAATGCTACATTCCAGACAAATGCTTTCAGAAAAGACTATCTGACATTTAAATTAATATTTGATGTTAGAAGTTTCGCTTCTTTAGAAAGGCTTTTCTTCCCATAGCAATTCTGCATTTTATATCTTGTCTACTTCGGCCATCGGAAGTTATTTTGCTACCCAAATAACAAAACTCATCTACTACTTTTATTGTCTCATTACCTAATCTAATTCCTTCAGCATCGCCTGATTTTCTGACATTATATTCTATTACCCTCGGATTACTCTTGTTAATGTTAATCTTATATCTTCATTTCAAGACAATGCCCATTCCTTCAATTGCTCTTCCAGATCCTCTGCAGTTTCTGACAAAATTAGTATGTCTTCGACAAACCGGAAAGTTTTTATTTCTTCTCCTTGAACTAGAATTCCCTCTCTAAATTTCTCCTTGCATTCCTTCACTGCTTGCTCAATGTACAGACTGAACAACATTGGGGAAAGGCTACAACCCTGCCTTACTCCCTTCCCAACCTCTGCTTCTCTTTCTTGTCCTTCGACTCTAATAACTGCTGTCTTGTTTTTGTATAGGTTGAGTATAACTCTTCGCTCCCTATATTTTAGCCCTGCTACTTTCAGAATTTGAAATAGTGTATTGCAGTTGACATTGTCGAAAGCTTTCCCCAAATCTACAAATGCTAAAAACGTAGGTTTGCCTATTCTTAGTCTATCTTCTACGACAAGTCGTAATGTGAGTATTGCTTCCCGTGTTCCTACATTTCTCTTAAATCCAAACTGCTCATCCCCGAAGTCGGATTCCACAAGTTTTTCCATTCGTCTGTAAATAATTCGTGTTAGTTAGATGATTTATCATTGTGAAATTCAACATCCACTTACCTCTGAAATGTGACTGGGGCTACACAGTCGGCAGGATTATCTTCAATATATATACTCATTTATTTTGTGTGGTGCGTACTGTAACAAGAACTTGTTTTGTGACATGAACTGTTTATTGACATGAAATGTACATTATCAGGATGGCATGGAACTTCATAACAACGAATACAATATATTACATCTCCCTTTCTCAACAAATATAAATTAAATGACACTGTCTATGAAAATTACAAAATTAACATGACTTCAGAGATTTAATCTATCAGGCTTTTAAACAACTCTGCCAAATCTTGATATTGTGACAGTTGTTGGATCTTCACACTGGTTTACAGTTTACTGTCATTACAGTTGTTCCCAATATTACTTCATCACGTCCTTCTGGTGCACGTTGTTCACTTTCCTCTTGAGGAGTATCTTTTTGTTTACTATTTTTACTTCTTTGAAGTTCTTTCGGAACAACAATTATTTCAGGTTCGATGTACGCTTCTGTTGGTCGAACTACTTGTGTATTCTGTCTGTATAGTTTCCCATCACCTGTTTTAACAACTGTTGATCTTGAAGCATTAGCTGATCTTATAAGTTCTCCTTCCTTCCAGTATCTATGCCCAAACTATATTCGCACATTATCACCAGCCTTTGTAGCTTTTAGAAATTGAATGTCAATCTGCATATCTTTTTTGTTGGTATCTTAAGATTATTAATTGTTCGCTAACTTGTTTGGTTCGAATAGACTGTGTATTGAGAGCTTCTGTTACAGAAGGTAGTGAAGTTCCTGTTCTTCTTGAAAACGCACGCTGGTTAGGCGAACCTATCTGTCTCTTGGTGATTCTATAATTTAGTACTGCTAAGTATACGTTTGTTTTATCTGCTGAACACTTTGACAGTAAATTTTTGGCAGTTTGTACATAACTTTCATCAAGGCCATTGCTTCTATGAAATCCTGGACTTTAAGTCTGAATGTTGAATAGTACACACTTGTAACTGGCCCTTAAATTGTCTTGAATTGAATGGTGTTCCATTAACAGTCTCCAGGACTTAAGGTATTCCAAATAAGCCAATCCAGCTATCTAATTTATAAGCACTTCTTCAGTAGTAATATTTGGCATCTCATAAAATTCAAAACATCATGAATAACTGTCCACTATCAAAAATTTTCTTGTTTGCCATAATAGAAGAAATCAGTAGCAATTATTTGACCAGAGTACTTAGGTACTGTCTTCTCTATAACAGGTTCTTGCATTTCATTTCTGGAATGGCTTTTACATATATTACATCTTGATAATTAGTTTTTAATATCTAGTGTCATTTTTTTCCAATAAACATGTTCTACTCTTTTGCAGCACCTAGATGTCCCTCATGAATAGCTTTCAGTGTTCTTTCAATTAACTGTTTGGGCATAATTATTTTTTGCCCTTTGAAAATATTCCTTCTGCATTCTCTTTGAAGGTCCAAAATGTGGAAATTCTTTGGTATTTCTTTAATGGTATTAGGAAATCCTTGCATTACATAAGGTAGTAGTGTCTGTAGCTCTGTATCCTTAACTGTGGCTTCTTTTAAATGACTTAATAAAATTTCACTAACAGGTAAAACCATAAGTACTTCAAGCTCTTCCATATCATTTTTATCTTCATGTTTCTTGCAGTCTCTACTCAGTTCATCACGTATTGGAATATTTGACCCTTTTGTACAAATAATTGCAGGAGAATATGGTAAAATTTCAAGTATTACACGCTTTAAACTTGCGGGTGCAACTTCTAGTGGCTTTTTGAAAATTGTCTCCAGTGATTTGTGGTCAGTTCCAATGATCAAATTTTTACCATAAATATATTCATGAAATTTGTTGACTGCAGATCTAATTGCTAAGACTTCTTTTTCAATCTGAGGATACAACTGCTATGCAGGAGTTACCTTATGCAACTCGTCGTTCACCATGTAATAAAACAGCCCCTATTGCTTTTTGGCTACCATCAACCGACAACATCTGCATTAACATCATAGTAGCAGAGCACTAGAGGTTTTGTAAGGTATTCTTTTATTTTTGTAAGTGCTTGATCTTAGGGAAAATCCCATTTCCATTCAGCTTCCTTTTTAATCAACTGTCCCAATGGGTCTGTTATTTCAGAAAGATTGGGTATATACATAGGTAGGTAGTGTACCATACTTAACAGCCGTTGGAATTGTTCTTAATTCTGAGGAGTCTGAAGTTCAATAACAGCACTAACTTTACCTGGATCTGGATCCTCAGCTAAAATGTGTCCTAAGAATTTTGTTTGCCTTACACCAAATTCACATTTATCTTTATATAATTTAAGGCCAGAATTTTCTAATCTTTGTATAACTAGTTTAGTTGTTTCATTATGTTCTTCAACTGTTTTGCGTGTATTAGTATATTGTTCATATAACATTCAACATTCTTGACCCCATTAGTATTTTTGATATAACTTGCTGAAATACGTCTGGAGATGAGTTGCACAGTCTAAACGTGTGAAATATTTTCCTCCTATAATCTCAGTACTAATTTCATCAAATGTCTTTAGTGGATAACAACGTCTAAGAATGTGTTTATTAACTTCACTTTAAAAGAACACCTTGGAAATAGATTTTGGCATTGGTAGCCAGAAAAAAGACCTCTTTGCAAATAATTCTGGCCATAAACGCCAGATAAAACCTGCACGTGAACTACTAGGGACTTTAACAAAATCTTTTGTTCCCGGCCCAACTGGGAGCTGCCTTGAATTAGAATTAATTTAGCAGTGGAAGTTAAAGGAAGATAGCCAACACACGTAATAGATCACGGTGATTAATTTTACAATTATTACTAGACAAGCCACTACACACAAAATCATTTCATTGGTGGTGGCTGAGAGAACATTTATGGTGCAACGGATATAAATAAATGCATCTGAATTTGTTGTGAACGCTAGTAAGAAACAATATTAAATAAAAAGGGGAAAGGTACTCATTAATTACTGTTTATAGGCAAGGTAAAATTGCACTGAATTTATTTATTCAGCTCAAACACAAGCAAATGGGGAACCAAGTTTGATACACAATAAAAATTCATCCCACTGAAATAATGTACTTAAGTTAACCTAGCTTACACATACGCTGCCCAGCATTGAATTTAGCACAAGTACACTCAACTGAACTCTATTGCGGGAAGATTCACAATCATCAAACATTCATTCATTCACAACGCAATGCAATAGCGACACCAAAATCAGCGTGTTGAAACGATGTAAAATTTGAAGGGTGTGTGGAGTTTTTGGGGGGGGGGGGGGAAAGGGGGGGGGACGGAAACTGGCAGGGGACGCTAAATATATAAGGTGGGGATGTGAATTAAATTGGAATGAGAGGCAGGAGCGGTTGACCCTGAATTAATAACTGTGATAATAAATCATGATATTAAAAATTATTTTATTGATAGAATATGGCCCTGATTCAATACTAACTGACAATCTCTCTTCCATTGCCTGCAAGCGGCAAAAAATATAAGTTAATAATTTCTCCCCACAAAAAAATCTAATAAGCTAGCTAGGATCTGACAACTATTAACGTTAGAAAAACATCAATCCCTTTTTAACAATAAGTTTATTATTGCCGTTAGCAAAAAAAAAAAAAAAAAAAAAAAAAAAAAAAAAAAAAAAAAAATACAGAACTCAAACTAGATAGAACATCCAAGTTTACAATTACCATCAAAAATGAAAGAATAATCTAAATGATTATGACGTTACACTGATCATTATGATACTTGAATTTAACACCGACTGACAAGTCAAAAAAAACCTGTCATGAATTGATATCAGTACAGGGTTGATTTTACTAACTACACACTCCCACTGTTATGCAGAACCTGATGCAACGACTATTTTTTGCTGGTGAGTGCTTTGCCATACATTACCAAACTGACGCCTTGTGTGCGAAGGTGCTGCGCTGCAGTGGCGTGGGCGCAGGGCGGCTGTAAGCTGAAAATTTCCGTGACCACGAAATAAAAACACGCTTTTGTGTCTCGTCTCCGCCGGTTGTCCTGGGTGTCGGTGACCGAGTAGAGAGAGACCGACACAGGGAAATAGGATGCACGCGTGTGCAGGTACAGAGTCTGAGGTGACCAGCCAGTGGGACAGCAGAAACTAGAAACACTAAGCTAGATTAGAACAAGTAGTATATTTCGTAGAAATAATACATTACTTAACTTGGAGGGCAGCAGACTAGTGGAATGCTGGTACGTAGTATATTTAGGTAGTGGCCTCCCTACTGATGAGTCCGTTTCAATGCCTGTTCTAATCCCAAGTCTTAACTGGTGCCTATCTGATTCCCAAGTGAACGATGCAGTACAGTCGTGGCCACGAGCGGAGTTGCAGCAGAGGGCGCTCGTGGCTGACGTCGTAAGAACGTCGCGCTGTGCATGCATGGCGGCGCGCGGCGAAAGTAGGTGGCGCGCACTTTAGACTTGTGCGACACCACACCCCTCCCTCCCCCCCCCCCCCCCAAACCACCGCGCCGTCGTGGCGTAGGGCTGAGGGCCACAGCGACGGCACTGGGAGGAGGGCCTGGGCGAGGGCGTTACTGGTGGGACGGGCGTCGTAGCTGAGGCTAGGATCGAGATGCCGTCCGCGCCCCGGTATCCATCTAGCGATCCCCTGGGAAACCCACCAAAACGAGGGAAAGGGCGCACACCTCCGCCCAGAGGGGGCAGGTCTTCTTTTGAGGTGCGTGGCCCAGACAGGGAGGGCACACACGGTCCCGGAGTTCCTCTAGGTGACACTGTCATCTGCGGCGGCGACAGCGGCGGAGGCGCGTCGACCTCCATGGGGATGATCTCTTAGTCCGGGGACGCTGGGCCCGGCGGCGAGCGATGTGGGGGTGCTCGCTGGCGGTGAACTGGGTCTGGAGTCAAGAAACCAGAGACAGGATCGCGCGGCCTGTGCAGGCGCAATTGGTTTGCCTGGCGCCGCAGCTCCGACCCTGTGAGAGAACGTACAACATACATATTGCGACCGAGCACGTGTTGAATGGTGCCCGACAACCAACTCTTCTTTCTAGCAAACGCCCTGGACAGCACCGGCGTAGAAACCTAAAAACGCGAAGCGCCATCCGAACCGACTCGGTGCGTGGGAGGCTGCAGCAGGTGAAGGAGAGTGCGGTGACGGCGGCCGTGGAGCATCTCGGCAGGAGATGGGCCGTCACGTGGCATGCATGTGAGACTTGAATGTTCGAACGAAACGTTCTGCTTCATCATTGGACTGAGGGTGAAAAGAGGGCGGTGGTTATATGCTGAATGCCATTTACACGACAAAATTATTGAAATTTCGCACTAACAAAGTGAGCTCCATTGTCACTGACGATAGTTTAAAGCAAACCTTCGATGCAAAACACTGATGTTAAGGCACTGATAGTACTCGACGCCGTCGTCGAGTTCATGGCAGCCGGCCGCGGTGGCCGAGGGGACTGAGGCGCTTCAGTCACGGTCTGCACGGCCACTACGGTCGGGGGTTCGAATCCCCCCTCGGGCATGGATATTTGTGCCGTCCTTAGTTGTAGGTAGTTCATAAGTAGTTTGTAAGTTTAGGGATTGATAACCCCGTAGTTAAATCCCTTAAGCTTAACAAACATTTGAACATTTTAGTTCATGGCAATAACAAAAGGAAACTTGCTGAAAGCGTCTACAACAATTAACCAGCGCGTATTCCAGAAAGGTCCGGCAAAGTCAATGTGTAAACGTTTCCATGGTCCTTTAGGGCGTGGCCAGTCCGAGAAACGTTGCGGAGGAGCTGCCTGGTGCTCTGTACAAACTTTACACTGTGACGTCATACTCTCAATCTGTGCGTCTATACCAACCCAGGTACAACGACGTCTGGCCAATTGCTTTGTCCGAACAATGCCCCAATGTCCTTGATGCAAGAGGCGTAAGACTTCTCGTTGCTAGGAACGAGGAACAGTCACTCTTGTTTGGTCGTTGGCGCTATGTAACAGAACACCTTGACGAAAAGACAATGCATGACGTTGTGCAAAATAACGTCGAACCAGAGGCCGATCAATGTCTTTGGCTCTGGCAGGCCACCCTGAGCGAACAAAACGTGCTACTACACTTAGGTCCGCATCCGCAGCTGTTTCCTGCGCAACCCGACGAGAGTCCAAAGGGAAGTCTGCGACAGCGGAAGCATCTCTGGAGTCTATCTGACAACATGCCATTTCTGAAGAATCAAACGACACATCCTGGCCAACCGGAAGTCGGGAAAGTGTGTCCGCGGTGGCGTGTTTAGTGGTAGGTCGGTACAATATCTCATACTGATAATTAGACAATATCAAGGACCATCTCTGAAGCTTTTGTGCCGTTCGTGGCGGAATTGGCTTTGTGGGTGAGAACAACGACGTGAGAGGCGTGTGGTCCGTCAACAAATAGAATTTTCTGCCTTAGAGATAATGATGAAACTTTGTGACGCCATAAATGATTGCTAAGGCCTCCTTTTCTATCTGACTGTAATTCTGTTGCTTTGGCGTCACTAGCTTGGACGCAAAGGCAATAGGACGATCGTGAGGTCCAATACGATCTGACATTGCTGCGCCCAGACAGTATGACGAGGCATCCACTGCTAGCACAACAGGCTTCTGTGGGTCAAAGGGAATCAAACATGCATCACTGAGTAGTGCAGACTTTAATTTGTCAAAAGCAACCTGGCAATCTTTAGACCATACAAAAGGAACATTCTTCCTGCGTAACTGTCACCGTAGAATCGCAAACCAAGCTTCTAGGAGAAAAAAAAAAACACTTTCAGTGTCGTCTTTCTTTTTTAGCAGACAAGATTCTAGGCGTTTGTCTCAGCGAAGGGGGCCGGCTATCTTTTTCTAAAATCGGTAGGAGCGGTTCTAAAAGCACAGACAATACTCCTCCTCCTCCTCAGTTTGGGCCACTAGGCTAACACATTTACCACCTGCTGCTCAGCAGAGCACCGAGGCACCTTGCTATCGGGACCCGTACGGCGCGGCCCCCACGGCACGCCTCTGGTCGCAGGACGAGAGTGCTAGAACGGCCTCCTCCACCGGAATTCCACTCTCCCCCGTCAAGACAAAGTCAGCTCTGTTTCTCACCTCAGCAAAAATCTTCCCTGTACTGCATTCCCGAGAGCAATAGAAAAATGCATGTACTGGTCAGTTTACATCATTACACGAACGATAAACACAGTTAATCAATTTGAGAGATGGGCTGCCCTCTCTCAACGAATCAAAAGCGTGCGCCGCTGGCGTAGATAAGGATTCAGCGAGCCGGAATGTACCACACAACACAATAAAGAATTAAACTTCGTAGGTGGCTCTGGTCTGTCCTGCCTGAGATTGTGCGTGAGTATAGCAAAGTTAAGTTGCATTTAAATTAGGCCACGAGTAAGCAAGCGAACTGAGACACATGGCACGCGTCGGCTACATTACATGATCGCACCGCACTGAAGGTGAGGTGGTTAAAAAGCGAATTCATTTCAACAAAAATCACAACGTAATCTTAAAATTACAATGAGAGAATACACAATATAGGCACTGGTTTGTGAGCAGTGAAGAGAAACTCAAGGAACTAGCTATCAACCCTCGAAGTCGGAGTCTGGACCCAAGTGGTTCCGAAAACAAGTAAAATTACAAAAATTAGATTTCCGAGAAATAAAGAAAATTAACTGTGGCGTGCAACCTTAGAAATGCATGGAATTTCATAAGGAGGCTAATGAAATGCAGCTACACGCGATTGGGAGAGTTTACATAGACAGATGAAGTCCAGTCTCCAAAACCAGAAAAGTGAAATAATTACAAAGTCGGAGTAAGTAAAAATAAGAACCACGGCATGCAACCTCTAGAAAAGATCGCAAAATATTAATGGAAATCAGAAAGGTACACGCATAATTACTTGCCTGAAGGGCATGGAACAGCCATAAGGGTAGCTGAAGTCTTTGTTCTAAGAACACACCACATGGAACACATATCACTCACAGAAGGAAAAAGATAAGAAATATTTCACATGCACTGTACAGAATTAACATACCTCTTAATAATCGTGTCCCACAAAGCTAGAAACAATTTACACAGGATTTGTACACCGCCACATAATCACAAAAGTTTTGAATATAGCAGGCCGTTACCAAATTGAAACTAGTAACATATTCACTGCGGTTGTCTGCAGGAAATGACCGGAATGAAAATTAAGAACATTTCCACGCATGATCGGAGAAAATATTCTGATAAACGAAGCTAAGTTCTAGAGTCTAAGTTGAACATACCACACAACGAATTGCTACCATCTCCACGGACACGAAAGCAGAACCAACTTACCAAAATTGAAGAGCAGCCCAAGAGTGAACACTGGCCAGCAGGTCGCCAGCCAGCACCAGATGTACAGGAAGGCCCGGAGAGAGAGCTGAAGGGGACAGAAGAGACTCACGCGACAGCCTACAGAGATTCGCTCCGCGCATTGATGCCACAAAGTTTGACCAAGTGGTGCAGAAACCTCTTTGGTATCATCAAAAACAGCAGTTGGTAACGACCTATCGGTACGGTGCCAGCGAGCATGCAAGACGATCAGTCAGCAGCCGACAACGAAGTTTCTCATACACAGACAGGTACTCTAGAAGATTCTCATACTTGCACTTACAAAAATAAAGCAATCACACACTCTCATAGGGACAGTAGCGTAACGAAGAAGCCGTTCATGTTGCCACATTCATAGACACAATAATAAATTTTAAACATAATAAAATAGAATCAACACTAACATAGTATCAATGGAAATAATATTAAAAATATGAAATGAAATGCCATTCCTTGGGCCTCGAAAAGAGTGGGGTTTTAGTTCAACAAAGGCCGATCTAGCGTCCTTAAGTAAATTACAAATTTAAATAATCTATGGAAGACGACAGATGGTCGTCTTTTAACTTGGGTCCAAACATATACAAAGTTTGCCTTTTTTGCATACTATTATCATATGTGATAATGCAGGAGCAGCTTCTTCTATAGGTTTAATCACACCCATCTCAACCATTTTCTTCATTCCTTATTTGATTTCTCAATGTATGTGGGACTCTCCTTGAGCAATGCATCTTGAATTCTGCGCCATCTTTAAGGTTTATGTCATATAAAAAATCTTTAACAGATTCCAGGCCTGAAAACATTTTTTCATCTGGAATGTAGTCTTCTGGCTCACTTACTTTTATCTGCTCAACCCGCTTTTGACACAATGTAACAAGAACTGGTTTTGTGACATGAACTGTTTATTGACATTATCAGGGTGGCATGGAACTTCATTAACAAGGAATATATTATGTTACACGTTGGAGGGAAGTGTGTGGGGTAAAAATCGCAGAGGGAGACCAAGAGACTCGTATAGTAAGCAGATTCAAGTGGATGTGGGTTGCCGTTCTTATGAGGAGATGAAAAGGCTTGCTCAGGATAGGGTAGGGTGGAGAGCTGCATCAAACCAGTCTCCGGACTGAAGACCATAACAACAACAACACGTACAAGGATACTTCAAGGGGGGTTTTCGTATTTAGCGTTGCTAACTGCTGGTTTGTTTGGTGTTGGTTTTCTTGTCTGTATTTCGGGCAAGGGCGTCGTTCCTCAGCTGTGTCCTAGGAGCCTGGTTATTGCTGAAGCCTTGCATTTGACTGCCTTTTATGTGAAGTTGGGAACTGATGATTACGCGCCACCAGCCCTTTTTATTTGTGTTCAGGTCGTGACTCTGGGCCGTTCGCTCGTTCGACAGCCAGCCATCTCTAAATGTGTGTTGTTTTAAACAGCTTGAATGTGTGTTATGTCCTTTCACCATCGGTAGGGCTTTGAAACTAAGTTTTTCATGCCACATCCATTATTTATGGAATGAGATCTTTTGAGGTGTCGTTTGAGCTCCAGCTGAAACTGAGGTCGTTTTATGGATGTGTTATTTGAAAGTGTTTGCAGCCTTTTAATATTTTGAAGATTTAAAAGTTTGGTTGAGAACTTTGTGATATTGTGTGTCATCGTTATTAAAGCATTTAGTCTATTGTAAAAACCAGGCAATCCTGTAAAACTTGAACTTTTAAATGGGTTGGCTGTGAAGTTTATGACATTGTGTCTCACTTATTAAAGCCTTTGTTTATAGTAAAAACCATGCAGTTATGTAATATTGAAGGTTTACTGCGAAATTTAGGGTATCTGTGTCAATTTTATTAGAGCAATTAATTTAAGGTGGCCTTAAACAATTCAATGTATATATAACACTGAAATTATGGATGTTTTACTTGATGACGCCCCCCTTCCTCACTTTGGTCCTTGACATGCGTGTGTGATATCTCAGAATTAATACGGTGATAAGGACTAAAATGTGTAATATGAGACCACAGACTGAGCGATATGGGCTCGTTCTACCACTGTTCTCCTATTATAACGTTTTTTCTTCTCGTTTGTTGGTCATGAGCTAAAAAAATGAACAGTGGATACATGTCATTCTTTTTCATTATTTGTGTCTGTGGAAGTTTTTTTCCACATGTTACTAGTAGTCATTATTAACATTTACTCTTAGTATTTTAAATATATCACTTAAGTTGACACCTGCTTAGCATTTTCTTTACATACTAAAGATACACTTACTGATATATCAAATATCACTGATTTTTCCACAAACTTTTGTATAGGAAATTGAAATATATCTTGTAAGGAACAAATTGTTTTACTGCGAATAATTATATTCCAATGTTGCTGTTAGAAAAATATTATAGCTTTCAAACTGAAAAATCTTGATCGTGTTAATGAGCAACATGGGAAGTTCTTTGTGTATTAAAACTATTATCAGACATTGGATGTATGATATTGGACAACATTGTGCTTAATTTAGTAAGAGTTCCAGTGTTAACATTCAAATAATTTTTAGTGAAATAATGTTTATGGTACAAATTGTATTATATGATACACTGTTTAAATATTTTACAAGTCGAATTATTTTAGTTGACACTTTATTTAGCAATTTTGGACTAAAACAACATCAAAAGCGGGCAGTATTTTACTACAGCATATTTCAAGTTTCATCTTCAATTGGGCAATGGTGCTTGGAAGCAACATTCGAGCTATCATAAGCAGCTATATTCTGTGGTATCTTCCAAGTAGTTTTGGAATAATTTGCATCTTTAGCGGACACCGAGCAGCGATGTGTGATCTTGAAAGTAGTTTGTTAAATTTTCTGAGTAAGATCTTGGACTGTAGACATATGCATATGCAAATCAAAACGCTCACTGCTGCTCTAAATTACTTTACGAGTGGCCACAGTACTTGCACAACGAAAATTTATCTAACTTCTCAGTCCTTAAAGGAGCAGCCAACGTTTTAACAAACACAAAATTAATGTTAAAAAAAGGGAACAGGTAATTAAACATGGGACAGTTAGCATGAAATTATAAGGCAGAGGTTTGATACTTTAAATCATCATCTATTCAATCAAATGAGCAAGCAAATGACAAATGAATGTGGGAAGACCAAATTAAGCACAATAAAGCATATGCCTTATACAAAAGTGAATTAAAAACATGAAGTTACTGCCCTTAATAAAATTGTTTCTGCCCTTTATGAATATGGAGGTAATGTGGGAGGAAATTTGCAAATACACAATGGGTAAAGGAAAGCAGATTCATTCACTTACCGACACATGCATAATGCTTGCAACACATTACTCATGCGGCAATACTTGATAGCAGTGGCGAAACGAAGTGTCGGTGGCTTTTTGATGTGATGGCGAGTGTCTTGAAGCACTAATTAAAAATCACTAGGCACCAAACGAACTCATGTGAGGGGAGACAGCGGCTTACTATCCTTAAGTAACACAGGTGTGCGACCATGGTGAATTACATAGGATTTACAAAAAAAGAAATTTAGAATAAGCAAGTAAAGCACACATGAAAACTCATATAGAAGAAAGCTAGTAATAGTGAAAGTATGGCTGGAGACCGAAGTAAAGATCGTTACGAAAGCATATGGTGCAATCGGTCATACAAAGACAGGAAAGACGGAATTAGACCAGAAAGTCTGAGAAATATTTAGCATACTCGTGGATACAGACAACACGAAAACGTTAATTAAAAAACAGCAAAGAAATTCAAACATAATAAGTTTACACTAAGGCTGAAGACCACACACATTTGAATTCTAACTTTCGAAAACTGGACACAAAATCATCACCGGAATGAGAATGCAAATACTAAATTTAAACTTATTTACTCGAGTTCTGTAAATGAAGAAACACTTCGCCTCGCATAGTGAAAGAATTACTTAAGAAAACTATCACTGATAAATAAACACTGCCTGATCACAAAGAAAGCAAAGCATGCCATCCCCTCAGCATGATTTGATGATGTACTTACTTCGACGGACACAGCAATTGTGAAACCTAAAGCCACGCCAAAAGCCTTCCCCACCACACACCGGATGTAGGAAGCGCTGAAAACGATGCCGAGTGCGTTCAGAGTTTACTGTCTACCAACCCATTGCTACCTGAATACCCTCTTCTACAGCTCCAGAGAGGTCTCTTTTATCACCTCTTTCGACCATGATTATGTTGGTACTACACTAAGAACAGGCCACCTCGCCATTTTGTCAAGTAAGCTGGTCTCTGGTCACCCAGCAGACGACAAACGAAGCCATGCGTTCTTAACTAAAAAGCGAGGCGGCGACAATGCCATTGCACGGCAGTCAGTCAATATTAAAAGCAACCTTCCACACTCATATGTACACACAAGTTCAATCACACGGGTGGAAACATATATAAACATAAGACTTGATCAATAATAAAGAATAAACTAGTTGACATACAAATAAAGAATATTAATGGTGGAAAAACACTTTAGCGTAATGAATAACTCAAAATGGAACACAACTACACATTCAGTGGACGTGTTTCAAGCTTAAGTTACCGATCGAGCTGTTTCCTTTCATTTTTTTCCTTGTGAACTGCTTATTAGCAAAGAGAGGAAGCCCTAAAAATGAATTATTTTTCAGAAGTGTCAGTGAATGCTTATCTGATATATGGCAAATTGTAAGGGGTCAGCTTCGTGGAGACACTTGATGTGGTGTCGCACAAGTATGAAGTGCGCGCCACGTACTTTCGCCGCGCGCCGCCATGCACGCACGGCGCGGCGTTCTTACGACGTCAGCCACGAGCGCCCTCTGCTGCAACTTCGCTCGTGGCCACCACCGAACTTGATCGTTCACTTGGGAATCAGATAGGCACCAGTTAAGATAGGCACTAGTAATCATCAGTAGGCAGGCCTCTATGTAAACTATGTATCAGCATTCTGCAGTCTTGAACGTTGTAAAAGATAAGTATTATCTTATTTCTACAAAATATGCAACTTGTTCTAATTTAATCTAGAGTTTCTAGTTACTGCTGTCCCACTGGCTGGTCACCTCCGTACCTGCACACGCGTGCATCCCATTTCCTTGTGTCGGTCTCTCTCTACACTGTCACCGACACCCACGACAACCGGCGAAAACGAGACACAAAACTTGAAGTCTGAAACTCTGTGACAAAACGCGTACAAGCGCGACAATCGTGAGTTTATGTTGACAAGTAGCCTACTGGCTGTTTAGTGACATTTTGTGGCAGCTACTGATTCGTCTTAGTTCAGGGTATATCAGGAGACGGCGGCACTGGTCATCTGTCAGATGGGCTTGTGACTGGTCGTGAGTGTATGATCTAGCTGGGAAAATCCGAGCGGATATAGACCCAATGGCGGAAAGCGGGAGAGCGCCCGTTTGGCCTTGGTGAAATGTGCAAAAACTACTTAAAAATTAATAACTATTGATCAATATACGGTACAAAGGAGCACATAGGCTCATTTTTAAGATAAAGACTAGACGGATGCGCTGAAATAACGCGTCTCGTGTCACTTTAATACTTTTTGAGTTATAGTAAATCAAAAATCATTATAAAATAACAATTTTGTAAAGGATATATCTTGAAAACGGCTTAACGAAATATTACGTACAAGTGGTCAAATGATAGATCTAACAAGGAAAGTACTTGGGCTCGAACAAACACATCTATATCTCTCGTACGAGAGATAATGTAAAGATCCCTTATTGCACTAGTAACAGTCCCGCATCTGCAAAACTCTGCAGTCGCCCGTTAGAGGCCTCTGCGTGTGCCTTGCCACATTGCACTTTGACCTGTAGGTTCGCCAGTAGGGAAGGTGCAGTGTACCTCCGAAGTTGCGTTTTCTGACATTTGTGTGGTGAAGTGTCAGATGGAGCGGCGATTGATAATCAATCCTGCTAAAGTATTGCGATTGGTTGAGATACAGTTATGAAGAACCATTCTTCGTGAAGATGATATTGGTGTAGAAGATGAATCATTCGCATGCTTTCTCGTATCTATTATGGTATAGATATATGAGCATAAGTTAGATACTTCGTAACACTAACTCATAATGATGATAATGGGATGATAATGACGAAGAACTCATTGCTAGCGGTAGTGCTACGGTAAGTGAGGGAAGAGGCGATGGAAGCAGTGGCAGTGAATACTAACAGTCTTCCGAGAAGAAGGTTAAAGTTGCAACTATCATCACGGCTTTTGATGACAATACGCTAGAGAACATGTACGACGATTATTACATAAGTTATAGTTCAGATATCTGCATTACGTATGGCGTCTACAATTACATCTACAGTGCTATCTAGAGCATGATTGCAAAGTTTTGCATAAAAACGGCACCCACCAGCACATTGAGGTGTACGTAGACATACTGTAACCAAACGTTCATAATGATATGTTTGTTCGAGCCCAAGTACTTTCCTTGTAAGTGAGTACTATTAAGATGTATATTTAGTTTTTTGCACAAATTCAGTAAATTTGAATTAGAGGCAAGTAACGGTTTCCAGGTATAAAAGCTGGATTTTTAATAAACAAACAATAATGACTGTAGCATTAGTGGCAGTACGGTAAACTAGACTTAAGTAAATGGTTAATGTAACCACAGGGTCAATAGTATAGTGAACAATCTGTATTTAAATACTGAAAAAGCAAATGTAGAAAAATTTAATTTTTTTGGTAATGCAAAAACTACGATATATACAATGTTTTGGATGCCATATTCTGTTTCAGCGGAAAATTTCCGTTACATACTATCATCACAGGTATTTATTTCATTTGTATTTTATGTAAAAGACGTAATTTTGTGAAAATAAGATACTGATTTGACTTCAGAGCATGGTCCCCACAAAGGTGGGCCTAGGTTGACCCATGGGTCCAGGGCCCGGTGCTGAAGGGAACCCGAGCCCAGCCCTAAATTATTCAGTTTTTTTGGTTACTGAAATTAAAAACAAACTAGAAAAACATGTTGAATATTTTCCATTCAACGAAATTTTAGAAGATTCTACAGGCAATTGTAGTAGATATTTATGATAAACCGATTATCTTAAACGATTACTTCGATTGATGCTGTTACTTATTGCCACTGTTTGGTATTGTGGGTGTATTAAGTTAGGTGGCCAACCGTACTGATTTTTTTTGGACAGTCACGATTTTTGTGTGTCTGTCCCCGAATTTTTTTTAAAGGTAATTCGGCAAGCTTATTTGTCCCGGATTTAACAATTACTTTCCGACTTAGAAATTTATCTCACCTGTATCAGTGTATTTCATTATTAGTTTTAATTATTGATGGGAATCTGTTTGACAAAAGGTTCGTTAGACTTAAAGTACTTATCACAAACTGTCGAAACCATTTCAAACTGTTCCCACTGAGCTTACGTGCACAATCTACACCAGTGAGAAAATCAGTGAATAAACTTCTAACACCACTTTTCCAGGCCAAAGATGAATGGATATTATTCCTCATTTCAGACAGAATCATGTGCCATTCTCAAATGTGCTTAAGTTAGTGCAGTTTCTCTGCTGCCTTTCCGGAAATAATGCATTTACTGAAAGGGTATTTTCCCCCACGTAAATAATATATGGACAAGTAACAAAACACACTGTGAAATCAATATTAGTAACTAGAGCAAATTATTATGAAACTTATGTAGAATTTTTTCACATGTTGTTGAAAAATACCGACTTGCTGAAGAAAATTCAGTGCATTGTTAAACACAGTTGTTCTTATCCCATCCCTTCATCATTTAAAGTACTAATAAAGTGTAAATTGATGTACTTTTTCTAACAATTTACACTGATATTTTGTAATTATTACTTTCACTAAAATTTTCTTCCAATATAATCAAAATATATATAAAAATTAAAAAAATTGTATTGTGTCCCGAATAAAAAAAAGCAGTCAACAATCCGAAGATTGGTTTGAACACCACAGTGCTTTACTAGGCATAGTCCTGTTTGGAGGTGGTATGCCGTTGCCTTTCTCTGACTTACCCAGCCAGTTATAGGGGGACCTACAGTTTAACGTGGGTATTTTTCACATGAGCAATACTGCAGGGGTGAAAGAAGTGGAAAGTGACAGATAAAAATCCTAGGACCCGGCGGGGGTCGAACCCGCGACCTTTGGATTTGTAGTCTGGCACTCTACCACTGTGCTACCGAGGAGTATTGATCTAGAAAATGTTATGTCGCGAATTTCATTCTACAATTTATGGCCACCTTAGTATTAACACAGTATGCAATATTTTCTCCCTGTGGAGTACACTCACTGAACAGAGACGGTGGTTATGCTGCTGAACTGAATTATGATGTGATTCTTTTTTTAGAAATGTTGAGAGTATTCATTCTTTCTTCTCTATTAGGGCTGGTTATTGGGAATTGCTGAAACAACTTGTCATTTTGCCTAAGTCTTGTTGCAATCAAAGACAACAAATACTCCGCTAAATTTTGAAGCAACTACCTTCGATGTTGAAAGTTTTAGACGTGTTCCTGCTGAATTAACTCCATCAGCAAAAAATATTGATTTGCATCTCAAGAAGTATTTGACAGCTTGCAAAGGCCTATTGATTTCATTTTGGCACAATATCTTGACCTCTATTGATCACGAAAAGTCGTTTCACAGAACAAAGGAATTTCCCTCAACGTAGCGATGCCGGTGATTAAGTTAAAGACATTATGACATTACTTTAAATGAAGAACAAGTAGTTGCGAAAGCAGTTGGCATTTCTTCAGAGATTAACAATAGGGAACCTGATGCAAATGAAAGGACAGCTGAACAATTTCAGCTATGAGCATAAAATTAGTGCAGATTTTTTTTTGTATTTCCTGTTTTTAATTTTGTAATGCAAGATTTGACAGCAATATTTGCGACCTATGAACTATTTTTCATCTGTTTTCACCAGTTGGCTTTCGTTACCTAAAAAGTAAGGGATCCCATCTCAAAGTATCACTAAAATTTAGCAGATACTGACAGCTTCTTTGAAATTCTACCCATTTAGAACGTCTTCAGTAGGTCTGTAGTCTGTCAATCGGAAACGGATCCAATGAAGGTTCTTAGCACGTTTATGAGAAAGGCTTCAAGCAATTTTGTTGGTAATGAGTGAAACTATTAGACATTTTTGTACGATTCATAACCCGATTAAAACAATCTTAAGTACTGTGAAAGCCAGGGGCCCCGAACTAGAGAAATTTGTCACTATTTAACGAAGAGCCGTGTTTCCTAGTAAAAGGAAAAAATCATCGAATTTGGAATGTTAACATGATGCATCAACACTAACCCCGCCATCGAGAGCACCTTTATGTTGTCTCTACGTTTCCTTTAACGGGATAGTAGTGTTGAATACTACGGCAGTCTTACTTCACGTGAACCAATGACAATATACATTTCGATTTGTCACCCAGTCGGCCGCCGGTTTGTGTCGAAACACCAGATATGTCTGACGTCGCCGACAGGCGCAGTTGGCTTTTTTTTTTTTTTTTTTTTTTTTTTTTTTTTTTTTTTTTTTTTTTTTTTTGCTTACAACGCGGCGCTTTTGGCCCACGGCAGTGGGTAGTGTCTGCAGACGCTAACCTCAGCCGGTGCAACATCTGCAGTAATCTGCAGTTCTCACCATTTCTACGATTAATTTGTAAGTAAACTTTTGTTATTAGATGAAAAAGTCTGCATATTCATATTTGCCGTGAAATTATTATCAACTTATAGAAACACTACACCAGACATTACGATACCGAATATTGCAACAATGAGTTTCTATGTCGTCAGCTAGAGGGGACTCCAGAAATATGCGAAAAATATTATTCCAGATGTTACGAAGGCATTTCTTAAAAAATTGAAAAATTATTAAAAACACGTAATACACAGTTACAATCCTATTTCTCCATTTTTATGTTGTGTTAGTTTTAGGTACAAGTTCGTGGTTTTTAAGCTCATATTGGTATGTTTTGTTAACTATTTTCCTTGTTTTAGCTTAAATTTCCCGCATTTTGTGCATATTTGAACTCATACATTTCACTTGGCAAAGCCAATTGGGGAACTATCCGGACAGTAGTACTGTCGTGATTAAATGCAAAAGAAAGATAAACGAAGGTGATACGGAATTAATCTACCAGATATTCTGAAAAGTACAGCTTAACACGTTCTACTCCATTTAGAAATCATTTTACAATGGAAGGATCGAGAGGCGAATTGCCCCCTTTACCAATTTTTCCCGTGTGCCCTGATCAAACCGTTAAATGAAATAAGTTGACTTTGTATTTTTTTTTTTTTTTTTCATCTTTTATATGAAGGATTGTGCACCCTCTTTTAGAGTGTTCTACTTCATATAGATTCCTAAATATTAATATTACTACCTAGAAGGACCGCTAGGCCAATTTGGCCTCTCATAGCGTTTCTCTGTGTTTTCGGCATGTTTCCGTGTAATATTGTGTATGAAATAAAACCAACTGTTGTCTCCTTGTTGTTTCAATATGCGACAACAATGCCATACATTCCAGTACTGATTGCGGTAGGGCAGCTGGGGATGGCGGTCATGTATGGATGAGTTATGCCTGAGTGATTGATTGTGTTAGTGAGTGTGTGCGATTTTTTCTGACGAAATTCATGGCCGAAAAAGTTGTGTTAATCTGAATATGAATTCGTTGGCAGCTCAGCGATCATCTTTATGGTGAGTTGCTAGCTATCCTCATATTATCAACATTTAAATCTCGACTTTCCATTGTAAAAGAAGTCAATAAAAATACATAAGTACTGAATTATCTTTCTCAATCTGACCGTATAAGCAATAAAACTGCATTGGGCCAATTTGACCCCAGAAGTTATTATACGTAGTAGCTAGCATGCGATCTTTCTAGTATTAAATGCTAAGTAGACTAGGTAGCAGCTATAAAAACAAGATATAATTAGTTCCTCTGCACATTTTACTCTGGTTGTCATACCACTTAGGGATACGTTGTCAAGTCATGCTGTTGGCGCAGCAGTTTGACGTCACTTCTGGCGTGGCTTGAATAAGAAGGATCACGTTTCGGTGTAATGTAGTGATCTTTTTTTTTTTTTTTGTTTTTGTTTTTTTTTCTTTTTTTTTTTCATTTCGCCAACTTCCTGTGAAGATGAGATTTTCATGTGTGTACAGCAATTCAGCCTTACCTGTCGCACCGTCTGTCAGAAGTACATACAAGTGTTCTGTTGAGTTAAACTAGGGCAGTAGTCAGGGGGGGGAGAGATGAAGGGGACCAAACACCCCCCCCCCCCCACCCAAAAAAAAAAAGCCTCACTATTCACCTAATTCCTGATAAAGGAATTCAAAAGTATGCTGAAGTTGCTTCTTTGGCATTTGTATTGAATAAAATTTAATATTGTCTCTATTGATATACATCTGCGCCTTTAGTTCAGTTTATGTTGCAAAGCATCGCAAGTTACAATACACGTCATAATTGGTTGATCCCACCCCCAAAACCAAATTCTGACTGTGGGCCTTCTGTGGCCATTGTAAGTAATGTCTCAATTTAAGTAAAATAATTTTATAAATGAATCAACCGTATCAAATTTATACCTTGTTACCATGTTACAGTACATTCTAAAAAGAGCATGATTAATGTATAAAGTTGCAATTATAAACTACTGCACACAACAGTAAAAAAAAAAAAAAAAAAAAAAAAAAAAAAAAAAAAAAAAAAAAAAAAAAACAGAGAGAGAGAGAGAGACAGTGGAATTGGGCCCGTCTCTCATTCTGGGTCCTGGGCCCCCAATCGAATGTGGATAACTGACACAGAATTATAAAAAGTAAAATGTCTGCAAGAAATACCGAAATCATTTAATAAAAGTAAAATTCCTGGTTGCTGACTTCAGTGTTGCCCTGTCACAGGTACTTCAGCTAATCAAACTTTAAAAATCTACTAGATATTAGCCAGAATGAGGGAGATGTGTGCGTTATTGCATAAGTAAATGCACAATGTTTATTAATTTGCATAGATTTTCTTTTTCAGATAAATGAATATTCATATTTTATATCAAGGTAATATTTGTAGAACAGGTGAATTTGAATAACGTTTCAGTCCTGTATTTCAGGTGCGCACACTTGTTATTGAAAGTCAAAAGCATTAAGGATCTAGAGTCCTCTCTCGGGAGCGGTGGAATTGATAGACATCTACACAGGACACTCTGTAAAGTCAAAAGCATTAAGGACTAGAGTCCTCTCTCGGTAGCGGTGAAATTGATAGACATCTACACAGGATACTCTGTAAATCACATTTAACTGCATGACAGAGGGTTCATCGGACCACTTTTATACTATTCATCTCCCATTCCATTCTCGAACAGCGCGCGGGAAGAAAGAACATCTGAATCTCTCTGTTCGAGCTCTGATTTCGAGTATTTATTCAGATGATCTTTTCTACTTATGTAAGTGGGAGGCAACAATTATTTTCGCATTCGGAGGAGAATGTTGATGATTGTAGTTTCGTAAGTAGCCCACGTCGCAGCGATAAACACCTTTGTTCTAATGATTCCCATCCCAAATCCTGTATCATTTCCGTGACGCTGTCTCCCCCTGTATCAGGACAATACAAAACAAGCTGCCCTTCTTTCGACTCTTTCGCTGTCCTCCGAGAAACCCACCTGATAAGTAACGCACACTGGGCAGCAAGACCAGATAAAACAGGAGGAATCTCACTGTATTATTGATGCTGTCCTTTTTCTAGCTTAGCAAAGAAGTCCTTTTAGAGGAACAAAAAAAGATGGTGATTTTGGTGATCCACACAGCGGCAAATTTCTAAATACAATTGATCTCATATCATATTATAGTGTCTCCCTTCGTCTGCGTATTGAACGCCACAAGAAAGGCCATATTAGCTATTTTTACAAAAATATACAAGATGAGTTCCGTGACATGATTGCTGACAAAATAAAACAAGATATAATTAAAGATATTTTAGCTGCTAAATACTTTTCACTGATGCTTGACTGCACTCCAGATATCAGCCACAATGCGCAGATGACACAAGTAATTCGATATGTCAAGTCGAATGACTCAGAGGTTGTGGAAAGTTTTACTGACTTTTTTACAGACAAAACAGGAGAAGGCCTTAGTCAAGAAATACTGCAAAAATTGGAACAAGATGGGTTGAACATTAAGTTCAAAATGTTCAAATGTTTGTATAGCTTATGGGATTTAACTACGGGGTCATCAGTCCCTAAACTTACAAACTACTTATGAACTACCTTATATTAAGGACGGCACAAATATCCATGCCCGAGGGGGGATTCGAACCCCCGACCGTAGTGGCCGTGCAGACCGTGACTGGAGCGCCTCAGTCCCCTCGGCCACCGCGGCCGGCGACCATTAAGTACTGCACGGGGCAGTCTCGTGACAATGGGACAAGTAGGGCTGGAAAGTACAAAGGGATCCATTCAAGAATACTTCAGAAGAATGAACTGGCCTATTTCGTACCATGTGCTGCTCACTCTTTAAATTTAGTAGGAGCAAATTCTGCAGACGTTCAGCAAGACTAGGTGATGTGCAAGAGTAGATGCGGTTAAAACTGTTTACAAGCATTTTCATAAAGTTTTGAAGGCCCTGGAAGAAACTGAAACTTATAAATTGTCAACACCAGAAACAAAATCAGAGACAAGATCTACTTTAAAAATATGAGAAAACTCAAATTCATTACTTTAACTTGTTTCTGGTATGCAATATTAAAATAAATTGCTCATGTTAATCAGTTTCTGCGAAGTTAATACTTTACAATTGATAAAGCTGTTCGAAACATTCAAGGACTTTTGGGCTTTCTCAAAACTTCCCGGGATTGTTGTACCTCTAGAGCTATTTCTGATGTCAAAGTGCTAGCAGAAGATAATGAGGTATCAACGGTATTCTCCGAAAAAAGGATGCGAAGAAAGAAGAAAATTGCCGGTGAGCTTTGTGAGGATGAAGTATCCAACATTCACAGAAAAAATAAGGAATAATTGACGGAACTTAGTACTAGGTTTACAGTACTTGAGAAAATTGGTGCAAAAATTAGTTTTCTGTGTGGTGTGCAAACTCGAGAAATGGAAGTGGAGGACTTGAAGGCCAAAGCAGCGGAACTGGCAGAAGATCTTAGCGAGGAAGAACTTGAAGTTGAAAGTTTCAGGCAACATGCGCTGGCAGTAGACAGAGCCTTGTAAGATTCCACTGCATCATTAACATTAAGTTTAACTTATAAAAATAAATTGGTAGAGGGGTATCCCAACCTTACTACAGCGTTAAAATATATCTTACCATTCTAGTTTCTGTTTCGTCTGTAGAAAGACGTTTCAGGAAGCTGAACAAATCTGAGTATAATATCCATAAAGCACAAACGAGCTGCTTCTTTAAACTATGATGATATCAAAAACAGTTTTTCAGCAAAAAAAAAAGCTCGAAAAGCGAAATTTTGAATTGATTTTTGTACAATGAGTAATCTTGTAATATTTTTGTATGTATTAAAATTGTTCTGTTTTCCTTTGTTCTTAATTCAGTCAAAATAAGATCATATTGCGACATTTATTTAGAAATATGTAACCCAATTAGCGTCAAAAAGTCGATTCTTACAAGGGGGGGGGGGGGTAAGAAGGGGCGGCAAATTTAAGCTTGCCCCCTTTGGCAAATGTCCTACGTCTGGCCCTGCTTCAGAGTAAGCCAGCGAGGTACTTACGGCGGCCATTTTGGCTTGTTAGTGGCAGTCTGTTACTGTTGGTTTGACAGACAAGACGTGTCGTTACGATGGGCGACTGTGGAGTCGCTTGAGGACTTGTAAAATTTCAGCGAAGTATTCTAGTGTGGAAATTAGAAATTTTTGTTCTGTGGTGCTTCGAAAACTTTGATTTTACTGTGCGTCTGTGGGACTTAGAAAAAGTCTTCAGTGGTGCTTTGTGGACTCTAACTATATTCTGTGACAGTGGAACTTAGAGTTTCTCAAGATTACTTCCAGACTAAGTTTTATTTAGCAACTGTGCAACTTAGAAATTATTCAGCCAAGTTTCCAGTTTTGGTGTGGCAGCCTTAAGGAACACGGTAATGCTGTGAAGTAAGGTCTAACAAATAGTAACTGACAGATATTAGGTGGAATAAACATCAATTTAGTTAAAAGTGTATATACGTGTGGCGTCTGTTCCGAGAGAACAGACGTCACTTCTGATCCTGCAGTTGTTATTATTCAACATTCATAGAATATATGACATCAACTGCGATTGGGCAAAGCTGAAAATGTGTACCTTTTTTTTTTTTTTTTTTAAATAACGTTTATTAAAATTTGATGTACAAATAACAATATATACACTGATTTTACATGCGTGGGTTTGTTTTGTGTATTACATTTTATCATTTTTTTTGTCTCCCTGAAAGAGAAGAAATTTTTTTTTATGAACTATTTTTTGTAAATGTCCGAAATGCATCAAACAAGGGCTATCGTAGACAACATAAAAAAAAACACATAAGATGAATTCGTAAGGCTAACAAAGGAAGGCTACAAATGAAATGGATTAGGCAGAACTCGCATGTGGACTACCATGTAAGCTACAGTAAAGAAAACGGAAAGAGTGCGCTAGTGGGAGAAAGAGAGAGAGAGAGAGAGAGAGAGAGAGAGAGAGAGAGAACAATTTAATAACTACTGATCAGTTTAGAGCGTTACATTAAGAACTAATAAGAAACATATTTAAAATTTGTTACTTTGCTCGTGTTAATCACTCGTTTTGTAGGCACACGCACTGCACTCTTTGCTTGGCACTTCGACACTTCACGCGAACACACTGGACACACTTTGGTGGGGCGGGCGTCCCCTGCTGGGCTGTGGTGGGCACTAGGAGGGCGTCGGCGTCGGCGGCGGCGCGCTGTGGGTGGCCGGCGTCGTCGGCGGCGGCGGCGGCGGTCGCGGCTGCGTTGGCGGCGGCGGCGTCGCTCGCGGGTTTCGCAGCGCCTCCTCAAAGGCTGCCTTCAGCGAGATGTCCAAGTAATTTTGGAACGTTTCTCGGTATTTCACACGCTGTTTGGCCCTTTTGTTTTCTTCCCACAGGTCTGTTACGAATTGTAGTTGGTCCTTCTGCTTTTCTGTTATGACTTGATGGGCTGTCATTGCTATTAGCCACATAGTGGCTATTCGTTTTGGCCTCGGAAAGGTCCATGCATCAGGGACGGTAAGTGCCGTGATCGAGATGGCTCGTGGGTCTGTCCTGTTTATCAGTGCCAACATTTTCCTACACGTTGCCCAGATTACGCCGCTCTGTCCGCATGAGAATCGATGCTCCAATGTGTCTTTTTTGTCACAGGCACCGCATTTGTCCGAGTTTCTTTGCCTGATCAGCGCCAGCCTCTCGTTTGTGGGCACAGTACGGTGCACTACTTTGTACCACGAGTCTTTAGCGTGGGCTGGTAAGGCATTTTCTGAGATATTCTTCCAGACTCGTGGCCAGTCGAAGTCTGGAAGCTTTCTCTCTATTTTGGCCTTGGCAGTAATCCCCCGCAGCACTCCATATACTTTTCGTGTCGTTCTTTGGCTCGGGTTCTGTATTGAGGCGATCACATAGCTTCTATCAATAGTGAGCTGTTTTATGTGTCGCAGCTTGAACGGTATGTGCCCGGCGTAGACTGGCGCCTCTTCGGACTGCGGCCTGTAACCTCTCACGAGAATGCTGGTGATGCTGTCCTCGTGTCTTTCTTCCGTTTTCAGCTGTCTGTGGAGCAACAGAGCAGCGCATTTCTTCTTGACGTCCACTAAGCCAACCCCACCTTGTTCCCTTGAGAGGAAGCACGTTTCCTGAGAGACTTTAAATATTTCTCTCCGCCATAGTAGGTAGTAGCCAGCGCTGTTCAGTGCGCGTGCTATCTCCAGTGGTACATTTAAGATTTGCGCCATGTACCAGGCTTTCGATAGGATCGTCACATTTACGAGTTCTACCCTCTGTGAGAGAGTGAGGTTCCTGTCTGCGTGTGTCCTGGCGAGCCCCCTAATGGTATGGAGGATGTTGCGCCAGTTGTCAGCTGCCATCTTCAACGGACATTTTTGGATATTTATGCCGAGTATTTTGTGTTTGTCCACAACTTTATACCACGGCTTTGCTGGTGTTAGTCTTCCATTTACTATGGCGAGCAGTGCAGTTTTCGCGGGATTCGTCTTGGCACCTGTTGCTCTTTCAAACGACTTCATAATTATTGCCGTTTTGTTGATGTCTTCTTCATCAGATGCGAAGACTCCCATGTCGTCTGCATATGCCATGCATGCGACTGAGACATCGCCTATTTGATATCCTCTTATGTTGTTATCCAATTTATGTAACAGTGGGTCGAGAGCTATCGTAAATAGGGCCATCGAAAGAGGGCATCCTTGGCGTACAGATTTTTGTATTTTTATTGTTCCCGATGTCCATCCGTTTACCATTATTTTCGAGTTTGCTTTAGAAATTATGTTCTTCACTATTCCTGTGAATTTTGGACCAAAACCGAGATGAATGAGCGTTTTTAATAGGTAGCTGTGACTGATCCTATCGAAAGCCTTGTGAAGATCAATTGAAATGATCGCGGCGGTGGTGTTTGTTACCGCGGCGTGCGAGATTACGTCCCTGTATGTGTTGACGGCGTCGAAAATGTTCCTGCCAGGCACTGCACAGGTCTGCCATGGACTCATGGCCTTCTTCATTGCGGCCTTCATGTTCTCTGACAGACATTTTGCTACTAGTTTATAATCGTTATTCAGTAGCGTTATGGGCCTGTAGTCGTCCAAGGTTTTCGCTGCCTTCTTCTTGGGAATTAGAATAACCGTCCCTTCGAGGAAGGTGGGCGGTATTTCCGTTCCATTTATTATCTCGTTTGCGACTTCTGCCATCGTTTCGCCTACGATATCCCAGAACTGTATGTAAAATTCAGTCGGGATACCGTCGGCTCCTGGTGCCTTTCCTTTTGCAGTCGCCTTCAAGATGTTTTCCAGGTCGCTCTTTGTTATGAGTTCTGTAAGGAGAGCTCGGTCTTCGTTTGTTAGAAGTCGGGGAGCTTCCTGTAGGATACTCATAACTTCGCCGTCGTCGTTTTCCTCCCTGCTGAAGAGGCAGGAGAAGTGTTGTTGAGTGTGGCACATTATGTCGCTCTTGGTGGTCAGTTTGTTTCCCTGTCTGTCCAGCAGTTCTGTGATGGTCTTGCCGCTGGCTCTCTGTCTCTCTCTGTGTAGATGGTACAGTGTGACAGGTTCCTCTTCGACGCCGCCGTGGGGCTGGCTTCTTGTGATTACTCCTTTCATTCTCCCTCTTTTAATGTTGAGCAGTCGCGCTTTTATATGTCTGACGCGTTTCATATGCATCGGGTCATCTAACGGGGCGTTTAGGGCGTCTCTCAGACAGAGTGCGTAGAAGTCTGCCGTGTTCTTTCGCCAGAATGCCTTTTCTGCGCTGTAGTTTATTAAGCATTTCCTCATTACTGGCTTGGCGCATTCCACCCACCACCGAGTGGTGGAGTTGTAATTGCCTCGCTTCCTTGTGCATTCTTCCATTGTTTTGGACATTTCTGCTCTTAGGTTGTCGTCCCGAAGGTGCTGAATATTCAGTTTCCACCTCCCTCTGTTTGGAGCGGTTTTCTTCTGTGCCAGTCGGATGTTGCATTGATATGCACAGTGGTCAGAGAATATTACAGGACAGACTTCCACATGTGAGACAGAGACAAAGGTGAATGGGCAAAGCTGAAAATGTTTACCCAGTCGGGATTCGAACCCGGGTCTCCTGCTTTCTAGGCAGTTGCTCTGACCCCTACACCACTGGGGACACAGTGATCACCGCACCTGCAATGTCTACCTAAGCACGCCTCCCGTCAGATACAAATTCCCAGCTTCGCCCTGCCCACAGTACTCAAAGTCGTAGTTATGAACTAATTCCCGTAAGAGTAAGGGCTCACTATTACGGGAATTAGTTCATAACTACGAGTTTGAGTACTGTGGGCAGGGCGAAGCTGGGAATTTGTATCTGACGGGAGGCGTGCTTAGGTAGTCCTTGCAGGTGTGGTGATCACTATGTCCCCAGTGGTGTAGGGGTCAGCGCAACTGCCTCGAAAGCAGGAGACCCGGGTTCGAATCCCGGCTGGGTACACATTTTCAGCTTTGCCCAATCGCAGTTGATGTCATATATTCTATGAATGTTAGTTAAAAGTGGTTGTGTCGTTTGTGTAATTTTTGTTCCTGTCTGCATTTATTTGAAGCTAAACATTTGGGGTCGTTGCAGTGGGTGTGGCTGGCCCCTAGACACGACGCAGCCAGTTTGTTTAATAGAATAGGGCCTACAGCCGCACTTCACGGAGCTCCAAGCATACACAGGATGAGAATGGGTGATTTATTTATTTTATTTCATTTTTCACCTCAAGGCACCGATGAGAACAGAATTTAGAGCTCTGAGCTTACAATAATTGAACAAGATAAATTACTGAACATACAAGCAAGGAGGGTAGGGTGAAACCAATAAAGGTGGGCTTAACACGTTACAACTTAACAACTCCACTTGAGTTAGATCAATATATGAATAATAACTTGGAAGGAGTAGATTACCTTAAATAGATAATATTTTCCTTTAGCAGTAAGGTTAATTCACAAGCCCACTCAAATTTGTAAAAGGGCAGAAGCATGAAAGAGAAATAGATACATCTGCGCAAGACTGCCGTTACAAGATAAGCAACATCAAGTTCAGACACAGGGTAAATCACTTACATCTCAAGGCTGGAATCAAAGGTAGGAAGGCTAATAGCACTTACATGAATATGCTAAGCAAATAAGGAGGCGTAGTCCACTTGAATCAATTACACATTGAAACTCCCAAGAGAAAGGCAAAACAAGGGAGTGATACAGTTCTTAGGAAAATTTAGGCAAAATTTTAAAACAATAGCCGACAAACGCATGAATCATTATGGCCCAACTAGCTTACGTTTTAGCGCGCGCGCGCGCGCACACACACACACACACACACACACACACACACACCACAGTTGGAACAAAGGAATTAAAGAAATATATTAAAACATCAACACAATGGCTCTTACAAGAGAGACGAAAAGATGTACCAAGCAACATGCACTACAGTTCAATGGTTACATTTTTGGGGGTACATGTTCTAAAACAAGTTAACAACAGCGCCAGTTTCTTGACTTAAGTTTAATAAAATCTTCACATTAAAACACAACACCTCGTGTCACTTGAAACAGGAATGGCTGGAGTAAGTTGTGCCATTACATGGTAATAGATAGATGATTCTTGATGTTTTTCGCTGCTCTTGGTAGCGGCTGGCTGACATTTTATGGGACAAAACCAATCTGTTACAAATAACGTAGGCAACACACAGAACTGCAGTTTTTTTGGCACTTTTAATTCCTTAATAGCGCCAAATTGTCCCCATTTATAGCCAGCTTACAACTCTCATTAATTACACTTAATATGACTAGGTATACACATTCCACACATAAACAATACGAATTTACAGAGTTCGTGTGTGAAATACACACGTCTGAGGTGTGCAATGTGGCACAAATATGGATTAATCATGGTAGATGCACTTTCTGCGCGCCTAACATTAAAAAACTATTAACTTGTTCAAATAGATTTCGAACTGGCATGGTTTGTGCCTCAGATCACGGAAGAAACACTACTCACACAAATACTCTAAACTGACAGATTGTGCATCATATGGAGGATGAAACAATACTCATTTACGTGCCGCGATTACATCCTATTTGTATCTTTAAAACAATGATACTGGAAATTGCGTATTGTTAATATGTAAATTAAATTAATTATAATGGAAAAGTAAACACTCACATGCAACTGGCTGTAGTAAAAGATAACGTAAATAATACTGATTAAATTAATATACAAATCTCGGTTCAATTAATTACGTAATTTACGTATTTAACAAAATAAGTTTATCAACAATACTTGCGTAATTAACGGTAATTATAGAGAAACTAATGGGGGGGGCAAAACTTTCCTAACATTACTTGTGAAACAAAGTAATACCTACTTTAATATTATGAGAAAAGAATTTAATAAGTTTTAATCGAAATACTAATTAGCATACTATCTGAACTTTATCAATATACCTCTACATTAACTAATTAATATGTGTTAACTAAACAAACGTCTCCGACGTCAAATAATAGAAAATGATTTCAGCTATTTACGTTACAACAAAGAATAACAAAAGTTTTGCAAAACAAAATGATAATAGACTGATTTCATTCATATCTATTACGATGCAACAGTGGTATCGGGAGGTTCAGTAATGCAAGCAGATGGGAATAAATCCCAACATTCGTTACAAAGTGCTGACGACTCGATAACGACGGCAGAAACGGAAAGATTACAGTAGGAAGAATAAACCATAACAGATGAAATTTTAAATTATCAAAGGGACTGCCAAAATTATAACTACGGGTGAGCAGGAAGTAGCACGCAGAGGGAAAAACACACTGCCTGCAATAACGCTGTCGTCCCTCGGACAAGTAACGAAGCAACAAGCGGGTAAATACCAGATAAATTCCCAGGGAGGTTACGAAGCGTTAAATTGAATGAACAATCATTAATGATCAGAAACAAGGTTCAAAACCTCTTACCACGACTATCAATATCCAATATACAGACTATCAATATAAACAAATATAACTTAGACATTAGGCAATGCAAGCCGCTGGGGTTCAACTGACAAGCCTACTCAGGGAAACAATCATTACACAAAATTGCAGAAAGAGGCGAGGTTCAAACATTATAAAATTTGCATAACGAGGTGAGGCTCCCACAGTTTACGAACTACGCTGGGCTTTCAAAGGAACTGACAAAACAACTCACAAGCAAATTGGACTTAAGAACTGTTGACGTCATGCAGTTACTCTAAGCAGGTCGTCGGTAGAGGGATGCCTTGGAATGATGATGATGCCACGATGTTGAAAGAATTCCATCCTCGCAATACACGGAATCCGACCGCGGCGCCCACGAAGCTGTCACCACCAGAACAACAACAACAACAGGGGAAGAGCGCGGCGGCCGGCGTGTGGTTGGTGACTGCGAGGCGTGCTGCATTGCCCGTGCGATGACGCACCGGCACTCGCTCTGCCGTAGCCACGTCCCCCGCCTCTCGCTGTTCCCTCCTTCAGAGCCGCACTGCTCTGTTCTCCGTCGACGCCGAACTGTTGTGCGTTGCGCACGCGCCGCCAGATCATACTCGCCGATCGCGGCAACTAGCGACGGCCGCGACACCTGCAGTGAACCAGTCTTTTATCTACATCTACATAGATTGCAAATCACATTGAAGTGCCTGGCAAAGGGTTCATTAACCACTTTCATAACTTTTCTCTATCGTTCCATTCTCTAATAGCGCGCGGGAAGAAAGAACACCTAAATCGTTCCGTTTTCGATCTGATTTCTCTTATTTTATTGGGATGGTCATGTCATCTGTTTGAAACTTCGCAAACAGATCACACCGCAATGATTTCCACCCTAATTCGTGCAACATTTCCGTGACGCTTCCCCCCCCCCCCCCCCGTAACGTGATAGAACAAAACGAGATGCCCTTCTCTGAACCTTCTCAATGTCTTCCGTCAGGCCCACCTGGTGAGGGTCCCACAAGGGGCAACAGTACTCCAGGAGAGGACGCACAAGTGTGGAACATTTCCTGTATGGTTGAAATATGCTGAAGTTAAGCCTTTACATTAGAAAGAATATTAAGAAATTCCATCAACATTCCGTACAATTTCACTTTTGCCTCCATTCTAAAAAATTTTAGAAAATATAATGTACAGTCGTCTTCTTAAAACACTTCACCACTAATAAACTATTGACCATGTCACTATTCGGGTTTCTAAATGGTTCTGATACTGTGAAGACTATCTACACATACAGTGAGAATGTACTTCATTCATTAGACAATAAATTACAAGCCACTAGTATATTTTGTGACCTTTAAAAGGCATTTGACTGTGTAAATCACAATATACTTTTGAGAAAATTAATAGGAAGTGCTGCAGAAGGGTTCAAATCTTATAACAGGAAACAAAGTGTGTCAATAGGAAAGAGAGGTGTACTGAACTATCAGGCCTCTTCAAATTGGGAATATGTGGGGTCCCCCAAGGTTCTATCTTAGGTCCTCTGTTTTTTCTTGTATATATAGGGTGGCCCAGCTATCATGTCCACCCAAAATATCTCTGGAACAATAACAGCTATTGGAAAACGACTTTCACCGGTATCAATGTACGGTTGGGCCCATGAATGTTCATATTTGGAAACATTCTAAAACGAAAGCAAATGTGTTTTTTTTAACAAAAACTTATGTTTTTTTTAAATGGACAGCCTATATTTTTTCTTCAGCAATCCATAGCATGACAAATCACATAAACAATGGCGTTGATTGCATCGCAAAATTCCAATTACATCCCGAGATATTGCGATGAGAAGTTGATGCTTGAAAAACCCGAAATGCGCTAGTAGCGCACGACCTGAGGTTCAGGCGTGAATCCCATGCTGCCCGTAATCGCGATGTGATTGCGTAACCGCACTTCCATACTTACTAAGAGATCCCAAACGAATAATACGCTCTGCTGCCATCCTGCATTAAAGTCGTACATTCCAGGAGGGGTGATGCGGTTCTGTAACATATCTGTGTACCGCAACATTAGTCACAAAGTTAACTTCGCTTATCGTTAATCCGTTACTAAAAAGGTAATGCTGTTCAGCGTTAAAACTTTACTTTACTGTAGATCTAGGGCAAGTGACTGTGAATCATTCACTCATAATAGTAAAATTCATGTTGATGGTTTTAGTGAAACGAGCAAGTGGACTAAAGGTTTTACCGTTGTTTAGGTAAAAATGTTTTGATTTGGGAAGTTCAGGTAAGACATAGAAGATAAAGTAAACATGTTTAACCAATTACTTTAATTATCACATAATTATCAATGTTATGTTTATCTAATGCGTTACATGACAAATTGTTTCAAACAAATGTTTCTGAACATCACTGGGTAAAATGGCCCTTTGCAGAAACTTGCACTGTGATACCAGCACTACATACTAAAGATAGCGTTCACATATCATGCTCAAAGTGATAACCATTGGCTTGCATACATAGGGTCACTCTGCGGATCAAGAATACCCTACTTCGTGCTACTGTTTCCATTATGTGCTCATGAGAGTTGATGGCAGCAGACCGTATTATTCGTTTCGGGCCTCTTGATAAGTATGGAAGTGCGATAACGCATGTTAATCACATCGCGATTACGGGCAGCATGGGGTTCACGCCTGAACATCAGGACGTGAGCTACTAGCGCATTTCGGGTTTTTCAAGCGTCAACTTCGCGTCGCAATATCTCGGGATGTAATTGGAATATTGCGATGCAATCAACGCCATTGTTTATGTGATTTGTCATGCTATGGATTGGTGAAGAAAAAATATAGGGTGTCCATTTAAAAAAAACATAAGTTTTTGTTAAAGAAACACATTTGCTTTCGTTTTAGAATGTTTCCAAATATGAACATTCATGGGCCCCAGCCGTACATTGATACCGGTGAAAGTCGTTTTCCAATAGCTGTTATTGTTCCAGAGATATTTTGGGTGGACAAGATAGCTGGGACACCCTGCATATCAATGACTTTTCATCATCAACATTATCGGATGCCAAGTTTGTTTTATTTGCAGATGACACAAATATTACAATAAATAGTAAATCAAATATAGCTTTAGAAAGATCGGCTAATCAAATTTTCATGGACATTAATAAATGGTTCTTAGTCAATTCTCTGTCGCTAAACCTTGAAAAAACACACTATATGCAGTTTAGGACTTTAAAGGTTTCCTGCCAGTATATGCCTAGAGTATGACAACAAGGAAATAGAAAAAGTTGAAAGTATATATTCTTAGGATTACAGCTGGATAATAAATTTAACTGGGAGGGGAATATCACAGAACTGCTGAAGCTCGTTACACGTCCCTGTTTGCTATGCGGATGTTGTCAGATATAGGAGATATAAAAATAAAAAAGCTAGCATATTATGCATACTTTCACTCCATAATGCCATACGGGATTATTTTCTGGGGCAACTCATCCGGCGAAGCAAAAGTTTTCAGAGCACAAAAAGTGTGTTAAAAATCACTTGTGGTATCAACTCAAGAACGTCACGTAGAGGGCTATTTAAGGAACTGGGGATACTTACTACTGCTTCCCAATACATTTATTCTGTAATGAAATTTGTCGTTAAAAATATATCTTTTATTCAAACCAATAGCTCAGTCCATGGGATCAATACTAGAAACAAGAATAACTTGCATAAAGATTTAAAGTCATTTACTTTGGTTCAGAAAGATGTCCAATATTCAGCAGTACACATTTTCAATAACATCCCAGCAGCCATAAAAAACTCAATTCACAATAAAATACAGTTTGAAAAGAGTCTAAAGGATTTTTTGGTGGCCAACTCCTTCTACTCCATTGATGAATTTCTTACCAGAAGTGATTGATGTAAGTTATTGTATATAATATTCACAAATATGAATACTCTGTTCAGTTTCACTTCAGTACAAGTTTTGTGCAGTAATGTGATCATTGTAAATCACTGTTGTAAAAATAAAAAATTAAATAATAATAATAAATGCTAAGAATTGTAAAATGCACCTAGTATAATAGTATGTAGTAAGTAATGTTTTATGTTCTATAAAATGTACTGCAGGCTAAAGCTAGGAATTTATATATGACGGGAGGGGTACTTAGGTAGTCCTTGCAGGTGCGGTGATCACTGTGCCCCGAGTGGGGCCGGGCGCCGTGGCTCAGCGCGCCCGGTCAGAGGGCTGAACGCCCTCTGTAATAAAAAAAGCTGAGCCAAGAACAAATCGAACAAAAACGAACAAACTTGATCAACGTCCGCAACGAACAGAGCTACAGATAGAGCAAAAAAAAAAAAAAAAAAAAAAAAAGAGTGGTGTAGGGGTCAGCACAACTGCCTAGAAAGCAGGAGACCCGGGTTCGAATCCCGGCTGGGTACACATTTTCAGCTTTGTCCAATCGCAGTTGATGTCATATATTCTGTGAATATGAAAATAACTTTTGGGATCTGTGGAAGGTACATTAACACATATGATCTCTTTTTGTAAGTATATATCGTGTATTTTGTTCTGACATGTTCTACACCCAAGAGGATTTCCTCTATTGGGATCTACTGGAACGAAAAGTACATCTAATCTAATCTAGTGAAGTAAGGAAGAGATAATACGCGAGTACGAGCGACTGGTAACTGGCGCCAGTATATAGTAAAAGAAAAAACGAAAATCCAGCCAGTACGATTCAATTTATTTTGTAGCAGCCTTGCAGATTATGTGGACCATGATAAAGGCAACATATTCTATTATGAAAAACAATTCAATGTACTGTACAATTTTTGACACCATATTATCATGATTTACAGTTTCAAACCAAAATAAATGATTTTCTTTGATTAATACAAATGAAGTCATACTGACCGAAGTTAAGATATGTTATTTGAAAGTGGGTGGTGGTATAAATGTTGTGTTTCAGTGTGGCGCGGTATGCTACCCGCGCCAGTAGTGACGTCAGCGATAACGGACTTAGCCGCGGACGCCAACCGCCGCGGCGGCGCGTACCACTAGACTTCCTTTGGTACGCGTCCGCTTTAAGACGTCCGGATCGAAATTTATGGTATTATTATCGTGTAAATTGTGTTTAACGTAGTTTTGTGCGCTGATTACGAATATGTAGGTATCTTTTCAGTCCGTTGTATGGTTCTTGAGTTATTGGTGTTTCGTGTCTGAAAATTTCTAAGTCCCGTTCAAGGTCACGCGCAGAATTCTAAGTCCCGCTCAAGGTTCATCATGTATCGTACTTTTTATGTGTGGTTCAGTGATTCAGTTTACGGCCAAACATTTGAAAATTTTTTTTTATGACGATCATCTTTTGTTGATCTAAGGCATTCACTAATTTTGTTAGTAGGTCTGAAAATAGTCTCCACCCGAAACTTGGTCAGTACTTTTCCAATGCGATCCGTGATGTTATGAATGAACGGAAGAAATACTTTTCCAGCTGATGGTTGTTGCTGCCTCCTGTTTTTGTGCATTTTACTACTTGGGTGAAGTACTCGGTTAATCTCGCTATTTGTATAACCATTTTTCGCAAAGGCCTGTCGCAAGTGGTTTAGTTCTTCCTGTAAGTAGCCTGGTTCACAAATGTTATTGGCCCTATCCACTAGTGTTTTTATGACCCCCCTCTTTTGCCTAGGGTGGTGGTTTGAGTTCTTATGGAGGTAGCGATCAGTATGTGTGGCTTTCCTATAGACCTTATGGCCTAAGGTCCCATCCGCCCGTTTGATAACTGAAACATCCAGAAAGTTGAGTTGTCCATTATTCTCTTTCTCCATGGTGAATTTGATCTTTGGGTTGATGCTATTTAGATGCACCAGGAAATCATTCAGATCCTCTTCCTCGTGATTCCATATTATGAAGGGATCATCGACATATCGATACCACTTCGAGGGTCTTTTTTTGGCCGACTGCAGTGCTTGATGTTCAAAATATTCCATGAAAAAATTGGCAATTACAGAGCTTAGGGGGCTTCCCATGGCTACCCCATCGGTCTGTGCATAAAATTCACCATTATACTGAAAATACGTCGAGGATAGACAATGCTTGAACAAAGTCACTATAACAGAGGGGAACATATCGGCTATATGTGAGAGAGCTTCATCAACTGGATCCATAGTGAACAAAGACACTATATTAAAACTGACAATAATTTCGTTAGGGCCGACAGTAATTTCCTTTAATTTCTCAATGAAATGTAGAGAGTTTTTAATATGACTCTCAATTTTGCCTATGTAAGGTTGTAACAAAGAGGCAAGGTGTCTGGCCAGTTCTTGAGTAGGAGCTCCAATTGCGCTGACTATCGGTCTCAAACGAACATCTACCTTATGTATCTTTGGTAAACCATATAATCTCGGAGGGTAAGCCTCCGTTTTACAAAGATATTTTTTAACTTCAGTAGGAGCAGAAGACTGTTTTATAAGACGATTGGTGACATTTAGCACATTCGTAGTGGGATCCTTTTTCAACTTCTTGTATGTGCCTTATTCCAGAGTATCACTGATCTTTTTGTGATAGTCCTCAGTATTCAATAGAACAGTAGCATTTCCCTTGTCAGCGGCAACTATAATAACATTCGTGTCAGCACTGATCGCCCGCAATGCTTTCCTTTCCCCTTGAGACAGGTTGCTACTGGGTGGCTTAGTTTTCCGTAATATCCTGGAGGTTTCCATTCTAATTTCATCGGCAGAATGTGATGGTAACTGACGAATTCCTCCCTCTATATTCGCAATAATGTCCTCTATAGGAACCTTGGACGGAGTAATTGCAAAATTCCCTCCTTTAGTCAGTTCTTCCTTAGACAATTCTTTATCCGATAAGTTAATAACCGTTTGGGAATTGTTTGGAATCGGTGTTTCTTGTCGACCCTCTTGCAGACGATCAAACTTCTTCTTCTGCCTATTGAGGGACACTTCTGCACTAATCTCCATGGATCTAAATGTTAAACTGTCCACTATGTTCCAATGACCGAACTGCATTGTATTACTAATAGACAGATGCAGGTTTAGTAGTTGACTATCTGATATCGCCAGTCCTCGTCGTGTCTGATGTATCCGCTCACGTGGTAACGTCAGTTCCATACGACTGTAAATACGGTTAGCTTGTGCCGAATTAAACATCCTTCTCACTTTTAAAAACTTGGGAACTATACCAGTATCACGGAGACAGCAACAACCATCAGCTGGTAAAGTATTTCTTCCGTTCATTCATAACATCAAGGATCGCATTGGAAAAGTACTGACCAAGTTTCGGGTGGAGACTATTTTCAGACCTACTAGAAAATTAGTGAATGCCTTAGATCAAAAAAAGATGCTCGTCATCCCCTGGCCACACCAGGGGTATATAAAATTCCATGTAGTTGTGGCAAAGTGTACATAGGAACCACAAAAAGAAGCATTAATACTCGTTTGGCAGAGCATAAAAGAAATTGTCGCTTGGGACAGATCGACATATTGGCAGTGGCGGAACATGTTTTCACGGAAGGAGATCACGAAATAAAATTTGGTGAGACAAGTGTGCTGGCGAGGACGTCACACTATTATACATGTATGTATAGGGAAGCAATTGAAATTCACAAACATCAATACAATTTTAATCGTAAAGAAGAAGTATTAAAATTAGACAAGATATGGCGATCGACGTTGCATACATCACGTGACAATCGATTGCTCGCAATCGAGAGAATAGGCGATAGACAGAGACAGCCACACATCGACGCCACGTGACATGAGGTGGCGCCCTCTACGATCTTATATAAGGAGCGGCCTCAGCCCCCAGCAGCCAGTCGTCGACTCAACCTCGGAAGATGTTCTCCGTAGTCGAGAACGAAACGTCAGGGAGAGGAAGTTTTATAGATCGACCACGGCAACTCAACCCGGAAGTGTTTACTGATGAAGACGCCGGCCGTGAAAGCCTTCATGGGATGATTATACCAGATGTTAGGAAGGCATTTCTTAAAAAATTGGAAAAATATGTAGCAGTTTACTTATTAAAAACACGTAATACACTGTTACAATCCTATTTCGCCATTTTTATGTTGTGTTAGTTTTAGGTACAAATTCGTTGTTTTTAAGCTCATATTGTTATGTTTTGTTGAATACTTTCCTTGTTTTAGCTTAAATTTCCCGCATTTTGTGCATATTTGAAGTCATACATTTCACTTGGCAAAGCCAATTGGTGAACTATCCGGACAGTAGTAATGTCATGACCAAATGCAGAAGAAAGATAAACGAAGGTGATACGGAATTAATCTACCAGATATTCTGAAAAGTACAGCTTAACACGTTATACGCCATTTAGAAATCATTTTACAATAGAAGGATCGAGAGGCGAATTGGCCCCTTTACCAATTTTTCCCGTGTGCCCTGATCCATGAAATAAGTTGACTTCTGTGATTTTTTTTTCCATCTTTTATATGAAGTATTGTGCACCCTCTTTTAGAGTGTTCTACTTCATATAGATTCCTAAAAATTAAGATTACTACCTAGAAGGACCGCTGGGCCAATTTGGCCTCTCATAGCGTTTCTCTGTGTTTTCGGCATGTTTCCTTGTAATATTGCGTATGAAATAAAACCAACTGTTGACTCGTTTCAATATGAGACAACAATGCCATACATTCCAGTACTGATTGCAGTAGGGCAGCTGGGGATGGCGGTCATGTATGGATGAGTTATGCCTGAGTGATTTATTGTGTGAGTGAGTGTGATTTTTTCTGACGAAAGCCATGGCTGAAAAAGTTGTGTTAATCTGAATATGAATTCGTTGGCAGCTCAGCGATCATCTTTATGGTGAGTTGCTAGCTATCCTCATATTATAAACATTTAAATCTCGACTCTCCATTATAAAAAAATCAATAAAAATACATAAGTACTGAATTATCTTCCTCAATCTGACCGAATAAGCAATAAAACTGCATGGGGCCAATTTGACCCCATAGGTTATTATATGTAGTAGCTTGCACGAGATCTTTCTAGTATTAAAGGCCAAGTACTCTAGGAAGCAGCTATAAAAACCAGATATAATTAGTTCCTCTGCACATTTTACTCTGGTTGTCATACCACTTAGGGATACGATGTCAAGTCATGCTATTGGCGCAGCAGTTTGACGTCACTTCTGGCGAGGCTTGAATAAGAAGGATCAGGTTACGGTGTAATGTAGTGATCGATTTTTTTTTTTTTTTTTTGCCAACTTCCTTTGTTGATGAGATTTTTATGCGTGTACAGCAATTCAGCCTTACCTGGCGCAGCGTCTGTCAGAAGTACATACAAGTGTTCTGTTGAGTTAAACTAGGGCAGTAGTCAGGGGGGGGAGAGATGAAGGGGACCAAACACCCCCCCCACCCAAAAAAAAAAAGCCTCACTACTCAACTAATTCCTGATAAAGGAATTCAAAAGTATGCTGAAGTTGCTTCTTTGGCATTTGTATTGAATAAAATTTAATATTGTCTCTATTGATATACATCTGCTCCTTTAGTTCAGTTTATGTTGTAAAGCATCGCAAGTTACAATACACGTCATAATTGGTTGATCCCCACCCCCGAAACCAAATTCTGACTGTGGGCCTGCTGTGGCCAATGTCTCAATTTAACTAAAATAATTTTATAAATGAAGCTTACCGGTATCAAATTTATACCTTGTTACCATGTTACAGTACATTCTAAAAAGAGCATGATTAATGTATAAAGTTGCAATTATAAACTACTGCACATAAAAAAAAGAAAAAAAAAAGAGAGAGAGAGAGACAGTGGAGTTGGGCCCGTCTCTGATTCTGGGTCCAGGGCCCGCAATCGAATGTGGGTAACTGACACAGACTTATAAAAAGTAAAATGTCTGCAAGAAATACCGAAATCATTTAATAAAAGTAAAATTCCTGGTTGCTGACTTCAGTGTTGCCCTGACACAGGTACTTCAGCTAATCAAACTTTAAAAATCTACTAAATATTAGCCAGAATGAGGGAGATCTGTGCCTTATTGCATAAGTAAATGCACAATGTTTATTAATTTGCATAGATTTCCTTTTTCAGATAAATGAATATTCATATTTTATATCAAGGTAATATTTGTAGAACAGGTGAATTTGAATAACGTTTCAGTCCTGTATTTCAGGTGCGCACACTTGTTATTGAAAGTCAAAAGCATTAAGGATCTAGAGTCCTCTCTCGGTAGCGGTGAAATTGATAGACATCTACACAGGATAATCTGTAAATCACATTTAACTGCATGACAGAGGGTTCATCGGACCACTTTTATACTATTCATCTCCCATTCCATTCTCGAATAGCGCGCGGGAAGAAAGAACATCTGAATCTCTCTGTTCGAGCTCTGATTTCGTGTATTTATTCAGATGATCTTTTCTACTTATGTAAGTGGGAGGCAACAATTATTTTCGCATTCGGAGGAGAATGTTGATTGTAGTTTCGTAAGTAGCCCACATCGCAGCGATAAACACCTTTGTTCTAATGATTCCCATCCCACATCCTGTATCATTTCCGTGACGCTGCCTCCCCCTGTATCAGGACAGTACAAAACAAGCTGCCCTTCTTTCGACTCTTTCGTTGTCCTCCGAGAAACCCACCTGATAAGTAACGCACACTGGGCAGCAAGACCAGATAAAACAGGAGGAATCTCACTGTATTATTGATGCTGTCCTTTTTCTAGCTAAGCAAAGAAGTCCTTTTAGAGGAACAAAAAAAGATGGTGATTTTGGTGATCCACACAGCGGCAAATTTCTAAATACAATTGATCTCATATCATATTATAGTGTCCCCCTTCGTCTGCGTATTGAACGCCACAAGAAAGGCCATATTAGCTATTTTTACAAAAATATACAAGATGAGTTCCGTGACATTATTGCTGACAAAATAAAACAAGATATAATTAAAGATATTTTAGCTGCTAAATACTTTTCACTGATGTTTGACTGCACTCCAGATATCAGCCACAATGCGCAGATGACACACGTAATTCGATATGTCAAGTCGAATGACTCAGAGGTTGTGGAAAGTTTTACTGACTTTTTTACAGACAAAACAGGAGAAGGCCTTAGTCAAGAAATACTGCAAAAATTGGAACAAGATGGGTTGAACATTAAGTTCAAATGTTTGTATAGCTTATGGGATTTAACTACGGGGTCATCAGTCCCTAAACTTACAAACTACTTATGAAACAATTAAGACTAAGGACGGCACAAATATCCATGCCCGAGGGGGGATTCGAACCCCCGACCGTAGTGGCCGTGCAGACCGTGACTGGAGCGCCCCAGTCCCTTCGGCCACCGCGGCCGGCGACCATTAAGTATTGCACGGGGTAGTCTCGTGACAATGGGGCAAGCAGGGCTGGAAAGTACAAAGGGATCCAGTCAATAATACTTCAGAAGAATGAACTGGCCTATTTCGTACCATGTGCTGCTCACTCTTTAAATTTAGTAGGAGCAAATTCTGCAGACGTTCAGCAAGACTAGGTGATCTGCAAGAGTAGATGCGGTTAAAACTGTTTACAAGCATTTTCATAAAGTTTTGAAGGCCCTGGAAGAAACTGAAACTTATAAATTGTCAACACCAGAAACAAAATCAGAGACAAGATCTACTTTAAAAATATGAGAAAACTCAAATTCATTACTTTAACTTGTTCCTGGTATGCAATATTAAAATAAATTGCTCATGTTAATCAGTTTCTGCGAAGTTAATACTTTACAATTGATAAAGCTGTTCGAAACATTCAAGGACTTTTGGGCTTTCTCAAAACTTCCCGGGATTGTTGTACCTCTAAAGCTATTTCTAAGGTCTAAGTGCTAGCAGAAGATAATGAGGTATCAACGGTATTCTCCGAAAAAAGGATGCGAAGAAAGAAAAAAATTGCCGCTGAGCTTTGTGAGGATGAAGTATCCAACATTCACAGAAAAAATAAGGAGTAATTGACGGAGCTTAGTACTAGGTTTACCGTACTTGAGAAAATTGGTACAAAAATTAGTTTTCTGTGTGGTGTGCAAATTCGAGAAATGGAAGTGGAGGACTTGAAGGCCAAAGCAGCGGAACTGGCAGAAGATCTTAGCGAGGAAGAACTTGAAGTTGAAAGTTTCGGGCAACATGCGCTGGCAGTAGACAGAGCCTTTTAAGATTCCACTGCATCATTAACATTAAGTTCAACTTATAAAAATAAATTGGTAGGGGGGTATCCCAACCTTACTACAGCGTTAAAATATATCTTACCATTCTAGTTTCTGTTTCGTCTGGAGAAAGACGTTTCAGGAAGCTGAACAAATCTGAGTATAATATCCATAGAGCACAAACGAGCTGCTTCTTTAAACTATGATGATATCAAAAACAGTTTTTTAACAAACAAAAAAAAAAAAAAAAGCTCGAAAAGCGAAATTTTGAATTGATTTTTGTACGATGAGTAATCTTGTAATATTTTTGTATGTATTAAAATTGTTCTGTTTTCCTTTGATCTTAATTCAGTCAATAAAATAAGATCATATTGTGACATTTATTTAGAAATATGTAACCCAATTAGCGTCAAAAAGTCGATTCTTACAAGGGGGGGGGTAAGAAGGGGGCGGCAAATTTAAGCTTGCCCCCTTTGGCAAATGTCCTAGGTCTGGCCCTGCTTCAGAGTAAGCCAGCGAGGTACTTACAGCGGCCATTTTGGCTTGTTAGGGGCAGTCTGTTACTGTCGGTTTGACAGACAAGACGTGTCGTTACGATGGGCGACTGTGGAGTCGCTTGAGGACTTGTAAAATTTCAGCGAAGTATTCTAGTGTGGAAATTAGAAATTTTTGTTCTGTGGTGCTTCGGAAACTTTGATTTTACTGTGCGTCTGTGGGACTTAGAAAAAGTCTTCAGTGGTGCTTTGTGGACTAACTATTCTGTGACAGTGGAACTTAGAGTTTCTCAAGATTACTTCCAGACTAAGTTTTATTTAGCAACTGTGCAACTTAGAAATTATTCAGCCAAGTTTCCAGTTATGGTGTGGCAGCCTTAAGGAACACGGTAATGCTGTGAAGTAAGGTCTAACAAATAGTAACTGACAGATATTAGGTGGAATAAACATCAATTTAGTTAAAAGTGTATATACATGTGGCGTCTGTTCCGAGAAAACAGACGTCACTTCTGATCCTGCAGTTGTTATTATTCAACATTCATAGAATATATGACATCAACTGCGATTGGGCAAAGCTGAAAATGTGTACCCAGCCGGGATTCGAACCCGGGTCTCCTGCTTTCTAGGCAGTTGCTCTGACCCCTACACCACTGGGGTCACAGTGATCACCGCACCTGCAAGGTCTACCTAAGCACGCCTCCCGTCAAATACAAATTCCCAGCTTCGCCCTGCCCACAGTACTCAAACTCGTAGTTATGAACTAATTCCCGTAAGAGTAAGGGCTTACTATTACGGGAATTAGTTCATAACTACGAGTTTGAGTACTGTGGGCAGGGCGAAGCTGGGAATTTGCTTAGGTAGTCCTTGCAGGTGCGGTGATCACTGTGTCCCCAGTGGTGTAGGGGTCAGCGCAACTACCTCGAAAGCAGGAGACTCGGGTTCGAATCCCGGCTGCGTACACATTTTCAGCTTTGCCCAATCGCAATTGATGTCATATATTCTATGAATGTTAGTTAAAAGTGCTTGTGTCGTTTGTGTAATTTTTGTTCCTGTCTGCATTTATTTGAAGATAAACATTTGGGGTCGTTGCAGCGGGTGTGGCTGGCCCCTAGACACGACGCAGCCAGTTTGTTTAATATAATAGGGCCTACAGCCGCACTTCACGGAGCTCAGGATGTGAATGGGTGATTTATTTATTTATTTTATTTCATTTTTCACCTCAAGGCACCGATGAGAACAGAATTTAGAGCTCTGAGCTTACAATAATTGAACAAGATAAATTACTGAACATACAAGCAAGGAGGGTAGGGTGAAACCAATAAAGGTGGGCTTAACACGTTACAACTTAACAACTCCACTTGAGTAAGATCAATATATGAATAATAACTTGGAAGGAGTAGATTATCTTAAATAGATAATATTTTCCGTTAGCAGTAAGGTTAATTCACAAGCCCACTCAAATTTGTAAAAGGTCAGAAGCATGAAAGAGAAATAGATACATCTGCGCAAGACTGCCGTTACAAGATAAGCAACATCAAGTTCAGACACAGGGTAAATCACTTACATCTCAAGGCTGGAATCAAAGGTAGGAAGGCTAATAACACTTACATGAATATACTAAGCAAATAAGGAGGCGTAGTCCACTTGAATCAATTACACATTAAAACTCCCAAGAGAAAGGCAAAACAAGGGAGTGATACAGTTCTTAGGAAAATTTAGGCAAAATTTTAAAACAATAGCCGACAAACGCATGAATCATTATGGCCCAACTAGCTTACGTTTTAGCACACACACACACACACACACACACACACACACACTTGGAACAAAGGAATTAAAGAAATATATTAAAACATCAACACAATGGCTCTTACAAGAGAGACGAAAAGATGTACCAAGCAACATGCACTACAGTTCGATGGTTACATTTTTAGGGGTACATGTTCTAAAACAAGTTAACAACAGCGCCAGTTTCTTGACTTAAGTTTAATAAAATCTTTACATTAAAACAACACCTCGTGTCACTTGAAACAGGAATGGCTGGAGTAAGTTGTGCCATTACCTGGTAATAGATAGATGATTCTTGATGTTTTTCGCTGCTCTCGGTAGCGGCTGGCTGACATTTTATGGGACAAAACCAATCCGTTACAAATAACGTAAGCAACACATAGAACTGCAGTTTTTTTTGCACTTTTAATTCCTTAATAGCGCCAAATTGTCCCCATTTATAGCCAGCTTACAACTCTCATTAATTACACTTAATATGACTAGGTATACACATTCCACACATAAACAATACGAATTTACAGAGTTCGTGTGTGAAATACACACGTCTGAGGTGTGCAATGTGGCACAAATATGGATTAATCATGGTAGATGCACTTTCTGCGTGCCTAACATTAAAAAACTTTTAACTTGTTCAAATAGATTTCGAACTGGCATGGTTTGTGACTCAGATCACGGACGAAACACTACTCACACAAATACTCTAAACTGACAGATTGTGCATCATATGGAGGATGAAACAATACTCATTTACGTGCCGCGATTACATCCTATTTGTATCTTTAAAACAATGATACTGGAAATTGCGTATTGTTAATATGTAAATTAAATTAATTATAATGGAAAAGTAAACACTCACATGCAACTGGCTGTAGTAAAAGATAACGTAAATAATACTGATTAAATTAATATACAAATCTCGGTTCAATTAATTACGTAATTTACGTATTTAACAAAATAAGTTTATCAACAATACTTGCGTAATTAACGGTAATTATAGAGAAACTAATGGGGGGGGGCAAAACTTTCCTAACATTACTTGTGAAACAAAGTAATGCCTACTTTAATATTATGAGAAAAGAATTTTATACGTTTTAATCGAAATACTAATTAGCATACTATCTGAACTTTATCAATATACCTCTACATTAACTACTTAATATGTGTTAACTAAACAAACGTCTCCGACGTCAAATAATAGAAAATGATTTCAGCTATTTACGTTACAACAAAGAATAACAAAAGTTTTGCAAAACAAAATGATAATAGACTGATTTCATTCATATCTATTACGATGCAACAGTGGTATCGGGAGGTTCAGTAATGCAAGCAGATGGGAATAAATCCCAACATTCGTTACAAAGTGCTGACGACTCGATAACGACGGCAGAAACGGAAAGATTACAGTAGGAAGAATAAACCAGAACAGATGAAATTTTAAATTATCAAAGGGACTGCCAAAATTATAACTACGGGTGAGCAGGAAGTAGCACGCAGAGGGAAAAACACACTGCCTGCAATAACGCTGTCGTCCCTCGGACAAGTAACGAAGCAACAAGCGGGTAAATACCAGATAAATTCCCAGGGAGGTTACGAAGCGTTAAATTGAATGAACAATCATTAATGATCAGAAACAAGGTTCAAAACCTCTTACCACGACTATCAATATCCAATATACAGACTATCAATATAAACAAATATAACTTAGACATTAGGCAATGCAAGCCGCTGGGGTTCAACTGACAAGCCTACTCAGGGAAACAATCATTACACAAAATTGCAGAAAGAGGCGAGGTTCAAACATTATAAAATTTGCATAACGAGGTGAGGCTCCCACAGTTTACGAACTACGCTGGGCTTTCAAAGGAACTGACAAAACAACTCACAAGCAAATTGGACTTAAGAGCTGTTGACGTCATGCAGTTACTCTAAGCAGGTCGTCGGTAGAGGGATGCCTTGGAATGATGATGATGCCACGATGTTGAAAGAATTCCATCCTCGCAATACACAGAATCCGACCGCGGCGCCCACTAAGCTGTCACCGCCAGAACAACAACAACAACAACAACAACAGGGGAGAGCGCGGCCCAGCGTGCAGACGGCGGCGGCGTGTGGTTGTGGTTGGTGACTGCGAGGCGTGCTGCATTGCCCGTGCGATGACGCACCGGCACTCGCTCTGCCGTAGCCACGTCCCCCGCCTCTCGCTGTTCCCTCCTTCAGAGCCGCACTGCTCTGTTCTCCGTCAACGCCGAACTGTTGTGCGTTGCGCACGCGCCGCCAGATCATACTCGCCGATCGCGGCAACTAGCGACGGCCGCGACACCTGCAGTGAACCAGTCTTTTATCTACATCTACATAGATTGCAAATCACATTTAAGTGCCTGGCAAAGGGTTCATTAACCACTTTCATAACTTTTCTCTATCGTTCCATTCTCTAATAGCGTGCGGGAAGAAAGAACACCTAAATCGTTCCGTTTTCGATCTGATTTCTCTTATTTTATTGGGATGGTCATGTCATCTGTTTGAAACTTCGCAAACAGATCACACCGCAATGATTTCCACCCTAATTCGTGCAACATTTCCGTGACGCTCCCCCCCCCCCCGTAACGTGATAGAACAAAACGAGACGCCCTTCTCTGAACCTTCTCAATGTCTTCCGTCAGGCCCACCTGGTGAGGGTCCCACAAGGGGCAACAGTACTCCAGGAGAGGACGCACAAGTGTGGAACATTTCCTGTATGGTTGAAATATGCTGAAGTTAAGCCTTTACATTAGAAAGAATATTAAGAAATTCCATCAACATTCCGTACAATTTCACTTTTGCCTCCATTCTAAAAAATTTTAGAAAATATAATGTACAGTCGTCTTCTTAAAACACTTCACCACTAATAAACTATTGACCATGTCACTATTCGGGTTTCTAAATGGTTCTGATACTGTGAAGACTATCTACACATACAGTGAGAATGTACTTCATTCATTAGACAATAAATTACAAGCCACTAGTATATTTTGTGACCTTTAAAAGGCATTTGACTGTGTAAATCACAATATACTTTTGAGAAAATTAATAGGAAGTGCTGCAGAAGGGTTCAAATCTTATAACAGGAAACAAAGTGTGTCAATAGGAAAGAGAGGTGTACTGAACTATCAGGCCTCTTCAAATTGGGAATATGTGGGGTCCCCCAAGGTTCTATCTTAGGTCCTCTGTTTTTTCTTGTATATATAGGGTGGCCCAGCTATCATGTCCACCCAAAATATCTCTGGAACAATAACAGCTATTGGAAAACGACTTTCACCGGTATCAATGTACGGTTGGGCCCATGAATGTTCATATTTGGAAACATTCTAAAACGAAAGCAAATGTGTTTTTTTTAACAAAAACTTATGTTTTTTTTAAATGGACAGCCTATATTTTTTCTTCAGCAATCCATAGCATGACACATCACATAAACAATGGCGTTGATTGCATCGCAAAATTCCAATTACATCCCGAGATATTGCGATGAGAAGTTGATGCTTGAAAAACCCGAAATGCGCTAGTAGCGCACGACCTGAGGTTCAGGCGTGAATCCCATGCTGCCCGTAATCGCGATGTGATAGCGTAACCGCACTTCCATACTTACTAAGAGATCCCAAACGAATAATACGCTCTGCTGCCATCCTGCATTAAAGTCGTACATTCCAGGAGGGGTGATGCGGTTCTGTAACATATCTGTGTACCGCAACATTAGTCACAAAGTTAACTTCGCTTATCGTTAATCCGTTACTAAAAAGGTAATGCTGTTCAGCGTTAAAACTTTACTTTACTGTAGATCTAGGGCAAGTGACTGTGAATCATTCACTCATAATAGTAAAATTCATGTTGATGGTTTTAGTGAAACGAGCAAGTGGACTAAAGGTTTTACCGTTGTTTAGGTAAAAATGTTTTGATTTGGGAAGTTCAGGTAAGACATAGAAGATAAAGTAAACATGTTTAACCAATTACTTTAATTATCACATAATTATCAATGTTATGTTTATCTAATGCGTTACATGACAAATTGTTTCAAACAAATGTTTCTGAACATCACTGGGTAAAATGGCCCTTTGCAGAAACTTGCACTGTGATACCAGCACTACATACTAAAGATAGCGTTCACATATCATGCTCAAAGTGATAACCATTGGCTTGCATACATAGGGTCACTCTGCGGATCAAGAATACCCTACTTCGTGCTACTGTTTCCATTATGTGCTCATGAGAGTTGATGGCAGCAGACCGTATTATTCGTTTCGGGCCTCTTGATAAGTATGGAAGTGCGATAACGCATGTTAATCACATCGCGATTACGGGCAGCATGGGGTTCACGCCTGAACATCAGGACGTGAGCTACTAGCGCATTTCGGGTTTTTCAAGCGTCAACTTCGCGTCGCAATATCTCGGGATGTAATTGGAATATTGCGATGCAATCAACGCCATTGTTTATGTGATTTGTCATGCTATGGATTGGTGAAGAAAAAATATAGGGTGTCCATTTAAAAAAAACATAAGTTTTTGTTAAAGAAACACATTTGCTTTCGTTTTAGAATGTTTCCAAATATGAACATTCATGGGCCCCAGCCGTACATTGATACCGGTGAAAGTCGTTTTCCAATAGCTGTTATTGTTCCAGAGATATTTTGGGTGGACAAGATAGCTGGGACACCCTGCATATCAATGACTTTTCATCATCAACATTATCGGATGCCAAGTTTGTTTTATTTGCAGATGACACAAATATTACAATAAATAGTAAATCAAATATAGCTTTAGAAAGATCGGCTAATCAAATTTTCATGGACATTAATAAATGGTTCTTAGTCAATTCTCTGTCGCTAAACCTTGAAAAAACACACTATATGCAGTTTAGGACTTTAAAGGTTTCCTGCCAGTATATGCCTAGAGTATGACAACAAGGAAATAGAAAAAGTTGAAAGTATATATTCTTAGGATTACAGCTGGATAATAAATTTAACTGGGAGGGGAATATCACAGAACTGCTGAAGCTCGTTACACGTCCCTGTTTGCTATGCGGATGTTGTCAGATATAGGAGATATAAAAATAAAAAAGCTAGCATATTATGCATACTTTCACTCCATAATGCCATACGGGATTATTTTCTGGGGCAACTCATCCGGCGAAGCAAAAGTTTTCAGAGCACAAAAAGTGTGTTAAAAATCACTTGTGGTATCAACTCAAGAACGTCACGTAGAGGGCTATTTAAGGAACTGGGGATACTTACTACTGCTTCCCAATACATTTATTCTGTAATGAAATTTGTCGTTAAAAATATATCTTTTATTCAAACCAATAGCTCAGTCCATGGGATCAATACTAGAAACAAGAATAACTTGCATAAAGATTTAAAGTCATTTACTTTGGTTCAGAAAGATGTCCAATATTCAGCAGTACACATTTTCAATAACATCCCAGCAGCCATAAAAAACTCAATTCACAATAAAATACAGTTTGAAAAGAGTCTAAAGGATTTTTTGGTGGCCAACTCCTTCTACTCCATTGATGAATTTCTTACCAGAAGTGATTGATGTAAGTTATTGTATATAATATTCACAAATATGAATACTCTGTTCAGTTTCACTTCAGTACAAGTTTTGTGCAGTAATGTGATCATTGTAAATCACTGTTGTAAAAATAAAAAATTAAATAATAATAATAAATGCTAAGAATTGTAAAATGCACCTAGTATAATAGTATGTAGTAAGTAATGTTTTATGTTCTATAAAATGTACTGCAGGCTAAAGCTAGGAATTTATATATGACGGGAGGGGTACTTAGGTAGTCCTTGCAGGTGCGGTGATCACTGTGCCCCGAGTGGGGCCGGGCGCCGTGGCTCAGCGCGCCCGGTCAGAGGGCTGAACGCCCTCTGTAATAAAAAAAGCTGAGCCAAGAACAAATCGAACAAAAACGAACAAACTTGATCAACGTCCGCAACGAACAGAGCTACAGATAGAGCAAAAAAAAAAAAAAAAAAAAAAAAAAGAGTGGTGTAGGGGTCAGCACAACTGCCTAGAAAGCAGGAGACCCGGGTTCGAATCCCGGCTGGGTACACATTTTCAGCTTTGTCCAATCGCAGTTGATGTCATATATTCTGTGAATATGAAAATAACTTTTGGGATCTGTGGAAGGTACATTAACACATATGATCTCTTTTTGTAAGTATATATCGTGTATTTTGTTCTGACATGTTCTACACCCAAGAGGATTTCCTCTATTGGGATCTACTGGAACGAAAAGTACATCTAATCTAATCTAGTGAAGTAAGGAAGAGATAATACGCGAGTACGAGCGACTGGTAACTGGCGCCAGTATATAGTAAAAGAAAAAACGAAAATCCAGCCAGTACGATTCAATTTATTTTGTAGCAGCCTTGCAGATTATGTGGACCATGATAAAGGCAACATATTCTATTATGAAAAACAATTCAATGTACTGTACAATTTTTGACACCATATTATCATGATTTACAGTTTCAAACCAAAATAAATGATTTTCTTTGATTAATACAAATGAAGTCATACTGACCGAAGTTAAGATATGTTATTTGAAAGTGGGTGGTGGTATAAATGTTGTGTTTCAGTGTGGCGCGGTATGCTACCCGCGCCAGTAGTGACGTCAGCGATAACGGACTTAGCCGCGGACGCCAACCGCCGCGGCGGCGCGTACCACTAGACTTCCTTTGGTACGCGTCCGCTTTAAGACGTCCGGATCGAAATTTATGGTATTATTATCGTGTAAATTGTGTTTAACGTAGTTTTGTGCGCTGATTACGAATATGTAGGTATCTTTTCAGTCCGTTGTATGGTTCTTGAGTTATTGGTGTTTCGTGTCTGAAAATTTCTAAGTCCCGTTCAAGGTCACGCGCAGAATTCTAAGTCCCGCTCAAGGTTCATCATGTATCGTACTTTTTATGTGTGGTTCAGTGATTCAGTTTACGGCCAAACATTTGAAAAATTTTTTTTATGACGATCATCTTTTGTTGATCTAAGGCATTCACTAATTTTGTTAGTAGGTCTGAAAATAGTCTCCACCCGAAACTTGGTCAGTACTTTTCCAATGCGATCCGTGATGTTATGAATGAACGGAAGAAATACTTTTCCAGCTGATGGTTGTTGCTGCCTCCTGTTTTTGTGCATTTTACTACTTGGGTGAAGTACTCGGTTAATCTCGCTATTTGTATAACCATTTTTCGCAAAGGCCTGTCGCAAGTGGTTTAGTTCTTCCTGTAAGTAGCCTGGTTCACAAATGTTATTGGCCCTATCCACTAGTGTTTTTATGACCCCCCTCTTTTGCCTAGGGTGGTGGTTTGAGTTCTTATGGAGGTAGCGATCAGTATGTGTGGCTTTCCTATAGACCTTATGGCCTAAGGTCCCATCCGCCCGTTTGATAACTGAAACATCCAGAAAGTTGAGTTGTCCATTATTCTCTTTCTCCATGGTGAATTTGATCTTTGGGTTGATGCTATTTAGATGCACCAGGAAATCATTCAGATCCTCTTCCTCGTGATTCCATATTATGAAGGGATCATCGACATATCGATACCACTTCGAGGGTCTTTTTTTGGCCGACTGCAGTGCTTGATGTTCAAAATATTCCATGAAAAAATTGGCAATTACAGAGCTTAGGGGGCTTCCCATGGCTACCCCATCGGTCTGTGCATAAAATTCACCATTATACTGAAAATACGTCGAGGATAGACAATGCTTGAACAAAGTCACTATAACAGAGGGGAACATATCGGCTATATGTGAGAGAGCTTCATCAACTGGATCCATAGTGAACAAAGACACTATATTAAAACTGACAATAATTTCGTTAGGGCCGACAGTAATTTCCTTTAATTTCTCAATGAAATGTAGAGAGTTTTTAATATGACTCTCAATTTTGCCTATGTAAGGTTGTAACAAAGAGGCAAGAAAGAACAAACACGAACAGCGTCCGCAACGGACAGAAGTACACATAGAACAAAAGAAAAAAAAAAAAAAAAAAAAAAAAAAAAAAAAAAAAAAGAGTGGTGTAGGGGTCAGCACAACTGCCTAGAAAGCAGGAGACCCGGGTTCGAATCCCGGCTGGGTACACATTTTCAGCTTTGTCCAATCGCAGTTGATGTCATATATTCTGTGAATATGAAAATAACTTTTGGGATCTGTGGAAGGTACATTAACACATATGATCTCTTTTTGTAAGTATATATCGTGTATTTTGATCTGACATGTACTACACCCAAGAGGATTTCCTCTATTGGGATCTACTGGAACGAAAAGTACATCTAATCTAATCTAGTGAAGTAAGGAAGAGATAATACGCGAGTACGAGCGACTGGTAACTGGCGCCAGTATATAGTAAAAGAAAAAACGAAAATCCAGCCAGTACGATTCAATTTATTTTGTAGCAGCCTTGCAGATTATGTGGACCATGATAAAGGCAACATATTCTATTATGAAAAACAATTCAATGTACTGTACAATTTTTGACACCATATTATCATGATTTACAGTTTCAAACCAAAATTAATGATTTTCTTTGATTAATACAAATGAAGTCATACTGACCGAAGTTAAGATATGTTATTTGAAAGTGGGTGGTGGTATAAATGTTGTGTTTCAGTGTAACGTTAAGGAATATAATGTAATGTAACGAACCGTTTTCGATACGCGTCTGGAAGATGTTATTGCATAATATGTCTACCGAAATAAAACTGCGGTATTGACGTATGATATGATCGTCTAGATGAATTAGCAATGCTGATATGTGAAATAATTATCACCTCGTAAACACAAATATGAGAATCTTAGCCCTATCACGTTAGGAAAGATTGTAACAGAACTAGTATACGGTATTAATGTAATAAAATATACGAATATATCGGTATTACAGAAAATTCCTTATAAGGTTCTCAATAACGTCAAATACCGTTCAGGATGAATATGTACTCTCGATCTGAACACAGGTCTAGCGCAGTTTAAATATGTTGCCACTACAATGTATAAGCGGGCGTTGCCGTAAGATTTCGAGCTACATACATATACCTTGTCCGTATATAACCTAAAGAAAACAATTGAATGAAAAACCCAGACTACTATTATATACAGAAATTTCTTAAGTATTTTAAAGTACCTCTACTATAACGTCAAATGAAATATAATAAAAAGAAGAAGAATCCACCTTACATTGACTAGGTGTTGTTCTTATACATACAACTCAACCAAGAAACGATACGTAACTTCTTTTGTAGTAGTTATTACTTTTTAAAATATTTTCTTTACAGCCTCCACACATAAATATTATCAAAGCCTGAGTACATTCTTTTACTTTTCAGTTTATGATGTGCAACGACATTAAATTCAAGCTCTTTGATTATGTGCGTGAAATGCCTTTTATACACAGAAGTTAATTTATCATAAAGTCAAAGATTTGATTATAACAGTCCTAATCAGTGATCAATGGTCCTAATCAAGGAGGTTAGAATCTCTGGAGATGCCCTAACACTGAAAAAATGAAGCCAGAAAAGTGGACACTCCGGCGTATGTTTGTGCCAAAAACATTTGTCGTAGTGGTTGTATATAGTATATTGTAGTACTACTCGCTGAAATGTACGTCATATCTAAGTAAATACCCCGACGTGACTATCAGTTCAATGACATTACTTAAAGGGGGCAATATTCACACAGGGTTTAAATTAGAGGTTATTTTTGGCGCAAAAGCATGGTCATTTTGCTTCAGCCAAACCTGTTCTCAGCACAGATAACGCCAACTCCCTTTATTCTGGCCTCCTAGTTCCGAATATACCTCAGTACCAATACACAATATGACGCCACGTACAGCACTTAGCTTAGGAATGACTGCTATCAAGTTATCCCCACTGACTATCTTTTTAAGTTGATATTGAGGAAAACTTAGTGCCTGCTTCAGGTGTTGGCATCTTATCAATCCTCATGAAACAAAATTTACAAAAAATTCTCAAATGTTTGTAACTCTATCGGACCAAACTGCATGGTCATCAGTCCGTAGCTTACAAACTACTTAAACATAGGTAAACTAACCTAAGGACAAACACACACACCCATGCCCCAGGAGGACTCGAACCTCCATGGCGAGCAACCGCGCGCTCCCCAGCGAGACGCTTTAGACCGACCGGCTACTCCACCTCGGCCAAAATTTACAACTTTTCCTACCAAACCTAAGTCACTCTCAGCTATCATATGATTACTTACGAGATCTCGAAATCGTTTTTATAGGTTACAAACCCTAAAGGTGTTATAGTTTCTATCCGTCACAGACGAATCGGAAGGTAAATTGGTCTACTAAACTTCTCGTCTCTCACAGAATGCAAAATGCACGCAATTTGCGATAAGAGCCAGCCGAACAATACCAATATAGCACATGACCCACCCGAAGCTCAATGAAATCCTGCAGGATGCATTCAAACAAAATAAGACTGCCCTGTCCAAATTGCCTCGTCAACTCCACTCGGAACTGGCCAAAACTCACTCAAAAACCTATATTCCACTGACACGTTCCGTAAATGAGTTACTTATTGCTGCCTCGCAACATTAACTTCAATCAACATTTTCAGCCCAACTAATCACCTCCGATGTATCGTCACTAATATTGATTCGACAATCCTAGAAAAATTATGATCTTTAGCCTGGTTACTGAGTTGCACTGTTATAGGTAGTAATGATATAACTACCGTCCATATTAACCAAACCTCACAGGAAAATTCTATCACCATCACTTAGACTCCACACATGAAAGAAGTATATCAATCTCTTACGGGGATAAAATCTTAAACTTCCAGTAGAAATTCACAAATATTGCCCGGCGTCACCTGCAATATTATCACGACCGCTCAAAAGCTAACTGGGTGGAGCACAGCAGAAAGACTTGAGTAAGATGTCTGGTAGTTTGGCGGTTACGAGACAGCAGTGCTACGCAAATATCGCAACCATTAGCCCTTACGAATATGCGTATAAGTAACTGACTTTTAGTTTTGAGGTGGCACAATCGTATACTTCAGTAGAATTAGAATCAGATCGCGTTACCCAACATTACTTTCATATTACAGTCAGACTTCTTTATTCTCCGTATTTCATGTGGCTATACCCCAGTCTGTTATTGTAATGTGTTTTTCAGTTCTGAAGTAATATTCCAAAGAAGAAAGTTTTCGCTGGTTCACTATTAACTTATATCTTCTTTGGCTACCATTCTCAACGCAGCACACAACACTTCACATGCCTCCTTATCTTCCTTCTGTCTTCTATCCAACCGCCCCCCCCCCCCCCACAACTCTGCCCCACTGTCCAATTCCTCTTTCCCTTGTCGTAGCTAATCAAAATTAACAAATTAAAAATCAAGAACGTAACTTCAGTTTTTGTGTCAAACTATGTAAATGACAAAAAAGTTACTCTTACAGAAATCTAAGAGAAATATCGAAGCGAATAAACAACGTCATTTACAGATTTCTTTACTGCAATATTTTTATTTCCGCTGCTGATAACATCATCGACCAGTCAATCGTGGCATTGTAGCTGCCCGGTATGAGTTTATGATATAAAATGGTCCATTTAAACATTAACATCCCTACAATGCAATTTTGCGAAACTTTCAAGTGTCAGACGTTTAACCTCTCTCTCCTTCGCGTTTCATTTACACCACAGGACTTGATCGGTACGTTGTTGGCACTTCTGTTGGTAGCACTTCACTTTTCGATGTTCACTATTATTGTTTGTGATTTTAATGCGAAACAGGAGTTATACCATTCTTAGTGGCTCCATAGACACATTAATTATATTTTGTGCTCTTCTATGACAACGTACCTTTGGAATCATGTAAGTTTCATTGTCCTCCTTGTGCTATTATCACTATTATTATCAAATGTCGCTACTTCAATTTTCGTATTTGCGTGTTAATATTGTGATTATTGGAGTAATTAAGTTTGACTCATTATTAATTAATCGATTGGTCTGAATTTCTTATCTGTTTATTTGTAATTTTACTGGGAGTTCAAATCTGTGATGAGAATTAAAGGATTACTTTTATTACTCTGTCTTCCGTTGTGGTGAGAACTGGTCTGGACAGATACTGTGACCTCGCCACATGTGTTACGTGCTTGGCGAAGTCACTGGTCTCCAGTATTACCTACCTTAAGATTTCTATATTACAAATATTCACTACCTTAAATAAAAATAAATATTGTTTTACTCGGATGACAAAGTTAGTTTTATTTTCATAGACGACAAAATTTTGTAGACAATGGTACCATCTTAAGGCCAAATTTATCCTGTTGCCGAAGAGCTCGACATTATGATCGCTGAATGCACCAATAGAATGTCAAGGATAAAATAAAATATATACATTGCAGTTCGCCATAGTGCGCCTAAACCGGTCGTATATGAAAATGAAACTACCTTTGCAAGTTTGGCAAAAATATCTTATTTCTTTTGTTTTCTTAAGCAACTTTCAAGTGTCAGACACAGCGATCTTCATCTTCCGTATTATGATGTCTAGAGATTCGCTGGTAATCTTCATCACTTGATCTAACCATCTACTTGCTGCTCTTCGTCATCATCTCTTTACCTCGCCTTTGTTTTGCGTGATGATGTAAATTTCCCGTTTTCTTCTCAAAATGTGTCCAAGGAACTGGAAGTATCTTTGGCTGACACGGGAATATAAACTTCTTGTCTTGTGTAATTGTTCTATAATGAAACTATTGGTAGTCTTTTCTGTCCATGGTACACGTAATATCCTTTGTTAAGACCACGTCTCGAATGTATCCATTCTACCTTTGTCACTAGATTTCACACGCCAGGTCTCGCAGACGTATTTTGGATACTGCCCGTTTCTGCCAGATCTTAGTGAGTTCTGCCAATGGTGACTCCTCATGTTATTATTTCTTTTTATTACACTTTCCTCTGTCATCAATCATAGGTTCTAGACACTGATTTACTACCTCCACATCCTTTAGGCATCCTGTAAATTGAATTTCATCTAAGCCTTAGCAATTAATAACAAATCCATAGTTTTTTCTTCTTTTTTTTTAATTTTTTTACCTCTATATAAGTTTATACTGGATCACTCAATCACTCAGTTTTTCATCACTTCCTGCACTGAGGGTACTATCATCTTCAAAGCGTAGATAGCTGATTTTCGTACCTGAAATAGAAATTCCACCGTGCCAGCCATCCAGTGCTATTCTGATGATATACTCAGCATAGATGTTATAAATCTGAGGTGAAAGTATACATGGAACGCTGAAGGAATTAGATAACGTAATGAGACAATAAAAGTATTACGTGAGTTTTGTTATTTGGATAGCCAAATAACTTCTCATGGCCGGAGCTGACAAGATATTAAATTCAGAGTGGCTATGGGAAGAAAAGCATTTCTGAAGAAGAGGAATTTGCTGATATCGAGTTTTAATCGTTTTAGTAAGTCTTTTTAGCAGCTATTCGTGTGGATTGTAGCTTAGTTCGGGTGTGATGCGTGGACAGTAAGAAGATGAGGCAAGAAATCATAAAAGTTTTGAAATTTGATGCTACTGGAGAATGTTGAATATTAGATGGGTAGATCGCGCAACTAATCATAAGATATTGAACAGAATTGTGGAGAAAATATGTTGTTGTTGTTTTTGCGGTTTTCGGTCCTGGGACTCGTTAGATGCAGCTCACCGCCCTTCTCTATCCTGAGCAAGACCCTTCATCTGCTCATAAGATTGGCAACCCAGTGTATTCATCTATTAGTCTTCCTCTACGATTTTTACTCCAACACTTCCCTCCAACGCTAAATTCACGATTTCTTGATGTCCAAGAATGTGTCCTACCAATCGACCCCTCCTTTTTAGAGAAGGTATGCCAGAAATTTCTTTCTCCCCAGTCCCGTTCACTACTTCCTCCTTAGTTACTCGATCTACCCACATAATCTTCAGCAGTCTTCTGTAGCACCACATTTCAAAAGCTTCTGTCCTCTTCTTATCTGCACTATTTATCGACCATATTTCACTCCCGTACAAGTCAATACAAATAACTTCAGAAAAGACTTCCTTACACTTAAATTATTCGAAGTTAAAAATTTCTCTTTTTCAAAAACGGTTTTCTGATCATGCAATTCTGTATTTATATCCTCTGTACTACGATCATCATAGGTTACTTTACTGTCTAAGAAACAAAATTCATTGTTTCTTTGCCTAATCTAGTTCCTTCATTTCATTTATGCTCTTCGTAGCCGCGGTGGAGCGGCCGAGCGTTCCAAGGCGCCTAGCTGCGGAGCGCGCTGCTGCTCGCCGTCGGAGGTTCGATTCCTCCCTAGGGCATGGATGTATTTGTTGTTCTTAGCATAAGTTAGTCTAAGTAGTTTGTAATCCTAGGAACTGAAGACCAGAGTAGTTCCATAGATTTACAAACATTTGAACATTTTGGTCTTCTTAAAGTTCATCTTATACGCTCCTTTCAACACACTGTCCATTCCATTCAGTTACACTTCCATGTCCTTTGCTGTCTCTGGCAGAATTACAAAGTCATCGGCATACCGCAAAGATTTTATTTCTTCACCATAAACCTTAATTTCTAATCCAAATTTCTCCTTGCATTTTTATTTTCTGGCCTGTATTGACTAAAAACAAAGGATCTATTGGAAGGGCACGTTACATCAAGGAATCGTCATTGTTGCACTGGAGGGAAGTGGGGGAGGGAGGGGGAGAGTCAAAATAACGGAGACCGAAAGACGATTACAGTAAGGAGGTTCAAAGGAATGTAGGTTACCGTTCTTATTCAGAGATGATGAGGCTTCCACAGGATAGGGTATCTTGGAGAGTCCCATCAAACCAGTCTTTTTCTTTCTTTATTTTTATGAGACCTAACTGCAGTGGTCACGTGACGACACATAATAGTTTTGAAATTCTTAACTAATCATTTGTTTTGTAGTTGAAGAACGGAATAAGCTGCAATTCATCTTATTTCTGTTATTGGTGAAAACTGCAGGTTGAATGTGTCAACATAAGGTCGGAATGGGCCCATGTTGTATTTTGTTTACTATTACTGTCGATGTATTTCAAAGATTCCTAAGAAGAAATGGCTATTAATGATCATATATTTGCTGATCATCAACTTAATTAAATTAACAATTTTTATGATTAAGAGTAATTGTATTCACTAAATTACTTGGAAAGTCTCAATTTAACACACATAATTACATATATGAAGCGTAATATGTTAAACCCTGGGATTTGTGTGTCACATGATGTGACGTAATTATGGCGTAAACTGTATTATATATAGGTACACAGGTACAGCGAACAGTGTCTGTGTCTGTGTTGTTATAAAGTTTATATGCTGAACTGATAGAACCAGTGAATAAGTGGCTGATGTATTTCGTCAGTATACGTGAGCTACACTAGCAAGGGATATTAAGTGAGCGGTTCCCTGACGTCAATGTTCAATATGAAAACTATTTTGGATTTTCTAAGGACTGCTTTAAAGAAAGTCAATTTAAAATTGTAATTTGGACCAAACAAAGAAGATAATTTTGATTTGTGTACTATTTTTGTTTAAATAAAAATTGTTTGTCTTCTGAAGAACATTTATGAGTCCAGTGTATATAGAAGAACCTTTTCTTATCTCCAAATATCTCTTTTATTCTCCTGTAGGGTGTATCTATTTTTCCCCTATATATACATTCTTCTACATCCTTGCATTTGCTTTCTAGCCACTCCTGTTTAGGCATTTTGCACTTCCTGTCAATCTCATTTCTTAGTCTTCTGTACTCTATTCTGCCTGTTTCATTTACTGCATTTTTATATTTTCTCCTTTCATCGATTAAATTTAGTATGTCCTGTGATATCCAAGGATTTTTTGGAGGTCCTGTCTTCCTACCTATTTTGTCCTCTGCTGCCTTCACTATTTCATCTCTCAATGCCACGCATTCCTCCTCTACTGTTTTATTTCCCCCCGTTTCTGTCAATTGTTGCCTAAGCTCGCTCTGAAATTCTCAAGAACTTCAGGTTCCTTCAGTTTATCCAGGTCCCATCTCCTTATTTTCCTACCTTTCTGCAGTTTTTTTCAGTTTCAGCCTACAATTCATGACCAATAAGTTATGGTCAGAGTTTATATCTGCCCCTGGGTATGTCTTACAGTTTAAAAACTGGTTCCGAAATCTATGTCTTATCATTATAAAATCTATCTCCCGGTGTCTCCTGGTCTCTTCCACGTATACAACCTTCATTCGTGATTCTTAGACCAGGTGTTTGTTATAACTAAATTATGTTCCGTGTAAAATTTTACCAGGCGGCTTCCTCTTTCATTCCTTTTGCCCAGACCATATTCACCTACTATCTTCCCTTCCCTTCCCTGTCCTGCTACCGAATTCCAGTCTCCTAAAACAATTAAGTTTTCCTCTCCCTTAACTATCTAAATAATTTCCTTTAGCTCCTCATATATTTCTTCAATCTCCTCATCATCGTCAAAGCTAGTTGTCATATAAACCTGTACTACTGTGACCGGTATTGGCTTCGTATCTATCTTGATTATGATAATGCGATCGCTGTGTTGCTCATAGTAGTTTACCCGCATTCCTATTTTCTTATTCATTATCAGACCTATTCCTGTAATATCCCCAACTGATTTTGTATTTATAATCCTGCACTTGCCTGACCAGAAATCCTGTTCCTCTTTCCACCGAACTTCACTAATCCTCACTACATATAACTTCTACCTATGCATTTCTCTTTTTAAATCTTCTAGCTTCGCTACCCGATTAAGGAATCTAACATTCCACATTCTGATCCGTAGAATTCCAGTGTTGTCTTTCCTGATGATCACATCCTCCTGAAGTAGTCCCCGCCCGGAGATCCGAATGGGGGACTATTTTACCTCCGAAATTTTTTACCTGAGAGGATGCCATCATCATATATGTTCATACAGTAGAGCTGCATATCCTCAGGAAAAGTAACGGCTGTTGTTTCCCTATGCTTTCAGCCGTTCGCAGTAACTGTGTGCCAAAGCCACATTAGCTGAAGTTACAAGGCCAGCTCAGTCAATCATCCAGATTGTTGCCCCAGTAACTACTGAAAAGGTTGCTGCCCCTCTTCAGAAACCACATGTTTGTCTGGCCTCTCCACAGATATCCCTCCGCTGTGGTTGCACCTACGGTACGGCTATTTGTATTGTTGAGGCACGCAAGCCACCCCACCTCGGCAATGTCTGTGGATCATATGAGTGGGTTATCCTAGTAGGAAATTATATTTTTCGGTTATAAAGAACATTTAAATTTCAGAGTAATGCAAAGTAAAAGAAGGAGTACCATCATGGAGGACGCAATAGTTCGAAATATGTTCTCCATGTTGGGGTAGAAAAGCAAAATTCCGGGACCGTTAACGATTATCTACTGACATTTTGGTTTTTGTGAGGATGTGCACATTGTTGTTGTTATGGTCTTCAGTCCGGAGACTGGTTTGATGCAGCTCTCCACCCTACTCTATCCTGAGCAAGCCTTTTCATCTCCTCATAAGAACGACAACCCACATCAATTTGAATCTGCTTACTATACGCGTCTCTTGGTCTCCCTCTGCGATTTTTACCCCACACACTTCCCTCCAATGCTAAATTTACGATTCCCCGATGTCTAAGAATGTGCCCTACCAAGCGATCCCTTCTTTTAGTCAGGGTATGCCAAAAATTCCTTTTCTCACCAATTCTGTTCAGTACCTCTTCATTAGTTATGCGATCTACCCACCTAATCTTCAGCATTCTTCTGTAGCACCACATTTCAAAAGCCTCTATTCTCTTCCTGTCCGCAGTGCTTATCGTCCATGTTTCACTCCCGTACAAGGCAACACTCCACACAAATGCCTTCAGAAAAGACTTCCTTACACTTAAATTAATATTCGATGTTAGCAAATTTCTCTTTTTCAAAAATGCTTTTCTTCCCATTGCCATTCTGCATTTTGTATCCTCTGTACTACGACCATCGCATGTTATTTTACTACCCAAGTAACAAAACTCTTCTACCACCTTCATTGTTTCGTTACCTAATCTAATTCCTTCAGCATCGCCTGATTTTCTAAGACCGGATTCCATTATTTTTGTTTTGCTCTTGTTAATGTTCATTTTATACGCTCTCTTCAACACACTGTCCAGTCCATTCAACTGCTCTTCCAGGTCCTTTGCTGTCTCTGATAGAATTACAATGTCATCAGCAAAACTCAATGTTTTTATTTCTTCCCCCTGAACTTTAATCCCTATTCCAAATTTTTCCTTGCTTTCCTTCACCGCCTGCTCGATGTACAAATTGAATAACATCGGAGAAAGGCTACAACCCTGTCTTACTCCCTTCCCAACTGATGCTTTCCTTTCATGCCCTTCGAGTCTAATAACTGCGGTCTGGCCATTGTACAAGTTGTAAATAACTCTCCTTTCCCTATATTTTACCCCTGCTGACTTCAGAATTTGAAAGAGTGTATTCCAGTCAACATTGTCAAAAGCTTTCTCCAAATCTACAAAAGCTAAAAATGTAGGTTTGCCTTTCCTTAATCTATCTTCTAAGATAAGACGTAAAGTGAGTATTGCCTCCCGGGTTCCTACGTTCCTCCTGAATCCAAACTGATCTTCCCCGAGGTCAGCTTCTACCAGCTTTTCCATTCTCCTGTACATAATTCGTGTTAAAATTTTGCAACCATGACTTATCAAACTGATGGTTCTGTAATTTTCACACCTGTCTGCGCCTGATTTCTTTGGAATGGGGATTATTACATTTTTCTTAAAGTCTGAAGGTATTTCGCCTGTCTCATACATCCTACACACCAGTTGAAATAGTCTTGTCATGGCTGGCTCTCCCAGAGATTTTAATAGCTCTGAGGGTATGTCATCTACTCCTGGGGCCTTGTTACGACCTAGGTCTTTCAAGGCTCTGTCAAATTCATCTCTCAGTATAGTATCTCCTATTTCATCTTGATCTACTTCCTCTTCCCTTCCTACAACATCGTCTCTAAGTTCATTTCCTTTGTAGAGCTGCTCTATGTACTCTTTCCACCTTTCAGCTTTCCCTTCTTTGCTGAGAACTGGTTTCCCACCCGAGTTCTTGATATTCGTAGAGTTGGTTTTCTTGTCCCCAAATGTCTCTTTTATTTTCCTGTAGGCGGTATCTACTTTTCCCCTTCTTATACATTCTTCTACAGATTTGCATTTGGCTTCTAGCCACTCCTGTTTAGGCATTTTGCACTTCCTGTCAATCTCATTTCTTAGTCTTCTGTACTCTATTCTGCCTGTTTCATTTACTGCATTTTTATATTTTCTCCTTTCATCTATTAAATTTAGTATTTCCTGTGATATCCAAGGATTTTTTGTTGGTCTTGCCTTCCTACCTATTTTGTCCTCTGCTGCCTTCACTATTTCATCTCTCAATGCTACCCATTCCTCTTCTACTGTTTTATTTCCCCCTGTTTCTGTCAATTGTTGCCTAAATCTCCCTCTGAAATTCTCCAGAGCTTCACTTTATCTAAGTCCCATCTCCTTATTTTCCTACCTTTCTGCAGTTTTTTCAGTTTCAGCCTACAGTTCATGACTAACAAGTTATGGTCAGAGTCTATATCTGCCCCTGGGTATGTCTTGCAGTTTAGAACCTGGTTCCGGAATCTATGTCTTACTATTATAAAATCTATCTGATACCTTCCGGTGTCTCCTGGTCTCTTCCACGTATACAACCTTCTTTTGTGATTCTTAAACCACGTGTTTGTTACGATTAAATCATGTTCCGTGCAAAATTCTACCAAGCGACTTCCTCTTTCATTCCTCCTGCCCAGTCCATATTCACCTACTATTTTTCCTTCTCTTCCTTTTCCTACTACCGAATTCCAGTCTCCCATCACAATTAAGTTTTCCTCTCCCTTAACTGTCTGAATAATTTCCTCTAGCTCCTCATATATTTCTTCGATCTCCTCATCATCGGCAGAGCTAGTTGGCATATAAACCTGTACTACTGTTGTCGGTGTTGGCTTCGCATCTATCTTGACAATGATAACGCGATCACTGTGCTGTTCATAGTAGTTTACCCGCATTCCTATTTTCTTATTCATTATCAGTCCTACTCCTGTGATACCCCCAACTGACTTTGTATTTATAATCCTGTACTCACCTGACCAGAAATCCTGTTCATCCTGCCACCGAACCTCACTAATCCCCACTATATCTAACTTCAACCTATCCATTTCCCTTTTTAAATTTTCTAATTTTCCTACCCGATTAAGGGATCTAACATTCCACGCTCCGATCCGTAGAATGCCAGTATTGCCTCTCCTGATGACAACATCCTCCTGAGTAGTCCCCGCCCGGAGATCCGAATGGGGGACTATTTTACCTCCGGAATATTTTACCCGAGAGGATGCCATCATCATATGTTCATACAGTAGAGCTGCATGTCCTCGGGAAAAGTAACGGCTGTAGTTTCCCCTTGCTTTCAGCCGTTCGCAGTAGCTGTGTGGCAAAGTCACATTAGCTGATGTTACAAGTCCAGCTCAGTCAATCATCCAGACTGTTGCCCCTGTAACTACTGAAAAGGCTGCTGCCCCTCTTCAGGAACCACACGTTTGTCTGGCCTCTCCACAGATACCCCTCCGCTGTGGTTGCACCTACGGTACGGCTATCTGCATCGTTGAGGCACGCAAGCCACCCCACCTCGGCAATGTCTGTGGTTCATGGGGGTGGATGTGCACATTAGAAAAGATTAAACGATAGTTTTCATTCAAGTTAGAACGATATTTGTAGTTCAGGGAAATCATAGAAACGAATCACGAACAGAAAAAGATTAAACGATAGTTTTCATTCAAGTTAGAAAGATATTTGTAGTTCAGGGAAGTCATTGAAACGAATCACGAACAGTATCGATGAAAATATTGTGATCGATAATTCAGGGCAGTTTTAACACACGGACGGAATTTAGTTTATTATTTCAAGACGTAGTGTGATTTTCGAAGGTGTAAGAATCTCTGATTCAATATATCTGTGGTGTCGCACAAGTTCAAAGTGCGCGCCACCTACTTTCGCCGCGCGCCGCCATGCACGCACGGCGCGGCGTTCTTACGACATCAGCCAAGAGCGCCCTCTGCTGCAACTCCGCTCGTGGCCACGACTGAATGACATCGTTCACTTGGGACTGAGATAGGAACCAGTTAGGACCTTCGGAATCAGATAGGCACCAGTGAAGAGTTGGCTATCGGATAGGCACTAGGCAGGCCTCAACTATGTATCATCATTCTGCAGTACAGAACTATGTTAAAGTTAAGTATTGTATAAATTCTGTGCAATATATATCTCGTTCTAATTTACTCTAGTGTTTCTAGTTTCTGCTGTCCCACTGGCAGGTCACCTCCTACCTGCACAAGCGTGCGTCCTTTATTCCTGTGTCGGTCTCGTTCTACTCGGCCACCGACACCTTCGACGGATACGAGACACAAAAGCGGCGACGAGCCTGGGACACAAAAATATCAAAGACGTAAGGACTCATTCTATAATCAGTCATACCATCTTAAACGAACTGTGTTAAAAATACATTGTAGTAAAATTTTACTTCAGGCCTCTACCATTATTTAGCGTGAATCTTTGGTTTAAACGATACACGGGCATTCCGATACTGGAATTTTGGATGTAAAAGTGCTTTTACTATCGGAATTGACAAACCTGAATTAAAAGAGTGTGAGAAGAGTGAAATTTTAACGGATAGTCATATTTAAATTAGAGACTGGGGAATAAATATGTAGCATATCCGTATTGTAATATTACCAGGCAACAGTAAACGATATCTCTGGTAACCAATACAAACCCAAGGAAGTTAGAATAAAGGGAGATGGCGTTATCTATGCAGATCACATATGTCAGTTGAAGCCTGTCCGCCATCTTGGTCAGTTTTGGAATGCTAGTTCACCGTTAAAAATATGCGTTAAGTCGACCCTCTTACTGTTAATGCATTGAAGTAACAGTCACTGCAAAGTATGTACTTTCAAACAATATACTTTCTTGAATAAATAGCAATAAATACTCATCATAATATATTTGAAAACTTCATTTTTAACGGATAATTTGCACTCTTTTAACACATTGTCCATCACGGCAAAATCGTCGGAGGTTTTTTCCTGTTTTAAGCGACGTAAAACATTAGCGCTACAATACGAACACTTCTCCAAAACTTAGCAATATGGCGTAGGCTGGCTTCACTTTTTCAGCGTAAGGGCAGCTCCCTGTATTCTAACCTCCTTGGTTTTAACGCACGAACGGAATTTAGATTATTATTTCAGGACGTAGTGTCATTTTCGAAGGTGTAAGAAACTCTAATTCAATATATCAAAGACATAAGGACTCATTCCATAATCAGTCATACCATCTTAAACGAACTGTGTTAAAAATACATTGTGGTAAAATTTTACTTAACGCCTCTAACATTATTTAGCGTGAATCTTTGGTTTAAACAATACACGGACATTTCGATTCTGGAATTTTGGATGTATAAGTGCTTTAAGTATCGGAATTGAATTAAAAGAGTGTGAGACAGTGAAATTTTAGCGGATAGTCATATTTCAAAAAATTTAAGGGATTTAACTGCAGGGTATCAGTCCCTAAACTTACAAACTACTTATGAACTAACTTATTCTAAAGGCAACACAAACATCCATGCCCGAGGGAGGATTCGAACCTCCGACGCAGGAGGCCGCGCGATCCGCAACGTAGCACTCCAGACCGCTCGGTAACTCCCGCGTGGCTAGTCGTATTTAAATTAGAGACTGAGGAATAAATGTATAGGTCATCTGTATCGCAGTATTACCAGCCACGAGGAGTTTAGAATAAAGGGAGATGGCATTATCTATGCCGAGCACATAAGTCAGTTGAAGCCTGTCCGCCATGTTGGTCTGTTTTGAAATACTATTTCTCCGTTAAAACTATGCGTTAAGTCGCCACTCTTAATGTTAATGCATTGAACTAACATTCACTGCATAGTATGTACTTTCAAACAACATAGTCTCTTGAATAAATAAATAAATAAATGCTCATCACAATATATTTGATAACTGAATTGTAACGACTAATTTGTATTCTTTTAACGCGTTGTACATCACGGCAAAACCATCCGACGTTTTATTGTGTTTTAAGTGACATTAAATATTAGCTTTATAATACGAACACTTCTTCAAAACTTAGCAATATGGTGGAGGAAGGCTTCACTTTTTTAGCGTAAGAGCGTCTCCCTGTATTCTAACCTCCTTGACCAGCCACCAGTAAACGATATCTCTGGTAACCAAAACAAACCTGAACGCAAAATTAAACTTCTGCAGATTAGTGATTACTGTTGCAAGCAGATGGATTTTATGAACATTTATTTGATCATATATGAATTTAACATCCATCGAGTCTTATAACCCTACGGGTTTAGTCAAACTAAAACTCCAACGGTCGGGCGTAGTACAGCATAAATAAGAAAATGTTCAATGTTTGTAGAGCTTATGGGACTTAACTATGGGGTCATCAGTCCCTAAACTTACTAACTACTTATGAAGTAGCTAATACTAAGGACGGCACAAATACCCATGCCCGAGGGGGGATTCGCAGTCCCCTCGGCCACCGCGGCCGGCCATAAAGATCCAGATAGGAAGGAGAGGGTTATAAGACCACAACAACATTTATAATTGGAGCATTCCGTCCTTTTTTGTAAAGAGGATTTAGAAGAGAAAAAAAAAAAAAAAAAAAAAAAAAAAAAGAATGTTCAAACGTTTGTAAATCTATCGGACCAAACTGCGTGGTCATCAGTCCGTAGCTTACAAACTACTTACACCTAGGTAAACTAACCTAAGGACAACACACACACCCATGCCCCAGGGAGGACTCGAAACTCGGCGGCGAGCAATTGTGCGCTCCGCAGCGAGACGCTTTAGACCGCTCGGCTACTCTACCGCGGCAATTTAGAAGAGATGTCTAGCCTATGCACCAGGTAGACAGGCTCTTATTACGCTTTAAATTTGAAGAAAATAATAATAGTTTTCCGGGAAATCCTGTTTTCTTGTAAACCGTTGGCCGCCCGGGGCGTGATAGCCCCCTCCCCTCCGCCGCTGGCAGCGCTAGTGGGTCCGCAGCGAGGCACGCGAGGAGCGTGGGGACTCCATCAGCCGTCTTCCGGCTGGGGTGTCAGCGGCCCCCTCCGCTCTACCTTGCTTGGCGCGGCGCGGCACGTGACGCTGAGCGGCGGTGGCCAGGCCACGGCGAGCGCCGGCTCGCAGTGGGAAGCTGCTGGCCAGCAGAGCGCCACCTGCTGCCAGCCTTGCCGCGCAAGTCCAGACTCGCACGACGCCGCCGCCGCCGCCGCTGCTGCAGCGTCCCGAGACCGACGCCGGCTCCAGGTACTGTCACACTCCTACACTCTTTGTTTGCACTCTGCAGTGTTGCATCGTTCCGTTAACAACCACGAGCACGGACTAACGCATCGGCCTTTGTTTGGAATCACTCCAGAGATCACAGAAAGTTTAGGTGGGATCACATTTTGCAATTATTCGAAACTTGTTCTGTATATATCCGAAACGTTTCATCACGGTTGTGCCATCATCAGAGTGATTTCAATTTACTGTTCTGTTTTTGCCTTGTGGCTTTCGGGGGAATTAGCCACAGGTTTATTATAGGGCAGAATGTCTAGTGTTTTTTTTTCCGTTTTATGTTGTGAAACTTAAAAATACTTGTCACTTCACTATTTATGTTTTTGCTGTGATATTGGGTGTTGTTGTGTAGTCCATACACATTTCACTGCACTTTTTGCGTAAATACATGACGCCACAACCGTGGCTAATCATGCCTAGGATATACATGGTGTTTCAGGAGGAACAGTAAATATTTTAGAAGTTCAGATGGGATTACATTTTGCAATTATTCAAAATTTGTTCTGTATATATCCCAAACGTTTCATCACTGTTGTGGCATCATCAGAGTGATTTCAATTTACTGTTCTGATTTTGCATTGTGGCTATCACGAGAATTAGCCACAAGTTTATTATAGGGCAGCATGTCTTGTTTCCTCGGCTACTTTCGTGTTTATTTTATTTATTTATTGTTAGTTTATGTGGTGAAACTTTAAAAATACTTCTCACCTCACTATTTTTTCTATTTTTTATTTTTTTAATTTTTTTATTTTTTTTTTATTTTTTTTTTAATTTATTTTTTGCTGCGCTATTGGGTGTTGTTGTGGAGTCCATTCACATTTTACTGCACTTTTTGCGTGAATACATGACGCCACAACCGTGACGAATCATGCCTAGGATATACAGGGTGTTTCAGGAGGAACAGTAAATATTTTAGAAGTTGGTAGTATAGACGAAGTGCAATACAAAAGCCAAATAACATGTATCGAATTTTTATTGAGTAGAGAAATACCGCTGTTGGTATGTAACCCAAACTAACTTAATACAAAGGCAGATGAGAATGTTTTCAGTGATTCTTCCGTCGATTCTTGACAGAACATCAACACATTAAATTTAAAACACAATTTTGTGTACATCGTACAAGTTTACTTTTATTCATTTAATCGGATCTCTGCATACAAGGGCCATCTTTAGACTTTAAAGTATACTAAGAAGCGACGGAAGAATCACTGAAAATGTTCTCATCTGCCTTTGCTTGAAGTTTGTTTCGGCTACATACTAACAGCTCTAACTCTGTTCTGAATCATAATGGGGGACTTGTTATGTGGCAGTTTTATTGTAATTCGTCTATAACAATCACCTCCTAAAATATTAAACTATTCCCCCTGAAACAACCTTCAAAAAGAACAAATGTTGAATACTTGCAAAAGCGGTCGTACCTGAACTTCAGTATTATACTGACCTAGCAGTACAAATCAAAGATGATGACAGAAAACCTGAACCGTCTGAGTGCGACTAGAGACACTCTCCTCAAGGCTGCAAACTTAACACTGTTGACAAACGCGCAGCGTCACTTGCACGCCTCGTGCAATGTTCAGATGACCGGTCGTGTTAGGAAGTGGGGGGGGGGGAGGATTTCCTCCTCTCATTGGATAATGTCCCCCATCTCGTCAAAATATTTTTTTTCCTTCCAGGGAAATATGTTTTCTTTTTACTGTAAGTACTATTATTGTCCTTTGGAAATACAAGCAGACAGGGAAGACTTTCGATGCAGGGACGTATATAATTGATTCTTTTCGAGGTGGGGTGAAGGAGGGGACGTTCAGTCATCACCTGGAGGGTGTTCAGTCCACTTTGGGAGAGGGGAGAGAGGTTTCAGTTCTCTAGTGTCACAGGTTCTTTCGGATCAGTATCCGAAATATCTGCAGGCTTTTCAACGTTTGAAAATGGAAAACAGGTTGCGTTGTGAGCGACTTAAGGATACATTGTGGCAGTGGCTCGGTGGCGGACGGGGGGGGGGAGGGGGGGCGAAGAGTAGGACCCGTATCCCCTCGCACCTGTGTACATAACAGGAATACGAGCTATATGTAAGCAATTAGCTAAACCAGTGGTTTCCAAACTAGTGGTTTGCTGCATCTGTTGAAGTGGGTCGCCGTACAACTCATTTAGATCTCCGAGTAAAATATTTTACCGACTCAAAACACATGGATGCGTATTTTATTTCATTACTTTCATTACATTTTTCATACACTAAAGTAACAGTTACATTCTACTGTTTGTAAAATGATTGTGGTAACGGATTGTTATTTTAAGGTATGGTATTTACAAAATGAAAGTTCCTTTCTTCCAGGAGTGCTAGTCCTGCAAGGTTCACAGGAGAACTGAAGTTGGAGGTGAGGTACTGGCAGAAGTAAGGCCGTGAGGCATGCCGGGAATGCTTGCCCGCGAAAGGCAAAGTGCCAGCTAATGAGTCCCGGGTCCGGCACACGGTTTTAATCTGCCAAACTGAAAGTTGATTGTTTACGGAAGAATGTTACGGAAACCTCAATCCTTAGGTGTAACTTTCCAAGAATTCTTCATTGTTATCTATAACGAATTTGGTTTTGGAGAAAAACTATATAGAACAGTATCGAATGCTTGCAAATACAACTTTGAATGAATTAATAGGATTCATTACTACTTACCACTTACTTATACAAGAGTTTTTTAGCTAGTTTTGTTAAATAAATACAGAAATAATCATTGTGTGGAAAACGAATTACTCCTAAAACTAAAAAAGCTTCAGATCAGATAGAGAAAGACCAAGACTGGACGATGCCGCCAATCTCAATAAATTAAACATTAACTTTTTTATCAAATAAATTTATTAACGGTCAAAACGAGGTTTCTTTTCTTTAAATAATGTTTCATTCATCAATTTCAAAATTCTTCTCTGTAAAGCATTTACACATATTATAATAACTTCAATTTTATTTTAAATATTATTTGATATTACTATTAACTCCTGTGTAGTCACTGTAGTGGGTCGCGAAAATTTGTCCAGAAAAATTCTGTGTCCAACAACAAAAAAGACTGGGAACCGCTTAGCTAAACAACACTAGTTTTCGGGTTTATTGGCTGGGTTCGCATGCACAATTTAATGCAGTTTTCTGCTAGAAATGATTGCAACAGAAATTTTGCCACATTAAACCAAACGTGTATGTAAATCTGACGAGTAGATTGTTCGTGGAGTAATCAATTCTTCATTGTTCCTATGCAACATTTGCAATGCTACTACGTACTAGTACTCCTACCGGCACTACTATGTTTTATATGGATTTGTCACAATTGACGTTATACACTTCAAGAGCTTGTAGCGGATGCGCTTAGTAAATCAAGTTTTACATGGCCGGAAATGTAATCCCACGACGCTATGAGCACTTATTCATCTTTGATACTGTGCAGCATCTCTTATACCATTATTGCTGGATGATGGATTCTGGACACAAAAAAGACATGTTAGAAAACGTGAGCTCTAAAATGCGAACTTTGAGAGCTATGAGTAGCTGACTAGCACAAGAAAAGTATTCCGCAGTATTGCAGATGAAGAGCTGCTGATAGCTCTTAAAGTAATATGCTTTTTAGAGGCCATGTTTTCTAGACAACTTTCTTGTTTTAGTCCGTATTATCAGCTTCAAAAATATGGAAATCAAAGAACCTGCAGTAGAAGAGATTTATTTCACGGTATCGAAGATGTTCTCATACCATCGTTGGATGACATTTTCGGACATGGGTTCCTATGTAAAACTTTGTCTATTAAGTTCCCTCTGCAAGTGCAAGTCTGTAACATGACTTGTGTAACACCCTGTATAAATAGTACACCAATACTGCCACTGATAGTGGTATTACTATTACTGCTGTAAATATAACACAAACACTGATTCTTAAATACCCCTTCCCCCCTCGTCACAAAGTCTGATTCGAACGCTGGCATGATCGCCTTCCAGCGTGATCTGTGCTATTAGAAATTTAGATCTACAAGTAGATTCGTACTGTGTGGAAAAATAGCCATCTAATACAAACTGTTTTTATTCTATTGCTCGTTTTCTCTAGCAGTGCCCTACAAAATTTAGTTTTTTTATTATTTTTATTTATTTTCATTCATTTAGCATGTCAGAGACAATGTGTGCTACATTTTTTCTGTCAGCAATGTTACCTCAGAAGAAAATAGACAAGTGAGTCTGGTTTGTTGGGTGTGACTATTCAAACAGTTGTTCAGCAACTGAAATTTCTACGTTCGCGCACATTCGCAATGTAGGAATGATGTGTCCTAATAGCTTTAGCTGCTAGTCTTGAATGCCATCTGTAGAACTGCTGAGTTTACCGCTCACAGTCGGGAAGGCATCGTCTCAACAGTCAGCTGTTCCCATTCCGTGAGACAATGAGTGAGTGTTTATCATCTTGCCGAGGATGCTGATGCAAACTAACTATGCGAAAACACCTTCGCTTTCCAGCTGTACAAATCCTAGAGATTAACACTGATTTTCCTCTTACGGTTTCAGCCAGCTGACTTCTAACTGAGAGCTATCACGATAATAACATATATATATTCGTTCCCCGTCTGGGGTTCGAATCCCCCGTCGGGCATGGATGTTTGTGTCATCTTTAGTGTAAGGTAGTTCATAAGTAGTTTGTAAGTTTAAGGACTCTTGACTCCGCAGTTAAGTCCCTTAAGCTTCACAAACTTTTGAATATTTTGAAAAAATATATGGTACCAAAGAGTTTCAGTTTGAGTGAAAACTCTGTGCTCTTTCAAAATCTAGTAGAAAGCTACTTCTCTTTCAAACTCTGACGAAATTGTACTTTGTCGTCTCGTGGATATCGAAGACATCAGAAACTACCTGTTTCACGGAGGTCATAACAAAATTAATGAGAATTCTCATGTTGGGGTTTAAACTACACAGGATTCGTAGGATGGTTTAGCGTCTTAATCAAGTCGCTGCCTCACCATGTTTCAAGTTTTTGGATCGGTTGTAAGTCGTGTTAGGATGCACAGCTTGCGGAACGTTTCTTCTGAAATGAAAGATCCGTCTTCGAGGCCCCGAGCTGAAGGAATAAAAAGTCAATTTAGACTGTAACATGCTGATCTTTCACCGATCGATATTTTGAGAAACCGACACATTATATATTTATTTCGATATATTATTAGAAGATCAGTGAAGTTAACTTAAAACTTTGAGACTACATAAAAGCAAAAAGATTCAGAAATATGTGTTTTTTCGTATTACCCCTATAAAGATATGTAGTAGAGAGCTGATGGGGGGAAAAGTGGAGAACTCGCTAAGTGGCTAAAGATGCCCTCCCCCCCCCCAAAAAAAATTACATAGTTTTTATTATTTATCTTGATAAAACAAATCTTCAAATCTTCAAGCCGAAATCCTGTATCCACCACTGAGTGAATAACTATACACATTCTCGATTTCCCTAGCACACACGGGGCCTATCATTTCTTACATATGCATGAGAGTGAACCGTTCACTGGAGCTGATTTTTTTCTTATATACTTTTAATGCTGTTGTTCGTATAGCAATAGAGCTCATGAACACCCACAACACATCGATTTATATCGAGCTTAACCTTTGACAGTTCACTTGAGGAGGCTGAACATCGCCTAAACCCTGTAAAGAAATTTCTTCTTTTTTTGTAAATTAGATGACATACCAAACACACACTGAGACATCATGAACTTAATTCAGAGAAAGAGAACATGAATCCAACTTTCTTGCTTAGCATTAAGATAACTTCTCGTTATTTTCGATTCACTGGCTCCAAAATCTGTAGCATTTATTGATGTTCAGTCACATTATTCAATCTCCCTGTGCGAAAATTTCAACCGCCCCCCCCCCAATTTCCGCATTTTTCGACGTAGTTTTTCTCGCAATATAATTAATACATGACGTCTTATTTTCACATGTCACACTCGTGCCTCCCTTTAGTTAATATGCCTTTAAAATCAGCATCAGTTTTCGTTTGCAGTGCAATACAATACATTTCAAAACACCAAAATCAATATGGCAACCAAGATTATGTCACCGGCACAGCATAAAACTAAAATCTGTTCAATTTTTCTAGTTCCTTGAGAAGAGGGACGGCGTCTTACGAATTAACTGTTGTCAAAATCATAGGTTCCGTGGAAGCACTTTATGTTTAAATGAGGCTCATATTCGTCGCAGCACACCCATAGCCCCAAAAAAGAAAAGCACGCCTGTTCACTGCGCACTTATAAATAAGGCCACTGAACTAGGGCCGGGAAATTGAAAGATAAATATTTACATTCGATATCATCTCCAACTGTCAATTTCGAGTTTCAGCAACGGTAAAGCCCTTGATTTCTTGAGTAATATGTATTTCCAACTTATTCTCACATTTTTTGATTTATGCAAGATACTTCCATTTTTCATGGTCTTGTATAACACGATTTCCTATCAGAAAGGACACAGTTCGTTGTAATTGACGGTAAGTCATCGAGTAAAACAGAAGTGATATCTGGCGTTCCACAGGGAAGCGTTATAGATCCCCTACTCTTCCTCGTGTTTATAAACGATTTAGGAGACAATATGAATAGCTCCTTTAGACTGTTCGCGGATGATGCTGTCGTTTATCGGTTAGTGAAGTCAACAGAGGATCAAAAGCAACTGCAAAGCGATTTAGACAAAATTTCTACTTGGTGCGAAAATTGTCAATTGACACTAAATAAAGAAAAGTGTGAAGTAATACACATGACCACTAAAAGAAATCCACTGAACTTCAATTACGCGATAAATCAGTCAAACATTAAGGTCGTAAATTCTACCAAATACCTAGGAGTTACAATTACGAACAACTTTGACTGGAGAGAACACATAGAAAATATTGTGGGGAAGGCGAATCAAAGGTTACGTTTCATTGGCAGAACGCTTCGAAGATGCACCAGCTCCACCAAAGAGACTGCCTAAATCACACTTGTGCGTCCTCTCCTGGAGTACTGTTGCCCCTTGTGGGACCCTCACCATGTGGGACTGACGGAAGACGTTGAGAAGGTTCAGAGAAGGGCAGCTCGTTTTGTTTTATCACGTTACGGGGGGGAAAGCGTCACGGAAATGTTGCACGAATTGGGGTGGAAATCATTAAAAGAAAGACGTTGTTCATTGCGGCGTGATCTGTTTGCGAAGTTTCAATCACCGACTTTTACTTATGAATGTAAAAATATTTTGCTAGCACCCACCTACTTAGAGAGACATGACCATCCCAATAAAATAAGAGAAATCAGATCGAAAACGGAACGATTTAGGTGTTCTTTCTTCCCACGCGCTGCTAGAGAATGGAATGGTAGAGAAAAGTTATGAAAGTGGTTAATGAACCCTATGCCAGGCACTTAAATGTGATTTGCAGAGTATCTATGTAGATGTAGATGTAGATGTAGACCCTCTTGGAGCTACATCAAAATTCAAAAATGTGCCGTCCCCAAAAATCTGTCGGCCTGGACGATAGCACGGTTCGCTCCCCCCCCCCCCCCCCCCCGCGCCTCTTAGAGACTGGCCTGAAAATGAAGTTACGGTATAGCTTTCAACAGACTGCAGGACCTTACGAACTATATACAGTAATGCGAGGCTCTAAAGGTATGTATCTACCCATAACAAATACTTCTGCACTTGCTCCAACAAGTAACATCAGAAGACCTTGAGACGTTGCCGTTACTTCGGTGTTTTACACCCTGTCAGTATCAAGGACTACAGGTAGGAATACTTCCGTCGTTAACAGAGAAGAATGGAAAAATACATCCTAAATGTTTACGGTAACTTTTTCTGAAACACCAATAAAACGAGATTTGTGTCCATTTCCTTCTCGACTATTCTGTAATTCCGTATCGCTATAAAGCGGCTGTAAAAGAAATGTAGACATCTGCGCACCCTTTAGCATTTGATTGTCCCCATTTGACAAATAATGTAATTCGTAATCCCAGCAAATCTTTTCTTGGGCAAGAAGTAAAAAATAAAATAAAATAAAAATAAATAAATAAATAAACGCCACACTGGCACAAGAAGGAAACTTTTGAAAACACTATCGAACTAAAAATATACCCGTCAACAAGTCCCAAATTGTTTCTGCGAATGTCGTTAGTGATTCTACGTTACTGTCGTTTTAGTACATGGAAAATGTTTACCTGTTTTGCACATAGAAAGAATTGTTTGGTTGTATTCTTGTATTTTAGTGTGTAATGAAACATAGACAGACCACTACCTTACAGAAGGGCGTAGCCACCATCAACTGAAACTATGGCTCTCGTTTGGCTGTGCTAATCCTGTTCTGTCCAGATAAATATATCCGTTGAGAAAAATGCAGCTGTTTGTTACATTGGCAGTGCTTTCGAAATCGGTTCAGTTGTAGCCATGTGACTGTTGGCCTTGTCCGCCAGAGTGCTGTTTCGTTTTGGACACGTCGGCCATGCAGCCATAAACGAGAATGCGTTTCCAACGACACCAGCTACAAAAGAAGTTGATTGTAGGGTCAACGCAGGAACAGTTTCTTTCCTGTGTTATTGTAAACTATCCCAACAGTGCATAACTGGAACACACGAGGGAATTGACAGAATCAGGAGACAGAACGAAACAACATTGGAAATAAAGAGTACTGAGTTTTGAACGTACAGTGAAAAGTGTATTAATTTCTGTAATTTGGCGATCATCAGTATAATTTATTCACCTGATTAAATCTGTTACGATGTCTCTTAATTGTGAGTGGAGCATTTTTTTACTTGTAAAATACTAGGAAAAAGTATATATCTATAAATATAGATCGTTTCGGCGTATGATAATTCAGTGTTTCTTTATAAAAAGTAAGTCTACTTTGAAAACTAGACTAATTCATAATCTAAAACATTATTGAGTACAATAGTCCACTATGAGGCTGTATTCTTTAAGGTTATTAAAAGGAACAAGCAGATCTCTGTATAGTTGTCTTTTAATATAAAAGTTACTAAGTAATCCGGGGTTCGAAACGCACGTTAAACTGTAGGTCCCCCTATAACTGGCTGGGTAAGTCAGTTCGAAATTCGGAGGAAGGCAACGGCACGCCACCTCCAAATAGAAACAGGACCATGCCTAGTAAAGCACTGGTGTTCAAACCAATCTTCGAATTGTTGACTGCTTTACCTTACTAACTAATATCACAAACATTCTAAATATGGTTCTCGGGCGCGACGTCGGAGGTTATTGTCATACTGCTCAATATTTCGTCAGCACACCTGCTGACATCTTCAGGTGCGATGGACACACTGCTGGACCGTGACCGACGAATTCCTATTTAAAGCATAAGAGAAGGGAATGCGCATGCTTCAATGCGCCAAAAACGGTGGCCATTAGCGAACAAGGAATGATTTTGTGAAGTTTCGTTTAAGATGAACAGTTGCGATATTTCTTTATCTATTTTTATTTTATTTTTTACTAGCATGTTTAAAAGCTTCTTATTCTTTTTATATTCTATATCTGATGGTAATAATATTACAGATTTTTCGGACTGCATACATAAACGAAAGAGCCAGCTGCGCCACCTGTTGGACTGTGAGGTAAACATTTCGAAACTCGCGCAGAACTGTCCACATGCTAAGAAACGCCGTCGACTGCCCCAACGCCCACTGTTGGTAGCCGCATGCCGATGTACTGTGTGTCCATGCTTGCCAGTGTCCATCTCGTCGTGGTCAACCGATAAAACTATGTCGTTACCGATGCCTTTTCATCTGCACACGCTGTCGTTTCCTCCGTGATTTTAAAAGATTCAGTGCAGGATCTCATGCTGTGCTGAAATGGTAGCCGGTGTCCCTGTTGAGCAGATTTGAAGAGCTGCGAATTTGCACCGCCTCTTTAATAACACTGTCCCAGTACGTGCACGTCGACGAAATAATTTGGGTGTTTTCGTAATACATACTGTGCTCTGTACGGAGGCAATATTCAGCCACCGCAGATTTCTCTGGCTGGTCCAAACGCGTGTGTCGTCAATGTTCATCTACATCTACATGGGATACTCTGCAAATCACATTTAAGTGCCTGGCAGAGGGTTCAACGCATCTGTCCTCCACAGTGCGACACGTTTGTTCTATGTAAAATTTCCCGCAGTTACAAGGAATCTCGTAGACACCGGGTGACAACTGGTGTGTCATTTGTCTGAATAAATAAATTGCAGAAACAGCCTCTGGAGGACTCACTGAAGGATGCTTTACATTCACTTCCACTGAATCTCATAGATATACCACTATACTGACGTGGAGAGTGGTACAACGGATGGTTGAAATTATGATCAAAGTATATTAAAAATATATAAACCAACAGCGGTAACGAGAATGATTTTATTATCTGGAAACCAGTTTCAGCAACAAATCAACTGATTGTTGTATGTGGATGGTGCACACGCATCCACATAGAAACTGTGAATGCAGTTTAATTCAGCCATATAGAGCAAGCACATATTCATACTGGATGTCTTGATGGCCTGAAGGTGGCACTAATGAGGCGCTGAAACTGGTTGTCAGATAATAAAATCATTATTGTCACGGCTGATGGTTTACATACTTTTAATATACTTTTATCCACTGGGTCTCACCTTACTGCGTTCCTCTATTTTCCTCATTCTGTCATAATGATTGGTATCTACACAGTGGCCATAGTCTCCGTTATTTTAATGATCCAGGCACAAGAAAAATCAGTTTCATTGGTTATAGAGATTTTGATTGTGCTAGTAATGACAATGGAAAAAAACCTGATTTCCCCAATTATGGTGGTTACAGATAGGTCTGAAGTGAGTTCTTATAGTATTATAGTACCGAAAGTTAATAATGCAGGGTGATCCTCATAAACTTTACTTCTTCAGTTGGAGATAGTTTCCCTCCAAAATCTGGGAAAACGAGATATACCACCCATTGTTGTCAAGATTATTGCTGCCAGAATGGTTTTTTCACTCTGCTCTCTGCCTTTCTCTGAAAAGTGCTATGCCGACAGCTGCCTCACGGCCCGTCCTCATACCATTCTTCACATGCATCAAATTGTCCTGCGAACGATGCAAGACTAGCGCTCCTGGAAGAAAGGATACTGCGGACACATAGCTTAGCTACAGCGTGGGGGATATTCCAGAATTAAAGTTTGACTTTACAGTGGAGCGAGCGCTGATATGAAACTTCCTGGCAGATTCGAAGTGTGTGCCGAAGAGACTCCATCTCCGGACCTTTGGTAGAGGTAGAGGAGACGGAAGTAAATCTGTGTGGTGGGGACCTGAGTCTTGCTAGGGTAACTCAGTCGGTAGAGCGCAAGGGTTCTGAGTTCGAGTCTCCATGCTGTGCAGTTCGAGTTGTTAATGTAGGTAAATTGCGTAAACTCTGCCGCGCTAGGAGAGTGACGTCATCTGCGCGTGCGCTGGTGCAGGGCCGTTACTTGTTTCCGGGCGTTTCAGCTCACCTGGCGCACTGGCGGTTGAACTGTGGGTGCCTCACAGCTGCTGCTGCCTTCGCAGGGTTGCCAATTTTCTAGCGGACAGTTAGGACAGCAGCACACTGTCCGACAATTAATGAAAATAGACACCATTTTTAAAATACTGGCAGGGTTTATGGTCACATTAAGTGAACGAAGCGTCTCAAATGTTCTCAGTGAGATGTGCGGTTTTCTCCTCTTCCTTTTAACTGCTTTTATGTGTCATACTATGTCGATAACTTGGTAACACTGTCTACAGCTGGCGCCGAATTATTAGAACTCTGACATACTTATTTAACATAATAATTTTAACATGATAGATCAATTTTGAATTAAACACAACACGATTATTTAATATTCTACAATATTTTATTACTTAACGAACCGGTTTTCAGCTGTATGACTTCATCACGTACTGACTACAGAGATATAAATTTAAAGCTGTGAAAGTTTAAATTCCAAAGACTGATGCCTACCAGTGGTGTATACAAAGTATCTCAGTCCCTTTTTAAAGATGATAAGTGTTGTTTAGAACTACGTGAGAGGAATTATTCCACTGAAATTGCAACATAAAACAACTGACATCTTATGCAACCACTGAACATGTTTTATGCAGCAGTTTCAATGCAATAGTTCCTCCCAGTTTATTTCCAAACCTACCACCTTCAAAAATGGACTGAGATATTCTGCATACACCAGTTTCAGATCTTTGTACCTCTGTAGTCAGTACCTGATGATGGCATAACAGCTGAAAACACGTTAGTTAAGTAATAAAAATATTGTATAATAATACTCAATCGTGTTTCATTGAAAATGCATCAAAATTTCTATCAAGAAGCGATGGAACAATCAATTAATATAATAATACTATTGTAATATTGGAAATATTTAATTAATCAGTCGAATAACTCAGTATAGTTCAATATCCTCTGATAATCCCTTGTAAACAGGATTCAACAATTTTATTTATTTACTTATTTTTTACTGTGCATATGGGCCAAAAGTACTTGCACTGAAAAACACTAATCATAAACAAAATAAATGATAAATAAGATAAATCGCAATTTGCGATCAGATATGACTGCACTGCACTAGGTTTAGATGGAATACCAAAGTGCGGCGAATGAAAATTTGAGCCCGGCTAGGATTCGAACCCGGGATCTCCTGCTTACTAGGCAGATGCGTTGACCACTCTGCCACTTTTTTTTCTTTTAGACAGTTTTCTTTATTATCAGAATGAAACAGATTACACATAATACAATAATTTTATTGTTTATGACAAGTATATACATCTATTTAAATAGCATTGTTCATACAGTGCTCACAACACTGTTCACTCTGCGTTCCACATTAACTAAATATACTGCGAGAAACTAAGCAGGCTCCCTGAAATATTACTTCTTCAGTACCTGATACCTTACAACCAGAAAGGGGGCAGCAAAGCCAGAACCGAAGAACAGCATATACAATAAGGTCAATTTCTAAGGATTCGAGAGACTGAAAGGTAAGTTTTTTCCTGGTACACCTCCCTCGTCATGGTCATGACTTCTCCTCACAGTGAAAGTCGTGAAACTCCTTATAAGCTGCGTAATTCTTACTGCCGACGACATTCTTACTGCTAGATAAAGTGATATGAAATATTACTCTCCTCCACCTATCTCGGTATTCGCAATCTATCTAAGCCACAGAGGACACAGTGACCAGCCCGCCTGCAGAGGACTCTTCCCTGCACGTCTCCCGCTTTCCTATACCACAGCCTATTTGTTCTGTAATGCTCACAGCCACAATACTGTTTTCCCGCATCAGGGAAAACAGGTATCGAGACACAATTAATTGTGGTCAGGAGCCCAGCCTCGGCTTGTATACAATCATATATTTTTGACGATGTTACAGCGTTCAATCAATGAGATAAATCGCAATTTGCGATCAATTATGGCTGCACTGTACTAGGTCGAGTGGTCAGGGCGTCTGCTTAGCAAGCAGGAGATCCAGGATTCGAATCCCGGCCGGGCACAAATTTTCATTAGCCGCACTTTGGTATTCCATCAAAACCTAGTACAATGCAGCCATAACTGATCGCATATTGCTATTTATCTCATTGATTGAAGGCTGTAACATCGTCAAAAATATATAAATGATAAATAATTAATGTCCTAAGACAATATGATAAGTCGACACTACTTGGGAAAGGAACGAATGATATATTCTGTTAGCTAAACGTTTGCTAATTTTTCATGTATATGTCAGAGCAGACTCAAACCCAAAATCTTGTCTTTTCTAGCCAGTAAAAATCAAACAGAGTTCTCAGCTTCAGTTCTAAGATGTGACCGATATTTCATTTTTGAGATAGCCCTCATTCAGTGGACACAATTTTTTCTAAACTATTCCATTCTGTCCTGCCTGGACATGAAAAGACTATTTAATTTCCATACAATAAGATTTTGAATGGCTAGCGATCGCAGCCTACCAACACTACCTAGAAACAAGGCAACAGTCTTGTGACGTCACACCGCCCATGCCGCGACCGCATGCTGACTGGCTGCCCACTGGGAACAGCCCACTGCCCCGTAGTGGCCAGCCAGTCAACTGGCGGCCGCGGCATGGTCGGTGTGACGTGAATGGGAACAGTCCACCGGCCCGAAGTAGCCAGCCAGTCAGCTAGCGGTCGTGGCATGGTCGGTGTGATGTGACATGGCTGTTGTGAGGCCTTGTCTCTTGGTGGCTTTGGGTCTACTCAGTATGACGTGACACGGACTGTACTGAGGCCTAGTTTCTAGACGACCTGAAGAGGTGTGGCCCTAGCTGTAACAATGCTGCAGTTGTGGTATGAAGCCGTAGTTTCTCTGGACTGTTAGTAGGCGGAGAAACGGAACACTTCAGGATAGAAAATGATATTTAAAAAATAAGCATCCCCACCCCATCGGCAATTCCACGCCTGCTCTTGTACATTCACATCGGCCAACAGACAGGTAATCAGTTACGCTTTCAGATCTGATGAAATCACTTTCCTGTATGACATCGAGTTATTAAATTCACCTTAACGGTACAAATATTGTTGTTGAATATGTTTCTTACATTTTACTGAAACGCTCATTGTTGTATACTTTTCACATTCAGATAAAATAAGATTTATTGAACTTAGATGAGGATGCGTAGATAAAATTAAGTTGCAAAGATATTTCGTTGTCTTTAGAGAACTGTCATAGTATACAGGGTAATTAAAAAAATGTTTATATGATTATATTACGCATAAGGTATAGAACGAAAATCAACAATAACGTAGAGTGTCTGGGGCTACTCGCTGGCGTTGCAGTTATTTACTCAGAAGCTACAAATGGACGCCCATTACAGGAGATGCGCAAAGTTTTGTCTGGATGCTTCGAGGCACGCCTAACATGGAATCTGCATTGAACGGCGCAGCACCCTGAATACAAGACCCTGAAGACATCCTGCTGGCGTAGCAACCCTCCCCACTAGGTCATCCAGTGATGCGACAGGTGTTTCGTACACAAGACCATTGTTTTACTTCCCACGGGAAAAAAGTCGGTAGTGGACAGATCGGGCGATCTACATCTACATCTACATAGATACTCTGCAAATCACATTTAAGTGCCTGGCAGAGGGTTCATTAACCACCTTCATAACTTTTCTCTACCGTTCCATTCTCTAATAGCGCGCGGGAAGAAAGAACACCTAAATCGTTCCGTTTTCGATCTGATTTCTCTTATTTTATTGGGATGGTCATGTCTCCCTAAGTAGGTGGGTGCTAGCAAAATATTTTCACATTCAGAACTAAAAGTCGGTGATTGAAACTTCGCAAACAGATCACGCCGCAATGAACAACGTCTTTCTTTTAATGATTTCCACCCCAATTCGTGCAACATTTCCGTGACGCTTTCCCCCCCGTGACGTGATAAAACAAAACGAGCTGCCCTTCTCTGAACCTTCTCAATATCTTCCGTCAGTCCCACCTGGTGAGGGTCCCACAAGGGGCAACAGTACTCCAAGAGAGGACGCACAAGTGTGATGTAGGCAGTCTCTTTGGTGGAGCTGGTGCATCGTCTAAGCGTTCTGCCAATGGAACGTAACCTTTGGTTCGCCTTCCCCACAATATTTTCTATGTGTTCTCTCCAGTCAAAGTTGTTCGTAATTGTAACTCCTAGGTATTTGGTAGAATTTACGATCTTAAGGTTTGACTGATTTATCGCGTAATTGAAGTTCAGCGGACTTCTTTTAGTGGTCATGTGTATTACTTCACACTTTTCTTTATTTAGTGTCAATTGCCAATTTTCGCACCAAGTAGAAATTTTGTCTAAATCGCTTTGCAGTTGCTTTTGATCCTCTGTTGACTTCACTAACCGATAAACGACAGCATCATCCGCGAACAGTCTAAGGGAGGTATTCAGATTATCTCCTAAATCGTTTATAAACACGAGGAAGAGAAGGGGACCAATAACGCTTCCCTGTGGAATGCCAGATATCACTTCTGTTTTACTCGATGACTTACCGTCAATTACAACGAACTGTGTCCTTTCTGATAGGAAATCGTGAATCCAATCGCACAATTGGGGAGATATTCCATAAGCACGCAATTTCATTAGAAGCCGCTTGTGGGGTACAGTATCAAAAGCCTTCCGGAAATCCAGAAATATGGAATCGATTTGAGATCCCTTGTCGATGGCACTTAACACTTCATGTGAATAAAGGGCAAGCTGTGTTTCGCAAGAGCGATACTTTCTGAATCCGTGCTGGCCTTGCGCCTTGGCCCTCCGCGACGAACCAGGGACAGGGGAAAGGTACCTGCTGCTGAACCGTCGCCTGTCTGCTGGAAAGCACACGGGCTCCGTACTCCTGAAATCGAATGCGACGGCGATCAGGCTTGGGAACATCATTCAGCATGTCCGGCAGATCCTCCCACGGAAAGCGAGGTACTATAAATACCTGGCATGTTTCTTATTCTATTCACCTTGTTTACAAGCCAAGATCGCAAAGTCTTTCGGTTGAAATTCCCAATTTTATTTATATAAATCGTCTTCTCCAGGTTATACTATTTCCTGGCTCATATAGAAACTTTAGAGACCTTGTAGAGCCATGCGGGAATGGTCGTGCTGTTTAAGGCGCCATGTCATGGATTATGTGCGGCCGCTCCCGCCGGTGGAGCATTTTGTTCCCTTAGGTTAACAGACAATGGAACATTTTGAAGACCTTGTGGAAACAAAGAATTCATCCGTCATACTTTAAAATCGATAAAAGTATCTTGTCATGCCTAAATGTTATACCATGTTGGTACCAGAAAACTTTTATAAAATGGCAGTATAATTGTATTGGCTATGCGTACTGGGTCGCCGTGCTGTGGAGGTTCGAGTCCCCCCTCGGGCATGGGTGTCTGTATTGTCCTTAGGTTAGTTTAACTTAGTTTAAGTACAAACGTAGGCTTCCGCGGTTGTTGTCACTATCAATAAAATTCTTCTGGGTATGAAACCGCGTCGTCATTTTATAAATTCCACCGACGTTTCGGCCGCTGTTGCAGGCGGCCTTCATCAGGGTCTGTGTCTGACACAGACCCTGATGAAGGCCGCCTGCAACAGCGGCCGAAACGTCGGTGGAATTTATAAAATGACGACGCGGTTTCATACCCAGTTGAATTTTATTGTTAGTTTAAGTAGTTTGTAAGCTACGGACTAATAACCCAGCAGCTGAGTCCGATAGATTTACAAACATCTGAACGTTTTATCTATTTTACTTCATGGTGAGAGAATGAAATCAAATGTTTGTAATTCTAAGGGACCATACTACTCTGGTAATCGGTCACTAAACTTTCAAACCACTCAAACTAACTTATACGAAAGACAACACAAACACACACTTCCGGCGCGAGTTGCCGCGCGATCCGTAACGTGACGCCCCTAAAGTTTATACATTATACAAAATAGTGTAATCTGAAGATGATTTATATCTTTCAAAAAATGGTTGTATACCTTATGGAACTCAACTACGGCGTCATCAGTCCCTAAATCTACAAACTACTTTTGAACTAGCTTATAGTAAAGACGGCATAAACATCCATGCAAAGGGGGGATTCGAACCCTCGACGGGGAACGGCCTCGCGCTTCGTAGCATAGCGCCTCAACGCGCTCGGCCGCGTCGCCGCGGCGATTTATATCTTTGAAACCGGTAAATTCAATACATAAAAAATGGCGATTTTGGCTTAAAAGTCTTAAAACACGGTGTATGTAATAAAAAAGAGATGCTTACTACCTATTTGGAAGAATGTGCTGAAGTATCCATCCGTGATTGAATAGCAGTGAGGCCCCGTGTGCAATGTCATCTTGTAAATGATTTTTTTAATCACCCAGTATACCACCGTAGTCCCCAACATCAGTTATCAGTTGCAAGGAGATGAAGTACCTGGTAGGCAGTGGTGGCGTCTCCTATATTTTCATAGGTTCAGTGAAGCCCCCAGAAAAAAAGTCTAATCGTGCGAATAATAATAATAATAAATCTTTGTACGAGGGTTGCTATTCCATCTATGTTACAATGTAAGATTTTTACATTGAACAACGAAGTTCCCTCAATATTATTAGTGTAATGCTTTGTAAAACAAGCGCAACTTTTTTTTCTTTTGTACGAACAATTAGTAACGGTATAATACCGCTGTTTGCGATCTGTAGTTTCAATTTTGGAATTTCCCAATACGGCATAATACGGAAACTAGCCGTATACTCGGCTGTTTCGTGTCGTGTTCTGCGCGGAGCAGGAGAGCAGTCTTTGTGCATAAGGCGAGGTGCGGATGTCTCATGACCTGAAGTTATCACGTCTCTTCGTTGTAACAGACCGATTTTCTTACAATCGCTAAGGAATGTACTCACTTATTTACTATGCTGTTCTTGGAGACTATTTTCAGAGGAGAACGAATAGTGTTCATTATGTTATAGAAAGAAATTTCTCAGTCTCACAATGGGAACACCAAGTATGGTACCAACGAATTTTGATGAGTCGCAGGTATATTGTGCGGGAACTCCTCCAGACAAGCATTTTTTCCAATGCGCCTTAGTTTCCACGAAAATAGCGATCAAAGTCCAGCGCGTAACATCTATACCTGAACCGAGTCATAATGATCACATGAGCTAGCGTGTTGTAATTAGCAAAGTGTTCGACTGTCGCGCATACGATCCGAGTTGGCGCATTGGAACAAATCCTTTTACGAGGGTAAGTCAGTTATTATCCGCAATTTAGTTATATTTTTTTATGTTGGTAGTATTGTCGTTTTACGTTGGTGACGCATGCTTTGTTTATGTATTGTTATATCTTTACAATTTTCGAGCTGCTACGTTAGTTACGTTGTCGCTGCCGTGCTGTTAATTATGGCTGCTCCGCTGTCTATTTGCACCAAAGAAGAGCAACGTTCAGTGATACGTTTTTTGTGGGCGGAAGGTGTATCAGGGGCCGAAATTCATAGAAGACTTTCAGTACAGTACGGGAGCAGTGTTTCGCCACAACAAAGTGTGTACGAATGGATTGAAAAATTCCAAAATGGTCGCACGAGTGTTAAGCACGATGAAGGAGCCGGACGACCATTTACCGCCACAAATGAAGAAAGCATTGAGCGATCACGTGAAATGATTCTCTTAGACAGACGATTAACTATTGATGAAGTGGCTCATCGTCTTCAAATTAGTCATGGTTCTGCCTACGAAATTATTCACAACAGACTTGGGTTTCGTAAAGTTTGTGCAAGATGGGTCCCAAAACAACTCAGACAGTTGCATAAGCAAACGCGTCTCGACATCTGCAAAAACATATGGATCCTATGTTAACGAAGGGAACAACTTCTTAGACAGAATCATTACTGGAGACGAAACATGGATACATCATTACGAGCCGGAGAATAAACGACAGAGTATGGAATGGAAACATCCAAATTCGCCGTGCAAGAAAAAGTTCAAGACTCAACCGTCCGCAGGAAAACTGATGCTTACGGATTTTTGGGATGCACAAGGTCCTGTACTGGAACATTTTGGTGAAGGGGCACACCAACAAATAGTGTACGTTACAGTGAGATGCTTACTGACAGGCTAAAGCCTACAATTCCAAGCAAACGCCGAGGGTTGCTGTCAGAAGGTGTTGTGTTTTGTTGCACGACAATGCCCGTCCGCACACGGCTGTCCACACTGCTGATACGCTCCAGAAACTCAAATTCGAAGTATTGGATCATCCTCCACATAGTCCCGATCTTGCCGGCCGCGGTGGCCGAGGAGACTGAAGCGCTCCAGTCACGGTCTGCACGGCCACTACGGTCGGGGGTTCGAATCCTCCCTCGGGCATGGATATTTGTTGTAAAAAAATGTTCAAATGTTTGTATAATCTATGGGACTTAACTACGGGTCATCAGTCCCTAAACTTACAAACTACTTATGAACTACTTACGAACTAGGACGGCACAAATATCCATGCCCGAGGGGGGATTCGAATGGATATTTGTGCAGTCCTTAGTGTAAGGTAGTAGATAAGTAGTTCGTAAGTTTAGGGACTGATGACCCCGTAGTTAAGTCCCATAAGCTTAACAAACAGTTTGATTTAGTCCCGATCTTGCCCCTTCTGACTATCACTTGTTTGGTCCACTCAAACAGGCATTAAGGGGCCGTCGATTTGACTCGGACGAAGCAGTGAAGGAAGCGGTGCATTACTGTCTCGCAGCTCAACCGAAAACCTTCGTTTATGAGGGCAAAAGGAAGCTTGTAGAGCGATGGACGAAGTGCATTGAAAAGCAAAGAGACTATGTCGAAAAATTATGTTCTTGTAAGTTTCGTATTTTATTACAATAAAATTTTATAACTACTTCGCGGATAATAATTGACTTACCCTCGTAGCTCGGTGGTCTGGAGGAGTTCCCGCACAATATACCTGCGACTCATCAAAATTCGTTGGTACCATACTTGTTAGTTGGGAGTAGAAGTAAACCCCCAATGATGTTAGTCACCATCCGCCTCTGCTGGTAGGCTTATGTCAGCACGAGCTCGTCAGTAAGTACGCGAGAGTAATGCGCTATTGATAGCGCGTGACACAGGAGCGGCCACTTCCGCCGCCCGTAACCGGTCTGTCGCGACCGCCGTCCGCAGTTTCCGCACAAGGTCAGCAGTCAGCTGCAGGGCGCGCCGTTGCGCAAGTTTGCGAGAGTCCTGCTGCCGGCCGCGGGCAAAAACCCGCAGGCAGCTGGTGGCTGAAGCTTTGTTCCGGTGCGGGCAGCTCACTGCCTGGCCTACTGCCGCTCACGTCGTACAGTCGCCTCACCGAGGCAAGCCTCATTTTCCCTCGGCTACACAGGAGACCGTTCTTACTAATTCTAGACCTGAGACTTTTCACAGCCGAACACAAAGGTGACCGTGTGCCACCTTGTCTAGTCTTGGCGACAAAGTGAATGCACAGTAATTAAATAATTATTGTCTATCTATGCATTCGAACAGTATTCAAAATTACCCTGAGTTTATATTGTATAAGGTCCGGCACTATTAAAATTGCGAGAGGCGATAAAATTAACCGGCAGTTAAATCAATTAGGGGTTCAGGTGAGATATCATAAACAATACACAAAGGATGTAGGCTTTCACGGCCGGCGTCTTCATTAATTAAAGCTTCCAGGCTAAGTTGCCGTGGTCCATAAATAAAACTTCTTACTCCCGACGTTTCGTCGCCTACTGCGGGCAGCATCTTCAAGGGTGATTCGACGACTGGCTTCTAGCCGCTGGAGGTCCTGCTTCGATAGAGGACATAGAGGCCCCACCACTTGTCACGTGCTGCCGACTATGAAACTATCTTTGACCAGCGTCATCTCTCTCGATTACAAGTAATCGATTGTCATATCGTGTGTTCAAAGTCCACCGCCATACCTTATCTAATTTCAAACCTTCTTCTTTCTGTTAAAATTATTGTGGTGTTTCTGTATTTCTACACGCGTGTGTAATAATGCGAGGTCTTGACTAACACGCTCGTTTCATTAACTTTTATTTCATGCTCATCCTGTGGAAAGACATGCTCTGCCACAGCTGGTCTGTGTGACCCAGACGACAATTCCTCCTATGTTCCAATATGCGGGTATTAACACTTCTTTTTGTTGTTCCTATGTACACCATACAACAGCTACAGAGAATTTTATACACCCCAGGCGTTGCTAGGGGATGTCGTGCGCCATTCACCGATCGTAAAATTCACTAATTCACTAGGTCTAAAGACGGTCTCCACTTGAAACATGGCAAAAACTTTCCCAATACGGTCCGTAATTTTGTGGATGAAAGGAAGAAAACCTTTTCCAGCTGACAGTTGTTGTTGTGGTTTGTTTTCGGACACTTTTCTTCTTGGATGGATAGCTCGATCTATCTGCCGCGGTGGAGTAGCCGAGCGGTCTAAAGCGTCTCGCTGCGGAGCGCGCGGTTGCTCGCCGTGGAGGTTGGAGTCCTCCCTGGGTCATGGGTTCGGTTAGTTTACCTAGGTCTAAGTAGTTTGTAAGCTACGGACTGATGACCACGCAGTTTGGTCCGTTAGATTTACACTTAAAAACTCTCGATCTATCTCTTTATCGGTGTATCCATTTTTCTTGAAAGCTGTTCGCAAATGGTTTAATTCATCTCTCAGATGGCTCACAGGCATTATTGGCTCGATGTATCGGTAATCAAACGGGCAGATGGAATCTTAGGGCATAAGGTATACAGAAAAGACACCCACACCGATCGTTACCATCATAAAGATTCGAACCACCATCCTAGGCAGAAGAGAGGTGTCATAAAAACATTGGTGGTAACGTATTTTATTCAGAAATTGGTTACAAGTGAAATTTGTGTGTCATACGGTACGATATTTTTCTGTCTCATCTCTTTACTTGACGTTTATATGGAGTTTACTTAGAGCGAGGCACCATGGGGCTATCATAATAGTGAAAAAGTCATTCCCGTTGCGCTCTAATATGGTGGGTCATCACGTCGGAGGGCCAGTACAGTTGTACACCTGCGTGGGACGAGCTTATCAATCACCTTAAGGGATATATGCTCATTCTTCTGTGAGAGCAATATGCAGCTCTGAAACCGTTGTGGAAGGTGCTGGTCTCGTTGCAATGCTTCAGCTAAGTGCATCCTAGACAAAAATTTGACACATCTGATAACAGAAACCGCCCAGTTTTTGCGGGTTAAACAAATGTTTGTAAATCTGTCAGACTCAATTGAGTGTTTATTAGTCCGTAGCTTACAGACTACTTAAACTAAGGTAAACTAACCTAAGGACAACATAAACACAGATGCCCGAGGGGGGACTCGAACCCCCGACAGCGAAAGGCCGCGCGCACCGCAGCATGGGGCCCCAGTACGCACGGCTAATCCGCCGCGGCGCGGGTAAACGTTGTTGTTTTAATGTGACACACATCATAGGGCTCCGTGTGTAAAGCCCACATTCCCGAAGGCGATATCGGACTGTTTGTGTTGATATTGTGGCCGTCCGCTGTGGCCGAGGGGACTGAGGCGCTCTAGTCACGGTGTGCACGGCCACTATGGTCGGGGGTTCGAATACCCCCTCGGGCATGGATATTTGTGCCGTCCTTAGGATTAGCTAGTTCATAAGTAGTTTGTAAGTTTAGGGTCTGATGACCCCGTAGTTAAGTCCCATAAGCTATACAAACATTTCAACATTTTGTTGATATTGTACGTCCTGTTGCTGCCTGGAGGGTGAGTTGCAGCTGAGTTGCATTCAGCCTCCTGTTTCGACGGGCTGTTAACTGGAGAGAACGGTCATCTCTTGCTGACGTTAGCCTTGGACTACCTTGGCCTTGCCTTCTTTTAACGGTTCCCGTTGTCTGAAATCGCGTCCAGGTCCTGCGGATTACATTTTGGGACACTTCAACAGCTGCAGCCACCTCCCTCTGTCCCGCTTCCAACCTCCCTATCGCTCTCCATGTCACAGCTTTGGCTGAGTTAGGTTGTTGTTGCATTACACTACCTGCTCACTACACTATCTGAACCCAATTGCTTGTGTAATTCGTTTGGTAGAGTAACGTCAACACCAACCGCCCCTACAACAACTTTCCTTTATTATCTCTATCTCGGTTGGCGTAATGCTACTGCCTACACTCCGTCAAACTGACAGATTCGAATCACTTTAGTTCATTCTACCGATGACAATTCAACAGATCCCCTAATTTTTTTGACCGGCGTATATCAAATGAAACAGGCTACCTCATCTTTCAATGTGTCAGTTTCAGAATATACTGACCATTTAGCTTAACTGAACTGTCCGACTTCTAATCTGTGGTCTCACCCCGTTGCACTATTTTCATCCGTTAAATAACAAACACAAACCCCTGTTTTAAGATATGAGGGCCGGTGCTGGCAGCGGTCATAGCAGCAGAAGATTCCCAGGTAAGTGTAGAGGGACATGATTTGTTTCCGAACCACACGCGGAAAGAGACCATTTTTGTGAGTTTTTCCAGTTTTTTTAATTTTTTTAAAATTTTTTTTTAACATAGACGTAGCTGTACCCGATACTGACTTGTAAATCTAATTTATCATCAAATGCCCAACCCTTGTAGTATTTTAAATCCGTACTTCTTGCGTACATCACTACTAAACTTGAGAGGAAAGACTTCTAATCACACTCACAGAGGCATATCGTTCCATTTCGCGAGGCCGTCGGAGGTGCGAGTCCTCCCTCGAGCATGGGAATGTGTGTTGTCCTTAGTGTTACTGTAAGTTTGGGTCCGATGACCTTATCAATTTCGTCCCTAAGGATTATAAACATTTGAACATTTATTTTTAATGAAAGTTTTATTTTTAATGCAAGCTGTTCTTTTAATAAATGAATGTTCATGGACGGACTGGAGAAAGACACGCCTTTGCTATTTTGATTTAAAAACACCTTGAATAATGTAAATAACGAAGATTATATAACTCCTAATCAAAATATCCACGGGTGTACTGCCGGTCTATAGTGTCCAACGGACACAGAATCACAGATAACTCCTACTTTACGCTAAAATACAATCATCTAACTCAGGATAAACAAGTGAAAGTGTATGGCGAATGGTAGATTACAACAAAAATCCAAATTGTTGGACTGGTCACCATGAATTCAGCACATAACTGTATTTTTTCATGAAGGTACATGGTGTTCCATGGTGGAAGGTACATTGCGACTTTGAGACCGTTTGAAGCTTGGCACATATATTTACGTTTTCGTATATAGGAGGGAGAGCAGTATGTTGAGGAGGCGACGGACAGAAAAGAGAGGGAGGTGACGCTCAGAGAGAGAGAAGGTAGAGGAGGACAGAGACAGGGGAGAGGAGGAGAATGAGAGAGGGGAGATGCGGACAGAAAAGTGCAAGGAGATGAACAGAGGGAGGGGGAGGAGGAAACAGACAGGGAAATGGCAGGAGGAGACGGAAAGGAGGAGCAGGTGATCAGAGAGCAAGGAAGGAGGAGAGGGTCTAATGGAAGATTGGAAACCACATATATTTTGGTTCGTTTTTTCGTATTTTATTCACTGCCATAACATTCATCTGATTGCGCTAAAACTTCGTAAATAAACAAGCTAACACTTTCAAATTTCAAACGTTATTTGCAGCAACGCCCCGGGTACTAGCGAGTATCCTTATAAACAGTAGTAGGGATGTGCAGTTCGTGAACGAATTACTTCAATTCAACTATTCCGTAAAAGAACTACAGTCTATTTTAGTTCATTTACTTCTTGCTTTCTCGATCTACTGGAAAATAAAATGCACATGCTCAAATATCCCTTCCCTTGATACTTAAGTCATAACTTACAACTGCGTAAATCGCATCGGATCGGAAGACCGAACTAGTTCGCTTAGATCAATTGATGAACTAGTTCCGAGCTGCGCGAACTAAGTCGTATCGAAAGACCGAAATAGTTCAGTGCCAATAGTTGAGTGCCAAATAGGACAAACATAGAACATGTGGTCAGTTTCAAGTACTTAGGATGTATTTTCTCACGGGATAGCAACATAGTGAAAGAATTGGAATCAAAGCGTAGCAAAACTAACGCAGTGAGGGCTCAGCTAAGATCTTCTCTCTTCTGCAAGAAGTAAGTAAGTCCAAGTCTGACTTAGCTGTGCACCGCTCTATCTTTCGACCAATTTTGTTGTATGGGACTGAAAGCTGGGTGGAGGCAGGTTATCTTATTAATAAGGCTAAAGTTACAGATATGAACGCAGCAAGGATTGTTGCAAGCACTAATAGATGAGATCAGTGGCAGAAGGGCGTCCATAATGAGGAAATCAAAGAAAAACTGGGAATGAACACCGAAGATGAAGCAGTTAGAGCGAACAGACTGAGATGGCAGGGTCATGTTACACGCATGGAAGAAGAAAGGTTACCTAAGAGATGGGTTCAGCAGTAGAGGGTAAGAGGAGTCGATGTAGACCAAGAAGAAAGTACTTGGATTCAGTCAGGAACGACTTTGAAATAACAGGCTTAACATCAGGAATTCATGGAGGAATTTTATTAGGGTACCGGTAACTATGCTCCAGATTGAAAGCTGAAAGGCTTGATGATGATGATTATGATGATGATGAGGAGGAGGAGGAGAATGCTGAACATTATAGTAGTAGAACGCGTAACTAATAAGGAGAAACTGTACAGCATTGGGTAGAAAACAAATTTTGCCACATCCTGAATAAAAGAAGGGATCCACTGGTAGGACACATTCTGAGACATTAAGGAATCGTCACTTTAGGGGAGGGGAGGGGGGGAATCGTAGATAGAGGCCGAGAGACGAATACACTGAGCAGGTTCAAAGGAATGTAGGTTGCTGTTCTTATTCAGAGAGGCTTGTGCGGGATAGGATAACGTGGAGAGCTGCATCAAACCCACCGAGCGAGTTGGCGCAGTGGTAACGCACTGGACTCGTATTCGGGAGGGCGGTGTTTCAAATCCACCCCCGGCCATCCAGATTTAGGTTTTCAGTGATTTCCCTAAATCACTCCAGGCATATGCCGGGATGGTTCCTTTCAAAGGGCACGGCCGATATCCTTCCCCATCCTTACCCAAAAACTCCGAGCGTTAGCTCCGTCTCTAATGACCAAGTTGTCGACGGGACGTTAAACCCTAAGCTTGCTTGCATCAAACCAGTCTTTGGACTGAAGACCACAGCAACCACAACCACAGGTTTAGTGAATTCCAGCCAACCTGACTTACCTCTTATCGAAATCATAAAGTTTTTCTCACAATTTAAAAACGAGATTTCGGACTCTAGTTTTGGTGTCAAAGAAAGTAGTCAAACATTGTTTTCAGCGGTAATACCGCCTCGATGATAGTCATCTTATTAAAGTGATTTACCTTTCAAAGTGTGGTCTATTTTCATTGATACTGGTAGTGAGGTTAACAGGCAAGTAGCGCTCGTTGAAGAACGGCATTCTTTCGTAAAACTAAACTCCGTGTAGCAGTTGTCGGAAGTACCAACGGTACGGAATGGTCGCTTTGTCATTCTCATCTGGGACGCGTCAACGGATTCGGTATGGAAGGGCATGTGGTTAGCACAGCGCTATCCAGGCCTTTTACAGTTTTCGTCAATAGAGTCGCAATTTCTTAATACAAAAGTTCGTCACGTGGCCTGACATGTAGCCCAAGTGTTGACAGCGCTCGGCAGACTCGGACGTGACCGATCTAACAAATGCCACTCGCCGATTCCGATACACTACAAATATGTTGTAGTCTAGGTCAAAACACGGGACACGTATTTTTATACGTGCCCACAGGGCTGCTGAATTGGTAAAAATCGTCCCTGAGGAAACTCAGTTGACATCTATCCCAGCACATATCAAGAATGTACAATTAGGGGAAAGGTAGATACCACCTACAGGACAATAAAAGAGATATTTTGAGACAAGAAAAGTAGCTGAAACAATATTAACAACTAAGATGGAAAACCAGTTATGAGCAAGGAAGAGATAGCTGAAAAGTGGAAACACTATATAGAGGGGCTCTACAAAGGAGATAATAATATAGGATGGAAAGAGAAAGTAGTTGAAGATAAAATAGGAGATACTATACTGAGAGATAAATTTAACAGAGCACTGAAAAACGTAAGTCGAAACAAGGCCCCTGGAGTAGATGAACATTCCATCAGAGGTACTGATGTCTCTGAGAGAGCCAGCCATGACAAAACTGTTTTACCAGGCGAGTAAAATGTATGAGACAGGCGAAATACCCTTAGACTTTAAGAAAAATGTATTAATACCAATTCCAAAGAAAGCAGGAGAAGACAGGTATCAAAATTACAGAAGCGTCAGTTTCATAAGTGATGGTTGCAACATTTTAATACGAATTATTTACAGAAGGATGGAAAAGCTGGTAGAAGCCGACCTCGGGGAAGATAGTTTGGATTCAGGAGAAATACCTTACGACTTATCTTAGACGATAAATTCAGAAAAGGTAAACCTACGTTTCTAGCCTTTGTAGATTTGGACAAAGCTTTTGACAATGTTGATTGGAGTACACTCTTTCAAATCTGAAGTCAGGGGAAAAATACAGGGAACGGAAGGTTATTTACAACTTGTACAAAAACCAGACAGCAGTTATTAGAGTCGAAAGACATGAAACGGATGCAGTTATTGTTGTCCAATGTTATTCAATCTGTTCATTGAGTAAGCTATAAATGTAAGAAGGTAAGAAGAAATTTAGAAAATGAATAAAAGTTCAGGGTGAAGAAATAAAAACATTGCTTAGCCGATGACATTTTAATTTTATCAAAGACAGCAAAGTATCTGGAAAAGCAATTGAATGAAATGAAAAGTGTGTTGAAGGGAGCGTTTAAGATAAACAGTAACATGACTAAAATAAAGTTAATGGAATGCAGTCTAAGAAAATCAAGTGGTGCTGAAGAAATTAGAATCGGTGACGAAACAATAAAAGTGGTAATTGAATTTTGGTATTTGGGCAGTAAAATAACGTTTGATGGTTACAGTACAGAGGATATAACATCCAGAACGGATATGTGAAGAAAAACGTTTTTGAAAAAGATAAATTAGTTAACATCGAATATTAATTTACTCGTGTTAGGAAGTCTTTTCTGAAGACATTTGTGTTGAGTGTTACCTTGTATTGGAATGAAACATGGAAGATAAATAGCTCAGACAGGAAGATAGAGGGTTTTGAAATGTGGTGCTACAGAAGAATGCCGTACATTAGGTGGGTAGATCGCGTAACTAATGAGGTACTGAACAGAATTGGGGGTAAAAGGAATTTCTGGAATGCCTTAAGTAAAAGAAGGGATCAATTGGTGTGACACATTCTTAGACATGAGGGAATTGTAAATGTATCTTTGGAGGGAAGTGTATGGGGTAAAATCGTAGAGAGAGATCAAGAGACGAATACAGTAAACAGTTTCTTATGGTTGTGGGTTATAAGGAGATGAAGAAGGATATTTAGGATAGAGTAGGGAGCAAAGCTGCAGCAAACCAGTCTCCAGACTGAAGACCACAACAACAACGCAGCAACAACAACATCGTAACAGTAGAAGATATGACAAAAATGTTTAAGCATGCTTTACATGGTTTTCTGTACTTTACAACTGTGAAACCACATCTTTAAACATTTCACACCCACGTTGGTTATTCCCGGGCTCGACAGTGAGCGAGACATTAAATTTTCTATTAAATCTTCCAGTAGCCCGTCTTTTATGGTTGCTAGGGAAATTGCATATAATACTATCGCCGTGTATGGCAAGCGTCTTACGGAGGACAGCGCGTGCATATAGCTTTATATTTCCAAATTACATATGTTTATTGTCACTTCTGGATGTAACATTATCGTATATGATGGAATTTGCTGTTAAGTACGCTATTAGGTTAACTAAACGTAAAATTTTTATCGTTTTATAAACTGTAAAGGGTTAAAAAGATTTGTAAATATATAAAAATGTTTTAAAGAGTTGGTTGTACATTTTCAATGTACAGTAGCAATTATGAAATGTAGGTTTCAACATTTTTGTTATATCTCCTACTGTTTCAACGATTTGTGCTGAGAAAGATGACAAGCACGTTTTAATCGAGAGGGTTTTCATCACTTCATGCTTGTAATTTGATCTAGGCTACAACAAATTCGGAGTGTTTCAGACTCAGGCAGTGGCACTTAGGCAGTGTTGCTTGTACGTACCTGCCAAGTCGGTCAGTACTCACCTTCGGTAATGTGACGGGACCGGTGTATCCGACGCGGTACGGCCGTCTGCAGCATTCCGTCGTCCTTGCTGTAAAGCACGTCAAGCATTTCAGATTACTTGAGGAAAGGCAAAAAAATTGTGTTCGATAAGTAGTTGCGGCAGCGATTCTTAGAAAAAGGTCGAGTAATTCTACTTTGACGTCCGAAGCAGGAAGAGTGTCTTCTGGTAAATTATTCCAAATCAGTTGTAATATGGGAATGCGATCAGAGCTGTTGGAATGTAAGGCATCCATTCGAAGAAATTCTTCCGTCAGCACATCAGCAGATCGAAAGTTGATCTCAACCGCTGAAAAAGCTGAAAGCAAGTTAACTCGTTTTACAGTCGTCAGTCTTTGTTCCAACATTAACGCTTAGTTGTATCGCTGCAGACAATACGGAAAATTCATGAGGCTTTAACAGACGTCACAGAAGGCCACGTTCGTCTTTTCGTAACGAATTGTGAAGGTGACTTGGTAGGCAATCGCACGGTTAGAAATGCAGTCAGCCAGAGGGAAATCATATTTGTGCGTCCTCTCCTGGAGTACTGTTGCCCCTTGGGGGACCCTCACCAGGTGGGACTGACGGAAGATATTGAGAAGGTTCAGAGAAGGGCAGCTCGTTTTGTTTTATCACGTTACGGGGCGGGGGGGGGGGGGGGGAAGCGTCACGGAAATGTTGCACGAATTGGGGTGGAAATCATTAAAAGAAACACGTTATTCATTGCGGCGTGATCTGTTTGCGAAGTTTCAATCACCGACTTTTACTTCTGAATGTGAAAATATTTTGCTAGCACCCACCTACTTGGAGAGACATGACCATCCCAATAAAATAAGAGAAATCAGATCGAAAATGGAACGAGTTAGGTGTTTTTTTTTTTCTTTCCGCGCGCTATTAGAGAATGGAACGGTAGAGAAAAGTTATGAAGGTGGTTAATGAACCCTCTGCCAGGCACTTAAATGTGATTTGCAGAGTATCTATGTAGATGTAGATGTAGACATGTGGGTGATACCAGTACTAGTCCGATATCCTACCGAGACCTGTATAACAATTAATAATGTGAAATAAAACCCACGGAATAGAAAATCAAAGACATGCTGATAGTTTCGAGAGTTTGTGATGTTGCATTTTAGGGTGTATTTTCCGAAAACTTCCGTGGCATATCACTGCCGCTGTTAAAATTTTCCGAGTTCAGCTATCTCAAGTCTTACTCAAGAACAAAACGCGAGAAGAAGTTTCATTATTCTGTGTAACTAGTGGAAAAATGAAGTATTTTATCCATTCAGCAACTGTTCAGATTATAAATTAATGAAATGCAGCAACCAGTTGCTTGTGGTTATTTATTTATTTTTTTAAACTTTAACGACCGGTTTCGGGCGTTTGAGTGCCCTTCTTCTGGTCTATTTTTGTACTGTTGCTTAATAAATATACATGACTAGCGTGTATATTTATTAAGCAACAGTACAAAAATAGACCAGAGGAAGGGCACTCAAGAGCCCGAAACCGGTCGTTAAAGTTAAAATAAATAAATAACCACAAGCAACTGGTTGCTGCATTTCATTAATTTATAGTGGAAAAATGTTCTTCCCTTCTTATTTCCCACAACAATAATGTCACTACAAAGTCGTCGGGGTATTAAGAAAATGATTTTTAACTCTTCCAGGCGACGCGACCTCTGGGCAGTGCGCACGCGCTAGCACGCACAGTGCCGGAGAGACCGGTTTGCAGAGAACACCAGGAGTGATGAACGTGCCGCGGTCGCGAACGCTACAGGAGAATTGCAAAATGTCTCCCCACTGCTCTCCCAAATCGCCTCAAGGCCTCGTCCCAGTCTGCCGGCAGGTTCACGGCTAAATCCGTCTGTCTTTTTACATCGGAGTCGCCAGAGATACCATTCGCAGCTGCCACGCTGCACATCCGTGACAAAGCAAAGTGCAGCATCGTGTATTCAACGGCAATGTGGAGGGCAAAACATTTTCTGTTATATGATAAGCTATGACACTGGTGTAATAGCAACAAACAGCTACTTGAATAACCTGTCAATAGATGTCCGTACAATCGTGGTCCGACCGGATGACGACAAATCGGTCAGTGTATAACTATGCCGACGATGACGTCATGGCACCATAAGATGCGCGGCGGAGGGTACACTGTACCACTACTAGGCATTTCCTTTCCTATTCCAGTCCCGAATAGAACGAGGAAAAAAAGAATACCTATATGCCTCCGTACGAGCCTTAATTTCTCTTACCTTGTCTTTGGATCACTAAGCAAAATGTAAGTAGGCGGCAGCAAGATCGTACTACACTCAGCTTCAAATTCCGGCCCTCTAAATTTCCTCAACAGAATTTCACGAAAAGAACGTCGTCTTTCCTCCAATGATCCCCAATTAAGTTGCCGGAGCATTTCCGTGACACTCGCGCATTGGTCGAATCTACCAGTAACAAACCTAGCTGCTCGCCTCTGAACTGCCTTCCTTTAAATTGATCATCTGCGGGTCCCAAAAATATGAGCAATACTCAAGACGTGGTCGTACAAGCGTTTTATACGCGATTTCCTTTACAGATGAATTACATCTTCCCAAAATTCTCCCAATAAACCGAAGTCAGCTGTCCGCCTTGCTCACAACTGTCCTTACATGTTCGTTCCATTTCGTATCGCTCTGCAATGTTACGCCTAGATATTTGAACGACGCGACAACCTCAAGAAGCTCACTACTAATGCTGTATTCAAACATTATGGGATTGTTTTTCCTACTCATGCGCATCACCTTACATTTTTCTACATTGAGAGCTAGCTGCGATTCATCGCACCAACTAGAAATTTTGTCTAAGTCATCCTGTATGCTATTACAGTTAAAGACGACACCCTCCCATATACCACAGCATCATCAGCAACCAGCCGCAAATTACAATTTACTCTGTCCATCAGATCATTTATATAGATAGAAAATAATAGCGGTCCTATCACACTCCCCTGGGGCACGCCTGACGATACACTCGTCTCTGATGAACACTCGCCGTCGAGAACAACGTACTGCGTTCTATTACTTAGGAAGTCTTCCAGCCAGTCACAAATCTGTGAACCTATTCCATAAGCTCGTATCTTCGTTAGCAGTCTGCAGTGTGGCACCGCGTCGAACGCCTTTTTCAAGTCGAGAAAAACACTATCCGCCTGTTTCCCTTCATCCATGGCTCACAAGATGTCATGTGACACCAGGGCAAGCTGTTTCACATGAACGATGTTTCCTAAACCCGTAGTCTCACATTCAAAGTATCTTTAGTGCAGAATGGCAAGGAGAAGACTATTATCAGACTCTTTATGGTGGAGGGCCATAGGACGAATGGAAGCGGAGAAACTGGTCTTGCCCGATGGCTCAATGTGAACCGTTCTGTCTTGTCTGTGGCGACAGTTCACAGAGACCGAAAGTGTATCCCGAAGACCAGTGCAGGGCCGACCACGTGTAACATCGGAAAGATATGGCAGTTATTTGTCTGTAAATGCGTGTGCTACCTCCGTAGTTCAGCACTACAACTCGCATCAGCTCTTTACTATCACCTATTTATACTGTTTTGTGGAAATTTTTGCAACCTTGCAAAAATTCCTTATGATGCTTTAAATTTTACCACCCGTTTTTGTTAACAGTATAAGATCTCCTTTATGAAATGATTAAATCGAACAATACGATAGTATTTTGTATACTGAAGCCCAAATACTTCTTTTAAGTCTCTCATCGGATAATGTAACATGACATATTATAGTAACTGTCCTATTCTAATTTTTTTTTCTTGGTACATGTTAACTTGCGTTATAAAAAATGTTCAAATGTTTGTAAATCTATCCCACCAAACTGCGTGGTCATCAGTCCGTAGCTTACAAACTACTTAAACTAAGGTAAACTAACCAAAGGACAACACACACACACACACACACACACACACACACACAAACACACACACCCATGCCCCAGGGAGGACTCGAACCTCCGACGGCGAGCAACCATGCGCTCCGCAGCGAGGCGCTTTAGACCGCTCGGCTACTCCACCGCGGCTTGCGTTATAAATGTCTCAATTTGTATCTGTCCTTACCTATCTTAGCTGTTACTGCCTCATAGAAACCAAATAACGCGAACCATGAGATTTTGTCTCTCCGCTTCCCTTTCGCAGTTAAGTGGAAGACTTTAATTTGATATTGAATTAAGTGACCATTTTACAAGTGATCCTGTAAGCAGAACACGTCTTACAACTCCGTATTACACTTCGTCTGTCTTGTTGCTTGCATGGATGAGGTTGCAAAATGACGATCTATACCTCCAGTCCATATCATGACCGTTAGCAGATAGAGACAATCATATACCCTAACTAATCATATTAATAGCATGTCTGCTCAATAAGGACGACGTCGGTATTAACTTGAAATGTTTCTGTCCGTCCATCTGCTTAAAAGAAAAATAAGACTGCCATCATCGTAGTCTACGATATCCATGACGTCTGGCCACATGAGATATAAGACTGCTAAGTTATAACGACTGGACAAATAATAATTCTGAAGACGGAAGCCTTCAGGTTCCCAGCTCTGACATATCGTTACGTCATTTTTCTTTCGATTACTGAACAATCTTGATACCAAATTTAAATCCGATTTTTACAAGGGACATACTAGTAACCATTTCATTAGATCACTTCACATTTCAGTCTCTAGTGCATTACCTACCTTTGTGCGCGATTGTCCTTCCACAGTGTTAAACACTTTGCATTACACCTGCCCATGAACCAAGCTGTCATTTTTTTTTTCTTTTAGTCGCTCTCAATGTAGTCTGTTTCCAGTTTTAAACGTTGAAAAGGCTGCAGATATTTTGGATACTGATCTGTTGCACAGGAGAAGTGAACCCCCTACCCTCACTCCAAAGAAGATTAAATTATCTACGCCTTAGATGATATAAAATAGATAACTCCGTTGGCATGACCTTCCACAATAAGTTCAGGTTAAATTGAAGCGACCATAATCAAAGATAAGTGTTAAACTCGTTTACACATTCTGAGCGTCCATATTTTGCTACCAAAGGCTGTCATTCCTCAAGTACACCGTTTCCAAACATGTATAAATTCATGTATATTATATTGGATATATTCCTATGCCTCTACCAGTACACAACGCTCACTCGGCCTGTGTGTGGCGTCGCTCTACAATTTTTTTTATCTTGCAGACATTACTTTTAATATTTTATATTTTACACCATTACATAGAGATAGCCACAAATGGACACTTGATTTAGTTTTATTTAACAACTACTTCATTGTAAGCTAATTGTAAATCTTTTGAAGAAGGCAAAATTATTTTTGCTGAAACCTAGATCAAGGTTTTATATAAGCCATATTATGCAACTGGTCGGCTGAAATTTGTTCACAATTTGATCATGTTCCAGCGTTATATTAGATTTGTTACAAAGTAATTTAATCTAATTAATCGAAACTATGACACTTTCACGGTTGCTTATAATTATGCCAAAAACTTGGTAATGCAGGCCCTTTGCTGCGAAATACGTTTCAGGTTCTTACTGCTCAAACAATCTTTCAGAAATACATTATACTCAGGAGCACAAGAGTACCTTCCTTCGTATTCAGTTTACCTTTACATTCGTTTTAGCCTCAAACTAATAGAGATAATTTCTAGCAGAGTAGAGCTTTTAGTCGTTTATGTATAAAGTGCCGTTAATCTAATGACTTGAAAAATATTAGTGATAAAATCACATAGAAAGCTTATATATTATACAAACATGCATGTGTTTTAAATACAACGTATATCGTGATTATTACTGTTAATAACAGACAGTTCATCTCCATTAGTGTGCTTCTTCCATCTTTCGTTGAATATTCGCAGAAATTAGCACAAATCAGACGATACTTTGAAATTGGAATCGAGTTTGTGTACGTAGTGGTTAATACATTGATGAGGAGAAGAGTTTAAAAACAGATCCCACTGTCCGAATGATCGGCACGTTCAACCCATCTCTTAAGGTGAATAATATTGGAGAGGTATATTCAAAAATGTCAAAAATGACTTCATCAGCCATTTGTGTAAAATCCGTCCTTATGTTTCGTCTCTAAAGACCTTAACATCGACAGTACGTTAAATTATATTTGCTTTCCTTTTGAAAGTTCGTAATATTAATATCATCGCATGAAAAGGAAAGTTTCGACTTTCTCCACCTTAATGAATCAACACTTTATCAGGAACTGGATTACACGTGAAACGACGTAGCTTTGTATACAGACACTAACACTGTGGCATGTGCTCTCATGGACAAATGTTTGTTTGTCGAAGATGAAGTTAATAATGAGTACTGAGGAAGCAGTTGTGAGTCGCTAATAATATTACACCACACAGGAAACGCCTACCATATCTGCTCACCGCAGCATTGTACTGAAAGAAGTGTTGCCTGAACTGCAGGCGGCTCAGAAACAGTGTTCCATATAGCCTGATTCTATAAAATGCGCGCACCTGAATCATTTAAACAATTACAGCCCTTACCTGGCGGTAACTGCTCACACAAGCAAATAATTACAAAATTCAGTAAGGACAAACGACAGTCCTCCGAAATCTGATTACGATTACAATGCATGGAGTCTCGTTAGTAAGTGAGAAGAAGCTTTTTTTTAGATTTAAGCTTGTTAAGAGTTGGGCCGGTAGGTAATATGTAGATGAGCTCATGGATTGGAATACCATAGTTTTCCTTACATTTGGTAGTATGGCTAATTATGGAAAATATTGGGTGACCGATTGGGTGACTGATCGTTTCTAGGCATTTTTTTCTGTTACATAGTGGTCTTTTTATATAAATATCTTGCAACAAATACGCAGGAATTGCAGCCGGTAAACGAAAATGTTCAGTATCACAGTAAATATTTTTGTCCAAAATTTCCAAGATATTTCGAAGTGCATAGGTTGGCTACAAATGTCGAAACTGCTGCAGTTCGTTAGTGTAGCCGAAAAAACCGTATCTAAGATTTATTGTAAAATTGCAAAACGTGATACAAAATTTTAACGTAAAACGTTAAAGTATCAGAAGTACACGAAATAAAAATGTATAACATATATTTAGTTTGGAAAATCCTGTTGTTTTAGGAATGACGTCTGTACAGGTAAATTAAATAAGCGAAACCAGATCTACATGCAAAATTTGATGTAAATCGGAGTCCAGAAAAACACGAAATTCATTTTTTGACACACACGTGTGCGTGTGCGTGTGCGTGTGTGTGTATCAAAAAATTAATTTCGTGTTTTTTGAAAATTTTGGAAAATGGCGTTTTTACGAAAAATACAACTATATAGGTGATCTTCAAAGAAAAAAAGAAACAGTGTAAATACAAAATTTCATCCCGAAAAATTATTTCCTCTTTTTCGGGATGAAATTGAGACATTTCACTCAACCTGGTCACGAATATCCGCTTACGTTACCAATCAAATCACGCTGAGGGAAATTTCGTCCAGAGTTGTATAGGTAGTGTGAATTACAATCATATTGAACAATTATTACACTTAGATAATAAACTTCCTTTTTACACTGTCTCGACTCTTAAAATAAAAATAAAAAACCACTGTGGTCGAACGACCCTCCCATTTTTAAGCTGCATTTTAGTGTGCTATTGTCCTGTCAATAATCGCCGTTTCCCGCTGCGCTATTGATTTTCAGTTTTTAGAATCGATAAAATGAAGAATTAAAATAATTGAAAATCAATCACGCAGAGGCAAAGAGCGCTTTCCGACAGATCACTGTATTCAATTCAAGGGTCGATTTCAAAGATCTAGAGAAGGCTTATGACCGTGTTCCTAGGAGGAAGCTGTTGATAGTTCTAAACGATTATGGAATAGGAGGCAAACTTCTGCAAGCAATTAAAGGTCTTTACGTAGGCTGTCAGGTAGCAGTTAGACGGCAAAATAAGTTAATCGTAGTGTCAGGGGTAAGAAAAGGCTTTAACCTGTCACCACTATTGTTCATACTTTTCATGAATCATATGTTGAAAACAGTAGACTGGCAGGGAGGGATTAAAATAGGTGGAAACAAAATAAGCAGTCTCGCATATGCAGATTACTTACTTGTGATGACAGATTCGATTGAAAGGTTACAATCTAGGGCTCGATCAGTGGTGTAAGGGTTATGATATGAAGATCAGCATCTCCAAAACGAAAGTAACGTCTGTTGGAAAGAGATTCAAACAGATCGACTGCCAAATAGGAGGAACAAAATTAGATCAGGTAGACAGTTTCAAGTTCCTAGGCTATATTTTCTCAGAGGATGGCAACATAAAGACAGAACTTGAATCAAGGGGTAGCAAAGCTAATGCAGTGAGTGCTCAGCTAGGATCTACTCTCTTCTGCCGGAAGGAAGTCAGTACCAAGACTAAGCTAGCAGTGCACCGCTCTATCTTTCGACCAACTTTGTTATATGGAAGTGAAAGCTGGGTGTATGCAGACCCAACCTTATGAATATAAGGTTGAGGTTACGGATATGAGAGTAGCAAGAATGACTGCAGGCACTAATGGTCGGGAACAATGGCAGGAGGGTGTTCATAATGAGGAAATCGAAGAAAAACTGGAAATGAACACCATAGATGAAGCAGTTAGAACGAACAGACTAAGATGGTGGGGTCATGTTACACGCATGGGAGAAGCAAGGTTACCTAAGAGACTCATGAGCTCGGCAGCGGAGGGTAAGAGGAGTCGAGGTAGACCAAGGAGAAAGTACTTAGATTCGGTGAAAAATGACTTTGAAGTAAAATACATAACATCAGACGAAGCATCAATGTTAACAATGAATGAGGTTTAATGGAGGAATTTCGTTAGGGGGACTATGCTCCAGATTGAACTCTGAAAGTCATAATCAGTCTCTAATGATGAAGATTTAAACATTTTTAGTTATTTAGCAACATTTCTTCTGTCTTCTGTCATTTATCCTGTATCTTCACGGAGTCGGCAAGTTAATTATTGGATTTGGCAGTAACTAGTAATTAGTGGTTATCGGATGCATTTCCTGTCATCACCCCTTTCGCAAGCGCGACTTTATGTGCGTACCACAACCGTCTGCGTAGAGTACCAACCCATGTGGAGTTGCGAAAGTGTTTTTAAATGTTTGTGACTCGTGTAACTGAGGGATAGTCATGTATTGGAATATGGTAAACCGCGTTAAAATGGCACCCAGACTGGTGCAGCACACTGGTAGTCGTCGTTAATTGACCGAGCAGATTCCACCCGGAGCTGGAGTCATCGCAGAATACCTATCTGAAACCACGTCTAATACTTGTGCAGTGCAGTGGTAGATGGTTCGAACCCGGGCAAGTGAAAAACATTTTTTAATCTTCCACATCTGGCGGACAGTACGAGTCAAGATCGTGATACGTCGTTCCTGACTACTAGATTGTACGCAAATGTCCATGGATTAACTCCAGACTACCAAATATTGTTTCGTTTGTACAGCTTATAGGACTTAACTACGGGGTCATCAGTTCCTAAACTTACAAACTACTTATGACGACACAAATATCCATGCCCGAGGGGGGATTCGAACCCCTGACCGTAGTGGCCGTGCAGATCGTGACTGACGCGCCTCAGTCCCCTCGGCCACCGTGGCCGGCTATTGTTTCGTGATAGCAGGCTATTTGAGAATATCGTTGGCAATCACCCTATCGACTTCTAACGTCAGGCTCACTCTCCTCTTGGTAGTGTTACTTATTTTCTCGATACTCGTCCACAACCAGAGGTGGGGATTGGAGGAGCGTCTATAGGCCTGCAAGCAACCTACCCCATTTCTGTTCTTAATCTAAGCGTTCAAATAATTTTGGCTGTGATGTCTCCGTTTCTACCTCGTGTTGGATTTGGATGGTCAGCAGTATATTTTAAGTCACGTTGTTCCGTATTACTACTCTACACAGAATTATTTCATTGTTTTGTGGTAACAAGCATAGGTTCGATTTGGCGACTGTTGACAAGATTTTCATATGTCTTGTATCGTTCAAACTGGCAGCGAGTAATGTCCATTTGTGGAGTACGTATGCAATCTGCATAGCAACAATACCGTACTCTAAACTTGTTTCATTGCATCAGGCGCGCTGGGTTGTACGTGCACGTGTGGGTGGGTGCACGTGTTGCATTTTGGATGGTAAGCAGTGTATTTTAAGTCACGTTGTTCCGTATTACTACTCTACACCGAATTGTTTCATTGTTTTGTGGTAACATGCATAGGCATGGTGTGGCGACTGATGGCAACATTTTCAAATGTCTTTTATCTTTCAAATTGGCAGCGAGTAATGTCCTTTTGTAGAGTACGTATGCAATCTGCATAGCAACAATACCGTACTCGCAACTTTGAGTTTCATTGCATCAGGCGCGCTGGGTCGCCTGCCACGGTCCATTTAAATGATAAATTAACTGGGGACCCATCAACTAGGCAGCCCCGAAAGAGGACAAATTGGTCACCGCGCGCAGGCAGCAGAGTGATCCTGTCATCGCGGCTGACGGATGGCCAGTGGTTAGTACCGGGAGTGCTTTCGGGGAACACTTCGATGCGCTCAACTAGTGTGGGACAGTGGGTATCGTAACGAGGGTCGCGACCCAGCCGTCGCGATTGTGGGAACGAAGCGGACTGCCAGCCGCTGATGCAGGGGCAGTTGAGTGACGCAAAACAGTTGAAAGTGCTGCTGAAGACGTTTACCCAGCGACGTTTGCGTAACTAATCCTGCAGCCTTCAGCAGTCTGCGTAACATCGCAATGGATGCGGCAGTCAATTTGTATTGGCGATTCGCGATTTTGGAACGTGGCCGTGCAATTTTATTGTAAAATTATTTGGGCCAATATATAGTCAAACTATACAAAAAATGATATTGCATAGTCCACAGTGCATTTTTCATTGTGGTATTAACACATCGAACAAAAATAAATAAATAAAACCAGGCACCTCCAAGCATCATCACGACAATACTGTGAAAGACCGTCTTTTATTCTGCGAATGGCCTCAAATCGTCGAGGAAGGGGATTTCCAGATTTCTTCCGGAATGTCATATCCATTAGCAGCCACTCACTGACGGTCATATCCCATAGGGATACGAAACTGAGGGCATGTTGATAGCTAAGCTTCACCCACTGTTCAATATACTCCGAGTTATTTTCTTTGGGTTTAACATTGGGTGATATAGTGAGTCACTAGAGGTGCTTGGGTGTTCCAAACCCAGCAGTAAATGTATGTAGCCCTTGGAAGACGACTGTTGTCATCTTGGAAGACGACTGTCCACACTGCAGTTATCATGAAACTAAAGAACAAAGGGAACCAACGAACTTCTCAAAGAATCAACTGAAATAGATATCGTCGTATGTTAACGGGAACCTAACTGAGTAGTCGCAAGGGATGGTATAAGAAAAACCGGAATATATAATAGAATATCATTCGACCTGTCTACGCCTCGTTAGGCCATCGTGCACTAGACACCTTCCTTCATTAGAAATCTTTGAGACTTAACTGCTTTGGTTATTAGTCCCTATGCTTACAAACGACTTAAACTAACCTAAGGACAACATACACACACACACACACACACGCACGCACACACACACACACACACACACACACACACACATATATATATATATATATATATATATATATATATATATATATATATATATATATATATATATATATATATATATTATACAGGGTGTTTCACTAAATGTGTTTGTCAATACAAGAAATGTTACACTTTCTGCGGAACTATGACATAGTTTATTGTATCATTTTCCAAAGAGTTACAGCAGAAAGATACAATTTTTTAAATGGGACAATAGTTTTTCCTGTCGTGCATTGGATTCGTTGAAACCAGCTGCGTCCAAATCAATTTAAACTACATTTCTATCACTGTTAGTTTGGGAGCTGAAACCCTTCAAAGTTTAGGGGGCGGAGGCTACGACAGCGTATCTGACTGGCTGGTGGTCATGAGACAGTGGGCCGTGCCCCAGGGGATAGCCACTCGGCCAGTCAGCTACGCTATCGCAGCCTCCGTCCCCGGAATTTTGAAGGGTTGTAGCTCCCAAACTAACAGTGATAGGAATGTAGTTTAAATTGATTTGGACGCAGCTGGTTTAAACGAATCCAATACACGATAGAAAAAACTATTGTTCCATTTAAAAAATTATATCTTTGTGGTGTAACTCTTTGGAAAATGATACAATAAACTATGTTCATAGCTCCGCAGAAAGTGTGACATTTCCTGTGTTGACCTACCGCATTAAAATTTGCCGTCACCTATTATTTTATAAGTTACAGAGGCTAACACACTTAGTGAAACACCCTATATACGTGTGTGTGTGTGTGTGTGTGTGTGTGTGCTAGAAACAGGGCTAAATGGTCACTATAACAACCACGATACACGCCTCCAATAACCTGCTGTGCAGTTTCCGTATTTGTTGGCCACCGATGAGGTGTGGGTTTAAGTGCAATGGACATTTGCAAGCCATCCGCCTTCGAATATCGGTAAAGTCCTGTTCTGTTCGCAATCGTAGCTCGAAAATTAGTGGGCATAAGCTCTCAATCACTGACAAATGAATGGCCCACCTCCGTCGTTCAGTGGATGGCGAGTGTTGTGTGTCACCACACGGGGATCCCAGGTTCGATTCCAGGTCGAGTTGGGGATTTTCTTCGCTCCGGGACTGAGTGTTGTGTTGCAGAAGTGGTGTCATTAAAATTAATTGCACCACGCAGGCGGAACACGACGCTAGTTGGGAAATAACGACAAAAACGCGACAGATGCAACACTCATGCCCGGTTCTTGGCAGTTGGAACCTTTCTAAAGATTGCTGTTCTTAGAACGTACACGTCTGGGAATAGTAGACTAGCCCTAGTAGACAACACGTTGGACAGCCCTCTTTGGTACACGAACAAATCAAGCAACTTCATTCACGGCGAGGTTATGGGCACTCCCAAACAGGGTAGCTCATTTCTATCATTCTGCCATCTCCACGACGACTCATTTTATTGCAACGATTCCATACAAAGGAATGACATATGCATCCCACTTACGTCAGAAGTGAAGGTCGTATCACTACTATTTCTACAGTGCTCGGAAGCGTAAAGTATGCACTTTAAGTGCGACGAAGTTACGGGCCGTATTATTTTACTTGAGGTAATTAATTTCGGTCTATATGACCAGAACTTTTACCATCACATCGACACAACATGTGTAAATTAGCGAAACTCAAATGTATTATAACTCGACTCACGGACGATGGCTGGTCGTGTAAATCTAGATCAAGGAGGTTAGAATAAGGGGAGATGTCCTTAACGCCACAGAAGTGAAACCAATGTCGTCATATTGCGGTGCCAACAAAATTTGTGGTGACGAGTGTGTATTAATTGCATTCTGAGTTGAAAGTCGTACTTATCTAAAAAGAAAACAAACGTTACCTGATGTGCAAGCAGAACAAAATAATCAGCTATTTTACACAGATTAGCAAAGCTTTGCATAGAGCGCCGTCTCCCCTAATTTCAAGCGACAGTTGAAGTAAGGGTATTTACGTTCTTTGAACTTGTAGAAAACTTGTAGCCTACACATAATGGCTCTTGCTTACGTAGAATTTGTTGCCTGCTAGTACCATCAGCAACAAATAAAATAAAATCCGCTGAATACCTCGCTACGATCAAGTTAATTTTGGCGATTCCAGAGCGTTCAGAACAATAATTAGCGCCCATTGGGAGTCGGAGAATGCGTGACGTAGATGCGCACGCCAAGGCTAAACTCGACCGCAGTTCTTCCTGGTTCCAACTGTAGCTCAGTCTGACTGAAAAATTGTTTGTACTCTGACCTGAAAATAGTTATCATCGACAGAGATTAACTTTTTAATATAATGTAACACACACACACACACACACACACATATATATATATATATATATATATATATATATATATATATATATGTATGTATGACTGAAAAATTGATACTACTCGGATCGGAAGATGTCGTAGACCAACATTTATTACCCGATGTCCAATATTGTAGCCCATAACTACAATAAATTCATAAAAACTTTTCTGTATCACTGTGGAGTTTTGCTGCGAATACGTACTATCTTCTGAAACAAATAGTTTGTTCGTTTAGGTTACTGCAATTGAATTTGTTACCACAAATCATGGTGTCTGAATATGGTTTACTGACCACAATTGTTTAATAAGAGGAAGAAAGAGACTGTAGAAGTCGGGCAATTTCCAACAAAGTCGTTCTTTATAAATTTTATTTTTATATTTGAATCCATTTTGGATTTGTGTGAAGCAGCGACCGTTGAGGATTGTCGTTGTATTTCCATGTTATATTAGAACTGGGACTGAGGCTGGTCTAGTTTTAATTCCAAATAATTAATAAATCCAGCAACAACCGTAAATTTTATGCTGTTTTATTTGACTACCGGTTTCGGTATTACACTACCGGCCATTAAAATTGCTGCACCAAGAAGAAATGCAGATGATAAACGGGTATTCATTGGACAAATATATTATACTAGAACTGACACGTGATTACATTTTCACGCAATTTGGATGCATAGCTCCTCAGAAATCAGCAGCCATAACAACCACCTGTGGCCGTAACAACGGCCTTGATACGCCTGAACATTGAGTCAAACAGAGCTTGGATGGCGTCTACAGGTACAGATGCCCATGCAGCTTCAACACGATACCACAGTTCATCAAGAGTAGAGAGTGGCGTATTCTGACGAGCCAGTTGCTCGGCCAACATTGGCCAGACGTTTTCAATTGCTGAGAGATCTGGAGAATGTGCTGGCCAGGGCAGCAGTCGAACATTTTCCGTATCCAGAAAAGCCCGTACGGACCTGGAATATGCGGTCGTGCATTATCCTGCTGCAATGTAGGTTTTCGCAGGGATCGAATGAAGGGTAGAGCCACGGGTCGTAGCACATCTGAAATGTAACGGCCAATGTTCAAAGTGCCGCCGATGCGAACAAGAGGTGACCGAGACGTGTAACCACTGGCACCCATATCATTACGCCGGGTGATACGCCAGTATGGCGATGACGAATACACGCTTCCAATGTGCGTTTACCGCGATGTCGGCAAACACGGATGCGGCCATCATGACGCTGTAAACAGAACCTGGATTCTTCCGAAAAAATGACGTTTTGCCATTCGTACACCCAGGTTCGTCGTTGCGTACACCATTGCAGGTCCTCTGTCTGTGATGCAGAGTCAAGGGTAACTGCAGCCATGGTCTCCGGCTGATAGTCCACGCTGCTGCAAACGTCGTCGAACTATTCGTGCAGATGGTTATTGTCTTGCAAACGACCCCATCTGTTGACTCAGAAATCGAAACGTGGGTGCACGATCCGTTACAGCCATTAGGATAAGATGCCTGTCCTCTCGACTGCTAGTGGTACGAGGCCGTTGGGATCCAGCACGGCGTTCTGTATTGCCCTCCTGAACCAACACCACCTAGAAGACAAGGTCTCACAGCTGGCCGTGCCTACGTCACACGTAAAGGCTAATCATTTACATATCACAGCATCTTCTTTCTGTAGGTTAAATTTCGCGTCTGTAGCACGTCATCTTCGAGGTGAATTGTAATGGCCAGGAGTGTACATTAATACCATCTTCAGGCTATGTCATAACATACATCCAAGTAAACTGTCGAAATGGATGTTACTTATTTTGATGTATGTTATGACATAGTCTGAAGATGGTATTGATGTAATATCGAAACCGGCCATTGAAAAAAAAAAAAAAAAAAAACTTTACGGCTTTTTGTGGATACAATAATTATTTGGAATTGTAGTTGAGGATTGTGGCGATTAGTAGCGAAACAATTAGATTTATTGCAAATCGATTTCAGCTCCATGACAGCCATCATCAGTGCTGGAGCTTACATTAGCAAGCAGAATCACATATTAGATAGGCTCAAGGGAAACTGCACATGTAGAAATTTTTATAAATCTAAATGTCAGTCTATTTTGTCAGTTGTAAACTTTCAACAACTTCTATATATACCGTTTCATGTGCAGATGAATCTAAAATGTGGTTCTGCAAATGTTTGTGCAGCTGTGGGGCCAAAGTGCTGTTGTCATCAGTATCTTCAGACTGATACAAAAGTACGGTATAAATCAGATTTTAATTCGTTGTTGTCCAGGAACAACACTGGGAATGGAAGGGTTGAAAATCCGATTTGTATTTTTTCAAATATTCCGAAAAACAGTTTTAAGTGCCTCACGCTGTACAAAAGTTATCTATTGTAAATGGTCGGCTAATATGAAATGTGAATATTTTATGCATATTGTGCAATAGTTTGGACTGGTAGCGATATAATATCACAAATTTCTCTTATTTTATGATCAGGTCTCCCTATGTTGATGGGTGCTAACAAAATATGTTCGCATACGGAAGATAAAATTGGTGACAAATAACGCCTTTCTGTTAATGATTTCTATCCGAACTCGTCCATCATATCTTTGACACTCTCTGTCCTATATTGCAGTAATACGAAATGAGCTGCTCTTCTCCATATCATCCATCAGTCCCACTTGGTGTCGATCCCACAATAGGCAGCAATACTCCAAAATAGGACATACAACTGTAGTGTAGGTAGCTTCTTTAGTAGAACTGTTACATCTTCTAAGTCAGAGGTATGCTATGAGCGAAACGCGCTCTCGGAGCCGCCTGCCTGAGCGGGAGCAGAGCAGCGAGCAGCTGGCGTCCATCACGTAGTTCCTGCTGCAAACACTAGTTGGCGTTAAGCGCAGCCAACGTGATTACGTAGCCGCAGAAATGCACCTGACTGCGTTATAAAATAACTTATAAAGATAATAGTGCAAACTCTTTAGTATCCAACTCGAATGAACAGATTCCATTGCTAGGGGTATCTCCTGAAAATGCTATTATGTTTATAAGAAAGTAAGTGCAGTCGGGCCGGCAAATATCTTATAAAGATAAGAGCGAAATACGTGTGTCAGCAAGCATGCAGACCTCTAGCGGCAACTAGGATAACTACCGGCCGAGCACGAACGCTGCTCTTTTCCCGGCCTGAGCAGGAGCGCTGCTCATTGAGCCGATTTGTGCCCACCTCTGTTCTAAGTGTTGTGCCAATGAAACTTAGCCTTTGGTCCGCCTTCGCTATAAGATTTTCGATATGTTATTTCCCGTTTAACTTGTTCGTAATTGTAATTCCTAGGTATTTAATTGGATTTAAGGCCTGTAAATTTGACTAATTTATCATGTAGAACAGATTTTTAGGGCTTATATGGATGACTTCCCACTTCTCATTGTTCAGGGTCAATTGCCATTTTTTACACCATGCAGACATCTAAATCAGTTTGCAGCTGCTTCTGATCTGCTGACGTCACTAACGACATCAAAAAGGTGTTAGTCTTTCCATTTGACACGTCTGGAATGGCCGGTCCAATTCTGGTGATGCCTAACACATTACGATTACGTTTTCGCAACGACTACAACCTTGGAACAGGGAAAAGTAAAAGAGCAACACAACTCTGAGTGACACGACAAGACTCGCACCACAACAGTCGTTGACAGAGTGATAACTCTGGAAACATTTCCATTAAGATAAATTAAGTGGCGAAGCTAATCACGTCGGCACCAGAGAGTCTGCGGCTCCCATTCCTGATTAATGCGTCGCCATCGATTACGTAAGCGCCTCGCGTCGTTCAAACGCACTCGGCAAAGACCGTTAAAACGACAGGACGGCGCGGCGGTTTGGCGAGCGGCAGATAAAGCGAGCCGCGTGGTCCGCCTCCAGTGTTGTGCGAGACGCCGAGGTTATCGTGCGGCCGCGCAGCAGATGGTCGTCCCGAGGATACAGACCAGTGCACGGCGAGACTCCATCTGCGACACTGCCTGCCACAGCCAGCGCTGGCGATGCTGAAGGTAGGCGCTCACCTCGCTCTGAACGGCACATATTGTTGCCCAGTAAAACATCTCGATTTTTCATTATTTACGTAAATCGTCACAATTTGCAGTTATTAGACAGCCGGCTTCAGTCAGCTATGATCGTTTTCGTATCTTAAATGGGAAATGAACGAAAACAGATGCACTAGCGGGCATCTACGTCTTAAAAACTAGAAAATTGCTGAGAGTTGTTGCAGTGATACTTGTATAAAATACGCTTAACCGTCCTCTGATTTCGAGTGAGTGCGCGCGCCGCGGCATTTACACCGCAGTTTCGTCCTCAAACAAGTATCGCTTTTAGAAAACTCAGAGGTTAAAAACTGTAATAAAGCAAATTTACACTGTGCTGATTATTATTGTGAGGTGAAAATAATTTAAAAAGTAGTGAATCCTAATTAGACAATATGTTGATAAACATCTTCAATCTGAACAGATTCCCATCTGCTGGTCGATAGAATCGGAGGAGGAACACACAGTGTCCTGACGATAATGCTTCTTGTACACATTGTTTCCAAAATTGTTGCAATATTTCTTCGTCCTGACATTTTTGTGTCGTCCACGTGTGTGACAAATTCCAGGCTTAGAAATAACGCCTCAAAAAGGGTCCCCGATTTTTTTTCTACTACAGTGCCTTTACAATCGCGAGCTCGGGAATAACTGATATCATTACGTCTTTTACCAGTCCATCTGTTGGCTCACCTGTAGTTGGGGATACCGCCCGTCAGCTTTGACCCGTGACTTCATCGCAGCGCGGTAGTTTTGAGATGCGTGCGCGTTTGTAGAAGGCGTGACTGATTATGTGGTGGTTGAGTTAAACACGGTAGTTTGTTTACAATGAAAACATATTAATATTTTGTGTTTAAAAAGTGATCTGCAGCTTCTCTCTGATGGTTAGGTGTAGGTTAACCGAGAGGTTTATTTATTTATTTATGTTTCTCGTTTGTGAGCGCAGAAGGTGCGAATTTTTGGGCTAAGGCCTCTGATCGATGGTACATTCTGTTATCTGTAATTACTACAGATTATTTTTATCTACAATACAGAAGTATTAAGAAATGTTCAAATGCCTGTAAATCTATCGGACTAAACTGCGTGGTCATCAGTCCGTAGCTTGCAAACTACTTAAACCTAGGTAAACTAACCTACGGACAAAAACACACACACACATGCCCCAGGGAGGACTCGAACCTCCACGGCGAGCAAACGCGCTCTCCGCAGCGAGGTGCTTTAGACCGCTCGGCTACTCCACCGCGGCAAGTATTAAGATATCCCGTATACTGGTTTTCCGACATGTTGATGACGTCATGGGTCAAAGCAGACGGGTGGTATGCCAGTCTACAGTTATGCTCATCTGTTGGTATGTGTTATCATGTCTCCTGCCATGTTTTCAATGACAAAAAGATTAAATGCTTTTAAATGTGGATACCAGTTACACTTGGAATAAATAGACGCGTGAACTACTAACTAAAACCGTAAATAAGAATGAATATTGAAAATGTGTAGAAAATCGTAAGCGAAAAAAAGTTAAACAAATACAAGTGGCGGAAAACACACTATAGGAGCTGATTGCACGTTAATAACAGGTGTGCAACTAAGCAATGGCCAGGTCTGGTTTCAAACTAGCTGAACACACCCTATATATGATGAAGATCGAGTACGAGATTCCACGTAAGTCGACTGCTAGTACCAGCGTGTGGATACTGTAAACTAAACGTTGCGGTGCGAATGCTGCTGCGCGCCCACCGGACGTTTAAAATACAATCACATCATACGCGTTATTTCCATAGAAAGTCGTAATATAGTTGGCATCGTCACAAAATAATCGTAACAGCAGTATGCAACGTCGTGTATTTTAAAAATATAATATAAACTAGACCCAACTGCTGGCATACACATCTTGTTGTCTTAACTACTGTCCACAACAAACGGTGACACAATAGTCGCAGACTATGCATTCTTCATAAGCACGCTACGTGCCGCTGCTGTGGGCTTAAATATATAAATCATTTGAGTAGTTATAAAGCAAACTGCGAGATGGAAACTGTCGTAGCTTATTTTAAAATATGCAACTTAAAACAGTAATTCAATGTACTAGGTTAAAATGTGAAAGATTATTAGACGCTGCAAGAGAGACGTTCTGTATCGCGATACGGGCTTCTGTGAAAGTTCCGAGAGCACACATTTCTCGAGAAGTCAGCCAATATACTGCTTCCTCCTATGTATATCTCGGGAAAAGCCAACAAAAAGTTCGATACTAGAGCCTACACGGGACATACCGGCAATCATTTTTTCCACAAACAGACAATGGAACACCAACTATCTTCCGCCACACACCCTGAGCTGACTTGCAGATTATGGACGTAGGTGTAGGTGCGTCTGGTTTGCGTTTTCAGAATGACAATGTGATTATCGAGGTAAGACTTTTTCTTAACAGCCCAAATGCAGCCTTGAGCAACCGAGGTGTTTGCCAAGTTCTAAAAGTATGGCAATTTCTAAAATTATCTCAACAATGAGTGAACTATTATGCATTACACTTCTGATGTTTATATTACATTTAAAACCTGTAAGTTTCTAAATAACAATATATAAGAAATCACAAAAAGCTTGTTTCCACGGAATATTCAAATCTGCTCTAGACGAGAGCCAGCAATTATTAATTATTCAGTGGCTGACTTTCACTGTTTTATTAGACAAAATATTTCAAATTTCATCCGAAGCATTGTTATATTCTTTAAATTTCACTATTTGTCAAGTGTACGGTAGAAATGAAAGTCAAACGAAAACATATTTTTAAATGTTATTTACGCCAAGAGTAAATCTGCTACTATTGTTACTGCTGTCAATATTCTTGGAAAATTTGTATTTGCCGTGCGAGAATGACCTCGTGGTCTAAGTCGTCATTCATGGATTGCGCGGCCGCTCCCACCGGAGGTTCGAGTCTTCCCTCCGGCATGGCTGTGTGTGTTGTCCTTAGCGTAAGTTAGTTTAAGTAGCTTGTGAGTCTAGTGTCCAATGACCTAAGCAGTTTGGTCGGTTAGGTTTGCAAACATTTGAACATTTTCAAAACTTATTTTGTACATTTTACAATATGACTGTTAATATCCAGATTTGTTATGTACTCGTATGTTACTATGTCGATTCTCAGTATTAAATGAGCCTGTAACGAAGAGTGCTGCTGTCCGTTAGATCTTTCCTATGTCTTCTGTCAACCCTACCCGGTACGGATCCCACACTGATGAGCAGTTCTCAAGCGTCAGCCGAACGAGTGGTTGCAACCTACTTCCCCTGCTGACGGTCTACACTTCCTGACGATTCTTCCAATGAATCTCATTCTGGCATCTGGGTTACCCACGTTTGATTTTATATGGTCGTTACATTTCAGATCGCTCCTTGTGTCTACTCCCAGATATTTAATGAAAGTAATTGCTTTCAGTTTTTGTCCTGATATTGCGTAATTATATAATAGAAGGATAACTGTAAACACAGCTGTTGACATTTGTTTATTTTGTGGGTTAATTGCACACGCTGCAGATTCTCCTGCAGTTCCCTACCTTGTTGCACTTTTGCAAATTCTTGATATACTACAGCATCAACATTGTAAATTTAGGGACTGATGATCCCGTACATAAGTCCCATAAGCTCTACAAACATTTGAACATTTTTTACTACAGCATCATCTCTCGCAAAATGCCTCATTCAAATTCCGATGTTATCTACGAGATCATTTATACATATTGCGAAAAGCAAAGATCCTATAACACTCCCCTAGGGCGCAACAGAAATCACTTTCGCGTTGCAGACTTCTCTCCGTTGAGAATGACGCGTTGCGTTCATACCAGTCACACAGTCGAATCCAAATGCTTACACTTTATTCATTAGACGACTGTGTTGAAAGCTAATAGAACGCCTTGGGGAAGTCAAGAAAGTCGGCATCTATCTGGGATCCTGGCCTCTGGATTTCTTGAATGAATAGCGCGAGCTGGCTTTCACATGATCGTTGCTTTCGGAAACCATGCTTGAGACCTAAAGAAGAACTTACGATATCCATAAATGTCATAATACTCGAACATAAAACGTGTTACAAACTTCTGCAACTGAATGATGTCAGAGCTTTGGCGTATAGTTTTGCGCATCTCATCTACGACCCTTCTTGAAGATGAGAATGACCTGACTCTGCTGATTCTGCGGCATACGTTACACTGGTGGTAAAACGAGGGTAGGGGACGAATTCCTTCGCAGTTTCAATGTAAAATCGAATTGGTATCCCATCAGGTCCAGCGGAATTTCATATGTCAAGAGATTCTAATTGCTTTTCTATCCCTCTGATATTTATTTCAATATCCGCCACTTTGTCGTTCTTGTGACGCTGTAGAGGAAGAACTACAATGCAAACAGGTTTCGAAAAAGACATTCAGTATTTCGATCTTTTGTATGTCATTATAGTTACAGAGTGTCTGAAGATACAGTTTCGTCCCGCTCACCGATTCAACTCAGAACCAAAATTCTTGGAATTTTCTGCCAAGTCGGTACGGTATACAGAATTTTGCTTTCGCAGTATCTGAAAGTCTCTCGCAAGGCGCTCCTTACTCTAATTTTGGCATCTTTTATATTTACAGTGAAGGTCTCTTTGATTTTGTTACAGATTTCTAACCGGTATTTGAACCATGATGGATCTTTTCCTGTCACATAATCTAACGAGTATTGTACGACGCTCTTCAACTTCGTCCACTAGTGCTCAACACTGTCAGTGCTAGAAACGAAATTACGGTTTCTTCATCTGAGGAAAAAGGAAGACGTTACTGGCTGCTATATATGGAGATTATAAGGCGGAAGGGGACGCTGTGGTGACGCAACAGTCGATAGCCAAAAGAGGCGGACGTGTGGCGATGTCCTGTGGAGAACGAGGGGGGTCATTGTTGCCAAGCTGTACTCTTGGCAGGGGGGAAGGGGGATTTCTAAAGCACCGCCCCTCCCGCCAGAGTCATCATATCACTGAGGGCGTTTTCTCCGTTTATGGTGGAACTAGTGTTCCGATTGTAAACGTTAAGACTCTTAGAGTTTATCTTAACTGCTTCCAATGATTGCTCGGTTTTCATTCATTTACCACTGTTGTTGCATCATCCACCACCATGGAATGGAATAAAACGTTACATTAATTTATGTCTAATGTCCGTTGGCACACCTACACTGAGAGTCGATCATTTGCAGTAAGGTATAATTTTATTTATTATTTCTACATATCCTCCTAAAATATCTAATAATAATCTTTAGCCATAGACCTACATAATAAATAAAATTATGCCATATCTGTTAACTTCTATATAGGCCTGTTCTCCTTGAATGAAAAAATTGTAAACATATAGTATTCTGAGGCATTGATAACTGACTAAAATTCGTAAATGGAAATATAGAAGAACGCCTCATAAACAATTAAACAGGTGAAGCCTGTAAATACCGAATGTACTACTCTAGATAACTGAAATTTGTACATTTTATTTATCTATTACTTGGATACATATTGATAACAGAAAATGTTTTTGCAGAGACATCTGACGACGGCACTTACGCCGAAAGATATCTAGTGAATAAATAAACAAAATAATATATTACAGCGTTTTGGACCAACCTATTACAGTTATGTCACTCTATGACATCTGAAACACACTCTGCACGGCCACTACGGTCGGGGATTCGAATCCCCCCTCGGGCATGGATATTTGTGCCGTCCTAGTTCGTAAGTAGTTCATAAGTAATTTGTAAGTTTAGCGACTGATGACCCCGTAGTTAAGTCCCATAGACTATACAAACATTTGAACATTTGAAACACAGTGGGTTGTTGACATTTGTCTTCTGTTTGCTAGAAACTCATTCCAGTCATACAATTAACTTGACATTCCATACCCTTATATTTCGTTCATTAGATGGCAGTGTGAAACTGTATCGTTCGAGTTGTAAAGTTTTGTTTCGGCTCCACTAGCGTCCTGTGTTCTTGGTAGTGGGCGGGTGTGTGTGGTTTTTTTTTTTTTTTTTTTTTTTTTTTTTTTTTTTTTTTTTTTTTTTTTTTTTTTGCAACATACTAGGGCACAGTCTGAGACGTGAAGGAATAGTCAACTAGTATTACAGGGAAGTATGGTTGATAAAAACCTCAGAGTGAGAACAAGAAACAAGTATAGCAGGCAGGTTCAAATGGATGTTGGTTGGCATTATTATTCGCGGAGGAAGAGGCTTTTGCAGGACAGAGTAAGCGTGGAGAGCTGCACCAAACCAGTCTTCGGACTGAAGACAACAACAACAATAATCATTCTTTAAGACATGTGCGTACAGACAAACAAGAAATTCATAATCGGTTCGTAGTTTAATTTTTTCAAGATGACAAAACTGTGTATCCGTCCCTCGTACTGTCTAAGAACTTTAAAATAAATAATTTTGCCCAGTTACGTGGAGAGCAAAGCGACTATTATGCAAACTGACTCAAACAATGGCTCCTAAATGAGCAGTGCGCTCCGCTGTTGACCATTTACGGTGTTAGGAGGTCCCTCTGTTGTGCGATATCCCACAGCTGCGCCCAGCTTTATCGGCGTGCGCACCCCCCTGACCTGCGCTTCAGTGCCGCCTGGGGAAACACAACACAGCTGAGCCGATGGGTGTCATCACTATCTTTGGACTGCAGAACGTTATGTCGTAATAAAGTATCTGGTGTCAGCAGACGACCCCAATTAGCGAGCGGGGATGCAGGAAAAAGAAAAACAGTAATAGGACACTAATCACCAGTCACAGCTGTCCTTGGGTGGAGTTACGTGGATTTCGCTCAGTACAGGTCCATCATATTCCTACACTCCGTACTAGTGAACTAGTAACGCTAGTCTATTCTACACAACAATCCGAACAATAGGCCTATTAGCTGTAAATGTCACCTTCTATAACAATAGCAGCAGTAGGCCGGGTATGTATTTATTCCACTCTTGTGATAATCAAATGTTCAAATCTCTGTAAATCTATCGGACCAAACTGCGTAGTCACCAGTCCGTAGGTTACAAACTACTTAAACCTAGGTAAACTAACCTAAGGACAACACCACACACCCATGCCCTAGGGAGGACTCGAACCTCCGACGGCGAGCAACCGCGCGCTCCGCAGCGAGGCGCCTTAGACCACTCGGCTACTCCACCGCGACTTGTGATAATCCACCTCATTCTTCCCCCTCTGACCTCTGCCTTATGCCATATAAGGATTCAAATATGTCATTAGCAGGAATGTACGCATGTCGTCTTTTCGAAGCCATTTGAGATACAGGACTAGCTAGGCTAGACAAGAACGGGAGGAAAAACACCTGCGTCTTTGTTTATCTGAAGTAAACACAAATCTTTGAACATCTCATATTAAATGTTCAAATATTTGTAGACTTAAGGGACTTAACTACGGGGTCATCAGTCCCTAAACTTACAAACTACTTATTAACTAGCTTATACTAAACACGGTACAAACATCCATGCCCGAGGGGGAATTCGAACCCCCGACCGCAGCGGCCGTGCAGACCGTGACTGACGCGCCGCAGACCGCTGCGGCCGGCTCTCATATTAAAAGCAGAAGACATTTCAGTGTGATGAACAGTGATACCTGCTGAAGAAATTCACATCCAATTTTGTTTAAGAGCATTATAAGCCTACTCATTTTTAAATAGGTTTGGAACATAAATTAATTGCATCGGTTTTTATCAAAATATGTATCATGTAACTAATTCTGAACCTCTCCTTTTTCAGGATGCCACCGAGTCTTTTAAGCATCTGGAAGAAGATATTGTGTAAGTATCTCATTATCTTCCTAAAACCTGTGATAATTGCAGTATCATCTAGAAACACCAACAAACAATCGTAATATCTACTGGGGCCGTAGGCGTCTAGCAGCAGGCCACAGTTTTTATTCATTACAGGGTTCTCATACACTTCTAGAAGAAGGATTATCAGACGTTCTCTTTTGCCCCGACACGTCCGATTTCTATTATATTTTTTATAAATTGTTTTTCAAAATGTGGAAATGTCATCTCTTTTCATTTAATACGATTACTTGTGTTTGAGAGTACGGAAATACACTTTGCTTCAACTTTCACAATCGCATACTCTAAGAGAATTTAACCTTTCTTCTAATAATGTGATATTTTCCCTAGACTTTTCGTTCTTCTGTAAGACCGCCGCGCCGATTTCCAGCTACGATTTCAGGAAAATTTAAACGACTAGGGTGGCAATTATCTTGAAATGAAAGATTCAAAATGGTCAGTTGCAAGCAATACATTTGCAACAATGCAAGATGAATCGGCTTCTAGTAATTTCACATTTAGCCCAGTCAAACTGTCAGAAAAAAAGCCTATACCTTGTAAAAGGTGGGATAGAAGATTTTTTTTTAATTCGCTCATATGGTTCGATAGATTAGAAAACCCAAGTTTTGCCAACGAAATTTCTCTTGCGAAAACTTTCAGGCTTCAAAAAACTTACAAAATTTCGGACTTTATTCAGTTTTTTTCAAAATATCTCCGTTTTTGTGCTCCTACCGCTTTTACGTCTCAATTCCTTCTTAAAGAGCACAAAATTCTCTACAAATTTGATTCTAACCATTTTTTTCTACTCCCAATACCTAAGGCGCTGCAGTGCGTCAAAAAATTCAATTTTTCTAAATTTGTGCCATGTGGCAAAATACCTAATTTTTAGCACTGTTATTTCAGTTTCTGTTTGTGTAATATAAATAGATTATATATCATGTTATACGTTGGAATTTACCATCTCATTTTCAGGTATTTAATTTTTCTGTATGCAACATGGTGATTTCTGGGCACCCAACTACTGTGATTCGTACATCACTAGCGCAAGTTTACTATAGGCCACCTCAGCCCTGGTATTTGTGAAACTATAAATAAAAAAATACATAATTAAGAGATACACACACACACAAACGCACGCACACACACACACACACACACACACACACACACACACACACACACACAGTGTGACAGGAAAAAGAACTATTATTAGTTGCAACAGGCAACTTAATTAGGCAGCTAATTTCTTGAATATTAAGAAAGCATGCATTTAACATTAAAAATAAGTAAGTTTATTGCAATTAAAATGCATAAAAGTTACTAACAAATATTAGCACTTCTGGGTGTGTAATACTCGAAATGTTGGACATAAACTTTACTACACTTAAGAGGGATACGAGTATCAGTTCAGACGTTCGGCTGTGCCAGGTTCCTTGGTGTCACCAGAAATATCTTGGGGGTATGTACATAGATTTGGTCCCAGGTTGCCTTCTTCTTTAAACAGCGAGTCAGCGTCTTCAAGTTCGTGGGTGTTTCGTTATCAGTTTCCTCAGCATCCTCCATAACATCTCCTTCACTGTCTTCATATACAAATTTAAGAGAAGGCATCGAAAACATTTTTTTTTTTTAAACTGGGAAGAGGAAGAACGGAAGACGAGTGGTTTTCTACTGCATCTTACAAGTTTAACAGTGAGTATATTCTGTTCACTCGACGCGGTGGAATGGCGCGAGGTCGTTCCCCGTTGGGGGTTCGAATCCCTCATCGGGCATGGATGTTTGTGCCATCTTTAGTATAAGGTAGTTCATAAGTAGTTTGTAAGTTTAGGGACTGATGACCCCGCAGTTCAGTCCCATACGGTTAACAAACACTTGAACACACTCTGTTCACTCACGCCGCGGTGGAGTAGCCAAGCGGTCTAAGGCGCCTCGCTGAGGAGCGCGCGGTGGTTCGCCGTCGGAGGTTCGAGTCCTCGCTAGGGCATATGTGTGTGTGTGTGTGTGTGTGTGTGTGTGTGTGTGTGTGTGCTTTGTCCTTTAGTTAGTTTACCTTAGTTTAAATAGTTTGTAAGCTACGGACTGATGACCACGCAGTTAAGTCCCATAAGCTTAACAAACGTTTGAACATTTTTTGTTCACTCACGCCCCTTTAGCGGATGTGATACAACATCCGTTTTTAACTGTCAAGGAAAAATTTAGTGCTGCAACTTTGTTAAGAAAAACGAACACCTAACCTCAGCGGTTTACATGTTTCATAAATCACATGCTACCCGCGAAAAAATAATCGTAGCAGGAGAACAGGTTACTATCGCATTGTATAGTAGAGATGTTAGCATTTCCCACACACTAGACCATTTTCGGTACCAGTTATTCGCCAAGTCTGCCACAAAAAGCAAATTGGATCTTGCGACGTTGATAGCTAGAAAAAGTGCTGCATTCGTTGCGGACTTACCAGCACGTCCAAGTTGGATGAAAAACTGGAAACCCCCTGAGAAATGGGGCTGGAATCACATTGACAATGGCGAGGCGTATTGGCCGAGAGCATTGAGACGCTATGCTCAGATGCGCGAGGCCGTTCCCTGTCGGGGGTTTGAATCCTCCCTCGGGCATGGATATTCATAAGTAGTTTAGAAGTTTAGGGACTGATGACCCCGCAGTTGTCCCATAAACTTAACAAACATTTGAAACATTTTTTTGAATTTTACAAAATTTTCATTTCATTTAATACCAGAGAGCTTAGGGAAACGGGCGTTGGCGGTTGAAAAAATAACATTTGAACACAGTGATACCTGTTACCATGGGCAAAGCTCCAGCACCTGAAGCACTTCTTCACATTGTTCCACGCTCATGCAAGCTGAGTTGTGTCGGAGAGTGCTCCTGCAGAAAAGCTGGTTTGAAAAGTTCTTCAGTTTGCAAGAAATGTACTAGGGTCAACTGTGAATACGTGCCATAATTTTTTATAAAGACAGATGTTATGAAGGATGCTGAAGAAACTGATAACGAAACACCTACGAACTTGAAGACGTTGACTCGCTGTTTAAAGAAGAGGTCACCCTGGGACCAAATCTATGTACATCTAAGGTATTTCTGGTGACACTGAGGAACCTGGCACATCTAAACGTCGGAACTTATGCTCGTATCCCTCTTAAGAGTGGTAAAGTTTAAGTCCAATATTTCGAGTATTACACACCTAGAAGTGCTAATATTTGTTAGTAACTTATTATGCATTTTAATTGCAATAAAGCTACTTATTTTTAATGTTAAATGCATCCTTTCTTAATATTAAAGAAAATAGCTATCTAATTAAGTTGCCTGTTGCTGCTAATAATAGTTCAGTTTCCTGTCTCACTGTGTTTGTGTGTGTGTGTGTTTGTGTGTGTGTATGTATATCTCTTAATTATGTATTTTTGTATTTATAGATTCACAAATACCAGGGCTGAGGTGGCCGATAGTAAACTTGGGCTATTGATGTACGAATCACAGGAGGAGGGTGCCCAGAAGTGACCATGTTACATACAGAAAAATTGAATACCTGAAAATGATATGGTAAATTCCAACATATAACATGATAGATAATATATTTATATTACACAAACAGAAACTGAAATAACAGTGCTAAAAAATTAGGTATTTTGCCACATGGCACAAATTTTGAAAAACTGATTTTTTTACGCACTTGGGAGTAGAAAAAAATGGGAAGAATCAAATTTGTAGAGAATTTTGTGCTCTTTAAAAAAGAACTGAGTCGTAAAAGCGGTAGGAGCACATAAAACGCAGATATTTTGAAAAAAAAGTCCGAAATTTTTGAAGTTTTTTGACTCCAGGAAGTTTTCCCAAGAGAAATTTCGTTGGCAAAACTTTGCTTTCTAATCTTTCGAACCATATGAAAGATAAAATTTTCTTCCCCATCTTTTGCTAGGTATAGCTACTATTTGACTGGGCTAATTAGAATTATAACACTTCAGCAGATTTTTTTGCATGAATCTAGAAATATCAGCCGGCCGAAATGGCCGTGTGGTGTAGAGAGTCACGTAACGGATCGTGCGAGCGCTGCCTTCGAGGGTTCAAGACCTCCTACGGGCATAGGTGTTTGTGTGTGTGTGTGTGTGTGTCGTTCTTAGTACTATACATCATCTTCAGTAGTTAGTAAGTCTAGGACCGATGACCACAGAAGTTTAGGACTGACGTCTGATTATCTAGAAGTGATCCCCCGAGATTCCGCTAAAACTCCCAATTGTCCGGTTGCAGGATGATTGCAGTGACACAATATCACAATAGTTACCATCATCTCTTTAGAAAGACATTCGATTGTGGATTTCGGGCTTCATTCGTTTCTGTGTCGTTCTCATTTCGATAATGAGGGGCTGCACTTATCGAAGATGTAAATTTTGGAGTGGAAATAGTAAAGAGAGTGGGCAGTTTTAAGTATCTGGGACGTGTGAACGCAGAAAGAGGAGGAAATGATATGGAGATCAGTGAAAGAGGAAAACAAGCCTACAGATTCCTGGAAAGTGTGCGAAGTCTGGTGTGGAGCAAAGACGTACCCCAGAAGAGTAAGCAGGTGATATATTGTGCTCCACTACTCACTACTGGGTTATGAAGCCTATATGTTCGAAGCAGACCCGGCCAGAGGCTGGAAAGTCTAGTGGATGATGATGATGTCCGAAATATTTGCAAAAGTGAGACGAAAAGCAGACCAGTGCGATTTTATTTCCATGATTTCTTTTACTTTTCGGCCATTGGAAAGACCTTTTGAAAGAAATTCCGTTACGGAAAAAATGCATGTATTTGGATGGGCGCGTTTGGAAATAAAACCAATTGTAAAAAATAAAAACAATGCTTATTAATTATGAACATATTTTCAAAATGTTCAAATGTTTGTAAATCTAAGGGACTTAACTACGTTGGTCATTAGCAACTTACGCTAAGGACAACACAAATACCCATGCCCGAGGGAGGACTCGAACCTCCGACAGCGAGCGTCCGCGCGCACCGCAGCTGGGCGCTTTAATCGCACGGCTATTCTGCCGCGGCCACATATTTTCCTGCGATTTATTCATCCCTAGGTGAAATATCAATCTCAAATCATTCTTCGAACCTCCATTACAGCGAAAGAATATGACGACAGAGCCATTTGAAAAATTATATCTTTAGACGTGTCTACCAACTTTCAGAGTCAAAATATCGAAAGAAAACTTTGATAGAAAACTTACTCGATATTAAATTCTGAAAAACTTTTACTTGGAAATATATATTTTTCCTGATGGGAAAAATATGTATAAAAATAAAGATTGTTTGACTTACCCAAAGCAAAGGCTCGCCGATAGAAATAATAAATAAATAAAACCACACACACAAATAAAAACACACATAACCATTCAATTTTTCGCCACTGCTGGCAGCTTCTTCAGAAAAAGAGGAAGGAAGGAGAGGAGAAAGGAAAGGACTCGGTTTTTAAGGAAGTGGAAAAGGAGTCACTCCAATCCCAGGAGTGGAAGGACTTACCTTAGGGGAAAAAAAAGGAAGGTAAGTCCTTCCACTCCTGGGATTGGAGTGACTCCTTTTCCACTTCCTTAAAAACCGAATCCTTTCCTTTCTCCTCTCCTTCCTTCCTCTTTTCCTGAAGAAGCTGCCAGCGGTGGCGAAAGCTTTAATGTTTATGTGTGGGTTTTTTCCCCCTATAGCCTATGCTTTGGGTAAGTCAAACAATCTTTATATATATATATATATATATATATATATATATATATATATATATATATATATATATATATATCGCCGTTCTTTCTGCAAATATGTAGAAACGGTGCGAAATGGGGAATAAAACTACAAGAGAGCAAAGTTGTAGAGGATTTTCCCCTCGGCAGATCCGTTTACTATCGTCTCAGATGAGAGGTTAAGGCGTTATTTGCGATTACGTTTCGAGCTGTTAAAAGGCCATCCCAAACGGCCAACTTTTAGTGTCACTAATCCAAGTGGGTGGGCCATAAGAGGGGCGAGGGGGGAGAAGTGTTCACCAGAAAGAGCGACGCCGAGTGGGGAGTGGGGCGCCACTGCCAAGTTTGTGTCTTGGTTGGAAAATGTGGCGCTGTGAGTGGCTGACGGGACGTCAGAAGTTTGTTGAACAGATCCTTCTGGAAAATATCTGTTAAAACCACCATCACTGCAAGGCAGAACGGTTAGTGAAAGCTAGCAGTCGCCTGTTGGTTCTGTCGCGACCCGCTTTGCAGTTCTGTCGACAGCCGTTAGTGTGCAGAATTCCCGCAGGCATCTGGCCACCGCAGCAGTCGCGGGGCTGACGCTGCGTTCCCCTTCAGCTGCGCCACATAAGCCCACTCCACTTTCGCCTTCCGCTGTGCGCTGCTCCTGAACCCTCTGTACTGGCTGCGTCCTTGCACGTCGTTACAGTTCAGTCACCGGCGTTCAGGTGGTGATCGTTTCCAGTTATAAAAACAGTGCTCGATTGGTCAAGGCCGCGGCTGGAGCCCCGTGTTGCGGTGGCCGCGGCAGTCCGCCGTCAGGGATTCGAATCCCGTCTCGGGCATGGATGTCTGTGCCGTCTTTAGTATAAGCTAGTACATAAGTAATTTATAAAATGTTCAAATGTTTGTATAGTCTATGGGACTTAACTACGGGGTTATCAGTCCCTAAACTTACAAACTACTTATGAACTACTTACGAACTAGGACGTCACAAATATCCATGCCCGAGGGGGGATTCGAACCCCCGACCGTAGTGGCCGTGCAGACCGTGACTGGAGCGCCTCAGTCCCCTCGGCCACCGCGGCCGGCAGTAATTTATAAGTTTAGAGACTGATGACCCCGTAGTTAAGTCCCATGAGCTCTACAAACATTTGAAGTGGGCCTGTTATTGACAAACGAAGCTCACAGATCTACAATGAACACTATCAGCTGCCTCCCCTCTCTCCAATGAATAAAATTGTGCAGGCTAGCTAAAATGTTTTGCGCAGTGAATTTGCTGTTTAAATTCAGTTTCTTGGCAAGAAGCGCTTCAGTTCTGAAGTCACTTTCTGCGTACAAGTCTAACCAAGACGCTTCAGCCTGTGTATTTACGAGCACTGAGCTGAATACCTTTTTGCTCAGAGTGACGGGAACACCCACAAAAATACGCTTTCCATCAAAATCTCATTTGGAAAATTTTGTGACTGAAATTCTGCCTGATGCAGCGATTCAAATGTTCTTTATTGATGCGCAAATAAAAATCTATGACAATACCTTGCGAATTTTTACAATGTTCAATAAAGGATAAATTCTGAAAATGTAGTTGTTCATGGATCACTTATATTTTGTAATGAAAACTATTTACTTTCATATTCACAGAATATATAACATCAACTGGGAATGGGCAAAGCTGAAAACGTGTACGCAGCCGGGTCTCGAACCCGGGTCTCCTGCTTTCTAGGCAGTTGCGCTGACCACTACACCACTGGGGACACAGTCATCACCGCACCTGCAAGTACTACCTAAGCACGCCTCCCACCAGACACAAATTCCCAGCTTCACCCTGCCACAGAACTCAAACTTGTAGTGGTCAGTGCAACTGCCTAGAAAGCGGGAGACCCGGGTTCGAGTCCCGGCTGGGTACACATTTTCAGCTTTGCCCATTCGCAGTTGATGTCATATATTCTGTGAATATGAAAGAATAGCAACTGCAGAATCAGAAGTGAGGTCTGTTCTTTCGGAACAGACGCCACGTGTATATAATTATTTACTTTGTGGGTGTGTTTTTGAAGCCAACCAGCTTTTAGGCAATATGAAAACTGATAGTGGAAATCTGATAGATAATGAAATGAGAATTTGTGACAGAGGATAGTGAGGTCTAGCACGTCTATGGCGGTTTCCTCAGGCGCGTGTGAAGGCCGTGGTGGCCGAGGGGACTGAGGCGCTCCAGTCACGGTCTGCACGGCCACTACGGTCGGGGGTTCGAATCCCCCCTCGGGCATGGATATTTGTGACGTCCTTAGTATTAGTTAGTCCATAAGTAGTTTGTAAGTTAAGGACTGATGACCCCGTAGTTACGACCCATAAGCTATACAAACATTTGAACTCGCGCGTGTCTGTCGAACTCCTGCAACACGTTCGGCGCGCGGGCGCATGGTCACGCAACGTGAAGCACCAGTTCAGTCCCCTCGGCTTCTTCGGCAACACCAGTGGCGGACTAAGGCCGTCGGAGGCCCGGGGCGGCCTGCAAAACAAAATTAGGTCTCCCCTGTCCACTTGGAAATACATATTATACAGTGGCGTAACTAGGACATGGGTTTGGGGGGGAGGGGTATAGATCTGCTTGACGAGCAAAATTTTAGTCAGTGTCCAGACAGACTACCATCTACCACTTCCTTTTAAGAAACTAATTCACTCCCATCCAATGAAAGCTTGTGGTAAAACACCAACCACCCCAAGTTTCCAATCCTTACCTTTACCAGACTGCTGTTATACGACCTTTTTTTTTTTTTTTTTTTTTTAAAGAGAGTCTGGGTGGGCGGGTTGTATCCCCCTCATCCCACCCCCATAGTTTACGCCATTGATATTATATTACTATAAAAAAAGTAAATTTCGAGACTTGAGGGACCCCAGGACGAGACGCACGGGGAAGTCTAAAAAATAACTTTCGAGATGTGGAGGCCTCCTTATGAAAAACGTAAGGTTTCCTGGAAGACACGCACTCACCGCTCCTTATTGTTCGAGATACAGTGGCTATTAAAATACACCCATTATACTCTTCCACCTCCTCTGTACTTCTACCCCTACATGAAAGTATTACAGATTTGTGTAACTGCCTGCTTCTTAATTAATAGTTGCTACTCAGAATGACATAATTTTACAGGTTTTGTTACTTAATAATTTTTCTGTCACAATTTTCGTGTTATTTATATTTTACTCAATGCATTTCGAGAGCTGGCTTTCAGTTTGAAGTACCAGGTGATCAAAAAGTCAGTATAAATTTGAAAACTTAATAAATCACGGAATAATGTAGATAAAGAGGTAAAAATTGACACACATGCTTGGAATGACATGTGGTTTTATTAGAAAAAAAAATTCAAAAAATTTCCGACAGATGGCACTTCATCTGACCAGAAAATCTATAATTAGCATAACAAATTATGAAAGAGCAAAGATGATGTTCTTTACAGGAAATGCTCAATATGTTCATTATCATTTCTCAACAATAGCTGTAATCGAGGAATAATGTTGTGAACAGCACCGTAAAGCATGTTCGGAGTTAATGGTGAGGCACTATCAGTTCCGATCGGAAGATTCACTTGAATGCCAGTCTTGTTTAAACAACTGTATTACAGCACTGGAGCATACACTGTTACCAAAACACTGTGGCCAATGTTATGAACAACCCATACAGACTCACACTACATAGGTGGCCAACTTGTGGCATCTCACTCACATGTGCAATTTCAAATGTAAATAATCTAATGCGTCGTACGCAGAATTGTTGATTATGTATGTGGTCATATGCCTCATCCCTGACACAGCCAAAGTGTTTGATCATAGTTTGAATGAGGATTGCTGTCTGAATCACCGGTGTCTCGTGGAAGATGTCTGTGTGCAGATAATTCTGCATCCTCCTTATTGTTATCTGATCATTGTTGTAATGTTTGGTTGTGTCGGAAGTATGCTGCCTCTTCTGCATTGAACCATCCATCATTTTCATCAGAGGTATATACATCAGCCTTGTTCTAACTCTTACTGAGGGTGTGATATAAGTGATAGTCCTCATTGGGATGTTATTTTCTGGGCATGTGGTAGTTGTGGCTAGCTGAATGCACCACAGAACTGGGGAAATGACACTACAATATGAAAGGCCACATTTTGTGACTCTGATAGGTGTGCACCATTGCAGAAATTCACACTGTTTTTATAATTGTATGATCAGTCAGTTGAGTTTCTGCTGGACACTGGCATGATTGTGTCCAAGGCCATATTTAGGCATGTGTAACATGTGCAGATACACAGGGTGGCAAAAATTTTGCAATCGAAAATTTTTTAAAATATTATTTTAATGTTAATTCAATCATCATTATTCAGAGTTTCGATTACAGCAATACATTTTAAAATTCAGATTGTTGTGTTGATAGCAGTGGCATATCCAGAGAGGTATTTTTTAAGACAGTTTGAATCCCAGATGCCAGTGGGCATAAAATATGGCCCTGATTATGTCATTTCTCAATGGGACACTTATCACTGGGTGGATTTGCCTCCAATGCAACAGGCCCATTACCAAGTTCTACCTTACTGTTGCACTCTCCTCTGGTGGCTAAGTACAATAATGTTGAATATGTCCTTCCCTTTTTAGTTGTGTATACTCCTTTAGCTGCTAACATTTTCAGCTATGACACCTTCTCCTGCTTAGGGTTTACAATACAGAATCAGGTTAATTTAGTGACAACCACTGTGCATTTCATTAGCCCTGATGTCATTTACATCTGCATCTACATAAATACTCGACAATCCACAGAAAGGTATGTGGCACAGGGTACCTCATACCTCTACTTATCATTTACCTTTCTGTTCCACTCCCAGACAGAATGAGGGAAAATTGAACGCTTGTATTCCTCTTATCTGATCTTTGTGATATTAATGCAAAATGTAAGTTAATAGCAGTAGAATCATTCTGCAGTTAGCTTGAAATTCTACGTGTCTACATTTCCACAATAGTGTTGCACCCTCCAGCAATTCACATTTGAGCTCTTAAAGCATTTCTGTGACTCACGCTGTGCCATTACCTGGTCATAGAGTGATGGTTCTCTATGTTGAAGATCATTGTTCTCACTAGCAGCTGGCTGAAATTTCGGGGGAGAACTAATTCACTACAAATGACGAAGGCAACACACAGAATTTCAGTTCTTTGACACTTTTAATGATTCATAAAGGTCCGGTTGTCCCCATTTATGTCCAGCTTACAAGTTTCATTAATTGCATCCATTAATACCAGGCACACACATCAATAATACGACTTTACAACATAGTTTGTGTGTGGAATACAAAAGTTTGAGGTGTACAACCTAATGTGGCACGGATATTACTAGTCCATTCATAATACCAGTAGAAACACTCATCAACTCTTACATGACTGTTCAAAATTAAAGTCCAAACTGGCGTGGCTAGTGCATCAGACAACTGATGAAACAATACTCTGAACTAGCATGGATTGTGGCTCTGACAAATGACTAAACAATACTCTGTCACATACCGTGAATGCATACTATTTATATCTTTCAAAGAACGTCAGTGAAAATTATGTATTGTTAATTGAGTTCATTACATTAATTATAATGGAAAAGTAAACAATCACATGCAACTGGCTATAGTAAAAGATAGCACAAATAATACTGATTAAATTAATATACAAATCTTGGTTCAATTAATAGTATTTCATTCACATATTTAACAAAACAGATTCACCAACAATACTCTCATAGTTAACATTAATTATACAGAAACTAAATAAGGCAAAACTTTCCTAACATTTCTTGTGGAGCACAGTAATACCTACTTTAACATTATGAGAAAAGAGTTTACTTGGTTTTAACAGAAATACTAATTAGCATACTATCTGAATTCTAACAATATGTCTCTGGCATTAACTAATTAATATTTGCTAATTAAACTTCTCCTGTTAAATAACAGAAAATGACTTCAACTAGTCAAGTTAGAAAAAAGAATAACAAGAGTTTTGGAAAAGAAATTGTTAATAGACTAAGTACATTCATATTTATTAGTAAGTGGTATTGGGAGGTTCAGTAATGCAAACAGGTGGGAATAAATCCCAACATGCTTTGTTACAATGCATTGAACAAACCTACCCATAACAAACTTGGCAGCCCACTGCTGAATTGCTTCTATGTCAACCTTTAAACCATTATGATGCGAAAGTGAAACACTTGAGCAATACTCAATAAGGGGCCACGAAAACATTCTAAATGGGGTTTCTTTTACAAATGAACCACATCTCCCCAAAATTCCCCCAATTAACTGAAGTCAACCATCATCTTCCCCATAATGGTCCTTACATGCTCATTCCCTTCCCAAGCACTCTGCAATGTTACACCTAGATATTTAATGTCGAACATCATACTACTAAAGACATTCTCCAGCATTATTTGATTGTTTTTCCCACTCAACTGTATTATCAGATCTTTTTCTAAATTTAAAACTAACTTCCATTCCTCACCCTACCTAGAAATTTTGTCTGTCTTGCATCCTACTACAGTCATTCAATGATGATATCTTTTTGCACACCACAGCATCATCAGCAAACAGCCCCAGATTGGTACTCACTCTGTCTTGTCAGATCATTTATGTATATAGAAAATAATAAGAGTCCGATCATACTTCCTAGGACACTCCTGATGGCACCCTTGTTTCTGATGAACACTCAGTGTTGAGCACAACACACTGCATTCTATTACTAAGAAGTCTTTGAGTCACATATCTAGGAACCTATTTCATATGCTCATGCCTTTGTTAGTAGTGTGCAGTGCAACAACACATCAAATGCCTTTCAGAAATTAAGGAGTATCCAACCTGCCTGTTACCTCTCACCAATAACATGTGAGTAAAGGATAGGCTGAGTTTCACATGAGCGATGCTTTCTAAAGCAACATTGATGCAGAGACAGAAGTTTTTCCATCTCACCCATCTGATAATATGTTCAAGAAATCTATTGCAAAATATTTTTGGTGATATTGGCCTGCAATTATGTGGTTCTGTTCTTTTACTTTCTTATAAACAAGATTCACATATGATTTTTCAAGTTATTTGGAACTTGGATACGACCAAAGAGATTTTGAACTGCCACTGCGATGTACATATAACTAAGTCATGGTTGTGCCATAATTTTGCCAAGCAGATTGCAGGTCCTTTCGAGTTTCCACTACTCAATGGACTATGCCTATGGTGGTCCTTAAAAACTGAATGGATTGTTGCATATTTGTGGTGACTAAGTCTACTTTAGCCTACTATCAACGGATATCCATTACTGCACTCAGAGAATCTGTTGTCTAAACTGGCTGTGTGACCGTAATTTTCCAAAAGGAGGCATACCTCCAACTGGCACTTGAGGATTCCTGACAGTTGTTCTTGTTAAAAATGTCATTTTACTAATTTAAGTACAGTTGCTTACCATTTGGGTTGCAAGTGCACACACCATTTTCCAGAATACTTACAAATTTGGAACAGTTGATTCAGCTTATCCCCCAATGTGTTAACTTTTTAGACAGTATTATCATCAGAGGGATTATTTACAATGAGCATCTCCAGGAAAATAGTTTGCTTTCATTGTCAAGTACCTCGGGCACATTCTTAGTGAAGAGTGTATCACAACCTCAAGTGATTAGGCCTACATTGATGCAGTTGAGTAAATGCTGGTCCCCACTAACCTTATACATTTGCAGTCATTTTTAGGAAACATTATGTCAAGTGTATTCTAGAGGAAGCACAAATTTTGCATCCCTTTAATCAGCACCACAGGATGAAGGGTCTCGAGGCAGCTCTGTATCAGAGAACATGAGTGCTGGGCCAACCCTTGATGCTGATGACACACACATTGTACTATAGCATCACAGCAGTTTTTCTCATAAAGTAGCAGATGGTACAAGTGCCCTAAAGCCTTTGCCTATGAAATGTTACATCTGGCACAGCTAAATTATTCAAAGAAATGCCTATGAAACAGGATGTTTGATTGGGATTCAGCCAAGTAATTTGATTTTTTAAAAATTTTTTTATGTTGAAGATGGTTTGCAAGATTGTTATAACTTTTGAAGAAATTTGTCTTTCACAAGTCCATATTTAATTTAATTTTTAAGTGGCATCCAATATTGTGGCATGTTGTTTCTGTTACAGCTTATGTACTGTGTGGCTGCCCCCATAAAAAAGGCAGGATAAAATATGCCGGATATTACAATGCAAACAGGAGGTCTGTTACTGTAGAAACTACCAGATCTGGATTACAGAGGAGCAGTAAGAGGTTTACACCAAAAAATGGCAGAAGAAAGAGAATCTCTTCACAGGATGAATCTGGTGCTGGAACAGAGAGATATGTAAGGTAAAGTTACTTATTTTTTGTTATCATTATGGAGCTTTTCTACATGTATATTGTACAGTAGTGTAATTGAAATATAAACAGAACAATGAAGCCCACGAAACAACCTGTCGGCTTTGACCTATAACTTATCTGAGTTAAAGATGATAGTTTGTTTACAAGCAGAACATAGATTATAGATTATGATTTTGTGTTTAAAAAGTGATCTGTAGCTTCCATCTGATAGGTATAGGTTAACAGGGTTATCTTTTTCTTTTTGTTTTGCAAGTGAGTTCCAAAGGTGTGAATTTTTGGGCTGAGACAAGTGATCGGTGGTACATTCTGTTGTGGTAACCTGTAATTTATGAGGATATTCACAATTATTTATTATCTAAAATACATAAGTATTATGATATTATCCCATATGTTTATATTCACTGATAGTGTTTGTTTTGCAAGTTGGTGTATCTATGTAATGTATCTTGTGAGACTCAGATATGACATCATTGATCAAAGCCAAGGGGTTGTATCATGGTCTTCAATTATGCCCTATAAACGTATCTATAAATAGTAATATAGTAATAAGGACAGTTTACAACTCACCTCAGAGACATGGCGAGGAGGTGTGACAGGCACATACAAAAGACACACACATACAACACTTCCAGCTATCAGTCATGGCCTTCTTCAGAAAATATTCATGCAATCACACAGGCACACAACACAATCATACAACCATCACCTCTCGCTTCCACAATTCAAATCACGCTCTGTAGCGTGTAAATCGGGGAGGAGAGGAGAGGGGATAGGAGGGTTATGTCACGGTGGTGGGATGGGTACAGCATAACCTAGATGGGAGTAATGGGAATAATGAGATGCAGCATAGAAATGAGGTGGAGAGGTGGGTGAGGGAAGAAAAATAAAATAAAATCATCATCATCATCATCATCATAATCATCATCATTAGAGACCGATTATGCCTGTCTGGAGCATAGTACCTCTAATAAAATTCCTCCATAATCCCCTATGCTAACATTGATGCCTCGTCTGATGTTATGCCTTTTACTTCAAAATCATTCTGCACCGAATCTAAGTGCTTTCTTCTTGGTCTACCTCGAATCCTCTTACCCTCCACTGATGAGCTCATGAGTCTCTTAGGTAACCTTGAAAATAAAATAAACAAAATAAATATACATTTAAATAAATACAAAGAAGTTTAAAAAAATTAAAAAAAAATATTTAAAGAAAATAAAAATAAAATTCACGCACACTGCACATACACACCACCACTTACACACACACACACACACACACACACACACATACACAGAAGCACGCACACATATTCATGCACTACTCAATATAGGAGAGGTTTGGGATAGAGAGGAAGGAACTGTAAGCTATGGAAAAAAGGAAAGTTATCATAGGTTGAGGCCTGGATGATTTTGGGATTGGAGAATGTGGTGGCCATTCATCCTAATGGACAGCTGGTTAGTGGTCATGCCAACAAAGAAAGCTGCACAGTGATTGAAGCACAGTTGGTAAATTACATGGGTGCTTTCATAGATGGCCTGGCCTCTGATAGGGTAGGATAAGCCTGTGACAGGACTGGAATAGGAAGTGCTGGGTGGGTGGATTGGACAGGTCTTCCAGTGGGGTCTTCCACAAGGGTATGATCCCTGTAGCAGTGGTCTATGTTTCGGGATGGCATAAGGATGAACTAGGATGTGGAGGTTGGGAGGGCGACGGAACACCACTTTAGGAGGGGTGGGAAGGATCTTGGGCAGGATGTCTCTTATTTCTGGGCACGAGGATAAAAAATTGAAACCTTGGCAAAGGATGCAATTTAGTTGTTTGAGGCCAAGGGTTACAAGGAGAGCACTCTTTTGTGGATGGTCACTGGTGTTAGGAGGAGGATTTGGGATGTGTGAGGATATGGCATGGGAGATCTGTTTGCAGACTAGGTCTGTGGGGTAGTTTCTGTCTGTGAAGGCCTTTGTGAGACCCTCAGGATATTCAGAAAGGTTGTTCTTGCCACTGCAGATATGCCATCCATGGGTGGCCAGGCTGTAAGGGAGGGATTTTTTGATGTGAAAGGGATGGAAATTGTCAAAGTGTAGGTACTGTTGGTGGTGGGTAGGTTTAATATGGACAGAAGTGTGGATGGAGACATCAGTGAGGTGGAGGTTGACATCCAGGAATGTGGCATGGTAGGTTGTGGAAGACCAGGTGAAGTGAATGGAATTGAGGTTCTGAAGAAAGGAGGATAGGGTGTCTGATACTGTGTCCAGATCATGAAAATATCATCAATGAATCTGAACCAGGCCAGAGGTTTGGGGTTTTGGGATGCTAGGAAGGATTCCTCCAAACAGCCCATAAACAGGTTGGCATAAGAGGGTGCCATACGGGTGCCCATGGCTGTGTCTTGGATTTGATGGTAAACCTTCCCCTCAAAGGAAAAGTAGTTGTTAGGATGAAACTGGTGAGGGTTATGAGGAATGAGGTATCAGGCTTGAGTTCAGAGGGACGTTGGGAGAGGTAGTGTTCCAGAGTGGCAAGGCCATGGGCATGTGGGATATTGTTGTATAGGGAGGTGGTATCCACTGTGACAAGTAAGAATCCAGGAGGCAAAGGGATGGGAATGGTGGAGAGTCAGTGAAGGAAGTGGTTGGTATCCTTGATGTGGGAAGATAGATTTTGGGCAATTGGTAGGAGGTGTTGGTCAACAAGGGCTGAAATTCATTCGGCAGGAGTGAGTAACCAGCCACAATAGGGCATCCAGGACTATTAGGTTTGTGGATTTTGGGGAGCATGTATAAGGTGGGTGTGTGAGGTGCTGGTGGGGTGAGGAGGGAAATGGATTCAGGGGAGAGCTTCTGGGAGGGGCCATAGGATTTTAGCAGAGATTGGAAATCTTGTTGGACTTTGGGGATGGGATCATTCTGGCACAAATTGTAGGTGGAGGAGTCAGAGAGTTGGCGGAGCCCTTCTTCAAGGTAGTCACTGTGATCCATAACCTTTATCCGAAGGGAGGATGATTATGGCAGAATTTGTTTTAAGGTTGCGGATGGCTCTTCTTTCTTCTGCTGAAAGGTTTGAGTTCTTGGTAAGGGACTTGGAGAAGTTGAAATATAAATGGTGTTAGTTACATTTTACCACATTAAACTGCAAATGATGGATCATAGTTTACAGTATGCATATTTAGGATTGTTGATATATGTCCTTTGTGCCAAGAAATTAAAAAAAGTCTATTAATCTCGGCAAACCTAATATGTATCATTGGCAGCAATAAGAATATAATGGACTTTGTTAACCTAAATTTCAGTAGGGCTGGCAGGGGATCTATGTTCTGGAATGATGTTTTCAGGACTTGTGAAGGTATTCTACATTATTATATTGAAATGCTCCAGAATAAAATTCAATCTTGATAATGTCCCATTTCATGCGTGTAACTGGTTCTCCAACGATAAAAAGATTGCTGCACTACACAAATAAGTTGGAGAGAATTGGTGTTTCTCATGTAATGAAATGCAAGAATTCCTGAAGTTTACGTTGGTCTGCAAAATAACAAAATAAAGTAAGAAAAAAAGAAGGAAACTTTGTTGTTAGTGAAAGCATACTAGTAGTAAACAATTGAAAACAAGAGTAGTATATTCTATTATTTCTGTTGTTTAAAGTTAAAAATCTATAGGATCATAATCAGATCACAAAATGGGAAGTGTTTGTCTAGAAATAACACACCTAGTATTATCTAAAAACCATTATTTATTTAATTACCCTACTCTGTAAGGGATGTTTTATGACATTCTTTCATTGCATTAGTGACAGAGAAATATTAATAATCATAATTTGTACAGGGCACAACTCATCGTAAAGATGAATGTTGAGCCACCAACAGCCACAGATAAATGACTATTGGCAACTCAACATTTGTCTTTATGGTGTGTTGTTCCCTATACATATTATTATTATTATTAACATTCCTCACTGGACCTTCCATTGTTGTGACACAGGATTATGATATATATGCATCACAGATATGTTTTAAATTAGAAGGTCAGTATTGAAACCCAATTGTTGTTTGTTTCATCAAAAAGTAACCTACTGTACTTTCTTCCATCAACTTGCAGGGCAATTTGAAGTTTCTGAGAATGTAAAATGTGTAACTTTCACTTCCTTTCATAGGAGGAAGGATGCAAGTGAGGGTGTGGAAGGATATAGTGCTGCCTTATGGAGCATGTATGTACATTCTGACAGTTGCCATCTCTTTGACATCAAATAATCCTTCCCATGCGGCCTGGTCACCCAGCAGTGAAGAAAACTCCCTTGCTCAATAATATGGCGTTACAAACACCTTCACTAAAGGGCTCTATCCCCCAGAACTAGTATACAAACAGATTTATTGTGTCATATCCCCACACACCTCCAATTCTCCCTCCACCCACAATAACCAGCAACAAAATAGAACCCCATTTCTCAATGAACTACAGCACATCCTTCATCAAGGGTTTTTTTTTTTTTTTTTTTTTTTTTTTTTTTTTTTTTTTTTTTTTTTTTTTTTTACCATGTCCTGACATATTAGACGTCTTGCCCAAGATCCTTCCTGCTGCTCACAAAGTGGTGTTCCATTGCCCACCCAACCTTCATAACATATTAGTCCATCTCTGTACCACCTTCACCAGCTCCCAACCACAAGGATCATATACCTGTGGAAGCTTATCAAACCCCATACAAGGCTCAGCTACATGTGATAGTAGTCATGTGATTTACCAACCCAGCTGCAATCACTGCACAGCTTTTTATATTGGTATGATTTCCTTCTAGCTGTGGCCAAAAACAAGGTAGACCTCCACATGCCATGACATTCATATGTGCACAACATGATTGATTTCAATTATTACTTCAGAACCTAGGCCATCTGGTTTCTTTGTGCCCACCCCTCACTCACAACTTTTTTTGGATCTCCACAGACGAGAGTTACCCTTACAGTACATTCTCCAGTCCCAAAATCATTCAGGCTCAACCCACACAACCCATATCCTACTTCCTACACGTCTCCCAATTCTTAATTCATTATCCACCATCTGTGCTATACATTTCCCTTCTCTACTACTTCAAATATGGCTCCTCTTCCCTTCTTCACATTACCCCAGCCCTGAATCACTAAGCTGCATCTCCTTCCACTCTCCAGTATCTACATGCTCTGTAAGACAGTGTTGTATTGATCCTCACCTCTGATTCCACCCCCACTCACAACTGCACTCGCTGTGGACTGCTAGCTTGGAACACAACAGCCAGAGATGGTGGTTGTTTATTAGTGAGTTGTGGTTGTGATTGTATGAATGAGAGCGTGTGTTCTATATTGATGAACATGTCTGTCTGCATCTCAACCAGTGTCAGATTTTAGGGGCAGCAAATTTGAAGCAAAAAATTTTAAACTGTAAGCAAGTCTAATAAAAGTAATTTAATTATGTTTACTGAATGTACATTATTGATTAAGAGGTATTAAGGTATAACTTACCTCCACAATTTTAGTAGTATATTACTGTGCTTCTATAAGCTGATAAAACATACATAAAAACTATTTCTAGTGCAATCTTAATCAAATAGTTGGGTTGTAATGATAACTGAAGAAGTAACACTTTGATGCCCTAGTTCAGAATCGTACTAGTAACAGAAAAAATAAGGTATAATTAGGATGATAGTGCACAAAACATAAATCTACAAGTTCAATGACAAAAAATTATAATTAGTATGATTCTGAGTATTGAATAGTAGAGGTCAATAGGGGCAACAAAGCTTGAATAGTCTGCTGACAGCAAATGTGAAAATCTGCCACTGATCTCAACAGTAGTCTTCTTTTCAATCCATGGAACTTTTTAGGATTTTTGTTCAACACCACAATTCAAATGTGTCTATTCCACAGCATCCTTCCTTTCTTATATTCCAGATCTCACATGTGGGAGCTGAGATATATCAACACAGAAACATATCTGTTGTTTTTCCTCCTATATGCCGTGGATTGAGAGGATCAGATGCTGTAGTTTTAATTTTCATGAGATTCAGCATCAAACCTTGCATTACTTTCATACTGTTTAACATATTCCAGTACAACATGTACTGAAGAAACAAATAAACTAGTGTAAGCATACATATGCAAACACAGAGAAATGTTAACACTCAGACAATGGCACTGCAGTCAGCAACACCTATATAAGACAACAGGTGTCTGCCACAGGCATTAGATTGGCTACTGCTGCAATAATGACAGGTTACAAATTAAGTGATTTTGAAAGTTGGCAGATAAGAAATGGTAACAACATCACCAAGGTAGTAATGACATGAGAATTTTCCCATGTGACCATGTCATAAGTCTATGAATATCGGAAATACAGTAAAATATCAAATCTCTGACATCACTGCTGTTGGAAAAAGATTCTGTATGAATGTGACCAGCGACAATTGAAGAGAATTGTTCAGTGTTACAGAATTGCAACTCTTCTGCAAATTGCTGTGGATTTCAGTGCTGGTCCATCAACAAGTGTCAGCATGCAAACCATTAAATGAAACATCATTGATATGGGCTTCTGGAGCTGAAAGCTCACTCTTGTACCCTTTCTGACTGTATGACGCAAAGCATTATGCCTCGCCTGGGCCTGTCAAGACTGACATTAGACTGTTGATAACTGGAGACTTTTGCCTGGACTGATGAGTCTTGTTTGCAATTGTATTGAGTGGATGGATATCTATAGATATGAAGACAACCTCATGAATCCATTGACAGTGCATGCCAGCAGGAGACTGTTTAAGTTTCTGAAGGTTCTGTAATATTGTGGGGTGTGTGCAGTTGGAGTGTGTGGGACCTGTCATGTGTCTAGATATGAATCTGACAGGTGACATGTACATATGCATTCTCGCTGATCATGGACTGGCACAGTTCAAAGCAAAATAATGCAACAGCCCACATGTCCAGAATTGCTACAGAGCAGTTCCAGGAACACCTCCAATGGTTACCAAACTGTGCGGACGTGAATATTATTGAGGACATAAGGGATGCCTTACAATGTGCATTTCAGAAGAGATCTCCACCCCTTCACATTCTTATGGATTTATGGACAGCCATGCAGGTTGCATGGTGTCAATTCTCTCCAGCACTACTTTAGACATTAGCTGAGTCAATACCACATCATATTGCAGCACTTCTACATGCCCACAGGGGTCCTACACAATATTGGGCAGGTGTACCCGTTTCTTTGGCTCTTCATTGTATATACAGCTGTCAATAATGTGAGGATAGCAGCAACTCACCTTAAAGATGATTACTGAGAAACCAGTCACACAAAAAATACAATTACATTAACAAAAATTTAAATTTTCAGCCACAGCCTTCAATTCATACACACATGACTACCATATATGGCCTTTACACACCAATTGGTATCCTGACAGTAAGTGAGGAGGAAAGGAGAGAGTAGAGGTGGAGGAAAGGGTGTAGGAGAATGGTAGAAATAGAATGTTCCATGCCAAATGGTGAAGCAAAAAGGCACTGATTGATGGGAATGTGGTAGCTTACAACACAGTACGAGGTGCTATCAAAATTTTTTGGGACTGTTGCTGCCATCTATGGAAAACCTTACCCTTGGACTAATGGTCACCATCACCTTCAAAGTACTTCCCATCCACACATATATATTAGTCCCAGTGCTTCTGCCACTGGTCAAACATTTTCTGGTAGTCCTCTTCTTTGAGGGTGCTTAGTACTGTCAATGATACTTCTTGAATCCTCTATAGAGTGTTGAAATGTTTTTCCTTTCAACTGGAATTTCAGTTTTGGAAATAGTGCAAAGTCACAATGTGTCAAATCTGCCGAGTACGGCTGTGGGGTACAACTGCCATGTTGTTTTTTGCCAAAAGGTCCTGGTAAGCAAGGACATGTGACAGGACACATTGTCGTGATGCAGCATCCAGTTCCCAATCCAGCTCTCATCACATATGATAACTCGTGACAAGAAGGTTCAATCAGCAGATGCAGTCTGACGAAGGTCCGTGCTCACTTCAACACATTGTGCCTTCTGAATGGCATTCAAGATCCTAGGCACAAATTTTGTGGTGACATAGTGCAGACCAATTCATCAGTCAACATTCATTGACATGTCCCATAACCAATACGCACTTCATCTGCAAGGTCTTGAATGGTTTGATGTCAATCCGCATGAAGCAATTGTTGAAGTTTGGCAACAATGTCTGGCGTTGTGTGGCTAACAGGCATAATCTTCGACATCTGTATGGCCAGCCCTGAACCAAGCATGCCACTCAAACATTCGCATACGGCACATTCTCTGTCCCCCAGACACTTGTCAAATCATTGCAAGGGTCTCCGTACCACTTTTCCCAAGATTCACACAGAATTTGATACACATGCACTGTTTTGTTCATGGATCAATAATAAAATCGCCACACACTGGACAGAGTATTATGGAAATCACTGTGGACATGCAACATGTCCTCCCAGCTGAATGCCGCTCTGCACACTGACTCATTAGATATGCAGCTCTCATCACCTAGTGGTGCAAAGATCTACTAGTCTTACGTTCCACATGGCAACACCAGTCCCAAAAATTTTTGATTCCACCACATAAAGGGAGAGGTCAGGGTAGTGAAAAGGGGACATGCAGATGGTTAAAAAATAATTTTAAAAATAATGAAAACAGATGGAAAAGAGACATGAATTGAGAGGAAATAGTGGGACTCTTATGCATAGGGTATGGGGTGATGGGCTACCTTAGGTTGAGCCCAGCATGTTGCAGGACCATAAAATGTATTGTAAGGACAACTCCCATCTGCACAGTTCAGAATAGTTGGTGTTAGAGGGGAGGATTCACATGGGCCAACATGTGTAACTTACCCATGTTGTGCTCAGCTGCATGTTGTGCCACAGGGTGGTCCATTGTGGCCACTGTGAAAAGTGCAGCAGCCGGAGGTGATAGATGTATGACTGTGTTGTGTGCCTCTGTGATTGCGTGAGTGTTCTATTTTCTGAAGAAGGCCATGGCCGATAGCTGAAAGTGTTGTATGTTTGTGTCTTTTTGTATGTGCCTGTCGCAGCTCGTCACCACATCTTTGCGGTGAGTTGTAATGTATGTGACTCAACCACCAGCTGCCATTTAAATAGGTTCACATTTCCAATTGCAGCTCCACTGCAAGGACTGTTGACATATGCTTTGGCACTAAACTTGGGTCATTTTTGTGTCAGATATTTGCAAAGGTTTACATATGTACTTCTGTTTTCAGTGTGCGCTATTTTCTATATTCCTAAGCATATAAGAATTATCTTTTGGTATACAAAATAGTATTCTCATATATAAGTTAATAAAATTTTAATATTCCTACAATATTATGGTTTCAGCTGCAGCAGCAGTGGCAGTGGACTAGAACCTGACACATGGGAACTATTTAATCTGCATAAAATGTGTGAAGTGTCACAGAATGGAAAAATATGTTGGCTTGACATTTCACTTTCTAGGATCATGACAATGATTGAGACAGCAATAAAGAAAGACCCATTAAAACCCATTGACAGTGAAGTTAAGTACACATCATCAGCTCTGGATATGATAGAGCTCTTTTATCAAGTAAGTACTTATGAAGAAATGTCAAAAATATAGAATTTTGTTTTTATTGAATATTTTTGTAGAGTTATGTAAACATAAATATAACCTAATCTTTTTTTTTTTTCTTTACAGCTAAAAAAGGCCACATACGAACAAGGAGTGTCTTACAAATGTGCTGCAAAAATGCTGGATGTATGTATTAATGGATAAATTCTTTTTACAAGATAGGGTATGAATATTAAGCAAACAAAAATCAGTATTATTAGGGATTTAAATAGGAAGGTTAGAGCTTTTACAGGGAATAGAAATAAACTTAGATAAATCACAGAATCTGTTAGGTGTAGCTGTAAAGCTAAAAAATTGTGTTATGTGTACTGTAGTGTAGTAATACTAAATCACACACCAATTATCAACACCATCACTTAATTGTCAACCGCACTTGTATTTAGATACTGAAAGTGTATCTTTGTTTCAAAAATGTACTCCAACATTTCAGTTTGAAGCAAATGTTGCATATACAATATGGGATGAAGTTTTCAGGTGGACTCAGAATTTACAATTGGTACAGATATTTCTTGTCATAAGAAAACTTTTTATCTGTGACTTCTTTGTTAGCAAAGGAATCCACTATGATTTCTGGATAGTTTATTAGAAGATTGATCAGGTGTCATGACTAAAAAATATTACTCACTTAGGGATTGTGTGCAAAAAAAATAGATTAATTACATTTAAATAGTCATTCTTCCCACACTCCATACATGAAAGGAGTGGGGTAAAAGTGTAATAACCGATAAAATGCAATATACCATTTGTCATGAACTCAACAGTGGCTTGTGGAATACAAATGTTCAAAATGTTCAAATGTTTGTAAATCTATCTGACCAAACTGCGTGGTCATCAGTCCGTAGCTTACAAACTACTTAAACCTAGGTAAACTAACCTAAGGACAAACACACACACCCATGCCCCAGGAAGGACTCGAACCTCCATGGCGAGCAACCGCATGCTCCGCAGCGAGACGCTTTAGACTGCTCGGCTACTCCACCATGGCGAATACAGATGTAGATGTAGCTTTAAAACTGTGGGCTGTCACTCTCCCGACATATGCTAATCTCAATTTTTCTTTTCTTTTAAGATTTCATGTACAATACTATTCTTTCTACATTTTCACAAGATGTACACGTATATGAGGTAACAGAGACAAAAGCCGTAACTATTACTTGGCAAAAAGAAGTACGGTATTCATATTGCCTCGGTGGTAACACCATTTTGTTTATGTCTGTATACTGATGTACACTCAAGTATTCATTCAAGTGAAGCACTGCCACATTTCACCATGTTTACACATGTCACAATTAGCATAAGAAAGAAATTTTGATTTAAAAATGTGAATGCTATATTTGATGTCTTGTTCATATGTGAGGCCAGAATCTATTTTTGCTTATCTGACAAAGTATTGGTATTCAATTGTCGTACCTCTAACACTAATGCAATGTAATTTAAAGTGTATCAAATGTGTTGGGACTTAAATTCTTGTAAGTGTGAGCAGATTTCCAAATTATACACATTCTGATTTGATCAAGTTTTTCTGTATAGATTTTCTCTTATTGGAAACAGCAATCATCCATACTCATTCTGTAACTCACGATGGGATCTTATTTTTTGTAATTAACTTTAAGATGGATAATAAGTTAATAGAATGATTAAAGTGATGTGGCAAAGGATTATAAATTTAAAATACCATAAATACATTTCACTGAATAAAATAATAAGAAATTTACTCTTTTAAGGATTTAACAATAAAAATTTCTGAAGACCTGGAGTGATTTAAACCCACACTTTTTTCATATCATCTGCACAGATTATATTTTTGCTGTGGAAAACTGCACTTAATTTAAATACTCTAGACAATACTCCCAATTTTTATAGCTGTGTGGCACACGTATTTTGTAAAAAAGGCTGAGAGGCCCTGTAACTACATACTCAAGTACAAAATATAAACAATTACAGACACCCATATACATACAACACATATGTATGCTATGTCTATGCAATTCCCAAATCTCATTAAATCTGGATCTGCAAGAATATGCCATGTTAATGTTTCCTTTGTTATAGTTTCTTTTGAAACTATTGAAAATAATGAATGACACACAGAAGTGTCAGAGGTCAGTTATAACAGTGCATACGCCTAAGTAATAAATTCTAAAATTTTCACTGTAAAAATTACAGGCAATATTCTGTAACAGTTTTTCCAACATTTATTGTAAATGCTGAAATTCATTATTTCAATATCAATTCTATGTGGCACCAGTACAAATTCTATTATAAGCTGCATATGAAGAAAAACCAGTGAATACTAATTCACCATTATCTAAGAGGGGGAGGGGGGTTGGAAAATAAGTTTTCCCTATCAAATGTGGTCAGTGTTGCATAAGAAATAAAAATAATAATAATAAAAAAAATACTCAACCATTGTTTTAGATGAAAAACATATCTTTATTTTTCTCCATAATTTCCCAGTACATTGAGACATTTTTCAAACCACTTTATAAGCTTCAAAAATCTGTCCAGGGAAAAATCAGGGCATTGCATATGGAAGAAACATTGAATGGCTTGTTTGATGGCAACATTGTTTCCAAATGTCTTCTGCCGAGTCTTCTTCAAGGCTGAAAACAGGTAGAAGTCATTTGGTGTGAGATCAGGACTTGTTGCCGGATGGTGTAGGTGCTCCCAACCAAGAGTTGCAATACATTTTTGCATTTCCATCACTGAGTGTGGTCTCACATTATCTCCAACAGCAAAACACCAGATCTGAGAAGGCCTGGCCACTTTTTCTGAATCACCTCTTTCAATTTCAACACAGTGGCACAGTACCGTGCAGCATTGATGGTTGCCTCCTCGAAAAAGTCCAGCAATGAAACTCCTTGGCCATCCCAAAAAACTGTGAATAGCATTTTACCTGCAGTCAGAGTGCTTTTGAATTTATTTTGGACATTTGTTGACGGATGTTTCTCTCCATGGATGCGGCCTTCGATTCGGGCATGTAATGGTGGACCTATGTTTCATCCCCCATCACAATCCAAACCAGAAAGTCATTGTCATATTCCTGGTCAACCTCTACCCAATGGTTTATCAGTGTCTTGCATGTGCCTATTCACCTTAGGGATGGCGGTTATTGCTGAAACAACCGGTTTTTGGTTATATCGGTTCTTTTCATCTTCAGTTTAACCGCACTGTAAAAATTGCTCAAGATAACCGGTTTTTTAAATAACTGGTTTTCGGTTTTTTATTGCTATTATTTCCAGCAGAGTTTGACCGAAACACTTTTGCGGCTGAAACAGAAACCGTATTCGAATTTTTGGTTCTTCTAGTTTCAGCCGAAACTGAAAGTTATGAAATTTAGTTAAAATTTAGGTAAATTTACGTTATACGACAAATCACTATTCTTTTTATATTTTGCAAGATCCCCTCCCAATACTATACCTTCTTGAGTGTATGTAAGCCTAGTCAGTAGTCCATAGAAGACGATATACGAAGCGTACAGATTTACTGGCCTAGTATTTCCATCCGGCAGTTGCGAATATTGAGCCAACCACTCAGTAAGTTGGACTTGTGAGCCAGCGCATACGAATATCGCGTTATACACAATCTCTCTCTCTCTCTCTCTCTCTCTCTCTCTCTCTCTCTCTCTCTCTCTCTCTCTCTCTCACACACACACACACACATATATAAAATGGTATAAAATAAAGATTTTTGACTTACCTAAAGTACAGGCTGGTCGATAGGAACACTAAACACACACAAAAACACACAACCATTCGAGCTTTCGCCACCAGTGGTGGCTTCTTCGGGAAAAAGAGGGAGGAAGGAGAGGAGAAAGGGAAGGATACGGGTTTTAAGGAAGTGGAAAAGGAGCCATTCCAATCCCAGGAGTGGAAGGACTTACCTTAGGGGACAAAAAGGAAGGTAAACAAATACACACACACTCACACATATCCACATCCAAACACACTTGTGTTTGGATGTGGATATGTGTGAGTGTGTGTGTATTTGTTTACCTTCCTTTTTGTCCCCTAAGGTAAGTCCTTCCACTCCTGGGATTGGAATGGCTCCTTTTCCACTTCCTTAAAACCCGTATCCTTCCCTTTCTCCTCTCCTTCCTCCCTCTTTTTCCCGAAGAAGCCACCACTGGTGGCGAAAGCTCGAATGGTTGTGTGTTTTTGTGTGTGTTTAGTGTTCCTATCGACCAGCCTGTACTTTAGGTAAGTCAAAAATCTTTATTTTATACCATTTTCGTACCTGGAAGGTCTCCTTCTATATATATAATAGAAAAGAGATGACTTACCAAAAGGACCGGCTCGTCGAGAGAAAAAAAAAAAAAACACACACAAACACACATACAAGCTTTCGCCACCACTGGCAGCTTCTTCAGGAAAAAGAGGAAAAAAGGGGAGGAAAAAGGGAAGGATATGGGTTTTAAGGAAGTGGAAAAGGAGTCATTCCAATCCCAGGAGTGGAAGGACTTACCCTAGGGGAAAAAAAGGAAGGTAAACAAATACACACACACTCAGACATATCGAAATGCAAACACACCTAGACAGACATTTGTAAAAAGCCAAAATATATAAAAAAGCCCCTCACTTTCAAGGAATCACATTAATAAAACAATATGATAATACATTTAAAGTTATTATTCCAAGCTTACATAATAGGTATATAAATCGAATTTACCGTCTCTTCCAAGGAACATTTTGGATGCTTTTTCCTTAAATGACAGCATGTTTGTAGTACCTCCACCACTTTCAGCTTTTTAAAGCAAATGGAGCATTGTACTTCACTGCTCCCATAATTTGTGAAGTACTTCCACACTTGGGATGGTGCCATTTAAGACACAACCGATGTTGGCGACGACAGCAAGGAACTGCCGCATGACCAGACGGAGTCAAGTCTTGTACACTGCCGGTGTACGCGCGTCATCTAATAGGCCACACAACACGGCAACAGGTGCATCAATGCCTCAGTAGCTGCATCAGCCCTTCAGTTCTTATTCCACGCGTTTGTTGCGCGTTTCTGACTGCCGGGATTGTTCTTAAATTATCGCTGATCGATTTTCTTAGTAATTGTGATGCCCTAATATTTCACTGCAGTGGAAATTTTAGTACTAGCCCTAAATATTAGAGTCTACTAGTTTTAATTTTTTGAAATTATTTACAAGAAACACATTTTGAACCACTACTACAGGAAGTAGTTGTAACGGTTTTTTTACTCGGTTTTTGGCAATAGCTAAGAAAAACCGGTTACAACCGACACCAAATAAATACCAAAAAAACCGGTTATTCAAAACTAAAATACCAGTATCGGTTTTAACCGGTCGGTTTTTCCCATCCCTAATTCACCTGCTGTGTCGTATTTTGACCATAGCCGTTAAATGCTTCTTCCATATGCAACATCCTGATTTTTTCCAGCATGGCTTTTTGAAGCTTATAAAGTGGTTTGACAAATGTTTCAATATACTTGGAAATTATGTAGAAAAATAAATATATGTTTTATCTTTAATATCTCATTCTATTGTTTTCCTTTCATACACAACTCTGCACACAGTCGACAGGGGAAACTTATTTTCCAAATCCCCCACATGCAAGGACACTGAGTGCATTCAAGAAAATCAGATTCAGTTCCTGTGTCACTAACCAAAGATCATTTTTCTGCAGTCAGACACATTGTTGTTGTTGTTGTTGTTGTTGTTATGGTCTTCATTCTGGAGACTGGTTTGATGCAGCTCTCCACCCTACTCTATCTTGAGCAAGCCTTTTCATTTCCTCATAAGAACGGCAACCCAAATCCATTTGAATCTGCTTAGTATATGCGTCATTCCATATGAATTCTGGAATAATTACTCACAAATTCAAGGCTACATCTGAAAACTGATTGTAAGTATTCTGAGCAAAGCATTTGTCTCTTACCTGTGAAGGAGATATGACACTAACTCTCCTCCCTTGCATTTCTTTTTGGACATGTCTGAAAAGAACAGACACCATATCAATAAACTGTAAATATGCCCACAACAGGCAACGACAATTTCAATGTGGATGCATTCAAATGCTTGATCCCTTGTAGAAATCCAGTATAGGCTGCAAGCAAGAGGAATCAACAAGCAGGGGGCTAGAAGTTGAAAATTTTGGTTGGAAGGGAAGCGTGCCTGGATAGCCTAATTTGGTAAGGCAACCGGTGGCCTGAAGCAAGAAACCCGGGTTCAAATCCCAGTGCAGCACAAATTTTCAACTTTGTCATTGAATTTGTTTCAACCCCCCCTCCTCGAAACATTTGAAATATTTCACTATTTTGATTTTGTTATTAACACTCCAACCCAGTTCAAAAGTAATAGCAGTGTGCATAATTACACTAGGAGAAAGGGTGGTATTCACTATTCAAGATTACATCTAACTTTGGCACAGAAAGTGGTGAATTATGCTGCCACAAGTCTTCGGTCACTTACCAAGTAGCATCAAAATCTGACACGTAGCCAACTAGTATTTAAAAAGAAATTAAAGAATTTCTGAATGGCAACTCCTTCTACACTTTAGATGAATTTTTAGATAAAACTTAGTAATTTTGCTAAAAATAAAAAAATAAAAAATAAACACTTAAAATATTGAGTGTTACGTATAGACCCTATTTATTAAACTGACACATTCCACATCATTACGAAATATCGTATTTGTTGCTTTGGAATACATATTAATCTAATCTAAGACACAATATATAAAGGATTTTTGCTAAAATCAAATAACAATAGATTTTTGCTCACTCATATATCAGTTTTGTGTGTTTATCAACATGTTCTAATTATATTTCCGATTTTAAAGTAAGTTTTGGCACCTTTTCATCAAAAAATTTATGACCTTTTTTTATCTTTCAAGGATTTTTGTAGATGCGTGATCTTCTTCATTGATGAAATCACCAAGAAGATTAAATCACTACAGGAAGTTGATGAGAGCAATAGACCATTCAAAGTTTCCCCGGAGGTTAGTATATTTTCAAAATGTTACATACTTTGTTGGCAACATGTTTTTTCCTCTCTTTCCTTTTATTGCTAAATTTTAATGTTAATGAAAATATCCTCAACTAGAAATATAACTGAAAAATGTGTGATAAAGTAGCCTGTCAAGTGCAATTAAATTTCTACAGGAGGGGGAGGGGCATAATAAAACTGTCTACATCAATCATTTTACAAAACTTTGGCTCTCCTAACGATATCAACAGCTCCAGCGGAATATCATCTACTCCAGGGACCTTGTTTCGACTCGAATCCTTAAGCGCTCTGTCAAATTCTTCTCACAGTATCATATCTCCTGTCTCATCTTCCTGCACTTCATCTTCCATTTCTAGAATACTGCTAAGTTTATTTCCTTTTTATAGGCCCTCTATATATTCCTTCCACAGTTCAGCTTTCCCCTCTTTGCTTAGTACTGGTTTTCTCTCTGAGTTCTTGATATTCATACAGCTGCTTTTCTTGTCTCCAAATATCTCTTTTATTTCCTGTAGGTGGTATCTATCTTTCCCCTAGTTATGCATTCTTCTACTGTTCTGCATTTGTCCTCCAGCCACTCCTGCTTAGCCAGTCTGCACTTCCTGTCAATCTCATTTTTCAGATGTTTGTACTCTCTTTTGCCTGCTTCACTGGCTGAATTTTTATGTTTTCTTCTCTCATCAATTAAGTTCAGTATATCCTGTGTTATCCACAGATTTCTATTAGGCCTTGTTGTTCTGCCTATATGATCCTCTGTGGTCTTCACTATCCTATCTCTCAGAGCTACCCAGTCTTCTTCTACTCAATTACTTTCTCCCGTTTCAGTCAATCCTTGTCTAATGCTCCCCCTGAAACTGAGTACTGACATTCAATTGCACTGTACATATATAAGGTAAGATTAATCCATCACAAAGATAAATTTGAGCATTTACAAGAGATGCTATACATAGAATCCAGCTTTTACAAAAGATACTATACATTTTTGCCAAGAAATTCATCTCTACTATAATAAGATGGAACTGTTTCAGATTTTCTTTAAACTTTTGTATGTTTGCAACTAGTTCTTTAATTTGTGGTGGGAGGGCATTCAAAATCTTGGTACTACTGCATAAAACCCCCTTCTTCACCATGTTCTTCGTTTTAGCTCATAATGAATATCAAGTTTCCTTTATGTGTTATGGTTATGGTAGGAACTATTGATTTTGAATAAGTTACCATATTTTAAACAAAGCAGATCAGGGAAAAATATATATTAAGCAGGTGTTGTGAGGATTTGTAGATCTCTGTGTTGGGCAGCCAGAGATGGCTGATGTGTGTGGATGAGTGTGCCCAAGTGATTGTGTGTTCTCTGTCTGAGGAAGGCCGCAGCCAAAAATTTAGAATTGTATGTGTGTTTGTGTGTCTTTTATTTGTGTCTGTTGGCAGCTCAATGTTCATCTTTATGGTGAGTTGTTCCCTATCTTCATATTATTATTAACATTCTTTAAACAGATCCAGACACAAGTGTCTAGGGTGCACTCCAAACATGATTCGTGTTGTTTGCTTCTGGGCATGGAACATTTTTTTTATTTTTTATTCTATCAACAGTAGATGGAATTGGGACACAGATGATTAGATTATATAGATGGAAATATAATAAAGAATTTGAATACAGCTCCTGGTAATTTCATCCATCTATATAGTTTTTCTTATTGGTTGATTACCTCAGAATATTATTCCATAGACCATAAATTGATGAAAATAGTCAAAATACAGTGTTCTTATTGTGCTCATCTCCATAATGTCTTATATTATTCTAAAGGCAAATGTTGCTGAGCTTAACCTTTTGCATAGATCTTGAATACAGAGGCACCATATCATATATGCATATCCAAGAATTGGTGATATGTTTGCCAGTACAGGCCACAGTGGGTCAGTGTCTTACTACTATTTCTGGTTCCCTGATTGCCATTAAGTTAAATTCAGTAGTGATAGAAACAATGGCAGGAAACAAAGACAGGTGGAACACCAGTATTGTATAGAGACCTACCTGTTGTTGTTGTGGTCTTCAGTCTGCAGACTGGTTTGATGCAGCTCTCCACACTACCCTGTCCTGTGCAATTCTCTTCATCTGAGAATATGTATGGCAATCTACATCCTTTTGAATCTGCTTACTGTATTCATCCCTCGGTCTCCCTCTATGATATTTATCCCCCACACTTCCTTCTAGTGCTCAGTTGACAATTCCTTGATGTCTCAGAATGTGTCCCACCAATCTATCCCTTCTCTTAGTCAGGATATGCCAGAAACTTCTTTTCTCTCCAGTTATGATTAGCAAACAGTTTTTGACATTAGCCAGTAGAACAAAGATAGAATCATGTGTTAAAGGTACAATGATACCATAAACATTGAAAACCTGGGATCATATGACATTTTCAATTACAGATAACACAGTAAAGAACTGTAATATGATTTTATAGTTTCACAATAAGTGATTTTGAGTGTACTTTTTACTAGTCAGTATCCATATTGAATATTTGTCAATGTTTTATTGTACACTGATAACATTAAGTTGTTTTTTATTATAATGAGACTGATTATGACAGCAATAAATTATATGTAGTATTTTCGTAAACATAGATGTCACTAGAACTGGCTGTGTTTTCACAAAACATATATGAAAATTAAAAATTCCACTCTAACAGTGGAAAGTCCAGATTGGAATTTAGCAATGTAATGAGGATAGATCGCAGCTCACTGCAAAGATGATCATTGAACTGCAGCTGAAACTAGGAACACAGTAGGCAGAGGTGATGGTCATGTGTTAGTAATTTGTGCCTTTGATACTGTATAAAAGAGTGTGTAGTTTGTTCTAATGAAGGCTATGGCCAACAGCTAAGTTGTGTGTTAATGATTCATTCTTTTTTATGTGTCTATCTGTGGCTCGACACTTGTCTTTGCAGTGAGTTATAAAATAAAGTTGACAGAATTAACAGCATAGAACTGTGAAACAATGTGAATAGATATATTGCTACTCAACTCATAGACAGACTCCTCGATGATCCTCAGCTTTTGGTCCAGTCTGTTTCATCACAAGTAGACCGACATACAAGCAGTCTCATCACAACAGTTGTAAACAGTGGTCATTTATGCTATTGTGTGTGTTTATCTATCTCTGGGCCAAAAGCTAGAATTAGCAAGAATCCTATTAAGTGTGCCTTTCTGTCACTCATCATGACATCTTTGTGATGGGTAGCAATCTATTCTTTTCAAAATTAAAGTTGTGTGAATTGGTTGTCTATTTTTCATGCATTTCAGCTGCTCAGCATGCCTCTTTACAATGATTGTTATCTATCTTCCATTATTTGAACTATGGTCTCTATATTAAATTATATCAGTCCTAGTATAGAGACACTTCCTCCATAAATCTAAATCTTATATATCGTTAAAAATACTTTTTTTTGTGTGTGTGTGTGTTGATGATATTTCTTGTTAATGCTTACTTAATCCTCCTACATTTATTACATGGTTTCTATTTTTTCCAGACTTTATTGTATTTTGCTTATATTAATTAATTCACACTAACATGATTAATGCAATTTTACTGCAGCAATGTTTACTCCATTTTGAGATTTTGATAACTCTTTCATATTACAGATGTGTTCTGGGATTAATTCATCTGAGTATGTTTATCAGTCAATAGCTCCATTTGTGACTGAAATGAAACTAGAAGAAATTTTAAGGGATCTAGCAGCTGCCCGTTCTGAGACGTTTGCATCCCAGTGGTATGAGACTCTAACAAATACTGTGGAACGCACATCTGAATCAGCACAGCAGAAAGTTCTACAACAGCTTGACTCCTTAATAGAACGGGTATGCGAATATTTTACACCTTTCTCTATAAGGGTCTATAAATGATTGTCAGTTGCTTTTTACCCCTAGTATTAAGAATTAAAGGTAATTTTAAGGTATTTATATGATAAGTTCAAATCTCTTATTTTCCACTTTAATTTCACATCAAACCATAAATATAATGAATTAGGACACTGTTATGATATGAATGATTATTACGGTATACTAACTGAAGTTACAAAATGTGAACAGCATTCATAAAATAAGGGCAGGCATTCATTCACCTGCAGATGAATGGTTGTAGGCACACTTAAAGAAAATTGCACAAGTTTTACATCTTTTAGAACATCTCCCTCCCATCTTCACCCCCTGCCGCCCCCCCCCCTTCTCTCTCTCTCTCTCTCTCTCTCTCTCTCTCTCTCTCTCTCTCTCTCTCTCTCTCTCTCTGACACACACACACACACACACAATGAATCACCTTCTATGGCAGTACTATATATTAATTACTGTATTTTCAGAACATAAAGGTCTGGTTGGGATGCAAATGTAAAGGATGAGTGATAGGTATGGATCACAGACAGATTTTTGACTAAAAGGCAAAATAAAATAAAAGAAAATTGATTTATTAGAAGAATTCTGAATCCAAGTCTTTCATTTAAAAAGGGTAGGGAGCTATGAAAAATAAAAGGGACAATGCACACAACTACTCAAGAAAAATTGCTCATCTCCCCATTATAAAAGAAGCACTAGTAATGACAATCTTGAAAAGTCAGTCCACAGATTACTAATAGTGAAAGCTAATCTTGAAATAATAAAGAGAATGGAAAGAAATGGAGTTTGTGATTATGGAAAAAAAGGGGGGGCAAGGGAATAATAATATCACAGTTTGTAACTAAAACCAGAAAGAAGGAAACTGAGAGCATCTATAGTATTTGTAAACTTAGTAACACATTAAACATCATGGCAAATTAGTTACTTTTATCTTTTACTGATCATATTCACAATAAACTTTGGTTAGACAGTTTTGACATAATTTATAAACAAAAGGAGGATTAATGTTAGCTCAGGACACACATTTGTCTGAATTTAACCTGTCTCCAGTTTGGCAGTGACCCTCCATAGCAGGTCATTTGGTAAATATTGTGATGAGGTTAGTTCACCAATCTGATTGTTCCAGTTTCCCTCTTACCACAGTACCAATTGAAGACTATTTTATTAAATATGAAGTGAAGTGAAGCAACAAAGCTATACAAAAAGTGCTTGCCATGAGATGCTTTAGTGCTGTGCAGTCTTATTAAGAAACCAACACCTTTGTCTTTTTGAATGGCACTTGTGTACAAATTCTTTCTTGCTGTTAATATGAGCACAAGTCTGTAATAGGAATTTATAAAAAACCAACTTTCTTCTTCTTTCTTATTTGCACCATATGGCTTGATATGAATAAGTAACTCCAAAGCAGAAGACCTATATGGTCTGTCAGATTTTGTCATGAAGAAGGTAGCAAGTGATATTCATTCCCCTCTAACCATTCTCATAAACCTAATGTTACAACAAGGGACCTTCCTCGAATGCCAGAAAATAGCAGTAACTATCGTGATATTTAAGAAAGGAGATAAATTAAATCCAGGTAACTAACGACCCATCTCACTAATCCCAATAGTTTCTAAAATAATTGAGTACTGTGTTCACCAATAAATGAATCTCTATTTTGAGAAGAATAACTTAATAAGTAATGCACAGTATGGATTCAGATCAATGCTATCTAAGAGTTAAAGCGGTTGAAAATATTGTTAGTGATATATATGATGGCTTTGAAAAAAGATTAATCTCTTGTGCTACTCTCCTAGACCTGAGCAAAGCTTTAGCTACTGTGTCTCACAGGTACTACAGCATAGAAGAGGGTGATGTGAAATTATTAGAATCCTAACTAAGCAACAGAATACAATTTGTTAGTGCAAATGGGCAATTATCAAACCCACAATCAATAAAAAGAGGTGTGCCACAAGGTTCCATACTTGGGCCCTTCCTGTTTGTAGTATACATTAATGATATGCCAGAATATTTACCCTGTAAAACAGTTCTCTATGCAGATGATACAACCTTTATAAACTCAGGACATACTCTAGACTCCATACAAGGAAAAAAAATTACATAATACTTGAAAAATCTGCTCACTGGCTTAGTGCAAACTCCCTACACATCAATGAAACAAAAACTGAGGAAATAATCTTTAATTTGAAGGTGTCAAATAAGGAAAATAAATATGTTAAACTGTTAGGAATGATGATCGACCAGAAACTCAGCTGGGATCAACACATCACATATGTCTGTTCCAAACTTGCAAGAGTTATTTTCCTACTGCACAAGCTGAGGAATAAAGTCTGCCAAAATTTACTGATACATTCCCACTTTGCCTATTTCCGCCTTCATCTTTCATGGTATTCTGCTCTGGGGAAATTCTCCCAATTCAGTATCAGTCTTTAGATGGCAAAAAAAAAAAAAAAAAAAAAAAAAAAAAAAAAGAACTATTCTATGTATAGTGGGGTTATCTCCTAGGGACACATGCAAGGAACATTTCAGAAAACTCAACATAATGACAGTTCCAGGTTTATACATTTACTACGGCCTATTACATGTTAAAGAAAACATTGCTCAATATCCCCTTAGGTCATCTGTCCACTCCCGTAATATGATGCGAAACCACACAATTGATCAGCCATACTTTAGACTGCCCAAGATTCACAATAGCCATAAATATGTAGGCCTCGAATTGTTCAATATGCTCCCTAAGACTGCACAAACAGTATCTATAAGTAGATTGAAGACAACCCTCAGTCAGTGGCTCGAAGGTAAAGCATTTTACTTAATTGATGAATATAAAGAGTGTAATATGGCAGATTTGTTGTTTTAACACAATTATACTTTCTTTATAATATAAATTTGTAAAAGTATTTTTAAATTGTGAAATTAACACTATTTAATATTACAAATGTGTGTGTAATTGTAACTCAACTTTTTGACGAATCCCATTGTATGAGAAAATACTGAACGGCTAATAAAGATTCTTATTCTTATTCCACTCCACATTTGTTATGTTATTAAAAATTTCTATGAGCAACACAAAGGAATGTAGAAAAGATAATTACATTCACACTAGTTGAATTTTTGGCCACAGCCATCATCAGAAAAAAAAGAGTATGCTAGCACATACATTCGAAGAATCATGCAGGTATAAATTATGCACATGTGACTGCCATGTTGGGATGCTATGGTACAACTCGTATCCTACAAGTGAATGAGCCTCAGGAGAAAGGCTGGGAGGGGAAAGGAAGGATGGGGAGGGGAGGGGGAAGATTGCTAGAATGTTCCGTGCTGCCTGGGACACCATAAAGATGCTGATAGTTGGCAATCTGAGATGCAGCTTGAAATGCAGTAAAGATAAAGGGATGGAAAAATGAAGAAGGGAGGCAAAGATGGAAGATATATTAAATAAAGGAATATTCAAAATTAATACAAAAATAAGTGATACACAGTAGAAATAAAGGTGTGAAATGGGAGTAGATGTGTGGGATGGGATGCAGGAGTCTTAGAGATGGGGCGTAGGGATTTTATTTTCATATTTTGGTTCTAGGATTTTCCTAAAAAAAAATTTCCATTTAACATTTTTTATTAGAGATCCACCAGAAGTTACTGTATTTTCAGGTTCATAATGCTCTACTATTTTATCAACTACATCTACATACATACTCTGCAATGCACTGTAAGGTGTGTGGCGGAGGGTACATTGTACCACTACTAGGCATTTCCTTTCCTATTCCACTCCCAAATACAATGAGGAATAAAAGAATGTCTATATGGCTCCCTATGAGCCCTAATTTTTCTTGTCTTTGTGATCACTATGCGAAATGTAAGTAGGCAGCAGCAAGATTGTACTACTCTCAGCTTCAACTTCCAGCCCTCTAAATTTCCTCAACAGAAATTCATGAAATTAATGCCGTCTTTCCCCCAGCGATCCCCAATTGACTTCCCGGAGCATTTCCGTGACACTCATGCATTGATTGAACCTACCAGTAACAAACCTAGCTGCTCGCCTCTGAACTGCTTCTATGTCTTCATTTAAACTGATCTGCTGTGGGTCCCAAGCACTTGATCAATACTCAAGATGTGGTCATACAAGCATTTTATACATGGTCTTCTTTACAGATGAAGTACATCTTCCCAAAATTCTCCCAATAAACTGAAGTCGCTGTTCGCCTTATTCACAACTGTACTTACATGTTCGTTTCACTTCATATCACTCTGCAATGTCTTGCCTGCAAGAAGCTCACTACTAATGCTGTATTTGAACATTATGGGATTGTTTTTCCTACTCATGCGCATCACCTTACATTTTTCTACATTGAGAACTAGCTGCCATTCTTTGCACCAACTAGAAATTTTGTCTAAGTCATTCTGTATGCTATCACAATCAATTAAAGATGACACCCTCCCATACACCACAGCGTCATCAGCAAAGAACCGCAAATTGAAAATTATTCTGTCGATGAGATTATTTATATAGATAGAAAATAATAGCAGTCCTATCACACTCCCCTGGGGCACACCTAATGATACAGTCGTCTCTGATGAACACTCGCTGTCAAGAACAACGTACTGTGTTCTACTACTTAGGAAGTCTTCTAACTAGTCACAAATCTGTGAAGCTATTACATAAGCTCATATCTTTGTTAGCAGTTTGTGTGGCACCATGTCAAACGCCTTTTTGAAGTTGAAAAAAAAAAAAAAAAAAATACAATCCGCCTGTTGCCCTTCATCCATGGCTCACAAAATGTCATGTGAGAAAAGGACAAGCTGAGTTTCATATGAACGATGTTTTATAAACCCATGCTGATTCACAGAAAAGAAGCTTTTCTGCCCCAAGGAAATTTACTATATTTGAACTGAGAATATGCTCCAAAATTCTACAGGAAACTGATGTCAATGATATTGGTCCGAAATTATGTGGGTCAGTTCTCTTTCCTTTCTGATAAACGGAAGTCAGCTGCACTTTTTTCCAATCACTAGGAACTTTGCACTGAATTAAAGATTCACAATAAATGCAAGCTAAGTAAGGGACTAATGCTGCAGAATACTATTTGTAAAAGTGAACTGGTATTCCATCCAGACCAGGGGACTTTTTCGTATTTAACTCTCTCAGCTGCTTCTCTATCACTATGTCCTCTGTTTCGGAATTAGTACATTGATCAAACTTATGGTACATTTGTGTAGTCCTCCTGCATGAAAGATTTCTTAAAGGTTAAATTTAGAACTTCAGCAGCTTTCTGTTTGCTTTCTTCTTTTACCATCCTGGAATGATCAACGAGTGACTGGATAGTGGGCTTTGGCCCACTTTACGATTTTACATAGGACCAGAATTTTTTGGGGTACTCGGAAAGATCATTTGCTAAGATATGGCTTCGCACTTTGATCTTTTTATAGATGCACAAATCTCTAATAACTTTTGCCTGTCATCATTTTCATGTTCTGTTTTTAATCGAGAGTGCAACAGTCTTTGCTTTCTTAGTAGCTTTCTAACATTATTATTATACCATGATGGATCTTTTTCATCATAAATCAACTTTACAGGGACTTATTTCTCTAACCCTTTATGTACAATGAATTTAAATTAATCCACAATTCCTATACATCCATAGTACCAGAACTAAATGATGCCCATTCATTTTCTAAGTGTGTTCCTAACAATTGCTTATCGGGTATTCCCAACAAAAACACGCTCCTAGCCTTCTTGATTGGTTTATGAACTTTGGTCACCATTGATGCTATGCTATAAGGGAAGTGGTTGCCGGTTTAACTGCTCAAGACAGTTTTCGGAGAATGTGTCCAAAAGTAGCTCACAAGACTGCTTGTCTGTACTGCCTGAAATGTAACTAGAGAGGTCCCAATCTATACTCTTAAGGTGTAGTGTCCCCGACTAATTTTACATGGCCTCGATACCTACGTACTACCTGGTGTCGACTTTCTTTGAATGCCTCTAAAACTGCTAGAGCAGCACTGGGGGGGGGGGGGGGGCAGTATAAACACCCAACTATTAACTTCACTACTTTTAGACCTGTTATACATGCCCAGATAACTTCACAGTTACTTTCAACCTCAATCTCAATAAAAAAAACAATCTCTTTGTCTACAGCTATGAACACTCCCTCTCCAGTTGTGTCCGATCTATCTTTCCAATATACATTCCACACCTCTCTAAATATTTCTGAACTTGCCACATCATGATTTAGCCAGTTTTTGGTGCCTAAAACTATCAGAGCACAATAATTTCCATTCAGCCCAGTAAATTCGGGAACTTTGTTTTTAATAGTTTGAAAGTTCACAGCTAATATTTTGATGGTCAAATTTTTGAGCCAAACGTGACCTGAATTCACTGTTGACAGGTGACTGCTCATCAGAGCTAACACCTAGCCAAAAATAAAACATATGCACTCCACAAGTACTCTGCTAACTGAGTAGCCACTTCCTTAGTGTAGTGCACCCCTACTCTAGTAGGGGCATCCTACAATTCCCCACCCGATAATACAGACCCAGAAATCTGTAGTCATGACTGACACAGAGTCAGTGAAGCCTCTGGTTCAGACTCTCCTCTCAGTTCCAAACTAAAGGACCCCGATCAACTCATGGAGCAATGCTACAAATCAACAGCTCTGCTTGCACCCCGCGTACGAGGGCAGCAGCCTTCAGCAATTCCACCAGCCACTCGTAGGAACTGAGGATATCCTCAGGACCCAAGCTACAAGCATCATTGGTGCCAAAGTGAGTCAGTGCAGTCCACCCTACCCTCTAACCTGGATAGCCAATGGCAAGGCCGCCTCCACATCTCGGATGAAGCTCCCCAGCAGACACACCGAGTGCACGTTGGACTTCTTTCCGGATCTCGACGCTATCTGCCTAAGGGGCTCCATCACGTGCCTAATACTGGAGCTACCAATAATTAATAATCCCCTCCCCCCATGTACTTGCTTGGACTCTGCTGAAGGAGTGGCCACAGGTCTGCTCACAGGATGAGGGGGGTGTGGATGGATGGCCAGCCTCCACATTGGCCTTCCGTCTCGAGTGATATGAACGCCATTCAACTCACCACTCCCCTTGCAGAGAGGGGGTTTGACCATGTCCGGTACACCTGAAGATGCCTTGGTTGCAGGGACAGAGGGCGAAGCATGAGACACCTGAAGTGTCCCACTCGACACACCAGACTCTGCTGCAGAGTGAAAGTTTCATTCTGGAAACATCCCCTAGGCTGTGGCTAAGCCATGTCTCCACCATATCCTTTCTTCCAGGAGTGCTAGTCTTGCAAGTATCGCAGGAGAACTTCTGTGAAGTTTGGAAAGTAGGAGGCGAGGTACTGGCGGAAGTGAAGTTGTGAGGCGGCATCGTGAGTCGTGTCGGGGTAGCTCAGTGGTAGAGCGCTTGCCCGCGAAAGGCAAAGGTCCCAGGTTCGAGTCCCGGTTCCGGCACACAGTTTTAATCTGCCAGGAAGTTTCATATCAGCGCACACTCCGCTGCAGAGTGAAAGTTTCATTCTGTATACGCACAATATTTATCAAAATATGCGAGAATAAACTCTTAAAACAGTAGCACAAATGAAATCTGCCAAGTAGGTGAGAAGAAACCTCTTAAAAACAGAAGCACTAATGAAAATTGAGAAATTAACTGGCAATGAAATTTCACACAACTAAATTATTTTACTTAGCACTCTAAGCGATGAGGCAGCGACGACAGCTGGCACTGGACTGACTGATAACTAGCTGTAGTAAAAGGTCTCTGACTTGTTTTGAACTCTCTTTTTGCAATAACTTAACCCTACATCTTACTACATTATCATTTTTCTTAGGGTTTCTGCTTCCAATGATATCCTATGACATATATACTCCAATACAACTGACTAAATTAATCCTGCAAGTAGTAAAATCCACTTAATAAAAGATAAAAGCACCTCTAGGACAATACATGCCATATATAACTGAAAGATTGCCATTGTTCAACATCTGTTTATATGTATTAATCATTAGTCTGCCATTAAGGATGAAGGGACCAAGTTAAATGGTCTACATTATAATATCATCACAATTTATGCTTTTTCTGTGTGGGGGAGGGGGAGGACAATCACGCAGACTAAATTGTTGGTAATGCAGCTGGCAGGGTTTAGTTTATTGAAATTATAGCCACAAGAGATGCAAATAATGGGGGTGCTGAATTTATAGAAATAAGGGCAGTATAAATAGTAAGTTTCTTTTTTACTTAAGGAACAGACATTGTAGTAATGGTGGAAAATCTAAATTGTTAAATTCTTAAAAAAAAGCACCTACTCTCCCATAAAAATCTACTTTCAAAGTTACAAGAAACTTAACTAAATAATCTAAAATTATAATTGAGGGTCATTCATAAAGTAATGCCTCCTATTTTATTCATAGAAACTACAGGAGATACACTAACCACAACAACATAGCTAGATAGATCATTATTTCAGCTACAGACTGTCATTTTCCCAAACAGCATCACCACTTGCTACGCACTTTCACCACCGATGAATCAGAGCCTACATGCCACACTTGTAAATTTGGAACCAACTTAGGGAAACCACTTCCTTACAGCTTTTACGATAACATTTGAAAATTTCACAATGTAGTCCATGTTCCAGAGGCTCAAAGAGATGGAAGACAGAAGGCAATAAATCAGGACTGTGCAGTAGATGTGATACAGTCATGCCAAATTTTGCAATAAGTTGCTTGGTTGCAGTACTGGTGTGGGTGCTGGCATTATCATGTTGCAGGTGGAAGTTGGTCTTCTTCTCTGGCCTTACCCAGGAAATTTGAGCTTTCAGACTAGTCAATGTTATATATGTATTAGACTCTTCAATTGACGTTACTGCAGCCCAAATGAAGCAGGCGATACCGAAAAACACCCTGACATGTGGTAGCAAACCATTTCTTCTTTTCTGGAAGCACCTGAAGATGACGCAGATACAGTAGTCCAAGGCTTTGCAATGTTCATGTCTTGATTATTTCTTTCTGTGCCTAAACTTCCTACTTCTTTGAAAATCCTGCAAGCAAGTTGTTTTGTCTGAAACAATCAACCAGTCATTTTTCTCCCAAATGTGATTTATTGTTCAAAAAGTCCAACATTCTTGATGATCATTTAATTTTCTGCCATGCACACATTCGTTCACTGCATTTTCACATGTAGGTTCAGTGCTCAGGTTTAGTTTCACTTTCATCATCCACTAATGTTGAACTTCCTGACTTTTCGCTCGCACATGTATTATTGACAGATTTTTATTTTTTAGATGCAGGAGAATGAGTAAGCTAAAATTGTTTGCTGTTTTTCTGCTCATCTCTCACCTCCAATTCAAGTTTCAGTGAAAGAGAAAACACACTGCAAAACTTCACACAACCGTTGAGAATGGAACAGCAAACACAAATGAATAAAGAAGAAAAAAACAAAGATAACAATGAATCGTGAAGGATCATGGTAGCGGGACTGTAGAGATATCTATCAGTAGCTCGGCATTCAAGCATATGCATATCCATTTAGCACTACCATCGCCCACTAGTAGGGGGCGAGAGCACTACATGCTTGACGACCTCGCTGCCAGCGATGCAGTTGTGAGAACTGTTGCCACAGCTTCGAAATGCTTGAAAGAGTCAATGACATTGATTTTCTCACCAAAAACTGCACTGGCACAGTTCATATTGCAGTTACCAACATGAAAAAATAAAATAAAAATATTTATGTCTGTGAAATAAATCTTTGCCTTTCTACCAAGTTCTTGACATTGTAAAAAAAGTTACTTTGTGGATGAAAAAGTTTAGGGGTACACATCCCCCTGCATTCCCCCAGAAAAAGAGCACTGGTAATAAGTATCAGTGGATTTCAGTTGGCACAATTTATTCAGCAGTGAGCAATTCAAACATACATCACTGTTTTATATTTGTGTCCATATCATACTCCATTTTGGAGAATTACAGAACCCAATGCAAATGAAATAGAAAGGTTCAAGCATTAACACTGTACCAATGACAGCTGTTATGGATATCCAAAGTCATCACAAAAAATAGAAGGCATTACTTTCCGAATGACTTTCATACAAATTTCTACATACTAGTCTCATAAGGACCTTTGAAACAAGATTAAATATAAAATATTTAATGGTGAGATTATTCACAGAAATAATATTTGTAGAATAAAGACACTTATTTGGTGTATTCTTTCAAAAAATTATTATTGATTTTCTGCCACTGACCTGTACTACTTCTGAACTCTTGTCATGCACTTCCATCACTTTTTCTAGTCTATAATTTTAGTGGTAAACACTTATGATTTCCAATTTATTTCATTTCTTATCAAATAATAGAAGTGTTGAGTTGTCAACAGGTGCATGAAAGGGAAACTTTAATAGCTTTCATACATTTTGGATAAATCCTTTTACAAGCTAAAGTAATAAAATGACTTTTCAAAGAGTTGTTATTTTTTCTCTTTCTCTCTCTAAGTCGTTTACATTATGCTTTTCGCACCAGTTGATTTCATTGGTATAGCAACACACCATAAAGACAATTGCTGAGCTGCAAACATCTCAGTGAGTACAGACTCCAAATTTTACTCACTATTGAAGCAGTACTCAAGCTGCAGCAGCCAGATACAGTGGTCAAGTGTGTGCACTCTTTTACTGAAAAAGGCTGTTGCTTAAAATTTAAAGTTGTGTGTGAGTGTGGTGTCTTTTCTACATACCTGTTTGCAGCTCAGTGATTCTTTATGGTGAGTTGCAATCTTTCATCATTTTATTATCAATATTCCAACCTGGGCTTTCCATTGTTAGCCAGCAAAATGTCTAAGACCATCTTTTTAAATTTTGTTTTCCAGATGGAACCAACTATAAAAAAGCTTTTATTGGAAGAATCAAAACCACATAAAACACTACACTGTGAAGGACTGGTAGAATACCTATCACAAAATTTTTTGATTATGCATCTACATCTTAATGCACACCATTTTGAACATATGCTAACATGTGTATGGGAATGTTCTGTAAGCAATGCACGAGGATTCCTAAATGGAATGAGAAAGGTATGTTTATGACCACGACTTAAACAAATACAATAAAACCAAATGGCCACAATAATAATTTAATGTGTTGGTTTAGAATTCCAGATTTACATTTAATAAAAATCTCAGTGTAACACTCCAAAGGCTACAAAAATTTCTAATGGGACTCGATGGAAGAAAAAAAGTTATATTCACAAACATTAATGATTTGATGGCTCCAGAATTGACTCAAGGATCATCTGAATGTATTCATCTGTACCATCTGGAGAGAATGTCCCAACAGAATTCACTAACTAGTACTGGTGTTGTTGCTGTAAAACTGTGGTTTGTCAACAGTGTCCTCAATGTAGAGATTTTAAATGCAAGAGACATTATCCTACCACCCAAAAAACTGAATGGTAAGCATTGAAAACTTAAAATTCCATTTTAAAGCAAAAAGTATGACAGTGTATCAGAATCAAAGTACATTAATATTTATACAGAAAATATATTCAAAATGTAAAATGCATTTATGAAAACTGAAGTTCCTTGAACTTACCTTCCATGTCATCTTACATTTCCTTACCTTCATTACCACTACTGAAATTCATGTATTACATCCTGTAACTTCCTTCCATCATTTTTTCCTCATATTAGGAAGTGAAAACAGTGTCATCAAATAGAATCCAAATTGTTCCGAGTAATAATTCCATTTATCATTGCTCTGCTCTGCATTTGAAATTACAGCAGTACTTGAATGTAATTAACAGCAGAGACTTTCCTTATCAGAATAATGTACTATATCAACAGTCATTTCAATCTTTGATGTATTTTGAATATGAAACAATATATATATATATATATATATATATATATATATATATATATATATATATATATATATATATATATGAGAGAAACAAATAAAATAACACACAAACACACATACAAGCTTTCGCCACCACTGGCAGCTTCTTCAGGAAAAAGAGGAAAAAAGGGGAGGAAAAGGGAAGGATATGGGTTTTAAGGAAGTGGAAAAGGAGTCATTCCAATCCCAGGAGTGGAAGGACTTACCTTAGGGGGAAAAAAGGAAGGTAAACAAATACACACACACTCAGACATATCGAAACGCAAGCACACCTAGACAGACATTTGTGAAAAGCAAAGAAGTTGGACAGAGATACCAATTGAGGCAGAGGCTCTGTCCACAGAACCCAGGCAAATATGCTAAAGATAGTGGGCGGGAATTTGAGTTAGCGGAGATTGAGACCAGGTGGGCAATGGGAGGAAAGAATAAGCTGAAGGGCAAGTTCCCATCTCCGGAGTTCTGAAAGGTTGGTGTCGGTGGGAAGTATCCAGATAACCCGGACGGTGTAACACTGCGCCAAGATGTGCTGGCCGTGCACCAAGGCATGTTTAGCCACAGGGTGATCCTCATTACCAACAAACACTGTCTGCCTGTGACCGTTCATGCGAATGGACAGTTTGTTGCTGGTCATTCCCACATAGAACGCTTCACAGTGCAGGCATGTTAGTTGGTAAATCACGTGGGTGCTATCGCAAGTGGCTCTGCCCTTGATCGTGTACACCTTCCGGGTTACTGGACTGGAGTAAGTGGTGGTGGAAGGGTGCATAGGGCAGGTTTTACAACGGGAGCGGTTGCATGGGTAGGAGCCAGAGGGTAGGGAAGGTGGTTTGGGGGTTTCATAGGGATGGACTAGGAGGTTACGAAGGTTAGGTGGGCGGCGGAAAGACACTCTCGGAGGAGTGGGGAGGATGTCATTAAGGATGGATCTGATTTCAGGGCAGGATTTAAGGAAGTCGTATCCCTGCTGGAGAGCCACATTCAGAGTCCGCTCCAGTCCCGGAAAGTATCCGGTGACAAAAGGGGCACTTCTGGGATTCTTCGGTGGAAGGTTCTGGATTTGGAGGAATGAGGAGGTGGCTCTGGTAATTTGCTTCTGAACCAGATCAGGAGGATAGCTGCGGGATGTGAAGGCTGTTATTAGGTTATTGGTGTACTGGTTCAGGGATTCGGGACTGGAGCAGACTCTTTTGCCACGAAGACCTAAGCTGTAGGGAAGGGAACGTTTGATATGGAATGGATGGCAGCTGTCGTAATGGAGGTACTGTTGTTTGTTGGTAGGTTTGATGTGGACGGATGTGTGAAGTTGGCCGTTGGACAGATGGAGGTCGACATCAAGGAAAGTGGCATGGGATTTGGAGTAGGACCAGGTGAATTTGATGGGACCAAAGGAGTTGAGGTTGGAGAGGAAATTCTGGAGTTCTTCTTCACTGTTGGTCCAGATCATGAAGATGTCGTCAATGAATCTGTACCAAACTTTGGGTTGACAGGCTTGGGTTTCCAGGAAGGCTTCCTCTAAGCGTCCCATAAATAAGTTTGCATACGAGGGGGCCATCCTGGTTCCCATGGCTGTTCCCTTTAGTTGTTGGTATGTCCGGCCCTCAAAGGTGAAGAAGTTGTGGGTTAGGATGAAGCTGGCTAGGGTATTAAGGAAAGAGGTTTTAGGTAGGGAAGTGGGTGGTCGGCGTGAAAGGAAATACTCCATCGCAGCGAGGCCCTGGGCATGTGGGATATTTGTGTATTTGTGCCACCTCCTTATACACAAATATCCCACATGCCCAGGGCCTCGCTGCGATGGAGTATTTCCTTTCACGCCGACCACCCACTTCCCTACCTAAAACCTCTTTCCTTAATACCCTAGCCAGCTTCATCCTAACCCACAACTGTCCAACGGCCAACTTCACACATCCGTCCACATCAAACCTACCAACAAACAACAGTACCTCCATTACGACAGCTGCCATCCATTCCATATCAAACGTTCCCTTCCCTACAGCTTAGGTCTTCGTGGCAAAAGAGTCTGCTCCAGTCCCGAATCCCTGAACCAGTACACCAATAACCTAATAACAGCCTTCACATCCCGCAGCTATCCTCCTGATCTGGTTCAGAAGCAAATTACCAGAGCCACCTCCTCATTCCTCCAAATCCAGAACCTTCCACCGAAGAATCCCAGAAGTGCCCCTTTTGTCACCGGATACTTTCCGGGACTGGAGCGGACTCTGAATGTGGCTCTCCAGCAGGGATACGACTTCCTTAAATCCTGCCCTGAAATCAGATCCATCCTTAATGACATCCTCCCCACTCCTCCGAGAGTGTCTTTCCGCCGCCCACCTAACCTTCGTAACCTCCTAGTCCATCCCTATGAAACCCCCAAACCACCTTCCCTACCCTCTGGCTCCTACCCATGCAACCGCTCCCGTTGTAAAACCTGCCCTATGCACCCTTCCACCACCACTTACTCCAGTCCAGTAACCCGGAAGGTGTACACGATCAAGGGCAGAGCCACTTGCGATAGCACCCACGTGATTTACCAACTAACATGCCTGCACTGTGAAGCGTTCTATGTGGGAATGACCAGCAACAAACTGTCCATTCGCATGAACGGTCACAGGCAGACAGTGTTTGTTGGTAATGAGGATCACCCTGTGGCTAAACATGCCCTGGTGCACGGCCAGCACATCTTGGCGCAGTGTTACACCGTCCGGGTTATCTGGATACTTCCCACCGACACCAACCTTTCAGAACTCCGGAGATGGGAACTTGCCCTTCAGCTTATTCTTTCCTCCCGTTGCCCATCTGGTCTCAATCTCCGCTAACTCAAATTCCCGCCCACTATCTTTAGCATCTTTGCCTGGGTTCTGTGGACAGAGCCTCTGCCTCAATTGGTATCTCTGTCCAACTTCTTTGCTTTTCACAAATGTCTGTCTAGGTGTGCTTGCGTTTCGATATGTCTGAGTGTGTGTGTATTTGTTTACCTTCCTTTTTTCCCCCTAAGGTAAGTCCTTCCACTCCTGGGATTGGAATGACTCCTTTTCCACTTCCTTAAAACCCATATCCTTCCCTTTTCCTCCCCTTTTTTCCTCTTTTTCCTGAAGAAGCTGCCAGTGGTGGCGAAAGCTTGTATGTGTGTTTGTGTGTTATTTTATTTGTTTCTCTCGACGAGCCGGTCCTTTTGGTAAGTCATCTCTTTTCTATTTTTATTTTTATTTATCCCACCGGGAAAGTTTCCCTCTATAATTTATATATATATATATATATATATATATATATATATATATATATATATATATACGAATATTATAGAGGAAAAATTCCTCAAAAGGAAAAATATACGTAAAAATAGTGAAGTACACTTACCAGGCGAAAGGGCACAGGCAGTAATAGCAACAAATAACCACACAGACACACACACACACAAAAATGCTAGCTTTCGCAGCCTAGCTGCTTCATCAGGCAGAAGGGAAGGAGAGGGAAAAGGAAATGATGAGGGTTTTAAGGAAGGGGGTAAGGAGCCATTCCAATCCCGGGACAGGAAAGACTTACCTTGGGGGAAAAAATGGAAGGTAAATAAATGCACATACACCCACACATTTACACAGACACAAGTACACTTAGGCAGATATACTGTAGAACTGTAGAAAGCAAAGAAGTTAGAAGTCAGACAGAGATGCCACTTGAGGCAGAGGCTCTGTCCAGAGAACCAAGGCAAAGATGTTAAGATGGTGGGTGGGAATTCGAATTTAGCGGAGGTTAAGACCAGGTGGGCAACGGGAAGAGAGAATATGCTGAAGGGCTAGTTCCCATCTCCGGAGTTCTGAAGGATTGGTGTCAGTGGGAAGTATCCAGATAACCCGGACGGTGTAGCACTGTGCCAAGATGTGCTGGCCATGCACCAAGGCATGTTTAGCCACAGGGTGATCCTCGTTACCAACAAACACTGTCTGCCTGTGTCCATTCATGCGAATGGACAGTTTGTTGCTGGTCATTCCCACATAGAACGCTTCACAGTGCAGGCATGTCAGTTGGTAGATCACGTGGGTACTATCGCAAGTGGCTCTGCCTTTGATCGTGTACACCTTCCGGGTTACGGGACTGGAGTAAGTGGTGGTGGAAGGGTGCATAGGGCAGGTTTTACAACGGGGGCGGTTACAAGGGTAGGAGCCAGAAGGTAGGGAAGGTGGTTTGGGGATTTCATAGGGGTGGACTAGGAGGTTACGGAGGTTAGGTGGGCGGCGGAAAGACACTCTCGGTGGAGTAGGAAGGATGTCGTGAAGGATGGATCTCATTTCAGGGCAGGATATATATATATATATATATATATATATATATATATATATATATATATATATATATATATATATATAAAAATAGAAAAGAGATGACTTACCAAAAGGACCGGCTCGTATATATATATTTGATACCAGTAGTTGACTTAAAAATATGTATAAACTATGTACTAAAATTATACAGTAAAAGAGTAAAGAAAATAAGGGTGTGACAACTTGTGGAGAATAAGAAAATTATGAAATTATGGAGAGAATGCATCCAAAGAAGAAAAATTTAGGATAATAGACTGGTGCAGTTAAACTGAAAATTTTAAGATCAAGAAATAAATGAACAGAAGTAAGAGGAGGAAGGAGAAGGATTGGAAACAAGAGGAGAGTGAGAAACAAGCAAATACTATCAAGCACTGTCTCACAATTATATTTCCATGATACTGATGATGTGAAGAAGCATCCAACTTATTCATCTGATGAAAGCTATATAGACCATTTAACTTGGTCCCTTCATTCTTAATGGCAGACTAATGATTTATATATCTAAACAGATGTTGAACAATGACAATCTTTCAGTTATATATGGCATGTATTGTCCTAGAGGTGCTTTTATCTTTTATTAAGTGGATTTTACTACTTGCAAGATTAATTTAGTCAGTTGTATAGGAAGATATAAGTCATAGGATAACATTGGAAGCAGAAACCCTAAGAAAAATGATAATGTAGTAAGATGTAGGGTTAAGTTATTGCAAAAAGAGAGTTCATTATATTGTAGTAGAAAGCCACTCAGGGTGGTGTGAGATAAGTTGTGCACAGAATGAGTCTCATTTCAGAGCAAGATTTCAAAATGTTGTAGCTTTGCTCAATAAATTTGTTTCACATTTTGTGATGGCACATACACTTTGTGAAGATACTTTTTCCTCACAGTGAAGGGAAGTGGGATTGAAATCCCTGGAGAGACAGCATGGCTTACGTTTTCAATTTTATTTTAATCATTTAAGGTGGTTAATTAAACAAGACTACATTCAGATTCCTTTACAAAACTTATTAAGTCCAGTTTCATGCTTCATCTCTGTTATGATGATAAATATGTATGGCATATGTTGTGCACCTTTATCATTTCTCATATGGTCCTTATATGTTTGTATGGTATATAGGAAAAAAGATAGTAACCTTCTGTATGCCTACAAATTTCTGTAATTTTAGGATTGTGGGCTTTACACAAGACCTTTATTTTTGACTCATTTTAGAATGTGGACTCTTGAAATTCTTGATTACTGATGATGCTGAAATATTCTTGAAAAGAGATATAATGGCTGGCCAATACTTACCCTAATTCTGTACCACCATCAATCACACAAAAACATGAAAAAAAGAAAATGACATGCATTTTCAGAAATATTTTCCTTCATCAGGTACAAGAGGAGGAAAGAGAAAGGGAACAGAAAAGGAAGGTTATTCACGACTTAGGCCATGAGGAGATGATGGGTAATTTGTCACAAATCACCCGTCGTCTCCTCATAGCCTAGGTCGTGAATAACCTTTCTCTTCTGTTTCCTTTATCTTTCCTCCTCTTGCACCTGACGAAGGAAAATATTTCCAAAAGCTTGTGTCTCTTTTCCTTGTTTCTGTTTTTGTATTTTTGTGTGACTGTCAGTGGTACAGAACTAAGGTAAATACTAGCCAGCCAATCTATCTCTTTTCAAGAATACTCTTGAAATTTTGTGAGTTATGCTCTTCGTCAAACCCAATGTCTTCTTTAATATGAGGATACTCAGCAACTCACCAAAAGGATGATCGCTGAACCACAAACAGGCATATAAAAAAGATAATCACAGTCACACAATAACATCCATACATATCAGTGTAGAACAACATTCTATGCAAAAAGTGTATCACAGATATCAGTAAACTATACAATGGTCTACCTAGTGATTTAAAATTGCAGCAAGATACAAATGTGTTTAACATGAACTTAAGTCATTTCTAGTTGAATAGTGTTTTCACTTTTTAAAAAATAGAATTGCAACCACCAGTAAAGGAAAATTTTTTAATTATAAAAAAAATCCTTGTAAGCAATGAATATGTAATTACTGTTAAATTCAAATTGCGTTATTTTGTTCCTTGTAATTTATGATTGTCAACTGATATGAATTTCATCATGCTCACTCTCTCTCTCTTCTCTTTCTCTCTCTGTCCTCCTCTTTTCTCAATTTTGATTTGATCTATATTTAAGTATGTAATGAATCAAGTGGACCAATAAAAATGAATTTTAAATTTTTGGCTATAGCCTTCATCTGAAAAAGATCACACAATCACTGAGGCACAACTCACATACACTTGATGACCACCTCTGGCTGCTACAGTTTAACTCTCGACTCACCGTGAATGAGTAGGGAATTAGAGGGGGAAGGGTCATGTACTGGTAGTTCACCTGACGAGTGGACAACCCACAATGCAGGGTACCAGTGCATTGATGCACAACAGTGAGGTACCCCGCAGTGGCAGTTCCAGAGTTACCAGAGGATGCAACGAGCACCGCCAGTGAGTGCACTAAACTGGAACTATTTTCCTCTGCACAGTCATGCGAGACCAGCTCGAGACTGCCACGTATCACTGTGCGCTGACTATTTAGGGGGGAGGGGTGGGGTGCAGTGCAACACGATGCGAGTTCTTCACCGACTGCCTACGAGAAACATAGCTGAGGGATCGCAAGTGATGCCTCCTGGGAAGAGTCTCTGCCAGTGACGCCACGCCTCTAGGACTTCCCACAAAGAAATACATTGTCCGGCTCCATCTCCCTGGCCGTTATCTCAAGGCTATCGTCATCTCCCTGGCTTATACCTAAATGGTGAAGAAGAAAACTTTTAGTTGGTGTTGGTTATTTTTACCTTAGTTTCAGAAGTTTGTTAGTTTGTTTTATTTCCAGAAGTTGATTAGTTTGTCTTGTCAATAAACACAATTTCCATATTATCAGACAGTGTCTTTCAGTTATTATCTCTGAGGCAAGATATAGCAGGAAGGATCCAGGGGAAAGGAGTGAAAAGGGGGGGGGGGCTGGAATAAAACATTCCACACTGCCTGCCAGAACATAAAGGCACTGATATGTGGAGATTTGAGTTGCTGGTTGTAATGAAGTAAATGGAGAGGGATGGTGGAGTTAAAAGGGGTAGGGGATAAATGGTACACAGTTGAGAGACAGGAACTGTAATCAGATGTAGGATTTGTAGGGAGGCTGCTAGGTGTGGGGTATATAGATGATAGGTTCCCTTAGGTTGAGGTCAGGACAGTTGCTTCAATCTAAGGTCAACTATTGTCTCTATACTTCATGCGTATCACCTTCTCCCAATTCATGTCTCTCTCCCAATTGTGAATCATCTATCCCTCTCCCCTTATTGCACACCACCTTCCTCCTATTACTGCATTCCAAGCTGCAACTCATATCACCACGTGACAGTACATTTACGCTCTGCCAGGCAGTGTGGAATGTTTTATTCCAAACTTTGCTCTGTATTTCTCATCTCCTCATTCATTTTAAATTGTGAGTTTGGCTGTAGTGGCAAGAGATGATAATCAAGTACGCACAAGTTATGCCCAAGTGATTGTGTGAGTGTATGTATGCTCTTTATCAAATGAAGAACATAGCCAAAAATTTAAAAGTTATGTGAATATGACTTACCCTTTTTCTTTTTAACATACCGTCTGTAGCTCAGAAATTGTTTTAATGGTGAGTTGCTACCAATCCACATATTATTGACATTCCAACCTGGACTTTCCATTATTTGACAATGTCTTCTTTGTAATGCCCCAAACCTCAACTTATTTCACAGTATACCAGATTCCCAAAGTCAGAAATCAGAATCAGTTCTGTAATCTAAATCATTTGCATATTGTCTTGTTTGTGAAATATAGTGACAATATAATCTTGCTTGGTGTTGCAGTTTTAATGTGTGTTATTGTAATGCAAAATTTTTAATTGTTTCTCTTTGTTTCAGCAAACTGCAGTTCATATATAAAGATTGAACTCCTTCCAAAAGAAAAATATAAGTCTGTTGGTAAAATGAAGACTAAAGTGCAGAAAAATACATTATATCCCATATTTGATGAAACATTCAATGTGTAAGTTTTGATTGGAAGATTAGTACAACTAATAAAATTATTTATTACATTTTTCACCCTTAGTATACACAAATGTAACTTTTTAATCATCATCAGGACACATTTAAAAAGAAAAATATTAGTGTACTAAATTATAAAATCAGACTTACTTCCATACACAACTTCAAACAGTTGAATATATTTCACAGTCACTCATCGAACATAACTAAAATGGCCAGGAAGAGCACTAATAATGTAAATATATCTGCACTCTGACTGGGACTGGTTGATTTTGTTAACTACACACCTCAAGAAAGGTGTTGCATCACTTGTCAATTTGACATGTTGCAATACGTCACCTCATACAAAAATCCACAGAACTTGTATGCAGACCCTCCAGCTCATACAGGTTACCTATACGTTTTGTATATCGCTTTCTGGCCATATATGCGACATGTATGAGCGACATTTACAGAACTCGCGTATGCGCAGTACTATTATTTATTGTCACCTAGTCATCTGCCACTTATTTTGACAAGTAGCAGAAGTAGTGCATGCGTAGTACCAAGCTCTTTGATGGCTGTTTGAGGTTTTGGAGGTGCTGACTGTCATTTGTGTAGGTGTATTGTGTTCGCGTAGTATTATATATTTTGAAGTTTGTGACAACTTCTTGGTAGCGCGCTTACAAAGAAACTCTCTTTGCCACCATCTAAGCTTCCTCTGCCTTTTTTTCCTATCATTTTTCAAAAGAGCAAGTGTACCAGCACAAAAAAATATGAAATCTTCCAAATCGTCATCAGTAGCCATCGCACAGTGATACAAATCAACAAGTGTAAACTCATCCTCATACATGTATGAGGTTGATACTTGTCAGCCCATACAAGTCGCAATACATGTTGCAAAGTCACGTATACATATATCTCATACATATGCTGATACAAATCACAGTGTAAACATACCTTTATATCAAGAACGCAGTTCCTTAAATTGTCCATAGATGTCACTCGGCCTGCACAGAAATGTAAACAACCACGCATGAAGAGTGCCAATAAGATGGAGTGTGTAAATGGCCATTCAGTTCCAGTCATAACTCCAGGAAGGAAGTACACTGCTTCTGGTGAATGCAGTTCTACCATGTCTAGTAGGTCAGTTCCAAATTTTGATGGCATCCACAGTTTTACTTTTTGTTAGGAGGGACTCTCATCAAAACAAGTTTCCAGACATCTCAGAGTGAACCAAAGTGATGTTGTTTGGACGTGGCGAGATACAAGAACTGCTGATGACTTGCCTCACTCTGGACACCCAAAGGCTACCACATCAGCTGATGACCACTACTTACATATTTCAGCTCGTAGGAACCCTGAGAGGAATGTCTTCATGCTAGACAATAATTTTTCTGCAGCCACGGAACATTGTGTTGTGACTCAAATTGTATATTATGGGCTGCATGACATGAAACTTTACTCCCGACACCTATGGCGAGGTTCAGCTTCAACACCTACACAGTATATAGTGCAGTACAGGTGGGCACAACTGAATGCTGAATGGTCTCATTGGAATTGGCGTCAGGTGCTATTCACATATGAGACTCACGTCTACCTTTAAACACACAATTGTTGGAGATGTTAATGGAAGCAGCCTGAATGTCTTAGACACACTGTACAGGGAGTGTAGCATAATTGTGATTCCCTATTGTTTTGGGGTGGCATAATGTGGAGTCACTGTATGCCACTGGTGGTCATAGAAGGCAGTCAAAGTGCTATATAGTACAGGAATGACAATCTCTGACTTATAGTGCAGAAATATTGGCAGTATTTCAGTGAAGGATTCATCTTAATAGATGACAATTCTCAAGCTCATTGTGCACATCTTGTGAATGTATTCCTTCATGATAATGACATCGTAAGATTTGAATGGGCAGCATATACTCCAGACATGAACCTTATTAAACATGGCTGGGATACATTGACAAGGGCTGTTTTTGGATAACTCACCAACCAATATGAGAGATCTATGCCGAATTGCCATTGAGGAGTGGGACGATCTGGACCAATAAAGAGTCCCTTGATGATTTAGAGAACAGTATGCCATGGTGAATACAGACATGCATCAGTACAAGAAGACATGTTACCAGGTGTTAGGGGTACTGATTTATGCTGAAATCTACAACACAAATTCAGAATATTTAGGTTATTGTTGAACAACCTGTCAATTTCTGTTTTTATGAGCAATAAAGAGAACGGAAATGATGTTTTCCATTTTTTATTGTAAGGGTCATCAACACCTAGAATTGTGATGATGCAACACTTTCTTTGATGTGTGTGTATATAACGGTATATAAGGTAGTAATTTTCAAATGTCAAATACAATATTAGAATTTTCACTGTTTGATTAATGGAAATACCCTCCTTAAAAAAAGTAAATTTTCTGGAAAGTAAGTGCAAAAAATGTGGACCATGTATATTCTTTCCCGAAAAAGTTTGTGATTCATAAAAAAATAGATGTCACTGTGTTGGGGGAGTAACTTGAGGGAGACATAATTAGTAAATGGTCTGAGCCTTTATATTTATTTACTTCAACTTAAAATTTACAGCTTTAATGTGTAAGTTATTACTTGCCAAATCATAAAGTAGAGTGATTGGGAGAAAATATATGTGGGTAATGCTATAAATGTATTTCATTTCTTCTTTTCTAGCAATCTCACAACAGAACAATGTAATATTAATAATGCAGTCATTAGATTCACCCTAAAAAGCAGTAGCATATTTACAGTGAGTGGAACCTTCTTGGGTGAGACATTTGTACTGCTTTCCCAAGTACCATCTCTGAATGAAAACTCACAGGCAGTGGTGCAACAGCAGCTCTTAAGATTAACCCGGCCAATATCAACTGGTACAGTATTTCTTGCCATTGGAATTAAAGCAATTTCTTTATAGTATTAGTACAAAAGTTATTCTCAGAAAGCAATCTAAAAAGCAGCAATTGCATAACAATAAGAAATCAAGTTTTAAAAATAATTTTAATGTGTTTGGTTTCATTCATTTATTTAATGATTTATCTTTATAATTTTTAGTATTAATTTTGCAAAGTGGTGCAGCTACAACTGAACAAATTTAAGGATTTATAAAAAAAATAATAATAATAAAAATAAAAATAATAATAAAAAAATAAAAATAAATGTCAATTATTTTTACTGGATCATATTCCTTTTCAATTTTTCAGGGAGTTACTCATTTCAAACTCTAAAAGACTGCAGAAGTGAGAAGATTAAGAAATTTATGAAGAAAGAGAAGTTAAAACTTAAACAGTGAAATGCTGGTAAAATGATAACTGAACAACAGTTTCTATGTTCTTGTGACTGACCCCAGAATTAAAACAACTGTAACCCCAGTAATGAATAACAGATGCCACTATGTGGTTCATTTTATCTACTATTTCTGAGTGCTCCAAGAGTGCTGGAAGTTGTTATTGTTGTAAAATTTGAAGAACAGTTGCTGTCAACACCAGATTTTGTGAAGATGTTGTGTTTTCTGTACATAACACAGTGTCATGGTGGTGATTGACATCAGAACATGAACTTCTGTAGCTCCAGAAATGAATAACAAATGCCACTATGTGGTTCATTCAGTCTAAGATTTCTTAGTAGTGCAAAAGTGCTGGTAGTAGTTGTTGTTGTTATTATTATTATTATTGTAATTTTTCGACAACAAATTTTGTGAATAAGTTGTGTTCAGTACTAATATTTGTTTCTGGAATACAGTGTAAGAGACGATGCTCCAAGTCAGTATTATTGTGCAGTGAAAGCATAAAGGTGCTTTTTAAATGTGATATTTACAATACATTTTTGTATTTTTTACAACTTTTAACAATTCTTGTACATAAATAAAGATTTTTCACCAAAAGTATGATTGTGGAACTAGATGCTTTACAGTTATGTTGTGCTGTAAGAATTTAGACTTAGAGACAAATGTTAAAATATCTTCCAAAATGAAAAATACCGTATGACATCATTCTGATTTTGATCATTTTAATGAAATAAAGCTTTAAATTGTTTGTATTTTGCTACAGAGGAACCTTTTAGTTGAATATTGTATGGTGGAAGAGTGATTTCATACTTTTGCCAATTCTTTGCATTATACTTCACAGGAATTAGTTAATGTTTCAGATCACCTGAAGACATAAAAGGTTGACTAAAAGTGAAACGTGTGGATTAGGATAGAGCTCTACAACTTAAACCAACTGAATCAGGAAACATCTGCACAAATGCCAATCTACATTTAGTTGTAATATGTTGCTTTTAGTGGCCATTTTAGCAGCAGCTGAATACTATGTATTTCCACACACACACACACACACACACACACACAAAGAATATATACATTAGTCAAATGTCTGTCTAGGTGTGTTTGTGTTTGGATATGTGTGAGTGTGTGTGTATTTGTTTACCTTCCTTTTTGTCCCCTAAGGTAAGTCCTTCCACTCCTGGGATTGGAATGGCTCCTTTTCCACTTCTTTAAAACCCGTATCCTTCCCTTTCTCCTCTCCTTCCTTCCTCTTTTTCCCGAAGAAGCTGCCAGAGGTGGCGAAAGCTCGAATGTTTGTGTGTGTTTTATGTTTCTGTTGACGAGCCTGTACAGGAGGTAAGTCAAAAACCTTTATTTTATAGAGAGAAACTTTCCCAGTGGGATAAACAAATATAAAAAATAGAAAACAGATGACTTACCAAAAGGACCGGCTCGTCGATAAATACAAATAAATAAAATCACACACAAACACACATACAAGCTTTTGCAACCGTTGGTCACTTCAAAACCCATATCCTTCCCTTTCTCCTCCCCTTTTTTCCTCTTATCCTGAAGAAGCGACCAACGGTTGCGAAAGCTTGTACGTGTGTGATTTTATTTATTTGCATCTATCGACAAGCCGGTCATATATATATAAAACGGATGACTTACCCACAGGGCAGGCTCATTGACGGCCACAAATAAAATCACACTCAAACACACATACAAGCTTTTGCAACCGTTGGTTGCTTCTTCAGGAAAAAAGGAAGAAAGGAGAGGTGAAAGAAAATGATATGGATTTTAAGGAAGTGGAAAAGGAGTCATTACTATCCCAGGAGTGGAAGGACTTACCTTAGGGGAAAAAAGGAAGGTAAACAAAAACACACACACTCACACATATCCAAACGCAAACACACCTAGACAGGCATTTGTAAAAAGCAAAGAAGTTGGACAGAGATACCACTTGAGGCAGAGGCTCTGTCCACAGAATCGAGGCAAAGATGCTAAAGATGGTGGGCAGGAATTTGAATTTAGCGGAGTTTGAGACCAGGTGGGCAACAGAAGGAGAGAATAAGCTGAAGGGCAAGTTCCCATCTCCGGAGTTCTGAAAGGTTGGTGTCGGTGGGAAGTATCCAGATAACCGGACGGTGTAACACTGCGCTAAGATGTGCTGGCCGTGCACCAAGGCATGTTTAGCCACTGGGTGATCTTCATTACCAACAAACACTGTCTGCCTGTGACCGTTCATGCAAATGGACAGTTTGTTGCTGGTCATTCCCACATAGAATGCTTCACAGTGCAGGCATGTCAGTTGGTAAGTCACGTGGGTGCTATCGCAAGTGGCTCTGCCCTTGATCGTGTACGCCTTCCGGGTTACTGGACTGGAGTAAGTGGTGGTGGAAGGGTGCATAGGGCAGGTTTTACAATGGGGGCAGTTGCATGGGTAGGAGCCAGAGGGTAGAGAAGGTGGTTTGGGGATTTCATAGGGATGGACTAGGAGGTTATGAAGGTTAGGTGGGCGGCGGAAAGATAGGAAACTTTCCTGGTGGGTTAAACAAATATAAAGAATAGAAAACGGATGACTTACCCAAAGGACAGGCTCATCGACAGACACAAATAAAATCACACACATACAAGCTTTCGCAACCGTTGGTCACTTCTTTAGGAAAAGAGGAAGAAAGGAGAGGAGAAAGGGAAGGACATGGGTTTTAAGGAAGGGGAAAAAAAGGAAGGTAAACAAATACACACACACTCGCACATATCCAAACGCAAACACGGTAAGTCCTTCCACTCATGGGATTGGAATGACTCCTTTTCTTAAAACCTGTATCCTTCCCTTTCTGCCCTCCTTCCTTCTCTTTTCCTAAAGAAGCTACCAGCGGTGGCGAAAGCTTGTATGTGTGTGATTTTATTTGTGTCTGTCAAGGGGCCTGTGCTTTGGGTAAGTCATCCGACAAAAAACTCCTAGCAGGAAAAATACACATAAAAAGTGGATGAAGTTTACTTACCAGGCAAAGGAGCCCAGGTAGTGACAGCAACACAAACAAAACACACACACACACACACACACACACACACACAAACAAACACAAGCTTTCGCAACCCGGTTGCTTCTTCAGGCAGAAGGAAATGATGAGGGTTTTAAGGTAGTGGGTAAGGAGCCATTCCAATCCCTGGAGAGAAAAGACTTACCTACCTTGGGGGAAAAAAGGAAGGTAAACAGATACACACACACACACACCAATACCCCATACACAAACATAAAGACACCTAGGCAGACATACTGTGGAAACCGTAGGTGTGTTTGCGTTTGTGTATATGAGTGTGTGTGTGTGTGTCTGTGTGTGTGTATTTGTTTACCTTCCTTTTTCCTCTCCCGGGTTTGGAATGGCTCCTTACCCACTCCCTTAAAACCCTCATCATTTCCTTTTCCCCTCTTCTTCCCTTCTGCCTGAAGAAGCAACAGGGTTGCAAAAGCTTGTGTGTGTGTGTGTGTGTGTGTGTGTGTGTTCTGTTTGTGTTGCTGTAACTATCTGTGCTCCTTCACCTGGTAAGTAAACTTCATCTACATATATTTTTAAAAAACTTAAAGAAAGTTGACTTACCAGGCCTGAAGGCACCGGTTCGTTGATACACAAATAAATAAAAGCAAACACACACACACACACACAAAACTGAGCTTTCGCAACCTAGGGTTGCTTCATAAGAAAGAGTAGGGAAGAAGAGGGGGAAAAGGAAAGGATGAAGGTTTTAAGGCAGTGGGTAAGGAGTCATTCCAATCCCGGAAGAGGAAATACTTACCTTGGGGGAAAAAGGATAGGTAAACAAACACACACACCTGCACACATATACATGCACACACACCAGGGCAGACATATGCAACATGCAAAGAAGCTGGACTGAGATGCCAGTCGAGGCAGAGCCTCTGTCTAGAGTTTGGAGACAAAGATGTTGTAGAATGTTGGGCGGGAATTTTAAACTAACAAAGGTTGAGACCTGGTGGGTAACGGAAAGAGAGAATGTGTTGAAGGGCAAGTTCCCATCTCCGGAGTTCTGAAAGGTTGGTGTCAGTGGAAAATATCCATATTACCTAGACGGGGTCACAGTGTACCAAGATGTGCTGGCCACGCACCAAGGCATACTTAGCAATAGGGTGATCCTTATTACCAACAAACACTGTCTGTCTGTGTCCGTTCATGCAAATGGACAGTTTGTTGCTGGTCATTCCAACATAGAATGCTTCACAGTGCAGGCATGGGTGCTGTCGCATGTGGCTCTGCCCTTAATTGTGTACACCTTCCAGGTTATAGGAGGATGCACAGGACAGGTTTTACACTGGGAGTGGTTACATGGGTAGGAGCCAGAGGGTAGGGGAGGTGGTTTTGGGATTTCATAGGGATGGAGTATCAGGTTAGGTGGGTGGCAGAAATATACTCTCAGTGGAGTAGGAAGGATGTCATTTTGGGACAGGATTTAAGGAAGTCTTATCCTTGCTGGAGAGCTACATTTAGATTCCGCTCCAGTCCTGGAAAGTATCCAGTGACAAGAGGGGCACCAATCCCAGGAGTGGAAGGACTTACCTTAAGGGGAAAAAGGAAAGGTAAACAAGCACGCGCGCGCGCGCACACACACACACACACAAAGACGCATGCAAACACAACAAGGTAGACTACCTTCACAACCAACGGTTGCGAAAACTTGTATTTATGTTTGTGTGAGTTTTTATTTGTACCTGTCGAAGAGCCTGTGCTTTGTGTAAGTTATCCGATTTCTATTTTTTTTATACATATTTATCCCACCAGGAAAGTTTCCTTCTATAAATATGTATAATATATTATAGAAGTCAACTTTCCTGGTGGGATAAATATGTATAAAAAATAGAAATAGGATATTTACCCAAAGCAAAGGCTTGTCGCTAGGTACAAACAAAAACACACACAAACAGACATACAAGCTTTCGCAACTGTTGGTACATTCTTCAGGAAAAGAGGATGGAAGGAGGGAAAAAAGGGAAGGATACGGGTTTTAAGAAAGTGGAAAAGGAGTCATCCCAATCCCAGGAGTGTAAGGGCTTACCTTAAGGAAAGTAAAACAAGCGCACACACACCCACACACATACACACGCAAACACAAGGTGGATATTTGTAGAAAATAATGAGGTTGGATAGAGATAACAGATGAGGCAGTGGCAAAGATATTAAAAATGGTGAGCGGGAATTTGAATTTAGCGAAGTTTGAGACCCAGTGGGCAATGGGAAGAGAGAATATGCGGAAGGGCAAGTTCCCATCTCCGGAGTTCTGAAAGATTGGTGTCGGTCGGAAGTATCCAGATAACCCGGATGGTGTAACACTGTGTCAAAATGTGCTGGCCATGCACCAAGGCATGTTTAGTCACAGTGTGATCTTCATAACCAACAACACTGTCTGCCTGTGACCGTTCATGCGAATGGACAGTTTGTCACTGGTCATTCCCACATAGAACACTTCACAGTGCAGGCACGTCAGTTGGTAAATCACGTGGGTGCTGTTGCATGTAGCTCTGCCCTTAATTGTGAACACCTTCTGGGTTACAGGACTGGAATAAGTGGTGGTGGGAGGATGCATAGGGCAGGTTTAAAACGGGGGCGGTTACATGGGTAGGAGCCAGAGGATAGGGAAGGAGGTTTTGGGATTTCATAGGGATTGACTAGGACGTTACTAAGGTTAGATGGGCAGCGGAAAGACACTCTCGGTGGAGTGGGAAGGATATAAGGAAGAATGAATCTCATTTCAGGACAGGATTTAAGGAAGTCGTATCCTTGCTGGAGAGCCACATTCAGAGTCCGCTCCAGTCCCGGAAAATATCCGGTGACGAGAGGGGTACTTCTAGGGTTCTTCTGTGGAAGGTTCTGGATTTGGGGGATGAGGAAGTGGCTCTGGCAATTTGTTTCTGTACCAGATCAGGAGGATAGCTGTGGTATGTGAAAGCTGTTATTAGGTTATTGGTGTACTGGTTCAGAGATTCGGGACTGGAGCAGACTCTTTTGCCATGAAGACCTAAGCTGTAGGAAAGGGAATGTTTGATGTGGAATGGATGGCAACTGTCATAATGGGGGTACTGTTGTTTATTGGTTGGTTTGATGTGGACGGATGTGTGAAATTGGCCGTTGGACAGATGGAGGTCGACATTGAGGAAAGTGGCATGGGATTTGGAATAGGACCAGGTGAATTTCACGGAACCAAAGGAGTTGAGGTTGGAGAGTAAATTCTGGAGTTCTTCTTCACTGTGAGTCGAGATCATGAATCTGTACCAAACTTTGTGTTGACAGGCTTGGGTATCCAGGAAGGCTTCATTTAAGCGTCCCATAAATAAGTTTGGTTACGTGGGGGCCATGCTGGTTTCCATGGCTGTTCCCTTTAGTTGTTGGTATGTCTGGCCCTCAAAGGTGATGAAGTTGTGGGTTAGAATGAAGCTGGCTAGGGTAATAAGGGAAAAGGTTTTAGGTAGGGTTGCAGGTGGTCGGCGTGAAAGGATCTGCGCCATTGCAGCAAGGCCCTGGATGTGCGATATGTTTGTGTATAAGGAAGTAGCATCAATACTTACAACTTTGTCAACCCAAACAGATTCATTGATGGCATCTTCATGATGTGGACTCACAGTGAAGAAGAACTAGAGAATTTCCTCTCCAACCTCAACTCCTTTGGCCCCATCAAATTTACATGGTCCTATTCCACTTTCCTCGACGCCAACCTCCATCTCTCCAACAGCCAACTTCACCTGGTCTCAACCTCTGCTAAAATCAAATTCCTGCCCACCATCTTTAACATCTTTGCTTCGGTTCTCTGGACAGAGCTTCTGCCTCAACTGTTATCTTTGTCCAACCTCTTTGCTTTCTACAAATGTCTACCTTGTTGTGTTTGCGTGTGTATGTGTGTGGGTGTGTGTACTTCTTGTTTGCCTTTCCTTTTATCCCCTTAAGGTAAGTGCTTCCATTCCTGGGATTGGAATTTCTCCTTTTTCACTTCCTTAAAACCCGTATCCTTCCCTTTTTCCCCTCCTTCCTTCCTCTTTTCCTGACGAAGCAACGAACAGTTGTGAAAGCTTGAATGTTTTTATTTGTGTCTTTTGTGTCTATTGGTGAGCCTGGGCTTTGGGTAAGTTAAATAACATTTACCAGGCAAAGGGGCACAGGCAGTAATAGCAACAAATAAACACACAGACACACACACACACACACACACACACACACACACACACACACACACAAATGCTAGCTTTCGCAGCCTAGCTACTTCATCAGGCAGAAGGGAAGGAGAGGGAAAAGGAAATGATGAGGGTTTTAAGGAAGGGGGTAAGGAGCCATTCCAATCCCGGGACAGGAAATACTTACCTTGGGGGAAAAATGGAGGGTAAATAAATGCACACACATTTACACGGACACAAGTACACTTAGGCAGACATACTGTAGAACTGTAGAAAGCAAAGAAGTTAGAAGTTAGACAGAGATGCCACTTGAGGCAGAGGCTCTGTCCAGAGAACCAAGGCAAAGATGTTAAGATGGTGGGTGGGAATTCGAATTTAGCGGAGGTTGAGACCAGGTGGGCAACGGGAAGAGAGAATATGCTGAAGGGCTAGTTCCCATCTCCGGAGTTCTGAAGGATTGGTGTCAATGGGAAGTATCCAGATAACCCGGACGGTGTAGCACTGTGCCAAGATGTGCTAGCCATGCACCAAGGCATGCTTAGCCACAGGGTGATCCTCGTTACCAACAAACACTGTCTGCCTGTGTCCATTCATACGAATGGACAGTTTGTTGCTGGTCATTCCCACATAGATGGTGTAGCACTGTGCCAAGATGTGCTGGCCGTGCACCAAGGCATGCTTAGCCACAGGGTGATCCTCGTTACCAACAAACACTGTCTGCCTGTGTCCATTCATGCGAATGGACAGTTTGTTGCTGGTCATTCCCACATAGAACGCTTCACAGTGCAGGCATGTCAGTTGGTAGATCACGTGGGTACTATCGCAAGTGGCTCTGCCTTTGATCGTGTACACCTTCCGGGTTACGGGACTGGAGTAAGTGGTGGTGGAAGGGTGCATAGGGCAGGTCTTACAACGGGGGCGGTTACAAGGGTAGGAGCCAGAAGGTAAGGAAGGTGGTTTGGGGATTTCATAGGGGTGGACTAGGAGGTTACGGAGGTTAGGTGGGCGGTGGAAAGACACTCTCGGTGGAGTAGGAAGGATGTCATGAAGGATGGATCTCATTTTGGGGCATGATTTTAGGAAGTCGTATCCTTGCTGGAGAGCCACATTCAGAGTCCGCTCCAGTCCCGGAAAGTATCCGGTGACAAGAGGGGCACTTCTGGGGTTTTGTTGAAAGTTCTTAAATTGGGGGGATGAGGAAGTGGCTCTGGCAATTTGCTTCTGTACCAGACCAGGAGGATAGCTGCGGGATGTGAAAGCTGTTATCAGGTTATTGGTGTATTGGTCAGGGATTCAGGACTGGAGCAGACTCGTTTGCCATGAAGACCTAAGCTGTAGGGAAGGGAACGTTTGATGTGGAAAGTATGGCAGCTGTCATAATGCAGGTACTGTTGTTTATTGGTAGGTTTGATGTGGACGGATGTGTGTAGTTGGCTGTTGGATAGATGGAGGTCGACATCGAGGAAAGTTGCATGGGATTTGGAATAGGACCAGGTGAATTTGATGGGACCAAAGGAGTTGAGGTTGGAGAGGAAATTCTGGAGTTCTTCTTCTGGAGTCCAGATCATGAAGATGTCGTCAATGAATCTATACCAAACTTTGGGTTGACAGGCTTATTTTTATATATATATATATATATATATATATATATATATATATATATATATATATAACTAAGTAGATGAGGTTAACTTACCAGGCAAAGGAGCACAGGTACGTGACAGTAACATAAATAAAACCACACACACACACAAAATTGCAAGCTTTCGCAACCATTTGTTGCTTCTTCAGGCAAAGAGCAGGGAAGGAGAGGGAAAAGGAAAGGATGTGCATTTAAAGGAGCGGGTGAGGAGTCATTCCAATCCTGTGAGAGGAAAGACGTACCTTTGGGGGAAAAGGATAGGTAAACAAACACACACATATATAGAGCACACGCACCAAGGCAGACATAAGCGAAATGCAAAGAAGTTGGACAGAGATGCCAGTCGAGACAGAGGCTCTGTCCAGAGATTGGAGGCAAAGATGTTATAGAATGTGGGTGGGAATTTAAAACTAACAAAGGTTGAGACCATGTGGGCAACAGAAAGAGAGAACATGTTGAAGGGCAAGTTCCCATCTCCGGAGCTCTGAAAGGTTAGTATCAGTGGGAAGTATCCATATAACCCGGACGGTGTTAAACTGTGCCAAGGTGTGCTGGCTATGCACCAAGGCATGCTTAGCCACAGGGTGATCCTCATTACCAACAAATACTGTCTGCCTGTGACCATTCATGCGAATGGACAGTTTGTTGATGGTCATTTCCACATGGAAGGCCTCACATGTGCATGCATGTCAGCTGGTAAATTACGTGGGTGCTGTCAAGTGGCTCTGCCCTTAATCTTGTATACCTTCCTGGTTACAGGACTGGAATAAGTGGTGGTGGGAGGATGCATAGGGCAGGTTTTTCAGGGGGGGGGGGGGCAGTTACATGGGTAGGAGCCGGAGGGTAGGGAAGTTAGTTTTGGGATTTCATAGGGATGGACTAGGAGGTTAGGAAGGTTAGGTGGGCAGTGGAAAGACACTCTCAGTGGAGTGGGAAGGCTGTCATGAGGGATGGATCTCATTTCAAGAGCAGATTTAAGGGAGTCGTAGCCTTCCTGGAGAGCCACATTTAGAGTCCACTCCAGTCCTGGAAAGTAACTGGTGACAAGAGGGGCACTTTTAGGGGCTTGGGGGGAGAGGTAGTGGCCCTGGCTATTTGCTTTTGTACCAGATCAGGAGGATAGTTGCGGGATGTGAAAGCTGTCATCAGGGTATTGGTGTACTAGAATAGGACATGGTGAATCTGATAGCACCAAAGGAGTTGAGGTTGGAGAGAAAATTGTGGAGTTTTTCCTCACTGTGAGTCCAGATCATGACTATATCATCAATAAATCTATACAAAACTTGGGTTGACAGGCCTGGGTGTCCAGGAAGGCTTCCTTTAAGCGTCCCATAAATAAGTTGGCATACAAGGGGGCCATCCTGGTTCCCATGGCTGCTCCCTTTAGTTGTTGGTATGTCTGGCCCTCAAAAGTGAAGATGTTATGGGTTAGGGTAAAGCTGGCTAGGGAAATAAGGAAAGAGGTTTTAGGTAGGGTTGCAGGTGATCGGTGTGAAAGGAAATACTCCATCACAGCGAGGCCCTGGGCTTGTGGGATATTTGTGTATAGGGAAGTGGCATCAATGGTTACAAGGATGGTTTCTGGAGGTAAAAGGCTGGGTAAGGATTTCAGGCAAAAGTGAAAGTGGTTGGCATCTTTGATGAAGAATGGGAGACTGCACATAATGGATTGAAGGTGTTGTTCTATGTAGACAGAGATTTGTTCTGTAGGCACTTGGTAACCGGCCACAATGGGGCAGCCGGGATGATTGGGTTTGTGAATCTTGAGAATTAGGTAGAAGGTAGGGGTGCGGGGTGTTGGTGGGATCATGAGGTTAATTGAGTCAGGGGAAAGGTTTTGTATGGGGTCTAAGGCTTTGAGGATTCCTTGAATCTCTGCCTGGACATCAAAAATGGGATTGCCTTGACAAACATTATATGTGGTACTGTCTGAAAGCTGACACAGTCCCTCAGCCACATACGCCCGCCGATCAAGTACCACGGTCTTGGATTCCTTGTCGGCTGGGAGCATGACAATGGACCAGTCAGCCCTCAGATCACAGATAGCCTGAGCTTCAGCTTTCCTAAAAAACCTGAATCCAACTCCCAACATCACCACAACCTTTGTAACCTCCTATTCCATCCCTATGAAATCCCCAAATCAACTGCCCTACCCTGTGGCTCCGACCAATGTAACCGTCCCCAGTGTAAAACTTGCCCTATGCATCCTCCCACCACCACTTATTCCAGTTCTGTAACCTGGAAGGTGTACACAATTAAGGGCAGAGCCACTTGTGACAGCACCCATGGGATTTACCAGCTGACTTGCCTGCACTGAGGCCTTCCATGTGGGAGTGACCAGCAACAAACTGTCCATTTGCATGAACGGACACAGGCAGACAGTGTTTGTTAGTAATGAGGATCACTCTGTGGGTAAGCATGCCTTGGTGCATAGCCTGCACTTCTTGGCACAGTGTGACCAGCAACAAACTGTCCATTTGCATGAACGGACACAGGCAGACAGTGTTTGTTAGTAATGAGGATCACTCTGTGGGTAAGCATGCCTTGGTGCATAGCCTGCACTTCTTGGCACAGTGTTACACTGTCCGGATTATATGGATACTTCCCACTGACATGAACCTTTCAGAACTCCAGAGATGGGAACTTGCCTTTCAACATGTTCTCTCTTCCCGTTGCCCACATGGTCTCAACCTTCATTAGTTTTAAATTCCCGCCCACATTCTATAACATCTTTGCCTCCAATATCTGGACAGAGCCTCTGCCTCAACTGGCATATGATCAAAAAATGTTTTGTACATAATGAATGAGCCAAATGACTTGATGATGACAGTACAGAAACGTAGTACATATTATTTCAAAAAATGCTCAATCTAATTTAAGTTAGTCTAAGGATATCACACACACCCATGCCCCAGGGCAGACTCAAACCTCTTCTGGCAGTGGCCGCATAATCCACAATGTTGCGACCCAGGTCACGCAGCCATTCCCGTGCGGTTCACATGGTTTGATAAATTATTAAACTTTTCACTGTTTAATGTGGATGAATCATTGTAATATTTTTTTTTAATCATAGGAACTTGAGAATGACGCCATAGTGCATTGAAACTAGTAGTATATTGGTAATTAGATGGAAGTATATTAATTTGACAAATGAAGACTATTTTACCTGGTGATGCCAGCACATAAAACATCTGCACCAATTTCAGATTGCTGTCAATGTTACGCTGCCCCGAGGCGCGAAATATTACTGCACACCTTGTTATGGGTAACATTTCTAACACTGCGCTGCCGCCTTCTGCTCTTTTCCTCCAGCAGCTATAGTACACACCTCCGGCTGCTGCCAACAGCCAGCACACAAATCGTAAACTAACCATGGATGAACAGTACAGTAACTGGAGTAGCTGTGTCATTACCAAACATTGCAGAAATTGGAAAAACAGTGTATCCTAAAAGGTCGCCCAAATACAGGGCAGCAACAAACAGCCAGTAAATAAGAGTATGTCGCACTAAGTTTGATATTCTCTCAAAACCTAAAAATCAGATTTCCTGTGTTTTTGTTGTACTGACTCAATTTCTTCTTCATTCTTTGTAAAGTTGCTATGCAAAATGAGATAAGGCTTCAAGAAAACTTTCGCAATCAACAAAATTACACTTGAAACTTCCTGGTAGATTATAATTGTGGGCCAGGAATGGGATTCGAACCTGGGACTTTTCCCTTTTGCTGGCAAATGCTCTACTATCTGAGCTATCCTAGCATGTTTCACAGTTCATCCACAAAACTTCTGCCAGTATCTCGCCTCCTACTTTTGAAACTTCACAGATGTTCTTCTGTGAACTAGCACCCCTCATTCTGGAAACATTCCTTAGGTTGTGGCTAAGCCATGTCTCGACCATATACTTTCTTCCAGGAGTTCTAGTCCTGCAAGGTTCACAGGAGGACTTCTATGAAGTATGGAATGTAGGTGAGGAACAGGCAAAGTTATGATGACGTACTGTGAACCGTGTCGGGTTAGTTCAGACGATAGAGGGTTTACCCACGAAAGTCAAAGGTCGCAGGTCCAAATCCCAGGTACAGCACAAAATTTTAGCCTGCCAGGAAGTTACATATCAGTGCACACTCCACTGCAGAGTGAAAATTTTATTCTGAAAATTATACTTGACTGTGTTTCAAGAAGAATTTCTACTACCATGAAAATCCTTTGTATCTGATGTGTGGAAAACTGCCGTTGAAATTTCTAATTTGCTCCAATAGCTAGAAAATCTAAATGTGTAGCTTGAAATAAAACTGTTTATAATGGGTGGGAGTACCATTACTTAGTGTCTAGGGAAAGAATCAGATAAACCATTTATCGAAAACATCTGAATGTGTCAGCCTGAGCGCAGCCCTGAAATTCAGTTTTTTTACGTATGAGTAAAACATACACAATAGCTCATTTATCTCCCAAGCAATCATGAAACAATAAACAACTTTAATTTATTTTTATTGTAAATTACTGAAAAAAGAGCAAGAAGCCATTAAATGAAAGCATAACACAAAAAGTCAAATTATGTTAATTACACCGATTTTGCATTTTTAAACCCACAATATTACATGTTGCCCGTAAGTAAAAGTTATTATTCTAATGCAAAGATTCTTCCCTTCACTCCTTTCCCCACCATCTCTCTCTCTCTCTCTGTCTCTCATTCATTTTTCGTCGGACTGTCTGGGCGGAGGGGCATGTGCCTCTGTGCACCCCCCCCCCCCCCCCCCCCTGAATCTGCTCTTGGCAGACATGCTGAGCTACTAGTATAAAGAACATTATCTGTGCAAAAATCAATTACTGTGATTGTGAGTAATTCTTATCCTGAAAGGGTTAACTGAAAATATAATTTCTAACTTTGAATAGATAGATGCTTTATTGATAATTAAACACACAGCTACACAAAACTAGACTGTGACATTTGGTGGATAGCAACTACAAACACAAACTGCAATCAAAGAACATCCACATGGCAGAGATAGTCTCCACTGCTGCTGTTTCCGTCTGCCTTTGGTCACAGAGCCCCCAGGTAGTGTAGAACATGAGAAAACTATGCGGGACTTTGACACAGGGGGGAGAGGCATCTGAAATGGTGCTGTCAGGAGTTGCAGCCATAGTAGTGACCACACACCCAGCAAGCAAGTGACTGTAAATCTTGCATCCACACAGATGGGCACAGACAACAACTGGTATGGAGCCAATGAGAGGAAGGCGCACATCAGGTGATGGCCATGCAGGTGGCAGAATTTTAATGGTGAGAACTCCATTGGATGACAAAGCAGTCATAATGCCATTCTTGTTAACTTCATAGGGGACCTAAAACAAGTGAATGAGAACAATGTGGGTATAGCAAGGACGAAGAGCATACCATCACAGAAGTGTACGAAAAAGGTCTTCTGGAGAGAAAGGTGTGGTGTCAACAGTGAAAATGAGGAAGTTTGGCTGCATTGTAGAGTGAGATGGTGAAGGTTGCTCACTGCAGAAATTGGTAGTCGAACATGAGGAAGAGGTATTGCTGGTGTTTGCAGATGAGGTGGAGGCAGTTGTTGAAGAATCTGGGGTGGATACCTTAACCTCGGGCATCACATCATCTGCGATAATCCATGCTGACATAACTCTTGCTAAAGAAATGATTTTATGTTTATCTTTGAGCAGGATTCCATTGTGTTGATAGGGCAGTGGATTACCTTGTGTGGGGGCCCCAAATAGGGTGGCTGAAGAGCCGCTTGAATTGTATCTTCTGAAGCATGATGAAGCTGCACATGGTTAAGTCCTGGAGGACAAAACTGTGACGTGATTGACACATGTGGTAGTGTAAAAGGGAGTGAAGTTGTTGGATGTTAGCATGGATCTGGTAGATGAGGACAGGCAGATCTGCTGGAGGTGGGAGAACAGAATCCTTGACAAACTCAGCAGGTAGAAAAAGAATTTTCCCTTACAGTATGTCTGCCAAGCATATCTGAAGATTGTCTTTGTAAGAGGAGCAGATCCCAAGAAGGATCCAGGGCCGTGTCTCATACCATGAACATGGCACACAAAGACAAACTTCAATGTGTGCTGCCTTCACGTGACCAGCCCATTGCTCTGAGGGTAGCAGGCGGTAGTGTGAAAATGATCATTTCTGCACAAGGAACAGAGCATGGTGAACAGCTGAGATTGAAACTGTCGACCTTGGTCTGTTGTGATTGAGAATGGGCAGCTGAAATGGGAAATCCAAGTGTTGATGAAAGAACAAGCAGCACAGTCTGCCTTGATGTCCACCAGAGGAATGGCCTCTATCCATCTAGTAACACAGCTGACCTCAATGAGAATATATCTATATCCATGGGAGGGGGGCAGAGGGACAACCAAGTTGATATTGGCATTGAATATATGACCACATAGAGTATGGAAGTCCCAAGTGGCATTTGGGTATTGTGGCCAACCTTGCTACATTGAAAGAGGAGGCAGAACTGGGTCCATTGAAAGCAGTCACATTGAATACCCAACCAGGCAAAGCGTTCAGAGACAAGTCTGACTGAGGGTTTGATCCCATGATGGGCCATGGATGGGCACAAATGGATGAGGGGAACTGATAGACATGTCCCATCAAACATTAAGGGACAAACCAGGTAGTTGCCTCTGTTTCAAACAGAGGCCAGAAGTAGGGTAATCAAGGAGCTGATAAAGGTCTGCATTATTGATTTGGAGGATGGTAAGTTTGTGAAGATTGAGTGAGGTATGAACAGAGCCAGTGCAGAAATGCCATCAGCAACCAGATTGTTCGCACCCCGCATATTTTGATTATTCAACGGCAATGGGGATCGAATTTGGGCCAATGCATCAGCAATCGCAGCGCTACGATGTACGATATGCCAACATCCGATGATAATTGTATCGGCCGTGTAGTGACCCTTTTTCTACTTTTCATTAGATCAATATTGGGAATTGTATGTATGCAATCGATCTTTGCTGAAAGAGTTCGTTTAGCTGTGAAGGTACAAGAAAGGAGGTGCGGTAGAGCAGTGACGGACATTGTCGTGACACACAAGTAGTGGTAAAATGGCGTGTCATCGGTACTCCTTCGAGGAATACACAGATATGCATTTAGATTGCGGCGCTGCTGGTCAATATGCACCAGCTGCCCGCGACATCCACCACGCCAGATTTCCCAGCTGCGTTATTCCGTGTGTAAATACCTTTTTAGCTGTTGATAGACGGTTAAGGGAGTCTGGAAGTTTTGCTGTACCCAATGGTATGAGAACGTTACATTCAGAACGTTCAGTTCGAAGAAAACATTCTCGAAATGGTTGCTGCAACACCTAGTACCAGCTCGAGGGCTATTGGTACTGCTTTGGGAGTAAGTCACGTTATTAGTACATTCTTAAAGAATGCCTGCAAACTACACATGACAAAATGTATCCTTTTGTTTGTCGCACAGTGTAGTATTGGACGCCTTACACGAAGAAAACCTATTTCCGTATCACCTACAGAAGGTGCACGATTTGGTTGAAGAGGACTACCGCTCTTGTTACAAATATTCCGCGTGGTATTTAAATAAATGTAACGAAAATCCACATTTCGCAAAGATGGTGTTGTGGACAGATGAGGCATGTTTCTCTAGAGAAAGACCATTCAATTCCCGAAACAACCACATTTGGATGGACGCAAATCCGCATGGCACTAACGTTAAATCCTATCAGCATAGGTTTAGCATCAACATTTGGGCAGGTATAGTAGGCGCCTTTCTGTTGGGTCCTGCCCTACTCCCTCCCCATTTAAATGGAACGACGTACTTAGCATTCCATGAAAACGTCCTTTCGCTATACTTAGAAGACGTTCCTCTGGGTGTCCGTTAGGGAATGTGGTTCCAACATGATGGTGCACCGCCGCACTTTGCTTTTGCGGTATGTAAGCATTTAGATGTGTTGTGCCTGAAAAAGTGGATTGGCCAAGGTGGTCCATACCTCTGGCCAGCTCGTTCACCAGATTTGACACCGTTAGACTTTTATTTGTGGGCCCATGTGAAGCAAATCGTCTACGCGACCACAGTAGACACAACTGAAGAGTTGAGTTATCTTCTTGCGAGGATAATTTTAGCCTTTGATGAAATCAGGGAATCCTTTGATTTCGGAAAGGTTGCGGAGTCATTGACGCAGCGTTGCAATGCGTGCCGTCAGGCTGGAGGATGACACTTTGAGCAGCTACTGTGAATTTAGTGTAACATTTCTCTCCTGAAAATAATGTTCTTACGTTAAACAGCTGCCAAAATATCAGTTTATTGTTTTATTTTATACATTACTTTTCCTGCATTTGTTACATGTATGACCATTGACTGTGTATGAGGTTTATTGGTTTTCCATATTTACGTCCAAACAGGTACATATTGTAGACCTTCGTCAGATGCATTTATGAGCAATTATTGAATGTTATGAATACTGTAGCTTTCGGAATAAATGTGCATACTTGGGGCCAATGCCAATGTGTTTATGCAAAAAAAGATGTACAGTTCTCTTACTTACATGAAATCCATACATGAATGATTAGACAAAAAAATACAGATGTGTTTCCCCATTTGGATAAAAACAAAACAATAACCCTGGTGGGAATCGAACTCAAGACCTTTTGTTTCATGTCTCCAGCTCTCTACCCCCAGACCACAGTGTCTCACGTTAGAACAGCCTTTCATATACAAGTTTATACTCATATGACTACAACATGGAGGATACGTTTGGCAACGCTGCCTCTTGTGGGCTGTTCGAATCTGCGCGCCAAACGATGTGATTGGTTAACTTCTAAGCTAAATAACTCGGAAATGGCGCGATGTATCAATTTTTTTTCTTAACATTTATGTCTCAGTACAACCTGCCCTACAATGTCCTGACAAGCATTTCAGACATTTTCTGACCACCCTGTCCATATGACTTAAGCAGTGTAATGGGAGTCAAAAGGTGGGTTGTAGAGAGCATCTGCTAGTGGTATGTGGTCAGTGCAGATTGTAACAGGCCATATCTTAATGTCGCCACAAAAATAGCAAACGGCTTTGTAGATGGTAAGTAGTTTATGAACAAATGCTAAGCATTTACATTGGAATGTTGTGAGCCTGAGTAATAAAAAAAAATGAAGAGGTTGGAGATTGCTCCCAACACATTGCTGCAGAACAGAACCAATCAATGTTTCACTCGTATCTGCTGTGATAGGTGTGCATCAGTCACATGGTGTGTGAGGGTAATGATATCACAAAGTGCAGTTTTGAATTCTCCAAAGGCTTGAATCATATGGTCAAACAAGGATAGGATAGGATAGGATAGGATAGGATAGGATGTTTAGGGGGCACAACAGCAAGGTTTTTAGCACCATGAGAAAAGAATTAGATGACACTAAATAAATAAGAACAGGGAATAGAAGAATGTAGGTCTTGGCAACAAGATGAACACATATTGCAAATCAGTGATGTACGGTGGCAGACTGAAGTATACAACCTTAGAAGTCCTTAAAAGAAAATGTCGGAGTATAGAGGTAAGCTGATCTCTGATGTTAAAGGCTTCAGTGAGCCCTCCTGTAACACACTAAAACCTCCAGCCTAAGAGCTTAGGACAAAGTCGAGAACATTCACAAAATTGTAAAATGTTCATCACACTTGCCTTGTCATCAGCTAAAACAGTGGGTAGAGCACGACCAAGATTAACCGCTGCCCTCTCAGCATGATATAAAATACACTAATTAAAATGTGGCATATAGTGATTTGCATGCCACAAGCATCAAAAATCGGTGGATCCACTCGACGGAATAAAAAGCTGTGGGTCAAAGGGCTGTGCCCAACGCGAAGGGGCATGTGTCACTTTGAAACGCCTGAATGGCTGGCAGGAGGTTCGCCACGGTCGGTCAGTTGGTTTAACCAACTGCAGTTTATTACTTGTCACTGCCAGCCACGTCTCCTCCCACAACTGAAAGAACCTGTGGCACAGCACAGAGTAGACGTCCCACAAGGGAATGGCACACTCTGTGACATTTGGGTCACTGCAGGCCGCCTTGGCAGCAACATCAGCCGCTTCATTTCCCCAAATCCCAACATGCCCAGGTACCCAAAGAAATGACACCTCTTTACCCCGCGGTTGGAGTAGGTATAGTTGGTCATGGATCAATTGTGTTATAGTTTCAGCCGGGTACATGACCAGCACTGATTGTAGGACACTAAGGGAATCGGAGCAGAGTAGAAATTTTGTACCTCGAGCACACCGGATGTGTTCCAGTGCCTGGAGGATGACATGCAGCTCTGCCTAGAAAATGGTATAGGCAGCGGGCAGGCGAATCCCCTTGTTTTGATCCATCAGTGTACACCATTGTACAATCACAATGCTTATTTAAAATGTTGAAAAATTCTGACTGAAATGTTATGTCTGGGGTGCAATCTTTTTTAAATCTAAAAGGAGTCTGGACCTCTGTAATAACCAAGGGGGATATCTACTCCATCCTCGATGCAAAACGGTAAAATCTAAAACACCTGTATCTAAAAAACAGTCCTTAGCACAAATCCCAAAAGGCCTCATAGCTCAAAGCCGATTACGAAACAACCATTCCATAGGCGGCCGAGCAACAGTATCATAAGCAGGTGTATATGGGGTTGACAATGCGGCATACGCCTGACACACCATGAGGAGCTGTCGCCCTATGTGAAGCGGTGGCTCAGCAGCCTCGGCACAGGCTTGGTATAGGGCTGGTTTGAAATGCCCCAGTAGCAAACCGAATCCCTTCATGGTGCACCACGTCCAACATTTTTAGGTAGGAAAGTCTTGCAGACCTATACACCGTGCAACCGTAATCAACTCGGAATTGTACAAACGCTCTACAAAACTGGAGCAGATGAGTCCTGTCAGCTCCCCATGAAGTGTGACTAAGGCACTTTAAAATACTGAGTGCTTTAAGGTCCCGTCTCTTCAAGTCTTTAAGATGCGGCAATCAAGTAAGTTTACAGTCAAATGTGAGAACATTCAGAACCGTGTCCCTCTTCTGCAATTTAGGTAAGTTAAAAATAGAACGTGAACGGTTAGAAAGAACACACACAGACTTCTCGGTTGAAAATTTAAAACCGGTCTTCTGTGCCCATTCATCGAGCCATTTCAGAGTAAGCTGCAACTGACTTTTGTGGTTGCCAGGCTGGAGTAAGAACAGAAGACAGAGAAGTCATCAACAAATAGTGAACACTGGACAGGACTTTTCACAACAGAAGTAATACTGTTAATGGCTATAGCAAATAATGTCACACTTAAAACACTACCCTGAGGGACACCGTTTTCCTGCTCAAAGTGGTCAGAGAGCATGTAACCAACTCGATACCTAAAATAACATGGAGAAAGGAAAGACCGAATAAAAATGGGAAGACAACCTCGAAATTCCCAGTCGTGAAGCTGCTGAAGTATAAGATGCCTCCAAGTAGTATCGTAGGCCTTCTCCATATCAAAAAGAACACCCAAAAGGTAGTGACGGCACAGGAAAGCCTGTTGTATAGCCGCCTCCAGAAAGGCCAGGTTCTCTAAGGTGGAAGAATATCTCCTGTACCCACACTGGAAGTGACTAAGGAGTTGCCTGGATTTCAACATCCAGACAAGGTGGTGGTAGACCATCTGCTCTAAGGTCTTTCCAGTGCAACTAGTGAGGGCAACACTATGATAGCTGTTTGGGCATGTGAAATCTTTCCCGGGTTTTAAAAGGGGGATCAAAACAGCTTCTTTCCGCGAATCAGTAAAGTGACCTGATGACCAAACGACATTAAAAAGATTCAGGAGGATTTCTTTATTTTGCTGTGTTAAGTGCCGCAGCATATTGTAGTGGATTCTATCATTGCCAAGGGAAGTGTCATGTGCTACAGACAAAGCAAAATCCAGCTCCCACAGTGTGAAAGGGCAGTTATAATCCTGATGACCAGTGGACCTGAAGTCCAAATTGCCCCTCCCAGCTGGAATACCGGATCAAGACTGGCAACAGCTGTAACATTGTCAAAATACATAGCCATGGTCTGGGCAATATCTTGCGGGCTGGTGTGGAGAACGCCATTCCCCATGATAGCAGCCACTGGACACCTCCCCCCTTTCCCAGAAATCCGCTGTATGGTCTCCCATACAGTGGAACTTTTAGTGGAGCAGGTAATGGTACTCAGGAACTGTTGCCAAGATCTCTTTCGGCTCTCTCATATAATTTGGCGACATTTTACCCTCACCATCCAAAAGGCCGCGAGGTTGTTTGCAGATGGCCGACTCTTAAAGCTACACAGAGCTGCATGCTTGACCCTAATTGCTGAGCGACAATCAGCCGTCCACCAAGGGACAGGCTGCTGTTTTGGTTATCCTACCGACAGTGGCATAGATGCATCAGCAGCACTGTGTATCATTTGAGTGGTACAATCCACCCATTCCTGGACATTGCCGTGAATTTCCAGCTCCAGGAGTTGGCTAAACAGTGTCCAGTCAGCTTTACTGATCACCCATTGAGGTGGTCTGCATTCGGGCTCTATTCTGTCTGGCAGTTGAAGCCAGATGGGGAAATGGTCACTACCATGCAGGTCATCAACCAGTTTCCAGTGTGTAGAGTGGGCGAGGGCTGGAGAACAAAGCGAGAGATCTATGGCTGAGAACGACCCCGTTGCAGTACAAAAATGTGTGGGCTGTCCTGTGTTTAATAAATGTGCACTCGATGACTAGAAAAGCCTCTCGTTTGCTCGACCCCTGGGGCAGGTTCTGGCAGAGCCCCAAAGCACATTATGTACATTAAAATCACCTCAGTGGATGAAAGGGTGGGGGAGCTGCGTCAGAAGGTCTTTGAGAGCAGCTACATCAAACGTGTCATGGGATGGCATATAGAGGGAGCACACTGTCAAACGGTGGCACACATATACGGATACTGCAATGGCTTGTAACTGTGTAGTGAGAGAAGGGCTCAGAGTGATAAGCCGTTATTAGTAAAAATTGCCACTCCGCCTCTCGCTCTCTCTCCACTAAGATCGTCCTTCTTGTGGAGTACATAGCTGCGGAGCTCAGGGTTGTCAGTGAATTTAGTTTGTCTCATGGCGGCATATACAAATCGATCTACCCTGAGTCAATAAAACGGAGTTCCACCACATGCGTCCTGAAACCCTGCAAGTTCCACTGCAGTGCTAGGGCCATTTATCAGTGAGGTTGGATCTTTACCCTCTCTTTCTTCCGAGACGGAGACACTGAATGTGGTGGAGGTCTAGAATTGGGGCGAGAGGGTTTCTCCTGCAGGATATCCAGCTCCAAGAGGTCTGGAGCTGGGTCAGATGAAGGCTCGGGTGGGATAACATCAATGAAATCTGAAAGATTCATGGCGGTTTTTGCCTGTGACTGTGTTTTGTTGGTAACCTTCTTTGGTTTAGGTGATGGAGACAGAGGTGGTTGCAACTTTGGTGGTGATAGTGTTGGCGGTGGTGGTTGTGGCGGTGGCAGTGATGGCGGGTTCTGCAGGAAGAAGTACCACAGGCTCTCCAAAGGCCGTATCCGTACCTTTGTCAGCTGTTCAGCTGTTGTCGGCAGGGCTACGGAAGATGCAAGTTCCGCGGCCTGACACGTGCACTGGCAAATGCATGTGTTGGTGCCTACACTGACAACCTCAGTTTGTGTGCAGGCATCAGCCCTGGCAACTGGCTTTTGCAGTACTGAAGCAAAGGAGGTGGTAAACACAGCAGGTTGCATGGCCTTGAAGGTCTTATTGGCCTATGCATAGGAGAGTGGTTTCGATTTTCTGTATTGTATTCTCCTGAAGGTAGACTGCACAATCCCTACTCCAGACTGGGTGGTCCCCTGAACAGCTGACACAGGTCATAGGTGGAGTACAGTCAAACTCATTGTGTACTGCTTTCCCACTTTTGCCACAGGTAGCTTCTCCCTTGCATCCCAAGGTGGTGTGCACAAAGTGCTGGCACTTAAAACAGCGCATGGGGTTAGGGACATAAGGCCGTACATTTAAATGCAGAAAACCCGCCTGAACATGCTCAGGTAGTTGAGAGCTATTGAAGGTGAGAATGAAGGACTCAGATGGGACGAATTCCCCATTTTCTTCATATTCTGCACATCGACTATGCCTTCTGCAGCCCTTTCTTCCTTCAGTTCATCCACTGGAATGTCAATCAGATCTCTACAGGAGACTGTGCCCTTACTATAATTAAGAGTACCGTGTAGCTGTGTTTCAATTGGATATTTCCCAAGACTCTTTCCTATTTGTAGTTTGGACGTCTGTTGGGAAGTTGATGTTTCCAGCAACAGGATGCCATTCCGCAACCACTTTACTGACCTCAAGGTACCAGCAGTTCCTTCAAGACCTTTGTTGATATAGATGGGCGATACCTTCTCAAATGAACCTTCCTTTCTCTTCACGACAAGAAACTCATTCTGGTTAAGAGCCTGTGTTCTGTTACTCTGAACAAAAATTTTTTTGGAAGAAACTAAATTCGGAGGACTGGGTACCCGAGCCCTTTTTTTTGATTGGGTGTTGGTACCTCCATCCCACTGGAAGGTTCGAGGGACAAATTAGAATTTTGCATCTCGGTCCCATGAGAAGCTAGGGAAGTACGTGTCCGCCTAGACAGAGCCTGGCGTGCCTAGGTTAGCCTTATACAACTGAGTATCCCCAGAGGTTGCACGCTACCGACTTTTCCTCTTCAACAGCCATGCATCCCATGAGCATGTAGCACACCTTGGGATTGAAGGGTTTTTTATAGAGGTTTCTACCATCCTCGCGACTTGGGCGGTCAAACCAAGATCTCCATTCCCTAGTACACACAATGTACCAGCGTCGCGCCGCATGGTGGTCACTGAAGCGTGCCCACAGATTATGGTGTCTAGAGGACAGGCAGCACTTACCAGTCCCCTGCTCAGAACCTCGGGTTCGCCAAGCCTGTACTCAGTAAATTAGTGCTGAGCCCCTAAGGGGGGTAAAACAAAATGACACGGCACAGGCCAGACGTGTTTGTACATGCCAAGGCATATTTCAAATGAGCTTGAACGGAGGTAGAATGAGGTAGGCGACAGAGGTATAAATTTGTCTCGAGAAAATGGCAGGTATCATGGAAGGTTGCAGGTAGTGGTATACCCATTATGCTCAAGATACTGTTGGAAGTGAGTGAGATGCCCATAGCCAATACAGAATAGCTGTGTAAGGTGACAATGGACTTCCCATTTTTAATATTGATGCCTTGGAAGTGTAGTGTAGCAAGGACTTTCGCAAGGTGCTTTTCATGTTCAATGTGGAAGAAATTATAAAATAAAATATAGAGACAAGTGTAACAGTTCTGAAAGGACAACAATACAGAGTCAATAAAGCACTGCCATGTCTGTGCTGCATTTTTAAGGCCATATGCCATGAAGCACTACTCAGACAAGACAAAAGGCATGATAATATCTGTTTTGGGAGAGCCTTGATAGCCAGCAGGATCTGATGGCAGGCCTTCACTTCCTAGAATCTCAAACACCAAGAGACTGCCATCATTTAGGAACTGAATATGTGGGAATGGATAATTATCTATAGTGGTACAGGCAGTGAGGTTACAATAGTCGCCACAGAGTCAGTGTGTATATCACCTTTTTTTAACAAGATGTATGGGATAAACCAACAACAGTCAGTGTGGTGGATGATAATGGCTTGAAGTAGGTCCTAGATGATAGATTTGGCTTGTTTCAGTTTGACTGCACTGAGACGGAGTACCCTCTGGCACATGCGTGAACCGGCAGTGTTAACAGTTCTATTGCAGGTGCCAGTAGTAATTGAAGCAACATTAGAAGGGATGGGAGAGGAGAAAGAGAGAGGGTATAAAAGAAAGTGCAATGAGGCAGCAGCTGTATTCGAAGTGTCAATAACCTGGCTGCTGAAGGGTCCCGTGAAGGTGTGGGAGGAAATCTCATGACACTTGCAGCTCTGCTGAAATCACAGCCAGCCATCGACAAGAGGATAGCAGTAGAGGAAATGAGTGAAGAGATCTCACAACATTATGAAATAATCAAAGAGGACAGTGTATAGTAGCTAAGTGTGTGCAATACATTCGGAAACAGTAAGCAACAAATTGTCCTCGACTGGGGGAGACAACAAGGGAGAGTGTGTTGTATGTGCCGTAAATAACTGTGTCAGTGGATGACAGGAGGTGGCTTTGAACCACTGTCCTCCCAAATATGAGTTCATGGGCTAATCGTTGCACCACCTCACTCAGTGGAAAACCTCTGACAAAGTTAAGTGAGTAGTCCTGTAACATTAACAAAGACAAATTTATTTTTGTTGCTACTAAGATTTGAAAGGCTGCTACATTTGAAGTTGAGTAATACTAAAGTTCTATTTCCTTTGCTGGATGGTGTATTAAAATTCAACAGTTGAAAATAAAAAGAAAATTAGCCTTGTCTCCCTTTTTTATTTTTACAAGTGCAAGAGTTTTAGCACCAGATCAAGAAGCCATTTTTGCCTATCTGCTCTTCAGGATCGTAGTAAGGCTCCATGCGGAGGACATGAACGATGTCTCTTCATTTTTGTCGCTTCAATGATGGCTCATGATCCTAGACTTTGTATATGACGTTTGACAGGTGGTGTATGACACAATTTGGACCAAAGAATTGCTTCAATAACTCTTCCGATAGCCCAACTTTTTGTACAGGGGTAAAATTCCATATCAGATCTCCTGGGTTGTACACAACAGGTCGGTGCTTGTAGTTATACCACTGATGGTCCTTCTCCTGGCAGTCCAGAGTCCATATGCGAGCCAGTTGTCTTGCTACTTCAACCCTGGTGATGAGCTGTTTCACATAGTCATCCTGAGTGTTGTCCAGCTGAAACAGGAACAGTGTACCCATTGTCGTCTCAGCTTCATGGCCATGGAGCAGGAACAACAGTGTGAAGCCTGTGGTGTCTTGTCTTCTGGTACTATAAGCAAATGTTATGACTGACAGTATTTCTCCCAATCCTCCTGCTCAACGACGTACATTGACAGCATATCTGCTAACGTCTTGTTAAAACTTTCTGTAAGACCATTTGTCTGAGGATATGCAGTTTTCATTCTGTGGACAATGTTGCAATGTGACATTACCTCTGATACTAGTTTTGACTGGAATACTTTCCCACAATCAGGTATCATCACATGTGGTGCCCCATGCTTCAAAATAATGTCTTCTGCAAGGAATTTTGCGATCTCTAGAACTTCTGCAGTTGGCACAGGTTTGGTAACAGCATAGCATATGAGGTAGTCACTGCAGTTATCCATCAATTACCGGTTGTCTACTTCGGAAACCTCCCTAAAAGGTTGATTCCAATTTGGTGGAACAGAGCTGCTGCAGGTGGAATTGGTACAAGATGCCCTGGAAGTAATTGCGGCAATATATCACTGTGGATTTGGGGTTCAATAGTATTTAGCCATTATGCATTGAATCCAACATCCGAAGCCAGTGCGCTAGATTCGGTGAATAATTGATTTGGCTGAACCACTCGGACACAACCCTAATTTTTAAGTTCACAGTCTTTTAGTTCAATAATTAGTCACATAATTGTCCATAGTTTCCTATTTTAGGTTTTCCATAGTTAATTGGTAAAAATGGAACCCTTACATGATCACTCTTTGTTGTCCATTGTCTGTTAACCTAGCTGTCTGTCTGTCAGTTAAGACCCCTTCTTCTTAGGAATGGGTAGATATACATAGTTAAAAATCACTGCCAAGACAGTGCAATTAAAAAATACAGCCATTTTGGCCCACTTTAGGTTACGGTAGTAACACTAAACGTGGGCCTTAGTGTTTGCCTTTTGACAGATTGAAATTTAAATGAAAATTACGCCTTAACTGTTCATCTGACATGGAAACTCAATACATGATTTTGTACAGGAGAAATTTCTCTACAACTTTTCTCTATTATGTTTTTTTCATATCTCACATCGTTTCACAGATATTTGAAAAAATAACGGCAATTTCATGAAATCAGTTTGTCTGTCTGTCCATCTGTCTGTAACGTGTTCCCACTTTTGAAGCCGAACCATTCAACCAATCAGCACCAAATTTTAAATACATAAATGTTGGCCACCAGAACCTCCCTTTTTCAAATTTTTCAGACAAAAATACGTTAGTAACACTAAAAAAGGCAATTTGTATTGTAATTGCGAAGTAACTGTTCATCTGACAAGAAAATTGAATAACCGAATTTGTAGAGGAGAAAATTCTTTACAACTTTGCTTCTTATGTTTTTCAATATCTTGCATCATTGCACAGATATTTGCAAAAATAACGGCGATTTGACGATGTCTGCCTGTCTCTTACAGACTTGTTACTTGTTCCTTAGGTTGAACCGTTCAACTGATCTGCACCAAATTTTACAGACATAATTGTTGGCCGCCAGAGACCAGAACCTCGCTTTTCATATATTTTGGATAAAAAAACATCAGTAATGTTTGTAGAGGAGAAAATTCTCTGCAACTTTACTCTCTTATATTATTTTCATATATCGTAAGGTTTGAGAGATATTTGCAAAAATAACGGCGATTTGACACTGTCCATTGATTTTATGAAAATCAGCCGTTCGGAGATGTCATGACTTCCTTGCCCAGAACTCTCTGTGCCATACGCCATCTTGCATTGCGTATTTGATGATTTTTCTTATTATAACTTATACGTTGTCTTTTCTAAGCAATGGCGCACTGAAGAATTAACAAAAACACGTCATTCTTTGTTTGAAAATGATAATCTAGTGTCTAAAAATGCCATATTAGTATTAGTTAACAACTGCCATCCATAGTATAAGATTAAGTGATGGATTTTGTAATTGTTCTCCGTAGTGTAGTGGACAGCGAAGTAGACTGTAATGCACATGGTCAGTGGTTTGTACCCGCCACTAACAAGATTTTTTTTTTTTCCTTTTTTCCTAAAAGGGTTTTGGGCAATCTTATTAGTTTAATAGAGCTTTATTCTTCAATATTTACAGTTGTGCATGTAAGAATGCTCCTTCTAAAATGCATGTTTGTTCTATTTCGTGAAACACGTAACAACAAATTGAACAATGGCCTTCCAAAGCATATGCACATAAACTGGAAAGATACTGTAATAATGAATATTTTGAACAACATGCTGATACTGGCCGTTTCATATATAAAAGAAGTCCTAGATTTCTGTGGAAAGTGTAGTTTCTTAATGAAACAGAAGGGAAGTGTAGACATTGCAACAAATTACCTTGTTTATTTTCTTTTCTAAGCAATTATTCAGTATGTTTGGACTATACTGAAAGTCATTAACTAGAATCACTAAAATGTTTGTCTTTGACATGATTGCTATGGATACCTTTAACATAGGGTATTACCTATCCTGTAGTTCAGATTTGACTTCATTCATGTTACTTTGTTCTGCGCTAAAATAAAGAGCAAATATTATACTTTAAACAGCTAAAATCACAAACGGAATAAGTGTGGTAATACGGAATTCCACATAAATCTAATACTTAATGTATATATACAAAGTTAGTATTACCATTGCCGCAGCAGATTAGCAGTGCGCACTGGGGCGCCGTGCTGCAGTGCTCGAGGCCGTCCGGCATTGGGGGTTAGAGTTCCCCCTCGGGCATGGGTGTTTGTGTTGTCCTTAGGTTAGTTTACCTTAGTTTAAGTAGTTTGTAAGCTATGGACTTAAGAAAACCTTTAACAAAGCAAGAGGGAAAAAAATTGTCAGTGGTGGTTACATGTTTTCAAATATATTTTTTGGTCTTCAGGGAGATCGATGCTTTGTGGTCGTTTTTTCAAGTTCGTTCTAGGTTGTTCGTCGAGAATTATGCTCAGTTTTTTTTGTTGGAGATAGCGTTGAACCATCTTTATTTCTCTCTCTTTCATTGGTTCTTTGGTTAGATCAGCACTTTGTGAACGTTGGTTTGTTTTGTCCTATTTTGACCGTTCCGTCGTTGACTCTGTTTTTTCGTTACACACAGCGTTGAGCTACCATGCCGGCAGCCCTCTGACCTAGCGCGCTGAGCCACCGTACCCTAGCAGGCTTCGAACCACCATCTAACATGTTCGTATATCACAAACTAATTCGTCACCAATTACGCTACGCTGAACAACTGCGAGAGTAATTCGTAATTCTTGTACCATCAATGGCAAGTGTTAACTGCTAAAATGGCAACTTCAGACATTACATTATAATTCATTGTCCTAAGAACGAAATGTTTTTGATAATTTTCAGTGCACTAGTGCTTTGAAATGACAAAGCTTGAGTTATAATAAGAAACTTATCAAATGCAGAAAGCAAGATGGTGTATGTACACTGTTTTCTATCCAGATTATAGTTACTTGTCTGAAAGTCAAATGTACACTATGTAACCAGTCCAGGCAAAGAAAATAACTTTGAACAAACTACCAAGACAAGACACTTGATAATATTTTAATGGAAAAATATAATGAAAATGTAGGAGACATATTAAAATAATAGTTTAAAGAGGTAAAAGTTCAAACAAAGAGTATGTTTGTCAAAGCTAAACTCAGATATCAAATAATTTTTGGAGTTTCTTAAAATACGATCAGAAAGAATATTACTATGTTGTGGATGCATAGATATTATCACAACAGTAGATTAGTAATCATGTCACCCATAATTTTTTTATTATTTTTGTCTGAAATTTTTGCAAAAAATCACGAAACTACAAATCTAAAGTGGGCCTCCCTATAGCATACTTCACATTCACCTAAATATTATGAAAGGAAAAAAATTAAAATGTGTGACAATTTGTAATAATATTGCATAAAAAGTATTTTCCTGCTTTTATGAACTTACACTGCAATTGTATTCCATCAAAAGTCTCAGGAACAACTGTAAGGATTTTTCATTAACAGATTGGTGTATACAGTTTACAAATATCTAATGCTGCTGTGAACATAATCCATTCTCATCTAGAGGTGATAAGTGTAAGACCACCTGATGACACTACTATTTAAGTTTTTGAATCAATGCAGTCACAAAATACAGACCCTTATGTCACACATATTGCTGCAAACTTGCACATCACAAACTATAGATTAAGTACCTAGGTACACAATTATCTTTGTTTGGAAATCTGAGAATGTGCTTTTCATGTTTTTAACTATGTAATGTCTGAAATTTTGTAGCTGCCTACTGATCTTTTCAGTTATAATGATGTTAAATTAACTACTGTAATCTTTCTATATTAATTGATTATTTCCTAATACAGGAAATGAAAATCCACACTTTTAATCTTAAATTCATGGCAAAATAACAATAAAAATAATGTTCATTTGTTAATAAGCAGACAATGTGTTTCACTGCTATTACTGTTGTTTAATTACGTGCTTTTGGGTGTTTATATGCCCCCCCCCCCTTTTTTTATGGAAGCACTTAATTAAAAGATCATGCCAAGAAAACTGAGATACAAACACACAATTGTTGCAGTCTTTGAAAGTCTCAATTCAATGTTTAATGGAAATAAAATACTACAAGATTCAGCAGCCTGGCTGCCCTTGAATAATAGATACTTTCTTTTATTTACACGAGATAGTATGTACTTTATAAATACAAATAATATGAAAAAGTTCATTTATACTATGGAAATAATCTCCACATATGCAGAATATTTTAACTATGCAGCTTAAAAATCACCCTCTTGTGGTGGATACCAAGGTTAGTTTAAATATCATTCACATTCACTTACATTCTACAAATATTTTCTTCCATTTCTCATACATATGCACAAAGGTAAACGTATGTGCATGATCAATAAAAACGCACGCACGCACGCACACAAGAGCACACACACACACACACACACAAAACACACACACACACACACACTTTGCTAAATAATTTACAGATTGCTTTGATTTTTCACTAAAAAGTCATAAAAAAGTTACAGAGATTATCATGGACAGAGTATAAAGATGGAGTTTCTGAGACAAGAGTAACACCTGAGTTACATTATCGTTTGTCTAATAGAGACAAAATCTAGTTCTCCCCAATACAATTGGAAAAAAAAGAAAAAAATAGCAAATAAAGAAACTATATACGGGTCATGGTGACTGTGATTTAGCATAATATTTGACATACTTAAAAACAAATAATGTAATAAGTAACGAAATGAACACAAGATTCCAATGATTTTACACACAATTAACAATACTGATAAGAAAAAACAAGACACACTAACACAGTTACATACAGCACTGTTGAACAAATACATCCATCAGTCTTCAATAAAGCAGTAACTGTGTGGAAGAAAGAAAAAAGATCTAAATTGCAGACTTAAAAATTAACTAGAATTGCCTTCACTTCAGTTCTGTTGTAGTAATTTTGTCCTGGATAACAATCACATGGTCATATCAGTTTCAAATGTGATTAAATACAAAGCTTAAAAGGACCTTCAGAGGCTAATTAACTTGATTCCTACTGTTCTTTGTCTTTCTGTAAGTCACCAGTTACTTGCAAATATATGTCAAATAAACACACCCACAGACAATGAATAATGGCTTATGATACAGTATCTTTAGACAACAAGTCATTCTACAATACACACGACAGTGGTTCTCTGAGTACACTATGTATTCATAATCCAATAAAAGCTGATAACTCTGGTACAAATTATGTTTGCAACGGCAATGACATTGCTCATTTACACTGCCTGCTGCTGTGGTCCAGGAGAAGGTGAGCCAACAGCCTGGGGGTGAACATTTGGCACAGCTGTTGCACTAGCATGTGGAGGTCCCGCTGTTGCCTGGGGTGAAGGTGGTGTTGGTGTTGTACTAGGTGTCACACCGCCCTCATTGGGATTCCCTCCAGGTGTGGCAGGAGGTGCTGCTGGGGACGAGTGTACCTGTCCACCCCATCCACCACTAGGAACTCCGCTTTCTGCAGCAAGTCTTTGGTGTGCCTGTTGACGAGCACGGAATTCGGCAGCCTTTAATTGTTCCAGATGGAACTGTTGCCGTTCAGTAATCAGCTGCTGTCGTTGATATTCTAAGCCTTCTCTCTCCCTTTCCATTGTTGTCTCTAGTTCCTCAAAATGGCGTAGTTTGATTTCCAGCTTCTTCATCTGTGTCTCCACAAGCAGTGCTACTAATGATTTGATCTTCCGCTCCTCGACAGCAGCCAAATGCTTAGCCTTAACTGCGGCAGCTGCCAGTGCTGCAGCTGCAGCAGCCTGCAGCTGTGCATCTTTCACCAGACGCTCGTGTTCCGTTTCTGCCGGCCTCGTCTCGCCTTCACTTGCTTCTTTCTGTTCACCTTCTTCTTTAATTTCAGTTTTATCATTGGACTTCTCCTCTTCGGCACTTTCCTTCCCATCTCTTTCATCAGACTTCTTTTCAGTTTCAGTACCTTCTGGTTTTTCAGACTCTTTCTTCTGCTTTCCTTCAGCATCACAAGGTTTCTCCTCTGCTTCTTTGTCATCATCTTTCTTTTCCTTCTCTCCAGTTTCTTCTTCTTTCTCAGGAACAGTGCCCGCAATTCCACTCTGAAAAATGAAGAAAATTTGTTTCATTTCAGTATAGGTGTGCTAAAAACAAGTACAAAGTGAAATAAGATGTGCATATCTTTGCTTCTTATCAAAGAGGCTCATGTCCTAAAATTTATGAGAAATAACTTCACACTGTCACTTCATGTATGTCATCCATCTCTCTGCATCCAATGAAATTCCATACATTCAAGGTTTCTCATACACTAAAATCATAAGCAACGCTTCCAATTTTTTGTAATTTTGAGTCTTCTGTTGGCTCATTATAACCATTCCTCAGACTTTTCTTATGCATAGTACTATACAAATTGTGGAAAAAATGAATCATAAATGTATTTATCCAAGCAGGATTAATGATTGGACTAAGTACTCAATATTACTGGCATGGTGTACACTGGTGGGCCAAAATATTATGACCATTTGGCTAATAACACATTGGTCAACCTTAGGTATGTAATACACTTATGGACCAGAACATTATGACTACATACCTAACAGATGGTATGTCTACCTTTGGCATGGGTAATAGCAGTGGTATGGAAACATTGCCAAAGTAGAACACTGTGTAGTGATTGCAGCAGAGTTGGTAAATCAAGTGGATGCATTCCAGGAAACCCGGCCACTGACGGCTTAGGCTGTTGTACGGAATAGGTGGGCGATGGAGCAACACTTTAGTAGGGGATAGAAGAGACTTAGTACGATGTCTCTTGTTTCAGGGTATGACAGGCAATTAAAGCCCTGAGGAAGGATGTGAGTTACTTGTTCCAGTCTGGCAATATATTGTGTAACAAGAGGGAGACTCCTTTGTAGCTGGTTATTGGGGATGTGGAGGGAGGATTGGTGGTGTGTGGGCAAGGGAAATCTGTTTGCAGACTAGGTCAGGAGGCTAATGCCTGTCTGTAAAGGCTTCAGAATAATAGGGACTTCTCATCACAGGAAATTCACCATCCACAGGTGGAGGTTTTTGGGAGCTGTAAAGCCATGTTTTTACATTTCCCCACCATTTACGACTATTTATTCGATCCTGTCAAATATCTTATGTTCACAATGTTAATTTGCCCCCCCCCCCTCATGTTTGCATTAACTTATTTACATGTGCACCAAAATTTACACTTTATGAAACAATGGTGTGGCTTATGTCTTCAACTAGTGTTCAAACACATTACACAGTCAAATTTCTTGACAGTTTGTGCTTATTCAAATGTGTAGTACACGTTGTTTCCCCCCCCCCCTCCCCCCCAGTAAGTTCTGACTCAAGATGCTGGTGATTGACTCATCATAAAGGCTTGGATTGCTCCTATCAGTCACCACGCCAAGTATCAGTTTGTAGGTCTAGTTTTTCATCCTTGAATGAAGTGTTTCAAGAATTTATTTTTATTGTGAAGCACTGTAAACAGTGAGACTGATGTCTGTTTTTCTACACACTGATTGCAGCACAGTATGTTACAGTAGAGTACCCAAAACTCGGCACTCGGTAACCCGGCAGTCCGGATAACTCATCCACACCCCGGAGCACCTCTCTGGAGTTACTCTGTGCTCGCAAAATGCAGGATAGAACTGAATGGTAGTGTGTAGCAGTTACAGGCTATGCTATGTATGGGCCAAGACATAATCTATTCTTGTCACCAACACTCTATTTAAGAATCCTATGTGTTTCATTAATGCAGTATGAAGATGCGTTTTCATACTAAAAACAGTTGTGTTGAAAACTACAGGAGTGCATTTTTGTACAGTGTTTTTTAAAATCAGCTTAGGTGTAATGGACAAATAATGAACTTGATTACGGCAGACAAAGTCACTCGTGACGTGGCCGCGTGTGCTCTGCCTCTCAGTCTGCCTACAGCCTTTGTCTTTTCTTAACCGTGTTTTGTAAAGTCCATGTGAGTGTAAGTAACAAATATCATTTGTAAGATATTAAGTTTATTTTGTGTTACTGTATTCCATCATTTGCATTGTATTGTAAAGTAACAATAGAAAGTATTTTATAAGAAAACAAACTCACTCAATCTTTTAGCCTACTTTTAGTGTTACTACCGTAACCTAAAGTCTTTTGACAGCTCGAAATTTAAATGAAAATAACGGCTTAACCATTCATCTGACACAAAAATTGAATAACTGAATTTGTAGAGGAGAAAATTCTCTATAAATTTGCTCTCTTATGTTTTTTTTTTTTTTTTTTTCATATCTTGTATCGTTTCAGAGATATTTGCAAAAATAACGGCGATTTTGGGATGTCTGTCTGTCTGTCCGTCTGTAACGTGTTCCCTGTTTTGAAGAGGAACCATTCAACCAATCAGCACCTAATTTTACAGACATAATTATAGGCTGCCAGAGACCAGAACCTCCCTTTTTCAAATTTTTCAGACAAAAAATATGATAGTAAAACCGAAAAAAGCCGTTTGTAATATAACTGTAATTGCAAATTTCATTTCACATGAAAATTGAATAACCTAATTGATAGAGGGGAAAATTCTCTACAACTTCGGTCTATTATATATATATATATATTTTTTTCATATATTGCATCATTGCAGATATATCTGCAAAAATAACGGCAATTTGACGATGTCTGCCTGGCTGTAATGTGTTACCACTTTTTACATCGAACCATTTGACCGAGCGGCACCAAATTTTACACACATAAGTGTTGGTTACCAGAGACCAGAACCTCGCTTTTTCAAATATTTCGGACAAGAAATATGTTAGTAATACCAAAAACAGCCGTTTGTAATGTAATTTTAATTGCAAATAAACCATTCATCCGACGCAAAAATTGAATAAACAAATTTGTAGAGGAGAAAATTCTCTACAACTTTGTTCCTTTCCGTTATTTTCATATCTCGTATCATTTGAGAGATATTTGCAAAAATAATGGAGTTTTGACACTCTCCATTGAATTTATGAAAACCAGCCGTTCGCAGATGTCACGTGATATTCCTCACCCAGAACTCTCTCTGGCATACGCCATCTTGCGTTGCGTATTTGATGATTTTCTTATTGTAACTTACACACTGTAATTTCAAAGCAATGGCGCACTGAAGAATTAACAAAAATATGCCGTTCTTCGTACGATAAATGATAATCTAGTGTCTACAAATGCCTTATTAGCATCAGTTAACAATGGCCATTAATTGTATGAGATTAAGGAACGCAACTCCCAACTGTTAGCTGTAGCGTAGTGGGCATTGCATTGGAGTGTGACGCTGAAGCTCAGTGGTTCAAAACCCGCCACTATCTAAAATTCTTTTTCCTTGAAAGGGTTTCAGACACTCTTATTAATTAATTTTTTATATTTAGATTATTATTTTGGTCCAAAATGGTTGCAAAAACTTATAAAACTACAAATCTAAAGTGGGCCGTAAAACACATGAGTGCAATTTTTTTTAACTCCGATCCCGATAACCCAGCGTTTTCACAAACTAGGCCAGCCTTTGGTCAACATTAGGCCGAGTTTTCAGGACTCTACTGTATAACCTAAAAAAGATGACTACAATGTGGAGCCACACACGCTGTGCAAATGTCACCAAAAAATACTGATGTATATATTTGCACTTGAGAATGTGAATAAATTCTTGGACATCATCATGGAAAACTACAAATAATATACAACTTCTGCAGTGTTTCATTTTTACATAATGAATGACAGTTAAAGGCTAGCCAAAAACCTTTACTATGACAAATGAAAATACATTCTTCGTTTCTTAATGAGTGACTTTGCCTCAGTGTGATGTTACCAGCAATGATGCGAGAAAAATGTTCAACAATATGAACACCTTCCATTGTCAGTAGGGGGATATGAACAATGCCTTTGGTATTGCAGTTGGAGCTTAGTGCTCTTCCTGCTGCCATATTTGTGCAGTTTGTAAACATGGGTTTCTTGTGGGCAAATTTTAATAACTTCTGCAGAAATGTCCCTGAAGATAAAGCTGCAAGAATACAAGCATAAGAGAAAGAAAATGACATTAGTAATGAAACTTAAAATCATTGAAAAATATTTGAAAATTTTCAGGGTGTCCACCCATCTGGAAAACCGGGAAAAGTCAGGGATTTTAAAATAAAACTCTGGAAAATTCAAATTTTCATAACTTATGTATAACATGGATTTTTTCTCATTTGAATGTAAGGTGTTAAAGTTTTCGTGTACTACGAAAGTTACTTTTACATGACCACGTAATGGCCAAGTGACGGTGACAAGTCACTGCTCAGCTGTTATATACGTGACAGAAAACTAACAGTGACAAAGTAGTAGTGCCGTGACTTTTCGATCCATAGTGCACCAACATCGGTCAAAAAGCAAGACAGCCACGTCTTACTTGACAACAGTTAAAAGTTGATCACGTTTAAATTTTTGTTTTGGTGCACCAACACTAAACATCGGTTAGAAAAATACCGTCAGCTAACCTGACATTTGACCGCGGTTAGCTATGTGTATTACAAAAGGACACACCCAATTAGCATGTAAAGATAATAATTTTTGTCTGTAAATCGCATCAGCGTGTTGTTACCTGAACTTTAGTCCTATTTACATTCCTAGTGCACACATTTCACAAAGTGTTCATTATGCATTGTTATAACAGAATGCTTAAGTGTTCAAAATATGAGTTTGATATTCTATTTTAGAAATTTCTCAATCTGTTTTCATTCTACAGCGACTTCTTTCAAATCGTAGCACAGTATTGACGACCCTCTAAATCATATAAGAAGGGAAGATCTCTCACAAGTACAACTATTTATGGTACTTGTTTTTCGTTTCTCAAACTAAGAAAACACAGAAGCTGTGAATGATGAAGAAAACAAAACTTGTTGAAGAAATAACTACAGAAAGCTGATATTATTGCAGAATTTTATTCCGAGTAGTTTCGTGATCACTTTTTTTACCACATTGTCAAGGAAACTACAATTAGGCCATCTCTTCAGAATTCCGGGGGTACTTGCTTTGGAATGGAAGAACAAAGCTGAAATTGCACCAGCCAAAAGGTAAGCGATAACATAAGATACTGATATGTCATCATTTTAAATTATGTGCTATATGAGGATAATCCGTTTAGTGAACAGACAAGAGTACATTGAAAACCTGTCAACCATAGAGCAGGAACAGCATAATTATATTTTCATAATGAACTGAAAAGATGGATGCTGTTTGAAAACCCATTCATACGTAATGAACAGAAAAATCTTTTGCATACACAATGAATGAATAAATAACTGCTGTTTATGCTCTTCATTTGTTACATAGTGTAGTTGTAAAGCGATCTCTTATTGGCCACTATGACTACTAGCGGTTGGCACGATTGTAAGCGCGACGACATGTTTGCTACATAGCGATATCAACTCTTTTGCCTAATTATTTAGTACCTTTCCGACGCATCAGTGAAAAACTCCTGGTGTCATTTTTGTAGTTTGTGTAGTGTGAATGTTTTATTAAGAACATGTTTTCAGAGTAAAAGACAATTTTTAATGAAATATGGTTATTAGATGAAGAACTTTCAAATAACTTAGACCAGCAAAACATGACAATAATTCTGCATATTGTTGTTTTTGTAAAACAAAGTTTTCCCTTAATAATATGAGGAAACAGGCTGTTATGAGTCGCATGGGAGGTAAAAAGCATAAAATGGCATCTGAAACAAGGAAAAAGTCAGCGACATTGCTACACTTCTTGAAAACAGGAAGTAATGCGTCAGCTGTGCCAGTTTTAAAAAGTGGTGTAGAAAATAAGAGGCAGTAATAGAACAGGGGGAAAATAAAGCTGCACTAATAACAGAGGGGAAAACAAGAGAAAGACTCTTCAATGCAGCCTAAAGCAGAAAACAGTGATTCACCAGTACGTGTATTAGAAACAGGAAGATCCAGTTTATGTGTAAAAAATTCTGAAAATATTTTAACAAATTATGTCCACTGATGATGCACGTAGAGCTGAAATTTTATGGTGTATGCATACAGTCATGCAACACATGTCACTTCGCAGTAGTGAAGACAGTGTAGATATGTTTCAGATTATGTTTCCTGACACCCAGATAGCAGCATAAGTTCGACTACATAGAACAAAAATTGGTTATACTATTGTATTTGGCCTCAGCAACTTCTTCCATTGTGAACTGATAGACATGTGTAGCAAGTGTTCACGTTTTACAAGTGGTTTTGGTGAATCACTAAATAAAGTTGTCCAGAGAGGACAGATGGATCTTGTAATTCGATTCTGGAATTCAAACACAAATAAAGCAAGCACACAATATTTTGGTCCTTCATTTCTGGTCCACCTTAGATCTGTTGATCTACTACAAAGCTTTCTTGACGTATTAAAATCATTGGATACAGAGCAATTTTTGCAGATTTCTATGGATGGTCCAAATATGAATAAAAAGTTTTCAATGACTTAAAGGCTCATCTGAACGAAAATCCAAACATGCATATTTTAGTAAATATCGGAACTTGTGGTTTGCACGTTATACACAATGCTTACAAAGTTACAGTTAATGAAACATAACAGAATTTTTGCGCACTTTATATAATTTTTTCATCATGTTCCAGCTCGATGGGCAGATTATATTTATTATTTAAGTTCAACTTTGTTTCCCCTGAAATATTGTGCAGTCAGATGGTCGGAGAATTCAAAGGTATTGCAGAGGGTGATTGAGGTTCTCCCACATATACAAAAGTATATTGAAGGAGCATAAACAGACAAGAGAATGCCAAGTTGTAAAAGTTTCAAAACTGTGTGCACTTGCATAGGTGATCAATTGCTGAAAACTAAACTGTCATTTTTGCTATCAATATCAGCAGATTTGGAACCTTTTTTAAGACACTTCCAGTCTGACCTTCCTCTTGCACCACTGTTATATGAAGAAATTCTCTCAAGATTGGTAAATCTAAGGTTTTGCAGTCTTCTTCAAATATCACAAAAATTGATGTTCAAAATAAAGATAACCTTTTCACCAAAAATATTGACATTAGATTTGTCACTCGAGCTGCTTTTGTTAGTACATTAGGAGTGAAAGACAAGGATATTTTGCAAGCCTGGCAAGATTGTCATAATGCAATGGTTGCACTGTGTAAAAATTTGATACAGCAGTCTCCATAAGCATACAAACTTACAGAAGGAATTTCTTTCTTTGATCCTGCACCTACAATACAAGATACTAGAATGAAACGTCTGATGATAGCTCTTAATATATTTGTAGGAAATAGATGGATTGCAGGAGTCACAGCAGACTGAATTAAGTGAGAGTTTATGGCTGTTTGTGAGAGTGATGTGTTTAAGGGAGTGGTATGTGATACCAAGTTAAAAATAGAAAGGCTTGACCAATTTTGGTTGCAAAATGTGCTACCAAATGTCCATTATGAAACAGAAAATCTGTTTTTTTTTTTTTTTTTTTCATTAAGATGGAGTTAATTTTTATTTTATTTTATTATGGCAATGCAGCTCTGGAAAGAGGATTTTCCATCAATAAAGAAATTATTGTGGAAAATTTATTGGAGGAATCTGTTATTGCTCAAATGCAGGTTTATGACTCTATTTTGTCAGTTGGTGGAATCAAAAAAATAAATGTAATGAAGCAAATGATTTAGTGGCAAGAAATTCTACTCTCTGTATGTAGAAAAACTGAATCAAAAACAATGTGAAGAAAATGATTCAACTAGGAGGGAAAAAAGAGCAGCTTTAATTATGAAGGAGCTGGAGGAGAAAAAAAAAGGAAGGTCATGGAAGAAGCTTATCAGTCAGTAGCAAGCGTTGTCACTAAAAAAGTGATCTATTGAATATAATAATTTTTATATGTATATTATTTGCATGTGTACTTCTAATAACTTTGTTCTTTTTTGTTTCTAAAATACACAACTACGTGAAAGTTTTTATTGTGGCCATTGTGCTCAGAAAACATTAACAGGATATTCTCCAAGAAAACTTCCTCTATGGTCTTTTTTCTGGAAGAACTACTTATTGGACGCATTAACGGTAAGGTATGAGATATGTACTTTGCTATAAATTGTTATTAACCGTACAATTGGTTTTACAACTTTTGTTAGTGATTTGTAGTTGAATGATAAATAGAAATTTTTATGGCTATAGTAAAAGTTCTGAAGCTTCCCAACATCAGAAGAGGTAAATATATTTTATTTACTGTCTGTGGAATTAAAGCTAGTAAGCACTAACTTAATAAAATTCAGGAACGCTGAATCATATTTTTCGGGTGATATTTATTTTTTCGTCATTTAATATGAGAGAGACAGCAGTGTTGGTTTTAAGTTAACCTCTTCATTGGTTTTTATTTATAAAAAATAGACAAAGATTACTCACCAGGCGAAGGAGCACAGGCAGTGATAGTAACAAATAAACACACACACACACACACACACACATACATACATACATACATACAAACACTAGCTTTCGCAACCTAGCTGCTTTGTCAGGCAGAAGGGAAGGAGAGGGAAAGGAAATGATGAGGGTTTTAAGGAAGGGGGTAAGGAGCCATTCCAATCCCAGGACAGGAAAGACTTACCTTGGGGGAAGAAAAGAAGGTGAACAAATACACACACACCCATACATTTACACAGACGCAAACACACCTAGGCAGACATACTATTTGCATCACAAATAATTTGATCTTCGTCTTTTGTGTGCCCCCTTGCAATAGTGTATAAGTGAATTATTGTGTCACATATGTTAATAATTTTCCCATAAAAGGTCAGAGAAAATGGATTTTTTTCTGGAAAAACAGTGAAAATTCAGAGAATTATACAATTGAAATTAAGTGGACTCCCTGATTTTATGAGCTTTACTAATTTACACACACACACACACACACACACACACACACACAGTCATGTCAACTATTTCCACGCGGTGTCAAATAAAAAGACTTACACTAAGGCGGCTGAACAAACCTGCAAGGGTTTTTTATGGCCAAGAAAGCCATACACATTTCCATTTGCACTATCCGCGAGGACAAGATTAAGCAGATAGATGCTTCAAAGGAAGTGATAAGAATCTCAACAACAGTTTCCTATACAGAATGGTTTCATCTTCTATGGATAAATGAAAAGCATCTTCCAAGGGACACTTAATTAGAACACCATTTGAGAGATGGCAAGATGACTTTTGCCGACCTCATTAAGAAAATGCCAGGTTCATCAGTGGCTGATAAAGTGTTTAAGGGAAGTTGTGGGTGGTTCGAGAAGTTTAAGAGAAGAACCAGTGTCCACAGCATTGAGACATGGCAAAGCACTCATCTCTGACACAAAGGCAGCGGAGAGTTTCATCAGCAGCTTCAAATGCTCTTAGATTCATAGGGGTACCTGCCGCAGCAGGTTCTTAATTGTGGCGAGACAGGTATCTTCTGGAGAGAAAAAAAAAGTGGAAGAGTACCTTTATAACAGCATAGGAGAATGCATTGCCTGGTCAGAAGCCAATGAAGGATGTCACACTACTATTTCATGCCACTGCATTTGGTGATTTACAATTTAAAACACTGCTCGTTTACCACTCAGAAGTGTCACAAGCCTTAAAGAAGTGTAAATACCAAAAGAGCAGGTTAAATTTAACATTGAGGCACAACAACAAAAATGGTCTGGGTGATAAATGATTTTTTTTTTTTTTTTTTTTTTTTTTTTTTTTTTTTTTTTTTTTTTTTGGTGATTGGATCAATGAAGTGTTCGGTCTGTCGGCGAAAAGATATTTGTTTGAGATGAATCTGCCACTCCATGTCTTGCTTGTTACGGATAATGCTCCCACACATTCCTCAGGCCTACAAGATCACCAACATGAAGAATTTCAATTCATAATTCATCAAGATTCAATTTTGGCTTCTCAATACCATTCTCTTATTCCAGACTATGAAGCAGCAGATTATTTTTTACTTTATGAAGCTCTAAGCTAAAGCACTCTTTGAGCATTGCTTTGTGTTGAATAAAGCTACCAATTTCACTATCAGAAAGTTTTGGAAATATTGTTTCCACATCGATGCCTGCGTGGGAAGGGGTTACCAAGTGAACTCTCATTTCTGCTTGGAAGAAGCCTTGGCCGTAGTGCATTGTCAAATGCAACTGAAGCATTTGGGCCAATGACTGTGGAGGCTGTAGTCAATGAGATTGTGGCTTTGGCCAAGAGTGTGTCACTAGAAGTGGATGATATTGATGAGCTTGTGGAAGATCAAAACAAAGAAATTACTAATGAAGAGCTTATAGAATTACAGTGTGTTTCATCGAAGTTGTGGAGAGGAGTTTTTCTTCTTTTTCGGAGGAGGAAGCAGAGGAAGAGGAGGAGAAGGCAGTAATAGCAAAGCAGCAACGTTCTACCACAATAAGAGAAATGCTGAAAGTAAGGAATGACTGTGGAGGCTGTAGTCAATGAGATTGTGGCTTTGGCCAAGAGTGTGTCACTAGAAGTGGATGATATTGATGAGCTTGTGGAAGATCAAAACAAAGAAATTACTAATGAAGAGCTTATAGAATTACAGTGTGTTTCATCGAAGTACGTTGTGGAGAGGAGTTTTTCTTCTTTTTCGGAGGAGGAAGCAGAGGAAGAGGAGGAGAAGGCAGTAATAGCAAAGCAGCAACGTTCTACCACAATAAAAGAAATGCTGAAAGTAAGGAATCGGTTGTATTGTACAGTGAAAATCATCACCCCAATAAAGCAGTGGCTGGGTGCTACAAGTTTATTTTACTATAATGCTGTGCCACTCAGTTGCCAAGTGTTGACGTGTTTGCAGAAACAAATGACTGTAGACAGCTTCATAGGAAAAAATGTTTCATGTCATGAATAATAAAGTACTTCTTTGCTTTCTAAAGTATGTCTGCCTAGGCGTACTTGTGTCTGTGTGAATGTGTGGGTGTGTGTGCATTTGTTTACCCTCCATTTTTTCCCCCAAGGTAAGTCTTTCCTGTCCCGGGATTGGAATGGCTCCTTACCCCCTTCCTCAAAACCCTCATCATTTCCTTTTTCCTCTCCTTCCCTTCTGCCTGATGAAGCAGCTAGGCTGCGAAAGCAAGCGTTTGTGTGTGTGTGTGTGTGTGTGTGTGTGTGTATTCATTTATTTATTTGTGATGCTGTTACACCTGTGCTCCTTCGCCTGGTGAGTAATCTTCGTCTATTTTTTATATTTAATTTTTCCTGCTAGGAATTTTTCGTCTTAATAAAAGTACATAACACTGTACATATAATTTTCTTTGCATAAATGGCTTGAATAAGATGAAACTTTTAGTACTTTTTCTGCATGGAACACATTTTCATATTTTACATTAATTTATAAGAGAAACTGTTTCAGTTTTCAAGTGTTTCATACTATGAGTAAGATTTTGGAACAAATTATGCTCATGTGGCGAGGTTTCACTTTTTATACTTTCTTTACTGCAACATGCATCCGCAATACCACAAAGTGGCATTCAATATAATGGTGCACAGTGGTCATGATCATTTGGCTCATTGTCATACATCATTTTGTGAAGTAAAAATGCAATTATATTGTTAGGTTTCATTAAAGGATCATCAGGAAAACATGACACCAGATGAGAATCAAAGTAACTAAAAAAACTGAGACAAAGGAAACAAACCTGTGCTAATCCTGCAGAGGGATCAAATTTGCCTTCAGTTGATGAAGCTTCAACATTCTTAACATGAGCATCCATTAGAGCAGCAGGAACCTCATCCTAGAAACAGGAATTCAAGTATACAAATTAACTACCACAGAACTATTATTTAGTAAGAATTGTACTCTCCATTATCAATAGAGGGAGGAGTGGGCACCACTTACCTTGATACTAGCAAATTCTTCCATTGCTGCCTTTGCTGCAGACGCTGCCACCCTTGGATCAACTACAGATGCTAAAAATGCTACTGTTGACATAATTGGATTACCAGCTTTGCTGAATGGTATTGGTTGATATGCCAATGGGCCCAATGCTCCACCACCTGTAACATTACATTTCTGATTCATCAAATTTTAATGGAAAATAATTACAAGAGTGGTCGAATAAATGAAAGGAAGATCCAGTTTTTATTCCCTTTCTTTATTTTATCACAACAACCACTTTAAGAGTTAAAACGGTAACAACAATCAATGGAAATACAGGAAGGACTTAACAATATTTTGGAAAGGATGTGTTGCTACTAACCACAGAGACGTTGAGACGCAGAAGAGGACACAAAAAATATTACAGGTTTACTACAGCTTTTGGCCATTTTAGCCTTCATCAGAAGGAGAAACACACACTCACACACAAACATGACTGCTGTTTCCAGCCACTGTGGTAAACAGTGGCATTCTGACAGCACGAGGTAAAAGCGACCAGTGGTGAGGGTGAGGAGGCAGCATGGAAGGAAGCAGGAGGGGAAGGGATGGATGCAAGCTGGGGGTCATAAAATATGTTAGCACTGTCTGATGGAGTGTGCTCTGGCTGAAAAGAACCATCCCAGAATTGCCTGGAGTTACACTTCTGGCCATTAAAATTGCTACACCATGAAGATGACGTGCTACAGATGTGAAATTTAACCGACAGGAAGAAGATGCTGTGATATGCAAATGATTAACTTTTCAGAGCATTCAACACCTACAACGTGCTGACATGAGGAAAGTTACCAACTGATTTCTCATATACAAACAGCAGTTGACTGGCATTGCCTGGTGAAACATTGTTGTGATGCCTCGTGTAAGGAGGAGAAATGTATACCATCGTATACATCAAGTTACCATCGTATACATCAAGTTACCATCGTATACATCAAGTTTACGACTTTGATAAAGGTCAGATTGTAGCCCATCGCAATTGCAGTTTATCGTATCATGACAATGCTGCTCACGTTGGTCGCAATCCAATGACTGTTAGCAGAATATGGAATCGATGGGTTCAGAAGGGCAACACAGAATGCTGTGCTGGTTCTCAACAGCCTTATATCACTAGCAGTCAAGATGACAGGCATCTTATCTGCATGGGTGTAACGGATTGTGCAGCCACGTCTTGATCCCTGAATCAAAAGATGGGGACTTTTGAAAGACAACAACCATCTGCACGAACAGTTCGACAATGTTTGCAGGAGCATGGACTATCAGCTTGGAGATTTTTTTTTTTTTTTCTTTTTGTGGTTTTAGGGCGCACAACTTCTAAGGTCATTAGCACCCAGATAAGAACAGAGAGTCACTAGATCTCGAAAAAATTGGTAACTACCAGATAGAGTATCAAGATAAGGCTAAAAACAAAAGATAAAAACAATTAAAGGGTTAAATATCTTTTGATAGATTGGCCATGTTGATAAAACGCAAAACTCAAGCAGCTGCTCGTGTGTCATCAGCTAAAAGTTCCTCCAGAGTAGACGGAAAGTGAAGGGCTACACGGAGATGATTAAAATTAACACAAGACAGTAAAACATGTCGCATCGTCAGCAATTCACCGCAGGAGCACAGCGGTGCAGGGTCGGCGGTTAGCAAATGACGGTGGCTGAAACAGCAGTGACCGATCCGCAACCGGGCCAAGATGACCTCCTCTCATTGAGAGGGGCGTGAGGAGGTCCTCCAAGCGGTCGGGATCGGTTTTACAGTTCTTAATTTATTGTCGAGGAGTGAGAACCACGCACTGTGCCAGGACGACACAATACTTCGTCAGCTCGGAGACTATGGCTGTGGTTACCCTTGATGTTGCATGAGAGACACAACGAACCTGGGTGCACAAGTGGCAAAACGTCATTTTTTCAGATGAATCCAGGTTCTGTTTACAGCATCATGATGGTCGCATCCGTGTTGGCAACACTGCGGTGACTGCACATTGGAAGCATGTATTCGCCATCGCCATACTGGCGTATCATCTGGCGTGATGGTATGGGGTGCCATTGGTTACAACTCTTGTTCGCACCGGCGGCACTTTGAACAGTAACCATTACATTTCTAATGTGTTATGACCCATGGCTCTACCCTTCATTCAATCCCTGCGAAATCCTACATTTCAGGATAACGCACGACAACATGTTGCAGGTCCTGTATGGACCTTTCTGGATATGAAAAATGTTCGACTGCTGCCTTAGACAGCACATTCTCCAGATCTCTCACCAACTGAACATGTCTGGTCAATGGTGGCCGAGCAACTGCTCATCACAATACGCCAGTCACTACTCATGATGAACTGTGGTATTTTGTTGAAGCTGCATGGGCATCTGCACCTGTATGCCATCCAAGCTCTGTTTGACTCAATGCCCAGGTGTATCAAGGCCGTTATTATGGCCAGAGGTGGTTGTTCTGGGTACTGATTTCTCAGGATCTATGCACCCAAATTGCGTGAAAATATAATCACATGTCAGTTCTTATAATATATTTGTCCAATAAATACCCATTTATCATCTGCATTTCTTCTTGGTGTAGCAATTTTAATGGCCAGTAGTGTATTTTATGGAAATCACAGAAAATCTAAACCTTAATGGTCAGAGGTGGATTTGAACCACCATCCTCCTGAATGCGAGTCCAGTGTCTTACCACTGCGCCACCTTGTTCAGTGGGTTACGTAAGAGGTGCTCCTTTGTGGTCCTATGGTGGGTGACTGGACAGACATGGCACACCTAGATGTGTTTGCGTTTGTGTATATGTGTGGGTGTGTATGTATTTTTTTACCCCCCAAAAAACTATCCAATCTCCTGGTCACCCACCTCCGGAAAGGCAATACTCTCTCCCTCAACAACCTCTCCAGTAAACCTCAACCTCCTCTGATTGCACACAAACCCAGTCTCTCCCATCTACTCAATCTCCCACTCCCAACTCCTCTCCCTCCCAAACCTCAAAATTCCAATCCACACAATCCGGAACCACAACATCCCAATTCAGTGGTCAACCTCTCCTCTAAACCTCTCTCCCAATCTGAAACCTCTGTCCTATCCAAAGGGCTGACCTTTAGCCCTACTCCCAAATTCAACCAAACAGCCCTTGTGAAAGATTTACTATCCTATACTCGCAGTCTTTGCTGGAGATATAACTTTGCCATGAAGAAAAATAATCCTCTTCCCAATGATCCAGCTCCCCAAGACATCATTCAAATCGAACCCTGCCTAGAACAGTTCCGTCCTCCGTCACAGCGAGACCCACCTGCTCTTCCTCAAAATCACCCTCTTCAAACCTTCCAGGAATTCCTTACCTCCAACCTTGCCTCCCAGTCCTTCCTGAGAAACCTTAATCCTACTCCCAACATTACCGCAGCTGAATCCCGAGCTATCCGTGATCTGAAGGCTGACCATTCCATTGTCATTCTCCCTGCCGACAAGGGCTCCACGACAGTGGTACTTGATCGGCGGGAGTATGTGGCAGAGGGAGTGCGTCAGCTTTCAGATAATACCACATATAAAGTTTTTCAAGGCGATCCCATTCCTGATGTCCAGGCAGAGCTCCAAGGAATCCTCAAAACCTTAGGCCCCCTACAAAACCTTTCACACTTGACTCCATTAACCTCATGACTCCACCGACACCCCGCACCCCCACCTTCTACCTACTTCCGAAGATTCACAAACCCAATCATCCCGGCCGCCCCATTGTGGCCGGTTACCAAGCCCCAACAGAACGAATCTCTGCCTACATAGACCAACACCTTCAACCCATCACGTGCAGTCTCCCATCCTTCATCAAAGACACCAACCACTTCCTTGATCGCCTGAAATCCTTACCCAGCCTGTTACCTCCTGAAGCCATCCTTGTAACCATCGATGCCACTTCCTTATACACTAATATCCTACGTGCCCAGGGCCTCGCTGCGATGGAATATTTCCTTTCACGCCGACCACCCACTTCCTTACCTAAAACCTCTTTCCTTAATACCCTAGCCAGCTTCATCCTAACCCACAACTTCTTCACTTTTGAGGGCCGGACATACCAGCAACTAAAGGGAACAGCCATGGGGACCAGGATGGCCCCCTCGTACGCGAACTTATTTATGGGACGCTTAGAGGAAGCCTTCCTGGACACCCAAGCCTGTCAACCCAAAGTTTGGTATAGATTCATTGACGACATCTTCATGATCTGGACTCACAGTGAAGAAGAACTCCAGAATTTCCTCTCCAACCTCAACTCCTTTGGTCCCATCAAATTCACCTGGTCCTATTCCAAATCCCATGCAACTTTCCTCGATGTCGACCTCCATCTATCCAACGGCCAACTACACACATCCGTCCACATCAAACCTACCAATAAACAACAATACCTGCATTATGACAGCTGCCATCCTTTCCACATCAAACGTTCCCTTCCCTACAGCTTAGGTCTTCGTGGCAAACGAGTCTGCTCCAGTCCTGAATCCCTGAACCAATACACCAATAACCTCATAACAGCCTTCACATCCCGCAGCTATCCTCCTGGCCTGGTACACAAGCAAATTGCCAGAGGCACTTCCTCATCCTCCCAATTTAAGAACCTTCAACAAAACCCCAGAAGTGCCCCTCTTGTCACCGGATACTTTCCGGGACTGGAGCGGACTCTGAATGTGGCTCTCCAGCAAGGATACGGCTTCCTAAAATCCTGCCCCGAAATGAGATCCATCCTTCATGACATCCTTCCTACCCCACCGAGAGTGTCTTTCCACCGCCCACCTAACCTCCGTAACCTCCTAGTCCACCCCTATGAAATCCCCAAACCACCTTCCCTACCTTCTGGCTCCTACCCTTGTAACCGCCCCCGTTGTAAAACCTGCCCTATGCACCCTTCCACCACCACTTACTCCAGTCCCGTAACCCGGAAGGTGTACAGGATCAAAGGAAGAGCCACTTGCGATAGTACCCACGTGATCTACCAACTGACATGCCTGCACTGTGAAGCGTTCTATGTGGGAATGACCAGCAACAAACTGTCCATTCGCATGAATGGACACAGGCAGACAGTGTTTGTTGGTAACGAGGATCACCCTGTGGCTAAACATGCCTTGGTGCATGGCCAGCACATCTTGGCACAGTGCTACACCGTCCGGGTTATCTGGATACTTCCCACTGACACCAATCCTTTAGAACTCCGGAGATGGGAACTAGCCCTTCAGCATATTCTCTCTTCCCGTTGCCCACCTGGTCTCAACTTCCGCTAAATTCGAATTCCCACCCACCATCTTAACATCTTTACCTTGGTTCTCTGGACAGAGTCTCTGCCTCATGTGGCATCTCTGTCTAACTTCTAACTTCTTTGCTTTTTACAGTTCTACAGTATGTCTGCCTAAGTGTACTTGTGTCTGTGTAAATGTGTGGGTGTGTGTGCATTTATTTACCCTCCATTTTTTCCCCCAAGGTAAGTCTTTCCTGTCCCGGGATTGGAATGGCTCCTTACCCCCTTCCTTAAAACCCTCATCATTTCCTTTTCCCTCTCCTCCCTTCTGCCTGATGAAGTAGCTAGGCTGCGAAAGCTAGCATTTTTGTGTGTGTGTGTGTGTGTGTGTGTGTGTGTGTGTGTGTGTGTGTCTGTGTGTTTATTTGTTGCTATTACTGCCTGTGCCCCTTCGCCTGGTAAGTGTACTTCATCTACTTTTTACGTATATTTTTCCTGTTAGGAATTTTTCCTCTATAATATATACGAGGCGAAGGAGCACAGGTAGTGATAGCAGCACAAATAAATTAATAAATTCACACACACACACACACACACACACACACACACACACACACACACAAACGCTAGCTTCCGCAACCTAGCTGCTTCTTCAGGCAGAAGGGAAGGAAAGGGAAAAGGAAATGATGAGGGTTTTAAGGGAGTGGGTAAGGAGCCATTCCAATCCCGAGACAGGAAAGACTTACCTTGGGGAGAAAAAAGGAGGGTAAACAAATACACACACACCCACACATACACACAAACACAAGCACACCAAGGCAGACGAACTGTAGAAAGCAAATAAGTTGGACAGAGATACCACTTGAGGCAGAGGCTCTGTCCAGAGAAACGAGGCAAAGATGTTCAAGATGATCGGAATTTGAATTTAGCGAAGGTTGAGACCAGGTGGGCAACGGGAAGAGAGAATATGCTGAAGGGCAAGTTCCCATCTCCGGAGTTCTGAAAGACGTGTCAGTGGGAAGTATCCAGATAACCCGGATGGTGTAACATTGTGCCAAGATGTGCTGGCCATGCACTAAGGTGTGTTTAGCCACAGGGTAATCCTCATTACCAACGAACACTGCCTGCCTGCCTGTGACCGTTCATGTGAATGGATATCATTTAAATTGAACCCTGCCTGGAACAGTTCCATCCTCCGTCACAGTGAGACCCACCTGCTCTTCCTCAAAATCATCCCCTTCAAACCTTCCAGGAATTCCTTACTTCCAACCTTGCCTGTCACTCTTTCCTGAGAAACCTTAATCCTACTCCCAACATTACCGCAGCTGAATCCCGAGCTATCCGTGATCCAAAGGCTCACCATTCCATCATCATTCTCCCAGCTGACAAGGGATCCACGACCGTGGTACTTGATCGGCGGGAGTATGTGGCTGAGGGACTCCATCAGCTTTCAGATAGTACCACAAATAAAGTCTGTCAAGACAACCCCATTCCTGATGTCCAGGCAGAGCTTCAAGGAATCCTCAAAACCTTAGGCCCCTACAAAACCTTAGGCCCCTACAAAACCTTTCACCTAACTCCATTAATCTCATGACCCCACTGACACTCCGCAGCCCCACCTTCTACCTACTTCCCAGGATTCACAAACCCAATCATCCCGGACACCCCATTGTGGCTGGTTACGAAGCCCCTACAGAACAAATCTCTGCCTACATAGACCAACACCTTCAACCCATCATGTGCAGTCTCCCATCCTACATCAAAGACATCAACCACTTCCTCCGCAGTACCCAAAGATAGAATGTTGCAAAAGGCATTCCAATATTTAAGGAAGGCAATCAGAGTGATCTCCAAAATTATAGGCCTATATCACTGACATTGGTTTGCAGCAGGATTTTAAAACATATACTTTTATCAAACATTTTGAGCTACTGCGAAGAGAATGACCTATTGACCCACAGCCAACATGAGTGCTACCGACAAGGGATCTGAAATTGGTTCCATATTTCTAGATTTCTGGAAGGCTTTTTACATTGTACCTCAGAAGTGTCTTCTAATCAAATTGCATGCCTATGGAATATTGCCACACATGTGCAACTGGATTCGTGATTTCGTGAGATAAATACTCTTTCAGACAATTACCAATCAGAAATCATACCACTATCAATATGCACAGCCTAACAATGCGTGGCACTGAATTATTACAGTATGTATTACAAAATAATAAAATAGCCACCACATTTTGTAACAAAGCATGTTGGGATTTATTCCCCTCTGCTTGCTTTACTGAACCTCCCAATTCCACTGTTACATAATAATAGATATGAAAGTAATTAGTCTTATCATTTTCTTTTCCAAAACTTTTGTCATTCTTTTTTATAACCTAACTAGATGAAGTCATTTTCTATTATTTGATGCTGAAGAAGTTTGTTTAATTAGCATATATTAATGAATTCATGTCAGAAGTATATTGTTAAAGTTCAGATAGAATGCTAATTAGTATTTATATTAAAACTAGGTAGATTCTGTTCTCATAATATTAAAGAAGTTATTACTATATTTCACAAGTAATGTTCGAAAGTTTTGCCCTCATTATTGTCTATATAATTACCTTAATTATGAAAGTAATATTGATAAGCCAATTTCATTGGATAAGTAAAAGAAACCGAGATTCGTATATTCATTAGTAAGTATTTTTTCCCGTACCTTTTACTATAGCCAGTTGCATGTATCTGTTTACTTTTCCGCTATAATTAATGCAATGAATTCAATTAACAATACATAATTTTCAGTGACATTGTTTGAAATACATAAATAGGATGCACTGATCAGAAATTGCAATGTGGGTCTTTGTTCTTGTCTCAGTATCAATATGAAATATTGTACTGGCCGAAGTCAAAGCATGGGAATGCTGACACCCTTCCTTGCCTTTCTGTTGCCTCCGATTCACAATCTGATGCCACTGAAGCATCGTGTTGTCACACTGAAGTGGAGGACAGTTAAATGTTACAATTTTTACTCCTCAACTATCAGAAGATTGCACAGGCCACAGTAGCAAATCCAGACGTGACACTTTTCTTGGATTATATGCAGAATGGTTGGCTCGTTCTCTGAAATGCATTCCAAATTCTTTTGTGAGCTGTTATTTTTGCTTGCTCTGTTCAGCAAGGTGTGGACAGTCACAAGTCCTTATTCCAAAAGTGTTGTGATCAAGGTCATTGGAAAATAGTGTGCACTAAACAGTAGTGCACTAACACTGCACTTGGATGGGCATGGATGGCCACAATGAACAGATATCAGTGTCCATTGTGTAGAAAACCAGTCCTTCCAGCCGTAAAAAATTTCAGCTTTGTCAAAGTTTCAGTCAACAAGACAACGAGTGCATGCTGATTTAGTGGAATCATTTTGGAACACTTGTTGGTTTCTGTGGTAGACTCTTTCAGCAACTACCCATTTGTGATGTCAATGCCTTTGACAATGTCACATAGCACCATTCAGACTTTTGCAATCCATGTTTTTGCTTAGAAGGCTTGCCTGCAGTATTGGTTTCTGGCAATGGGCCACAGTTTACTGTTGGGAGTTTGAACAATTTTGTGCAGCAAATGGTATCACTTATATCACTAGTGCACCATTTTATCCGCAATCTAACTGGGTAGCTGAAGGTTTCGTATGAACATTTAAGCAACAGATGTCAATATTGTACAAGGGAGTAAGCTCTGCTGCTGTTCCTGTCGACGTACTGCTCTCAACTCTGTGACAATCCATTTCCTGAAGAGCTTTTACACAGCTGACACCACAGTACACTGTTCCAGTTGCTGCACTCGTCACACTGGACAGCACCCACAACATGCAAGTTCTTTTAAGATGTTTGAACACTCCAGGTGCTGGGAGAGTGGTACTGCTGTTCGATATTTGGATGCTTGTATTTTTCTTATTCAAGGTCCATTCAGGTTGCTGCACCATAATCACAATAAATTGAGTGCTTGTCGATTGCAAGATTCTTCCAAAGAATTTTTGTTCTCAGATTCCGATCTCTCAGTCACCCAGCTGTTAAGTCAGGCCACTCCCTGTTGCTCCCTAGCATTGCCTATGAAACCAATGGAGCTGGATGCATCTCCACCACCAACACCAATGACAATGCCGCCCCTTTTCTCGAGGGCTCTTGCAGCACCACAACAGCTCAACTTCCCGTCGCTGATACCAGTGTCACCAATGGATCCTTTGCCCCCATTGGAACCATCTTCAACAATGTCACAGACTCCGCAGCCCGTTAATACGATTCAAGAAGCAGGTGTGCACCATTCTGGGGGTTTACTGATCGATGTTTCCCCTGGAATGCAGGACGAATGTCAAGGCACAGACGAAGGCTCCGTATCAATCCCAGTTGTAGCTCCCAGCAATTCAAGACACCCAGCATTCTGCCGCCGCCCCCCCCCCCCCCCCCCCCCAAATTCGAGCAAGACAAGACAATGGTGTGGAATTTTGGGAGAGAGGGGTGTGAAGTCTTATCATATCAACAGCACACCAACCAGTAGAGCACCACCAGAAAGAGAATTAGAAGGTGCTGCAACACACGCAAACTGCAAAAAGACACACAGCCATACCTATGGTCATCACAGAGACCAGCTATCGCATGGATATAACCAGCTGCAGAGTGCTGGTCATCCAATTTGTCAGGCTACAGATTCAAGAATTGGCTTTGTTAACTTTGTAATTGCGACAGTCTCTCCCTCTTCAAGTCAAAAGAAGTTAAGTATTTGCTTTGTAACAGCAATAAACTCATCATATTAAAAAATATGTATGCTCTTCCTTTGGTCCCATGACCACATCCTTATTACTGTGCCGGCTGATGTTATATAACCCAGCAGCAAACACATCAGTATTACATCAAATCTGAGAAGTCAAATGGTGTAACTAAAAAATTAATTTGCAGAAAATTGTATTATTAATTTTTCTTTCTATGAAGAACACACTAAATTACATGCACATGGAAAGAAGAAAAAACAGAGACAGTGTTTACTAAACCATTACCTTGCAAGGAGAAAAAGCTCACCTGCTTCATGATCCTCAAGATAAGGATCTTCTATTGGCAGTCTTAAGAAATGCAAAATGCATTCATCCTGTGTTCTACTTCCAACGTGTTCACATACTTTATTCCAATCATCTTTGTAAAGTTCAAGCCCCTCTAAAAGCAGCAAAGTTTCTTGCTCATTCCATTCTCTAGTCATGCTAGCTGCAGTTTTATTTCTGAGAACAGCTGGCTTCTTTGCATACCTAAACACACACACACCAAGAACATTTTACTCCACTTCATGTTTCAGCCAAATACATTAAATGACTCAGTGTGAATAATTTGTAATTGTTCTACATCATACTATACTATACTATACTATACAAATATAAAATATTTAATTGCAACAAGTATTATTTGTAATGTGGGAAAAATGTAGTTTTGTAACAAATTAATCACTTGCAAAGTCGTCTCTGATGTCAAAACAAAGCCTGCTAGCTTGTAGTGGGGGAAAAAACCACTACTCAGCCAACCCAAAAAAGTTAAAATTACAACAGTCTGTACAAAAGGTTACGCTGGTTGCATTCTTTCCTAGGACCATTCTTAAAGTTTAATGAACTTTAATGCAAATATAAATCTCTCGCAGCACTCAGAAACTTTAGACTACATACAGAATACACGTCAGAGTACACCTGGCATTTTGTCTGTAGCAGGCAATTCTATGTAGCATAATGAAACCAATTAACACATTCCATTCTGTACCTTTAGCAACTATCAGGTTTACACCTGCCTGCAAAAGTTTTCACCTGTCCACATAATAACTGCAAATAATTACAACTTCTGACTTATTGCTATATTATTAATACATAAACAGCTATTCGAACTAACAAACATGCTTCTGAAAAATTCTTATTGTTGATCAGTATTAATACTGATCCAGGGTGTCCAGTGATTCTTAAAAATAAAATTCTCTGAGTTTTCCAGGTCAATTTTTGTATTTTTCCAGGGTCATATTGTACTTAGTCGCTAACCACATTTCATTAATTTTGTGACAGAATTTACAGGTTTTATTGATATATAGCAACATAATGAGTGTTTCAGCCTGAGTAAAAGAAAAAAAAAAAAGTAATCTAACATGGCTTATTTTAATCAAGATTTGAAACCCTTCTTTCAATAGTGGCACACCATCACGTCAGCTCATGCTGGTATATTGAAGCTTAAAAATAACCGGGTGACAATAATTCTGTGACTGAGATACCTGAAATACTGCAGTCAATTGCTTATAATACTTCAGGTGTCTTAATCACAGAATTATCTTCACCCAGTTATGTTTAAGCCTCATTATATCAACATTAGTTAAAGTGTTGGTGCAACACTATTGAAATAAGGCATTCATACAAACATACGAGAATCTGACTTCAGAAGTATATGTCAAAAGTAGTGAGAACAAAACACAACAGAAAATTGGAATCAGACTAGGTTGCAAATGAGGTGAGACAGTATTAAAAAAAAATTCCATTAGGAACAGTCAGCTGTTGAGAGCATACTCACTGACACAGATACCATTACCTGCTTCAGTAAAAAATCACACTTTTTAGAAATAACAATGAATTTAAATTTTAATTTGAACAAAAGACTTATGGAAAGAACAGTAACAGACTATTTGGAACTGCTGCCAACAATAGTGAAATCAATTAAAATATTCTGTCAGGTTACTTACTGCTAATAATCACCTTGTAAATAAAAACAAGGCAGTGAAAATGCACTTCCTGCTTAGCTGTACTCTATACATATAAATGTTACTCCATTTACATCTCCAAACACAAATTTTTGGGTAGTATATTATTGAGAGTGAACACCTGCTATGGAAAGCATGTGTGGAACATATTTGTAAGAAATTCAGCATAAACATATATTTAGATGTCTCAGTCTCCTCAGACTATAAAACCTTAAAGCAAATATATTTCACATTGATACTTCTGCATATTCGGTATGATATAGTATTGAGAGTGGGTGTGGAACACCAGCAGTCTATACAGACAGACCATTTACACAACAAAAATCAATAAGAGGGGTAACTAAGGTGAACAGACCACCAGTTGATTTTAATATGACTACTTTAAATACATTACAATACAAACTGATGTATTTATTGACAGATAAATACTGTAATTCAACAGATGATTTAAAATTGTAAGTCTTCTTGGAGAACCGTCATTGTATATAGCTGTAAGTTTGTGTTTGTTCTCTCTCTCTCTCTCTCTCTCTCTCTCTCTCTCTCTCTCTCTCTCTTGTTACAAATAACAAGTAATCTTGGGACAGTCCCAGCTATGTGCCCATAGCATTGGTCTGAGGGAGGGAAGAGGGTAGGGAATTCCAGGAATGGCAGGCCGTCACACTTCACAAAGAACTAAGGGCGAACTCTTAGCTTCGTTCGAGTTGCTGTTCAAACAACGCTTAGGCCCTATTCACACGGGGATAAGCAAATTGTGTCTCCAGCTACCTGACAACTAGGAGACTAGGAAACTGTGCAACTTGAGTAGCCGATCACATTCAAACAGACACAACTTGGAGTCTCCCGTACTGCCGAGTCGCTTGTGATGTGAAAGAAAATTAAAACATTTTTATTGCCTGAGCATGATGCACTTTTTGTTTACTCTGCTGCCTATAGTACAATATCCTGTAACTCTAGCAGTGATGGTGATATTATAATAGTTTTATTATTACCACAAATACATGCACACCGGCCTAAAATTTTTGCCTATCAATTTTAATAGCTAGCTCAATATTTGTAATACTGGTACTTAAAACAAAACAAAAAATAAAACAGTAAGGCACATGCATTATATGCAAATAGTTCAGCAAAGTCACTTATGATTTTGTTGCACTACATATGCTATGAACTGTTGTATGATTTCTCTAAGCAATTTCTACTTCCTACTATTATCTATTCGATGTACCCCACATTTTTCATTTTCAATTGTACGAGTATTGTCATAACTATTTAAAATTCACAAACACAAATTTTTAGGTCTAGGCTATCTGCATGGGGTTAGGAATTTGTATGCACTTAGGAGAATTATACTTTTACTTGGTTTTACAAACAGGTTGATTTTTTCTTTAAATATTTAAAAAATTATTTTCTGTTTTTTGGAGTAGTGCATGTAAAATTTTTAAATTGATTTCAGACATTTTGTTGAGATTACAGCAGATGTGTGACAACTTTCATGTTAATTTCAGTTTTCCTCTGTGAGTCAATCAATATATAGCCTTCTCCTACGTATATCTTGCGAAAAGATCATGAAGGTAAAAACTAAAGAGATTTGAGCTCACATGGAGTTTACCATTAATTTTTCTTACTGCGAAACATTAGTGACAGGAGTAGGAAAAGAAAGAATTAGGCCACGATCACACTGCTGGCTGGGCTGGGCCGAGCCGAATCGTGCCATTAAACACATTGATTTCAATTGCACTGTCCACACTGCTGGCCGGATCGAGATGACTCCACTTCAGCCAGCTCACGCTGAGCCGACGACATTCGGAATATTTAATATTTCCGGCGTGAGCCGATTGGGCTACGGTGTTGCTTCTCCAGCATGTTTCCAATACAAATCTCTCTGCATAATAATTTTTTTTTTTTTTAAATAAAACTTGTGAATATATATTCTGTTTATTTTTTCTTGTATTACTATTAATTCTGTAAAATGAATACAAAATTCAATATGTTTTCATAAGGAAAAGCTCTCCTAAATGTCAGTCGAAATTCATGGGATGAGTCCATTACCACTTGTTTCTTATGTGCTTAAAATCCAATGAGTCACTACAGTGAGAGAACAATGGAAATAAAATTAAAAAAAAATCAATGAACTGTTAGCTGGCTCTAAGTAGAGGGCAGTGAATAAGTTTTGCTCACCACTGTTTTTCCTTCGATCTTCAGCTGACAGTGGGTGAAGGTACCTTGTTGCTGGGGACAAGCCCACCAAGAAGCAGAAAGCAAAACACAGCAAGAAATAAAGTGGCACACACGTAACTGCCAACCTTTATAACGCAAAAAAAAAAAAAAAAAAAAAAAAAAAAAAAAAAAAAAAAAAAAAAACAGTAGTACCAGTTTAAAAAATCGGGAGATTCTTCAAAAAATCAGAAGATATGTTCTATCAAAAACTGCAACATACTTTACTATAAACCTTAACATAACTCATCACTTAAGATTTCAGAGCTATTGAATGTTTTAAGCCTATAACTCATCGGGAAGCTAGCAAACATTTTCTACTTCGAATTTCAAATTAAACAGTTTTGTTGTAGGTTACATAACCAAATATTGCAATTGCAGCCAAGAGACTGGGAGAGACTTCGAACAGCATGTCGGGTCTCGTAATATTTGAGTTGCCGCGACTCGCGACGCTGCTACCCAAGTATCTCCATGTGAATTGCCCCATTTAACTACATATGAGCATCTCTTGGTCACACAGCATCTCAGTCACTCGGAGACATGATTATCCCCGTGTGAATAGGGCCTTAGGCGTTCGAGTTTAAGCCACCACTGTTTCAAACTAAATATGACTGTCAGTGAGGCGTTCCAGCTGCGGTAGGGACCGAGTTGCAACCGTTTGTGAAGAATTTTCTGCATATAAGTGATGTGTGCACATTAACATCACTTATTTTAGAGGGAAGTCGGTATATGTAGTAAACTGCATGCATTATATTTAAATTGACGAAATTAATATGGATACAGATTCACAACCACTATTGCAGTGAAATCACGATATGCAAAAATACGTACCTGTGTTCTTTTAATACCTACTTACAAAGAAGCAGAAGTGCCAAATGTGTTGCTCAAAATTACAGTACTACTGATTGACCTACTATAAAATGCTTGCCCTATGCCAAGACTACATTTTGAAAGCAACAATGTACCACTGAAAAGCATTCTGAGGTATGGTACAGACCACTGTTTCTTTTTAAATACGAATAGCTTTCATATTGAAAGCCCATAGTGTATGAACAACTTCATCAAAATATCTAATATTTCTAGCACTAGCCATATTACATTTGGGCAAAAACAACATTTTAATTTATCATCATTGCCAATAAATAGCAGATAATTAGTACTAATCAATGGTGGAATTTCTGACAAAATAAATGCCACAATTTAATTAAATTTGTCCCATTCCTTTAATCAAAAAATGTAAAGTAAAACAGGACACTCATGGGGAAACTAGTGTCTGGATTTATTTATTAAGAGCTCTGTTTAACAATTTGACATAATTTCATTAAATATAATTGATGTTTTTATCTACTAGCTTATATGCGCGTGCTTCGCAACGGTTGTTAAAGAGGATCTCTGTATATCATGGTTTTTAGGGTTCCGGACCTAGGTCAGCAAAAACAGAATCCTTGTTGGGTCGCTCTGTCAATAAACTCAGTCTTCCTAGCCAAGATGTCAAATTTAAGTAGAAGTCATTGTCAAAAACACTGAATGTTCATAAAGTTTTTCATGCAAAAAGTTAAATTAATTTAAGTCTGTACTCCGGAACGATGGAAATTTCATGTTAGTTTGTGTTCATAAAGTTAAGACTGCTGTGTGAAATTGTCTGTTTGGCGTAAACTTCTGAAAACACTTATATCGTTGAGATGAAAAGTAGTAATAATAATAACAGTGCCATATATTGGTTCTATGGTGTAGTACTAACCTGTAAGTGTATGCTGAAGTATTAGTATGTTGCAATCTTGCACTGGGGACAATGTAGTTAATCTGTATGTTGTGCTCACTATTATCGAAAACTCGATGAATGCTGAAAGTCTGGTAATTAAATCAACAGAGCAGTTCACGTCTGTCTAAATAAGACGTCATGGTAGTGGCAATGTGTGATAAAGTAAGTCTGGGTAATCATTGAAGGAATGTCGTCGGCTGATCGTCTGTATAGAATTTTCCATTAAATATAGTATTTCCAGTGAACTGTCTCGACGTTTTAGCAGCATCGGCCACTGTTTCACCTAATACATGTCCCCAAGTCCTGCAGTGATTACTTCGTAAAGCACGAAATTGATAGTGACCTTCTGTAATAGAACTATATATTCAGAACACAATTTCTCTGCAAAAGAAGACGTCTGTATCTATCTTAATGTAGCCCGCACCAAAAGTAAGTAATTTCAAATTTTAATCTTAATATTGTACAGAACAATCATGAAAGCAGAGAAGTTTCTGATGAGTTTGTTGCTCGCGTGTGTATATTATCTCTAGTGGTAGGCAAAGAGCAGAAATATCTCTGGTGTGATCATTCAAATACGCAGAACAGTTTTCGTGCCCTGAACATTAAGGTGGAAATGTCACATAATAGGCCTATTGGGAAAAATATACTAATCACTGACTTTATCTTGGTCCTTCTTTGTTCGGTTAAGATGGATGACTATGTGTAAATGGCCTTTTTTAGCAGCTCTTCCTCAACTTTCTTGCAACGGCAGCGCCGAAAGCGACTGGCAAATTACATTTCTGAAAACGATATTGGATAAGTGTGAATATTGACTTGTAACAGTTTTCACAAATATCTTAGGAATTTGGAATGAATTCTAAGACTGTGTGAATCATGAGACTCTATACGAAAGAGTTTCGCGTGAAAGTGCTGGTCATAATGAGATGTGACAACATCGGATGTATCTGATTCGGTAAAATTTTACTTTCTATCCTGGCGGCCTCGTGTTTTTATGTTGGCAACATCCATAACACGATATAAAATCGTTGCAAAGATGACCGAACCACATAGAGTGTAGATAAATACTGTTGTTCCTACTGTACGCTTGATTTCATGACAAAATATTTGCGTGTCACGCGATTGGCTTATGACGATGTCACATGATTCTCGTTATTCAACATCTGTTACCAACATTATCACAGGAGGGCGCCGGGATATGAGTAGGACTACGTCGCATAGTTTTACTTGACCCAGCAGTCAAATGATAACACCTTTCACAGCAGAGAGTGTCGCGGCTATATGTATCAGAGATCACTGATTAGCACAGACCAGTGAGCTTACTGGCACAGGCATAACAATATCTATGGCCTACGAGACATTCATTACTGGATGTCTGTGTTTCCACCATGCTTCCACGACAGTGATCAATGTTCCACGAGTATTTTTATCTTTGAGTCTATCTGGATTTTTATCTTTGTTTTGTGTCTCTGTTCATAGTCGGTAATGTGTGGTTAAAGGGAACATGTGATCTATTTTAAAAAATGGACTATTGATATTCCTCATCGTTATTAAAGTCTGAAAGGACCGCATTGTCTGACGATTGAAAGAATAACCAGATTTTGACTCGTACCGTAAAGTTCGCAAGTCACAGAGTATTTATTGCATATTTTGCGAATTTTTGCTCGTCACACTCACCCACTGCCACGCACCGCGACCAAACTCCCTTACTAACATCATTAGACCAAGGACTATCTACCACCACAACCATGAGTGGGTGGCAGTATGTGGTCATGGAGAAAAGTCTGTCAGCACGTACACACACAAGCCTTTTATATATAGATGACTTGATTAATGAAACACTGAAAGAGCTACGCATGTTATGCTTTACCTGAAGACGTATTGAGAACTTTTTGAGAAGAAGATCAAACATTTACGAACGTAATGTAGGCTATTTCTGGGATTTAACTGCCTCTCTCACACTGTAATTGGCTTAGGATTTTAAAGTGCGGCATGTTCCATTAAGCCCACACACACACACACACACACACACACACACACACACACACACACACACACACACTACCGTCACTGTTTTCCATGGTATTGTACCTTATAACCTCTAAAATACGACACAGTAAGGATCAAAATACGCAGAATGCCACATATGTGAATGTTACATAAATATTTGTACTTAACCATCCAGTAAAATCTCAAAAGGAATAGTGCTATGTGTTGTTGCAGTGTTTCATTATTTAAGTCATAAACCTTACCTGCCTTTACTCATAGAACCGTTTTTGACTGGTACCGTGGCTCTCGCCTCAGGGGTATCGTATAATAAGGCACAATATCAGATATTTGTAGAAAAGGGCGAAGTACTTTTGACGAGCTAGACTGCAGATGTCAATTGTAATAATTTAAGCTGTCCTCTTGGGTTCCTGTCTGATCACATCCTTTATATTGATAAAAAAAATAGTACTTTTGTCAGTCAGAATAGACATAAACAGTATAGCTTGTCAAAAGTACTTTGTCGTTTTCTACGAATATGTGATATTAGGCCACATTACACGATACACCTAACGTGAGAGCCGCAGTACCACTCGAAAACAGTTATACAAATTAAGGCTTGTGTAAACCTTTCATCAACGCAGGTTAGAGAATAGAGAGTAAAAGAGTCAACTAGCACTACAGGTGGCCAAAATACAAAGCGCGAGAAATAGGCATTTGAGTTGGTATTTGCAGTTCTAACTGGCGGAGTCCGCGCAGGCGCAGTACCACCATGGCTGCCATGTGGCCAGCGGTGGCCACTGCAGGCGACTCTGGTGTGCCTCTAATGTCAACGCGGCAGCCAACGTTTTAAAGCTAATAAGAAACTGGCGACTAGTAAATTTCTCGCAACTCAAACTAACTTATGTTTGAAGAAATGCATAAAGCCAAGTGGAAGACAAACAAACGGTTCTGCCGAAAAGCATATCGAGTATCGTGACTCTTCCAGGGTTTATGGGAAAAATACAAAAATTCCCTGAGATTTACTGAACAAAAAAATTCCCTGAGTTTTCCTGGTTTACAGGACACTGGACATCCTGTGAGTCTACTATCTCAAATATTCTGTATTAATGATTTTTGAACTTACTGGTCAAGCTTAAGCCCGAAGTTAGAACCTGGATCAACTTCCACTTTTTTAATTCCTTCTTTTTTATCAAGATCCAAAAGTGTTTTGGCAGCAGATGGTTGAGGAGTCTTTGGAGGATTTATAGGCTGAAGTCCAGATGGAGTATCTGATAGAACATGAAAATGTGAAGTTGGTGGTGGTCCCATAGGAGTTGGGCGGCTGTCTGAATCAACCTGAAATTTAGAAGTAACATTACAGCAAGTTTCTCAAGGCTACAAGCTGTCTGTCAACAACATTTTGCATAACAACAAACAATAATTTGTTTTTACCTGATAATTAATGAGTCCCCACTGCTCTAGAAAAGCATGCACCCGCATTATTGCACAGACATCACCAGCAAGATTCCTCCTACAAGCAGTGCTTGTAATATACTCAGTTGGATTTAATCGGTATGTATCAATCATGAAGTTTCTGTATGCTAGATAGATTTCTGGAGTCTTGGATTTATTCTTTCCATTGAAAAATTCAGGTAATGCACGCTTTTCCACAGTATGAATAGAATTATAATCAAACCACGCAGAGTAACTTGGAATGATAATATGGTGTGTTTGCTCAGTAACATTGTCTTCTTGACCATCATCTTTTGATGTAAAATCCTGGAAAAGATACATAATTTCATATTAGATGGCAATTGATAAACAATTTTGATATAAAATGTAAATAAAGAGTTCTTTATTAAAAACCTTGAACATGAAATATGAAGATAGCATTGTGACATTCTTATCAAAACTACTGACTTACACACATTCTACTACACATTTTCTACAGCTGAAAGCAGAAAAAATCAAGCTAGTTTAAATTATATTTTATAAATAGAGACTCACAATAAAATAAAATAGAAAATTATCTATTGAACTAAATCAATGTTGAGAAATACTATAGAAGAACTAATATGAAAAATACTGTATCAGAATAATGTAAATATACACTGTATCACTATTACACATTCAATGTGTTACATGACATCAAGGAAAAAACTCCAATAACTGATTCTCAATCAATTATTAAAAGATAAACAAAATTTTTTCTAAAGCGCATGCCCAAATACTATAAAGAAAGAGGACATACTGAAACAAATTCAATAGTCTACAACTATGTATATTGAAGTTTAAAAGTCATAAATGACAGTTTTTAAATCAAGTTACAACTACACACCTGACAAACCTCTGTGGCTGGCAATTGCTATTGGACAAGGAAATACAAAATATTAATAATTTAATGTAACAAAACATTTATAAAACTAATTAGGAATATTCATTTGTAGGGTTTTGCTGTACAACACAAACCTGTGTATTGCTTTCAGAGTTTTTGCCAGTCTGACTGTCTTCACCTTTATTATCTGTTTCTTCATCCAAATCTGTGACTGTACCACCTTTAATAGGTTGCAGATCATTATCTTTCTTTGAAGAGGAGCCCACTGATGGAAAAATAAATTTGCAAAAGTTAACTTTACTACTTCAAGCAATTTATTTTTCGACTTAGTAGGATATAATGTAATTTGAATAATTTTAATATCAATAAGAGGTACATGCACACACACATGCGCGCACACACACACACGCACACGCATGCATGCACACACACAGTTTCCTCAATTTCCCATGCACTTTATATTTATTTGGATTTTTTTTTTTTTTTTTTTTTTTTTTTTTTTTTTTTTTTTTTTTTTTTTTTTTTTACTTATAAATTTAGAAAGTAGTTGGATATTGTGTAAGGACCACATTAGGATGGGGAAGAGGAATTTACACAGGGATGCAAAATTATTACTTAATTTTCAGTGCACCTGGCAAATTGATTATTCACTTGCACAGGAGCATGATGCTGCTCAGGCAAAAAGTCATATATTTTAGCTAACTAGCCTTTACTCTAAATGTAGAACTAACACAAGACTGCCAAAATAAAAGAAAAATGGGCTTTTACAAAGTAAAAATTGCAAATGTGCTGAAAATTTTTTTAAAAGAAAATACTACAAATTTCAAAACCTGCAGGTAGTTATGGGTTAGGAAAAATGTAAGAATGAAACAAGCAGAAGAAAAGTAGAAATTTAGTACAAATTCTCCAAGTGGTCCAGTTTCACTGACAAGTGAAGATTATTCTTCTTAATTTAATTTTTCAACTCACATTCTTATCTTAATAAGAAACATGAATTTCACATTATTGCAATATCAGAACAAATGTGAAACCTGTGAAGGTGGCAATGCATCTCACAGATTGGAGATTTTTAACACTCTGGAGGTAAGGAACATAGTCTCTTTGCTGAAAATTTGAGCAACATAGAACCTAAGTTACATGATTTTCTGTTTTGTTAATAACTTCCAGTGTGTGACTTAGTCTTTTGTCACTATACTAGTATGCTCTCATTATCACAGCACCAAGAAAAAACTAAAGATAACAACAGCTGTCACTGTTTGAGGCAGGAAAAAAACGTATCTTGAGTCACTAGTTTTTCTGCCATTAAGCTCGCCTCTTTCATGCCCATGATAATTTTTTTCTGATTGAATACAACATATTTCAATTATAATATAAGATCTTTCTCTCTGGACTAAACCTTTCTTTGTATACAGTATCCTGCAGGGAGAAGACATATCTTTCAAATAAAATAATAATAATAATAATAATAATAAAAGAAATAAAAAAAGAAAGAAAGATTATGCTTTACAGGATGCATACATGTACAAGAAGAAAAAATCCCCATATTTTACCCGGGTAAAAAGTATAATTTTTCCCAAGTTAATTGTGCTTTTTGTTATACTTGGCTTAGATCAGCAAAACTTATTAATTCTTTAAAAGGTTTAAGTGTTATACACTGGCTTACAACTTTCCAGTGTTAAACTGCACTTAGCACAATGGCATATTTCTTAACCACACCTGAGGGCCTTATATCATCCTCTACATCATGAGACAGTAAGCAGCCCATTACAACATGGCAAAGTGAACTATTTTATTGTAAATCATGGCTCTTCTATCACTTGAAATGTGTAAAATTGATGCTGCTGTCATTTGCAATGCACAAAAAGAGTGATTAAAATGTTTTACCACTGAATAGACCCAGGGAAGGGCCCAATTTAAAGTTGAAATATTTTATTTATGACGTTTCAATGTAACAGAAAAGCTTAAAATATTCCACTTTTAAATGTGCTCTTATCTTATGGCTTACTTCTCCAAAAGTCCTATAAAAACGGGAAGGGGAGAGCTTCTGGAACAAAAGGGAAGTGTATCACAAGTAAATGAAACTTCGGTGTAAGGTATAAAGTCTAATACACAGTATTTAGCTAAAAGCTGTCAGTAGAAAAAAATACCTTGTTTTGGCACAGCAACTTCTTGAATGTTGGGCTCTGCAGGTGGTTCCTCCATCTCTTTGGTCAGGTCATCTGCCTCTTCTTCACTTTTGTGTTTCTTACTGACGCCAACAGCTGGACTACGGCCACTAAAAACAAATCTCTCATTCAGTTTTTCACACATTTAAACAAGCAACACCAAATTATCTATGTATGTATGTCAGGTTTTGGTGGCGGGGGAAGGTGTGAAAAATGGCTACAAAAATAAAACTGAATTATTTCTCTGGGCAAAATAAGGATAATTTGTCTGTATTAAAAATAAAAACTATTTGTTGAATGTCATTACATTAAAATAAATTTTAACTTCCAAATATTTCAAATGCAATCACATCTCCATCATGACAAACTTACCTCTTTCTTTTCACTTGTTTTGGTGGAGGTGATGGTGATCTCTTACGCTTTGGTTTTTTCTTTGTCCTATCAGGATCAGACTGGCTCATCAAGTCTTCTACAGATAAGCGTAACTGTAATAAATAAATAAAATACATTAATAGTTCATCCGAAAATGAAAGACAAAACATTCACATTAAATCTCCAGATATACACTGTCCACGAGAGCGGTTTCAATAACGTCGTGACACGTTCAGCTGTATTTACAGGTTTTGTTTTATTTGCAATTGATTTCATTGTTTCACTGCATCATATTCATCATATCAGACATTGATTTTTAGGAATGCTACAATACTATAAGATGTATAATCAGAATTACTAATATCCACATGATCACCTGATGTCACATGGGGTATCATATTATATAACACAAAAATCAATTTTAAATACAGCTGAAGGATTCAGCCTTACTACATAAAGGCGTCCATTTACCTTTTTAATTCATAGCTCATATTGCACTGACCACACAAAGAGATCAAAACAAAGCTTAAATTATTTTTCAGAAGAGATAGATTGGCAGGCCAGTACTTACCTTTATGTTGAACCACCAATAGTCACATAAACAAAGAAAAAGGACGAAAAAGAACAAGCTTTCAGAACAGAGTTCCTTCTGCAGGTAGGAGAGAAGAGAAGAAAAAAGGAATGGGAACAGAAGGGGAAGGGAATTCACGGCCTGGGTCATGAGGATGGTGTTTGTGGAGTGTGGAAGTCGGAGATACTGTACATTAGTACTGAGCCACGCCAAAGGGGATATATATAATCAAAGAGGAAAGATCAAGCAGTAAAGAGAAGAAAAGATGAGTGAACCAAACGATGCTGAGCGGTGGAGGACGGGAGTTGTCTAAAATGTTTTTGATAAAGATGGAAAGATGTAGAGAAAAATATGCATAATAGGAATTGTCCAATCCTGCAAGACAGTTATTAATTTCTGCAATTATCTCATCGTTTGAATGAAATCTTTGTCCCGCCACCCATTTCTTCAAATTGGAGAACAGTAGTAGTCCGAGGGAGCCAAATCTGAAGAATAGGGGGAATATGAAATGAGTAGGAATCCTATTTCCAATAATTTTGCAACCACAACTGCTGGAGCATTGTCGTAATGGAAAAGGATTTTTTTGTGGGCCAACCACTGGTGTTTTTATTGCAACTCTGTTTCCAAATGGCCCAATAACGATAAATAATATGTACTTGTAAGTCTTACCCTGTTACAGAAGTTGACGAGGATTATCCCTTGCAAATTCCAAAAGACCACCGCCATAGCCTTTCTAGCCAAAGGACCGGTCTTTGCCTTTTTTGGTGCAGATTCTCCATTGGTAACCCATTGTTTAGAGTGTTCCTTGGTCTCAGAAGTAGAGTAATGTATCCATATTTCATCCAGTGACAAAACGACTATCTGAACAGCTGCAAACCTTCTTTGCAACACTTCACACGATTCCATTTTTGGTCAAGCATGAGCAATCATGGCATCAATCTTGCGGATTGCTTTCTCATGTCCAAATGTTTATGCAAAATATTATGTACCTATTCATTCAAGATGCCCACAGCACTAACAATCTCGTGCACATCTTAACTCTTCTGTCATCCGTCACCATATCAAGGATTTTATCAATGATTTCTGGGGTCGGAACCACCACCACCATAACTTGTTAGTCATGAACTGTAGGCTGAAACTGAAAAATCTGCAGAAAGGTAAGAAAATAAGGAGATGGGACTTGGATAAATTGAAGGAAAGTGAAGTTCTGGAGAATTTCAGAGGGAGCTTTAGGCAACAATTGACAGAAACGGGGGGAAATAAAACAGTAGAACAGGAATGGGTAGCATTGAGAGATGAAATAGTGATGGCAGCAGAGGACAAAATAGGTAGAAAGGCAAGACCTACCAAAAATCCTTGGATATCACAGGAAATACTGAATTTAATTGATGAAAGGAGAAAATATAAAAATGCAGTAAATGAAACAGGCAAAATGGAGTACAGACGACTAAAAAATGAGATTGACAGGAAGTGCAAAATGGCTAAGCAGGAGTGGCTAGAAGCCAAATGCAGAACCGTAGAAGAATGTATAAGAAGGGGAAAAGTAGATACCGCCTACAGGAAAATAAAAGAGACATTTGGGGACAAGAAAAGCAACTCTATGAATATCAAGAACTCAGATGGGAAACCAGTTCTCAGCAAAGAAGGGAAAGCTGAAAGGTGGAAAGAGTACATAGAGCAGCTCTACAAAGGAAATGAACTTAGAGACGATGTTGTGGGAAGGGAAGAGGACGTAGATCAAGATGAAATAGGAGATACTATACTGAGAGATGAATTTGACAGAGCCCTGAAAGACCTAGGTCGGAACAAGGCCCCAGGAGTAGATGACATACCCTCAGAGCTACTAAAATCTCTGGGAGAGCCAGCCATGACAAGACTATTTGAACTGGTGTGTAGGATGTATGAGACAGGCGAAATACCCTCAGACTTTAAGAAAAATGTAATAATCCCCATTCCAAAGATATCAGGTGCAGACAGGTGTGAAAACTACAGAACCATTAGTTTGATAAGTCATGGTTGCAAAATTTTAACACTAATTATCTACAGGAGAATGGAAAAGGTGGTAGAAACTGACCTCGGGGAAGATCAGTTTGGATTCAGGAGGAACGTAGGAACCCGGGAGGCAATACTCACTTTACGTCTTATCTTAGAAGATAGATTAAGGAAAGGCAAACCTACATTTTTAGCTTTTGTAGATTTGGAGAAAGCATTTGACAATGTTAACTGGAATACACTCTTTCAAATTCTGAAGTCAGCAGGAGTAAAATATAGGGAAAGGAGAGTTATTTACAACTTGTACAAAAGCCAGACTGCAGTTATTAGACTCGAAGGGCATGAAAGGGAAGCATCAGTCGGGAAGGGAGTAAGACAGGGTTGTAGCCTTTCTCCCATGTTATTCAATTTGTACATCGAGCAGGTGGTGAAGGAAAGCAAGGAAAAATTTGGAACAGGGATTAAAGTTCAGGGGGAAGAAATAAAAACATTGTGTTTTGCTGATGACATTGTAATTCTATCAGAGACAGCACAGGACCTGGAAGAGCAGTTAAATGGAATGGACAGCGTGTTGAAGAGAGCGTATAAAATGAACATTAACAAGAGAAAAAACAAAAATAATGGAATGCGGTCTTAGAAAATCAGGCGATGCTGAAGGAATTAGATTAGGTAACGAAACAATGAAGGTGGTAGATGAGTTTTGTTACTTGGGTAGTAAAATAACATGCGATTGTCGCAGTACAGAGGATATAAAATGCAGAATGGCAATGGGAAGAAAAGCATTTTTGAAAAAGAGAAATTTGCTAACATCGAATATTAATTTAAGTGTAAGGAAGTCTTTTCTGAAGGCATTTGTGTGGAGTGTTGCCTTGTACGGGAGTGAAACATGGACGATAAGCAGTGTGGACAGGAAGAGAATAGAGGCTCTTGAAATGTGGTGCTACAGAAGAATGCTGAAGATTAGGTGGGTAGATCACATAACTAATGAAGAGGTAATGAACAGAATTGGTGAGAAAAGGAATTTTTGGCATACCCTGACTAAAAGAAGGGATCGCTTGGTAGGACACATTCTTAGACATAGGGGAATCGTAAATTTAGCATTTGAGGGAAGTGTGTGGGGTAAAAATCGCAGAGGCAGACCAAGAGACACGTATAGTAAGCAGATTCAAATGGATGCTGGTTGCCATTCTTATGAGGAGATGAAAAGGCTTTCTCAGGATAGAGTAGGGTGGAGAGCTGCATCAAACCAGTCTCTGGACTGAAGACCATAACAACAACAACAACCACCACATGGCATCCAGAACGCTCACTGTCACCTGTACCCATATGGCCACTCCAAAAATTTTGAAACCACTTTTAAACTATTCTTATCGAAGGTGCAGAGCCACCACAAAGTTTATCATGCTTCTCTTTAGTTTCGTGATGGATTTTGCCTTTCATAAAGTAATGTTTAATCACCACACGAAATTCTTTTTCCTCCATTCTATGACAATCACTATACTTCCTTCGTTCACATGAATACCAAACACAAAGAAATAGACCAATATTTTTCGGCGTATGTTCTTTCAAAAGATGCTACTAACTAAACATGACCTCAATACGAGCTGGTGGTGCCATCTCTCAGACTTTGCATGGACTTTCAAATGCCCCTTGTATTTAAGGTATGAGTACATGGAAATTGGGGCTCTAATAATGAGTCTTAATGAATCCACATTACTTTTGTGTGGTATTTACACTATAGTGGATGATCTGTATGAAACTCATGCTCTCTTTCTATGTTGGCAGTGACAAGAGAAAACTTAATATGTGTTTCCCCTTTCATGATCCCTTCTCACTGACAGGTTCTTACAACTTTCCCTTTTAACCTCCCCTCCAAGACAATGAGCTAATAAGTCACATTTTTAGGTGCTTTCTTTTGTTTAATGCTACATTACAGCTTTTTGGTAAGATGTACGCAAACTCGATGGTTGGCAGATCCGAAACAAAGACAATTACCCTCGGCTGAGGTGGGGTCACCTGTGAAAGCAGCCATGTAATTTACCAACTGAGCTGCAACCGCTGTGCAGCTTTCTATGTTGGCGTGGCCACTAACCACGTTTAAAATATTTACATTAAATTTCTAATATAATATTCTGTCCCACAATCTTACTTATCAATGTTTTGTTATGTACTGTTTCATAACCACAACATACCTTGTGTACTTTCTTCCGGCCATTTTCATCAACTTCATAATCTTCTTCTGTCATCCATTCATTATATTGTTCAAGATCAGACACCCATGTCGCCACCACCTTCAAAAAGAAAACAAAGACATTAATAAAAAATAATACAAATAAAAAAATGGCATCAATCAAGTAAGTGAATCTTATTCAACTAACTTTCATATTATAACAATGTTGACTGGTATATATAGACTCTGACCATAAATTATTGGTTATGAACTATAGATAACAATTTAAGAAACTACAAGAAGGTAGAAAAGTAAGGAGGTGGAACTTGGATAAACTGAAAAGAAAAACATTGTCGAGACTTTTAGAGGGAGCATTAGGCAAGGATTGACTGAAATGGAGAAAAGCAATATAGTAGAAAAAGAATAGGCAGCTTTGAGAGATAACGTAGTGAAGACCACAGGTAAAACGACAAGGCTTAATAGAAAACCTTGGGTAACAAAGAAGATAGTGAACTTAATTGGTGAAAGGAGAAAATATAAAAATGCAGCAAGTGAAGCAGTCTAAAGGGGGTAAAGGCGACAGGAAGTGCAGATTGGAGAGGCTAGAGGACAAATGCAAGTCAATAGAAGAATGTATAACTAGGGGGAAAGATAGATATCACCAACAGAAAAATAAAAAGAGACATTTGGTGACAAGGAAAGCAGATGCATGAATGAAAAGCTTCAGAAAGAAAGCCATTACTTAGCAAAGAAAGGAAAGCCAGAAGTCAGAAGGAATATATACAAAGCCTGTACAAGGGAAATTAACTTGAAAGCAATGTAGAAAGGCAAGAGGAATTAGAGTAGATGAATAAGAGAGACAATACTGAGGGAAGAATTTCACGGAGCACAGAAATACTTGAGTCGAAACAAGGCCCTTGGAGTAGATGATATTCCATCTTAATTGCCGACATCGTACAGAAAGCCAGTCAAGAAGAAACTGTTCCACCTCGTGTGCAAAACGTATGAGACCAGGGAAAATTCCATTTCCAAAGAAAACAAGTGCAACAAGTGTGAAAATTGTAGAACTATTAGTTTAATAAGTCACGGTTTTAAAATACTGAGACAAATGGAGAAACTGGTATAATTTGACCTCGGGGAAAATCAGTTTGGTTTTCGGAGAAAAGCAGGAACACGGGAAGCAATACTCACTTTACAACTTATCTTAGAGGATAGGTTAAGGAAAGTCAAGCTGCAGTTTTAGTTTTTGTACATTTTGAGAAAGCTTTTGACAATGTTGACTAGAATACACTCTTTCACTTTCTGAAGCATGGATAAAATATAAGGAACAGAAAGTTATATATACATTTCACAAAACCAAAAAGCAGTTGTAAGAGTCAAAGGGCACGAAAGAGTCGCAGTGGTTAGGAAGGGAGTAAGACACAGTTGTAGGCAGAGCCACGCATGGCGGCCTGCTAGTCTGCCATGGACAAACTGGCCTGTCTCTGCTGGTATGCCCGCTGTGTGACCCGTCAGCCCATCCCAGCCTCGCCTGGCTTGGCCTGGCTGGTCCAGCTAAACCGCCTGCCCACAGCTAACAAACCATGCGGGCCCAGACCATAAAGCACACATTGCGCACTCCACTATTTCTACCCAAATCCTGGTCAACTTTATGTTTATACTCTCATTCATTTTCAACTCTGTTGTAACTGTAAATGTCAGCTGCGGTGGAGCAGCCGAACACATTGAGGCGCTATGCTCTGATGTGGGAGGCCTTTCCCTGTCGGGGTTTCGAATCTCCCTTTGGATGTTTGTCTTTAGTATAAGTTAGTTCATAAGTAGTTTGTAACTTTAGGAACTGATATCCCATAAGCTTGACCCCCCCCCCCCCCTTTTTTTTTTTTTTTTTGTAAATGCCAATATTTTTTTTTTTTTTTTTTTTTTTTTTTTTTTTTTTTTTTTTTTTTTTTTTTTTTTGTAAATGTCACAATATTGTCAACTTTTAACAGGTGCCTCAGATGACTCAGCATGCATTTGTTAGTTTGTCTGCCTGTCTTTTTGTTTAAGCCACTCTACTTTCCACAATTTCAATTCTTTTGGCTGGAAAATTTCAATGTAAATTAATGAGATACCCTTAACTTTCTGTACAGATATTGCTGGCAATACGATGAAAGGAATGTTTCTATCATTTTATCCAAATGGCTTGTTCCTTACATAATTGTTAGGTAAGTAGTTTTTCTAAAGTTTTCTTTCAAACTAATTAGGAATTCTAGTTTTGTGTACAATGGTATTTAATGTATTTTGACATATATAAATGTAGTGATGACTGTGCGTAGTCTGTGTTTGGAGTGGGTATCACTTTGATTTATCTAATAATATCAATCACGACAGCTGACTGCCTTATTTCCTGGACAAATATATCATCTTCAGGTTGTGGTTTTGTTTATACATAAGATCACAGTATTTTGGAAGAGAAAGTATGAAAATACTGTTATGTATTTATGTAACAGTATTGCAGTCATATTCTATGAATTTGTGTGAGGGTCTTACCTCTTAAATTCAGTATAAAGAACAGGAAGGATGTGGTGTGACCATGGAGATTTTGTAACCACCACGAATTCTAAATCAAAAAGTTCATTTTCAGGTTTGGTTATGTATTAGTCTGATGCTCTCTTCTACTCAGAGTTCAGCTAGTCTGTACCATTAGGAGATGAAAGTCTTCATGTAAATTGGTACAGTACCCCTTTTATATTACTAAGATTGCTTAACTTGCAGAGGATAATGTTATGAGTACTTCTTCCAACTAAATAAATGTAGGTCAACTCAAATTTCTTATTTTGACTTCCATAAGGATTTATTGATTCCCTTTATAACTACTACGTATAAATTGTAACAATTATGGTTGGAAGGCAAGTGCAACATTTTACATGCTGAAACAAGAGATAATCTTCTCTAAAAATATAATACGTAGAAACTACATAATACTGTTGTCTCTTGCATGGCTTATTCTGCGGCACTATTACTGTACTTGCACAATGCTTGCACTGATTGCAGGAACTTGTACATACAGAGTTCCCTGAGTAATACCTGGCCTCAGTAATCTAAATAATCCTCAAAAATAAACTATTTCAACATCTTGTGACAGAATTAGGACATATAGACTAACTTGTTACATTAAAGTATGTGTTTATTTATTTATTTTAAAAGCAATGTAATGAAGAAAATCATTTTAACTATATACTGTTTTAGTGGGAAAGGAAATATTTGTTGACTGATAAGTATGGTTAAAATAAAATTAATTTTAAATATATGAAATTGTAATCAGTTATTCAAAGCAGTACATTTAGTTTTCAGTCTTATTCTCCAGAATTCAGATCTTCGATCTTTTCCACAAATTCCTTTACCTCTCCACTCTGTTCTTGCACATCTCCAACAATGAGCCCACATGTACTGTTTCTCTGTCACAGCCAGAGGCTGTGGCACATCTTGCTAATATAAGGGGAGTATCATACTCTATTTATACTCTTCTCATTCCATTTCTAATTGGAAGGAAGGAAGCCAGGGGTCTAACATCCCGTTGACAGTGTGGTCATTAGAGACAGAGCATAAGCTCGGAGTGTATGGGTAAAGATGTGGAAGGAAATCGGCCGTGCCCTTTCAAAGGAACCATCCCAGCATTTGCCTGGAGTGATTTAGGAAAATCATGGAAAACCTAAATCTGGATGGCCAGAGGTGGATTTGAACCACCATCCTTCCAAATGTGAGTCCAGTGTGTCACCACTGCAACACCTCGCTCAGTTTTTCTGATTGGAGTTTTGTTCCTTTGTCACTAGTTGTCAACAAGTAATTTAGTTTTACAGTAACTGAATTCCATTGTTACAAAGTTGATTGGCATACTAAGAAAGTGAAATTTGAGGACACACACATGCTTCAAGGTAGGCCTATATCAAAATGAAGTCATACTAGTGTAAAATGATGTACTTAAGATAGGAAAATGTAATAGTATATCCGTTGAAGCTTCAATGTAACTCTGTTGACTGTTCTGAATCAAGCTACTTTTTAATCTTGAGTGTCATGAATGCTATGCTTACACTTACAAACCTGTCATAACACCGGAAAGCACTTACAACAGGTACACTGTTCTAGCAGATAGGGAGAGTGTTTGCTGTAATTTATTTGTGTTTGCAAGTTATATATTTGAAGTCCTTGAGGAAAAACACTACTTTTATAAAGGGAAGATTACTGTTGTATGAACAGTTATTTATATATGGCCAGAGCTCACTCATGCTACACGAGCAGGCCCATCTGGGGTGGGCTAGCACAGCCAGCAGGGTGCAAAGCATGCCTCTGGTTGTAGGTTGCCTTTCCCCAATACTATTTAATCTTACAAAGCAAAGACAAATTTGGAGAAGGCATTAAAGTTCACAGAGAAGAAATAAAAACTTTACTATACATTAGCTGCAGAGTGAGTCATATAGGAAGAATATATTACCATCACAAGTAAAGAGTGAGTGCAGAAGGGAGCTCACACACAAATAAAAGTACTAAATAAAAGGGTGTGGACAAGGTTAGTCCAAGTTCCCATAAATAAACAACTTCATTCTCCGAAATCCTAGGAGATGTTCTGATTTGCCTGGACATATGCTGAATTTGATATGGAAAACTTCTAAAATGTAAGTTTTGATACAGCACAAGAAAAAGTATTTGATTGTGAAATTCTTGCATTCATTTAACAATATTTTGGAAAGGATGTCTTGCTACTCACCACATAGACATTTCGATGAGTCACCCTCATCAGAAATAATTTTGTGTGTGTGTGTGTGTGTGTGTGTGTGTGTGTGAGAGAGAGAGAGAGAGAGAGAGAGAGAGAGAGAGAGAGAGAGAGAGAGAGAGACTTGCCATAATGGCCAAAAGCTTTAGTAAAATTGTAATTTGTTGTATGTGCCTTTCTGTGACTCATCAAGACATCTCTGTGGTGAGTAGCAACCTATCCTTTCCAAAATATTGTTGAACCTTTTTCTGGAATTTGCACTGTTTGATGTTGCATTCATTTATTGCACTTATGCGACCATCTGTTACGTCTTCAGCATTTCTTTGGGAGTGAATAATTTCACACAATTATCTAAATCGAGCAAGGAGGCATATCTCAATCACTGACCAGGTGTACAAGTTGGGTGCACCAGTAACCAACTCCTATCATATGACACGATATTGTCACAAATGTCATGTATAGCCTGAAGGGTATTCCAATGGAGGAGTCGGTTGGCTTGTTATCTTACCATCAAACATGATCCAAGTAACTCAGAAATTAGATACTATCTGACTGGAGACATGTAGCAGGATCTGAATAACTAGTCTTGCCTCTTTTCAAATTATACTACATGTTGAGAGCACAGACAGCACAGTAGCTTAAGTTGGAGATAGTGTTGAGATGTTTTCCAGACTATGACTTATGCCTCCTAAGTCAGGTTACCTTGAATATTGACCAGGATACTTCCTTCAAATGACAAAGTATTTGCTCTTTCTTTTTCATCTTTACAATGAGTAAGCTTCATCTTCCAAGATGATGTCAGCTATATATACAGGGCTGCACAAATACATTCCAAGTTTGAGGCAAACATTTATACAACCTTATGCACCTCAACTAGACTGCTCAATCACACAGTCTTAGTTCTTTAGACACCATGTGGGTGAAATGGGACAATTAACATCTGGTAATTAAGTAGCTAGATAGGATTAAAAGACTGATTTAGCTACTTATGACAAACTGCAAAGATACTTTTAAGGTCGCTTACTAGTGAAACTGAGGCCATTACAGGCCAAAGATAGTGTAACATAGTACTACCGTGATGTCAATGGGGCTAGTGTGCTCGAGTCTTCTGGTTCTCTCAGTACTTGCAACATCAAAACTAATTTCATATGATATGGTATACTGGTTACAAAGATTTATTACCTGTTATTTTTCTTTCTTTACTTCCACTGTTTGTTTGTAGTATGAATGTTTAAATAACACATGCTTACCCTCCATGGTCCAGCATGTGGTGCTGGTGAATCAGGTGGATCAACAGGTAGTTCCAAATTAGTCCATGTATCATGGCTATCAGGAAAGTAATACCAATGAAGCAACACCGATCGGTCACGTTTCATAACAGGCCGCGCATACTCTTCTTCCAATGGATCACATGGAGGATAGATTATGTGTGTTGCTTCTTCTTCATTATCTGCCACATTACAAAAAACAAAAATAAAAAAATAGAAAAGAGATGACTTACCAAAAGGACCGGCTCGTCGATAGAAACAAATAAAATAACACACAAACACACATACAAGCTTTCGCCACCACTGGCAGCTTCTTCAGGAAAAAGAGGAAAAAAGGGGAGGAAAAAGGGAAGGATACGGGTTTTAAGGAAGTGGAAAAGGAGTCATTCCAATCCCAGGAGTGGAAGGACTTACCTTAGGGGAAAAAAAGGAAGGTAAACAAATACACACACACACACTCATACATATTGAAACGCAAACACACCTAGACAGACATTTGTAAAAAGCAAAGAAGTTGGACAGAGATACCAATTGAGGCAGAGGCTCTGTCCACAGAACCAAGGCAAAGATGCTAAAGATGGTGGGCGGGACTTTGAGTTAGCGGAGATTGAGACCAGGTGGGCAACGGGAGGAAAGAATAAGCTGAATGGCAAGTTCCCATCTCCGGAGTTCTGAAAGGTTGGTTTCGGTGGGAAGTACCCAGATAACCCGGACAGTGTAACACTGCGTCAAGATATGCTGGCCGTTCACCAAGGCATGTTTAGCCACAGGGTGATCCTCATTACCAACAAACACTGTCTGCCTGTGACTGTTCAAGCGAATGGACAGTTTGTTGCTGGTCATTCCCACATAGAACGCTTCACAGTGCAGGCATGTTAGTTGGTAAATCACGTGGGTTCTATCGCAAGTGGCTCTGCCCTTGATCGTGTACACCTTACGGGTTACTGGACTGGAGTAAGTGGTGGTGGAAGGGTGCATAGGGCAGGTTTTACAATGGGGGCGGTTGCATGGGTAGGAGCCAGAGGGTAGGGAAGGTGGTTTGGGGGTTTCATAGGGATGGACTAGGAGGTTACCACATTACAAAAAACATTAGATAACATTTGGAAATAGTGCTGTTTTGATTCAAAACAAAATATAACCAAACAAATATTGAATAAGGAAGATTCAGTCTACACAATTATGAATATTAAAGGAGTGGGTACTTAGCTGTATACTTTTAACATAATATCTAATGTATAGTTTACTATTTGAGATTACCATAACAACAATGTCATTTAGGAGACCTGAATGTGGAGCGGGAAAGGGTGCACAGAAGCACGCTTTATAATTAGAGGCAGTAAAATTTCAGAACAAGACTAACACTAAAAAGTAACAGGAATTGACATTTTTGTCACATAACTTAAAATCACAACATTTTGTATTTTCTTTTACTCGTGTAAAATGCTGCTGTAAATCTGAATGCAGCAGCTCATCAATATTGTTAAGATATAGTAAATGTATGATGAAATTGAATTTAGACTTTTTCCTAAAAGTTATGGTCTCTTTATAAGCTTAAAATGACAGTTATCTCTGTCAAGAGCTATGACATTAAATCAAACTACCTTGCTTACAAGTAACACCGTTTAGGTTACAATGGTGACCACTGCTACATTTAACAGCACTTTTGCAAAACAATTCATACAAAAAATGCCTTTCTCGGGCTCTTCTATGCAGTGGACAAATAAGACTGCATACTTCACAGTACATCAGTACAAATACGGAAACCACAAAGTACATTAAACATGGAAATCAACATGATGCATGTACAGTTTGCACCTATCAGCTATTTGGTGTTGGATATTTGTTTTCTGTGTTTATATTTAGACTGTAGAATTGGAGAGCTGTTTTTACAATTTAACAAACTGTTTTAAGAGAGGGAAACCGGGGGGGGGGGGGGGGGGTGGAAATAAAGTCACATTTATACCAGCAATGTACGTCAACGTGGCTCACTGAACCATTTTTGTCCTGTCCTTACTAACAACTAAAATAAAATAAGTTAATACTGCTAGTCATCCAAATTGAAACACCTAGTGGACCAGACATACACCAGCCAATTTTTCTCTCTCAATATAATGATGAGAGCTTCTAACTCACTCCAAAAATAATCGTTCAACCATGACAGGCACATAAAAAAGATGCTTGTACACATACAACTAAGCTTTTGGCCACAACCTTCATGTGCACTGAACTGATGCAACAGTAACAAAAGTATTCATATAGAGTCCTCTTGTGAAGTGATTTCGCAATTAGTTGTTAACAGTTTGAAAGCATTTTGTAAGCTTGTAATTAAGAGTTTTACCTGATAGTAAAAATACACATTGCATGGTTGGCACAGCGGGGTACACTTGAGTGGAATAACTTTCATAGTGCAAGTGCACACACCTCGTCTTCGCAATTCATAACACGTTGAGCAATTAATATAAGTTATAATGACCAATTCCTCCTGCATTAACGTAAGAATGGGTATTAAAGCATATAATAATGCAAAATCAATCAATGCACAACTGTGGGGGGAGGGGGGGGCAGGGGGCAAGAGGTCGGAGCAGGATTTGAACACAAACCGTCTGTGTGGCAATCGAGCACCTTGCCAGTCGCACTACGCTGACTCTCTCACTGATGGCTACAGTGTATAGGTATAGGAGTTATGTGTGGGATTTTGATCTCAATTTTTGTAGAAACCAATGAGCTTTGGAAAAAACCATTTACATTGGTAGTCTGGAGGAATTACCTCACAACATACCAGCATCCCATCAAAATCCCTTTGTACCATACTTGGGGTTCCCCTTGTAAGATATTTCAGTGAGTGTGCCGGTTAAGAAGTTAAAAAAGTAAAATGTTGATGCCTCCATGTTCATACTCTTCTTTGAGCATGTTACTAGGCCTAATGAAATCATTTTTCCTATTATTTGAAACATTTGTGACAGTTCCAGCACTGAGGAGTGGAGCTCTTAAAACTTGAATTGTCCACACTTCGGCACAGCACATCACACACACGGAGTTGCTGTGTTAGTAGACATGATGCAATAAAAAACAAAACAAAACCAACATAACATCAACTTCTGAACACAAATTAATGAACTAGGATATATGATGATCGTTGTTTATTACTGCTCACAGACAAAGATTTTTTCCTGTAGGGGCGCAGCTACGAGTCAAGCAACATGATGCATTTTCAATTGTTGCTGCTCGATTCTAGAATGGCGTGCCATTGTGGATTCATACCATATACCGTATTATGCAGTTTTTGAGTTTGTAGAAGTTACTGTCAATACTGGTTATTTCCACAATAACATGCTAGAAATTGTTGCTCATAACCAGCTTACCTATCGTCGATGACATCACACGAACAAGCTCTAAAGAAACCAAATTTTGCCTATGGAAAACAAATGACACCAATTGATTATTTAAACCTGAAAATTGGAATTTCAGCCACTCCAATCATAATCTCATAATGTTAGAACCTCAGCATTTCCTTGAAAATGTAATCATTCCTGGAGCTGGACTTTTGTACCTCGAAGGACATCCATCACACACCAGCATTAGGATTCAGAGTTGGTTCCAAAGAAGAGATATTATTATTCAATGCCTACCATGCCCTCAAAGCACCTGATCTCAGTCCCATAGAGAACATATGGGCTAAACTCAGGAAGACAGTGCGGGATAATTGGCCAGACCCTCTGCAAAGAACTGTGGATGCCTTGTGCAATTTGGTTTATTCTTCATGGGAGAGAATTGCCATGGATTACGCCATTTTTCGCAGACATGTAGAGTCTGTGCCTCAAAGGTTTCAGGCAGTTCTTGATGTCAATGGCATGTGGACAAAATACTGAAGATATACGTAGTCAACATTACATTATTTTAATGGGAGGTCATAGCAATATGAATCTCCAAGGAAGATTATTTTTACTTTTTATGAGAGGTCAGATGAATAACACCCTCCAAGGGTATTTATTTACTTTATTTTATTTTTTATTTATTTTGAGAGGTCAACAAAATATTACTTTCCAAGGAAGATTATTTTTATGGGAGGTCAGATGAAAAATACCCTCCAAGGCCATATTTATTTTTTGTCATGGGTGGTCAAATAAATATTACCTTCCAAGAATTATTATTTTTTGATATCAAATTGACAAACTGTAATTAGTTATTTACTAAAGGAAATACTGAAAAAAGTAAAAACTGTATAATTTAATAACAAAAAGTAACTAAAGTAAGAAAATGATTAAAAGTAAAGGCTTTGGTGGCATCCAATCCAATGCACACCACTTAACCATACAGTATCAATGAGCTATCTGTCCTTTCTCGTTGGCGTAATAGTCTAATAGTTCTACTAGATTTGAAGAACAAATATTATATTAGAAACAACAGATAACAGATAATTGAAGGAACAGCCACTCTCCCGTGTAAACTGCGTGGAAGGACTTACAAAATTATGATGATAGATTTATCTTAGCTTAATACTACAGATTCACAGTATAGCAGTCAAGGTAATTACAAATACATGCATCCACTTTCAAAATTTTTACTATGGCTATAATTTGTATTATTGTTTAAAGATTAGGCTATTACAAAATGGAATATGTTTAAGAATGTGTTAAGAATGTGGAATCTAGAAAAGCCTATAATTGCACAATTCACAGCAAATAAATGTTAAAAAATTTACATGCACAGGTGTAATAAGAAATGAACTCCAAAGGTACTCCAATTTGCAGCCCATTTGTTCATAAACCGTCAGCCTACCCACTCAGCCAACAAAACGTATGCAAGAAGCGGTTCATTGTAGTAAATCTAACCCACGTGGAGTTCTAATACCTCAACCACTTCTAAGTGCTTGAATAATGTTTTCCAAAATAAATGAATCTTGACTTATAATGTATCCTAACTATTAACTTGCTTCTATCTGATGATGGAAACACCAAGCCGAAACTCTGAAGACCGCTACAGTTGGCAACACTCGCACTTCAGAACTAGGGCACGCCCAATGCTCTGTTCTGGGACTTAAAATTATTCGGACTGAGTAATCTTTCTGTCACCCATTATACATGTACTCAAGTTTATTTTGGGATTTGAAGGTGTATGGAATTCTCTTGTTTAATTATAATATCAAAACTGAAGCATATTGACTTAATTGTTAAATACAGTATAAACTTGTTTTTACGTTCTCGGATTTTATGTATTTCAACTTTTTACACCTTTTTTGTCGGTCCCCTCAAATTTAATATGTTCACAGCATTAATTTGCCCCCATTTTTGTGTTAACATATTTACATTTTTCCCCTTTTATACTTTAAGAAACCATTTTCGCGGAGAGAAAAAAACTGACCTTGGCATGGCTTTCACAATGAAACATAGTGTTTATAAATGTTACACAGTGAAGTTTCTTGACAATTTGTGTTTATTCAAACATATATTAAGTGTTTCTTTGTTTGCAGTATGCACCAAGTTGACTCACAGAATGGTGGCTGATGGGAGCATTCCATCAGTCACAGAGCCGGCCAATGACGGTCAGCTTAGCTTAGTTTAAGCGGCTGGTAGTTTCTCATGGTTTGCATGATGCATTATGAGAATTTACATGTATTGTGAAGTGCAAATACATATGTAATTTTTTGGGATGACATTTTATAAACAGTGAGAATGATGGTTTGTTTGTTTATGTTTTTCTGTACACTGAATGGGGCACAGCATGTAATAACCTCAAAAAGAGAATTACAGTGTGACATGCCAACCCTTAAACTAAAAACTGGGGTAGAAAAAAACTTGTGCAATGTTTCATTACTTATATAATGAATGCCATTTAAAGGCTTGCTGACACTGTCCAGTATGATGAAATAAATTAAGTAAAAAATTTCCACATCCTATAACATTATCAGTTACAGTTCATGTTTGACACTTGAAATTAAAAGAACTTTTATTACATAATAAATAAACTTCCTGGTGAGTATTATGCCTATTATGTACATATATCTCACACATAAACTACGAAAATGCAAGGGTGATCTAGTTAGCAAATTATACAATTTCAAACCATTTTCTCTGAAGTCCTTGATGAGTGTAAAGACAGGGTTCTACTGTATTTAGATACATACAACTTCTGATAAATTTTGACAATAATGTTATTGGATTTTGCATATGTCATTTGCAGTCCTCTTACTAACTTTTAACCAAAGAACATGCTGAAAATTAATGTGCATTTTACAGTATTTATTTTCATACACAACTATCAGAAATTACACTATGACACTAAACAAGTATTTCTAATGTCTGTCTCTGTTTACATTGCAGTGTGTAAATTATAAATTCAAGATTGCAGATTGCATACATAATGCACTTAAAACAGACTATGTTCTCTAGTTCTTAAGTACAAAAACCTTTTTGGCTGCTTACCTGTGACTGATCCCTGGTGTCTTTTTATAATGTCTTTAATTTTACCCTGGAGAGCTTTATCAACATCTGATCTAACATAAACAATTGGCATTGTCAAGCATTTGTTCTGTATTAGAACTTTCTCCACATTCATGAACATTTCAACATTCCTGTCCATTCGAGATGGGGACTGAAACAAAGTGAAGACGATGAATGCATATTAATAATATTACAATAAAACAATAATCTTTCTCATTATTGAATAATTCTATTTTCCTCTATCTGTTATGTATTATCAGAATATTTTGTTCAGTTACTCCTAAATTGCAGAAGAAATCATCCATGTACTGATTTTCTGCATTGAATGGTGACCAACACTGGAATCACTTCTCTTACAGTAACATACTAAATGAGGATTATAAAAGCCTGTATTTGAAAAAAACCTGACCCCATAATACAACAGGTAGGGCAAGGCTATTAAAATATTTGATGTTGATGGAATTATTAAGTGTGCTATGTCAATTAAATACTTTCTTTTATAACCATGAGTAATGTGATTATATAACTTATAAGCAGTGTAGTACGAAACTTCTCAGCAAATTAATCCTGGGCTTGAAAGCATGTTTTTTTCTTTGGCTGGCAAGCATTCTACTGACTGATCTACACGAGCATGAGTGACTGACTGTTTTACTTCCACAAGAACCCAACAGCCAGCAAAAGGCAAATGTACTGTCTTTGAGACCCAGTCTGGAATATTGCATCTGCCAGAAAATTTCACTATGGAAGTGCAGAAAAAAATCTTGTACCACTTTTCCTTTCAGTCATATGAATTTTGCCAAAATTTGTACTCATATGTGCATTACAGGATTTTTTTTTTTACATTAGATCTTAAAACATTCAATAAAAATGACTAGGGGAGGCAGTAGAACAGTACAGTATTTGTGTGCACCTAATTGATCACTTAGCTAAAGGAGTTTAGGGGGAAGTCTGAATACACCACAAAATCTTAATATCTGCACTAGTCACTAGTTTCCAACGGGACACTTTTTTCAGAAAATAATAAAGTCCTGGAAGTAGTCTCAGCCTCCAAAATTGAATAAAATATTACATGATTGTATAAATATTAACAATTGTGCTGAAGGTAATATTAGTAATAATATCCTTAACATTATGAGCACTTTTCAGGTGGCACAATTAGTAAACACTGTTTCTAGAGTCTGAAACATGGAACTAGACAAAGTACAGAAACATACAAATCAAGTAAGGTTAGGCAAAGCAATCAACACTTTTTGAAGATAGGTTTGAACACCACAATGCTTTACCGGACATAGTCTTTCTTGGAAGTGGTATGCCTTTGCCTTCCACCAACCTTCAAACTGCCTTACCCAGCCAGTTATAGCAACACCACCTAGAGACAGGGTCTCACAACAGCCCATGCTAGATCACATTGACCAGGCTGTGGCAGCCAGCTTATTAGATGGCGGCAATGCGGCAGTGGGCCATTAAGCTGGCAGCCACAGCCTGGTCAGTGTGACATAGCACGGGCTGTTGTGAGGCCTAGTCTCTAGTTGGAGTTGGTTATAGAGGGAGCCTACAAACTGACATGGGTTCTGATCCACAGCCCTACTTGATATTTTTCACATCAGCAACATTGCCAGAGGTGAAAGAAGTGGAAAGTGACAGATAAAAGTCTTAGGACCTGGAGGGGGGGAATCAAACCCGCAACCTATGGACACTCAGTGTAGCACTCTACCACTGTGCTATCGAGTCACACACAAATCAAATGTGGGTTGGAATAATTGAAAATTCATTGGAAGCAGCATTTTCTAAGGTACTGTTTTTTTCTGGCATTGCAGGTAAATTGCAACAAAACCTTCCCTAAACATATGTAGCTTCCACACTGACTCCCAAAGCAACCACAATCGTGTTATTTCACAATGCCTCTTAAGGCAACACCTATAAACATATCCACAGTATAACAATAGGCACCTGAATGGCACCATCTTATGCCAAGCTATTCATCATCATCATCATCATCATCATCATCATCATCATCGTCGTCATCCTCATCAACATCAGAGACTATTATGCCTTTCAGCATTCATTTGGAGCATAGTCCCCCTAATAAAATTCCTCCATGAAGCCCTATTCAGAACTAACATTTATGCCTTGTCTGACATTAAGCCTGTTACTTCAAACTAATTCTTGATGGAATCTACCTCGACTCCTCTTACCCTCTACTGCCAAACCCACGAGTCTATTAGGTAACTTTGGTTCTCCCAGGTGTGTAGCATAACTCCACCATGTCAGCCTGTTTGCTCTAACTGCTACACTATTGTGTTCATTTCCTCGTTATGGACACCCTACTGCCATTGTTCCCATCTATTAGTACCTGCTATCATCCTTGCTACTTCCATATCTATAACCTCAACCTTATTAATAAGATAACCTGTGTCCACCCATACAACAAAATCGTCGAAAGATAGAATGGAGCACTGCTAACTTAGTCTTGGTACTGACTTTCGTCTTGCAGAAGAGAATAGATCTTAGCTGAGCACTCATACATTAGCTCTGCTACACCTTGATTCAAGTTCTTTCGCCATTTTGCCATACTGTGAAAAAAAAAGGAAGAAATTCTGAGTACTTGAAACTGTCCACCTATTCTAACTTTGTTCCTCCTATTTGGCACTCAATCTGTTTAAATATCTTTCCCACAGACATGACTTCCATTTTGGAAATGCTGATCGTCATACCATAACCATTATATGTCTGATCTAGCTCTGAAATATTATTTCAATCAAGTCTTCCATCACCACTAAGTTGTCCACATATGTGAGACTCCCTATTTTGTTTTTACCTATTTTAATCTCACCCTGCCAGTTCATTGTTTTCAACATATGAACCATAAATAGTATGAACATCCTTGTCTTACCCCTGAAACTACCCTGAACCATGGACTCAATTTACTGTCAACTCCAACTGTTGCCTGCCAATCTAAGTAAAGACCTTTAATTGCCTGCAGAAGTTTGCTTTCTATTCCATAATCTTGTAGAACTGACAATAGCTTCCTCCTAAGAACATGGTCATAAGTTTTTTCTAGATCTATAAAACATAGATACAATTCCCTGTTCCACTCATGGCACTTCTCCATTACCTGCCATAAGCGAAAGATCTAGTCCTGACAGCCTCTAAGTGACATAAATCCACACTGATTTTCACCCAACCTGACTTTAACTAATATGCGCCCTCTCCTTTCAGCAATACCTGAGAATATTTTGCCCACAACACTAATTAAAGAGATACTCCTATAGTTGTTACAATATTTTCTGTTTCCATGCTTGAAAATTTGTGTGATTATTACTTTCGTCCAATCAGACGGAACCTGTGCCAACTCCTGCGCCATTTCAGTTATCCTGTGTAACCATTTGGGACCTGACATTCTGATGTATTTGATGAGTTAACACTTAATTTCATCTACCCCAACTGCTTTATTGCACTGCAATCTACTGACCATTCTCTCCACTTCCTCAAATGTGATCATGTTTCTGTCATCAGTCCTATTTCATTGCACCTCAAAATCTGAAATGTCATTGAATGTTTCACGTACTTTGAACAATTCTTCAAAATGTTCCCACCATTTGCCCAAGGCAGCCACAGGATCCACTAGCAGCTTTCCATTTCGAAGACTGGTAATTACGCTACAGAATGGTTTTCCTTCAGCTTGACCCAAAGTTTCAAACTTATTTCCAAAGTCTTCCCATAATTTCTGCTTGGATTCTGATATTATCTGTTTGGCTTTCTTTTTTCTTCAATGTAACTTTGTCTGTCTGACCGCGTTCTAATATAGAGCCATTTTTGAAACGCCTTATTTTTCTTTTTACGGGCTGCCTTCACCGTGTCAATCCAAGTTGTCTGCTTCTTCCTGCCTTTACACTCTACTGTTCCAAGACATTCTCTAGCTACTTCTATTAGTGTGTCCCTGTACCTTGCCCATTCCTCTTCCAATGACTGTAAATGACTACATTCAACTAACTGATATCTTTTTGACATCATTGATGCATATTTGTGCCTAATTTCCTTGTTCTGAAGCTTCTCCACTCTTATCCTTCTACATATGGACTGGACTTTTTGTACTTTTGGCCTCACAAAACCAATTTCACTGCAGATTAAATAATGTTCAGTATCATCGAAGAAGCTTATGAAAACACGTGTGTCCTTGACTGCCTTTCTGAATTCCTGGTCTGTTATTATATAGTCAATGACAGATCTGGTTCCCCTACCTTCCCAAACATACGATTGAATGTTTTTATGCTTAAAAAAGGAGTTTGTGAAAACCAAACCCATATTGGCTTAGAAATCTAATAGCTGTTTTCCATTCCTGTTGGCCTCCATATCCTTTCCAAACTTCTACATCTACATGGGATACTCTGCAAATCACATACAAAGGCCTGGAAGAGGGTTCATTGAACCACCTTTATACTATTTATTTCCCATTACATTCTCAAATAGCGCGCGGGAAGAAAGAACACCTGAATCTCTCCGTTCAAGCTCTGATTTCTCTTATTTTATTCTGATGATCGTTTCTACCTATGTAAGTGGGAGTCAACAATATATTTTCGCATTCAGGGGAGAATGTTGGTGATTGGAGTTTCGTAAGTAGCCCATGCCGCAGCGAAAAGCGCCATCGTTGCAATGATTCCCATTCCAGATGTATCATTTCCATACCGCTGACTCCCCTGTATTGTGACAATACAAAACGAGTTGCCCTTTTTTGGATTCTTTCGATGTCCTCCATCAAACCCATCTGAGTAGGATACCACACTGGGCAGCAATACTCCAAAAACGGGCAGACAAGCATAGTGTATGCAGTTTCTTTAGTAGTTCTGTTGCATCTTTTAAGGGTTCTACCAATAAAATGCAGTCTCTGGTTCGCCTTTCCCATGACATTATCTATGTGTTCTTTCCAGTTTAAGTCTGAAGTAATAGTAATTCCCAAGTATTTTGTGGAGTTTACGGCCTTCACTTTTGATTGATTTATCTTGTAAACAAAATTTAACAGATTTCTTTTCGTGCTCATGTGGATGACTTCACACTTCTCATTATTTAGAGTCAACTGCCAATTTTTACACCATAGTGATATCTTATTCAGATAATTCTGCAGTACATTTTGATCTTCAGATGATTTTACTACATGGTAAATGACAGCATCATCTGCAAACAACCTAAGAGAGCTACTTAGATTTTCTCCCAAATCATTTATGTACATAAGGAACAGCAGAGGACCAATAACACTACCCTGTGGAACGCCCAATAGCACCTCTGTCCAAGAACCTTTTCATATTGTTCTGTTCAATTTCCTATACTGGCACTGAAGTCATCCATGAGCAAAACACTGTCCTTGTCCTTTAACAACTACATCACTGAGTGCAACATAAACTCTGTCCATCTCATCTTGATCTGTCCCTTCATAGGGTGAATACAGTGACACAATCCTAATTTTCTTGCTAGACACTATGAAATCTATCCACCTCAATCATTCATTTACGTACCTTACTGCCATCATGCTAGATTCAACTACTTTTCGATGTAAAGCCATACTAACCCATTGTGCTTGCCCTGTTTTGACTCCTGACAGGTAGGCCTTGTATTCTTCCACTATGTTCTCTTTCTCTTTCCTTACCCTAATGTCACTAACAGCTAAAACATCTAACCCCACCTTACTTGCAGCTTCTGCCAGCTCTACCTTTTCCCCATGTAGTTCCCATCAGGGACTCCGTCACCTCCAAAGGTCCAAGGCATTTTATTCTGATTGTTTCCAGCATCATATTGGTGTAACTAGGAAGCAAGTTGCTAGTCTTACTTGCACATAATTTTGTGATCACTTGGTCCAAAAGTCAGATGCCGTTGTAATTCTTCTCTCATAATTTGTTGAATGAGAGAAGCAAAATGACCACAGGGACAACATTTGGGAGTCTGTCATACTTTTCGTCCATCTTTTCTGTTGCATGACATATCTGGTTTAGCTACATGGCATAGGGCCAAAACATTCCATATATATGACTGCATTGACTCTCCATGTTGTTGAGCCCTGTTCAATTGCTTTCCAATAAATGGACTTGTTGCTGGTGGTCTCCAAATGTCTTCTTAAGTTCCATCTGAAAAATATCCCAGCTATAGAGCTTGTCTTTGTTGTTTTGAAACCTCTGCTGGGTTGTCCCATCCAGATAGATATATACGTTCACCAAGCACATCATATGATCCCACTTATTATACTTTGTCTAATCTTTTCACCCATATGTTTTGGCCCTGTCCAGCATTTCTCCAGAACACTGATGTGTAGGTGGCTTACCGGTACCACTGTTTTCGTATCCATAGGTCTTTTGATGCCACGGACCTACGGAAGGAGGTAGTGAGTATACCCTTTGTATTCCAGTTTTTGTCCATGTATGTGACAGCTCTTACGATGCCTAATCGGAGCCACAATGATGCAGATGAGTTTGCAGGATGCCCAGTGCCTCCACCAAATAGTGTCACATTGAAAACCGCAATAACTTTACAGTTATAACAGGTTTATTACTAACATAAGCTTACACTGAGAACAGACTGCCTCATAATTGGAGTACAGCACTATTTATACATAGAAAAAAAATTCTGGAACTTAAACGTAAATCAATCATAAGAAACACCTAGGACATTCTATAAATAGTAAATACAAATAAATAAATAAATTTTTCTTTACCAGTGGCAGGATTTGATCTGGGGATTGTCAGCACAGCAATCTGCTAAGCTAACCACTGCTCCACACACACACACACACACACACACACACACACACACAAAACCATCATCTCCAACCACTGTGGCAATACTGTGATGTGTGATGCAATGTGAAAACTAGGGTAGTGTCCGAGTGGTTCGGCCGAATCCATTATTCACCAAATCTAGCACACTGGGTTCGGATTAGAGATTCGGCGCACAATGGCCGAATACTACCAAATTCCAAATCCAAAGTGTTATGTGGAAACCTTCAGTTACGAATGTTGTAGTTTACTTTGCATAACAGTGCACTTTTGTTTACATTATTGACTTTATTTTCCTTAGATCCGCTGAAAGACGCGATGTCATAAAACGAAACGACCGCACTTTGAACAGTTCTGATAAATGGTGTTAGGGGCCGCCACAGGTAACTTTCCCTGTCTAATATTAAGCAGTGCTACACAAGCTTGCTTATCAGAGCAAATATAAATATTTGCTAAAACTTTCGCACTCGTATAAAATAAATAAATAAAGCATTTCAAATATAAGTAGCAACAAAAATAAATTTCTTCACGTAAATACCAACAATACATAAGGCTTTAGGATTCTTGCACGAGTTGCTTTGTTCTGATTTCACGTATTGTTTCGTCGAATTTTGTGAACTGCTAAGGTATGTAAACTGTAATGAAGCACTAGGATTTCAACAAGAAAGTAATTTATTATGTGGAAAAAAAAAAAAGCTCTAATCGTGCGCCATTCAGGTGGGATGATGTCAATTCAGCAACCAGGTGATGTCTGTTTCAATAAAACGTTTAAGATCAAGCTTAAACACATGTACACTGACTGCCTTTCAAAAAGTGACAGACAACTGACAGCAACAGATTGTGTAAAATGTGCAAGTGTGCCAAGGGAATACCTGGAAGTGGGTTCCAAATCAGATTGCATAACAGCTATTTAAAAATGTTCGAGATCGAATGCAATAGATTGTACAAGGGATGATGCTCTGTAGTACGAACGAACTGTATAACAAGGAATCAAATGATAGCGATTCAGAATTACCATACCGGTATCTAATTGCCATTATAAACATTTCGTAAAATTTGTATTATAAGTCTAATAAAATTGTTTTATATTTCCGCATTTAGTGTCATACAATAGCCGTACATTTGAGGTCTTATCTAAAAGCTACTACATAAAGCCGACTGGCTAGCCCGTGTTGCGTCAATATGCCTAATGCTACAACTTCTCTCTCCGTGCTACAACTAACGTGTTTTTCTATTAGGGGCAAGCAGTGATCTCAATATAATATAGAGATCACTGGGGGGCAAGGGATTGTTCCTATGAATCGTGATTCGTAAATTCCACACTTTTCGCCATATGAATAATGTTGACAGATTATTTGGGTTCGAGTTTGGAAGATTTGATTCAGGTTCTGAATTCGGCACATGTTTTATTTAAGATTCGGTATTCGGATTTGATTTGGTAAAATTGGGGTTCGACCCATTCCTAGTGGAAACAATAATTGGTGGTGGAAATACAGGCAGCAACAAGGGGCGAACGCAAGGTACGGTTGGGAGAATTCACTAGTGCTATATGGTGGAGTGCGATCAGCCTACATAGACCTAAGGGAAGGCCACTGGGTGTCGTGGTCGTTAGGAGACTGTAAAAGGGATTTTCTGAAAGTGGAGGGGGGGGGGACACGCATATGTGAGTCTAGAGTTTGAGCAAGGAAGGGGAGAGGTGGTTGAGGATGTAACTGAGGCCTGAGGGTTTGGTGGATTGTAGGATATAGTGAGGGATAGTTCCCACCCATGCATTTAAGAAAAGCTGGAGTCACAGAAGTCATTTCAGCAGTCACTGAAGTGAGCCGTATCATGTAGGACTGCATGCTCTGCAACAGAATGGTCTAGCTGTCTCCTGACTACAGTTTGACAATGGCCATTCATGAAGACATATCTTGTAAAGTGCAGAGCCTTTACATCTCAGTTTGTACATCATATGTTTGGTTTCACAGGTTGCCCTCCCTTTGAAAAGGTAGGGGATGCCTGTTACAGGATTGCAGTACGTGATGGATGATTAATAGGACACGTCTTACATTTAATAGATGTGGGATGCGGCAAGGGGTTAGGAGCAGTCTTGGGGTAGGGACAAGTAAGGATATTACATAGGTTTAGTGCTGACAATACCACAGTGGGTAGAGCAGGGAGAATAGTGGGTAGTATACTCCTAATTTTAGGCCAGGATGAGAAGTAGTCAAAACATTGGTGAAGAATGTGATGCAATCACTCAAGTCCTAGGTGCTATTGGTTCAGGAGAGAAGTGCTCTTTTGAGGCTGGATAGTGGGTGTTAGGGAGGCAGTGGGTGCCTGTAGAGGTAAGTTACACGAGATCTGTTTCTGAAAGAGGAGGATAATTTCAGTCTGTGGAGATCACAGTAAGATCTTTGGCATAATTGGAAAGGAACTGCTCATCAATGTCTATGTGATGATCACAGGTCACTAGATCTGTATGGAAGGGATTTTTTGATGTGGAATGGATGACAGCTATCAAAATTGAGATATTGTTGGTTGGTTTGATATGGGCAGAGGTACTGATGTAACCTATCCTCGATGTAGAAGTAAACATCAAGGAAAGTTGCTTGCTGGGTTGAGAGAGACTAGGTATAATGAAAGGGGGGAGGGCAGGGGGGAGAAGGTATTGAGAGTTTGGAGGAATTTGGAGTGTCCTCACCTTTCACAGCAGGGGTGAAATTTCCACCCTAACTGAATTAGGTTACATTACAGCTGAACAGAGGGAAGATCTGGCATTATTACAAACCATAGAGGCCTTGGAGAAAGGAGAATCGACCAAAGGAAAGTTTCAACTAATAATCGGGACATTGTATAAGAGCAACTACGATCTACAGGGCCCCAAATGGTTACTGGTCATATCAGCTCATCTCCGGCCAAATTTCCATGATGCTCCAATATCTGGTCAGCTGGGATTTGTGAAGACCATAGACAGAATCAGATACAGGTATTACTGGCAAGGTCTCTACCGATCTGTCAAGCACTATGTGAGTCACTGTAAGGAGTGCCAGCGATGGAAGGACGTGCCACAAAATTCCAGGGCATATGGCATCAATTCCACCTGCAGCAGTTCCATTCCATCGAACTGGAATGGACATTTTAGGAAGATTTCCAAAGTCGACAACTGGAAACTGATGGATAATAGTCGGTACCGAGAACTTCACACGCTACGCTGTCACCAAACCTGTCCCGACTGCAGAAAGTTCAAAGATCACAAAATTCCTTGTAGAAAACATTATCTTGAAGCATGGCGTACCACATGTGGTTACATCTGATCATGGAAGAGTATTCCAGCCACAACTAGTATCAGAGGTAATGTCATGTTGTGACATTGTCCACAGAATAACAACTGCCTACCACCCTCAAACAAATGGTGTTACAGAATGTTTTAACAGATATGCTGTTGATGTATGTTGATGTTGAGCAGAAGGATTGGGATACAATACAGCCAATCATAACATCTGCTTATAATACAGCAAGGCAAGACACCACAGGCTTCACGCTGCTTTTTCTGCTCCATGGTCGTGAAGCTGAGACAACAATGGATACTCTGTTCCTGTTCCAACCAGACAAAACTCAGGATAATTAAGTGAAACATCTTATCACTATGGTCGAAGAAGCAAGGTAGCTGGCTCGCATACGGACATTGGAAGCCCACGAGAAGAACCATCAGTGGTATAACAGCAAGCACCAACCTGTTTTGTACAGCCCAGGAGATCTGGTATGGGTTTTACACCCTGTACAGAAAGTTGCATTATCATAAAAAGTTACTGAAGAAATACTTTGTCCGTATCATGCCAATTGCCATCTGTCAGACATCATGTACAAATTCGAGGAATATGAGCTGTCCTCAAAACGACATAAACAGACACTGTTCACATCCTCTGTATCAAGCCTTACCTTGATCCCAAAGAGGAGATAGATGGAGACCGCTTCCTGTTGTTGTTGTTAGGTTGTTTAAGGGGGACTAAACTACAATGGTCATCAGTCCCCCATTCCATCCCTAGGCATCAAAAGTAGCTCCATGGACATTAAAGAGATACGCCCAGAGGTTAAGGTTTCGAAGTGAGAGAGGAGTCCCACTGAGTCCATAAAACAACATAAAAAAAGGACAAGACACAAAACGAAAAGACACGATCACACAACGACAACTGACAACAAAGAAGCCGATGTCTGTGGTTGACCGACCAGAAGAATAAAAAAGGGAAAGTCACAAACTCAGTATCTCAAAGAAATCGCCAGTTAGAGAGAATGATAAAATCCCCCTGCTCGAATAAAACATAAAACGGTATCTGCGATTGTGGCATCGTCACCTAAAACTTCCGATAAAACAGCAGGGAGGTTAAAATGTCTCCGCAAGGCGGCTAAAATGGGGCAGTCCATCAATATGTGGACGATTGTCAGACGGGAGCCACACCGACATTGGGCTGGGTCCTCACCCCAAAGGAGATGTCCATGGGTGAGCCACATATGCCCAATGCGGAGGCGACACAAAACCACTGAGTCCCGTTGTGAACCACGCATGGAGGAACGCCACGCAGCTGTAGTTTCCTTTATCACTCGGAGCTTGTTGGGCATGCTCAGGCTACGCCACTCAGTATCCCAAAGCTGACGTACTCGCTGGCACAACAATGAACGCAGATCAGAAGCCAGGAGGCCGATCTCTAGACAGGACATACCAACAGCCTGCTTGGCAAGCCTGTCAACACGTTCATTGCCCAGGATACCAACATGACCCGGAGACCAGATGAACATCACCGATCGCCCGGACTGTGTAACGGCATAAAGTGTCTCCTGAATGGCCAACACCAGGGTAGACCGCGGGTAACACTGCTCCAGAGCTCGGAGGCTGCTCAGGGAGTCGCTGCAAACAACAAAAGACTTGCCTGAGTAAGACCGGATATGCATGAGAGCTCTGTGAATGGCCACCAGCTCTGCAGTGTAAACACTGCAGCCATTCGGCAGAGAGTGCTGTTCCACATGGTCACCGTGAGTATAGGCACAAATCCCACACAGCCATCCACCATTGAAACATCAGTGTAGATCAGGTCACAACCATGGAACTCTACTATGACAGCCGAGAACTGTCGGTGGAACGCCTCCAGTGGAACTGACTCTTTGGGCCCATGGCCCAAGTCCAGCCGAGTAGACGGCCTTGGCAAACACCACGGAGGTGTACGCACATGGACCTGATATAAAGATTGAAGGGGCAAAGACCCAAGTTCCAGGAGGAGGGACCGAACTCTATAGGCTATCGTATGACCTGACCTGGGGCGTCGCTGATGGTGGGGGACGGCCACATTCGAAAAGAGAAGACGACGGTTTGGGCGGCCTGGGGAGCAATATACATCAGTTGCATCAGCCGGGAGAAGGTGTTGGCAGCGGATCCCCAAAGGTGGGATCCCAGCCTCCACTAGTAAACTGGTCACCAGGCTGGTGCGGAAAGCGCCCGTCGTGATGCGGACCCCACAGTTGTGAATGGGGTCCAGAAGATGCAGGTTGCGGAGAAGGTTGAGACGGCGCCAGCACACCTGTTTCAGCTGACGAATGTGGGGGAGTCCATCACTCCTGTCTTGGTGGCAGAAAACTGAAAGCCATGACTTAGGGCCCAGGTCTGTGTCTTCCGAATAGCACCTTGCAACCTACGCTCAGCAACCTGGGTGCTGCAGGAACTAAAAAAGATATAAAAGTCGTCCGTGTAAAGAGAAGGGGAGACCGACGATCCAATTGCTGACGCTAGACCATTGATGGCAACTAAAAATAATGGAACGCTTAAAACCGAGCCCTGTGGTACGCCCTTCTCCTGCATATGAGAGGCGCTCAGGGAGGCACCAATTTGAACATGAAAGGTATGGACAGCTAAAAAATTCTGGATAAAAATCGGTAGGGAGCCCTGGAGGCCCCAGTCATGTAAAGTGTTGAGGATGTGGCGTCACCAGGTGGTATCGTATGCTTTGTGCATATCGAAGAAGACGGCAACAAGGTGTTGGCGCCGGGAAAAGGCCGTGCGGATTGCAGACTCAAGGTACACCAGATTATCGGTGGTCGATCGACCCTGGCGAAAACCACCCTGGCAGGGAGCCAATAATCCCCGAGTCTCAAGAATCCAACACAACCGCCGACTGACCATCCGCTCCAACAGTTTACATGGCACTTTAGTCAGGTTAATGGGCCGATAGCTATCCAAGGAAAGAGGATGTTTGTCGGGCTTAAGTACCAAGCACCAAATGCGGTTATAGACCGCAAGTAGATTACGCCGACTATCTGCTGAGAGATGTTTCAGCATTTGGCTATGGATGCTATCAGGCCCAGGTGCCGTGTCAGGACATTGTTGAAAAGCACTGAGGAGCTCCCACTCAGTAAAGGGAGTGTTGTAAGATTCAGAGCGGCGGGTACGAAAGGAAAGAGACTGGCGTTCTACCCTCTCCTTTACTGCACGGAAGGCTGGTGGGTAATTTGCAGAGGCAAAGGCACAAGCATAATGCTCGGCAAACATCTCTGCAAGAGTGGCCGGGTCCGTACATATGACTCCATTTGAGGAGATCCCAGGGATTCCTGCTGGTGTCTGTAATCCCTGTAGCTGCCTGATCTTACTCCGGACCTGCAAGGCTGAGGTGCCTGTCCCAATAGTGGGAACGTACCTCTCCCAGCACTCCTGTTTCCGTCCTGTTTCCGTCTTCTTATTAACTGGCGAGCATGAGTTTGAAGCCGTTTGTATCGCTGTAAGGCCCGCCTGCGGTCTTTAATGGCCTCAGCGACCTCCGGCGACCACCACGGCACTGTCCTACGCCGTGGGCACCCTGATGTACGCGGAATGGTAGCATTCGCAGCAGATATAATGGAATGTTTGGCACTCTTGACCACCACATCGATTTCCTCGAGTGGGGGAGGGCCAACGATGGCAGCAAAAGCAGTCTTCCCAGTTAGCCCTGTGCAGAACCCACCTGGGTGGGCGTGCTGGGGACTCGCGTTGTGGGAGTAACAAAAAGACAGGGAAATGGTCACTGCCACACAAGTCGTCATGGGCTCTCCAGTGAACAGATGGTGGAAGGCTGTGGCTGCAGATCGACAGATCAATGGCCGAAAATGTGCCATGTGCCACACTAAAATGTGTGGGGGCACCTGTATTTAAGAGGCAGAGGTCGAGTTGAGTTAGTAAATCCTCGACAACCCTGACGTGACCAGAGATCGTAGAACCACCCCACAAGGGACTGTGGGCACTGAAGTCGCCCAACAGTAAGAAAGGTGGGGGTAGTTGAGCTATGAGTGCAGCCAAATCGTTCACAGATACGTCACCATCTGGCGGCAAGTAGATACTGCATACGGTAAACTCCTGTGTGGTCCTCACCCTGACAGCCACTGCTTCTAATGGTGTTTGAAGGGGCACGGGTTCACTATACACAGAGGTGAGGACATACACACACACACCACCTGATACCCTGTTAAATATGCTACGGTTGCAGTAAAATCCCCTGTATCCACGAAGGGCAGGGGTCCGCATTGCTGGAAACCAAGTTTCCTGAAGAGCAATGCAGAAAAGCAGGTGTCTTGCTCAGAAGCTGCCGTAGCTCAGCCAGGTGGGGGAAGAAACCGCCGCAGTTCCACTGGAGAAAGACATTGTTCGAGTGCTGGGAAGACATGAATTCGAGTCGGTGGGCTACAACTCAGTATCACTTGCACCCACTGGTGTAGGCGCGTCATCTGGATTGTCCGTTTTCTCAAATGCGTCCCCGAGAGCGAGGTTCTCGGGTGACGCAAGAATCTCCACCTCATCCTCAGAAGTAGAGGTGGAGGCGGAGGGGAGTGATGGCACTGAGGCCACCGTAGTTTCTCGTGGTGTGCCTTTCTTAGGCCTTTGTTTACCCCTCCGTTCCCTCGGGGGCTTCGGCGGTGGGAGGTGCTCCTCTGACTCAGCCACAGGGTCCGAGGAGGAGCGTGAAGCCCTATGACCAGCAGTCTGCGAGCGCGCCTGCTGCTGGTTAGTGTCGATATCGACACTGGCGGAAGGGGGTGTCCCAAGGGACCCCTTCCGCCTGAGGGAAACCGGAGAAGATTGTTCTTTCTCCGGCGGAGTGGTGGTAGCTGAACCCAAGGCTTTCGCCTTGGGAGCTGTGGAAGGATGGCCCCCAACCGCCGTGGGGGCAGGATTAGGTTGGTGGTCCTGGGGGCCCACAGGAACAGTTGAAGTAGAAAATACTGCCGCCGCCAAGGAGAGTGGTGACGACGTCACTGCTGAGAATGAATTTTTCATCGTTACCGGGTGCAGACGATCGAACTTTTTCCTTGCCTGATTATAGGATATATGGTCCAAGGTTTTATATTCTGTAATTTTCCGCTCCCGTTGAAGTGCGGGACATTGCGACGAGCAGGGAGGATGGTTCTGACCACAGTTGACGCAGATAGGAGGCGGTGTACATGGGGCGCCCAGTTGTGATGGAAGCCCGCAGTCCCTACATGTAGCACTGGACATGCAACGGGAAGACATGTGGCTGAACTTCCAGCATTGAAAGCACCTAACAGGGGGAGGAATATAAGGCCGCACATCAACACTGTAAACCATCTCCTTGACCTTTTCGGGCAATGTATCACCCTCAAAGGCCAAGATGAAGGCACCAGTTGCAACCCTATTATCCTTTGGGCCCCTATGGACACGCCGAATAAAATGGAATGCCTCGTTGTTCAAGGTTCGCTCGTAGCTTGTCGTCCGTCTGGAGCAATAAATCCCTATGGAAAATTACTCCCTGAACCATATGCAGGGACTTGTGGGGAGTGATGGTCACTGCAACGTCACCCAGCTTGTCACAAGCAAGTAGCGCCCGTGACTGGGCCGAGGATGCTGTGTGGATGAGAACAGACCCATTGCGCATTTTAGAAATGGAGTCCACTTCTCCAAACCTGTCCTCTAGATGTTCCACTAAGAACTGAGGCTTGGTCGCTGTAAATGAGTCCCCATCAGTCCTGCTACAAACCAGATATCGAGGAGCATAATCGGCATTCTGTTTTGCGGCCCGACGTCCCTCCCAAGGTGTGGTCAGGGAGGGGAACGTTTGGGGGTCGTACATAGAGGCATTGAACTTTCCTCGCTTAGAGACGGCTTACGTCCGCCAACGTCACCCGATTTTTGTCCCTTCATTGCGGGTGATCTGCCCCGATGCCACCCACTCCGATCAGGGGCTCTCCTCATAGGCGCCACCCAACCACAGCAACGTCAGCTGGCGGGATGACCATTGCCGGGAGTCCTGATGCCCCACAGAGACAAGCATCGACTCCTTGGCTTGCATGAGGAGTATGCAGCTCTGGCACTGGTAGAGCGATCCCTGTGTTGTCAGGGAGCTACAGCCAAGAGGGTACATGATGACCCCACCACAACGGACTGGCTACCGTGTTGGCTTTCTGGCGCTATGTGAACCATCATAAATTAGAGTGCTGAGATATCAGTGCACAATGGACGCGACTTGCACGGAAAAAAGAAATGACGTGCCCAGTGGCAGAATAGAAGCCGTAGTCGCAAGTCCATTCCATGATGGGTGCATCCATAAGATGGTATGGCACGAGAATTACATGTTGCACCACGTAAGGTGTCCTTCCCCAAATGGTTCGCTCCTCTGGAAAATGGAGGGTCAAACCCACATAGGAGACCACAGATGGAAAGCCGAAAAGTATGAAGACTCCTTTTAGTCGCCTCTTACGACAGGCAGGAATACCGCGGGCATATTCTTACCCCCGAACCCGCAGGAGGGGACTGCTTCCTGTTCAAGGACTCTAAAGACTGTTATGATAATGACGAAGCCATGACAGGAGACTCTATTGCCAAGTCATCGTCACTACAAGGAAGGCGTGCAGACAGAATGGAAGGATTCTCCGGAACTGCCATACAGAGAACCCATGACATGATCAAGATCCAGGAGACTACAGCGGGTCACTGTTTATTCAGGAAGGGGAGCAATGCTACGAGTCTTCTGACGGAACGCATGGTGCAGTGGTGTTATGTCTCAGATTGCTGTGCTGGTGGTCCCCGGTTCAAATCCCGCCACTGGCAAAGAAAAAATTATTTATTTGTATTTAATATTTCTAGAATTTTTTGTGTGTTTTTTATGATTGATGTACTCATAGATTTCAGAAAATTCTTCCTATGTATAAATAGTGGAGTACTCCAATCAGGAGGCAGTCTCTTCTGAGTGTACATATATGTTAGCAACAAACCTGTTATAAGTGTAAATTGTTGTGCTGTATTTACAACCCAGCCTTCAAACTGAAGTTTTCAATTTGACAATATTGTTTTTATTCTTCCTGGACATTCCATTGTTGGAATGAAAGTTATGAGCACTATGTTCTCCATCACATTCTGACTGCTCTTAACACTAATTTTCAGGCTGTAGAAAAGAAGCTGTAGATAAAATTGACACAAAAAACATTCAAAATTATTTACAACAACAAATGCCATCAAAAAGAAACATCTTCCATCCCAAAGGAGGTTGATTTATCCGTCTTTGACCAGAGCTTCTATTTTTTGGAACCAGCAGTGAGAATCCCCAGTGGTATGGGTCAAGTTGGCGAGGTAATAACCACACCTCTAATTCTGGGGCCACCTGTCAACTGCAGGAACTCTAATCAGGGAACAACTACTGCCAAAGTGTTGATAGTACATAATTGAAAATGGAGCTTAGATGGAAGCTACTGCCTCTACCCATTAGGTTTGCAGGGACCATTATTTCTATCACTTTCAAGAAACACCATCATAAAATAGCACCTTTGTGTTTTTCAAAATGAACACATGTCCCTGCAGCTGACATGCCTCTACCCATTAGGTTTGCAGGGACCATTATTTCTATCACTTTCAAGAAACACCATCATAAAATAGCACCTTTGTGTTTTTCAAAATGAACACATGTCCCTGCAGCTAACTTATTCTTGTAGCTGAGGAGGGCAGGAACACTAACACTTTACAGTTAAAAATAATACTCAGCTCTATACAATAATATATAATCACATCAATTCCTAATATCACTTCTCATTTAGAACACTAACATTCCGAGAATAATTTTCATCTTCTCTGAGTTAAATTTAACAGTCGGCAGGCTATAACAGATTAAAGCTTATTCTTGAAACACAGCATTCAAGCATGTAAGTGACAATGTTACAAAAGCAAGACTCATATATACATAAAGATTTTTCACTTACCTAAAGTACAGGCTCGTCGACAGAAACATCAAACACACACAAAAACACAAACATTCAAGCTTTCGCCACCACTGGTGGCTTATTCGGGAAAAAGAGGAAGGAAGGAGAGGAGAAAGGGAAGGATACGGGTTTTAAGGAAGTGGAAAAGGAGCCATTCCAATCCCAGGAGTGGAAGGACTTACCTTAGGGGACAAAAAGAAAGGTAAACAAATACACACACACACACACACATATCCACATGCAAACACACCTAGGCAGACACACACACACACACACACACACACACACACACACACACACACACACACACACACACATTATATAAAATATAAAAAATAGACGAAGATTACTCACCAGGCGAAGGAGCACAGGTGTGACAGCATCACAAATAAATAAATGAATACACACACACACACACAATCGCAAGCTTTCGCAACCCAGTTGCGTCTTCAGGCAGTAGGGAAGGAGAGGGAAAAGGAAATAATGAGGGTTTTAAGGAAGGGGGTAAGGAGCCATTCCAATCCCGGGAGAGGAAAGACTTACCTTGGGGGAAAAAATGGAGGGTAAACAAATGCACACATGCCCACACATTCACACAGACACAAGTACACCTAGGCAGACATACTGTAGAAAGCAAAGAAGTTAAGTTATAGAAGTTAAGAAGTTAGACAGAGATACCACTTGAGGCAGAGGCTCTGTCCAGAGAACTGATGCAAAGATGTTAAGAAGGTGGGTGGGAATTCAAATTTAGCGGAGGTTGAGACCAGGTGGGCAACGGGAAGAGAGAATATGCTGAAGGGCTAGTTCCCATCTCCGGAGTTCTGAAGGATTGGTGTCAGTGGGAAGTATCCAGATAACCCGGACGGTGTAGCACTGTGCCAAGATGTGCTGGCCATGCACCAATGCGTGTTTAGCCACAGGGTGATCCTCGTTACCAACAAACACTGTCTGCCTGTGTCCATTCATGCGAATGGACAGTTTGTTGCTGGCCATTCCCACATAGAACGCTTCACAGTGCAGGCATGTCAGTTGGTAGATCACGTGGGTACTATCGCAAGTGGCTCTGCCTTTGATCGTGTACACCTTCCGGGTTACGGGACTGGAGTAAGTGGTGGTGGAAGGGTGCATAGGGCAGGTTTTACAACGGGGGCGGTTACAAGGGTAGGAGCCAGAAGGTAGGGAAGGTGGTTTGGGGATTTCATAGGGGTGGACTAGGAGGTTACGGAGGTTAGGTGGGCGGTGGAAAGACACTCTCGGTGGAGTAGGAAGGATGTCATGAAGGACGGATCTCATTTCGGGGCAGGATTTAAGGAAGTCGTATCCTTGCTGGAGAGCCACATTTAGAGTCCGCTCCAGTCCCGGAAAGTATCCGGTGACAAGAGGGACACTTCTGGGATTCTTCTGTTGAAGGTTCTGAATTTGGGGGGATGAGGTAGTAGCTCTGGCAATTTGTTTCTCTACCAGATTAGGAGGATAGCCGCGGGATGTGAAAGCTGTTAATAGGTTGTTGGAGTACTGGTTCAGAGCTTCAGGACTGGAGCAGACTCGTTTGCCACGAAGACCTAAGCTGTAAGGAAGGGAACGTTTGATATGGAATGGATGACAGCTATCATAATGCAGGTACTGTTGTTTATTGGTAGGTTTGATGTGGACGGATGTGTGGAGTTGGCCGTTGGACAGATGGAGGTCGACATCGAGGAATGTGGCATGGGATTTGGAATAGGACCAGGTGAATTTGATGGGACCAAAGGAGTTGAGGTTGAAGAGGAAATTCTGGAGTTCTTCTTCACTGTGTGTCCAGATCATGAAGATATCATCAATGAATCTGTACCACACTTTGGGTTGACAGGCTTGGGTATCCAGGAAGGCTTCCTCTAAGCGTCCCATGATTAAGTTTGCGTACGAGGGGGCCATCCTGGTTCCCATGGCTGTTTCCTTTAGTTGTTGGTATGTCTGGCCCTCAAAAGTGAAGAAGTTGTGGGTTAGGATGAAGCTGGCTAGGGTATTAAGGAAAGAGGTTTTAGGTAGGGAAGTGGGTGGTCGGCGTGAAAGGAAATACTCCATCGCAGCAAGGCCCTGGGTATGTGGGATATTTGTGTATAGGGAAGTGGCATCAATGGTTACAAGGATGGTTTCTGGAGGTAACAGGCTGGGTAAGGATTTCAGGCGATCAAGGAAGTGGTTGGTGTCTTTGATGAAGGATGGGAGACTGCACATGATGGGTTGAAGGTGTTGGTCTATGTAGGCAGAGATTCGTTCTGTAGGGGCTTGGTAACCGGCCACAATGGGGCGGCCGGGATGATTGGGTTTGTGAATCTTGGGAAGTAGGTAGAAGGTGGGAGTGCGGGGTGTCGGCGGGGTCATGAGGTTAATGGAGTTAGGTGAAAGGTTTTGTAGGGGGCCTAAGGTTTTGAGGATTCCTTGAAGCAATATATAAATAAAAATAGAAAACAGATGACTTACCAAAAGGACCGGCTCGTCGATAGAAACAAATAAAATAAATAAAATCACACACAAACACACGTATACAAGCTTTCGCAGCCTAGCTGCTTCGTCAGGCAGAAGGGAAGGAGAGGGAAAAGGAAATGATGAGGGTTTCAAGGGAGTGGATAAGGAGTCATTCCAATCCCGGGACAGGAAAGACTTACCTTGGGGGGAATAAAAGAGGGTAAACAAAAACACACACACCCACACATTTACACAGACGCAAGTATGTAATTATATATATATGTGGCGACGAGCTGTGACAGGCACATACAAAAGACACACACATACAACACATTCAGCTATCGGCCATGGCCTTCTTCAGAAATAGAGCACTCACGCAATCACACAGGCACACAACACAGTCATACAACCATCACCTCCGACTGCCACACTTCGAATATTATTTATTCCAACCTGGACTTTCCATTATTTTTTATATATATATATATATATATATATATATATATATATATATATATATATATATATATATATATATATATATATATTACACGAATATTGTAGACGAAAAATTCCTAGCAGGAAAGAATATATTTATACAATAGACAAAGATTACTCACCAGGCGAAGGAGCACAGGTGTGACAGCAGCACAAATGAACAGAACACACTCTCATACACACAAACGCAAGCTTTCGCAACCCAGTTGCTTCTTCAGGCAGAAGGGAAGGAGAGGGAAAAGGAAATGATGAGTGTTTTAAGAAAGGGGGTAAGGAGTCATTCCAATCCCGGGAGAGGAGAAGGAAGGTGAACAAATACACACACACCCATACATTCACACAGACGCAAACACACCTAGGCAGACTTCGCCTGGTGAGTAATCTTTTAATATATATGAACAGTGTAAAAATACCTGAAAATCAAATCGTCTCCAACCTTGGTCACTTTTGAATTTGTAAACAGTGGCCAAGATGTGACATAATGCTCCTCCAGGTTTGAAATCCAAGAAACATCGCATCTGTAAAATCAAATTTGTTATTTAATAAAACAAACTTTGAAAATAGTAATGGCATACATGCAACATTATTCTTTACTTTACTTACCGGAAGTCTAGTAAGTGGAGGTTTGCTAACATTTTTTCCAAGGTTGTCTTCCTGGAATTGGATAAGCTGTATAACAAGTGCTGCTAAGCCTTTATTTGTCGGCGGATCTGTCTGAATATACTGCAGAAGAAAAAAGAAATACAAATAGAAAATCACATAGCCCTATAAGCAATAAATATCAAACAATTCTTAACATGGAAATTTATTGCAATAAGTCTCAAAATGCTTTAGGAGGAGATTAATAATATTAAAAATATTGGTAATTTTGAAGAACGCTTGCAAGCGATATATATCAAAGGTATGACTGTTACCAAAATATCTAAGTGAACACGTAACTGACAGAGGATATAATAAACAAAATTCAACAAGTATAACCATAGTTGTCACATAAGATAATGAAATGGAATAATAAAACTAAACGTACATTACGCCCAAGTCTGCATCATGTGTTGAAATGGTTACTGTACAAGGATTTGGAAAAAAAATTGGAATTACTGCAAGAAACACATTTTTGAACATAAATACAGGTTGTGTTATTGTTCTGGACATAAACAGTACCTATGCAATGACCTCTATTTATTGTAACTAGCACCGATATTTAGAAAAGTGTACTGTGTAGTTGTAAATGCATTATGTCAGAGAAAAGTCAAATGTGGGAAAATTGGTGATTGTGTGGTAAGTGCTTCCGCAATCAGGGTGATAAAAGTGGTTCTCCATCAAAATATAACTAACTGAAGATATATAAGGCATACAGTGACAGTAATATAAAACTAGTATAATTTTACACAAAGGATAATCTAATCATCACAAACACTTGGTTTAAGAATCACAAATAAAGATTGTGTATACAGAAGAGACCAGGAAGCAAAAGAAGATTTCAAATTGATTTTACAATTATTAAGACACAGATTTCAGGTTTTAGACTGAAATAGATATACAGGGGCAGTATAGACTCTAACCATAACTTACTAGTTATGAACAGTAGAGTAAAACTAAAAAAGAAAACCGGAAAGCCAGCTTGATACCTTCAAGGTGTACTGCATCCAGTATTTTCAGGTACGAAGGCCTGGCTGGGCCATATTCCACTCTAGGCCGCATGAAGGCTTTATAGAACTGGAGTAGACATGCCCTGTCGGCACCCCAAGACCGATGACTAAGACATTTTAAGATAGTTAAAGCCTTGAGTTATCACAGTTTGACCTCTTTAACATGCGGCAACCACGTCAGCCTCTCGTCAAAAGTGAGACCAAGATATCTGACCTTGTCCTGAAAGATGAGAAGTGTCTCCTAGTTTTGAAACAGGTGTATTAAAAATGGAACGGGAGCAATTAAAATCCACACAGACAGTTTTCTCCATGGAAAATTTGAAACCAGTGGTGTTACACCATTCCTCCAACCGCCTGATCGTCAAATGTAATTGACGAGTTGCCGTTGCAATGGAGGAGAACGCACAGAAGATGCAGAAGTCGTCCAAGAACAACGAACACTGTACAGGCGGTCGCACGGTGGATGTAATGCTGTTTATGGCTATGGCAAACGCCGTTACGCTTAAAACACTCCCTTGCGGGACACCATTCTCTTGTTTAAAACGGTCAAAGCACTCCCAACCTTGTATCCAAAATACCTGTCAGAGAGGAAAGATAGGATAAAAGTGGCCAAATGTCCATGAAAATCACCACTCGTATGGCTGCTGTACAACACGGTGTCACCACTTGGTATCATACGCCTTTTCCAGGTCAAAGAAAACACTGATTAGGTGTTGCTTCTGTAGGAAAGCTTGTTGGATCACACTTTCAAGCAGGGTGAGGTTATCCAGTGTAGAGTGGTACCTCCTGAACCCGCATTGAGAGCGGTAAGTAAGGATCTCCTTTCGAGGACCCATACTAAGCGCCAGTTGACCAAACGCTCCAATGTCTTACCAATGCAACTCGTGAGGCTAATGCTTTGATAACTACCTGGGTCGGTGCGATCTTTCCCTCGTTTTAAAACTGGAATTAAATGGATTCTTTCCAAGAACATGGAAAGTTCCCCACAATCCAAATTTCATTAAAAAGATGTAAGAGGACCCCCTGTGACTGGAGTGCCAACTGTTTCAGCAGTCTGTATGGTATCTCGTCATAGCCAGGTGCAGAATCACGAGCTGCTGATAAAGCAGATTCCAGCTCCCACATTGAGAAAGGTTGGTTGTAGTCCTCGATGTTGGAGGAACGGAGGTCAAAGCCAACCCTTTCCTGTATCATCCAATATTGACGGAAGACTGGATCCTGGCAAGAATCGGATGTAACAGCTGCATAGGATTCTGCCATAACTTGGGCTATGTCCCTGGGCAATTGTAAAAGACATTCCTGCCCTCGCACAGCTGGTATTGGCGGTTGGGAGTTCCGTCCCGAAATCCTCCTAATGGCTTCCCATACTTTACCTGCAAACGTGACCTATTAATGGAGTTCAGGAACTCCTGCCAAGACCTCTGCTTACTATCTTTAATAATCCTCCTTGCCCGTGTCCTTGCCATTCGAAAATTATCCAAATTCGCATCGGTAGGGCACCGATGGAATTGCCACAATGCTGCTCTTCTGTCTCTGATCGCTGAACGACAAGCATCGTTCCGCCAAGGAACAGTTGGTCGTTGAAGCGTTGGCTTTGATTTCAGGATGGAGGTGTCAGCAGCATTGTGAATCACTGTTGTGATGTGATCCACCCAGTCCATGACACCGCTCGAAAATAGCCTATTGCTGAAAAAGTGTCCAGTTAGCTTTGTGCAGCTGCTATCTCGGTGGCTTCCCACTGTCTATGGCGACCGGCAAATCTATCCAAATGGGATAGTGGCCGGTGCCATGAAGGTCATGGTCCACGCTCCACTGAGCAGTGCGTGCAAGAGCAGGTGAGCAAAGAGAGAGGTCTATGGCTGAAGACGAACCTGTAGCAGTGCTAAAATGTGTAGGCTGGCCTGTGTTCAGTGAGACAACATCAGAGGAGTGTATCACAGTCTCAACCATCCGTCCCCTGGAGCAGTTGTTGTTAAGAGCCGCATAGTGCATTATGCACTTTAAAATCTCCTAAAAGAAGAAAGGGACAAGGGAGTTCCCCAATAAGCTGTGTCAGGAGATTACTGTCAACAGGCTCTCCAGGCAGTAAGTAAAGAGAACAGACTGTGATATCATGATGGGCCAGTATACGAACAGCAACTCCTTGCAGTGTAGTGGTCAATGGCACAGGTGAGGAGTGAAAAGTGTCCCTGACGAACACTGCCACACCACCTTGTGCTCTATTACCCGTTAGGTCGTTTTCCTATGGCGGTGATAGCCTCCCAGAACAGGTATGTCAGGGAGACACAGAAAGGCCTATCCTTCATAAGAAACTGCAGTTCCTCCAAACGAGTCCTGAATCCAGCCAAATTCCACTGCAGTATGGGAGCCATGTAACCTGTGTGGGTCTATCTTCTCTCTGTCCTTGTGGCGCTATGGTGAGACACTCTTAGAACGCTGAGTAGCAGATGGACCGCTTGGTTCAGGCGATGACATGTCAAGGTCCATAATAATGTCCTCCTCGTCAGTCAACGCTGCCATTAAGACATCCAATGACATTCCCGAAAGAGTAAAAAAGCGGACATGGAGATACTTTCCTCGGCTGCTTCTTTTGTGAAGATGAGGAGGAAGGGGGACTTGGGGAGCACTCTACTTTGGCAGAATATTTTTCTTTCGAGAGGCACTTCGCTGGTGAGGTGCCTTCTTAATGATTTCCTGTGGTTCCTTATTGAGCATAACTTCCTTAGCAACAGAGACCACACGGTCTGAAAAAGCAGTATCTGTATCTTTTTCAGCCATATTTGGTGGGGCAAGGAACAGGGGAGCTTCAGCTGCCTGACATGTACACAGACATGTGCAAGTATTGGTGCTGGCAATGACAGCCTCAGTTTGTGTTGAGGCATCTACTGTGGTGATGGGTTTCTGTAAGGCAGCGAACGAAATACAGGTGCTGCATGGCCATAAATATCTCCTTGGCCTCAACATAGGAAATGCGCCTGGTCATCTTTATCTCCTGTATTTTCCTTTCCTCCAGATACACCTGACAGTACCGACTCCAAACAGGGTGTTCCCCAGAACAACTGACACACTTGTCAGGTGGCGTACAAGCAGCACCCTCATGTGCCGCCTTTCCACATTTGCCACAAGTGGCCTCCCCATTACAGCTGAGCGTGGTGTGGCCAAAGCGCTGGCATTTAAAACAGCACATGGCGTTAGGGATGTAGGGACCTTCAACTGCAAAAATCCTGCCTTGACATGTTCAGGTAGTTTCGGGGTATTAAAAGTAAGAATGAAGCTCTCAGATGACACATGTTCTCCATCCACCCTTTTCTTAATATTCTGGACATCCACTATGCCTTCTGTTGCCCATTCTGCCTTGAGTTCTTCAATTGGAATGTCCATCAGGACCCTACAGAAAACTACACCCTTACTGTAGTTAAGGGTACTGTGTAGTTCGGCATCGATTTCGTATTCACCCAGATACTTTGCCTTCTGCAGATTTTCCACCTGTTGGGAAGTTGATGTTTGAACCAACAAGGTACCGTTCCACAATCTTCTGACAGATTTCAAAGTGCCTGTTAGACCTTCTAAGCCATTATTGATATAAAATGGTGAAATCTTTTCAAAAGAACCTTCTTTTCTTTTAATAATAATTCCGTTACTATGGAAAAAACTCTTTACTACTGAACTGGTCTGGGGGACTAGCCACCCTAGACCTCTTTTTTGATTGGGTGTTGGTACCCCCCAGTGGTACACCCATCCCACTGGAAGGTTCAAGGGAAAATTAGGATTTTGCATCTTGGCCCCATGAGTAGCTAGGGAAGTATGTGTCCGCCTAGACAGAGCCCCGCATGCCTAGGTAAGCCTTATACAAATGAGGTGAGGCAGTATCCCCAGAGGTTGCTCGCTAGTGACTGTTCCGCCTCAACAGCCATGCATCCCATCAGCATGTAGCACACCTTGGGATTGAAGGTTTTTTTTTTTTTTTTTATAGAGGTAATTCCTTCCTCGCAAACCAGGCGATCAAACCAAGATCCCCATTCCAAGGTACATACAACGTTCCACCGTTACGCCACACGGTGGTCGCTGAAGCGTGTCCAGGGTATATGGTGTCTAGTGGACTGGCAGCACTTACCATTCCCCAGCTCATGACATCGAGTTCGCCAAGCCCATACCCAGCAAATTAATGCTGAGCCCCTGAGGGGTTGCACATGACAGGGAAACGTGGAGAGCTGCATCAAACAAGTCTGCGGACTGAAGACCACAACAACAACAGTGCAAATTCAGGACTAGTGGTATTGTGAATCAGCAATGATATGAATATTTCTTATAGGAAAATAGTAACACACACATAGGAAATTACAGTGCTCTTTTGAAGAATTTCCATATACATTTTATTGCTGTCATTTTTCAGTACAGGCGATCTTCAGAAAAGTACATTGAGAACCAGTCACTATATGGTCATGACAATTATTTCTTTCCTTTATGTAACTATAGATTAAGAAATCTATAGTTTTGACAAATTAATTGCAGTCAATTTTCGTAAATAAAAATAGTTACACCCATATAGTGAGTGATTCTCAAGACCTTCTGTAGTGATTTAACACACACACACACACAACTGTTGTCTCCAGCCACTGAGGGAGGGAAGAAGTGTGTGTGTGTGTGTGTGTGTGTGTGTGTGTGTGTGTGTGAGAGAGAGAGAGAGAGAGAGAGAGAGAGAGAGAGAGAGAGAGAGAGAGAGAGAGAGAGAGAGACTTAGTCCTGTGTATTTTGTGTCTCTGGTACATTCTGAAATGTAAAAACCACAGTAATGTGTGTACTTGGTATGGTCCCACATTTAAAGAGATTTTTCTCCTCCTATCCTGGTAATAAGTGTGAGAAGAGGAGTGCCCCAATGCCTCTGTTTCTGCTATATGTGGATTAATGTTGCTTTTTAATCTTAAATATTCAATTCTCTTGTACTATTTTACACTGACAAAGACTATTCTATTCAACAGGTCCTAAATCTAATTAGGGTGTCTTGATTATTCTTAATGTTTGTTTCTATTATTACGCATATAGATCCTTTTTTGCGGATTTTCTTCCCTTCTACCACAGTAATCAGCTAAATTGGCGTTTGCAGTTAGTTTAAAAACATCATTTGCTCCACAACACTGTTTCTGACAAATTCTACAAGATGTCAACACTATCAACAAAAATCTATACCAGTATGTACAGGTATTTGTCCCATCTAGGCCTAGTATGGTTAAGTTGGAGGTAAATATGTGTTTATGCAATCTGTTCCACACCATGCGAAGAAAGGAGGATTCGAATTTATATTATGGTGCTGCATTAATTATCATTGACTACATAAGCAGATAAAGACAAAGTGTAGTTGTCAATTGTGGGAGAATACACATCACAGGTTGTACACATATTAACCTCTGCCACTTCTTAGGTAATATTGCTATCGACATTAACAAACGTCACAGGAGAATCTGAAATTGTTCCCTAAATTATATCTTCTACAAATAGTGTATTTACTGTGGTAGCAGTTTTGTTTTCTATGTTAATGGTGCTGAGATATGTATAATATGAAATTCAAAATCTGATGTTCATTACATTTACTTTATTCTTGTACAAACAGTTTTAATCTCATGATTTGCGATATTGCTTTCTTTTTTTAAGCGGCAGACCAACAACTGCAATGTAGCGGTAGGCCTAAGACCGGCGATGTTTAGTGAGCTTACCTTTTTACAGTTTTTCTGTAGCCAGGATCTAATTCCATCAAAAAGTGATATTGTTTCAGGAGATTCGTAAAATTTTGTGTTTGGGCCCCCATCCTTTTTTGGCGCTAAGGTCATCATTTTGGCGATTCTTAATGTACACACAACACAGACGCCACTTGTAGTAAGCTACTAATGTACATCAGTGTTGCCAACGCAAATCAGTTCCCCACATTGCCTGAAATGTTTTGTAGCAGAATAGCAGAAATATATTGAAAATAAAATAAATCATTTATAAGCTACATATATGTACAAAATGCATTATTTCGAAAATATTATTGTATAGTTGAAAGAAAGCCCCATTTTTTTAAAAAAAGTAATGCAGCAACACCCATTTCCATGTAGTAGCATCTGTGACAGTATTCTTTGAAATCCTTGGAATTAAAGTTTAACAACAGTGAAAGTGAAGTGTGTATTCATGTATTGTTTATTTACAGTTTGAGTGTTGTGGTGTTACGTCGAGCAAGTGAGTGGATGTGATAAAAATGACAGACAGACGCAAAAATAAGGTCATTTCTCCGCAGCTTGCAGGACTTGTTGCTAAGCAAAGGATCCTCTTTCAACATCAATCATTTCTTGAATCATGCATTCGTTCTATTAGAGAGGCAAAACACAGGGTGGAAGTAAGAAACTATTTATTATTAGCTACCGTTGAATCATTTACAATAGCGACGTAGTGTACTGTTGTTTGCAACGGCCTATGAATGCTTTTTGAAAAACACATTTTTCATTAACAACGAAATAAATAATTAATGCTACCCCTGCTTTATGGTTGACATTGTCTTGTATGTACCCATGTCTAACAGTAAGATAATTATCACTACGCCGCGGAGGCCATAAGTAAGATTTAAACAATAAAATTTTTCTTTAAATCATTTTCCACAATGTGATAACGGTTATGTTTTAATAATATTATGTATTGTTTTATGTTCTGCACACGACAATGCGATTCGAGAAGCTACTAAGATGAGCTCATCAACTGCATTTTTCATGCAGTTGAAAGTAAAGCGAATGGATGTGATTTTATAGCCTCATAACACGTTACGAACGTGGGTTAATGGTAGAGATCGCGGGTTCAATCCAAAAATTTACATATTTATGGTATTCTTGTTCATGATCAACGAAAGCCAGAGCTACACATAAACTGCAAACTCGTTTCCTGAAGAATTGTTTAAATTCGGGGAATACGTACACACCTTATACCTGGTCTACTAGCGTGTCTCTATTCATACGACTATTCAGGGAGAAAGAATTTATAACTATGTATAATTTCCACATCTTCAGGCCGTGATCAGCGTTGGTAGGGCGAATGATTGCCAAAGATCCCCGTTTTGTAATTTTTATTATTACATAACCGGTTTCAGCAGTCCAACTGCCATCTTCAGATGCCTAATTTGAACATAAAATAAGTTCAAATTCGTGGTCGTTTATGGAGAGTGCAAAAATTAAAAAAATGGATTGTTTCATATTTCAGTTTAGGTGCCGTATATGAATGTCACTTATAAGCGGAGCACTCTACGGGACATTTTGAAAATAATGAACATTTTGTTAATGACGACCAGACACCAGAAATGCTACTACAATACCTTTCAGTGAAAGCTAAGTAAAGGGGGAAATAGCAGTCATATCCATGTAGTCACTGGTTCTGGGTGTACTTGTTTCATTCACCATGTTGTAGCTATTTGTATTCCCAAAGAAACTTTGGGAATAATGCACACCATGTAACAGATGTAGATGACTTGAAAATAACATCACATGTTAGGGTAGTTTCACTCATTACTTGAAATATCATTATTTTCCTGCCAACTGTGGAGATAGGGTCCATACCTACAACTGTAGTAATATTCATCTTGTTAATCATGTTACCTTCCTTATCATATGACACTTAATTTGATGAAGTAGACAATCTCAAAGGCTTTGTTTCCTATAATGAAGAATTATGAACTACATTAAAACTTATACTAAAGTGTCATTAGGCTACAACATTAAAATTATATGTCATATTGTCGCGTTGAAATGGAAACAGGCTCGACTTCGAAGGCAACTAAACACAGCACTTATACTGAAAGCACGTTTATTATGAACTCAACATACACGCAGCAATGACTGCCTCTCAGGCAGAGTGCTCTGCTATTTTTACACATACAGAATTTACCAGAAGAACAGTTAACATAAGAAACAAGTAGAATTTAAAAGAGAACATAAGAAAGATGTAGAACATTCTGGAATTGTTAATAACAAAGAAATAAATTTTTTTGCCGGTGGGCGGGATTGAACCGGTGACCTTCTGCACCGCAGTCCGTCACGCTATCCCCTGTGCCACGCCGGCAATCGATGTTCGTGGTCTCTCGCGGCATTGCTTCCTCTCCTGGAGAAACAGCAACCCGCTGTTATGATCCCTGTGGAGCCAGCTGCAATGCCCTGGATCTTGAACGTGGGTCTTCTGTATGACAGTTCAAGAGAATCCTTCCCTTCTCTGCGATTATCGACGACGGACGGTCCTGTCGAGGCTTCATCAGGAACATTACCATCCTTAAAGTCCTTGAACAAGAAGCCATTGTCGTCTACCTGCTCTTCAGGATCGTAGTAAGCCTTCATGCGCAGGACGTGAACAATGTCTCTTTGTTTTTGACGTTTTGACGACGGCTCATAATCCTCAACTTCGTATGTGACGTCTGACAGGCAGCGTATGACACGATACGGACCAAAGTATCGCTTCAATAACTTTTCTGACAGTCCTGCCTTCCATACAGGGGTAAAAATCCATACCAGATCTCCTGGGCTGTACACAACAGGTCAGTGCTTGTCGGTATACCGCTTTCGGTCCTTCTCCTGAGCGCCCAGTGTCCGTATGCGAGCCAGCTGTCTTGCTTCATTGACCCTGGTGATGAGCTGTTTAACATAGTCGTCCTGAGTGTCGTCCGGTTGGATCGGGAACAGCGTATCCATTGTCGTGTCTGCTTCACAGCCATGGAGCAGGAAAAATGGAGTGAAGCCTGTGGTGTCTTGTCTTGTGGTATTGTAAGCAAATGTCACAACTGGCAGAATTGTATCCCAATCCTTCTGCTCAACATCGACAGCATGTCGGCTAACGTCTTTTAAAACCTTCCGTAAGACCATTTGTCTGAGCATGGTATGCAGTTGTCATTTTGTGGACAATGTTGCACCGTGACATTACCTCTGATACTAGTTTTGACTGGAATACTTTTCCAAGATCAGATATCATGACACATGGTGCTCCATGCTTCAAAATAATGTCTTCTACAAGGAATTTTGCGATTTCTGGAGCTTCTGCAGTCGGCACAGGTTTGGTGATAGTGTAGCGTGTGTGGTAGTCAGTGCAGACTATTATCCAACGGTTACCGGTTGTCGACTTCGGGAATCTCCCTAAAAGATCAATCCCAACTCAGTGGAATGGAGCTGCTGCCAGCGGAATCGGTACGAGATGTCCTGGAGGTAATTGCGGCACATGCTTCCATCGCTGGCACTCTTTACAGTGACTCACATAGTGCTTGGCAGATCTGTAGAGACCTTTCCAGTAATACCTGCGTCTGATTCTGTCTAGGGTCTTCACGAATCCCAGATGACCGGATATTGGAGCATCGTGGAAATATTTGAGAATAGCTGGCTGGAGATGAGCTGGAACAACTAGTAGCCATTTGGGGCCCAGTGGATCATAGTTGCTCTTATACAATGTTCCGTTTATAAGTTGGAACTCCCCATTGGTCGGTTCTCCTTTCTCCAAGGCCTTATAGTGCTGGATCTTCCCTCTGTTCAGCTGTAACGTCATCTAATTCAGTGAGAGCTGAAATTTCATTAATGCTGTTGTGTTCCACTAATGGATTCCTCGAAAGGCAGTCGGCATCCTTGTGTTTGCGCCCGTTCTTGAATACCACTGTGACATCGTACTCTTGGAGTCTTAGTGCCCAGTTTGCTAGTCAACCTGATGGATCCTTCAAGCTAGTCAGCCAACATGATGGTGAATGGTTTGCCGAATAAATACGGCCGGAACTTGTTGATATCCCAGATAACCACGAGACACTCTTTTTCAGTTGTAGAGTAGTTTATCTCGGACTTTGAGAGTACTCTTGACGCAAAGGCTATTACTTTTTCAGCACCTTCCTGAACTTGTACAAGCACTACACCAATCCCATAACCACTGGCATCTGTGTGAAGTTCCGTTTCTGCATTCTCGTCATACAAGGCTAGCACTGGTGCGGAAGTTAGAGCCTCCTTAAATGCCCGGAAAGTTCTTTCTTTTGTCTCATCCCAGTAAAATTTGGCGTCTCCCTGCAGAAGTTCTTGTAATGGACATGCCTTGTTACAAAATCCTTTTATAAAACGTTGGTAGTATGAGCACAGCCCAAGAAAACTTCTCACATCACGAATGTGCTGAGGAGTTGGAAATTCTGTTACTGTCCTTACTTGGGTCTCCTTTTTGGCATGCGACTAGAAGATTTTCAAGCCAGTGCAGTTGTAGGTATTTAGTCACTCGCAGACAGGAAAAAACCGTGTATAATGGCTAGTTTGTTTTCTGGTGACAGAATTAAGTGTGCAGATTACCTAAAGAGGCATAAAAAAGTTCAATATCAGAAAAAGGAAAGTGGTTCACCATTTGTTAAAGTTGGTGTTTTCGCTGCACACCTGGAACAGCACTATGAAAATGTGTCATAGGAACATTTTTTGTGCAAAAAGTGTCACACTGAACTTTTAAGGAAATGTGAAGAAGCTGCATATCAGCATCAACATGTTCAAGTGCCCCCCACACAATGATGAAGGCAATGGTGATAATGCTGAAGAGGAATTTGTGGAGAGCGAAACTGAATTAAGTGAAATAAATAAAAGTGCAGGGCAGCTGAATGTCACTCCTATTAAAAAACCATACAATGTGAAAGTTCATCACAGAGTATTTGCTACGAAAACGGAAAGAATTACAGAAAGCAACAGAAGAACATGTAAGTGCAAAGTTAGCAAAAGTTTATAAAGTTACTGTTGCAGCACTACAAACAGATTCATCACCTGAAGACAGTGGTTGTGGGAAGTGCAAACAGTTTTCAGACAACATACAGACAGCTCTTACAAGTGTTAAATGTTATAATGCAAGGTGAGACTTCTGACTCTTCTGCCTGGAACTATGCCAAGGAACGAAATCCTGTCAACTTTTCCTGTTGTAACAAATCATATGGTTAATAAAGCAAGAAGTGTACTATAAAAGAAAAGGTCTCTATAGTGAACCAGATCCCTCTGCAGGCCATCCACTTAGTGCACACACTGTAAGATGTGCTTTGGCTTTCTGACTTGAAGTTGAACTGGATTGTTCAAGGCAAAGTGCCAACAAGAAGGATGCCAGAACTGTGATTGAAAATAATGAGAAAGTTGTTAAAGTGAAGTGTTATTTGACAAGAAGCATTCAAGAAATATACAGAAATTTTACTGAGAAATATCCACATACGAAACTTGGAAGAACCTCATTCTGTGCTCTATGGCATCCATGGGTGATACCTCATCCCCAAAATAACAGCTGCCTCTGCATTCACTGTGAAAACTTTCAGTTATGCGTCACTGCAATAAAGCATGTCAGACATGATATCATTAGTTTGGAAAACCTGAAGCAACTGGTATTGCCACTTGTATGTGATACCAACAGTCAGAGTTGTGCCTTTCAAGAGTTCATTGAATGTCCAGGTGAAGATAGCATGTGAGGCTATTGGACTTGAAGACACCGTGGATGAAGACATCACCTTTGCGGTGTGGGAGGGGAATGCCCTTATCAAGAAAATATCTTCACTGGATCATTTTATTGGTATGTTGGCTTACTGGACCATTAAAGCTGTTGTCCATTTGGAAATTAAGGATATTCAGTGGCAAGGCATTCAAGAAGAAAAACATCTAGTTAAAAATTCCACCAACCACCTGTTCCTTCACTGCGAATTTGCAGAAAATTGGACAGCTATATTGTCGCGTTGCAATGGAAGCAGGCTTGACTTCGAAGGCAACTGAACACAGCACTTATACTACAAGCACGTTTATTACGAACTCAACATACATGCAGCACTGACTGCCTCTCGGGCAGAGTGCTCTGCTGTTTATATACAGACAGAATTTACCAGAAATTAGAAGAACAGTTAACATAAGAAACAAGTAGAATTTACAAGTGAACATAAGAAAGATGTAGAACATTCTGGAATTGTTAATTACAAAGAAATAAATTATTGCCGGGGGGCGGGATTGAACCGGTGACCTTCAGCACTGCAGTCCGTGACGCTATTCCCTGCGCCACGCCGGCAGTCGGTGTATGTGGTCTCTCGCGGCAATATTGCCAAATGAAATCCAGCCATACCACTAGCAAAATAGACAAGTGAACATCTTCACTGCCATGTGCTACTTCAATGGTACAACTAGAAGTTTTGGTATGGTGTCAGATAATCGCTCACATGACTCTGCCCATGCTCTTCTTGCATTCACAGATATAGAAGAAATCATGAAAGAAGAAGCCAAATTGAAAGCATCACCATCTTGAGTGATGGTGCAACATCACACTTTAAAAATAGATATAAGTTGTTTGAACTTACGAAGGCTTCAGTACACAAAAAATGGATTTGGGCCATTCCGTGCCAAGTGGTCTAATATCGAGAAAAGTTCCCACATGACCCTCACGGATTTTGATGAAATTTTGTATGAACATTCACACATGTTCTCAATGAACACTGGTAAAGTTTCAGTTTCAGAAATTCAATACTTCTGGAGATACAGTCACTTGTTTTAGACCATAGCACAGCTTCCAATAGTGCGTCCTTAAATTTTCAGCAACTTTGAGATGATATATCTCTGGGAGTATTTGCATAAAAGAAACAAAACTTGGCTATCTTATACAACTTTTAGAGCTCTTTAAAGTAAAATATTAAGAACAGGATTTGTGAGCAATTTTCATATAGATAATTTGGGGCAAAGTTGGGCGAAAAAATTGCTGGTTAAAAAAAGTGTGAACTTTAGTTTTTTATATCTCCGGAAGTAATTGTGGGATGTACATGAAACTTTGCACACCATAACTCACCAGCACAAGGTCTTAGAATATAAAGTTTCATTCTCCTATTGCTTCCCATTATTTCACAAATCTAGGGTAAAGTTGACGATTTTTCAAAAAGTGCTAAAAATGGGTATTTTTAGTCAAATTTTTCAAAAAAGTGTTTTCTCCAAACTCCTTTAAACTATGCTCATTAGAAAGAGCGTATTCTAAACTATCTAGAAAAGTGTATTTCGTTTTGCAATGCAAGCATATAAGGCCCTAAAAAGTAGCATAATCATAGAGGTGCACTGGAAGTTTGAACCCAATTTTCTGGCACTCAAATTATACCTGAAATCTTATTATGTCTAATAAATGTCTGTTAATGCATGGGATAAGTGAAATGAGAAGTCCTGATCAATAGGACGTAGCTTAAGTCCGAAAAGAAGTCCCCCCCCCCCCCCCCCCCCCCGGTCTCTCTCTCTCTCTCTCTCTCTCTCTCTCTCTCTCTCTCTCTCTCTCACACACACACACACACACACACACACACACACGCGCACACACACACACACAAACAAACTTAATTTAATTCATAAAATTTATTTCCATAATCATTATCTAATTATTAGTAGCCTGTTTAATGAACAACACTAGCTTACTGATGGAAAAGAAGTGTATAAATGAGTTGTTATGGTTTAACCACTGCTAGTTTCATTTCACCTGAGAAAATCAGCATCCCCATCGCCATAGGGGCAACAACACCCACAAGTGGGTTCCTTTACCACAGGATATCCCAAGCGTGATAAGTATTTCTTTACACAGGTTCCCAAGCCTGATGAAAAAATTATTGAAGTGCCGTGGGTAAAATTAGAAGCCATTCATAGGTTGTTTAGTTTCCTCTAACCTATTTCAATTTTTGATATGCTACATTAATTTTCTGATGAGTATCAAGACGAATGGTGTATTGTCAGTCAGACAAATTTACTGATGGAGCTGGAATAACTGCATCTTAAAGGCCTTAAATGTCATCTGAAAAACAGGGCTTGTTGTCCTAATGGATTTTTTGGAAAATTATTCTTTTATTATTCAGGATGCTGTGCAAGGCTTCCACTGGAAAGCAACAATTCATACATTTGTTATCTACTTTCATCAAAATGAGAAAGTGGAATCTTTAAGTTTCTGCATTATCAGTTCTTGTTTGCGGCATGACACTGGTACAGTTAATGTTCTTATCAAGGAGCTCATATTCTCACATTCATAATTTCAGTGATGGCTCCAGTGCTCAATCTTACTCCCTTAGATCTGTTTCATTAATGCTTCGAAAACAGTAATGGAATTAAATTTGTTTTCGTCAGTAAAGATGAAATTGGGAAGGAAAAAAAAAGGTCACAAGAAGACAGGTTTAAACTTGGACAAACAGTAGCAGGCACAAGAGAAAATCATCACTTTTTACCTATTGATGAAACAACAATTCAGGTCAGCAGAGTTTCAAATGATTGATCTTCTTTTCTAGCTACAATGGGTCAGAGAACTGAAGAAGGCAGTACAATATGTTGCATGCATCTAAGAAAATGTTTGGTGGATGGGGAATATCTGTGAGACTTCCACTGAGCAAAGGGATGCCTTAATAAACTTTATGCACCCTCATGGTCCAGCAGATTCATTTTATAGACCACCAATAAGTGACAAGTGCTGGGTTCCATAACACCACATTATTGCAGTTATTCCAGTTCCGTCAGTAAATTCGTCTGGCCGGCAATACACCATTCCTGTTGATATTCATCAGAAAATTAATGTAGCATATCAAAAAATGAAATAGGTTAGAATAAACAATCTAAGGAACCTAAGAGCGGCTTCTAATTTTACCCAGGGCACTTAAATAATTTTACTATCAGGCTTGGAAACCTGTGTAAAGAAAATCACCCATAGCTGTTGATGCTCGAGTGTGGCCACTGTGGTGATGAAGATGCTGGTTTTCTCAGTTGAAATGAAACTATCAGTGGTTAAACCACAACAACTCATTTATAAGCTTATTTTCCTTCAGTAAGCTGGTGGTGTTCATCCAAAATGCTACTAATAATTAGACAATGACTGGGCAAATAAATTTTACAACTTACATTCATTCTAAATTAAAATTGTGTGTGTGTGTGTGTGTGTGTGAGAGAGAGAGAGAGAGAGAGAGAGAGAGAGAGAGAGAGAGAGAGAGAGAGAGAGAGAGAGAGAGTTGGGGGTGGGCGTGACAATTAAGAAATAACATTGTTTCTATTTTTATTTTTTCTATGCGGACTTAAGCTATGACCTATTCATTTGGACTTCTTATTTCACTTATCCCAGGCATTAACAAACATTTATTAGACATAATAAAAGATTTTAGGTATAGTTTGAGTGCCAGAAAAATAGGTTCAAACTTCCAGTGCGCTTCTATGATTATGCTACTTTTTAGGGCCTTAAATGCTTGCATTGCAAAACCAAATACACTTTTCTAGATAGTTCAGAATATGCTCTTTCTAATGAGCATAGTTTAAAGGAGTTTGGAGAAAACACTTTTTTGAAAAATTTGACTAAAAATACCCATTTTTAGCACTTTTTGAAAAATCGTCAACTTTACCCTAGATTTGTGAAATAATGGGAAGCACTAGGAGAATGAAACTTTATATTCTAAGACCTTGTGCTGGTGAGTTCTGGTGTGCAAAGTTTCATGTACATCCCACAATTACTTCCGGAGAAATAAAAAACTAAAGTTCGCACTTTTTTTAACCAGCAATTTTTTTGCCCAACTTTGCCCCAAATTATCTATATGAAAATTGCTCACAAATCCTGTTCTTAATATTTTACTTTAAAGAGCTCTAAAAGTTGTATAAGAAAGCCAAGTTTTGTTTCTTTTATGCAAATACTCCCAGAGATATATCATCTCAAAGTTGCAGAAAATTTAAGGACGCACTATTGGAAGCTGTGCTATGGTCCAAAACAAGTGACTGTATCTCCAGAAGTATTGAATTTCTGAAACTGAAACTTTACCAGTGTTCATTGAGAACATGTGTGAATGTTCATACAAAATTTCATCAAAATCCATGAGGGTCATGTGGGAGCCTCTAGACCACTTGGCATGGAATGATCCATTTTCACTGCAACAGGTCATGGAAAAGGACCATGTGATGGTGTAGGAGGTGCTCTGAAGCACATTGCAACCAATCACAACTTGTCTCGCGGCAGTACATAAGTTATAAAGAATGCATCAGACTTTGCTGATACAGTTCAAAAAGTACCTCTTCCATCGCTATGGAAGTTTTACCAAAAGCAAGAGTAGAAGAATTTCGTCACAGGAACAGGAATGACAGTGTGACCCTGCAGTCAGAGGTATGCAGAAAAGCCATATATGGTCTTTCTTTGCTCACTGTGGTGAGACTTTGATATCAAAAACATTCAACCATACTCAAAATGTTATTGGCTTCAATGAGACAATGAAGACAGATAAACACTTTAGTGAAACACCCTTAAAATTTAGTGCCCCAAAGAGAGGGACATTTATTGCTTGTGTCTACAATAGTAATTGGTGGGTAGCAGAAGTCACTGAAGTGTGTACTGAATTAGAAGTGACTTAACTTTTTGTTGCCTCATGGTCCCTCCCAGGGCTACAAGTTCCCTGACAAAAACAGACAAAAAGAACACTCATGTTCTGTGCCATTGAGGAATATTTTGAAGATTATATGTGCATCCGTGCCAACAGGTCCCTCTGGGCACCTCCATGGGATCTGTAGGGAAGACACTGTGGATGTGGAAAGGATTTTCTCTCTTCACAATTATTTCTGAAAGTAGGCTTAAAAATGGTGTTTTCTTATGTTACCTGTTTTACTATAAGCCTAGTTTTCTGTGAAAAAGTTATGTACTTTAGTATAATGGTTGTGAAAAGTGAGCCGAACAGTAAATATGAAATAAAATGAAAAGTAGGTAAGATCCTGAAAAATCCTTTGGCGGTTTTATACTCTATAAACGTCTCCTCCTTGTTACAAAATTTCAGAATTTTTCATGTTGGGGTTTTTGAGAAAAATGACTTTAAAGTTAAATTTTGCGATTTTGAAATCATTTTTTTAGCAAGATATCTGTCACTAATAGAAGAATAATCTTTAATTCAATAGATTCCTGACATTTTTAATTTTCAGAAACTGAAAACAGATCTGAAATATTCGTATTAGTTTCTGAAATATTGCACATTATAGTAATTTTGAGCTTGGCGCAGAGGAAATTACGTGTGGCCTATACGAAACTTTGACCCCCTGTAACTCTGCCCAAAAAAGTTTGAGCAAAATGAAAAAAATATGTCTCTCTTAATTTTGCTTCTGGAATAACATATCCAAATTTGAGGAGAATCTGAGACTATGAACTGGCTAATTCTCAATTTGCTGCCTGAATTAAATGGATATGGCCTCCTAACAGATGAAGGAATCCTGTTCCAAAAGCTTGTTCTCCTTTTTTGTCATTTTTTCTTTCTTTGTGTAACTATTGGCAGCACATCACAAAGGTAAGTACTGGCCAGTCAATCTATTTCTTTTGAAGTGTAATTTATAATTTCTGTGGAGAATTTCTAGCATTAATAAAAAAACTGTGGCTTAACAAATAAAATATTTGTTACCAAAGTAAAATACAATAAAATACACCTTTAAAATAAATTTGGCAGCTGTTGCTTGATAGTGGGGAGGGCAGCAAAGTCACGGCTAAAATCGGACCTGACTTAACCAGACGATATTTACACACTTACGCAGGTGCCGCTTTCTGGCCACAACTGCAGTCTGCTTAAGCACTCACTATCTTAATATCACTGTTACAAGTATTTCATATGTATGAACAATGTTACATAGTTACAAGTAAATTCCTGTTTTTAATAAGTTTCTTAAATTTTCCTGGATGTCTGATAATGCTTAGAAGAGGAGAAACACACAATGTGTGAATGAGGAAAACGTTATGTTTGTGCAACCAAGACTGTTTTACTAAAACCAAAATATTCATTACAGCTGCTGCACCAGCATCACACAAGTATGGAGTGGAGTGATTTCAGTTCTTTCATATATCTCTGTAAAGGTGTTGACATCTCTTACTATGGTTGCACGTACACACGTTTTGCCTATAGTAACTTGCAATGTTGAAGCCTGATAAATTAAAGTAATAGCTGAAAAGATCATGAAGCTTAAGTACAGTATTGTACTGCTACAAGAAGTGAGATGGCAATTAGATTTGCTTCAGAATTCATTGCTGTAAAGTAGACCAGACAGGAGATCAGGTCAGTCTGGAACAGAATTTAAAATAACATAATAGGTTCGATAATGTCTCCTATAATTTGAACCTACATGCTTAAATAAAAAACTTTGCTGATTGAGAATAAAGGAGAAATATAGAAATATAACAATAATAAAAGCTTATGGACCAACAAAAGAAGCAATAAAGGAATAGTTTAATGATAACCTTGAAAATACATGTAGCAAAATACCTACTGTTTGCAGGTTGCGCAAAATGAATGTGGAAGAGCATCAGGGAGATATTCGTGGCCTGAAGAAAGTACCTTAATGGGAATGGAGATATGTCAGTTTGCTGATAGAAATAATTTCTCATAAAGAGTACCTGTTTTTCCACACAAAAGAATACATCTTGGAATACAGAAATCAAATGTAAGTGGGGTACTTGATTAAATAGACCAGGTGTTAGTAGAAGAATGATACACCATGTCAGTCATAGATGGCCCAAACTGTGATTCAGATCAATATGTCCCAAACTGTGATTCAGAGCAATATGTTGTAAAAGCTTTAGTGAGATGAAAACTAGCTGTATTACAAAACATGTAATATAGGGGGTCGGGGGGGGGGGGATAATCATGTAACTATAAAAACATACCAAACAAAAATAAAAGATGCCCTGGCTACTTGGGCACTTGGAAGGAAACAATCGGAACTTGATCCAGAAAGTGGTGAAAGAGGCAGTAGAAGAAATCTTTAGGATGAGAGGACAGGAAAGAAATTAATGGTTTTATGATGAGTGTAAACTTGCATATAATGTGAAGAGGCAGCAAGACTGAGAATGTTACAAAGAGAGAAAAGAGCAAATGTGGAGATGTATAAATAACTAAGGTTTTATGCTTTTGGATAGGCCTATGTAAGAAAAAGAAAAAAGTAATGGCTGAAAGCAAAATTTGAAGGGCTAATAGAACTAATTCTATTATGCAGTAGCATAAAGGGATAAACAAATTTCAGCCAATTAAAGAGGCATGTAAAAATAAAAATTGTAAGATAATCAGAGATGAACAAAAGGTATTATAGAGATGGAGAGAGTATTTTGAAGGTAATGGTCAATATTATCTTTATTCATCATAAGAGAAATGCAAGAAGAGGAGGAGAATATGAAAGGGAAGAAGCAAAAAGACCAAAATACTGGACGTGAAGTTGATGATACATAAATTGTAAAATAATCGAACATCCAATGAAGATTAAATAGTTTCGGAACTTATTAAATTTGGAGGTCAGTCTTTGATAAGGGAAATACACGCATTAATAACTAACATATGGGAAAATTAAAGTGTACTGGAGGACTGGAAAATGTACCCTATATGTAAGAAAGGAGATAATTTTACTTGTGAAATTTATAGGGTCATAACTTATTGATTAAAGATTACAAAATATTTTCCAGGGAACTGAATGAAAGAAAACAAATTTGCTGAAAATATCCTCAAAGATACCAATGTGGTTTCCAGTCAAATATGGGCACTACTGATCAGCTGTTTGTTATCAGATAAATAATGGAGAAATTTTATTAATATAACATAGACCTCCACTTCCTTTTTGTTGATTTTAAACAGGCTTTTGACACAATAAAAGGGCCAGCACTGAAAGATTGGGCATCTGTGACAAGCTAAGATAATTTATTGAACAACACAAAAGCCAGAGTAAAGGTGAGTGACAAAGTGACAGAGTGCTTTAACTCTTCAGATAGAGTGAAGCAGGGTGATGGACTTTACCTTAGAATGACATACTTTGGACTTTTTCAGTCAACATGTCTTATTTCCTTATTATATATAGAGACATTCTCCTCACATTGATAACATTTTAAAAAATGAATGAAACTTTTGCATTTAATTCATAAGGCCAATCATTTGGAACATTGTCATCCGCTCTTCAACAGCCTTAAAATATTCAATATTGTAATCTTAGATATCTGTGTTGCAGGACTTTACATTAAAAATAGTATGTAAGAACATGTTAAGATGGGGTAAATTCACAACTGCAACAACTTTCAAGTTAGATATACCTAGGCAAAGGCTAATGACTGAGAGCTCTTACAAAGTAAATCCACTCAGAATTTTCAACAAGTTACCAATCTCTGTTGAGACCATGCATATAAATAGGCCTACTTTTAAAAATAAGTGGTACAACTAGTTAACAAATCGCCCTTTTTATAATATTAAAGAATGCTATGACTTACCAGATGATTATATTAGCTTTTATGAAATGTTGCTTTTAATTGTATTATTACATACTGCTTCAACTTTTTTGCTCTAATGCTTAATACTACACATTGTACATTACTGTATCTAGTGAATAAAGATTTTTGATTTTTCATTCCCTGCTGTTAAAGCCTAGGTGTTGTATCATTTCCTATCACTTGTTTCTCTTCACAGTCTACATTAAACTGTAGAGGCCACTATAACTGGTGGCGTAAGAGATTTCAAAGGTCTGAGGAAGCCAACGGTATACCTGCTCCAATAAAACAATATCTAGTAAAGCACTGTGGTTTTAAAGTTGGCTGTGTTTGCAGGTGGCGCGTAGCACACTCTTAATGGTTTGAAGGAGTATGCTGTCAGAAGATTATTCATTTGATGCCATTAGTGTTGTTTCGTTTAGTCGTGATTCATTTCCATTTATCATTTTCAGCGAGTGAACTGTATTACATGTGTTGGTGGTTTTGATGTCATGTTGCTTTTGTAGATTTTTAATTTATATATGTGAGAAGTTTATCTTGAATTTGTATACACCATACTAAGCAAGTTGGTGCAGCGGTAATACTCTGGACTAACATTGATGAGCACCTCGGTTCAAATCCTCCTCCAGGCATTGAGGTTTAAGTTTTCTATGATTGTCCTAAATTACTTAAGGCAAATGCCAGGATGGTTCATTTGTAAGGGCATCACCAAATTCTTTCCTCATCCTTACCCAAAAATCTGAGTGAGAGCACCGTCTCTAAAGACTATGCTGACTTACACCAAGGGAGGACAATTAAAATGTTCATATCTCTGATGTTTCCTTTTTCTTGTTTAAAATTTTACAAATAGTTAATTAACAGAAATAATTTAGTGTTTTTCTTACTGCTACCATTAGTTCTAAAATTTACTTACATCATTTCAAAATATTATTTCTATACTCTTTTTATGTTAAAGTATGTACTATTTTCTATCATAAAGTCGGAATCATGAACTGAGCTATTTTCTAATAAATCGGGCTTATTCCACTAAGTATCCCTGTCATTATTTACCGGTATATTGCCATATTTGACTAGTGTGTGCAGGGCCGGCGCAAGGCACGTTCGAAGCGTGGGGCCGCACGGGGTGGCAAATCTGATGCGCCTCCCCAGAGGGGATTCGAAATCAAACTCAGTAGGAGCGGCTTCGGGAACTGTGGCATGGCGCTTCGACTACCTGCCGGCCGCCCCTGTTGAATACGGGGAGGGAGGAGGACTAATTTCTTCCTCGCCACTGTGGGCTGTGGCAGCAAAGTCGTGTTTATGCCAGAGGAACAGAGAGGGGGAAGCAGTCTGGCGTACAAGCCAGTATTCTTCTAGAGCATTGCCAGCCTGTTACGCGCCTTGCGTTTACTCACAACTAATGTTACAGATTACGAAATCTAATTTGTAAATTCAGATGCAATGTTCGATACTGCGGTTGGTTAAGCCTCAAAGAATTTTGCTAGCTGGCCGAGGTGACTGAGGCGCTCCAGTCACGGTCAGCACGGCCACTACGGTCGGGGGTTCGAATCCCTCCTCGGGCATGGATATTTGTGCCATCCTAGTTCATAAGTAGTTTGTAAGTTTAGGGACTGATGATCCCGTAGTTAAGTCCCATAAGCTTAACAAACATTTGAATTTTTTGAATTTTGCTAAGCCTTCAATGGCAGTTTCTGAGTGTTTTATTCTTCCCGCATTATGGATGAAAATTGTTGAACATTACTAGTCAAACATGTCAAACATCTACAATGACTAGAGGTATTCCGAATGGGTAAATACGCAGTGAGCAGTTACAAGGGATAAATACATTGGTAGTAAGCCTGGCATAAGTTGGGTTTCGACATATTTTTCAAAATTTTTGTTGTCAGTTTGTGAGTCATAATCAAACGTTTTGGTTTTTGAGCCATGACACTCCTGTTTGCGCCTGCATGAACAACAATTAAACTCTGATCGGCACTTTTGTTTGATAATACTACTCACACACTATCACTTTGCTAACATTTATTTACTGTATACGGTTCTCCGTTGAATACATTATCTGTTCACAACAATTGAAAAATGTTTATTTACGATAATTTTGTAAGTTCATGCTGCGCGGGATTAACCGAGAGGTCTAAGGCGCTGCAGTCATGGACTGTGCGGCTGGTCCCGGCGGAGGTTCGAGTCCTCCCTCCGGCATGGGGGTGAGTTTTTGTCCTTAGGATAATTTAGGTTGAGTAGTGTGTGTGAGCTTAGGAACTGATGACCTTAGCAGTTAAGCCCCACAAGATTTCACACAAATTTGAAAATTTATGTAAATTCACAAGGCTTGTAAAAATTAGCTATATTTCTTCAATCAGGTTGACTCTGTTTTTGAGCTGGTGCCCAGCGACTGTTTTGTACAAATCTGTAGAGAATGTCACCAGTCAGTCGCATTTTTTGTTTTTATTTTCCAGATCTACATATATTTCGGGTACAGTGTGGCTATTCTCAGTGCTGTATGTTTGCCGACCGCGGTGGCCGAGGGGACTGAGGCGCTCCAGTCACGTTCTGCACGGCCACTACAGTCGGGGGTTCAAATCCCCCCTCGGGCATGGATATTTGTGCCGTCCTTAGGATTAGATAGTTGATAAGTAGTTTGTAAGTTTAGGGACTGATGACCCCATAGTTAAGTCCCATAAGCTATACAAACATTTGAACATTTGCTGTATGTTTACATCTATATACCGTCATGCTGAACGTAACTGTCAACCTGGCGGTTTACATGTAAGCACATATTAAAAGCTTTTGTGACTGGTTACTCAGCAACCAAAAACTAGGCAGTTCTGAAAAGTAAAAACAAAAACTGCGATAGATTGCTGACATTTACTATAGATTTGTTTAAATGAAATTGCACAAATGTTTTGAAAAACAAAAAATCGTGTGGTTGGAGGGGGGGGGGGGGGGCAATTTAGCAGCTTGCACGAGGCGGCACTTGGGCTTGCGCTGGCCCTGAGTGTGTGTTATAACAAATATTCTTTTCATTAGTAAAGTAGTGTCACTTCAGGAAGCTAATATTGTCGCGTTGAAATGGAAACAGGCTTGACTTCGAAGGCAACTAAACACAGCACTTATACTGAAAGCACGTTCATTATGAACTCAACATACACGCAGCACTGACTGGCTCTCAGGCAGAGTACTCTGCTATTTTTATACATACAGAATTTACCAGAAATTAGAACAGTTAACATAAGAAACAAGTAGAATTTACAAGTGAACATAAGAAAGATGTAGAACCTTCTGGAATTGTTAATAACAAAGAAATAAATTTTTTGCCAGTGGGCGGAATTGAACCGGCGACCTTCTGTACCGCAGTCCGTGATGCTATCCCCTATGCCACGCCGGCAGTCGATGTTCGTCGTATCTTGCGGCAATATTGCCATAGTGATTAGTATATTTTAAGCAAGTCATTCATTTGTCAGAATTAAGTTAATTATTACCATTCTTGCATAAATTTATTTTACTCAGTTTTACCTCTTCTGTTAATCAACACCTGGTCATATTATCTTAATTATGTACATCTATATATACATGGGATAATCTGCAAGTCACATTTAAGTGCCTGGCAGACACAATACGGCAGACAAAATACAAACATGTAAGCAATAATTTTGTGCAGAGATAATTTTCAAAACCTAAAAATTCAACTCTTGTACATAACTCCATATATTTCAATCCTGTTCTTTCTGCTAATCCTCCTGTTGATTCTGCAAACATTTTTGCTTTCCTTACTTTTTGAGTTCAACTACTTCCATAAACTCCATTTGCTGTCTCTCGTCTGGTTCCAAAGTCACTGATCATATAGGCTCAAAATTGGCATTTCTACAGACATTTCTTACATTAGAAAGAATACTTACTAAGGACAGGACAGAATAAGAATGAATGAACCTGAAATTGAAGAAAAGTTTCGAACAGCTGAAACTGCACAATATGCCGGGCTGTGTGTCCACCATAGATTGGTAGACTCCCTACAGATTCTTAATCACTGTTGTCTCTAGAGTCATCTAAATCAATCCCGATTTCCACACTCAAACATGACATTAAACGTGAATGGTCAATGATTGTATCTTCCTTTTCTCTAAGTTCTTCTCTTACCAGATATCACACCTTATTAGCAGCAAATATTTTTACAAAATCACTGACACCTTCCCTACATCACTTACTATTTTCAGACCACTTACATTCATTACTGTTAGCTTATTTTTAACAGTAAGTAAATCAAGGAATGATTGAGATAACACCCTAGCTTCACTGCCACTATCTATCCACAGTGCACCAAAATAAATGACATGTTTACTCTTATAATAGGGTGACTTATTTTGCATTGGACACGCTTTTCTTCAGATTTCTCCAACAAATTGTTTTCAATCTATTGTCAACTAAAGTAATCCTCTTCCATTGTAAGTACATTAACACTTAGAGTAATTGGGGCAATCAGTGACGAAATGTGTTCATTTAATAAGAGTCAATTTGGAGCTTGAGGTCCCATATGCATGCGAAATATAAATGATAGTGTATCCACTTACCTATTATCAGGTCATGAGAATTGCCTGTAGGTGTGTCAGAATGTCTTGTAAAATGTTGTTGGAACTTAAATACCGTAGAATAATTACCAGTTTTCTGATAGATGTTATTGTTCTACTTGCAGCACAGAACTTTCCATTCCCACCCTCAACCAGCCTCCATTGCCCTCCACTATTTAGATGCTTGTGGCACTGAAGTGGCTGGACCCAGTGGTTTTGTGGTGTATAGTTGTCTGAGTGATTGTGTGAATGTTTCTTTTTCTGATAAAGGCCATGGCCAAAAATGTATGTTGTGTGAATGTGATCGTCTGTTTTTCATACCTGTCAGCAGCTCAACGAGCTTCTTTACTGATATTTACATGAAATATTTTCTGCTAGATGTTATTGTTCTACATGATATGTTTTTAATTCCTATGCTATCTGTCAATGACCAGTATTTTTTTCACAAAGCAATACACATTAAATCACATGGATATATCCAGATGATGAGACAAAAATCAGATTGATCACTTCTTGTTGAATCGGAATCACTGTGTGTTTGTCAAATAGTAGGGATATATTGTGTGGCTAATCAAGAAAAGTCACTACTCACCTATCATCTGGGACCATAGGTGGAGGTCAAGAGAAGTGCTGGCCACTGTGTGGGAGGTTATCATTCACTGTGCAAGTGAAGAAGAACTGGAGCATAACTAAAGTCAATGAAAAATCCTTTGTTTTGGACAGAAGTAGTAGTCCCAAGCCAGCATCGGATAAGATAAAAATGTTCCTGGAGGCCATTAAAAACATTAAGCTTCCAGGCAGTAGTGGCATCAGTGTGGAGTTGTTTCGATATTGGGAGAAGGGGAGTTGGAGGGTTGATGATAAAAGGTTAGACACAACTTATTTCAGAGATACGGTCAGCTCAGGAGATTCCCGTATAATGGAAAAAAGCAATTGTATGCCTGACTTTTGTAAGGATGATATTGTCGTGTTGAAATGGAAGCAGGTTTGACTTCGAAGGCAGGGTTGTCAACTGAACACAGCACTTATATTGAAAGCAGGTTTGTTGTTAACTGAAACATACACACAGCACTGAATGCTTCTCAGGCAGAGTGCTCTACTATTTATACACAGACAGAGTGTACCAGAAATTAGAAGAATGGTTAACATAAGAAACATGTAGAAATTACAAGTGAACATAAGTAACATGTAGAACATTCTGGAAGTGATAAATACAAAGAAATAAATTTTTGCCAGTGGACGGGATTGAACTGGCGACCTTCAGCACCACAATCAGTGACACTATCCATTGCACCACGCCGGCAGTCGGATAACTTAGGGTCTTGCGAAAATACCAAAAGTGTACATTTACCAAGGAATCTCACTGCTGGAGATAGGCTCTGAAGTTTACACCATTTTCAAATTAAATCAAACAAAACCATTGTTTGGAGGGATTGTAGGCACATACCAGTGTGGAATTACCCCCAGGACCTTCAACAAAGACCGTATCTTCATAGTGGGACAAATGTTGGAGAAGTTTTATGCTTATGACAGCATTGATTGGCCATTCCTGTGGAAGGTAATTCAGGAGTTCAACATACTAATGAAGTACATTAGGCTCATTGCAGCTTATTACAATGGATCAAGGTGCCAAGATGCTTTGAAAATAAATTGTCAGCAGCTTTCACAGTTAAGAATTTATCAAGACAGGCAATCCTCTGTCACTATTTCTGTTCAATGAAATAAATCACAATTTGCGATTACTTATTGCTTCACTGTACTAGGTTTAGGTGGAATACCAATGTGCGGCGAATGAAAATTTGCGCTCAGCCGGGATTCGAATCCGGGATCTCCTGCTTACTAGGCAGACGTGTTGACCACTCTGCAACCGAGGAGACAGTGACCAGCCTGACTGCAGAGGACTCTTCCCTGCACGTCTCCCGCCACACCCAAATCTCTATTCGCCACGCTGTCATTTCTGTTCGACATTGAATTGGAGAAGGTGAGAGGAGCAGTTGACCTCATTAGAGTGATGGAAATGATTGAAAGTGAGACATTCTTTGCATATTGTGGTGTGTTTAATATGTGGTGAGGTGACAGCAGGTACTTGTCATTTTATGCTAGAAGCAAGCCAACTAGGAGTACATGTCAACAGTTAGAAAATGAAATATGTAGTTGTCTCTCGTCTCAAAATGATAGAAAGTTGTAATTTTAAAAGAGTTTAAACTTCCAAATATTTGGGGTCAATATTGTTAAATAAAAAGAGAGATAAAGAAGGAAATTTGACAAAAAATAATAAATGCTAACAAAGTGTATTACAGTTTGAACCAACTATAATGCCACACACTGTATCCCAGGAAACAAAGATTCAGCTCTTGTATGGCTGTGAGACATTGACAAGTATACAAACAGTGGAAGAGTGTATCTATTAGAGACGGGCAAACTGAAACATCTTACTGTTTCATAAAAGGTGAAACAATACAGTGTAATGTTTGCAACAAAGTTACTGTTTTGTGCTAGTATAAACCTATATCAGATCATAATCTGCACTGTATAAATATTACTAGAGATGGACTAACTTCACTAATTCAGCACCTCACTTTACAATATGCCATTTTTGTAAATTCTGGCTGCAGTTCTCATCAATGCAATGACCCGTAACAATCTTTTAATAGTCATTTTTACACGAGTGCATCCATCACTCTTAATTCACATGCAGTACACAGCTTATATTGCAGACTTTTAGTATGTTGTATGTGTTAGTTTCATCACTGTCTCCATTCACAAAAAATTGTTTTGTTTTCACCTAAATTATAGTAGTGAATTGGGTAAGTGTAACCACGTTTTGGCATAGTTCAACTTTGAAACCAAATTGCCAACTTGTTATTGAAGATATGATTTTGAAATTTATCATGCTTAAAGTTTAACTTATTGACTTTTAAACAATATACATTTTGTTTTTGAAGAAAAAAAAAGATCAAATATTTGTTGTCAAAATTTTGTGTTGTGAGGTTACACTTGCCTCGTGGTTTGGAGCAAGTGTAACCCGCATTGTTGTACCCATACAGAGCATTTTAAAGGGACTTGGGGTAAGTGTCCTGATTACCCATTTTTTTACTGAATTTGATTATTTTTAAATTATTAAAATATCTTAAATTTTACTTGAGATATGAACTTTTTGCACACGTCTCTTTGTATATTATGAAATACACAGAAAATGTTAGCTAAACTAAAAAATAAGTGTTAGCCTAAACCATAAAACACTGAAACAGAATGCTTCATAGGTGATTTATTTTTGTTTTAGGCCAGTAATTTATTTGTTTAAATTCTACTAAAGTAATATTTTTTCGTTACTCGGCAGTTTAACAAAAATAATAAAATATCTAATATTAAGAGAAAAGAAAAATTCACTTTATAAGTTCAGTCATTTTCTATTATTTTTCATGGTACTTGAACTAAAGTTGTTGGCAATTTGTGTTTAATCTAAACTGTCCTAATTCAACTTATTATATTCACACTTAGGCCCTTACTATTATTTAGTCATTAAATGTTGTATGAATCAAATGTAACACCAAATATCAGGTCTCTCCTGAGACCCAGAGTAGGCTCAGGCAGCACTGAAATGACATCAGAGAATGGAACTTTTGTCTCATCTCTTCTATCAGGTCAGTAGAATGTGGTGCATGTTTGGTCTTATTTTTGCATCTGAGGAAAATCACGTCTGGTTATCCTAAATCACTAACACCCCCCCCCCCCCCTGGTTACACTTGCCCCACATTGGAAAAACTTGAGGTAAGTGTAACCATGCCTGGCATATCAAGAGCTTTAACAGTAGAGTAAAACAAATCTCATATTTGATATTATCATGCAAAAGTAACCAAAAAATTGTGCAGTTTTCTTTAATACTGCAAAAAATGACAGACCACCAAATTCTGAGCATGTCACAGAATGAGAATGTAAACGCCAATTCAAGTCCAAGAATTAATTACCAATTTATGTCAGAATAGCTTATATGCCTGTGCTTCACAACGGTTGTTAAAGAGGGACCTGTGTATATTATGGTTTTTTAGGGTTCCGGATCTAGACCAGCAAAAACAGAGTCCTTGTTGGATTGCTATCACTACACTCAGTTCTCTTAGCCATTATGTCAAATTGAAATAGAAGTTGTCGAAAACAATGAATGTTCATAAAGTTTATCATACAAAAAGTGAAATTAATTTAAGTCTGTCCTCCGGAATGATGTACATTCAGTGTTAGGGTGTGTTTATAAAATTAAGACTGCGGTGTATAATTGTCTGTTTGGCATAAACCTCTAAATACACTTCTGTCATTGAGATGAGAAATAGTAATAATGATAATAATAATGAGAGCACCATGTGTTGGTTCTATGGCGTAGTACTAAACTGTTTATCTCTCACAGTAAGTGTATGCTGAAGTATTAGTATGTTGCCTGTTGTACTGGGGACAATGTAGTTATTCTGTATGCAGTGCTGTCTATTATTGAAAAATCAATGAATGCGGAAAGTCTGGTAATTCAATCAACAGAACAGTTCATGCCTGTTTCAATAAGACATTATGGTGGTGTCAGTGTGCGATAAAGTAAGTCTGGGTAATCATTGAAGGAATGGCATCAGCTTATCGTCTGTATAGAACTTTCCCTAGATATAGTATTTCCAGTGAATTGTCTTGACTAAGTACAATTGTCTTTCTCTATCTTAATGTACTGTGCACCAAAAGTAAGTAAGTTACAAATTTTAATCACTTTATTGTACCGAACAATTATGAAAGCAGACAGTTTCTGATGAATTTGTCGCTTGCATGTGTATATTATCGCTAGTGGCAGCCACAGAGCAGAAATATCTCTGGAGTGAGAGCGAAGGTATGTCATTATGTTTTAAATTCAAATGTTTCCTGTCAAGAGAAGCAAAGAAATGTCATTAAGCTATGAATATACATAGTGTAATCAGCAACTCATTGTTCAATGTTATTTTCTATTTACAGAGGTAAGAGTGTTGCTCTTAATTCAAAATACTTCTGTTATTGAGGGAATTCACACAACACGATCAAGTATAGTTTCTTTGCAGCACTACAAAACCAACAGCACCTTTAGTGGTTTGTTGCTGTTCTACGGCAAAACCTTGAAAAGAAATAAAAAATGCAGCATTGCCAACTATTAGTTCTTTGGTGCACTACGTAACTAACAGGGCCTCTATTTGTGTTGTACTGTACTGCACCGTTTTCTAGGCATTCCTAAACAAAATGGACTCAAGATGTAAAAAGTACGTGCCAAAATCAGTAAGGAAACTACATAAATTCCTGTTTCCTTGCAAAAAATTCTTAGTAAATGAAAACATTCATAAATTGATGAAACGAAAATTATAGAGGGAAACTTTCCCGGTGGGATAAACAAAAATAATAAAAATGGAAAAGAGATGACTTACCTGAAGGACCGGCTCGTCGATAGAAACAAATAAAATAAATAAAATTACACACAAACACACATACAAGCTTTCGCAGCCTAGCTGCTTCGTCAGGCAGAAGGGAAGGAGATAGAAAAGGAAATGATAAGGGTTTTAAGGGAGTGGATAAGGAGTCATTCCAATCCTGGGACAGGAAAGACTTACCTTGGGGAGAAAAAAGGAGGGCAAACAAATACACACACACCCACACATTTACACAGACACAAGTACACTTCTGTTTAAATGTGTGGGTGTGTGTGTATTTGTATATATCAAAAATAAAAAATAGAAAAGAGATGACTTACCAAAAGGACCGGCTTGTCGATAGAAACAAATAAATAAATAAAATCACACACAAACACACATACAAGCTTTCGCCACCACTGGCAGCTTCTTCAGGAAAAAGAGGAAAAAAGGGGAGGAAAATAGGAAGGATATGGGTTTAAGGAAGTGGAAAAGGAGTCATTCCAATCCCAGAAGTGGAAGGACTTACCCTAGGGGAGAAAAAGGGAGGTAAACAAATACATACACACTCAGACATATCGAAACGCAAACACACCTACACAGACATTTGTAAAAAGCAAAGAAGTTGGACAGAGATACCAATTGAGGCAGAGGCTCTGTCCACAGAACCAAGGCAAAGATGCTAAAGATGGTGGGCGGGAATTTGAGTTAGCGAAGATTGAGACAAGTTGGGCAACGGGAGGAGAGAATAAGCTGAAGGGCAAGTTCCCATCTCCGGAGTTCTGAAAGGTTGGTGTCGGTGGGAAGTATCCAGATAACCCGGATGGTGTAACACTGCGCCAAGATGTGCTGGCCGTGCACCAAGGCATGTTTAGCCACAGGGTGATCCTCATTACCAACAAACACTGTCTGCCTGTGACCGTTCATGCGAATGGACAGTTTGTTGCTGGTCATTCCCACATAGAACGCTTCACAGTGCAGGCATGTCAGTTGGTAAATCACGTGGGTGCTATCGCAAGTGGCTCTGCCTTTGATTGTGTACACCTTCCGGGTTACTGGACTGGAGTAAGTGGTGGTGGAAGGGTGCATAGGGCAGGTTTTACAGCGGGGGCGGTTGCATGGGTAGGAGCCAGAGGGTAGGGAAGGTGGTTTGGGGGTTTCATAGGGATGGACTAGGAGGTTACGAAGGTTAGGTGGGCGGCGGAAAGATACTCTTGGTGGAGTGGGAAGGATGTCATTAAGAATGGATCTCATTTCGAGGCAGGATTTAAGGAAGTCATATCCCTGCTGGAGAGCCACATTCAGAGTCCGCTCCAGTCCCGGAAAGTATCCGGTGACCAAAGGGGCAGTTCTGGGATTCTTCGGTGGAAGGTTCTGGATTTGGAGGAATGAGGAGGTGGCTCTGGTAATTTGCTTCTGAACCAGATCAGGAGGATAGCTGTGGGATGTGAAAGCTGTTATTAGGTTTTTGGTGTACTGGTTCAGGGATTCAGAACTGGAGCATACTCGTTTGCCATATAGACCTAAGCTGTAGGGAAGGAAACGTTTGATATGGAATGGATGGCAGACAAGCCGGTCCTTTTTGTAAGTCATCTCTTTTCTAGATGAAGTCCACTTACCAGGCGAAGGAGCACAGGCAGTGATAGCAACAAATAAACACACAGACACACACACACACACAAACGCTAGCTTTCGCAGCCTAGCTGCTTCGTCAGGCAGAAGGGAAGGAGAGGGAAAAGGAAATGATGAAGGTTTTAAGGGGTGGGTAAGGAGCCATTCCAATCCCGGGACAGGAAAGACTGACCTTGGGGGGAAAAAAGGAGGGTAAACAAATACACACACACCCACACATTTACACAGACGCAAGTACACTTAGGCTGACATACTGTAGAAAGCAAAGAAGTTTAAGGGGATCATTAATTTCCTGATTGGGACAATATTAATTATTTATTTCATTATCAACACAAAGAATTATTACCCTCATTGTACGTGACTGACTTTTCAAAAAGGATTCAACAGCCGTTGCCAACATCAATACACTGCCTTAAGGAAAACCATAGCGCTTGTTTGAGTGTATTACACCTTAGTTATGTGAATAAGAAACATAGCATCGCCATTTATTATTTATCTGGTATACTATGTAAGTAACAGCGCCTCTTTTTTATCTTTGCTATACAATGCTGCAATTCAAGCATAGCATACACCAGAAAATACAAATTATGATATATTTTCTTTGCCTGATCCTATTTTGATGAAATGAAGCATATATGTTGCCCAAGGTACTCTAAGTTGAGCTATGAAAGTTCATATAATGAAGATTATTGGAGATTTGCTCTACTACACCATACTTATAAGCATAGTGTACAAATAAAACTTCAAATTACTATGTCTTTCCTTCCTCTTATCTGATTTTGATGAAATGAAGTGTATGTTACTCTCCAAACTATTCTCAATTTACCTGCAGAAACCCATGAAAGTTCATGTAGTGCTTTTGGAGATTAACTTCAACAAATAGACATACACAATGGCTTTTAAACAAATGATTAAATTATGATATCTTTATATTCTCTGATCTGATTTTAATTATTGAAGCCTTCATGTAACCACACAATATGCTCCAGTTACATGTGGAAACCCCATCAAAGTGACCGAAAGACATGATGGTTGTAGATAAAAAAATTCAAATTACTATATTCTTTTTTCCATGATCCGAATTTTATGAAACAAAGTCTATATGTTTTCCAAAGTTATGCTCAAGTTACCTGTGAAAATCCCAGGCAAATTCGTGTAGTAGTTTTGGAGATAGGAGGTTTTTTTATAGTTGAACAAACAGACACGGCGGTTACTGAAAATGCTTAAAATTACGATATCTTTTTTCTTCATCCAATTTTGATAAAATTATTCCTATATGTTGACCCAAACTTTTCTCATGTTTCCTGTGAAACCCGCATGAAGGTTTGTCCAGTAGTTTTGAAGATTGAAATGACAGGCCTACATTTACAGATTTTATTATTAGCAGTATAGATTTGACAATTTATGGTTAAGTATAACAAAGAAAGGAGTAAATTAACATATGTGATGGGTCAGAGGTAAAAATACACTTTCTTTAAGGCACCATAAGCTGTGGTTACACTAACCCCATAGTTACACTTACCCCACTTTACCTTAACTGTACGATGCTAATGTCTTAAGTGTCTATTTCAACAAGAAGTGGAAGTACTTCTAAACAATATCTCTTCCAAGCACATATTTTAATTTTATTAAGATATACCTAACCTGCTTAAAATAGACTCACATGGAAATTCATAATGACATGTGTAAGGAACATGAAATTAACAGACTGAATGGGGAACAAATTTCAAAATAACATTGAACTATAATTCCCACATCCCATTAGAAATTCATAGTGGTTAATACCTGTCCTGCAGTGAGTGACTATAAAATTAAATTTTTATACATACTGAAGTACTGATTGTGTATAATACGCACAGTGCAGAAGCACAAATTTCAATAATTAAAAGCATAAGAATTACTTTTTATTTATTTAATTATTTGTTTTTTAATCCCCCCGTCCTCCTCACAAGAAGACTCAAATCATAACAAAATAGCAACTGTATAAGTCAGTTGCATTGCCCAATACACTACTGCCATAATTTCATGATTTCTATAGTGTACTTACATCTGGTTCCACCCGTATTTCAGTTTTTCAGTTGTTTTTTTTTTTTTTTTAAATGAGTGTACAGGTTAACAATACATTTATTTCCATTAGAGTCGGAAGCAAATTTGGGAATAATTCATGATTATTATGTCAGAATTTCATCTGTGTTCTTCCCATATACAATTACTACTCTGTTCCAATTAGTATGTTTTGTTTCTTAATATGATTACATGAACAGATAGACTGTGCTATCAGATGTCTCCATTTTAACTATGTATTTTTTAGGTATCTATCTGTGGGTCAGGGGTATAGGACATTATGTGCATTTTTGGCCAAAATTATAGTGTTGGCACAATTATACAGGTTTCTTGTCCTATACCCAAAGTTATACCAAACTACGCCCTACATCAAATTCTGGCATGTTTACAGTACTATAAAATAATACAAAGTTCACTTTACCTTAAGAAATATACACCACCATCTGGACATAGTGTTGTATGCTTTTACGCAGTCTTGTGGCATTAGTGTTACCTTAGTTCAGTTCAGTCAGTTTTACATGTAATTTGACATCATTATTGGCACTGTGTGCTTGGTTAGAGTTTATAATTGTGATCCAAACTCTTGTGGATTCAAAATTATTAAGTTACTGTTCAGACAGTAACAGTGTGATCTCGTTAGTTAATCTATAATGTTTTCTATAGTTATATTAGTGAACAATGTGGTTGCAAACATAACCTTAACTGATTAGGCATCTGTATTTCAGCACGCGAAGAACTATTATGTGGTCTGATTTGTTTCAGAATCTAACACAAATTCAATTAACTACTGGTATCTTAATATTGGCAGAGAAAAACATTTAGGAGAGCATTCAAGTTACGACAAACAGGATGATTCCAATTGTGACAAAGCTTATGAACCTTCGAGAGGGGGAAGTTCTGATTTGGATGACAACAATGTTATACAAAGTCAATTAAAGAATAGGTTAACAAAATAGAATAAAAAAGTAATGTTCAAACTGTTGCAAATGAACAAAAAATACCATTATTTAGTTGAGAGCGATTTATACTTAATTAGTGGTACCAAAAGTACTGTAAGAAGTTTGCAGTTTTAGAAAAGAATGAACATACTCTAATGAAAGTAAACAATAAAACTAATATTCATCAGAATTGTAGAAAGCTTGTAGTACTTGATAACGGATAGAAATGCAAAGTTGTGGTGGGAAAAGAATATCAAAATAAAAGAGGTTGGACTGTTACAGTTAAACTACTGGAGTGTATGTACTTCTGTAAGATGAATTGCTCATAAAAATTGCCTGAAAATAAAAGAAGATTTTTCATTCATATTGGTATGAAGAAATGTCCATAGATGTGAAAAGGCAATTTCTTGGTATGTGTGCTTAGCAACACAGTAGAACTTGTTCAGTAAAAAGAAACCTAGCCTCAAATAAGTATAAAGATAGATTTTTTTTTACCAACTTACTATTTTACAGTAAATGATGCAATACACATTATATCTCAAATACAGTTGTAGAAAAGATTTAAAAAGTAATTGGTTCAGGAAGAGTAGTAAAAATTGTTCAGAAGGATGGGCACATTCCAAGCATAAAAACACATGATGATAAGGTAGAACATATCAAAAGACTTATTTCTTCTTTGCCACAGTATGAAAGTCACTAATGTAGAGAACAGAATGCCTGGAATATCTATGATCAGAACTGAATGCAAAAACAGAAAAATTAATTAATAGTATGACCTATAATCTAACAATGAAAAGCCCAGTTTGCAATTCAACATTATAATGAGGATAGTTTGTTGCAAAAGTCACATAAAAAAGAAAATCATAAACATTTAACTTTACAGCTTTTGGTCACGGCCTTCTTTAGAAAAACACACATTCTCATTCATACACTCACATATGCCCACTTCCCTGACACACAATTTTCATCTCCAGCTGGGACTGATGACCTAGATATTTAGCCCCCTCAAAACAACAACATCTACAGCTGCTGCATTCCGAGTAATGCTCTGCGGTGAAGGGATGGAAGGGGGATGGGAACAGGAAGGATGCAAGGTGGTGGTGAGGATGGATACATCAGAGCATTATGGAGCATTTAGTTACTAGACGAGTGGAAAGCTTAGGAATGGAGTAGAAAGGCAAGGCAGGAGAGGGAAGTATACAACACACATGTGCACATGGCTGTGGCCCAAAGCTTTAAGTTACATGTGTATGAGTTTTTTTTATGTTTCTGTCACATATCATCTATGTGGTGAGTAACAAACTATCATTATCATAGTGTATGACCTATACACAATGACAGTATTCAAAACAGACATTTAGTCAGATGTCTTTAATAATCCATACCTGTAATAAATTAATACATATGATATGTTTCAAGCAAAACTGGAAAATAACATGACTCCAGAAGAAAAATAATTTGTCCAATCTGAACATATTGCTCATCTGAAAACTTGTAGAAAAATAACAGCCAACTAGTTCCATTAAAATAGTTTTATTAAAACTTGACCAGGTTTCTGCAAAAATAATTTTACTTTCTTCAAAAGGTGCTGGATCTAGTGAAAATAAAACAGTAATGTACAAAAAATGGTGGTAAAATAAATATACAATTAACATTACAGAATTATATGAGCATACACACACATATTACATAAAAGTTGTTATAAAACGCTCCAGTCAGAGCACAATTTTTACTACATGTCAGTAGTTAAAATATAAAATTTTAAAACTCAGATGTCAAAATTTAAAACTGTGGAACAATGATACACTGGGCGAATGAGCTTAAATTTACAAATAAATCCCCAACACAGACACAGGTACACAGCAAAAACACGGGGGCAGCAAAATAACATTGTGCATGTTATATAAGATACAAATGTCCTACCTTCCTTACATACCCTGTCACAATGATCCCATTCCAAAAATCGAACAGGTCTTCAGTTCCTCCTCATTTCCTTAGGCCTATCCTAGGACCACTCATTGGAATTTTATCTCTCTTCACTCCTACAACCTGCACCCTCACCTTCTACATGTCCCCTTAAGCTCAGAAATCCAACCATTCTGGACGTCCCTTTGTGGCCAGTTATGGCATCCCCACTGAGAGAATGTCTGCTTTCATGGACCAATACCTTAAACCTATTACCCACAACCTACCCTCCTGTGTAGAAGACACCAAACATTTCCTCCACTGACTCTCCACAGTTCCTGTACCACCTGTTACCATGTTCGTCACAGTTGATGCCACCTCCCTCTACACCACATTTATAATGCTCATTGTCTTACCACTGTTTAACACTACCTTTCACAATGCCCAACTGTCTCCAAGCCCACAACTTCCTTCCTCATCATCACAACCAACTATGTCCTCACCCACAATTACTTTTCCTTTAAAGGCATCACCCACAAACAAATTCGCAGTTCGGCTATGGGCAACCATATAGCACCTTACTATGCCAATCTGTTCTTGGGCCATTTAAAGGAATCCTTCCTGACGACCCAGAATCCCAAACCACACATCTGATTCAGATTCATTGATGACAACGTCATAATCTAGAGTGAAGGTGAGGAGACACTATCCACATTCGTAGAAAACCTCAACACATTCTCCACCATTCACTTCACCTGGTCCCATTCAATCCAATTAGCCACCTTCCTCCGTGTTGTTCTCCACCTCAAGAATGGCCTCATCAGTATCTCCTTCCCTGTCAAACATACTAAACATCATCCCAAAAACTCTTATACAGGCTAGCCACTCATAGTTGTTGCATGTGCAGTGACAAGCAGTCCCTCTCCAAATATACCAAAGGCCTCACTGAGGGCTTCCCTCATTGTAATTTCCATCCCAACCTTGTCCAGAAACAGATCTCATGTGCCCTGTTTGTTCAGTCATCCACCTCCTCTCTGACACCCAACCTCTGACCACAAAGGATAACCCCTTTTGTGACCCAGTATCACCCATGAGTGGAGCAGTTAAACCACATTCTCTTACAGGGTTTCAACTACCTTTCATCCTGCCCTGAAATGAGAAGTACGCTACCCATTATACTTCCCAGCACTCCTACAGTGACATTCTGCTGCCCACCATACCTACTAATATCTTTGCCCATCCCTACTCCATCGCTGCACCTGACCCCTTGCTCTATGGCTCATATCCCTGCAATAGACCTAGCTGCAAAATCTGTCCTATCCACCATTTCTCCGCGATCTCGTCTAGTCCCATTACATGCTTTTCCTATCCCATAAAGGCAGGACAACCTGTGAAAGCAGTTGTTTGATATACAAATTGAGCTGTAACCACTGTGCAGCTTTCTACAGGGGCACAATCAATAAGAAGCTGTCCATCCACATAAATGGTCATCATCAAACTATGGTCAAGAGACAGCTGGACCATCCTATTGCAGAGCGTGCAACCTGCATAATGTGGCTCACTTTAATAACTGCTACACAGCATGTGCCATATGGATCCTCCCCACAAACATCAGCTTTTCTAAACTGCGCAAGTGGGAACTCTCTGTACAATGTATCCTATGTTCCTGCAATCCCCCTGGCCTACACCTTCACTAGTCCCTGCCACAACCACCCTCTCCTTCCCTGCCCACACTCTAACCTCACGTATGTCTCCAATTCTGCCACACACTCCAGTCTCACCCTGTCCATTAAACTGGTGTATTCCCCCACCCCCACCGTGCATCCATCCCCTCCATTCCTGATTCCCTCTCCATGCTGCCTCCTCACCCCACCATTGATTGCTTTCACCTCGGACATCCTGAACCCCACAGTTTGGCCAGGGTGGCTGAAGGTGGCACTTGTGTTTGTGTCAGAGTCTGTCTGACGAAGACTGTAATGACTGTAAGCTTTTTAGTAGGAAGTTGTAATCTGTTAGGTGCGCCTTTTTTTGCAGCTAATTGTGACATGTCTATTGTGAGTAGCAACCTATCCTCAAAAACATTATACATTTAAAATATCTAGTTATGATTCAGAGGACAACAGATATAATGTAGAAACCACCGTTTTAATAATTATTATACACAGATAATATAATCTTAAAGCCTTGTAGGTTCTGTCTACTTGCCTCTTGGAGTTGGCGAGGCCATAATGTTCGGATTACGGATTTTCTTCTGACTTTGTACCCAACACATAATGCACAAGGACTAAGGTGTAATATTTCAATGGTTTCGAGAAAATCACAGTAGTAGTTTCTCATGTCGAGCATGTAACAGTGTGCTGCAGCTGTAAGTAAGTCATAAGCAAGAGAAAGTGGTGGTCCAGTGCTTAGCATTTTGGTTTCTCAGTTTCCCAATTTTATTGTATATATTTATTGGCAAACTTTGTGGGTGGTAGAGGATGGCTTGAGGAACAAAATGAAGTAGGGAACCTGTGTCCGGAAACATCACCCAACGGTGCTACCGAGCATCAACGTGAACATTATCTCGTTCTTTTCAATAAAATTCTTCCGGGCATGAGACCGCGTCGTCATTATATAAACTGTGCTGACGTTTCGGCCACTGTTGCAGGCGGCCTTCATCAGGGTCTGTGTCTGACTGCTGAATGTACGATCACTGGGGTTTATATATCAGCTGATGAGGGACAGGATGGGGGACATTGGTTTTCCTTTATTGGTAGTTATGTTATAGCACGCCATTGGTGGAGAAGGGCATTGATGATTGGTGGTTGCATTCTTCCCCCTTATTGGTCGAAATGGATGTTTTCGATTGGCTTTTTGCATTAGAAGTTGCTATTGGCGGAATGGACCTGAGAGAACGGACCAAGGTTGTGGCGTGCTGCTGTTGACTTGTCGCCTGGTGCAGACAGCGGCGGGCCTGTGCTCTCTGTGTTCACGGCCGCTGTGGTCTCCGGGGCGCCTGCACGAGTCATTCCGCGCACGGTGCTGTCCAAGCCGTATGTACCTTTCATGTTCAGAAAGCCTCGTGCTGATTGCTCGTCCAGTCTCTCCTATATAGACCAGCCCACACTCGCAGCTTATTTCATAAACGCCGGCATTACTCAGTTTGTTAACTGTGTGCTTAATTGAACCTAGAAAATATTTAGTCTTGTTGGTGCTGCGGAAGACTGGCTTGATGCCTGCCTGACGAAGAATCTTGCCCACATGTCCACAGGTTCAACTAAGGATGCAGTTGACAACTGAGTAATGCCAGCGTTTATGAAATAAGCTGCGAGTTTGGGCTGGTCTATATAGGAGAGACTGGACGAGCTATCAGCACGAGGCTTTCTGAACATGAAAGGTACATACAGCTTGGACAGCACATGAAGTCAGCGGTTTCTGAGCACCACAATCAGTGCAGAAAACAGTTATCTTTCGGTGAGGCCCGCGTGCTGGTGAAACAACCATTCTCAATGAGGAGGAAGATTAGAGAGGCTATAGAAATAGCCAAGCGTCCCGCCAATATGAACAGGGAGGATGGCTACAGGCTTCCGGCGTCTTGGCTGCCAGCAGTTGCAACACTATGTGACGGCACCGCGCGCGGAATGACTCACGCAGGCGCCCCGGAGACCACAGCGCTCGCGAACACGCAGAGCACCGGCTCGCCGCCGTCTGCGCCAGGCGACAAGTCAACAGCGGCACGCCACAACCGCGGTCCGTTCTCTCAGGTCCATTCCGCCAATAGCGACTTCTAATGCAAAAAGCCAATCAAAAACGTCCATTTCGACCAATAAGGGGGAAGAATTCAACCACCAATCATCAATGCCATTTTCCACCAATGGTGTGCAATAATGTAACTACCAATAAAGGAAAACCAATGTCCCCCATCCTGTCCCTCATCCACTGATATATAAACCCCAGTGATCGTACATTCAGCAGTCAGACACAGACCCTGATGAAGGCCGCCTGCAACAGTGGTCGAAACGTCGGTACAGTTCATATAATGAGGACGCAGTCTCATGCCCAGAAGAATTTTATTGAAAGTGACAACGGCTGCGGAAGCCTACGTTTGCATTATCTCGTTCGTCACAAATTAAATGTATTTGTGCAGTCGAGACTGTTTTCCTTATTTGTTTAACACAGTTAATCAGATTGTTTGTGGTTCCTGAAAGAACGTTTGCACGACCTGTGAATTACATTGTAGAGTTCAAGTATTTGTTCTAAATGCCTGCCCTCAGCGTCACAGTAAACTTGACGTCTGCGTCTCATTGACTGCCGCATTTGCTCAGAGATACCGGGTGTGGTACGAACAGCCTTACATGCTGTATATAGCCTTGCCACTAGGTCTTCCACTGATTCCATGGGGGCGTCGTACGTAACAGTCTTCAAATGCCCCCACAAGAAGAATTCCAGCCAGTTGATGTCAGACGAACAGGGTGGCCACATGACAGGGCTACCTTGACCAATCCAGTGATCCCCAAATATCTGTCTGATGTGAGTTTGGCAGCTCGACTAAAGTGTGCGGGTGCTCCATCATGCTGGAACAACATACATTGTTGGACTGCAAGTGGCACGTCTTCCAGTAATTCTGGCAGCACTTCCTGGAAAAATACTATATAGCTTTTACCTGTGAGATGAGGGAGAAGCATGTATCAAGTAATCATAGTCGATGCCAGCGTCTACATTGTGAAAGTTGTCTGATGACCTCTTATGTGTGTAGCGTGGGGGTTCCCCAACAACCACACATGGCTGTTATAGGCACCCTCATGGGTGAAGGATGCCTTGTCTGTGAACAAATCATCTGCAGCATAATACGGATCCATGGTGCACTGCTGCAGGAACCACTGGCAGAGTTCCACACCCAGAGCTAAATCGTGGGCCAACTGTGTTTTGAAAATGGTATGGATGCCTTCCTTCTTCACACAGCACCCTCCACACCACTGAATAGGTGCTCTGTAGTGCGTGCACTACGGCACTGGTGCTTGTGGATAGATCAGTGTCAAACCTCTGTTGTATGACCTCCACAAAGTGTGGTGTGGGTGTGGTTTGCTTGCAACCACTATCGTGGTGACGCCCTGTGAAATGACCAGTTTCACCCAGACGCTGATGGATGACTGTAAACATGGAGTGGTGTGGTTGAAGTCTATTCAGATGTCCCTATCCATAAATGTGTAACGCTGCATGCCCATTGTCACCCACTTCACCATATACAAAGTGCATGTCGCACTGCTCAGCACAGGTGAACTTCTCCTTGACGCACACATCAAACTACGACTGAACCCCTTGTTTCTGCTGCTTTGATGGAACTGGCCACATTTAATGCCATCTAATGTTTGGAATGCTGTTAGGAACATAACATGACATTCTGGCAGCTGCCTGCTTGTGTAGAATGCCACACAAGCTGCTGTAGGAATGGCCTAGTGGCAGGGGCCAGCACCTATAATTTTCACACACAGTAGTGCTGTAGGACACCATTTCCAGAGATGGACTCCAAACCTCATTTAGTTCCTCAAGCCATCCTCTACCACACCACGAAGTTTGCCGGTATCATTTAAAAACACCCTGTGTGTGTGTATTATATAAAGTAGATGAGTACTTACCAGACAAAGGAGCAGAGGTACGTGACAAACATAAATAAAAAACACAAACAGACAAATGCTAAGCTTTTGCAACCATTTGTTGCTTCTTCAGACAAAGAGCAGGGAAGGAGAGGGGAAAAGGAAAGCATGTGGGTTTAAAGGAGCGGGTGAGGAGTCATTCCAATCCCGGGAGAGGAAACACTTACCTTTGGGGAAAAAGAATAGGTAAACAAACACACACATACACGCGCGCGCGCGCACACACACACACACACACACACACACACACACACACACACACACACACACCAAGGCAGACATGCGCAAAATTCCCAGCATATTTGAAACAACTCTCAGATGACTAAAACGCATTTCACTCCAGGAATATGATGATTGCATAATAAATATCTTCAGTTTGTCATTTTGCTGACAACTGGATGTTAAATCATAGTCTTGCTTACCTTTTTCAGTTTGTCATACATTTTGTAAGAACTTGGATCATACATGCAATATAAACAAAACAGACTATCCACATGATGGCTTAGATGAGATTTAGGACAAAATGTACCATTTATTTTCATACAGCAAGTTGTACCATGGTGTGAGTAATGTTGTGCCTGTAATATATTATTATAATGAAATTAATGAGGTTCAGTGATATTACTCCTTAAATACTACCAGCAACATTATGCCATGTAATGCAACATGTTTACAAGAGGTATACACCACCATGTCCATATATAATAATAATAATAATAATAATAATAATAAAGCATATATTACATGTGAAACAACGTGTTTGAGGTGTACACTGACAAAATTTTGTTAAGATGGTGTTATTAATAAGCAAGCTGATGGAGTGCACAGTAAAAACATCTTCAAAATACTCTGTTGTAAAATTTAGTAAATGTGACATAGTGTCCTGTACCATTGACCAATAGATATGTAGACTGAAGTGCTGTTAAGCCGGGAATCAAATCTTAGTACACATGCTCATTCTGTGCTTCCATTTGCATACAGTGTAAATGGCAGAACTCTTTCTAGTTCTGAATTGGTAGAAGTCAGAAGACATTCAGAGGCTTCAGCTGATAATCATTTGTTGTCTTCTGACACCAGTCTCTGCCCACCATCTATACAATACCAACTTCAGAGATAGAGAGTGAAGAAGATCCGCTCCATAAATCGAAACCAAATACCCTAAAAATTAAAATATTATGTAATCGAAATTGCTAATTTTTAATAAATTTAACACAGGTTGGTGTTTTTTTTCTTCTAATGTTTTCAAAAAATCATTAACTTAGATGGGTGTTTTGTATTCAACAATATATTAAAATGAGTTATGCTGCAGTTGCTGGTGCATATCAAGAGTCTCCTGTAATTCCTTGGCAAGCCTAAAGTGATGTGCATGATTGCTGCTTTCACAGTTTGTGGTGCCAGCAAGCCAGGGGATAAAGTGTGGCCCTGGATTAAATCTGTCTACTTTTAAGATAGAGGGCCTGGTGCATCATTTGATGGGCTGTTTGTTGCCAAGAGATGTTTCAAGGTTTTTAAATAATTATTTTTTTAAATAAGTACCAAGAGCAGGCAAATTTTAAGTAACAGCATACTACTAATTTAAACACACATTTGGTAAGAAGCCTCCAAAATATGCTACATTGTGTGAATCCATGTGTACAGCTTTAAAGTGTCACTTCAGTCAGTTTCAAAGAAGAATGTAATTTAATTTTGAGTTTGTAATTGAGGATTAGATACGGTAACACCATTAGTAGATACCTTGTTCATTTAGGGGATCAGGTGAGATATCATATCGGATATGCTATGGTAATGTATTTTATTCAGATATTGGTTAAAATTGCAATTTGTGTGTGATACAGTACAATGTTAACTATCTCAACTCTTTACTCAAAGTGTACATGATGTTTACCTAGAATGAGACTCCATGGGTTTGCCATAATAGTGAAAAAGTCATTCTTGTTTCCCTCTAATATGTTGTGTCATCACCTTGGACAGCTAGTACAGTTTCACACCTGTGTGGTATGGATAGTATGAGTTTATCATTCAGCTCTTGAGGGTTGCTTTTTTGCCATTCTTTCACGAGTGAAAAATCCAGCTCTGCTACAGTTGTGGGAGGTGCTGGTCTGGCTGCAATGCATCTGCCAAGTGCATTCCAGACATGTTCAATCAGATTTAAGTCCAGTGAACAAGCCGGCCACTCGATTCATTCAGTGCCCACAGCTTCAAGCATATCGTCCACTAGTGCAGCTCTGTGCGGACGAGCATTATCATCCACCAGAAGGAATCCATTTCTTATGGCACCAGTGTATGGCACAACAAAAAGTCAAAGGATCTCATCTCTATACCTCTGAGCAGTCAAAGCATCATTATAAATGACATGGAAGTCTGTACGTCAGCCAATACTGACTCCTCCCCACACCATTTATTCACCACCAGGATACGGTGATGTTTCTTGCACATAAGCAGGATTGTTCTGAGTTCCACATTGTCTCCAGATGAGGGAATGATGATTGTTTGGCTGAACACAAAATCTTGACTCACTTGTAAACATAACCCAGCACCATATGTTACGACTCCAATCCTGATGCTCCTCCACCCAGTTTCTATGGGCTAAAAGGTGTTGTAGTTCTGATGGGGTGCACACCATAGGCCCCTTACATAGATGCCACATTCCCGAAGGTGATTTTAGACTGTTTGTGTTGATATAGCTTGTCCTGTTGATGATGGAGGGTGTATTACAGCAGAGTTGCATTCAGCCTGCTGTCTCAACGAGCTGTTGACTGGAAATAATGGTCATCTCTTGCTGATTTTATCCCTGGACAACCATGATCTTGCCTTCTTTTAACTGTTCATGTTGTCTGAAATCACATGCAGGTCCTTGAAATTGCATTTTGGGGCACCCCAATAGCTGCAGCCACCTCCCTATGTGTCTTTCCCACTTGCAAACTTCTTATGTTTCTCCATGCCATAGCTTCTGGTAATTCATAATGTTGTTGCATTGCACTGCCTGCTCACTACACTATCTGAACCCAACTGCTTGTGTAATTCATCTGGTAGAATAAACACAAGTCAACAACAACCCCCTTTTCAACTGTCACGGTTGCCATAATGTTGTTGTCCCCATTCTATAGAACCGACAGAAATATGTCAAAACCAATTTAGTTAATGACAATATTTAAGCACCTAGATATCTCAGCTGATTCCCTTATTATTGTATTACAATTGTAATAACTCAGTTAGTAGAGTAAAACATGGTTTAATTTTATTCACATTTCTTCCTCTTGATGATATAAGTAATTTCCAAAAGAAAAATCTGTAATTTTATTTAGGATAAAACTTGGTATTAGATTTGCAAATAATTGCTAATTATGTTTTTATAAAGTTTCACCAACTTCATCTGTACCTGCTGCTATTTATCTTCTTATTCATAACCAGAACTGTCAACCTCTCTGCACAGAGCTAACATATTCTCATATCACTCCAAACTTTCATATTTCAAACATTTGATTACCCCTAAGTTCTTACTCTGTCACTTGTTTCAACATTTGCATCTCACCTCATTTAATTTGAGATCAGTGTATTTAAGAAACTGCTACTTTTTTTCTTTCTTTCTTTTCTTCTTTAATTTAGAATAAATCTAGTTTATATATGTAAAAATAAGGCTTTGAACTCAATAAATCACTATTCGTACAAAATATGTTTTCCATATTTATAAATGTAAAATGCATATCCCTTGGCAGCATGCACTTTTTAACATTGGACTGTATTTGCTTCTAAAATAGCAGCAGCCAGTTGTAGTTAATTTGATTTTATTATGACCAGTTTTGGGCACTTAGAGCCCTTCTTTAGATATATATGTATTGGCACCCTTATATATTCAGTCTCAACGTAATTGAACAACACGGAAAAGTATCCTTGATCCAAGTGCCTAGGTGTTCAGTATTCTTCAATCACGTTCAGGATGAATGTATAAGGGTGCCAAACTGCCAATATATGTCTGAAGATGGGCACTAAGTGTTGAAAACGGATTGTAATAAAACAAATTTAACTGCAACTGGTTCCAGCTATTTCATAAATGAATTGAATAACAGTTGCTACAATGGACAAAATACCAACCTGGATTGAATATTAGTGCCCAATCTTTGATTAAGTTTGCAGACATACATGTATGAAATGGTAATGTATGTTTCCTTCTCTTTTTCACTATGTTCACATACTGCTCCATTGTTTCTAAATTCTGTACTTATTTTATAGTTTGCCCTTTTTACCGATGTTTCTGTCATTCTGAATGTAGATAGCTATGTTCCACATCAACTTTTAACAGTTTTGACAGCCAGCACGGTATTTAACTACTAGATAATTTTGGTTCTGTCCCCAAAGAACCTAAAATAAAACTATTTTATTTGTATTTTGCACTGTTACGAATTTAGGTATAATAAAATTACATAGAAAATAACTACTCAATTAGGATTACTTAAAATTCAGACTAAAAAACACAGGAAAGTATAACCAACTTCATTATGACCATGTAAATTGAAAGAGTAAAATTGTAGCAACCCTTTGCAGAAATGAGTTTGTATGAAGTAATTACTTAATGTCTCGTCATCTTCAGTCATCTCACTTCTGCCATATCCTCTAACAAGTGCTACAGATGTCACATTATTTGGTTTAACACAAGAATAGCAGTGCACACAGTTGTCAACTTTGTAACCACCTTACCTTTAGAAGAAAATAACAATGGAAATTCCAGGAAGGATTCAGCAATATTTTTGAGAAGGATAGGTTGCTTACTCACCATAGAAATGTCCGATGAGCTGTAGAAAGGCACAAACAAGAGATAACAGCATTATAGCTTTCGGCCGGTTAGGCCTTCGTCGGTTAGAGACACAACCATACACACACAGACACGGCTGTCGTCTCCGGCCGCTGTGTCCGATCTGCGCTACCCAGCGTGACCTAGGCGGAGCAACCAGTGATTGGAGTGAGGAGGAGGCAAGGAGAGGGAAGCAGGAGAGGAGGGGGGGGGGGGGCTGTGCGGCATGGCTGGGGGAATATGCCAGTGCTATCTGACGGATAGTGTGGAAGGAAGGGAAGGGAATGAAATGTGTAGCAGGATGGGAGACAAATGTAAGAATAGAGAGTGGCAGGGAGAGGAAGGGAACGGTGATAGACGCAGGAACCAAGAAAGGTTTAGGCCTGGGGGACTGCAGGAATGTAGGATATATTGTTGGGAGAGTTCCCATCTGCGCAGTTCAGAAAAGCTGGTGTTTGTAGAGAGGATCCATATGGCAAAGGCTGTGTAGCAGTCATTGAAGTGAGTCATATTATGCAGTGATGCATGCTCTGCAACAGGGTGGTCTAGCTGTCTCCTGGCCACAGTTTGAGGATGGCCATTCATTCGGATAGATCGCTGGGTGCTGGTCTTGTCCACATACAAAGCTACACAGTGGTTGCAGCTTTCTATGTGGGCATGACCAGCACCCAGCTATCTATCCAAATGACTGGCCATTGTCAAACTGTGGCCAAAAGACAGCTAGACCACCATAGTGTGACTCACGTCAATGACTACTACACAGCCTGTGCCATTTGGATCCTCTGCACAAACACCAGATTTTTGCACTAACACCAGCTTTTCTGAATTGCGCAGGTGGCAACTCTTCCTACAATATATCCTACGTTCCTGCAATCTCCTAAGCCCAAACCTTCGCTATTTACTCCCTCTACCACCCTTGCCTTCCTCTCCCTGCTACTCTCTGTCCTTACATTTGTCTCCCATCTCACCACACATTTCATTTCCTTCCCTTCCTTCCACACTTTCCCTCAGACAGCACTGGCGTTTTCCCCCACCCATGCAGCGCATCCCCTGCCCCCTCCCCTTGTCACCTCCTCACACCCACCACTGGTTGCTCTGTCTAGGTCATGCTGGGTAGTGCAAATCGGACACAGCGGCCGGAGATGGCGGTAGTGTCTGCGTGAGAATGTGTATGTATGTTTGTTTGTGTCTCTAACCGACGAAGGCCTAACCAGCCAAAAGCCGTTGGTGTTCCCTGGAGACGCTGGACAGGACCCGAACAAATGGCTAAAAGGGTTCGACCGAGTCGCCAAGTACAACAGGTGGGATCATACATTGTGCTTGGCCAACGTTTATTTCTACCGGAATGGAACAGCCCAGCAATGGTTTGAAAACAACGAAGAGAAGCTGAATGACTGGTAAATGTTCCAGACGGAACTAAAGAAGACGTTTGGTGACTGCCAGTGACAAATCTGCTCGGCGGAAGAACAACTGAAGAACTGGGTACCCTCAGGGGCTCAGCATTAATTTGCTGAGTATGGGCTTGGCGAACCCGGGGTCCTGAGCTGTTGCTGTGTCGCGCCAACAGTCCGCTACACCGTAAGCTCTGTGCGTGCCTCAACGACCATCGTTCGGCGCAACGGTGGAACGTTGTACGTTTCAGAGCCCGGGGATCTTGGCTTAATCGCCCGGGTCGCGAGGACGGTACAAACCTCTATAAAAAAAACCTCAATCTCAAGATGTGCTGCGTGCCGAGGAGATGCATGGCTGTTGAGGTTGAACAGCCGCTAGCGAGCAACCTCTGAGGAACCTGCCACACCTCAGTTGTATAAGGCTTACCCAGGCAAGCGGGGCTCTGCCTGGTGGACTCTTACTTCCCTAGCTGCTCGTGGGATCACGATGAAAAGAACCCAGAGTAACACTGGTGGGCGTTTAACCACCGTCTCTAAGAGAGGAAAGGTTGAGTACAATGCTGAGAAATATGACCCTCAGTCGTTCCCTGCCTTGGCAACGCCATGGGAGGAACGTAGGACAAGAAATCGAGGTGAGGCCTATGCCCCCCGATACTTAGTATGTTCCCGGACTGACGGTGAGTCGTTCACCAACACAAAGCCCCTGTTTTTTGTTGAACACGTTGAGGATAAATTCGGCGAGGTGGAAGGCATGTCAAAGATGCGATCCGGCTCTGTCCTTATTACGACGTCATCCCCAGCACAGTCACGAGCACTGCTTGCTTGTGACAAGCTGGGTGATGTTCCCGTAACGATCACTCCTCATAAGAGCCTCAACATGGTACAGGGTATTATCTTCCATAAAGATCTTCTGTTGCAGACCGATGACGAGCAACATAAGAACTTGGAGCGGAGAGGAGTTCATTTTATACGTCTAGTGCATAGGGGTCCGAAGGACAACAGGGTCGCAACCGGCGCATTCATCTTGGCCTTCGAGGGCGACACGTTGCCTGAGAAGGTCAAGGTGATGATTTACCGGATTGACGTGAAGCCCTATGTTCCTCCCACTATGCGCTGTTTTAAGTGCTGGAGGTTTGGGCACATGTCCTCCAGGTGCACAGCCAACTCCACCTGTCGAGAGTGTAGACGTGCGGAACACCCTAACGTCCCTTGTGCACCTCCTCCACTTCGTGTGAACTGTGGACAACACCACTCCCCTTGCTCGCCCACCTGCTCTGTTCTGCATAGAGAGAGGAAGATAATGGAATATAAAACCATGGATAGGCTGTCTTACTCGGAGGCAAAGAGGAAATACGAAAAACTGCATCCCATCAGTATGAAGACATCCTTTGCTGCAGCCGCATCTTCATCTATAGAATTACCACGTGTACAGTCTGTCCTAGTGGGCTCCCAGGCCCAACCATCCACCTCTGCCCCCCTAACTCCTGGGGGCACCTCAAATTCCACCGCCCCCAAAGACCCTGCTTTGGGAGCGGTAACCACCACACCAAAGGGGACATTGGTCCCCACCCCAGAGCCAGAGCCACAACAGCCTGCTCTGGCTCCTCGCGCTAGGAAGGGGTCGCTCGGATCCCTTCCCTCTAAGGTTTCTCCCGCTGAATCAGCGGATGCCGGTGGATGGCAGAAAGTGCCGCCAGGTGGTCGTAGGGCTGCACGCTGCTCCTCAGTCCTGGGGACTGAGCTGGCAGCGCCCTCCCAGCATGAGAAACCTAAAGAGAAGCGCGAAACCAAGAAGAAGAAGGTAAAGAAACCACCCAAGGAGAAGGATACCCCGGTGGCAACCTTGCCACCACCCCCCTCCACCTCTTCTTCTGAGGATGAGATAGAGATCCTCGCATCCCCCAAAGACTTGGCAATTGCCGAGTCTGCGGAAGTCATGGATGTTGAGACTCTGCCTCAGAAATCAGCGACAGCAGAAGATACTGCGACCCCTACCGCGCCGCCAAATTCAGCATGCCCCAGCGACCAGGAGGCTCTCTGATCCTCCAGTGGAACTGTGGCGGATTTTTCCGCCATCTGCCAAAGTTACAGCACTTGTTGTGCCGCTTCCCAGCGTTTTGTGTAGCCCTGCAGGAAACCTGGTTTCCTGCTAATAGGACCCCAGCCCTTCGGGGGTATCGGGGCTATTACAAAAATCGTCTCGTATATGACAGGGTCTCTGGAGGTGTCTGTATCTACGTCCTTGCCACTGTCCCCAGTGCCGCTGTGCCTCTACACACGACTCTTGAGGCGGTGGCTGTTCGAATCCGGGCTATGCAGGAACTGACGATCTGTTCACTTTACCTTCCTCCAGATGAGATGATTTCATTTACTGACCTTGCTACCCTCGTGGCACAACTTCCCCCACCATTTCTGATTCTGGGGGACTTCAATGCTCACCATCCCTTGTGGGGTGGAGCGCAGACAACAGCCCGCGGTAGGGACATAGAGACGCTCTTATCGTAGCAAGACGTCTGCCTGTTAAACACTGGTACACCCACGCATTTTTGCATGGCACGAGACACCTACTCAGCTATAGATCTCTCCGTTTGTACCCCGAGCCTGCTCCCGCATTTCCAGTGGAGGGTCTACGATGACCTTTGCAACAGCGACCATTTTCCCATCCTCTTGTCGCTCCTGGATTTTCAACCTCCGGGCTGCCCATCTCGATGGTCTCTCCGTCGAGCTGATTGGCAACGCTACACCTCAGTTGCAACGGTTCCTGTTCCACTGCCAGCTGACGTGGACATGGCGATTCACCAGGTAACCAGCACGATAGTTTCAGCCGCTGAGTCAACCATTCCCACCACTTCTGGCTCCCCACGGCGTAAGTCTGTGCCCTGGTGGACGCCGGAAATCGCTGAGGCCATTTGGGATCGTCGTCGAGCGCTCCAGCGGCATCGTCGACACCCCACCTTAGAAAACCTAATAGATTTTAAACGGCTCCGGGCCCGGGCTCGACAGCTCATCAGGCAGGGCAAACGGGTCTGTTGGGAGACGTATGTCGCCAGCATCGGCCGTCGCGCCTCAGCATCTCGGGTGTGGTCGCAGGTTCGGCGCCTATTTGGGTACCGTCCACCGGCGGCGATTCCCAGCCTACGCATCCAGGGTACCCTATGCACCGACCCGACTTCCATCGCAGAACACATGGCTGAGCATTATGCTCGCACCTCTGCAACATGCAAATACAGTGCGGACTTCCGTGCACTGAAGGAGCGTGTTGAACAGAGACGGCTGTCCTTTCACACGCGTCGCGCCGAAATGTACAACTCCACTTTCAGTGAATGGGAATTCGAAACTGCCCTTGCCGCATGCCCCAATACCTCTCCAGGACCGGACAGAATCCACAGCCAGTTCATCCGGCACCTTTCCGTGGAGTTTCAACACCAGCTTCTCGCCCTATTTAACCGTTTATGGGTGGAGGGGGCTTTCCCGTCACAATGGCTGGAAAGCATCATTATTCCAGTGATCAAACCTGGTGCTGACCCACAGGTGGCTGATAGTTACCGTCCAATCAGCCTCACCAACGTTCTGTGCAAACTATTCGAACGTATGGTGAGCCAACGGCTTATGTGGATACTTGAACATAGAGGTTTGTTGTCCTCGCAACAGGGCGGTTTCCGCCACGGCCGCTCCACTGTTGATAACTTAGTGGCCCTGGAGTCTGCCATTCGTACGGCATTTAGCAGGCGTGAGCATCTTGTTGCCGTGTTTTTCGACCTCAGAAAGGCGTATGACACCACTTGGCGCTACCACATTCTGGCTACACTGCACGCTTGGGGCTTGAGAGGCCTGCTCCCACTTTTTATTCAAAACTTTCTTTCTTTCCGATCTTTTCGGATACGGGTTGGTACTTCCCTCAGCTCCTCTCGCGTCCAGGAGAACGGTGTCCCACAGGGCTCTGTACTTAGTGTACCCCTATTTTTAATTGCCATCAATGGACTTGCTGAGGCAGTGGGGTCATCGGTTTCTTCCTCTTTGTTCGCTGATGACTTCTGCCTATATTTCAGCTCAGCTAGCATTGGCTAGCATTGGCGTTTACAGGGAGCCATTCGAAAGGCGCAGTCGTGGGCTTCAACCCATGTGTTTCAGTTTTCTCCAGCGAAAACCCGGGTTATGCACTTCTGCCGCTGTCGAGCTGTCCATTTGGACCCAGAGCTATATTTATATGATGAACTTCTTCATGTCGAAGAGACTCACCGATTTCTTGGCATGCTCTTCGACAACCGGCTCACTTGGGTGCCTCATCTTCGCCAGCTCAAGCAGAAGTGCGTGAGGTACCTCAATATCCTCCGCTGCCTCAGCCACACTAGTTGGGGAGTCGCCCGTACGAGTCTTTTGCAGCTCTACAGGGCGCTGATTAAGTCGCAATTGGATTACGGGAGCATTGTATATGGTTCGGCAGCCCCATCTGCATTGCAGGTCTTGGACCCAGTACTCCACAGTGGCGTCCGTTTAGCGACAGGGGCCTTTCGGACAAGCCCAGTGGCAAGCTTAATTGCTGATGCTGGAGTCCTTCCCCTGCGATTTCGGCGGCGGCAGCTGTTGGCCTCCTATGCTGCCCATGTTCATGCGATACCGCACCATCTGAATCGCAGGCTTCTTTTTCCAACTGCTGCACTTCCATCACCACAACAACGACCGCGGTCGGGTCTTCAGATCGTGGTCCGTGTTCGTTCCGTCCTGTCGTCTCTTGAGTCCCTTCCTATGCCTCCTGCTTTTCACTGGCCTTACCGCATTGCTCCTTGGTCACTTTCACGTCCACAGTTTCGGCTGGACTTGGCGCATGTCTCGAAAGCATCTGTAGCGCCACTGAGTCTCTGTCGCCAGTTTCAGGAAGTTTTAGAGTCGTTCTGTGGCGCCGAAATAGTGTACACGGATGGTTCTGTGGTTGACGGCCGTACTGGCTACGCATACGTCCATGGTGAGCATATCGAGCAGCATTCACTGCCCTGTGGAAGTAGCGTGTTCACAGCGGAACTAGTTGCCATCTATCGGGCACTTGAACACCTCGGAGAGTGCCCTGGGGAGTCTCTCGTCATCTGTTCCGACTCCCTTAGTGGCTTGCAAGCCCTCGCCCAATGTTTCCCGAAACACCCTTTAGTGCAATTCATACAGGAGTCTGTTTCCAGGCTTGTTCGGTCTGGTCGCTCGGTGGTCTTTGTTTGGACCCCAAGCCACGTCGGCATTCCTGGAAATGAACGTGTGGATCAGCTGGCTAAGCAGGCTACTTCCTCCAGTCCATTCACTATTGGTCTTCCGGAGAGCGATCTCCGACTGGAGTTCCGTCAGAGGATCCTTGGCCTGTGGGATTCCGAGTGGGCTGACTCCACTCAACCGAACAAGCTTCGAGCAGTGAAGCTCTCTACAGTTGCATGGAAGTCCTCACTGCGGTCGTCTCGTAGGGAATCGGTTGTTCTCTGTCGCCTACGAATCGGCCACACATGGCTGACGCATGGCCACCTTCTTCGGCGGGAGGACGCACCACAGTGTGGCTGTGGTGCCCCCTTGACAGTGGTCCACATTCTGGTGGACTGTCCACTTTTAGTTGCCTTGCACCAATCTTTTAATTTACCAGATGCGCTTTCTTTTATGTTAGAAGACGATGCTGCTATGGTCGAACGTGTTTTAGATTTTATTCGCTCTGCTGGTTTTTATCATGTGATTTAATAGTGGGTCCCTAAAGCTGATATTTCAGGCACCTGCCATTTCACCGGTTTTAATCTGTTTTAACTTTCATCCTGTCAGTCCCATGGATGACTGGCATTTTATTGTGTGCAGAATGGCTGGCTCATCCTCTATTATCTCTGTAATCGGCCAGCCACAATCTTCTGCTCTGCCCTGTTAGTGTTATTGTCTCTTTGGTCTTTTGCTTTACTGATTTTTACCTTTAAATGTTGTCCTCGCATGTCTTCTCACCTTGAATGTCTCATGCATTGGACGTGGCATATTCTTGCGTGCTCTCTTAGCTAGGAACAGGGGACTGATGACCTAGCTGTTTAGTCCCCTTAAAACAACCAACAACCGAAGAACTGGACCCAACGACATGCTGAACCGACACAGTCATACATACAGAATGTTTTGGCCCTGTGTAACATAGTCAATTCGAATATGACTGAGGCTGACAAAATCACACACCTGATGTAGGGTATAGCAGAAGACATGTACCAAGCACTTCTGATAAAAGACGTTGCTACGACAGAAGAGTTCATCAAGTGGTGCCAGCATATTGAAGAGATGCAACAAAGGAGGGTTGGACAAAAGAAATATGACAGACTTCCGAATGTAGTCCCTATGGCTGTTGTGGAAGACCAGCATGACTTCGCTTCCCTCATACGACAAATTGTGAGAGAAGAAATACAACAGTTGCTGGCAGCCGGGACTATTAGACGAAGCGAGCATCAGATTATGGCCATGGATGTAAGCCGTGTAAGTCACGAGGGAGCTGACGCCGCAGAGGAAGAGGTATTTCAGACATAAGCTCGTGTCTGCCCCGCCAATCGCACCCGATGTGAAGATGGCGTCGCCCTGCTATGACTTACGCTGCAGCCTCCAAACGGCAGCCTATGAACCGGCCGACGTGGCCACAACCAACTCCCCCGGCAACTAAGATGTCCCGCAGAAGAACAGACGTCTGGAGAACAGAAGACAACACACCACTGTGTTTCCACTGTGGGCGCCCTGGACATGTTGTACGCTGCTACAAAGAGAGAAGGCGAGTATTCGACAATTATTTTGCCGCAAGACGTCAGCCATCAGAGCAGTTGTATCCCAGTCAGTCACCAGCTGATGAGTTCAGTCGACCTATGTGAAGGAGCCCATTGCCATACCCTGGACGAGGTCACTCCCCGATGCGCTGCTGCTGTTCACAGTTGCCGTACAGAGGTACCAACCGCTCCCCTAGGTCGCCACGACCAGGAAAACTAAGCGAGGCGAGCATCTATAGAGGTGAGGCCCCCACAGGTGAAAATCCTCCATGGACGACAGTCGCTAAGATGTCGGGAAATCTCATCGACGGCTAACCTGTTCGGTCACTTGTTGATTCAGATTTTTCTCTGTGTTGTCAGATAATTACCAGCGCACACTAAAGAAGACAATGTTCTTTGATATGGAGGCAATTGTGCTGCAGGTGGCAGATGCAAGGTACAACCAGCCAGCAGGAACTTGGGTCGCAAGAATAACCATCAACAACAAGACCCAGCCGTTTGAATTTGTCGTTTTAACAGAATGTAGTCATAATGTCATCCTCGGATGGGACTTCCTTCCGGCATCCCAAGCTATCATTGACTGTGGAAGATCTGAGCTGCAAACTGAGGAAGTCGTTCCGACGGGTACAAGTAATACAGAATTTTCTGGGAAGTTATTTGCTTTAGACAATGTGACGATCCAACCGTTGACAATGAGAAGAGTTCCAGTCACAAACACAGATGACCAGTTAAACTGTGATGTGTTTGTCAATAGTAAAAAATTAATTAGGCTCAGAAAAGAAATTTACATACCAGCGGCTATCATTAGTATTACCGGTGGACGAGGAGAGATTTGGATCACTAATTGTCACGAGCAGTCACAACTGTGGAACTGCCAATAGGGCTCAGACTGAGCAAAGAACAACGAAAGCAGGACTCCGCCTCAATCCAAAGATTGCCTCTTCGTTGCTAAAGAGATAAAAATCCTAGGGCACCTAGTCAATGGAGATGGTGTCCGTCCTGATCCAGATAAAGTATGGGCAGTCTCAGAATTTCCAGCTCCTCAGCACATTCGTGATGTGAGAAGTTTTCTCAGGATGTGCTCATACTACCGACGTTTCATAAAAGTATTTTCTAACAAGACACGTCCACTGCAAAAACTTCTGTAGGGAGATGCCAAGTTTTACTGGGATGAGACCAGAGAAAGCACTTAAGGAGGCTCTAACGTCTGCACCAATTCTAGCCTTGTACAACGAGAATGCGGAAACTGAACTTCACACAGATGCAAGTGGTTATGGAATTGGTGCAGTGCTTGTACAAGTTCAGGAAGGTGCTGTAAAGGTTATAGCCTATGCATTAAGAGTACTCTCAAAGTCCGAGATAAACTACAACTGAGAAAGAATGTCTTGCATTTATCTGGGCTGTCAGTAAGTTCCAGCCGTATTTATTCAGCAAAACATTCACTATCGTGACAGACCACCATTCTTTGTGTTGGTTGACTAGCTTGAAGGATCCATCAGGTCGACTAGCAAGATGGGCACTAAGACTCCAAGGGTATGTCGTTACAGTGGTATTCAAGAACGGGCACAAACACAAGGATGCCGACTGCCTTTCGAGGAATTCATTAGTGAAACACAAGAGCACGAATGACATTTCAGCCCTCACTGAATTAGGTGATGTTACAGCTGAATAGCGGAAAGATCCAGCACTGTTAAAAAACCATAGAGGTCTTGGAGAAAGGAGAACAGAGTTCCAACTTATAAACGGACATTGCATAAAAGCAACTATGATCCACTGGGTCCCAAATGGCTACTGGTCGTTCCAGCTCACTTCCAGCTAGCTATTCTCCAGTATTTACACTATGCTCTAATATCCGGTCATCTGGGATTTGTGAAGACCCTAGACAGAATCAGACGTAGGTATTACTGGAAAGGTCTCTTCCGATCTGTCAAGCACTATGTGAGTCACTGTAAAGAGTGCCAGCGACGGAAGCATGTGCCACAATTACCTCCAGGGCATCTCGTACCGATTCCACCTGCAGCAGTTCCATTCCACCGAGTTGGGATCGATCTTTTAGGTAGGATCCCAAAGTCAACAACCGGTAACCGATGGATAATAGTCTGCACTGACTATCTCCTGGGTGCAGCGGCTAGAGAAGCGGCTGGTACCTCTGTACAGCGATGATGAACGGCATAGGCGCGTCAAAGAGTGACCTCATCCAGGGTACAGTGATGGGCTTCTTCCCATAGGTCAACTGAACTCATCAGCATGTGACTGCCTGGGAAAGAACTGCTCTGATGGTTGACGTCTTGCGGCAATATAATCATCAAATACTCAGCTTCTCTCTCTGCAGTAGCATACGACATGTCCAGGGCGTCCACTGTGGTGTTTTTTCTTCTGTCCTCCAGACATCTATTCTTTTGCGGGGCATCATAGTTGCCGGGGGAGTTGGTTGTGGCCACGTCAGCCAGTTCATAGGCTGCCGTTTGGAGGCTGCAGCGTAAGTCATAGCAGGGTGACGCCATCTTCACGTCGGGTGCGATTGGCGGGGCAAACACGAGCTTATGTCTGAAATACCTCTTCCTCAGCGGCGTCGGCTCCCTCGTGACTTACAGGGCTTACATCCATGGCCATAATCTGATGCTCACTTGGTCCCGGCTGCCATAAACTGTTGTATTTCTTCTCTCACAATTTGTCGTATGAGAGAAACAAAGTCATGTTGGTCTTCCACAACGACCATAGGGACTACATTGGGGAGTCTGTCATACTTCTTGTGTCCAACCCTTCTTTGTTGAATCTCTTCAATATGCTTGCAGCACTTGATGAACTCTTCCGTCGTAGTGACGTCTTTTATCAGAAGGGTTTGGTACATGTCTTCTGCAATCCCCTTCATCATGGACCTGATTTTATCAGCCTCAATCATACTTGGGTATAAGTACGACTGTGGGTATTAAGTACGACTGTCGGCTCACCATGTCGTTGGGCCCGGTTCTTCAGTTGTTCTTCCGCCAAGCGGATTTGTTGCTGCCGGTCTCTAAACGCCTTCTTAAGTTCCATCTGGAACATTTCATAGTCATTCAGCTTCTCTTCATTGTTTTCATAACATTGCTGGGCTGTCTGTCCAGGTAGAAATAAAATATGGCCAAGCACATTGTATGATCCCAGCTGTCATACTTGGTGATTCTGTCGAACCCTTTTAGCCATTTGTTGGGATCCTGTCCAGCGTCTCCAGAGAACAAAGACGGGTGTCTGATGTGCAGCTGGCTTACTGCTGGTTTCATGTCCATGGTTTTGATTTTACAGACTTTCAGAAGGATGTACTCAATATATCCCTTGTATTCCAGTGTAGTCCGTGTAAGCGACTGCTTTTACGTTGCCTAATAGGAGCCATGGTGTTGCAGCTATTGTACAGGATACCCGACGCCTCCACCAAACAATGTCACGTTGAAATGGAAGGCAGGGTTGTCAACTGAACACAGCACTTATACTGAAAGCAGGTTTATTACGAACTCAACATACACGCAGCACTAACTGCCTCTCGGGGAGAGTGCTCTGCTATTTATACACAGACAGAATGTCACAGAAATTAGAAGAATAGTTAACATAAGAAACATCTAGGAATTTCAAGAGAACATAAGAAACATGTAGGACATTCTGGAAATGTTAATTACAAACAAAAAAAATTGACAGTGGAAGGGATTGAACTTGTGACCTTCAGCACCACAATCGGTGACGCTATCCCTTGCACTACGCCAGCAGTCGGATAACTTGGGATCTTGCAGCAATTAATTTTTAAATTTATAATCAATCTCAAAACATGTAATTGTTAAAAAAAATTTTGGGACTTGATGTGCCTTACCAGGTAATGGGACAAACCCGTAAATACATCACTAACAAGATCAAGCTGATGAAGGCAGTGACTGCCATCAACTTCAACAGAAGATGTATCTCCAACATTTATATTGTTGTTTTCTGATGCAGGGTCAGAAGATGGGATTATTTGAATCTCAAAACATGTAATTGATTAAAAATTTTAAAAAATAACGACGAAAGTTTTTCATTTGCTAAATTAATACATCGCCGTTGTCCATCATCCGAGATGGATATACAGAGATTTGATGTGCCTTACCAAGTAATGGAACAAACCCATAAATTCATCACTAACAAGATCAAGCAGATGAAGACAAAACTTCCATAAACTTCAACGGATGTATCTCCGACATTTATATTGTTGTTGTGTGACGCAGGATCTGAAGATAAGATTATTGGAATCTCGAAACATGTAATTGATTAAAATTTTTAAAAAATAATGGCGGAAGGTTTTTCGTTTGCTAAATTTTTCAGAATAGTTCAGAGAATTTATTAAGATTAAAATTTAAAAGTAATTCATCAAAACTTATTCAAATGCTAGTCACTTTTAACTGGGTGCTACAGTTATGTAACATTTCCCTAATGTTTAAATCAATAAATGGCCCTAGTAAATTTCCCTCGCCATTACACACTTCAGTTCCTCCTTGGCTCACCACCCCCATGAACCACAGACATTGCCGAGGTGGGGTGGCTTGTGTGCCTCAACAATACTGATAGCCATACCGTAGGTGCAACCATAGAGAAGGGGTGTCTGTGAAGAGGCCAGACAAACGTGTGGTTACTGAAGAGGGGCAGCAGCCTTTTAGTGGTTACAGGGGCGACAGTCTGGATGATTGACTGAGCTGGCCTTGTAACATCAGCTAATTTGGCTTTGCCACACAGTTACTGCGAACGACTGAAAGCAAGGGGAAACTACATCTGTTACTTTTCCTGAGGACATGCAGCTCTACTGTATGAAAATATGATGATGGCATCCTGTCGGGTAAAATATTCCGGAGGTAAAATAGTCCCCTATTCGGATCTCTGGGCCGGGACTACTCAGGAGGATGTTGTCGTCAGGAAAGACAATACTGGCATTCTACGGATCGCAGCGTGGAATGTTAAATCCCTTAATCGGTTAGGAAAATTAGAAAATTTAAAAAGGGTAATGGATAGCTTGAACTTAGATATAGTTGGGATTAGTGAAGTTCGGTGGCAGGATGAACAGGATTTCTGGTCAGGTGAGTACAGGATTATAAATACAAAATCAGTTGGGGGTATCACAGGAGTAGGACTAATAATGAATAAGAAAATAGGAATGTGGGTAAACTACTATGAGCAGCACAGTGATCGCATTGTCATTCTCAAGATAAATACGAAGCCAACACCGACAACAGTAGTACAGTTTTATATGCCAACTAGCTTTGCTGATGATGAGGAGATTGAAGAAATGTATGATGAGCTAAAGGAAATTATTCAGACAATTAAGGGAGAGGAAAACTTAATTGTTATGGGAGACTGGAATTTGGTAGTAGGAAAAGGAAGAGAAGGAAAAGTAGTAGGTGAATATAGACCAGGCAGAAGGAATGAAAGAGGAACATGATTTAATCATAACAAACACATGGTTTAAGAAATCACAAAAGAAGGTTATATACGTGGAAGAGACCAGGAGACACCGGAAGGTATCAGATAGATTTTATAATGGTAAAACATGGATTCTGGAACCAGGATTTAAACTGTAAGACATACCCAGGGCAGATATAAACTCTGACCCTAACTTATTGGTCATGAAATGTAGGCTGAAACTGAAAAAACTGCAGAAAAGTAGGAAAATAAGAACCTGGGACTTGGATAAATTGAGAGAACCTGGAGTTCTTAAAAATTTCAGAGGGAGCTTTAGGCAACAATTGACAAAAGTGGAGGGAAATAAAACAATAGAAGAGGAATGGGTAGCATTGAGAGATGAAATAGTGAAGGCAGCAGAGGACAAAATTGGTAGAAAGGCAAGACTTACAAAAAATCCTTGGATATCATAAGAAATACTAAATTTCATTGATGAAAGGGGGAAATTTAAAAATGCAGTAAATGAAACAGCAAAATGGAGTACAGACGAATAAAAAATGAGATTGACAGAAAGTGCAAAATGGCTAGCAGGAGTGGCTAGAGGCCAAGTGAAGATCTGTAGAAGATTGATTAAGAAGGGGAAAAGTAGATACTGCATACAGGAAAAGAAAGAGACATTTGGGGACAAGAAAAACAGCTCTATGAATATCAAGAACTCAGATGGAAAACCAGTTCTCAGCAAAGAAGGGAAAGCTGAAAGGTGGAAAGAATACATAGAGGAGCTCTACAAAGGAATTGAACTTAGAGAGAGACAAGGTTGTAGGAAGGGAATAGGAAGTAGATCCAGATGAAATAGGAGATACTATGTTGAGAGATGAATTTGACAGAGCCCTGAAAGACCTAGGTCGGAACCATGCTCCGGGAATAAATGACATTCCCTCAGAACTACTAAAGTGTCTGGGAGAGCCAGTCATGACAAAACTATTTGACCTGGTGTGTAATATGTATGAGACAGGCGAAATACCCTCAGACTTTAAGAAAAATATAATAATCCCCATACCAAAGAAATCAGGCACAGACAGGTGTGAAAATTACAGAACCATCAGTTTGATAAGTCATGGTTGCAAAATTTTAACACAAATTATCTACAGGAGAATGGAAAAGCTGGTAGAAGCTGACATCAGCGTAGATCAGTTTGGATTCAGGAATAATGTAGGAACCCGGGAGGGTTATCTACATACATACTCCACAATTCACCGTAAGGTGCGTGCTGGAGGGTACACTGTACCACTACTAGGCATTTCCTTTCCTATTCCACTCCCAAATGGAACGAGGAAAAAAAGAATGTCTATATACCTCCGTACAAGCCCTAATTTCTCTTATCTTGTCTTTGTGATCTTTACGCGAAATTTAAGTAGACGGCAGCAAGATCGTACTACACTCAGCTTCAAATTCTGGCCCTCTAAATTTAACCAACAAAAATTCATGAAAAGAACGTCGTCTTTTTTCCAGCGATCCCCAATTGAGTTGCCGGAGCATTTCCGTGACACTTGCGCATTGGTCGAACCTACTGGTAACAAATCTAGCTGCTCGCCTCTGAACCGCCTCTATGTCTTCCTTTAAACAGATCTGCTGCGGGTCCCAAACACTTGAACAATACTCAAGACGTGGTTGTACAAGCATTTTATACGCCTTTACAGGTGAAGTAAATCTTCCCTAAATTCTTCCAATAAACCAAAGTCGGCTGTCCGCCTTACTCACAACTGTCCTTACATGTTCGTTCCATTTCATATCGCTCCGCAATGTTACGCCTAGATATTTGAATGACACGACTGCATCAAGAAGCTCACTACTAATGCTGTATTTGAACATTATAGGATTGTTTTACCTACTCATGCGCATCACCTTACATTTTTCTACATTGAGAGCTAGCTGCCATTCTTCGCACCAACTAGAAATTTTGTCTAAGTCATCCTGTATGCTATTACAGTCAGTTAAAGACGACACCCTCCAATACACCACAGCATCATCAGCAAACAGCCGCAAATTACAACTTACTCTGTCCATCAGATCATTTATATAGATAGAAAATAATAGCGGTCCTATCACACACCCCTGGGGCATGCCTGACGATACACTCATCTCTGATGAACACTCGCCGGCAAGAACAACGTACTGCATTCTATTACTTAGGAAGTCATCCAGCCAGTCACAATGTGAACCTATTCCATAAGCTCATATCTTTGTTAGCAGTCTGCAGTGTGGCACCGCGCCGAACGTTTTTTTGAAGTAGAAAAAAGCAAAATCCGCCTGTTGCCCTTCATCCATGGCTCGCAAGACGTCATGTGAGATAAGGGCAAGCTGAGTTTCACATGAATGATGTTTCCTAAACCCATGCTGATTCATGGAAAGAAGCTTTTCTGTTTCAAAGAAATTTACTAAATTCGAACTGAGATTATGCACTAAAATTCTACATGAAACTGATGTCAACGATATTGGTCTGTAATTGTGTGGGTCAGTTCTCTGCAGTCAGTCACCTGCCCTTTTTTCCAATCACGAGGAACTTTGCGCTGAATCTTATTTAGAAGTTTGATTAAGGAAAGGCAAAACTACATTTTTAGCTTTTGTAGATTTGGAGAAAGCTTTTGACAATATTGACTGGAATACAATTTTTCAAATTCTGAAGTCAGTAGGGGTAAAATACAGGGAAAGGAGAGTTATTTACAACTTGTACAAAAGCCAAACTGCAGTTATTAGACTTGAAGGGCATGAAAGGAAAACATTAGTTGGGAAGGGAGTAAGACAGGGTTGTAGCCTTTCTCCGATGTTATTCAATCTGTACATCGAGCAGGCAATGACGGAAAACAAGGAAAAATTTGGAATGGATATTAAAGTTCAGGGTGAAGAAATAAAAACCTTGCATTTTGCTGATGACATTGTAATTCTGTCAAAGACAGCAAAAGACCTGGGAAAGCAGTTGAATGGAATGGACAGTGTGTTTGAAGAGAGCATATAAAATGACCATTAACAAGAGCAAAACAAAGATTATGGAATGCAGTCTTAGAAAATCAGGCGATGCTGAAGGAATTAGATTAGGTAACGAAACAATGATGGTGGTAGATGAGTTTTGTTACTTGGGTAGTAAAATAACATAACGGTTGCAGTACAGAGGATATAAAATGCAGAATGGCAATGGGAAGAAAAGCATTTTTGAAAAAGGGAAATTTGCTTAGATGGAATATTAATTTAAGGGTAAGGAAGTCTTTTCTGAAGACATTTGTGTGGAGTGTTGCCTTGTACGGGAGTGAAACATGGACGATAAGCAGTGTGGACAGGAAAAGAATAAAGGCTTTTGCAATGAGGTGATACAGAAGAATGCTGAAGATTAGGTGGGTAGATCGCATAACTAATGAAGAGGTACTGAACAGAATTGGTGAGAAAAGGAATTTTTGGCATACCATGACTAAAAGAAGGGATCGTTCGGTTGGACACATTCTTAGACATCGAGGAATCATAAATTTAGCAGTGGAGGGAAGTGTGTGGGGTAAAAATCACAGAGGGAGACCAAGGGACGCATATAGTAAGCAGATTCAAGTGGATGTGGGATGCCGTTCTTATAAGGAGATGAAAAGGCTTGCTCAGGATAGAGTAGGGTGGAGAGCTGCATCAAACCAGTCTCTGCACTTAAGACCATAACAACAACCTCGGCTCATTGTGATGTTCCCCTTTTTAATTTGTTTCATTGTTAGAGGAGCACCTTTAGCATTGAATGCAGTGGAGATAACCCTGCCTTTACCTCAAGCATCAATGATGTTTCAATAGATAAATGACTGGATCCCTAGACATTCTTAGACGTCTACAATAATGAATATATGCCAAAGCATTGAATTAAAATTTGTAGCTTGGCCGAGATTGAACTTGGGTCTTGCCAGAATAGCTACTGATCCTCAGCAATACTGGTACCCTTAGAAATGGGAATATCAAATGGGCTAAGGTTAAGTTTGTGTAGTTACGGGGGTTGCAGCCCACAGTGGCAAGGTGGCCCAGTGCTTAATGCAACTTTATAGAGGAGGAGACCTGGGAGCAGATCCTGGCCTTCACACAATTTTTAATTCAATACTTCACTCTTTACTCAATAACTAAATGTTGTACGCCTTTACAGATGTTTCTACTGTAACTGTATTTCAATGTTTAATTAACCATCATTTTTTTTCAGCTTGAGCAGTTACAGTTAGAACATTTAATACATGGGCTTGAAAATGATAATGAACAAGACGAAAAGCATTATGATTCAGATGAAAACTTCTCAGATATGGAGACTCGGCAGCAACAAGACATGTATGAAGGTCTTGATTTGAATGACCCATTCTGTGTTAATCTGCAGCCAGTTGAGTGGGATCTGACTCCTGTAACTGGTGGGTATATCAACAGATGTTATTTAAAGAGACTTATCTACCTCTAGCATTATCCCAACTATCTTATTGTCATTCTAAAAAGCAGTTATTCAGAAAAGCTACTGTTTATGAAACACAGTGTATGAAATAATTATTTTAAATTTTATTCTAACTTTCAGTGTAATAGGGCATGAGACAGATCCATGCTTTTGTCAATAGGGACACATCTGTTTATTCTAAACCATTCTATGTTACGGCAGTAGAGTTGGCACAGGAATCTCTCTTTGTTATTTGCCAGTTTTCTCCACCATTACTTAATTTTGCCTTGATCTTCATATTCACTTATTCTCATTGTTGGTATAACTCAAAAAATTAAGTGGAGCACAAATATTGCAAAAAATAGAGTATGAGTTATAGAGGAGACAGGATGACTCAGTGAGTATAGGTAAGAGAGGCCACAGAAATTACCCTTATATACAACAAATAAAAACAACTAAAGGGTACTGTGTTTAGTAATTTTCATTGTTTCACATATTAATATGTACTATACATCATTAATAAATTTGTAAAACAGTTTCAGATGAAGCAATGAATGTTGACACAGATGGCAGTACGAAGAACCTGTTGCAACTATAATATGTGAGAGGCTGTACTTTATAAGACTGCAGGAGGAAAATAATAATATAAATTTTCTGATGCACTTGCAATGAAGAACAAAGACTCAGCTTTTTGTATATAGTTACTCTAAACTGATCTCATTCAGCTCAAAAATATTGTAAAGATAAACTAACATCAAATAATGTATTTGAATTGTCCATTTCTGTATTGTTCATTAAAGAAATAAATGTATTTGAATTCATATGTTGAGAAATTGATATAAATCTTAGACCTTCTTGATCCTCACTTCATATTTTATCATACTGTGCTCAACAGATCGCACAGAAGTGTTTTGGACAATCCTTGGCTACTGCTCATTACAAACTGTCTTTCTTAACCTGTGGAACAAGTACTAATCTGTGTTTATTCGAAGAATGGGTGTACCTTAGCTATCCTACAGTACAAGGACTGCATTGAAATTTGTAATTTTTTTCTATGTCCTTATCCATTGCCAAGCTCCAGAGATCAAGAGTATATGCACAAAGTTAAAAAAGTAGTTTAAAGCCTTTTTTGTTAGTGGATTGCAAATATCTTACCAAAGCAAACAGCTCCAATTTCAGTAATATATTCTGTAGACACGTGTCCATAAATGCCATTTTCTAGTTTTCAGAAATCTTTATCTCTTACCAAGATTCAACCAAAAAGCCATGTTGTTAGGATATCAAATGTGCCAATTGTGCTGAGAGAAGTCATTCTGTCTGCTACGAAACTTATCCACCAATTTTAATAAATTTGATATTTGCACATTTTACAGTTTGAGATCCATGCTTGATGAAGGTTGGGTTTTATTTTCACTATTCATTGAGTATTGCAACATTTCAGTTTGTAAATGTAAAAACACATTGCATATGGTTGACCTAAGCTCATATATAGCAGGATATGAAATTTTAGCAGATATAGAAATTTTGTTTAAAATTGAGAGCTTAATATCTCATTGCAGTCTTGGTATATTGGATTCATATCCAGTTGACAAACCCACACAGTTTGCCCACTTCTATCCATTCTCCAGGCAAATTAGGAATAAAATAAGCAAATGAGGAAAAAATTATAAAGTTTTCAAACTTTGGGAAAATACTCATACCGGGAGTAGTAATAAGAAACAGAAAAGTTCCCCTTCATAGGGGGGGGTGTCCTTTTGTCCCCTCCAAAAGTCAATTTGTACCATATTTTTAATTTATACACAAAAAGGTTCGTTTTTCGAACAGAGCTCTTATTAGTAAACACGTTCCCTGAAAAACTGTACACAAAAAAAATTCTTGTGCATTTTTTATTTATATGAATGGTATTTGAGGTACAATAATTGGAATAGAGTTCTATTCAGATAATAATTTGCTGTTTTTGTTGTGTAGTAAAGTATTTAAATGAATAGTGTAATTAAGTGTATGGAAATATTGTGTAGTCACATATATATGTGCGTGTGTGTGTGTGTGTGTGTGTGTGTGTGTGTGTGTGTAATATAAAGATTGTTTGACTTACCGAAAGTACAGGCTCGCCAATAGAAACATAAAACACAAATAAAAACAAAAACATTCAAGCTTTCGCCACCACTGGCAGCTTCTTCAGGAAAAAGAGGAAGGAAGGAGAGGATAAAGGGAAGGATACAGGTTTTAAGAAAGTGGAAAAGGAGTCATTCCAATCCCAGGAGTGGAAGGACTTACCTTAGGGGACAAAAAGGAAGGTAAACAAATACACACACACTCACACATATCCACATGCAAACACACCTAGGCAGACATCTGTATATATGATACGAATATTATAGAGGAAAAAATTCCTAACAGGAACAGTTAAGAACGTAACTTCTTTGCTTCTACAGTATGTCTGCCTAGGTGTGCTTGTGTCAGTGTAAATGTGTGTGTGTGGGTGGGTGTTTGTTTACCCTCCTTTTTTTCCCCCAAAGTGGGTCTTTTCTGTCCCGGGATTGGAATGACTCCTTACCCACTCCCTTAAAACCCTCATCATTTCCTTTTCCCTCTCCTTCCCTTCTGCCTGACGAAGCAGCTAGGCTGCGAAAGCTTGCATGTGTGTGTGTGTTTATTTGTTACTATCACTGCCTGTGTTCCTTCGCCTGGTAAGTAGACTACATCTATTTTTTTACATATATTTTTCCTGTTAGGAATTTTTTCAAAGAAGAAAGCAAAGAAGTTAGACAGAGATACCACTTGAGGCAGAGGCTCTGTCCAGATAACCGATGCAAAGATGTTGAGATGGTGGGTGGGAATTCGAATTTAGCGGAGGTTGAGACCAGGTGGGCAACGGGAAGAGAGAATATGCTGAAGGGCTAGTTCCCATCTCCGGAGTTCTGAAGGATTGGTGTCAGTGGGAAGTATCCAGATAACCCGGACGGTGTAGCACTGTGCCAAGATGTACTGGCCGTGCACCAAGGCGTGTTTAGCCACAGGGTGATCCTCGTTACCAACAAACACTGTCTGCCTGTGTCCATTCATGCGAATGGACAGTTTGTTGCTGGTCATTCCCACATAGAACGCTTCACAGTGTAGGCATGTCAGTTGGTAGATCACGTGGGTACTATCGCAAGTTGCTCTGCCTCTGATTGTGTACACCTTCCGGGTTACGGGACTGGAGTAAGTGGTGGTGGAAGGGTGCATAGGGCAGGTTTTGCAACGGGGGCGGTTACAAGGGTAGGAGCCAGAAGGTAGGGAAGGTGATTTGGGGATTTCATAGGGGTGGACTAGGAGGTTACGGAGGTTAGGTGGGCGGCGGAAAGACACTCTCGGTGGAGTAGGAAGGATGTCATGAAGGACGGATCTCATTTCGGGGCAGGATTTAAGGAAGTCGTATCTTTGCTGGAGAGCCACATTCAGAGTCCGCTCCAGTCCCAGAAAGTATCCGGTGACAAGAGGAGCACTTCTGGGATTCTTCTGTTGAAGGTTCTGAATTTGGGGGGATGAGGAAGTGGCTCTGGCAATTTGTTTCTCTACCAGATTAGGAGGATAGCTGCGGGATGTGAAAGCTGTTAGTAGGTTATTGGTGTACTGGTTCAGAGCTTCAGGACTGGAGCAGACCCATTTGCCACGAAGACCTAAGCTGTAAGGAAGGGAACGTTTGATATGGAATGGATGGCAGCTGTCATAATGCGGGTACTGTTGTTTATTGGTACGTTTGATGTGGTCGGATGTGTGGAGTTGGCCGTTGGACAGATGGAGGTCGACATCGGAATGTGGCATGGGATTTGGAATAGGACCAGGTGAATTTGATGAGACCAAAGGAGTTGAGGTTGAAGAGGAAATTCTGGAGTTCTTCTTCACTGTGTGTCCAGATCATGAAGATATCATCAATGAATCTGTACCACACTTTGGGTTGACAGGCTTGGGTGTCCAGGAAGGCTTCCTCTAAGCGTCCCATGAATAAGTTTGCGTACAAGGGGGCCATCCTGGTTCCCATGGCTGTTCCCTTTAGTTGTTTGTATGTCTGGCCCTCAAAAGTGAAGAAGTTGTGGGTTAGGATGAAGCTGGCTAAGGTATTAAGGAAAGAGATTTTAGGTAGGGAAGTGGGTGGTCGGCGTGAAAGGAAATACTCCATCGCAGCAAGGCCCTGGGTATGTGGGATATTTGTGTATAAGGAAGTGGCATCAATGGTTACAAGGATGGTTTCTGGAGGTAACAGGCTGGGTAAGGATTTCAGGCGATCGAGGAAGTGGTTGGTGTCTTTGATGAAGGATGGGAGACTGCACATGATGGGTTGAAGGTGTTGGTCTATGTAGGCAGAGATTCGTTCTGTAGGGGCTTGGTAACCGGCCACAATGGGGCAGCCGGGATGATTGGGTTTGTGAATCTTGGGAAGTAGGTAGAAGGTGGGGGTGCGGGGTGTCGGCGGGGTCATGAGGTTAATGGAGTTAGGTGAAAGGTTTTGTAGGGGCCTAAGGTTTTGAGGATTCCTTGAAGCTCTGCCTGGACATCAGGGATGGGACTGCCATGAAAGACTTTATATGTGGTACTGTCTGAAAGCTGACACAGTCCCTCAGCCACATACTCCCGCCGATCAAGTACCACGGTCGTGGATCCCTTGTCGGCTGGGAGAATGATGATGGAATGGTCAGCCTTCAGATCACGGATAGCTCGGGATTCAGCTGCGGTAATGTTCGGAGTAGGATTAAGGTTTCTCAGGAACAACTGGTGAGTAATCTTCGTCTATTTTTTATATTTAATTATTCCTGCTAGGAATTTTTCGTCTTTATATATATTCTTCATAATATTTCTTTTATATGCCAACAAATGTAATAGCACTTCCATTCATCAACAATCCATCCACAGATTACAGTACTATTTTAATTGCTGTAACTTACGCCATCACGGAGAGTAAGACGACCACACATCAAAGAAGTATTGTGATGTTTGAACAACCACTCTTCATGAAAGCTAAAGATATAATTGCAGAGGAAGCTAGTGGAGGGAATGAGCTATTCACTAATGTAGTTATTCGATTAGAAGGATTTCACTTGATAATGTCTTTTCTGGAAGCAATAGGATTCTTAATGAAGGACAGTGGACACTCTCAGCTTTTGTTGACTGTATATGCTGCAACTTCTGTTCCCCATATACTTTCTGGTCATGCATACATGAGAGCAATTCAGGTTCACGCTGCAGTCATATATGCTCTTTCCACCATAATACTGGAGGAAGTGGCAGTCATGGAGGAGAAGAAGCAACATATTAAAGAGTGTGTTTCTGATTTGAGTGGAAACGGATCACATTTCGGCGATTTGGAAAATGATCAGGTCATTGAAAAGTTGAAAAATAAATTTATGAACACAATGGATGGCATTAAGCAAAGAGGAAAAACATCCCAGTTATGGATATATTACTTTCAGCGTGTCATCTTGGCATTGCATTTCATCCAGGCAGAGCGTATGGGGAAATTGGAAGCTCCATGTAGAATGTATGAGAGCTATGCTCCCAATATTCCATGTAAGTGGACACTTTCCTTATGCTAAGGCATCTCATTTGTACCTCCAGGATGTTGAAACACTGCAAGAACCCGGAAACCCATGGAATTCAATAAATTCACCAAAGACAGCTTCTTCCCGGTTTGATGCTCTGATAAGTACTGGTGTGGAGTATGTACCGACATGATGATAGAACAAACGCTTATGAAGAACCTGAAGAGTGTAGGAGATGTTTCACACAGAAGAGATTTTACCAACAGAACCAATGGATTTGTGGTATACCAATAATCCATTATGTATGTGAAGCTGTGGAACAGTTCTGCGAAGTATATTCGGTTTAGAGTGAACAACAAGTTGAACTGAGGAGTGGGAGGATAGAAATTGACGAGAAAATTCTCAGAATATTTGTTTATAAGCAGCAATTGTATTCATTAGGATCTGGATTAGTGGTAGATTTTCAAGAAGTAAACTGCTACAAAGCCGTGTCTGTTGGTGAAAAAACACTTTGAACTCTAATTACTGTCTAAGCGATCCAGCATGGATAAGACAATGTGCATGTCAACTGTTAGGCTTAAGAAAAAATATAACTGAAGTAGATAAAACACAGTTATTTCAGAGAATACTATGCATGTTTCATTCACCTGATGATTTAAAGGATTGCTTCATGTGTGAATTATCAAGTGTACCAATGTCTCTGTTTGACAGCAGTGGACTGATTAGAGAGAAAAAAGTCTTCGCTGTACAATCTTTTCAATCAATTACTGAAAGGAATATGGGCAACAATGAATCTCATTTCTTTGTTATAGGTGGAGGGTTTCTTATCCACCATGTCATGTGGCCCAAGAATGGAACTTTTGGTGAGATTTATAAAACCTTAATAACCTGTATTCAGAGATGTTATAAAAATGATGTTGTTGTTGTATTTGATGGATATTCACAAAGTTTTCTGAACATAAAAGCTATTAAATGCGAAAGGCGAATGATGAAGCAGACCTCACGAGAAATTTTCTTGAATGACGAGATGTTATGTGTTGAATCACTGTCGGCCTTTCTTAGTAACCTCAGCAATTACTACACAACTTGTTCAGAAACTAGACAGTTGAAACCAGTATTGATGTTGAAATTGCTGCAAAAACAATAAATGCATCAAAATTTTACTGGCAAGTTATTATAGTGGGTCAAGATGTAGATCATCTTGTGCTACTTACTGCTCTTTCTGCAGACAACACAGACATAATCCTGATGAAGGAAGGTAAATGTAGCATCAAAACAAGGTGTTACAGTTCTAAAGATACACGTGATTCCTCACTCATTCATGAATGCAAGATTTGAATCCTTATCCTTCATGCAGTAAGCGGTTGTGACAGCACTTCAGCCTTGTTTGGGAATGGAAAGCTCCAAGCTTTTTAACTATTCAACCGGTATCCCCAACTTCATAATATTCCATGGATATTCAATGATCCTGCTTCCTCTCGTGATACCATTGCAAAAGCAGGAGAGAAATTTATACTGTCTCTACACAAATAGATTATAGAGTCCTGATTATGACAACTTATATGCCATTCAATTTAAATGTTTTAATGTACTTGTAGGTCAGGCAAACAATGCTGTTATACTCTCTTGTTTGCCACCCACTACTGATGCAGGACACCTCCACTCTTACAGAGTTTACCTACTAGTGCAGCTATGGCTGGGGAGCAACTTTGATCCCAGAAACTGGAGTGACTCAAACTCTCCCTCACCCCAATTTACATGGAACGACCACGTGCTCCAGAGAAAATAATGCTACTGATTTCATGTGGCTGCACTCAAGGCTGCGGAAGAAGGTGCAGATGTGACAAGGCTGACCTTCACTGCACAACAATGTGCAAAAACTGTCGTGGACAAAGCTGCACTAATGTGCCTCACAGGGAGTTGACAAAAGGTTTGTATGATGTTTTATGAGGGGGGGGGGGGGGGGGGGGAAGAAAACAGTATTTACAAGAATTTATTTGTCTCGTAGATATTGTGGTATTTTCATTGTTACATGCTGTACATATGATTGTAAATTTGTCAAAAGTAATTACTGATTAATTTTACAGTAATTTTCAATTTTCATGGTAATGATTTTCATTACAGTGATTTAAGTTGCATAAATCTAAATAAAAGACTGTAAAGCAAAAATTGTTCTGTATAAATAAATCTTTTTTAACAGTAATTACACATTATTTTACCTTCAAATTTTAGCACTTATAAACTAATTACCTTTCTTAAAAATTCATTTGAGCTTTTCTGAGAAAAATTTCACTAGAAATGTTTTCTGTCATATAGATAACTTGGTAAAACTTAACAATCCGGGCCGCCGCGCAGTATTGAATGTTCAGATGTTGGTAGCGGCCGCGGCCAACCAATCGTAACACAGACGGTGACAGCCAATCAGATAGGTTTGACGGTAGATGATATTGATAGTAAAGTAATGTCAAACACGCACATCAAGATGAGATGAAATATTGCCTATTCTAATGTACGAAAAATGTAGTAATAATTATGACGTAGGTGAAAAAACACTGAGAAGAAAGCACTGAAATATTACGCAATTTATAATGAACACCACACAAAAAATTCATCAGTAACTGCAAATGATGCATGTTAAACACTGTTATAATTAGAGTCACGAAATAAGAATCGTATTTTATGTTAGCGTAGTGATTGTTGTTTAGAACTTCCTGACTTTGACCGTAACACACTATCATCACAACATGTGAAAAAAAGGTGTTAACATCACGTTTCAAATGCTTTATTTTTAAAATCAATAGCACTATTCGAATGCGGAACATCGCTGACTCCAGAATTACGTTTCTGTACAAGGACAGGTTTCTTGTTTAAATTCGGTAATTTCCTGTAACATGAATCGAAATAAGTGTGTCTTTCTCTTAAATGAAATGAATTATGAAAATTTTTCCAATGCCTTTGGCTACGCTCATAATGCAACTTATTGAAATGGTCATTCAACGCTCTTACAGGAAGCCATACGTCGTAACACTCAATGTTATGTCCATTCAAAAAAGCGGCAAAAGTCTTACAATCACCATAATTAAAATCACTTGTGAACACTATCTTGACAAGGTAGTATGGCCCAAAAGCAGCTTTCAAAGAAAAAAACTGCAATGACAATCATGAAACATTCTTCATCATTATCTTTCGCTGAATATCCATTCAGAATGAAATTTTTACTGTAACTCGCAATCCCTAAGCAGATAAACAGCGCAGTGATACATATATGCAAAACATCACTATAGAAATCAGTACAATATCTTTGAGAATAGAAAGTACTACCACATTGCGAATGACAACTTACGTAAATATAAATTGACATAATAAATAATTAATTTTTTGCACTGACCATCAAATAAGTTATTAATGCTGTTCCTGCTCTATGGTTGACAGGTTCTTGATGTACTCTTGTCCGCTCAGTAAATTGACTGTAAATACTCAATACTAAGGGAATACATTCAAATATTGCGCCAGTATAAAAGAACCAATTTCATTGGCTGCTGTATACTACCACCTGATTGGCTAGTCAGATGAGGTCACTTTAGCCAACATCTAAACACTCGATACTGCGCGGCGGCCCGGATAGTAAAGTTAAGCCGATAACTTCGTTAAATGAGCCGTTTTTTGTGAAGGTTTGAAAAAATGAAAATGAATTACATTAAGGGATGGGGAGGGAACCTTTCTGTTTTTTACTTCTATATCCCCTTAGAGTGTTTTTCCAAAGTTTCAAAACATTATAATTTTTAAAATATTTTTAAACATTAAGGGGTGGGGGAGGGGTCGTACTCCCAGTAGGGGAGGGAACTTTTCTGTTTCTTACTTCTACATCCACTAAGAGTGTTTTTCCAGAGTTTCAAAACTTTATAAATTTTTTCCCCCATTTTTCCTAATTTGCCTGGACTACCAAGCAGCCTTGGCGGTCATTAACAAGTACTTAACATTCCATTTTAAGTAAAACTTTTGAGAAGAAATTTGATTTTTGTAATCATATATCCTGTAACTTCTTTTGTTAAATGGCTGAATTTAATATTTGTCATACCCTGCATATAAATGTGACTTAACATTCCATTTTAAATAAAACTTTGGAGAAGAAATTTGATTTTGGTAATCATATAGTCTTGTAACTTCTTTTGTTAAATGGCTGAATTTCATATTTGTCATACCCTGCATATAAATGTGTAGAGGTCTATAAAGAAACTGTGAAATCTTTTATAGATTTACCAGTGGCAGCTGATGCTTCAGATGACTAGGGGTTCACTTGAGTGCCAGATCTTGTTAGTGGCGCTGCCCCACCCCTCCCCCCGCTCGGCGTACAAAGAGACAATCTGCCCCTCCCCCCCCCCCCCCCAATAGATATATTTTCATTAAAAGATATGCAGAATGTCTTACCTTGACTGGTTTGCACTTGCTTCAACTTGAGCTGAGGCGTCGGCGAACCAAGCTTCTTTATTTCACACTTCTCTTCCAAGCTTCAAGCTGAGTAATTTGTTTCTGAGATACTGAATGTTGTTCACTTTTCTTCGATATTAAATACAAAGAACATATAAATGTGCACATGAACGCCTAACTAATTATGCAGTTAAGTGACTTAGCATAATGAATGTTACCTTCGCATTACATGATACTGTATGCAGCACCCTCTCCTAACCTTACAAATGCGCAAAGGCTGCTCTCCCCCATATCTTTTCAAACAGTTAAGTATTTGTTACAACAAAGAGTATAAATGTCATTTACCCTCAAAATGTGACACATTTGCTAAAATGTCGAAAGCTATGTGGCAAGTAACAATACAAAAGTCGTTGTTCTCGTAAAGAAGATTGGGTTTTAAAGATAATTGCTTTCAGTTGGTCTCGAACCCACTAACTTCACAACAGTGCAGCACGATGCCGCTAACCACTTGGCTAATGTTGCGAGGTGAAGAGTAGTGACTTCATTATTAATCATGACTAGATTTTCTGAAGGCTTTTACAGTTGACACGTCTTTAATTTATAGTTATATTGTACCAAGTATGATGTGTTTTTATCAATATTCAATGAGCCAAAAACAAGTACAGTATGTAGGGTGGATGTTACGTTCATGGCGGATTTGTGCATGTGCAAGGCGATGTGCGCTGTAGCACCATTGTCTTGCTTCGGGATTATTCGTGCGTAACTGTCAGAAGTCAAGTAGCCAGGAGCTGGCGTCTACCAGCTCCAACACCAGTGTTAAAAGCGGCGTTTCTCCTTGCCCGTCCCTGCTGTAGGAGTGCCCATATGCTGTCTCCATGGGGTTCAGAAGAGAATATGTACCTCAGCCACACTATGCATGCACATTGCAACTGGCCACTGCCACTTATATTAAGTGGCTTTGCTACGGCTGTCCCAACAAAGTAAAATCTTTCTTTTGTGACAAAAATACTTTGAATGTGCATATAATATGATCTGATCAAAGAACGAAATGAACAATAGTAGATTAAAAACACTTATTTCATTTATTTATTTACTTTTTTTTTTTATGGCGAGCTTTTTTCCGGGGGTTCACTGAACCAGTGAACACAAAGGACGTGCTGCCACTGAGATGTATAGAATTTATCTTGCATAAGCAGTACTCCCTGCTGTTGCAAGGAAAAAAATAGAATCAGCTGAAAAATACTCCTGTTGGAGTACAAAAAGGTAAATATGTTCCTTTTTAAAACACACTTGACAGAAAAGTGTAAAGCAGCTGTCTTTCTCCTTGTTCTGACTTCCTCAAAAAAGTTTGTCAAGCAAACATATTTGTTCTGAAATAGAACAGCAAATAGTGATGGTGAAAGAGAGAGAAAAAGACTGGCAATGAGAGAAAAAGAGAGAACCATCAGTTATGTTGAGAGAGAACAGTAGCAGAAAAAAAAAATAATGGTGGTTAAGTAAAAAAATCATTTTGAGACTAATGAAAAAATGCAAAGAAATTGTCTCCACTGCCAAAGAAATCCAAAGCCATGGTATATATATCTGTTGGTATAAATGGGCATTACAGAAAAAGCACAGATAATTTTTCATCCAGTAAAAACCTGGGAATTTTTCAGAACTTCAAGAAATTTTCTGTGTTTCAGTTATCATTTAGATTTGTATAATTTTGACTGGTGAGAACGTATACTCTAATGAAGAATCTTACTGTTTTTGCAAAATAATAACACAGCAGGAAAACACTGATGAGAGAATAACACAAAAATACATAAAACAGTGCACACACTAGTGTCTGCAAATGGGACAAAGGCTGTGCAATACTTTGTAATAACAATCAACTTTCAAAGAATGTGATGTCACAAATTTTTTCATTTCTAACATGTTGCAGGAGAACTTTGCGAATGGTGGTTTGAGAAGCATTACTTTTTAACTACCTAAATTTATACTAAATAAATCAACAAATGAGGGAGCTTACCTTCCACGGTACATAGAATAGGTCAGAACAGCGTGGTAGAAACAACGAAAAAAGTATGCCAAATTTGAAAGAATATAAAATCCTCATGATTGGAACCTTTTACAAAAACTCAAAATGTAGTGTGGGCTTCGATGTGGAAAGCTTATAATAGTTGCCACATTGAAACCATGTCTTATAACTTGGTAGAAAATCCAAAGAAATTCTGGTTGTGTTGTTTGGTGGGGAGGGGTAAGAGTGAGGATAGGAATGAAGGGGAGGAGGAGAGGAAGACTGCATCAGCTCGGGGCTCCATGCTCAGCATGCACATACACATAAAAGAACTGTGAGCCCTCTGTGTGTGTGGAAGTGGGGAGGGGGTGGGGTAATTCTGGTAATATGTAAATTAGGGCCTACAAAAGTGGCATCGTACAATCATTTATTACTACCATTTATTACCAGGTCTGTGTTGTTCACGACAGAATTACAATATAAATACATTAATTTACAGAATTACATATCATTTACAATATATACAGTATAATGCAATTATTACTGACTCTAATTACTTCATTCATTTAAACAATATATATAGGATAATGTAAATACATATCACTGAGTCCATTCACTTCCCTCACTCTCAAAGAACTCTTGGATTGAATATAGTGGATGTTGTTTAAGAGCATTTGTCATATGCTTCCTGAACTTCTCCAGTGGAAGAGTCTGCAGTTCTGTGGGTAGTGTGTTGAACATTATTACAACGATTACTGGGAAACTGTCTCTTGATTTGGGTAGTCGACAGGTTGGTAAATTTATGTCATCTTTGTTTCGGGTGTTATGGTCGTGGATGTAAGTACCAAGGTTTTCCCTTACATGGTTGAGGCTCTGTAATACACAATGACTATAAACAGTCATTATTCCCAATTTTGTAAATAACAGTCTGCAGTGTTCCTGTTTTCTGCTGGATGTAATAACTGTTATTGCCTTCTTTTGAAGCAGCAGCACATCCTTGCAGCCTGCTGAGTGACCCCATAGTGGCAGTCCATATGTAATGCGGCTATGGAATGAAGCATGATAGACAATTAACATATACTGGTCTGTTATGACTTTCTTTAATCTTCTTAGAAGGTATATCACACGCGAAAGTTTCTTGCATACTTGTTCAGTGTGTTTATTCCATGAGAGTTTGTGCTCTATTGTAAATCATAACAGTTTTACAGTTTCTGTATGCTCCAAGTGTGTGCTTTTGCTGAGGCTGCATACCATATGCTGAGTTTTTTCCTCATTTGTTTTCATTTTATTGGTGATCCACAAAATTAGAGGCCCATACCATTGACATTGATTTGCTACAGGATTTTAAAACATATACTTTGTTCAAACTCTTCAAAGTTCCTTGAAGAGATTGACCTATTGACCTGTAGTAAACCCAGGTTAAAAAAGTTTTGTTCTTATTAAGTGCAGCCAATTCTTTATTCACATGAAATGATGAGCACTACTGACAAGGGATCTCAGATTGGATTTGTGATTTCCTGTCAGAAAGACACAGTTTGTAGTAATTGTTAGAAAATCATTGAGAAAACAGAAGTGATATTTGGTGCTCCCCAGTGAAGTGCTACAGGGATCCCTGCTGTTCCTTGGCTTTATAAGTGATTTAGCAGACAATGTGAGCTGTTAGTGGAAGATGCTGTTGTTTATCGTCTAGTGAAGTCATCAGAGGATCAAACCCAAGTGCAAAACAATTTAGATAATATGAATACTGTGCAAAAAAATTTCAATTGACGCTAAATAATGAAAAGTGTGAGGTCATCCAAATTAATTCTCAAATAAATCTGTTGAACTTGATTCACATAATAAATCAGTAAAATCTAAGATTTGTAAATTTATTAAATACCTAGGAAATACAATCACAAACAACTGAAATTGGAAAGGACATACTGAAAATACTGTGGGGAAAGGAAACCAAAGGCTATGTTTCATTGGCAGAACACTGATAGCACGCAACAATGCCATTAAAGAAACTGTGACACTATACTTGTTTGTCTGCTTTTTGTGTATTGATGCACAGTGTAGCATCCTCACCAGTTCGGACTGATGAAGGACATAGAACAAGTTGAAAGAAGGGCAGCTTGTTTTGTATTATTGCAGAAGATGGAGGAAAGTGTCACAGAAATGATGCACAAGTTGCAGTAAAAACCATTTAAAGAAAGGTGTTATTCATTTCAGTGAGATATATTTACAGAATTTCTTTCATCATTTTTCTCCTCCGAATTTGAACATATTTTTTGGCACTGACTCGCATAGGGAGACAATAATCATGAGAACAAAATAAGAGAAACTATTTCTAAGATGGATAGATATAGGTGTTCCTTTTTCACGTGCACTATTTGAGAATGAACCATTATAGATAAAGTCTGTAAACTAAACAGTTCCTTAACTGTAACACTTCAATATTTCATACATGGATGAGCAACTTACTTCCATCTTATACTGAAAACTTCATTTCTCAATTAAAAAAGAGTGAAATACAAACTTTTTATCTTATTATTAATTAGAAAGATTACCTAGTTTGTATGCCAATGAGAAATAATAGTCTCTAGTGAGAGGAAGGCAACTATTTTATGTAAGAAAACCATGAATAATTTTTTCAATATAAGCTGATACAATATTAATCAGAACCCTTTAAGAGATTTGGAGGATAGGGTTATTCCTAGGTGAGGATAATATATAATTGTTTGTGTAATGTAGGCTTTCACTGTAATTGCTGAAAATTGAACTATTTGTAACTTTAGCCTGCCACATTGCATGTAGTTCAGTAATGCTCACAAAAGAAAGTAATTGTTCGAGTGACTGAAGTTAATAGTTTACTGACACACTTGTTTAAAAAATCCTGGAATTAGTCTGAAATCACATAAATTTGAAAACACCTGGGAATTTAAATGAAATCCTGAAATTAAAAATATTCTGCTCTATTGTTACTATTGTATAATAAATGTGGGATCCAGATTGACTGGGAGTGTTGATTCAGTTTTTTTGTTTTTCATTCTTTCATCATCATTAAGTCAAGAGTTTGTATCAGTGAGGATGATAAATAAAAAAAATTTGATAAAACCAAGTGATTTTAGTTTTTAATCTTAATTCAAAACGATTGTCTCTCAATTGTTACCAGTCACAACAAATGTAATAATCTGTATGCTGTATCTTGCATATTTATCCCCAATTTTCAGTATCATAACTGTAGCCTGTAAGGCAACAACAGGAACAAAATTATTAATAAGTACATGATTGACTCTCAATAATGTAATGCCATATGTAGGGGAGGGGACAGAGCTGGCCATATATAAGCTGCAGTATTCTGCAGTTGATTTCCATGGCCAACAGTTCCTGGCCCACCCACAATCAACTGCACTGCTTCAACTGATTCTTGTTTCTCTTGTTATAACCATATGTACCTATGTCTCATGCCATGTGACCATATCAAAATACAAACTTGTCTTTGTTAGTTTCAAGTGCTTCCAGCTCCTTAGAGCAGGCTTCCACCCTTCTTTCAAAGTCACCTGTTATCTGCCTCAGTACCCATTTCACACACACTTTTTGATACCCTAAATCTTTAACCATCTCTTGTGGTCACCGACCAGTTGTGCAACAAGCTCCAGAAATGTGATTCATGTGTATGCATGAATCAGTTCATCCAGTTGTTAGAAATTCATGTCAGTGTTCACAAGTTAAGGGACACCTATTCCGTGGTTTGTCTTCAAAGCTGGTTTCTCCTTCTTTAAACTTCTTCATCCATTTCTGCATATTGCTCATGTTGTCTCTCTAGATTTTTTTCAGCCTCCTGTGCATGTCAGCAAGGCTGTGCCTTTCCTTTGTCAAGAATTCAATGACTGCACATTGTTTTAGCTTTGAATCCATGTCCATTTCCTATGAAAAAATAAGTTTCAGAACATGAATATCCAGGAAGAGCTACTCTACTAACGTGTGATATTTGAGTTTCATACATCGGTACATTAACAAGTTACAACCACTGTTGCATTACTTTCAGAATGGTAATCGCAATTCTGTTTCCAAGTTGGAACGGATTTTCCTACAATAATAAATGAATATTTACCACAGCCATACCTTAGCAAAAGATCTTTCCGAGAACCAAAAAAATTCTGGTCCTATGTAAAATCGATAAGCGGGTCAAAGCCCACTATCCAGTCACTTGTTGATCATTCCACTGCAGTAATAGAAGTAAGCAAACAGAAAGCTGAAGTTCTAAATTTAACCTTTAAGAAATCTTTCACACAGGAGGACCGTACAAATATACCATCATTTGATCAACATACTAATTAATTCATAAATGGAGGACATAGTAATAGGTATTTCCAGTGTAGAGAAGCAGCTGAGAGAGCTAAATATGAAAAAGTCCGCTGGTCCAGATGGAATACCAGTTCGGTTTTACAAAGAGTATTCTGTGGCATTGACCCCCTACTTAGCTTGCATTTATCGCGAATCTTTAATTCAGCGCAAAGTTCCTAGTGATTGGAAAAAAGCACAGGTGACTCCCGTTTATAAGAAAGGAAAGAGAACTGACCCACATAATTACAGGCCAATATCGTTGACATCAGTTTCCTGTAGAATTTTGGAGCATGTTTTCAGATCAGATATAGTAAATTTCCTTCAGATGGAAAAGCTTCTTTCTATGAACCAGCACGGATTCAGAAACCATCATTCATGTGAAACTGAGCTTGCCTTTTTCTCACATGACATCTTGCGAGTCATGGATGAAGAGCCACAGGCGGATTGTGTTTTTCTTGACTTAAAAAGGAGTTTGACTCAGTGCCACACTCCAGTCTGCTAACAAAGATACGAGCTTATGGAATAGGATCACAGATTTGTGAATGGTGAGTGTTCATCAGAGACGAGTGTATCGTCAGGCATGCCCCAGGGCAGTGTGATAGGACCGCTATTATTTTCTGTCTATATAAATGATCTGATGGACAGACTAACTTGTAATTTGCGGCTGTTTGCTGATAATTCTGTGGTGTATTAGAGGGTGTCGTCTTTAACTTACTGTAATACCATACAGGATGACTTAGATAATATTTCTAGTTGGTGCAAAGAATGGCAGCTAGCCCGCAATGTAGGAAAATGGAAGGTGATGTGCATGAGTAGGAAAAACAATCCCATAATATTCGAATACAGAATTAGTAGTGAGCTTCTTGATGCAGTCGAGTCGTTCAAATATCTAGGCGTAACATTGCAGAGCGATATAAAATGGAACGAACATGTAAGGACAGGTGTGAGTAAGGCAGACAGCCGACTTCAGTTTATTGGGAGAATTTTGTGAAGATGTACTTCATCTGTAAAGTAGACCGCATATAAAACGCTTGTACAACAACCACTTCTTGATATTGCTCAAGTATTTGGGACCCGCAGCAGATCAGTTTAAAAGAAGACATAGAAACAGTTCAGAGGCAAGCAGTTAGGTTTGTTACTGGTAGGATTGACCAATGCACGAGTGTCACGGAAATGCTCCGGTAACTCATTTGGGGATCGCTGTAGGAAAGACGACGTTCTTTTCGTGAATTTCTGTTGAGGAAATTTAGAGGGCCGGAATTTGAAGCTGAGTGTAGTACGATCTTACTGGCACCTACTTACATTTTGCGTAGTGATCACAATGACAAGATAAGAGAAATTAGGGCTCATACGGAGGATATAGGCATTCTTCTTTTCCTCATTCTATTTGGGAGTGTAATAGGAAAGGAAATGCCTAGTAGTGGTACAGTGTGCCCTCCGCCACACACCTTACAGTGGATTGCGGAGTATGTACGTAGATGTAGATGTTGCTGAGCCTTGGAAATTGCACTTGCATGAGCTAGATCCAAAGAAAGCACAAATTATCTAATTTTGTCAAAATTCTCACACAAAATAGCAGCTCACTCAATTCAAGATCCCCAATAAGTAATGACTGAGAAATCTGGAATGGGCGGCTATCGGTTTCCCTGTAGGCAACAACATACTCAGAGTGTTCATTAGAATCTTCTTCAGATTGGAAAGACAAAATTTGTGATGATTTATTTGTTCATTATGGGTTCACAAATCCTGTGAAGGACATGAACCAACATGTCACATGCTTCAACTTAGGAAATAAAGATTTCAATTGGTTAACAGCTAAAGCTATGTGTGGAGTCCTGTCCATAATCACAAGAAGATTTTCAGGCTGGATACCACTAGGCTAGAATTTTTGGCAGAAGTCCATAATTGATTGCACTGCTTTACTGTGTGGTGTAACGAGTTTACACTACAAAAGCAAGGGCACAAGTAGTACCAACGGGAGTATATCATTACAACCACATAAAGTTGAAAGAGAGCAGAGTTTCTACTGCGCACTATTTCGGTATGTCCAGGTGACTGGCTGAATACACAAGTGGAAAGTTGGTGTTGCGCTACCTGTCCGGAGAGATGAGACGGCAGATACATATAGCAGCCAGCTCCTGATGACAAGGAAGTCTGTTATGTTAAAAGTGCTGTGTAAATATTTATTCTTTGATCGGTTCACTTGCTAATTCAGTCTGTCACACAATACTCTTCCACCCACTCACTCATTTGCTGCATACATTCTTTTATAACTCTGTGAGAATGACCAGAATGTTCTCATTTACGCTGGAACTTGAGCTATTACTGGCTGCTTCCTGACCCTGAGTTGAATGACTTCCAACATAGGCAGTGTAATAGTTCTATTTTGTATATGCTTGTCAATTCACCAGTCAATGAAAACCAAGCTGACAGCTCCTCTTTATGAATGATGACTTCTTGTAAGTTTTCCTTTCTATTTCAATGTATCAAAATCTTGAGATAATGAGGTCCAGCAATAGTTGTGCCTCCAGATAATATTATCCATCATTTGATTTTCAGATAATCTTTCATTTACCTATGCACTTTATAGATTAAATAAATCATTTATACTTTAAACTTCAAATTTATTACTATTCAAGAAGTTATTATCTCCATAAGTACATAGTTAATTGATGCACATGACATGACAGATAACAGACATGGAATGGTATACAAAATCAACAATTACCATAGAAACCATCATGACACACAAATTCTTCTATGGAATACTAAATTTCTTTGGCTGGGTAGACCTAATGTCTGAGGCCACTTGCTGCTGCCACCACCTCCAGAATCTGAAACAAACAGATTATGGCGGCAGCTACTGTTCCTGTCATGCGTAATTAATTTACTAAATACTTCTTTGCTTTCTACAGTTCTACAGTGTGTCTGCCTAAGTGTACTCGCGTCTGTGTAAATGTGTGGGTGTGTGTGTGTTTTTGTTTACCCTCTTTTTTTCCCCCCAAGGTAAGTCTTCCCTGTCCCGGGATTGGAATGACTCCTTATCCACTCCCTTGAAACCCTCATCATTTCCTTTTCCCTCTCCTTCCCTTCTGCCTGACGAAGCAGCTAGGCTGCGAAAGCTTGTATGTGTGTTTGTGGTGATTTTATTTATTTTATTTGTTTCTATCGACGAGCCGATCCTTTTGGTAAGTCATCTGTTTTCTATTTTTATTTTAATTTACTAAATAAATTGATAAATATTTAGGTATCTCAAGGTATTGAAGAAGTGGGGAAAAGTGGCTTGTACCACTACAAACTGCAGTCTTATTGGTTTTTTTACCTTCAAACAGAATCCAGTGTTCTTGAATTTACACAAAAGCAAATGCCTACACATGTCACTGGTGAGTAAATAAAGCAGTAAAATGAGGGAAAGAGGTTTTGTCAAACACACAATTATTTTCCATTGTTGCAAGTGTGCTATTAATAATAATAAAGATTTTGTTGTCACTAGGCCATTACAGCAATAGACAACATAAAATGAAAATACATTTAATAATACAGTGTGATAAATTTTGACTAATTTGCATATTTTGTTTATACTACAAAAATGCACACTAGGTCAGCTATTGAATTACTACTTTTTCACAGTTGAAAAATTCTTTAATGTCATAGAATAGTCAGGCAGCTAACCATTCATGCAGTCTTTCTTTGAATGTTAGTTCAGGAAGATCCTATATAGCATGTGGCAGCTTATTAAATAGTTTGTGCCCTATGACTTCATAGCTATTTATGATTTTGACAGCCTGTGGTAAGGCATATATAAGTATTTGATGCTTATTGTATTGTAACACTGTACATTTTCTCTGCAGTTCACATCTTGTAAGTTCTTCTTCATATAGATTAAAACATAGTATATATACAAGTTTATTACTGTCATAATTTTTTGTTCATTAAACAACGGTTTGCAGTGAGAATAGTATGATGAATTTGAAACTATCTTAATGGATTTCTTCTGCAATATTAGTACGCCATTAAGATAATGCCATAGGTTATAATACTTTCTAAAAATGTGAAATAAGATGACCTGACATATGTTTCAGGTACAAAATTTCTAAGTTGTCGTAATAAATAAATTACTCTAGATAGCTTACCACTAATACAATTCATTTGTTGGCCACGGGATAACTTATCATCTAAATAAACATCTAGAAACTTAACAGAACTTGGGTCATCAGATAGTGCCTTGTCTCTTAAAGTGAAGAGAATCTGCTGAATTTTGTTTTCATTTAGCAAGAGTCCATTTGTTCTGAATCAGTGTGCTGCATGAGTGAGTGTATTTTCAGTACAGGTTTTAAGATCACAAAGATTGTTACTGCTATGTAGAAGATCTGTATCATCTGCATATAATATAGTGGTGGATCTGATAAATGAGGGCAGATCATTGATCATTATCAGGAACAGGAAAGGGCCCAGTACAGACCCCTGAGGCACACCTACTTTAACATTTTCAATGTCTGACATTTCCTTGCTATCACAAACTATCTGTTCATTTTTTTATTTTTATTTATTTTTATTTTTTTATTTTATTTTATTTATTTATTTATTTATTAGATAGATTTTAATAGTTTGACACTGTTACCTTTGATGTCATGGAATTCAGTTTTCTCTAGTAGTGACATGTGCTCGACACAGTTGGAGGCTTTGCATAGGTTACAAAATGAGACCTGAGGAAGCCTTTGTCCTAAAAAACTTGGACGATGTATCTGACTACAGTGTCAATTACATCAATAGTTGACAGTTTCTTCCTAAACCCAAATTGTGTACCATTTTATTCCTATGTTTCCAAAATGAGTTAATAATTGTTGTTATCTGATACATTCTATTACCTTGGAGAGTGCAGGTACTATAGATTAAATTGGTCTGTAACTAGTTGGAGAGACTTTATCACCCCTTTTGTATATTGGGACTATCCTAGACAGTTTTAGTTCATTAAGGAAGTATCCTTGAATTAAGCACTTGTTTATGCAATGCATTAATCACTCACTTTTTTTAGTAAGTTGCACGATATGTCATATATACATAAAGTATTTGATAATTTCAGTTTCTTCATGAGCCTTTGTACAAATCCAGGTGATACTTCGGAGAAGGTTAGCATACTTAGTATTTGGTGGCTGGTTGCAAAAATTTTGAGAGAGTAGTTCTGATGAACTAATGTCTGGCTTGATAATAGAATCCCCTATTTCTTTCAGTGAGTTAATAAAAAATTCATTAAGTGGTTTTTTTTAGTATTTGTAACAGCACTGTTAATTATTTTCCAATCAGTGTTGCATTTATTGGTGGAATTCTGAATATTGTTGCCATTGTATGTCTTTTTAGCTAGCAGGATGGCTTTTCTGAATTCATTTCTGCATTCAATATAAGCTGATTTAGCATAGTTAGACTTCAGACAACTGTATATATTGGACAGTAACATAACTTTAAAAAAAAAAAAAAAAAAAAAAAAAAAAAAAAAAAAAAAAATCTGTCAGTTCTTTAGTGTACCACATATTTTGTCTTTTTTGAGACCTAGTTTTGTGACCACTGTCCATTATTTTTAATTCTCTTTATGGGAATACTACTGTTATGCTACTACTACAATGCTTTAAAATATCTGTCAAATATTAGTTTGATTGGGAGGTCATTATTTGATGTGTAATGTCCATCAACAATTCAGTGGCCAATCAGTCTCTGGCAGCAAGTGAATTACAAAAGGCAATGATTTTATTCTCAATTGCAGTTCTGTTAATCACAACTGTTGGGACAGGTCCGCTTGAATTCCTCCCATTGAGGATAATTCTACTTACATAATCTAGAGATGCAGAGTCATTGTCAGAGAATGGAAACACTATAATTTCACATAAGTCTTCTGTGGTTGTTGAGCGCCCTAAACCGCCAATCATCATCATCATCATCTTCTGTGGTCTTGAAGTTGACAAAAATGTTATCTAAGCATGCTTCATTTCTTATGGACCTATTATTAAAGTGTTGTAAATTGTATAGTCTTGTAAGTTTTCCAGTTCTGCAACACTAATATTTGGTAACCTCAAAATCAGCATTCAAATCCTCTCCTATTGCAATATCATATAATATTATTTAATACACTCAGCAGCATGTCCATTTTTCCTAAAAAAAATATGTTAATACATTCCTTTGGTGATCTGTACATTGATATAACTATTAACTTATGACTGTTAATGATTACACTTGTAACTTCATAGTGTTGTTCATCACACAGTGAATCTAGGTCTGATTTAGTTATTGTGCAATTGAGTGAATGGTTAGCATAATGTGTTCTTTACTGCAGTAGCTATTTTCTATATTAAAGTTGTTAAATTTGTTAACAGCAAGTTCATTCTCATTTGCCCAGTGTTTACTCAGACATAAAATGTCAAACTGATTTTCAAGACCAAACTCATTTATGATAAGTTCTTTATCTTTCAGTCCTTGAACATTAAGGTAGCATATTTTAAGATTTAAGTTTACATTCTTATTGGTTACACACTGAGCACTATGGTTATTGGCTTTCAAGCCCTTTAAAAGACTTATCTTTTGGATTTCTGCCTCTTGTTGCCTTTTATTAAAAAATGATTCACTTGGAGTGGCAGTACATCTACTGTAGTAAACTTCCCTTCTTCTGATGAGGTTGTTGTCACAGATTTTGATGGAACTGCTGGTGTGGTAACTGTAGGCACTGTTGTGGCATCTGCTGGATCTGGATGTATGGATCCTGCTTCATCTTCTGCTGTTGTAAAATATTGCTGATGAAGAGTAGTAGGTATTGCTGCTATTTCATATTGTGTGTGAGTACGTACACTTCCTGCTTCTACTTCTGCTGCTGCATCAGAAGTAACCATTGCTTCAGGCTCTGCTTGCATTAAGGAAGGAATTGAAAGAACAGCAATTACTTGTCCTTGGATGGCAGATGCTTCCAGCAACATGCTACTGTTTTGACCCAGAAACTTCTTGCCCCTGTTATTTAGTTGCTTGCCATGTTTTGTGTAACAGTCACTTTGCATGGATTCCATACTTATAAAATGTGCATTTTGGTAGGCCTTGCAAATCTTTGAGTATTGCTGGTTATCGACAGACACAAATAAAATCACACACATACAAGGTTTCGCAACCATTGGTCGCTTCTTCAGGAAAAGAGGAAGAAAGGATAGAAGAAAGGATAGGATATGGGTTTTAAGGAAGTGGAAAAAGAGTCATTCCAATCCCAGGAGTGGAAGGACTTATCTTAGGGGAAAAAAAGGAAGGTAAACAAATACACACACATATGCAAATGCAAACACACCTAGACAGACAGAAAATGTCCACAAATACAATCAAGGCTGCTTTGCACAGAGGACAATCATCAGGTCCATGAGTCTGTCATGTCATAAACAAAGTGTTCCCCAACACTCTCCTCTTCACTTAGCACACAAGAAGGATGGTTCATACAGGTTATGTGGAGACTAATGCCAACTTAATGTACAATCTGTCACAGACAATTACCTAATCCCTCATATTCAGCATGTTTCACAGCAGCTGCATGGAACACAAGAGTTTAGCATGATTGACTGACATGAGGCCTATCATCAGATTCCCATGGCTGGCAAAGACATACACAACAGCAATCATTACCCCGTTTGGACTTTTCAATCCATTAATGACATTCTGTTAAAAAAAAAAAAAACTGCTGCACTAAGTGAGAATGCTTTTGTTACAATGTATTATGCTTCAAATTATGCACTTGTTGGAAGTTAGTTGATGGTGACGCCGTACTGTGGCATCTGCAACAAGTATGTATAAAATCTGTAACGTTATAAACAGTGCCCGAGTAATACATAAATAAAGTACCTTCATGTGATACTTCAAACAGTGTTTACCACTTTAATTCCTAGTTATTCTAATAGGTTATGGGCTCAGGTCAATGCTGTGACAAAAAGCGGAACACAGGAACTACAGAAAACTAAGTGTAAAGTGTTTTTGTTACACGTGTGAAGATTGCTGGCCGATTTTGAATGAACACAAATACATTAAGTTTCATATCGTGTTGCTCGGCTCTGCTGACACAATAAATTACAAGTGAGTTATGTTACGCACTATATAGTGACAATGAATAAACAGAGAACTGTGTGTGAACTGTTTAAAGCCTACTTGTATATCTACAGTACCTTTTCAATAGTGTTCAAAGTATAAGATGGCTGAATGTGTTGACAGCTTTAATATAACCAAATTCGACGGGAACAATTATAGACAGTGGAAATTCCAGATAAAGTGTGTTCTACATGCAAGAGGTGTGTACGATATTGTTAATGGTACAACAGCAAAACCAGTGGAAAGTGCTGCATTGGCTATCTGCACAAAGAATGATGCTATAGCTATGTGTTTCTTGACTTCTGCTTTGGAATTTTCTCAAATTATAATTATTGAAAACTGTGAATCGGCCAAGGCAATATTAGATAAGCTGAACAGTGTGTATGAACAGGAAAGTGAACTAAACAAAATGCTGGTCCACTAGAAATTTCATGCCTATAAAATGGACAACAATGATTCAATTGTACAGCACAGATCAAAAATTGAAAACTTAGCTCGACAAATTTGGAATGCAGGTGAGACAATTAGTGTTGCTGCAATAATGATGAAAATTGTGGGTACATTGCCCCCAAAAGACAATGTGAGACAAGCTTGTTTTTCTCTGGCAGAGGATCGTCAGACCATCACAAATCTAACAACTCGTCTATTAGATGAAGAGGCAAATTTGAAATCAGTGGAAGAAACTGAAAAAGCATTTGCTGCATCGTCAATTGCTCTGGTAAATACTAGTATACACAAAATGAAAGTATTGAGTGAGAAGAAAAATAAAGGAAGACCAGACAAATCAAAAATCACTTGTTACAACTGCCAGAAGAAAGGACATTTTGCAAAAGAGTGTCAAAATCCCAAAAGGAATCAAGAAAAATTTAACCAGCAATCACGAACTGAACAGGGTAATTTTTCAGCCTTTATTACTGAAGACAATCCATATAGCTGTTCCTTTGCTGCAAAAGAAGATGATTCCTGGATAATGGACAGTGGTGCAACATCACACATGACCTTTATGCATGAATTCTTTTCTGATTTTACCGAACTCAAAAATCGTTCAGTTGTCAGTCTCAGAAACAACTTTGATTTGGAAGCTAAAGGATCGGAACAATAAGGATAAAAAGGAAGTCCATGGATCCCTGTATGATGCAGTGGTAACAAATGTTTTGTACGTTCCAGATTTGAGGAAGAACCTTTTCTCTGAAGGTGTGCTCAGTGAAAAAGGATTTCGAATTGTAAAAGAGACAGAGTTTGCACAAGTGCATGACGAAAATACAATGGTTGCAAGTGCGATACGTCCAGCTGACAGGTTGTACAAAATGCAGTCTAACACAGTTGTTACAGATAAAACTAATGTAACCACAGTTAATGATTTGAAACTATGGCATGATTGGCTTGGTCATGTGAATCAATCAAGACTGTGTGAAATAGAAAAGAAGGGTCTGGTGGATGGACTGAAAAAGGTAAAAACTGAACAGTTTTTATGTGAGCCATGTGTGTTTGGAAAACTACAACGAATATCTTTTCCTAAAAAGCACCATGTAAAAGCAAAAATAGGAGAACGAATCCTCAGTGATGTGTGTGGCCCAATGTCAGTGTCCTCTATAGGTGAATCAAACTACTATGTTCTTTTCAAAGATGAGTTTTCCGGTTATAGAGTTGTTTCATTTATCAAGCACAAATCAGATGTTGTAGAGTGTTTAAAGACCAATGTAAAAACTGCTGAGAAGAAGTATGAATACCAGGTTAAAGCTCTACAAGTTGACAATGGAAGAGTGTATATCAACAGTGAAGTAAAGAAATACTTGGCAGATACTGGGACTGAACTTGAAACTACAGCTCCATACACACCAGAGTAAAATGGAAGAGCCGAGAGAGATATGTGTACAATTGTTGAAAGTGCAAGGTCAATGATTTATGCTAAACAAGTACCATTGACTCTTTGGGCCTAAGCAGTAAATACTGCAGTGTACATTCTGAATGGAACCACGTCAGAGCAACCGTCAAACTTCACACGTTATGAATTTTGGACAGGAAAGAAACCAGATGTGTCTCATATCTGAACGTTTTGTGGTACGGCTTACATGTTTGTCCCAGAACAACTGAGATCAAAATGGCAACCAAAAATTATCAAGATGGTCCTGATTGGGTATGAAGGCAATTCAAATAATTATCATCTGTATGATCTCCAAACACACGAAGTGAAAGTATCAAGAAATGTGCTGTTTGATTAATCAAACAAAACACCTTCCAATAGAGAAAATACTATAGTTGTAAGGTTTGAAGATATGAACCTATCAGGACAAGAAATAGTTGTCCTGAAATCGCACAGTCTGAGCATGAAGAACAGCATGATGATAAAAACACTGAAGAAGACCAAGCTGAGAAGAACCAAAATCAAAAAGAGACTCAAAACTGTGGTCAACCAGCAAGAGAAAAGTATGATCTTCATTTTAGAAGTGGAATCAAACAGCCCAAATGGTACCAAGCAAACCTTGCTATAGGGATCATTCCAGAAACTTATCAGGAAGCCATAATGAGTCCAGAAGCAGAGAAGTTGTCTGAAGTCATAAATGAAGAGTTATCTTCATTAGAGAAGAATGACACTTGGGAGTTACAAGAACTTCCAGGTAGAAAACAAGCCATCAGCTCAAAGTGGGTCTTCAAGAAACAACATAACAAAGTCGGAAGAGTAACAAGATACAAGGCAAGGTTATGTGCAAAAGGTTTTGCTCCAAAGGAATGCATTGTTTACTTTGAACCTTTTGCACCTACAACCAGATTTGATACAATCAGAGTTCTGTTATCAATGTCAGCTCAACATGGCTATCAAATAACACAATTTGATGTAAAAACTGCTTTCTTATATGGAGATCTTGAAGAGGAGATTTACATGGTGCCTCCTGATGGTCTCGAAGTCGAGAATAATTTGGTCTGTAAATTGAAGAAATCACTGTATGGTTTGAAGCAGTCACCTCGCTGTTGGAACATGAGGTTTGACACTTTCCTGAAGAACTATAGGCTTACACAATTGACAGCAGACAAATGTGTCTACAGAGGTCTATCCAATGGCAAGTTGGTTTTCCTTGTTATATATGTTGATGACGGTTTAATTATTGCTGAAAGTGAAGAAGTCTGTTCCTCGATTGTAGCTGAATGTGAGAAAGAATTTGAAGTGACATTCTGTATTCCAAAAGACTATGTAGGACTACAAATTGAACTAGATGCCGAAGATGGATCTGTTTTCATTCATCAGGCAGGTTATATAGAGAAACTACTTAAAATATTTAATATGGAAGATGCTACACCTGTTTACATTCCTGCTGACCTGCACACTAATTTGTGCCCTAAAGAAGAACAGGAGAAGATTACAGAAGGAGTCCCATATCATCAGGCAGTTGGCAGTCTGATCTTTGCAGCAATAACTAGCCAACCAGATATAATGTTTGCAGTTTCACAGGTCAGTAGATTTGTTAATGATCCAAAAACAATTCACTGGAATGCTGTTAAACATATTTTCTGGTACTTGAAAGAAACAGCAGACTATGGGATTAGGTATCTGATCACATGAACTTGGTTGGATTTTCTGACTCTGACTATGCCAACGACGAAGAAACAAGACGGCCCCATCACTTGGGCCAAAGACAGCGAGTTGTTGCACTTTCGACTACAGAAGCTGAATACCTAGCAGCATCAAGTGCTTCCAAGGAGGCTATTTGGTTGAAACATCTTCTGAAAGACATCAGTGAACCAGTGGAAGGCCCAATCTTGTTGAATGTAGACAATCAAAGTGCTATACGGTTGGTCTGAAATCCAGAATTTCACAAGAGGACCAAACACATAGACATTCATTACCATTTCATAAGAGAAAAATACCAAAGTCATGATATCGATGTAACCTATGTCTCTTCTTATAACCAGGTGGCAGACATACTTACAAAGGCCCTACCAAGAGGCCAGTTTGAGAGACTGCGACAATTAATGGGAGTGAATCAAATTTAAAAGATTTAGCTATTTATGACTCATGTAGTGAACCTTTTTTTTTTTTTTTTTTTTTTTTTTGCAACCTCAACAAGTATGTATAAAATCTGCAACGTTATAAACAGTGTCCGAGTGGTACACAAATAAAGTACCTTCATGTGATACCTCAAATAGTGTTTACCACTTTAATTCCTAGTTATTCTAATAGCTTTTTTGACTCTATACTGTTCCTATTTACATTCTGTTACACCCTGATGACATTTTCTCTGCATCAGAAATATATACAGCAGATGCCACAGTACAATGGTGTGAAAATTAATCATGACAAATCTCAATATCACTGCTTGGAGGTAACCTTCCTCAGTCACTTGCTTACAGTCGACAGAATCCATTCCACAGCAGATTATGTGACTTTGATTATGGACCTACATCTCCCAGAGATATATGAAGATCTATGCAGATACCTCGGAATGGTAAATTTTCTCCCCATGCTGCAGAATCCATTCCACATCAAATCATGTGGCTTTGCTTATGGACCTACCTCTGCCAGAGATACATGAAGATCTAGCCAGATACCTTGGAATGGTAAATTATCTCTGTAGGCATATTGCCCAAGCTGCAGCACTTGAGGTCCCGCTCACGGACACGCTAGCCAGTAAGAACACTTCCGGTGCTCATAAAGTTCCTTAGATAGAACCAGTGATAGTCACCTTCAATGATATCAAAAGTGTATTGACCAAGGCCATAACACATGATCAGTTGATTGTGGATGGAGATGAGTAACACCTGCATCAGCATTGTGTTACTACAACATGTCAGCAATATCTTGGAACTCCTCCATTTCTTCTCCAAGAAGCTCTGTTGCACAAAGGAAGAGGACAGCCTTTGACCATGAACCATTTACAGTCTATGAAACTGCAAAATGCTTTAGGAGGAAATTGATGGCCGAACAGTAACAATTTATATCAACCACCATCTTCTCACGGACAATATCTGCAACCCATCCATTGTCTTCTTCATACTGTTGGTGCCATCTGGATCTCATCTGTCAATATATCACTGATGTCTGTACATAAAAAGTATGGACAATGTTGTTCTGGAGTATATGTTTCAAATCGGTTCCATGTCCTCCATGGACATGGAAAAGTTGACTCAACTACTACAAATGAACAAGGTGACACGGTCTGCATTAAGTGACAACATGTCCTCATTCCTCATTGTACTACACTTGTGACCAGGTGTAAGCATTGTGGTTCTTTGTGATGCATCTGTGGGGACTCCCCACCCCATCATGCCAGCTGCACTCTCATGCAACATCTTTAAATCAACTCACAATTTGACACAGCCCAGCATCAAATCTATGGTGCAATTAATCCCTGAGCAAGTCGCATGGTCCATCATGGAATGTAACTGCCACAAGTGGGAGTATACATATGTGTTGCCTGTCAAAGCGCCCAAATGATGGAGACTGGCCCAACCCCCTCTTGTTACTCTTCATTCTGAAGGGTCACTTCCGTCCTGCATATATTATTCTCATAGGGCTCCTTTCCCCATCTGAGGGTCAGAAGTACATACTTTCGATCATGAACCACCCAATCTGCTGGGTAGAAGCCATTTCAAACACCCCCAGAGACTTAGTCGGCCGCGAGTGCTGGATTTTGACGTTTGGCTGCCTGCATCGATTACTACCAACCGAAGTAGACAGTTCAAATCTATCCTTTTTGCCAACCCCTGTTCACTTTGTGGCATGGTCAAATTCCAAATGACAGCTTATGAGCCCCAAAGCAATTGTCCCGGGGAACACTGGCACCACACCATCAAGATGGCTTTGACATGCAGCAAGGACAACTAGCTCAAGTGTTAGTGTGGTTCCTCCTTGGATTACTAACAGTAGTTAAGGACCATCTCAAAGCATCATTGATTGAGGTGATTCATGATAAACCACTTATTCTACTTTGTCAAGTCATCAAAAAACAACCTCTTCCCTCACTGTCCAACCTTTCAAGATTCATCAAACATGTCCGTTCCCACATCTGTCCTCATTCCTATGCTCACACTTCTCCATACATCTTTATTTATAAGAATTTGGGCACCTGCAGTGACGTGCAGTCTTGTAGCATTCTCCACTTCCACATTTTAATTAGTCTGAACTTTCTTACTTATGCCAACAATACAATGTGGGGTTTGGTAAGAAATATGTTCCCAGGAAACTGTGTGAAAATGGTCCACGAAAATAAAAATTTAAATAAAGTCTTAGTAATTATCTTTTGTCATTTGGCTGGTATGGTCTTGAGAACCTGCATATTACAGATACAGGGGGAAGATGATTGTTTCCATGTGAAAGGTGGGTTTTGCCAGGGTCATGGGTTCCACAGCTGGTCGGCTACCAGTTTGGACCTAGCGAATGGGATACAACAGATAGTCAGGTTTTCCCTAATGTGCTCGGAAACCAGAAACACTTGGCTGAGTGAGGGTGGCTATTCCAGATTGCAACTGAAATACAATATAGCCACACACATTATTTTAAAAATCCATATAAAATCAGAGAATAATCATACAGCAAATATAATTATATGAATGGATTCAGGAGACTTGAGAGAATCAAAGGCCATAATTACAATTTAAATATCCCTTACAGATAAAAGTCAGATAAATTTCAATAATAATAATATTATAAGACTTATATTTGCAATTATTGAAACATAGTGTTTATCAGTAACAACTGAAGAGGCAAATGAGCAGCATTGCACCATGCTACCTATCTAAAAAGATGTATTTCCGTATTCCTTCAATAAACTTTCATTTTTTTCTCTTGTTCTGCTTTTCATTGAGGTAATAATATTCTTGTGTCAGAATGTAGATTCCACCACAGAAACATAAAACATGAACCCAGCAAAGCACATTACATTTATATATGTATTTTATTATATTTAATATTATTCTTAGTAACGTTCAATTTTATAATGTAGACTGTCACAATATTTCATGGCCGACTAAAAATAACAACAGATAATTTATATATAAACAATTATATGTATTTGTGAACAAGAACTGAATATTTACATAAAAAGCCATGAAAAATTAAATATTAATTGTGTAACTATATTTCGACAGTGGCAGTATATTTGAACAGTGAGATGCCACGCTTAATGGCTATCTGAGCAAAGAGCTTCATTCTCAACCATTTTTTTTAGTATTGTTAAATATGTATTTGTTTGTTAAATGTAAACAACATTCGTAGGAAGGTGGTCAAAGCATTTAATTCTTTGATATTCAAATGTATAATAATTTTGAAGGGAAATTGTATTTTAAAGATGAGGCATTAGGATGCGCAGAAGGATACAATTTTGGGAGCAGAGGGAGCACACTTTCAAACACTTGGGAAGGTACTCGTAACTTGGACATGGTAGTGAAAGGTTGTGATGCTGGGCGGTCTGAAGCCGGGTTACAAACTTGTGATTTGAAGAGATAGACATGTGTGGACTCTGAAAATTTACAGGACTGTGACTGCAGAACTTAGTCTCCGGTGAAAAGTGGTAAACTATGTACAGTAGTAGGGCTGTGGAACTGTGATAATTCACTTGTGTGATTACAAACTGTGTTTTATAACAAATTCTTTAATCACGAGTGATAATTTGTAACTTTTACTCTCTAGTGCATTTGATACTTATTGTGCCTCTCATGAACAATAGTTGGGGAAATATGTAGTTATTAACCAATGTATAAAGTAGGACCACCTCTGCATTTCATGTCCAATAATAGTAATAAACTCCATTTATAAAGAATTACTTCATGAGTGAATCAATTCTTTATCTTAGACTCCATTTTGCTGGTCATTTAGAGGTTTTATTTATGTATGTTAAATATATTTTCCTGTCACCATATGAAGATTGATACACTGACTAAAGTACAGATTAATTATTGATCTTGATGAAACAGTTTGGGTAGCTGTTTAGGGCATAGAAGCTGACATACGTAAGTCCCCCCGTATGAACAGAGACAACGAGCCATAAACTTTTACTACCCTGAGTTATGTATTGCCCAAGTCTTATTGGTGAGAACCAATAGGAAGGTCACATGTAGCATTGACATATTTTATTAGTTACCAGGAAAACCTTCAAATAACTTTTTAAACACTTGTTATTTGTATTCAATCTTTTTGTTTAGTCATAAATCTTCTTCATTCAGTTCACATAATAAAATTTCTTTTAAACTTCCTCATGACCCCCAAACATTTAGTAAGAAATGGGTCTACTGTCTTTTCCTACATTGAAATACATCCAAGGTGAAAAAAAATCAATATTATCAATAACTTTTTTGAGCAGACAAATATTTAAAAAACATATCAAGAATTATCTTTCTAAATTAAATATTTAAAATTTCTTATCCTGGTATGTGTCTGTTGTGTTTTATGTTAGTAAATGAATTTTAAGTGTGTTGTATTTACGATTTATTTTAGCCTTTCCAATGGGTCTTACTAGCTAATTCAGTGTAATTATGGTATTTTGCAAATTTATACAACAGGTTAATGAGGTTCGTGTGTACTGTCACATGGCATGGTATTTTGGTAAGCATATTATGGTGTAATTAGTTTTTAAGTTTGCAATCTGATTTTGGTTGATTTGAGATATGTATTTATATATTTTTATTTAAATGTTTCTATCATGTTTTCTGTACTGTTGGTGTATATCAGTATTTAAATTTTTATTGGTAATGTATGATGGTTCTAATGATGTATTAGGTTTCACTGGTATATTTTGTATATGTGATTTTCATAATTGTGTAATAAGTGAACATGTGTTGTGTATGAAGTTTTAAAGTTTCAATCAAATAGGATGTGTGTAGTGTTTATGTAATTTATGTGTATAAGATATGTCAAGTTATTTTTTAGATATTTGGCTGTGGTGGCTATGTTAAAATTCATACTGAATAAAGTATTAGAGGTCCCACCATGTGGTTTGATTATGAATATGAAACTGATATGGTATTTCCCATTGATCACAGAGGTTTTTAGGATTGAATCATAAAAAAAGGGGGTTGGATGTGCACATATGTAAATGTTACAGTGTGACTATGTGCTTTGTGTGATGACATACTGCATGCACCCACCCCTCTAACCTCCTTATTTCAGCCTCCACAAGGTCATTGAATAATATTCCCACACTTTTGTCATTTACTTAGTGGCCATGTGCAGACAGTTTCTGTTGGTAGACTCAAGCCAGCCTGGTGCCTCAATGACAACATTCCATTTGAAGCAGACACACTTACCCTCCCTCCTGTAGAACCATCACCATGTGTCCCCTCAACAATGTTCCAGGAAGATACAGAAATCATGTGTGATGACAATTTCCTTGTGACTGATGATGCCCTGCTACATTCAAGGGCAAGTGTCCATAGTGACACGAATGTACATAGTGAAGCGTACAGTACCACCACCTCTCCATCCATACCTTTTGCATGAGTAACACCCAGACTCTCCAACCATCATATCATGTGCTTCTCAATCTTTGCCCTCCTCATTCACTAGACAGTGCACTTCTCATTCCCTAGATGACTCAGCTTTTCAGTGTCACACTCATTAAACACCGCCCCTTCACCACAACTGCAACCCAGACCTCACACAAGTCTTCCTTGACTCAGATGGCATATTGAACATCTCCATTTTAGAAAACCTTGTTGTCTGAAACTGTTTGAGACCATAATAATTTATATCTCAGTTTTAAGTGGATATTAAACCCAATTTTTCCATATTAGTTGATTGTCAAAATAGTGAAGCTCTTGGATGTAATTTAATCAAAACCCATTTTTAATAATACAAAATTTTGACTGACATTATTGTGAATAAAATAGAAAACGGGTGACTTACCCAAAGGACCGGCTCATTGATAGTCACAAGTAAAATCACACACAAACACACATACAAGCTTTCGCAACTGTTGGTCGCTTCTTCAGGATAAGAGGAAAAAAGGGGAGGAGAAAGGGAAGGATAGGGTTTTAAGCAAGTGGAAAAGGAGTCATTCCAATCCCCGGAGTGGAAGGACTTACCTTAGGGGAAAAAAAGGAAGGTAAACAAATACACAAACACTCACACATATCCAAACGTAAACACACGTAGACAGACATTTGTAAACAGCAAAGAAGTTGGGCAGAGATACCACTTGAGGCAGAGGCTCTGTCCACAGAACTGAGGGAAAGATGCTAAAGATGGTGGGCAGGAATTTGAATTAGCGGAGGTTGAGACAAGGTGGGCAACAGGAGGAGAGAATAAGCTGAAGGGCCAGTTCCCATCTCCGTAGTTCTGAAAGGTTGGTTTCGGTGGGAAGTATCCAGATAACCCGGACGGTGTAACACTGTGCCAAGATGTGATGGCCATGCACCAAGGTATGTTTAGCCACAGGGTGATCCTCATTACCAACAAACACTGTCTGCCTGTGACCGTCCATGTGAATGGACAGTTTGTCATTCCCACATAGAACGCTTCACAGTGCAGGCACGTCAGTTGGTAAATCACGTAGGTGCTATCGCAAGTAGCTCTGCCCTTGATTGTGTACACCTTCCGGGTTACTGGACTGGAGTAAGTGGTGGTGGAAGGGTGCATAGGGCAGGTTTTACAATGGGGGTGGTTGCATGGGTAGGAGCCAGAGGGTAGGGAAGGTGGTTTGGGAGTTTCATAGGGATGGACTAGGAGGTTACAAAGGTTATGTGGGTGGCGGAAAGACACTCTTGGTAGAGTGGGAAGGATGTCATTAAGGATGGATCTCATTTCGGGGCAGGATTTAAGGAAGTCGTATCCTTGCTGGAGAACCACATTCAGAGTCCGCTCCAGTCACGGAAAGTATCTGGTGACAAAAGGGTCATTTCTGGGGTTCTTCGGTGGAAGGTTCTGGATATGGGGGGATGAGGAAGTGGCTGTGGTAATTTGCTTCTGAACCAGATCAGGAGGATAGCTGCGGGATGTGAAACGTCTTATTAGGTTATTGGTGTACTGGTTCAGGGATTCGGGACCGGAGCAGATTCTTTTGCCACGAAGACCTAAGCTGTAGGAAAGGGAGTGTGGGTGTGTCTGTGTGTTTATTTGTTACTATCACTGCCTGTGCTCCTTTGCCTGGTAAGTATATATATATAAAGAGAGAGAGAGAGAGAGAGAGAGAGAGAGAGAGAGGGAGAGAGAGAGAGAGAGTAGCCTTGGAGCAATGAAAGGGGTTCAGTTGTTAGCTAGAATTCATACTGTGAATATGTGAGAGTTGGGGAGCAGTTTTGTTGACCTGAATTCTGGTAGTGAACATGTCAGTTTTGAACTTTAATGTGAAAAGTGAATGATTATTGATGTTAATGTTACTGTGAATGTGACTTGTAAATGTATTAGGAGCAATATTCTGCACCAGGATATTTGATGGACTAATTATCAAGGTGTAGAATGTACATTACTGGGTCATAATGATTTAATATATTTGCTAATGAGACTTACAATGGACAAAAACAAGCATGTTGGGGTATTTTATCCAGTAAACAACCATGAAACTGGAACTTTAGTGCTATTTACATCATTTACAGTCGACAATAAGAACCCCCACTACTTTCAGCCAGTTAATACCAAGACCACAGCCACTGAGGGGTCAGAAGGACATACAACCAGGTAGTGTTACATGTTTCCATGTCTGAGGCTTGACTTCTCCAGTCATTCCTGCTACTTTCTCAGTCATGGGTGTTCTTAATGTACTGGCACTGACACCAATCACATCTACTGACTCATCTCCTCCACTGTGGTCCACACTGTTGAGAAGAGTGTGCTTTGTGCTGACTGCCAACATGTTCAACACAAATGTCTCCACAGTCTAAACACTTTGCCTGTTACCATGCTACACCTTGGTCTGATTATTAAAGTTTAGTTGGAGATAGACTGTTGTATGTATATTATTGGCTCTCAATAAAGTGATTATTTTACATTTCGATTTCCAGCCAAATATCCACAGCTGTCAAGTCAGACACATGGCAAAAACATTATTAATTCAGTTTGTGAGTTGCCTTTGTTGATTAAACATTTTAAAGAAATTGTCCAATATGTGTCCCATTCAAGTCAATAAAGTGGGAGTCTGTGTTCCCTGATAATGCTCATGTCAAATGCATTGTTTCACATTTCCATGATGAATTGGCCCTAATGTAACTAAAAGAAAAATTATTGTGATTTAGATTGGTTGTAATGTTTTAGGAAGCACAATATTGATATCAGATGATCATTCTGTGAGGTAAGCTATGCAACAAGAAGTGACTAAAAAAAAAGACAACACATTATTTGATGATTTATTTTGCTAATTTAGGATTCTAAATGTAAGAATTTTCTCTTGTGTATTGTTTAGTATTGTAGGATTATTACAAATGCGGAACATAAGGCCTATAAATAAGACAATAAAATCTCTAATTTTGTACTGAATTTATGTGACTGAAATAAATCTTACACTGATACTTACAGTAATAATGAAGAAAGTAAGAGGACTATGTAAACATCTTGACACTCCATTAGAATACACCTGCACAAAAGAAAAAATTACTATTAAAATATATTTCCGTCTTACTGTAATACCATAGTGTACATAGATTTTCAAACTTTCTGATAGAACAGTTAGTAACCATTGTACCTGATGATGGCGTAACAGCCGAAAACTAGTTTGTACTAAACAATAAATATTGTGGAATATTGCAACATTGTAGTGTTTTTATTAGTGAGTTAGTATCACTTTATACAGTTGTCAAGAGTAAATAATTAATTTTTTAAAATAAAATTAATATTATAAGGAATTGTTTTTAAGAAATGTCCTGAAAGTATTTAACTACTAATTATTATAACTAATTGTAGTTAGTGCCAGATATGTAGGAGAGAGATAAAATAAGTTTTGTCCAAAAGATTGGTTCTTGTAAACCAATCTGTTTCTTGTATTTTACATTATATCAGCATGAGTTGAAATTTGTTTCATTATTTTTGGTTTTTATGTCTGAATTAGGAAGCTGAATATGAACTACTGTACCATACAGCACAATTCTCCAGTGGAATACAGAGGGCAAAAAATCTATTCCAGTTATTCAATTTCAGGTATAGAAAATAGGCAGCTATGACAGACAACCTAAAATACATAAATATAAGAAATGTATTTGCAGTTTGACTATGACCCAACTTCCGCTGGATCATTTATTGGAAATACTTTATTGGATTTCCCACTTTTCTTGAGTAGTCACTTTAACCCTTTCACAGTGCATGTATGAAGGACATTTGCCTTTGTTATCTTGTGAATCTCGACACTGTACATCATACCTAAAATATATAGTCTAATATAATCATACACCACTTTGTAATATGGAAATTACTACTACTATCAGGAATATTTCATTGCTCCTAAGGCTGTCTGGTTGAATGTTAGTTATGTGATTGTAATGATGAAATGTGAAGGATTGACCAAATCTAAATCGGTTATATTTCCATCCTATTGTAATAGTGAACATACATTTTCAAACTTTTTGACATACAAAGAAACTGGAATTCATTTATGTTTTGTATTACATCAGCAGTGGAAAAAATTGCTGTGATTAGTCAGTGCTGATTGACGTAAACAGTAACAATACTGACAGAAAATGAGTGTAAAAATCTTATTTAGAGGGACAAATCATACTATAGGCCTCTACTTCATGAGGATTTCATGGAAAGGCTTTCATTTTGCAAATGCCTAGTAAACATTACCTACTATCATGTGTACCACCAATAAAGAAGTACAGAAGAGGTTGTGTTATGAAATGGGGTTGTCTTTAGTTGTTAGGATATGGAACCTTTATTGTGCTTAAGAAAACGCTAAATACAGATATGGCAATTGATTCTATCAGTATGAAATATACTTTGCCAGGTAGAATTAGCTATGATGCAATGGCTTGTGTACAAAATTATTTCTGAAATGGATAGACCTGCCCAGAGTCACAACCTCTGGGATTACACCATTTAATCCACTCTAGACCCAGTGTCAACATCAGTGCTCTGGTTTCAACTCTTGAGGAGGATATTCCTCCATCACAGTGAAGGGTTCTCAGCAGAGTTGTTGGAATTTTCCAAGGGGGCTAAACTGCTGAGTCATCAGTTCCAGCAGAGTAGTAGCCATCATAAAGGTGATGATGGTTAGCATTCCTATATCAATATCCACTGATAGGTGTTTGGACACTTTTGATTAGAGTGTGCCTATTTAGAACTAGTAACAAATTTTAAAATGTAGTGTCTGCTACATTATAAAAGAGAGTATAGTGAATTTTCTGAGAAATGGAAGTAAGTTTTAACATTACAGCTACTGATATGAGACACCAACTTTTTTACTAAATTAACTACTTTTTCATTGACATTAAGAGGGGCTTTGGAAGATGATTTTTTTTTTTTTTTTGTATGAAATGATACATTCTTACCATTATTTCTGTTGCTATTCAGTATTAAACACACTTATGAGTACAGCATTCCTTAAATGCCAAAGCAGTAGTATTGTGGAATTTGAGGGACTAAGGCTCCTGCCTTTGACAAATTCCAACACATGATGGTAGACATTTTCTCATTCTTACATGCAACTTAACATTAACTTCCTGTACATAACCAACATAAATTTTTTATTTTTGAAAGGAAAATGCAATGGACAATTGTTCAATCAATACTAAATATAGATGGTGATATTTATACCCATTTTGTGTGGTTGTGATGAAATATTCATTATTTTCCCAAACAAACATGTAACAGACAATTACAAACATATTTATTCCAACAGCAAGATTAAGGACCCCTGTTACCTCAAACAACAGCTCCTCAATGAGGATATATGACAATTTTTATGGTGCAACTGCATTTACATTGCATTACAGGCAAGGCAAAGCGGCCAAATGAGAAGAAAAAAGTGGAATGAAATGTAATTGATTGATAGTATATGTGTCATTATTTCAGAGATCATAAAAAAACAAGACAGATGAGCAAAAATTAACAATTCCAAAATTAGAATAAGAAGGACTAAGCATGATGCATTCAACAAATTGAAATATAAAGTTCTGTATACCATCATGATGGAAAATCCTAAGACATTTTGGTCTTACCATCATGAATAGAAGGAAGAATATGTGATCACTAGTTGTGTACACCTGTTTCGCCCCTTGGTGGCACTAGCTCCAATTTCTGCACTGCTCTCTCATGCAATGAAATTAAACTTTTACATGCCTTCCTCTATTTTGGATGTTATAAAGTAATGATCCTCATACATGTTCTCAGAACATAGTTAAACTAGATTATTTAAAAGCAGAGTCAATACTGGTAATCAGTTTTTTTAAATTGTTCGGGCATGGAAACAGGAGAACGTGGCAGTGCACAAACTGCATAACTTTGCAGGCAGTAATTTTGGAATGTCATTTCACTAAAGTATCAAGGAAAGGAAGAAAAGGAATCATTGAATGTTACATGCCAACACTAATATTTATTTTTCTTGTCACTTCATATTACTACAGCAGACCAACTAGATAATGATTGTAATATCTACTAAAAAATATAACACTGTGGCATGGAATGAGTTAATGTTATACACAGGAGCTAAAAGTAGCCTCTTTGATTGAGATGCACAATTGCTGCCTCAGCAGCAAGACTAGCAAGTGCTTTTCTGTACTTTGAAGTGTTAACACCTCTCTCTGTTGAAGAGTGTAAATAAAATGATTATCTGACAGCATTTTTGTGTATTATTATAAAGTAGTGTTGGTAGAAACCAGAGTGGTGATCCTGACATTGTTTGTCAACTGTTTCATGCATGAAAAACATAATTTTTCATCTTTTTCATGTGCAACTGCATCTGACAACCATACCATTACAGACTAACAATGGCTTTCAACAGTGGAGAAATTGCACTGGATCGCCACAATCCTTCACAGTTTTCAGCACAGGATGGACCACTCGTTAAATTCGAGGACTCCAAGTGCTCACCAATGCTGCACAGTTTTTTCAAACCACTAATATGGACTATGGTACCATGTGCTCCCACCGACACATTGCCTCAATCCAACGAGAAACCACTGTGTGCTCAAGGACATGAGTGTTTCCCACAGTTTTTTAATGCAAGTACTTTGATTCCTACAAATATGATGCCGCATCGGTCTGTGACAAACAGTTCAGTGTGAATGATGTACTCAGCGTACCGCCGCCGCCCACAGCGTCTTCGCATTTGTTCGTGCCCCCATTTTCCGATCCGCACCTGACGCCTGGCACCTTCATTGTGACACCGTCTGCTGTGGAACCTGCATCACGCTCACCCATGTTGTTCCACAGTTTAATCCAAATTATCAGCAAAGTGAGCATCACAAATGCACAAGTTTCTTGTTAGCTTTTTAGCTCCATCTCTTTTCTTGGAATAACTTTTTCCCATTTGTTAAAATTATCTAAATCCTTTGGTGGCTTGAAAAAGCATCTTGCCTCCTTACAACTTCTACATCCTGACTTACAACCAGGCAAAAAACAGGAAAGCATCATCACTTAAGTTTAGAAGACTGCACACCAAACTCTTAATTTCAATTTAAATATTTAGTTGTCACTCACATCTTTTCAGGAAGGAAGAAAGGAAGGAAGTTTTGGGTTTAACATCCCATCAACAGAATGGTCATTAGAGATGGAGCTTACACTTGGATTTTCAGTGAAGGATGTGGGAGGAAATTTACCATGCCCTCTTGAAAGGAACCATCCTGGCATTTGTCTGGAGTGATTTAGGAAAATCATGCAAAACCTAAATCTGGATGGCTGGAGGTGGATTGGAACCATGATCCTCCCGAATGTGAATCCAGTGACTTGACACTGCACCACCTCACTCAGTCCTTTCAGTTTAATTTAATACTGAACACCACAACAAAAACTGTACACTGCACATTTCTTCATATGAAACATGAAATATTGAAAAATCAGCAACAAAGCATGCAATATAGTGTTTATCAACATAAACTCAACAGGGTACAAAAGGATTGCAGTGCTACACATTGGAAGATTCCTGCACTAACCCTATTCCATCCATGTTGTTGGAGACGATAGATCACACGTTATACTTCTGTATGTTATGGTCTAACATTAAATCAATAAATGGATCAAAAACACTCTGGCATTGAAATGGAGGACGACACATTAATAGCTGAAGCATGAAATATCTTTTTCCTCAGCTCTCTCACAGAGGATGATTACACTGTAGTGCAGCTTTCAAAATAAATGATGAAGGGATAAAAACAGCCAGTACTGAAGACACAACCACATCAGCAGCAGCCAAGTGGAAGGTCAGTACTGTCATTGCTTCATCTAAAAGAAACAACAAAGCTACTAACTACAGGGAATATTTTAATGTACTGTTATGGTGTCCCCAAGATTGTAAATACAGATGCACTGAATTATTTGCCCCACAACAAATTTTTATTTATGCATCGAAATGTACACTCAGTCAGGAAAAAACAGATAAAACTGAGGCATTTCAAAATCATGCCATGTTTTTTGTGTAAACAAACTACACTATATTCCAGAAGTATTTGAATTAGCAAGTACGTACAGTGGAGGCAAAAGTAAACCTGGAGGAATAACAGTTCTTGTAAACAAAAACTGTAAAGAAAAGTTGATCAGTTCAGCAAGGACCAGCTTTTTGTAGTAGTTGCAAAATTGTTTCCTAAAGTAAAGTTAATCTCTTTATATCATAACCCAGGATCAGATTAAATCAGTTCATCTATCAAATGGAGGATCTAAGTAATTACCTGCTAGCAAAATGCAGATATCACAAGCAAAATGTACATTGATTACATTAATATTGATATATGCAGACATTACACAGCTGAATAAAAATTTCTGGAAATTGAGTGAGTTGTTGTATACAACTGTGATAACAATGATACTTTCTGTAACATAATTATTAACACACTAACAAGATTAGTTCATAGCTGTTGCCCACAAGGAAATAAAAAGCTGAAAATAAATGGTGCCACAAATAAAAGAAAGCAGAAGAATTTGTTCACACCTAAACTGCAAAAAGAGACTAAAACTGGTACCAGAATTTAAACAGAAATAGAAAGAAGCTGGGAAGAAGTACAGGATCAAAATACAGATAGTTAAGCAGAGAACCAATGGTGGTTACAATGGAAACTCTTGCAATAAATGTGAAGTGGTCTGAAAAGTAGAAACATTTTAGCTGGGAAACAGAAAAAAAGGCAGTAAACTCCGAGATTGCCAGAAACTTTAAATGAATACTTTGTAAACAGTTCTAAGTTTGCAGCTCCCACTACCAACACAACCAGATGATCCAACCTCTGTGATATTCTTCAAGACACTGGGTACAAAATGGTCACAATATCTCTATGGCACCTCAGACACCATTTTCAAACAAATAATTGACAGTATTGTGCCTCTCTTACCTATATGAACAACAATACCTTTAAAAATAGAAAATTCCCTGAGCTCCTAAGGCTACTGTCATTGTCCCAATTTATAAGACAGAGGATAAAACAGACCTGAAAAAGACCATCCAATATGCTTCATACCCATAGTAGCCAAAGTAACTGAATGTAGTATTAAGTCACAACTATGCACCTATTTTGATGATACCAACCTTGTGGTTACTGTTGTTGCTGCCAACAGTCCTGTCTTCCTGCTGGGATCTTCAGACTGTGCCAGTTCCATCTGAGCCACTATACTGCCGAGCAGTCTGCTGTTATACTTCACACTATATGCATAAAAGTTTAATAAAGTGGATTATTTGCTGATTAATTGCATGTCTATAATTCTGATTTCGGTAGTAGTATCCACATTGGTGACCTTGACACTGCATTCCATCTGCGATGCACGTAAAAAACCGTGTTTCTTTGTGTAAAGTGAAAAATTAAAACACCACCACCGCTCAATAATGATATTCAACAGTGGCCCACTGCCGAGAGATCTGAACCCTTTACCATTGATTTCTCTGAACAATACAACACTGATTAATTGTGAGGATGCCATGGATGACTCCATGAATCGGCCTTATTTGGACACTGCTTCAATTGCCGGTGTACAACCAACCTGGCTGCTGGCACAAGGTGCTCCATGCACCATATTGCCACCAGTATATTGAGTGAGCAGTGTTTTCTCATGAGTGTGATGCCTCACTGTAATCAATGGTGTGCACATTTCACCCCCTGTGCTCTATTGCCATGCCTGTTTCCTGGCTCACTCAAGACACCTGACACGACCTCCATGACACTGTCTCCCATGTACGTGTACCCACAAGTACACCTCTTTTCGATCATATTCGATGCCCGGCACCACCACTTTGATGTCATCTGCTGCATCCATTTTTTTACCTGTTTTTGAACCCCATCATGTTGTCTGCCTTGACTCCAGCATCATGCCTACTCACAAGCACGAGTTTGTTTGACCTACTTTCGGAGCCTGGCGTCACCGTGACGATGCTGTCTGCACCTGCAGTTGCACCTGTGTCTCAGTTCGCAACGCCCACTATACTTAGCACTGCCAGTGCAACATCAACGTCTTATACTGCACCGTCTCAGTCTTGCATGACCACACATTCCTCACCCTTCCCAAAGCTGCTTCCAGTGGACAGAACCAAACCACTTACTTGGTTTGCGCTAGTGGAATGCCTGTTAGAGCTATACAGCACTGAGAGTGAGGATGTGCATTTCTTATGCCTAATTATACACCTTCATGACCAGGTGGACTTAGCAGATAACATCATCCTCTTACCCTCTTCATCCCCCACGTTTTGTAATGCCTGTCCCATTCACCAGACCAGGTGTTGACCTTCATCATAGATGAGGAGATTCAGGGATTCCATCCCCAGCCAGCTCTGGTGCCATCTTTGATCACAAGTCGACACCTCTTTATCAGACACCACACAGTGGGTGATTTGGTTGCAGTGGGCCAACCCCCCACCTTGTCAATCTGCTGTGCAAAGCATCAAACACCAGGTGTAGCGATCATTAGGTGCCACACCCCCTCCCCTCCCCCCCTCCTGCAACTAATATTCATCCTTTGGTGCAGCAACACTGTCAACAACTCCACCATCAAAGTGCACAAGTTGGCAGACATAGACATACAACTATGACCGGATGACATTTTCAGGTGGTGTTTTCATGTAGCCAACATCAACACACCCATCAACAGAATCAACTTCCTATGGTTTATCTGTCAATGCTCCCACTGCCTCACCTGTGCATGTATTTGGCAAGCATTTCTGTGGTTCCCATTAACCTTCAGACCTGTCTCTCCCAACTGTTAACACATATGATGTTACTTGGGATGAAAGCAAACAAATGTCCTTGACAATCATTGCCTCGTTCACTGTAAGCACTGCACCACTGCATCAATGACATCACCCATCAGATGATAATCATGCACATTGCTCTTTTTGAACACTGAATACCACTCCCCCAAAACCACCATGGCCAGACGCCAGACACCAGACACAGCTGTGGTCTCTGCCCTATGGTGCATTGCTATACTGTCAAAAGGTATTTTTCATAAACTTAAAACTATGGAAGCCCCCCTCCCCCATGGGTCATAAAGCATGACACCACACCAGACTTTGACTATGCACTGCAAAGGAACTATTAGACTCTGGTATCATCTGCCCTTCTTCTAACAAGTGATCATCACCATCCTCCTTGTACAAAAACATGGATGGGTCTCTCACACTCTGTGGCAATAACTGGAAGCTTAATGCTAGAACAATCATTGACAATTATCTGATTCCTCATATACAGGACTGGCTCAACAGTTCCATAGTGCATCAATTTTAGTGTCATTGATTGCCACAAATTATATCACCAAATCCCAATGGCTCCAGCTGATAGTCATAAGACTACCATCATTAAGCCTTTTCAGATTGTACGAATACTATTCATGCCATTCATGACTCTGTCTTACAGCCTCTGACTTTGGTTATGGATTTTGGTGACATCCTAAGTTTCTCCTGCTCGGAGCAAGAGCATTATGAGCATGTGATATGGAAACTATTGAACATGACAAATCGCAGTTGCACTGCAGCAGCATTACTTTCCTTGGGCATGAAGTCACACAATAAGGCATCTGTCCCACACCTGACTGGGTATTGTTCGTTCTGAACCTACCTCTACTTGAAACCTACAAGGATTTACACAATTTCATAGGAAATCTTTCTTTCATAGACATACACCCCATAAAGCATCCCTGCAGGTGCCTCTCACAGATGTTTGGTAAGTAAACAAACTTCTGGCACCTGCCACATCCCATGGTTGTACGAAATGTACAGCTGAAAACAGCTTTGGTTACCAAGTTTATGCTCCCTCAGCCTGCCCCTGACACATATATCTCCATTCCTACAGATGCTTCAGAAACATCAGTCAGCATTGTGTTACAACAGCACCTTGGAAATGAGGCCCAACCACTTTGTTTCTTCTCTAAGAAACTGTCCTGCATGCAGTGCAAGTGGACCACTTTTGACTGCAAAATTTTTGCAATCTATGAGGCTATTCATTATTTCCAAAATGATTTTGTGGGCTGTCAAGTGACTGTGTATACCAACCACCGCCCCCTTGTGGACACGTTTCCCAATCCCCTCTCCGTCCACCACATCGACTCTTCCAACACATGTTCTTAATATGCCAATACACTGCCAACATCCACTACATTAAAGGCACGGACAATGTTGTGGCCAACTACATGTCACGTCTCGCTCCCATTTCAGTTGAGATTGACCTTGAACAGAACAATCAGGCAAAGAAATCAAACACCTATTACTCAACAAAACTACATCTCTCAGGCACAAACTCTACCACATTCCGGGCTCTGCTTCAACTATCATTTGTAATACATCTATTGGAGCTCATCTACCATTTATGCCAACAGGGTGGCACAAAGACATTTTTTCCTCAGTACATGATATCATGCATCCTGGCATTTGTCCCACTATCTGTCTGCTCTGTGACTATTTCATGTGGCCTAATATGAAGATCAATTGCTGCAACTGTACCACAAGCATCCCCTGCCAGTTTAGTAAGGTGGAACAGCCAGCTTTGAGTGAATTTCCAATCCCTGAGGGTAGATTTGGCCATGCTCATTTAGATCTGGTCGGCCCTCTCCCACCTTCTAACAGTTTCTAATACATACTTTTGGTCATCAACCAAACTACCCACTGAGTCAAAGCTGTCCCCATCACCAACATTTCAGCCGAAACTGTGTCATAGGCTTTTGTAATGTGTTGGATTTCTCGATTTGGCTGCCCCACTTCCATCATCAACAACCAAGGTCAACAGTTCAAGTCTTTTCTTTTTTAGACCCTCTGTACTCTGTGAGGAACCTCCAAATTTCACTCCAATGCCTACCACTCATAGAGTAATGGGTTGATAGAGTACTGGCACCACACCCTAAAAACTGCTCTCACTTGACACAGTTCTTCTTGGGCAGATGTCCTGCCGTAGGTGCTGTTGGGAATCCACACTGCTGTCAAGGATGACCTTCAAGCTTCGCTTACAGAAGTCCTTTGTGGTGAGTTGTTAATTCTAACCTCTCAATTTTCAAGGATTCCCCCCCCCCCCCCCCTTGCCCCTCTTTCCCTTTTTTTCAGTTACCTACACTTGTCGAGGGGATTCACTTCCATATCACTAATGCTTGCATTTCCCCACGCAACTCCTAAGATTTTCATTTATAAAGACCTGGCTACTGGTGAATATGTGATGCTTCACAGTGTCAGGGTCTGCTCCCCTTTGCATCCCCCTTACTCAGGACCTTACCCTGTTATTCAATTTGAATAGAACACTTTCATCATTCTTGTCAATGTTATGATCGACGGTACTCTCTTCCCTTAGCCACCACGCATTTTTAGCAGTCTGCTGTTGTACCTTCACTGTACACATTGAAGTTCAATAAAGTGGATTATTTGCCGATTAATTGTATGTTGATCATTTCAAATTCAATAGTAATACCGACAACCTAATTTCTTCTTTGATGTTTGGTTTTAGGCCATGTTTGTCAACAGTACACACAATAAAAACTCTTGTTACATATTTTCTTGTTGGTTTTGTTGGTTTTCTTTCATCTATGTCATACTATAAGGTGTAAGCAAAGTATTTGACACATGGAAATGTTACTAAGTCGATAATATACGCAGATAACATCATCCTGATTATATTGGGTAAAAGCTTGGAGGAGGTAAAGAAAAGCACAGAAGCAGTGCTTGAAAAGTGTGTCATATGAGTCCATGAAAACAAGCTTAACTTGAACAATAGAAAGACTGAGACCACTTGCTTCTTCCTACACAAGTTACACGAAAAAGTTAATGAGTCTGACTCTTCAAACTTCTCAGAATTCACATAGAACACAAACTAACTTGGAACAGCCATACCAAACATCTGTATACCAAACTATCTAGAGTAGTCTTCTTGTTAAAAAAAATTAAAACATTAATAACCAACACTAATATCTCTGAAAACAAAAGTTTATTCAAATTGATTTATTATCTTGATAACACACCGCTGCAACTGTTAAAATTCTTTACTAAGAATTCATGACCGGTTTTGCAAATTAAATTTGCACCATCAGGTGCTTATTTCATTCAGATCTTAACCATAATATGTTACTTTGACTTTAAACCAGCTGATCCCCATCATTCTGGAGTTGTAACCAACTTACCTATAAAACCACCTATAAAATCCCTTTTGTCCAAAAAGTGGGGCACCGTCAACATGTATTAAAAACCTCTCTGCACAGGGCATAACCCCAGCCTACTTCATCTCTAAAAATATTGGTGAAAAATTCAGACACAGGGAGAAGTCGAAAAAGGAGCCTTACAAATCCCCAGGTATATATAATATTTCTTGTAATAACTGCCCTGCTATATATAGGCCAAACAGGGAGACATTGTTGGTTTTTGAGGGGACTAAACAGCTTGGTCATCAGTCCCCTGTTCCTAGCTGAGAGTTCACTGTCAAGAACGTAAAAAGTAAAACAAAGCTCTGAAAATGGGAACACACAAAAGGGACAGGGTGACAATGGACAAGTCGCTGACAATACAAAATGAAGACACAGACAATTGGTAAAACAAAGTGAGGAACTCAACTAAAACTGGATAATAGAGTACCATGACTGGCTAATCACAAAGATAAAACAAGATGAGCCAGCCATACTGCACACACTAAGGACCCCTAGATATTTCACATAAGGGTCTGAAAAAGTCTTTAAAAGTGCTGGATTGGTAGTGGCCTAAGATATCAGGCTACAGCACCTACCACTAGATAGAGTCATAAAAACCAGCAGCGCGGATAAAACTTAAAACTGCGTTAGCCATAGCGGCGGCGTCGCCTAAAACTAAGGGTAGCATGTCTGGGAGATTAAAAGATTGCCGCAAGTTGGCTAAAATTGGACAGTCCATCAAAAGATGGGCCACAGTCAACACTACACCACATCGACACATGGGTGGGGCCTCACGGCGAAGGAGATAGCCGTGGGTTAACCACGTGTGCCCAATACGGAGGCGGCAAAGGACAACCGACTCTAGGCGGATCGGCCGCAGTGAAGATTTCCACAGAGCTGTGGGCAGCTTCACTGCCCGAAGCGTATTCAGAACAAGTATCATACCCATCTCAGTGCTCCAAGCATTGCGCACCTTCCAGTGCAACAACAATTTAAGATCTGGTTCCATGATGCCAATATCGAGAAGTGGTGCCATAGTGGTCTGCTTGGCTAATCGATCAACATGTTCATTCCCTGGTATGTCGATGTGGTCTGGGGTCCACACAAAGACCACAGTACGGCCTGATTGGCATAGAGAGTGAACAGTATCCTGGATTGACCGCACTAATGGCTGGCAAGAGAAACACTGGTCGATCGCTTGTAAGCCACTCAGGGAGTCAGTACAGATGACAAATGACCTCCTGGAGCATGCTTTGAGGTATTGCAGAGCCCCGAGAATGGTGACCAGCTCACATGGCAGAGAATGCTGTTCCACATGGTCGTCATAAAGAAACACATAGCCAGCATGGCCATTTACTATGGAACCATCTGTGTAGATGGCTTTTGCAGCATGGAACGAGTCAAGGAATTGCAGAAACTGGTGACGGAGATGTCTAGGGAAAACTGAGTCCTTCGACGCATGGGACAAATCCAGATGGAGCTGTAAACGAGGAATAGACCACGGAGGGGTTTGAAAGGAATAGTGGAATGTGATAGGGAGTGGAGAGGATGCGAGGGATGAAAGAAGGGAACGAGCACGGATGGAGATCAGGTAACCCGACCTGGGCCATCGTGGGGGGATAGGGACTGCAGTGTCTGGAAAAATGAGCTGGCGGTTTGTGTGGAAGGGCGAGGCCTGAACATGAGCAACATAGGAAGCTAGCAGGTGTTGCCTGCGGAACCGCAGTGGGAGGACTCCAGCTTTGACGAGGAGGCTTGTCACAGGGCTTCTGCGAAAAGCCCCCGTCGCCAAATGAACACCACAGTGTAAAATTGGGTCCAATGCCTGCAGTGCTGAAGGCACAGCCAAAGTCTAGGCGTGACTGAATGAGGACCTAATACAGTCGTAGGAGCATTGGGCGTGAGGCTTCCCAAACAGTGTGGCTGAGACAGCGCAGGATGTTGAGGTGTCGCCAGCATTTGTTTTAGCTGGCGAAGGTGCGGCAACCAGGTGAGACAGTCATCAAACAACATGCCTAAGAATCTGTGTTTCTCTTCAACTTGTAGCAGGTCTCCAGCTAAATAAAGTTCGGGTTCTGGGTGTACTGCCCGACATCGACAGAAATGCATCACACGAGTTTTGGATGCAGAAAATTGAAAACCGTGGGCAAACACCCATGACTGCCTTTTGAATTGCTATCTGTAACCGCCTATCAGCAACGCCGATGCTGGAGGACCTATAATACATGTGGAAGTCATCGGCATACAAGGGAGGTAGAAACCGATGACACCACAGCTGCAGCAAGACCATTAATGCTGACTAAAAATAAAGGAACACTAAGAACTGAACCCTGTGGGACTCCATTCTCTTGACAATGAGATGAGCTGAAACAAGAACCAACACAAACTTGAAAAGACTGCAACGCTAGGAAGTTCTTAATGAATATAGGAATTGGATCCCGTAAGCCCCAGTCGTATAGAGTAGACAGGAAATGATAGTGCCAGGTGGTGTCGTATGCTTTCCTCAGGTCAAAGAATATGGAAACCAGGTGTTCGCGGTGAGTAAATGCTGTATGGATGGCCAACTCCAATGACACGAGATTGTCGATAGCGGAGCGGCCTTGACGGAACCCATCCTGTTGTGGCGCGAAGAGTCCCCGGTCCTCGAGGATCCACATGAGCCTCCAACTCACCAACCATTCAAAGAGCTTGCATGGAACATTGGTGAGGCTGATTGGGCAGTAACTATCAGCCACCTGCGGATCTGCCCTAGGCTTAATCACCGGAATGATAATGCTATCCCGCCAGGAGGACAGAAAAACACCCTCAAGCCATATACGATTAAACAGGGCGAGAAGTTGGCTCTTGGAGTCCACTGATAAAGTGTCAGAGGAACTGACTGTGAATGTGATCGGGTCCAGGGGAGGTATCTGGGCATGCAGCAAGGGCACCTTCAAACTCCCACTCAGTAAATGGGATGTTGTATGGTTCCCGACGTTGCGTTTGAAATGAAATCTGATGGCTCTCTGCTCGCTCTTTAAGGGCACAAAAGTCTGCACCCTAATCAGCAGTCTCTGATGTGCGTGCAAAATGATCTGCCAGGTGCTCAGCTACAGTGACAGGGTCAGTACAGGGTGTACCCTGAACGCTGAGGTACGGAATTCCCGCTGGCGGGCGGTGCCCGAAGAGGTGTCGAACTTGTGACCACAGCTTGAAAGGAAAAGTGCGGGAACCAAAGGAGGCAACGTACTTCTCCCAGGAGGTTGTCTTACTTTCTTGGACCAGTCACTGGCCTGTGCCTGGAGACACTTGAATGCTACAAGATGTTCAACAGAAGGGTGACGTCGGTGGTGCTGTAGTGCTCGCCGATGTTCCCGGATGGCCTCAGCGATCTCCAGTGTCCACCCAGGCACTGACGGATGATGGAGTGAACCGGGAGTGGTGAGGACAGAGTTTTTGGCTGCAGAAACGATGGCCTCTGTGAACTGCTGAACGGCGGCATCAACATCAATCGGAAGGGGAGAGGAGATCACTGTGGCTGAGGAATAAGCTGGCCAGGCAGCCCTACGGAGGGACCAGTGAGGCAGATGGTCGGCAGCTGAACACTAAGGGAGCGACAAGACAAGAAGATAGGAAAATGGAAAATGATTGCTGCCACATAGGTCGTCATGGACCCTCCAGGTGAAATGTGGAAGTAGGCCAGGGCTGCAGACAGACAAGTCTATTGCAGAATAAGTACCATGTGCTGTGCTTAAGTGGGTAGGAGCACCGGTGTTGAGAAGGCAGAGATTCTGTTCTGACAGGAGAGACTCAACATCCCTACCGAGGGCCAAGGTCTGTGAGCCGCCCCACAGAATGTGTTGGGCGATGAAATCCCCCAAAAGAAGAAAGGGTGGGGGAAGTTGAGTGACCAAGGCAGTGAGGTCTGTGGGAGAGACGGCATCATCTGATGGAAGGTAGACAGAGCAGATGTTAAATCTTGTAATACCCGGAGTCGAACAGCGACTGCCTCTAGAAGTGTTGAAGAGGCACAGCAGCACTGGGGACATAGGTGTGGAAATAAACACAGACGCCACCGGAAAGTCTGTCGTAGATGGTTCGGTTTTGAAAATAGCCATGATAGCCTTGGAGGGCTGGGGTCCTTTTGATGGGGAACCACATTTCCTGCATGGCTAGACATATTGCAGGGAAGTGACAGAGTAATTTCCACAGCTCAGCCAGATGACGGGAAAAAAAAACGCTGCAATTCCACTGCAAGATCTCTTTGCAGCGTACTGAATAGCCATAATTTAAGGTGTGAAATGGTTATTCAGCAGGGACACCTGCTGCCAACTCTGCAGAATCCACGGGATCGAGAACCATGGGTTCTGCCGATCCTAGGAAGGCAAGATCCTTGGGGGACGCAAGGATCTCCACCTCGTCTTCAGAGGCCGAAGATGTGAGTGAGCGTCCCTTTCGAGCCACTGAAATGTCCTTGGTCTTGTCTTTCTTCTTTTTCTTCTTCTTTGTTCCCTCTCACTGGCCCTTTGGTGGTAAGGGCTGGGAGGGCTTCCCGGAAGCAACATCAGGGACCATCGAAGGGCCAGAAGCCCTTTGGTCAGCAGTAGATGGATCCTTTAGCCAAAGGTTAGGATCTTCTGGCGCACTATGAGAATCCCCAGAAGGGAGCATCCCGAGGGACCCCTTCTGTGTGAGAGGGAAGACTGTTTCTTCTTCGGCTGGGGAGTGGGGACTGGTGTCCCCGATGGTGGGGGAGGGGGGGGGGGAAAGTTGCTCCCACTGGCGTTGAGGGAGCAATAGATGGAGACGAGCCCCCACCCGTTGTGGAAGGTAGACAGGGCCCACAGGAGGAGACAACAGCAGTGGTTTCACAGGTCGCAAGGAAATTGGTGCTGCTGTGACTGTGGCAAAAGACATTTCCATATGGACAGGGTGGAGCTGCTCGTATTTATTACTTGCCTCAGAGAAGGTCAGCCGGTCCAGGGTCTTTATTTCTGTAATTTTTCTTTCCCGATGTAAGGCAGAGCAGTTCGGTGAGCATGGGGGATTGTGTTGCCCACAGTTCACACATTAGGTGGGGTGCATGGGGCATCCGGGTGAAGTGGCTGCCCACATTCCCTGCAGGTTGGGCTGGAAGTACATCAGGACGACACGTGCTCGAACTTCCAGCACCGGAAACACCGCATAGGAGGAAGGACATATGGCTTGACATCACACCGGTAGAAGATTATCTTTACCATCTCAGGCAGTGTATTGCCTTCAAAGGCCAAGATAAAAGCACCGGTGGCAACCCTATTCTCTTTAGGTCCCCTGTACACCCGCTGGACAAAGTGAAACCCTCGTCGCTGCAGGTTTGCTCACAGCTCTTCATCAGTGCGGGACAACAGATCTCAGTGATAGATGATACCCTGGACCATATTTAAGGATTTGTGGGGCGTGATACTCACCGGGATATCACCCAGCCTGTCGCAGGCAAGTAATGCCCGCGACTGTGCGAAGGACGCTGTCTGTATCAGAACGGCCCCACTCCTCATCTTCGAAAATGATGCCACTTCACCAAACTTGTCTTCAATGTTGTCTACGAAGAACTGAGGCTTAGTGGAAGTGAAGGATTCACCATCAGTACACTCACAGACTAGATATTGTGGCAAATATGGCTCCGATCGATTTAAGCCCCTGTGTTCCTGCCATGGTGTGGCAAGGGAAGGGAATGTCTTGGGATTGTATGTTGTTCTGTCAAATTCAGTTTTGTCATGCTTAGAGAAGGCATTTTTGCGACCACCCATACTCTTAATTGCTTGTTTCATTTTCGTCCCACAAGCAGCTAGGGAAATAAGGTCCACCCAGGCAGAGCCCCGCTTGCCAAGGTAAGCCTTATAAAATTGAGGTGCGGCTGGTTCATCAGAGGTTGCTCGCTAGCGACTGTTCAATTTCAACAGCCATGCTTCTCCTCGGCATGTATCACACCTTGAGATTGAGGTTTTTTTTTTATAGAGGTTTGTACCGTCCTCGCAACCCGGGCAATTAAGCCAAGATCCCCGGGTTCTGAAACGTACAATGTTCCACCGTCACACCGAACGACGGTCGTTGAAGCAGGCACAGAGCTTATGGTGTAGTGAACTGTTGGCGCGACACAGCCCATGGCTCAGGACCCTGGGTTCGCCAAGCCCATACTCAGCAAATTAATGCTGAGCCCCTGAGGGGACAAGGAGATGTTTTAAAATAAGGTTCAAGGAACACACTGGTTTTTCTAGTACCAAGTCAGTTTTGGGTGCACACCTGAAAGAAACAGGTCATTTAATTACAGATGTGGCTACAAATTTGAGGTGCTACACCAGGAAGAAAAAGGAAATGTATTAAATAATTTAGAGAACTTGCAATTTTAAGGCCTTTAAAGAATGACCCTGAAACTATACATAACTGCCAAGCAGAATTACACCACACTAACCTATTGGCAAATCTTGATTTTTTTAAAGAATGATGTAAGTTAACTTTTCTAGGGTTTTACCGAATAACTGTTATTTTTATGCATATTTTAGGCCTGTTAGATCTTCAGATTGAAGACTGCTAGGTGTAAATTCTAGTAGTTACATATTATATTGTCATGTTGCAATGGAAGTAGGCTTGACTTCGAAGGCAACTAAACACAGCACTTATACTGAAAACACGTTTATTACGAACTCAACATACACGCAGCACTGACTGCCTCTCAGGCAGAGTGCTCTGCTATTTATACACAGACAGAATTTACCAGAAATTAGAAGAACGGTTAACATAAGAAACAAGTAGACTTTACAATTGAACATAAGAAAGATGTAAAACCTTCTGGAATTGTAAATTACAAAGAAAGAAATTTTCGCCGGTGGGCGGGATTGAACCGGTGACCTTCTGCTCCGCAATCTGTGACGCTATCCCCTGCGCCACGCTGGCAGTTGGTGTTCGTGGTCTCTTGCGGCATTGCTCCCTCTCCTGGAGAAACAGCAACCCGCTGTTATGATCCCTGTGGAGCCAGCTGCAATGTCCTGGATCTTGACCGTGTCATGGGTCCTCTGTATGGCAGTTCAAGAGAATCCTTCCCTTCTCCGCAATTATCGACGACAGACGTTCCTGTCGTGGTTTCATCAGGAACATTACCGTCCTTAAAGTCCTTGAACAAGAAGCCATTGTCATCTACCTACTCTTCAGGATCGTAGTAAGGCTTCATGCGCAGGACGTGAACAATGTCTCTTCGTTTTTGACGTTTCAACGACGGCTCATAATCCTCAACTTCGTATGTGACATCTGACAGGCGGCGTATGACACAATATGGACCAAAGTATCACTTCAATAACTTTTCTGACAGTCCAATCTTCCATACAGGGGTAAAAATCCATACCAGATCTCCTGGGCTGTACACAACAGGTCGGTGCTTCTCGTTATACCGCTGACGGTCCTTCTCCTGGGCATCCAGTGTCTGTATGCGAGCCAGCTGTCTTGCTTCTTCGACCCTGGTGATGAGCTGTTTAACATAGTCATCCTGAGTGTCGTCCGGTTGGAACGGGAACAGTGTATCCATTGTCGTCGCAGCTTCACGGCCATGGAGCAGGAAAAACGGAGTGAAGCCTGTGGTGTCTTGTCTTGTGGTATTGTAAGCAAATGTCACGACTGGCAGAATTGTATCCCAATCCTTCTGCTCAACATCAACGTACATCGACTGCATGTCGGCTAACGTTTTCTTAAAACGTTCCGTATGACCATTTGTCTGAGGATGGTATGCAGTTGTCATTCTGTGGACAATGTTGCATCGTGACATTAACTCTGATACTAGTTTTGACTGGAATACTTTTCCACGATCAGATATCACTGCACGTGGTGCTCCATGCTTCAAAATAATGTCTTCTACAAGGAATTTTGTGATCTCTGGAGCTTCTGCAGTCGGCACAGGTTTGGTGACAGTGTAGCGTGTGAGGTAGTCAGTGCAGACTATTATCCAACGATTACCAGTTGTCGACTTCGGGAACCTCCCTAAAAGATCGATCCTAACTCGGTGGAATGGAGCTGCTGCCGGCGGAATCAGTACGAGATGTCATGGAGGTAATTGCGGCACATGCTTCCATCGCTGGCACCCTTTACAGTGACTCACATAGTGCTTGACAGATCGGTTGAGACCTTTCCAGTAATACCTGCGTCTGATTCCGTCTAGGGTCTTCACGAATCCCAGATGACCGGATATTGGAGCATCATGGAAATATTTGAGAATAGCTGGCTGGAGATGAGCTGGAACAAAGAGTAGCCATTTGGGGCCCAGTGGATCGTAGTTGCTCTTGTACAATGTTCCGTTTATAAGTTGGAACTCTCCATTGGTTGGTTCTCCTTTCTCCAAGGCTTCTATCATTTTTAATAGTGTTGGATCTTCCCTCTGTTCAGCTGTAACGTCATCTAATTCAGTGAGAGCTGAAATTTCATTAATACTGTTGTGTTCCACTAATGGATTCCTCGCAAGGCAGTCAGCATCCTTGTGTTTGCGCCCGTTAATGAATACCACTGTGCCATCGTACTCTTGGAGTCTTAGTGCCCATCTTGCTAGTCGACCTGATGGATCCTTGAAGCTAGTCAGCCAACACAAAGAATGGTGGTCTGTCACTACGGAGAATGGTTTCCCGAATAAATACGGCCGGAACTTGTTGATAGCCCAGATAACCGCGAGACATTCTTTTTCAGTTGTAGAGTAGTTTATCTCGGACTTTGAGAGTACTCTTGACACATAGGCTATCACTTTTTCGGCACCTTCCTGAACTTGTACAAGCACTGCACCAATCCCATAGCCACTGGCGTCTGTGTGAAGTTCCGTTTCTGCATTCTCGTCGTACAAGGCTAGCACTGGTGCAGAAGTTAGAGCCTCCTTAAGTGCTCGGAAAGCTCTTTCTTTTGTCACATCCCAGTAAAATTTGGCGTCTCCCTGCAGAAGTTCTTGTAATGGACGTGCCTTGTTACAAAATCCTTTTATGAAACGTCGGTAGTATGAGCACAGCCCGAGAAAACTTCTCACATCACAAATGTGCTGAGGAGTTGGAAATTCTGTGACTGCCCTTACTTTATCTGGATCAGGACGAACACCATCTCCATTGACTAGGTGCCCCAGGATTTTTATCTCTTTGGCGACGAAGAGGCACTTCTTTGGATTGAGGCGGAGACCTGCAGCCTGAACACACTTCAACACAGTTGACAGGCGACTCTGTGTTCTTCAAATGTTTTCGAGAAAACGGCAATGTCATCTAAATAGCAGAGACACATCGTCCACTTCTGCGGGGCGTCATAGTTATCGGGGGAGTTGGCTGTGGTCGCATCGGTCGGTTCATGGGATGCCGTTTGGCGGCTGCAGCGTAAGTCATAGCAGGGCGACGCCATTCTTCACGTCTGGGTCTGGTGCGATTGACGGGGCAGACAGGAGCTAATGTTTGAAATACCTTGTCCTCAGAGGTATCGGCTACCTCATGACTTACAGGGCTCACATCCATGGCCATAATCTGATGCTCGCCTGGTCTAATAGTCCCGGCTGCCATGCACTGTTGTAATTCTTCTCTCACGATTTGCCGTATGAGAGAAGCCAAGTCCTGCTGGTCTTCCACAACGGCCATAGGGACTACATTTGGGAGTCTGTCATACTTCTTGCATCCAACCCTCCTTGCATCTCTTCAATACGCTGGCACCACTTGATGAACTCTTCTGTCGTAGCGACATCTTTTATCAGAAGAGCTTGGTACATATCTTCTGCAATTCCCTTCATCAGGTGCATGATTTCGTCCGCTTCAGTCATGTTCGGATTGACTACGTTACACAGGGCCAAAACACTCTGTATGTACGATTGTGTCGGCTCACCATGTCGTTGGACCCGGTTCTTCAGTTGTTTTTCCGCCGAGCGGATTTGTCGCTGGTGGTCTCCAAACGTCTTCCTAAGTTCCTCCTGGAACGTCTCCCAGTCATTCAACTTGTCTTCGCTGTTTTCGAACCATTGCTGGGCTGTTCCATCCAGTTAGAAATAAATGTTGGCCAAGCACATCGTATGATCCCACCTGTTGTACTTGGCGACTCGGTCGAACCCTTTTAGCCATTTGTTGGGGTCCTGTCCAGCATCTCCAGAGAACACCGACGGGTGTCTGATGTGCATCTGGCTTATTGCTGGTTTCGTCTCCATCGTTCTTCTGATAATACGGACTTTAGGAAGGACATACTCGGCGTATCCCTTGTATTCCGGTTCCAGTCTGTGTAAGCGATGCCTTTTACGTTGCATAATCGGAGCCACGGTGATGCAGCTGTTGCACAGTGTATCCGGTTCCTGCACCAAACAATGTCACGTTGCAATGGAAGTAGGCTTGACTTCGAAGGCAAACCAAACACAGCACTTATACTGAAAGCACGTTTATTACGAACTCAACATACATGCAGCACTGACTGCCTCTCAGGCAGAGTGCTCTGCTATTTATACACAGACAGAATTTACCAGAAATTAGAAGAACAGTTAACATAAGAAACAAGTAGAATTTACAAGTGAACATAAGAAAGATGTAGAACCTTCTGGAATTGTAGATTACAAAGAAATAAATTTTCGCTGGTGGGCGGGATTGCACCGGCGTCCTTCTGCTCCGCAATCCGTGACGCTATCCCCTGCGCCACGCCAGCAGTTGGTGTTCGTGGTCTCTCGCAGCAATATTACCTTGATGTACAGCTTGTCCCCACCATTTAAACCAGGTGCTAGTCATCCAAGACACATGTCAGTGCACATGCGTGTCTCTTTGTATTGGGTTCAGCTGCAACTCGTGTCCAGTCTGACAGCGCCAGCAACAACAATGCCTAGTCCCCCAGCTGTCTCCTCTACAGGTGAAGTGCCAGTATGCCAACAGATTTTAATCTTCTTTTACTCCCTGATGTGGCTTTTGTGCTGAATACCGTTCTTAGTGGAATGTTTTATATCAGATGTAAGCCATTGGCTGATGAAAATTTTATTTGGTTTTTAATACATGTTGACGGAGCCCCACTTTTTGGACAAACGGAATTTTATAGGTGGTTTTATAGGCAAGTTGGTTACAACTCTAGAATGATGGTGATCAGCTAGTTTAGATTCTAAGTGACATATTATGGTTAAGACCTGATAGAAATAAGCACCTGATGATGCAAATTTAATTTGACAAACCAGTCGTGAGTTCTTAGTAAAGAATTTTTAACAGTCGCAACGGTGTGTTATCAAGAAAACTAATGTCTCTCTTCCAGTGGCGAGAAGATTGACCAGCCCAAATAATTCATAGTCTAGGAACAGAGCACTGAACATGCTCAAATTCAAAAGTGACAATGTGAAATAGAAGCAATAGATTTGTTAGGATTCAGTATATGTTAAAATTCATTACAATTTAATTCATCATTTCTTTTGAAAATTATTACTCAAGCACATAGAAATGATTGGAATGAAAGAACTCTGTGTCAGTATACTTACTTTAATTACAGTCATTTCACATCATGTTTTAGTGGACAGGCTGATGGTTTATGAATATAGAGGATGAGTTTTGGTATCTAACTGGAGTTAATTGGCATTTTTAAAAATTATTTATTTATTTGTTTTTTAGACCTGTGCAGGCAATATTTTAAACCCTAATTCATTAGAAATTGTGCAGTTGTAGGCTTTTATAAATTACACATTATTTTACTTCTACTTTTTACAAAAATCTTGTAACAACAAAGCATGTTGGGATTTATTCCCATTTGCTTGCATTACTGAACCTCCCAATACCAGTGTTACATAATAACAGGTATGACTGTAATTAGTCTATCATCACTTTCTTTTCCAAAACTTTTGTTATTCTTTCTTCTAATGTGACTATCTGAAGCTATTTTCTATTATTTGACTTTGCAGAAGTTTGTTTTTAGCAAATATTAATTGGTTCATGCAAGAGGCGTTTTATTGTAGGTCATATATTAGGCTTATTAGTATCTATGTTAAACTAATTACATTCTTTTCTCTAATATTAAAGTAGGTATCATTACATTCCATAAGTAATGTTAGGAAAGTTTTGCCACCATTAGTTTCTGTATAATTATTGTTTACTACGAATGTATTGTTGACAACCCTATTAAATTATATTTGGATATGAAATACTGTTAACATAATGGGGACTTGTATATCAATCTACTCAATATTATTTACACTACCTTTTACTATAGCTAGTGGCAGGTAATTGTCTACTTTTCCACTGAATATAATTAACAATATGTAATTTTCAGTTACATTGTTTGCTTGATATAAATAGGATTCTTTCGCACCATGTAAATGAGTATTGTTTCAAATCTAATTGAGGGCACAATCCATGTCACTCTGAACTCTAATTTGAACAATTATGTAAAAGTACTTCAGTGTTAGTCATGTAAAAAGTGTATCTACAGTCGTTAGGTATTAATCCCTCATATTCATGCCGCACTAAACTGTACACCTCGGACTGTTGTATTTTACACCCGGACTATGCAACTCTGTATTATGGATCTGTGGAATGTGCTTACTGGATTGTAGTTACTCTTATTAATGAGACTTGTATGCTGTCTATAAATGTGGACAATTGCGCACTAATAATTCATTAAAGTGTTAATGAACTGCACATTCCAATGTCTATAATACAGTTTAATAATGGAAAGTCCAGGCTGGAATTAATAATATAGTAATAAGGACAGTATACAACTCACCGCAAAGACATGGCGATGAGCTGCAACAGGCACATACAAAAGACACAAACATACAACACTTTCAGCTATGGGCCATGGCCTTTTTCAGAAAATAGAACATACACGCAGTCACACAGGCATGCAACACAGTTATACAAACATCACCTCCAACTGCCACATTTCAAATCACACTCTGCTATGTGTGAATAGGGGAAGGGAGGGGAAAGTTTGTGTCGCGGTGGTGGGGATGGGTACAGCACAGTATAGATGAGAGTAACAAGATGCAACTTAGGAATGGAATGGGGAGGCAGGTGAGGGAAGAAAAAAAGTAATAAAATAAGATAAAATAAACAAAATAAATATAAAATATAACATGTGCACGCAGCATGCATACACGTGCATGCGCGCGCGCACACACACACACACACACACACACACACACACAGATGCATACATGCACACGCAAGCACCACTCAAAATAGGAGAGGTTTAGGATAGTGAGGTAGGAATGGTAAAGTGCAGAAAAAAGGGAAGTTATTGTTGATTGCGGCCTGGATGATTTCGGGACCAGAGAATGTACTATAGGGATAACTCCCATCTTTGCAGTCTGGAAAAGCTGGTGATGGGTGGGAGTATCCAGATGGCCTGGGTTGTGAAGCAGCCATTGAAATCAAGCTTGTGCTCTGCTGCATGCTGTGCCATAGGGTGGTCCATCTTAGTTTTTGGCCACAGTTTGCCGATGGCCATTCATCCTAATGGACAGCTGGTTAGTGGTCATGCCAATATAGAAAGCTGCACAGTGATTGCAGCACAGTTGGAAAATTACTTGGCTGCTTTCACAGGTGGCTCAGCCTCTGATAGGGTAGGATAAGCCTGTGACAGGACTGGAATAGGAAGTGCTGGGTGGGTTGATTGGACAGGTCTTGCAATGGGATCTTCCACAAGGATATGATCCCTGTGGCAGTGGGATGCGTTTCAGGGTGGCATAGGGATGGACTAGGATTTTATGGAGGTTAGGAGGGTGACAGAACAACACTTTAGGAGGGGTGGTTAGGACCTTGGGCAGGGTGTGTCTCACTTATGGGCACGAGGATAGAAAATCAAAACCTTGGCATAGGATGCAATTTAGTTGTTCGAGTCCAGGATAGTACTGGGTGGCAAGGGGAGAGCTCTTTTGTGGATGCTTACTGGTGTTATGGGGAGGATTTGGGATGTATGGGGACATGGCATGGGATATCTGTTTGTGGAATAGGTCTGTGGGGTAGTTTCTGTCTGTGGAGGCCTTTGTGAGACCCTCAGAATATTCAGAAAGAGAGTCCTCGTCACTGCAGATATGCTATCCACGATATGTAAGGGAGGAATTTTTTTATGTGGAAGGGATGGCAACTGTCAGAGTGTAGGTACTGTTGGTAGTTGGTAGGTTTAATATGGTCAGAAGTGTGGATGGAGCCATTAGTGAGGTGGAGGTTGACATCCAGGAATGTGGCATGGTAGGTTGAGAAAGACCAGGTGAAGTGGGTAGAGGAGAAGTATTTGAGGTTCTGAAGGAAGGAGGATAAGGTTTCCTGGCACCGAGTCCAGATCGTGAAAATAACATCAATAAATCTGAACTAGGCCAGATGGCCCATAAAGACGGCATGCAGGTGCCCATGGCTGTGCCACAGATTTGATGGTAAACTTTCCCCTCTAAGAAAAAGTAGATTTTAGTTAGGATAAAGTTGGTGAGGGATATGACAAGTGACGTATCAGTGTTGAATTCAGAGGGACATTGGGAGAGGTAGTTTTCGAGAGTGGCAAGGCCATGGGCAAGGGGGGTGTTGGTGTACAGGGAGATGGCATCCACTGTGACATGTAGAGATCCAGGAAGGAAAGTGGTGGGAATGATGGAGAGTCGGTGAAGGAAGTGGTTGGTATTCTTAATATGGGAAGATAGATTTTGGACAATTGGTTGAAGGTGTTGGTCAATGAGGAGCACAGTAACCAGTCACAATTGGGCATCCAGGATTATTAGGTTTGAGGATTTTGGGGAGCATGTAGAAAGTGGGTTTGCAGGATGCTGTTGGGGTGAGAAGTTTGATGGATTTAGAGTTGAGCTTCTGGGAGGGGCCATAGGATTTTAATAGAGACTGGAGATCTTGTTGGACTTTTGGGATGGGGTCATTCTGGCACAACTTGTAGGTATTGGATGTTGTGGAGTGTTGGTAGGGACTTTGGAGGGTGAGGTAGGTTCAAGAGGTCAGCTAAGCAGCTGTGAGGTGTTCATGAGGGAGGAACACTGTGGGTCGGATAAGGATTGGATGTAGATGCTCCAAGGTGGCAATATGATGTCAGCAGGCTGGACAACTTGTGGAGGTGGTGTTTGGAATGCTCCTCCAGTTGTTGGAGAGCAAAGGATTCGATCTGAGATATGGCATGTAGGTAGTTTGGATTACACAATAATAATATCTTATGGAGGCAGAGGAGGTAGCTAAGGGATTTATGAGCCATGGAGAGGTGATTTTGCAGAACTAGGTTCATGAGGTTTAAGGATTGGTGGAATCTGAAAAGGCGCAGGTCATTGTGGAAGGAGGGGTGGGATCCAGACAATGGAATTTTTATGGTTAGGGAAGGAATACATTCCTGAACTGGTACAGATAGATGGAGCAGGGGTCCATTGGAGCAGGGATGGTGTAAGAGAAATGGAAAGTGATGGGAGAGATATAGTGTTAAGGGATTGTGAGGAGCCTAAGGCCTGGGCCTGGGAAGAGGTTCCTCTACAAGCAAAATACGCACCTGGCACACAAAAGTTTGAAAATTCGCACACACAAGTACACCATACACACCCAAGCCCGCAGATTCATGGCCAAGCACGAAAAACTATAGAAAATACAGCAAAAATCATACACAAATCCATGTAGCAAAACGCAAAATCACACACCAGAATGCCAGATCTCACACATGAGAAATCAGCAAACTGCAAAACTGGGTACAATTACACAAATCAACATGTTAGTACGGAAATTTGCATGACAAAAGGCAGATCAAGGACTTGTAATCGTGTTTCTAGAACAAGTTCCGATGCATATGTCAATATCAGAAAATAATAATTTTAGTATAGCACTCCTTTACTTTTCTGTGGTACATCCTTACTCCACACTAATCTCATAACACTTATCAGAAATACTTCTGCCTGTCTGACACATTCTATAATCTCTTTGTCATTTCTCCCATTGTCAAATCTCCAACTATTATCACTACTTTTCTCTCTAGTATTTCCATTGTTACTCCATCCAGATCTTTGAAAATTCATCCTTAATTTCCTGTTTGGAGTGCATATCAGCTCAAAACTCTGTTGAAACCTCCTCTATTCAGTTCTGTTCAGTGTCTCTTCATTAATTACATTACTTAATCTTCAGTATTATTCTGCAGTACCACACTTCAAATATTCTATCCTCTTCTTGTCTCAACTCTTATTATCCACACTTCACTGTCATACAGGGCTACACTCCAGACAAATGCCTTCAGAAAAGAAGACTTTCTAACACTTAAATTTATATTTGATGTTAACATATTTCTCTTTTTTAGAAATGAATTTCTTCTCAGTGCTATTCTTAACTTAATATTGTCCCCACTTTGGGCAACATAAGTTACTTTGTTGCCCAAATAATGAAACTTATTTTCTATGTTATTCTTATTGTTTCTTTTCCTACTCTACTTTCCTACGCTAATACACGTTACCAACTACATTCATAACACAAAAACTACTTCTCCTATGGAGGGAATGTATAAAAAAAAAACCTGTTCATGGGCCATCTAGGGGAGGAAAAAAAAACATAGCCTCCCAAAGTTCCAGGCCCCTGGTTTGTTCAAGTTCATTGACAATAACTTCATGATCTGGACTCAGATCCAGGACACCCTATTCTCATTCCTCCACAGCCTCAACACCTTCTCTCCCTTCAGCTTAATTTGGGCACTAAATACCTCGATGTCATGCACCCTGAAATCATAATCACCATCTAATTAAGTGGGCCCTCCTCCACCTAGCATGCTATCTTGCTGTACATTTACCTCCTCCTCTCTGATGGCACCACCCACATCAAAGTCCACATCAAACACCAACAGTTCCTATATTTCAGTGAAAACGTCCCTCCCATAGAGTCTGCACACATATGGGTGGCGTATTTGCAGTGATCATAACTCTCTTGGCCAGTATGCTGAAGCTCTCACAAAGGCCTTTGCAAACAGATGTTACCCCCAGACCTAGTATGCAAACAGATACCTTGTGCCATATCCTACACACCACTAGTCCTTTCACCATCCCAAAGAACCAACTAGTAAGAAAGGAGCACACCTTCCTTGTCACCCAGTAGCACATGGACTGGATCATGAAACTCACATCCTTCGTCAAGGCTTTAACTATTACTACAGTTAATTGTATTGATAGGATGTGTGCCTGCTGTGTGCAGATGCAGGAGGAGTTGGCCACAGTTTGCGAACAGTTGAGCGGGCTGTTGGCTGCGGTCAGCCGTCTTCAGGCTGCTGTCTCAGGGTGCAGCTGTGGTGGGCAGTCTGGTGCGTCGAGTGGGCCACCTCAGGTGTCTCATGCTTCGACCTCTGTCCCTGCTACCGAGGCACCTTCAGGTGTACCAGACATGGTCGAGCTGCCCTCTCCACAAGGGGAATGGCAGGTTGAACAGCGTTCACGTCGCTGGAGACGGAAGGCCAATGTGGAGGCTGGCCGTCCGTCCATGCCTGTTCGTCCTGTGAGTGGACGTGTAGCCACTCCTTCAGCAGGGTCCGAGCAGGTGCACAGGGGGAGGGGATTATTAGTTATTGGGAACTCCAATGTTAGGCACATGATGGAGCCCCTTAGGTAGATAGCGTCGAGATCCGGAAAGAAGTCCAACGTGCACTCAATGTTCTGCCGGTGAGCCTCATCCAAGGCATGGATTGATTGATTGATTAGTGATATAGGGCGCTCAACATTGAGGTCATCAGCACCCGTGCTCAAACATGAAGGGATGGAAAAAAGGACGCATGTCGGGTGGGCTTGCGAAACATAAAAGCACACCTGCAGCTGTAGGGATAGCTTAAAAACAACTCTTAAAAGGACTAAAACTAAGGATAAAACAGTGACATGTATGTGGCCCAGCGACTACTTAAAAATAAATGGTGGCCGAGCCACTCTAACACACATTAAAATCGCACACCCAATATTTTGGGAAGTAGTCCAGACATTATACAAAATCGTAGGACACGATCCACAGACGCCTCATCGTCAGCTAAAATAGATTTCAGGTCCTGTGAGAGACCAAAATTTGCTCTAGTACCAGCAAATAAAACGCATTCTGTTAAAATATGTCGAATTGACAATTGTGTCCTACATCAGTCACATTCTGGCGGTTCTTCACTACGTAAAAGGAAACGTGTGTCAGAGGGCAATGTCCTATTCGGAGACGAGTGAGGGCGACTTCATCAGCTCGTCTAAGGCGGAAGGATGTATGCCATGGGTGGACTGAGGATTTCACCGTGCGCAGTTTATTGTCTGCCACATCCAACCACTGATTCTCCCACAACGCTATAGTTCTGCATGTCACAAAGGAGGCGACGGCTTTCAGTGGGACGGAACAGCGTACGGTAGCGGGGAGAGAACAAGCCTCCCTAGCTGCTGCATCGGCCAGCTCATTTCCCTGGATCCCTATGTGCCCAGGAACCCAACAGAAAACTATCTCCTTGTGTTGACGTTGCAGTGCAAGGAGAGCGTCCTGAATGTCCTGCACCATCCGATCTGCCAGATACAATTGGTCGACAGTGAGGAGGGCGCTGTGGGAGTCTGAGCAGATCAGGAATTTCATACAGTGATGCCTTTTAATCTGCTCTAGTGCCCTCAGGATAGCGAACAGTTCTGCATAGTAAACGGAAAACTGTTTTGGGAGCCCAATCCGAAGTACAGAGTCAGGAAACACAACGGAGCAGCCGACATGATCTCCCTGCTTGGATCCATCTGTATAGACAATAATAAAATTTGGATGGTGGTTTAAAATCTCTAAAAACCTACTTTTATAAAAACTGTCCGAGGTACAAGGCTTCTTGAAAGCAGTCAGATCTAAAATGAAAGTAGGCCTATGAAGGAGTCAGGGAGAACCCCTACTCCACCCCTGGCGTTGAACCGTGATAACCTGCACCTGCAGCAACTCAAGGCTCTCCTGTGCTCTAATCCCAAACGGTCTCGTAGCCTGTGGGCGGTTGTGGAACAAATGCTGGTTGGGCTGCCGCATAACACAGACAGAAAGTAAAGTGTGCGGAGCTGACAGACATCTGTACGCCAGGTGTGCCACGAGCAGAAGATGGCGGATAGACAGTGGGGGCTCACCAGCTTCTGCACACAGGCTAAGTACTGGCCTTGTGCGATACGCACCAGTCGCCAGCCTGATACCTTCGTGGTGTACTGAATCCAGTATTTTCAGGTATGAAGGCCTGGCCGATCCATAGACCTGGCAGCCATATTCCAGTCTAGGCCGCACGAAAGCTTTATAGAACTGGAGCAGACGTGCCCTGTCAGCACCCCAAGACCGATGGCTGAGACATTTTAGGATACTTAGAGCCTTGAGGCATCGCAGTTTGACCTCTTTAAGGTGCAGAAAGCTCGTCAGCCTCTCGTCGAAAGTGAGGCCAAGATATTTGACTTTGTCCTGAAAGGTGAGAACAGTGTCACCTAGTCTTAAAACAGGTGTATTAAAAAGGGAACAGGAGCGATTAAAATCTACACAGATGGTTTTCTCCAAGAAAAACTTAAAACCAGTGGTGTTACACCATTCCTCCAACCACCTGATCATCAAATATAATTGATGAGCTGCTGTTGCAATGGAGGAGGACGTACAGAAGATGGAGAAGTCATCCACGAACAAGGAACACTGTACAGGCGGTCGCACGGTGGATGTAATGCTGTTTATGGCTATGGCGAATGCTGTGACACTTAAAACACTCCCTTGTGGGACACCAATCTCTTGCTTAAAACAGTCAGACAAGGCACTCCCAACCTTGTATCTGAAATACCTGTCAGAGAGGAAAGATCGGTTAAAAGTCGGCAAACGTCCACGAAAACCCCACTCGTAAAGCTGCTGTACAACAAGGCGTCGCCAGGTAGTATGATACGCCTTTTCCAGGTCAAAGAAAACACCGATTAGGTGTTGTTTCTGTAGGAAAGCTTGTTGGATCACACTTTCAAGCAGGGTGAGGTTATTCAGTGTAGAGTGATACCTCCTAAACCCACACTGAAAGCGGCTAAGAAGGATCCCCTTTTGAGAACCCATACTAAGCGCCGGTTGGCCATACGCTCCAACGTCTTACCAATGCAACTCGTGAGGCTAATACTCTGATAACTACCTGGGTCAGTGCGATCTTTCCCCAGTTTTAAAATTGGAATTAAAATGGATTCTTTCCAAGAGCATGGAAAATTCCCTGTAATCCAAATTTCGTTAAAAAGGTTTAAGAGGACCCCCTTTGACTGGGGTGCCAACTGTTTCAGCAGTCTGCATGAAATCTCGTCATAGCCAGGTGCAGAATCACGAGCTGCTGACAATGCCGATTCCAGCTCCCACATTGAGAAAGGTTGGTTGTAGTCCTCAATGTTGGAGGAACGTAGGTCAAAACCAACCCTCTCCTGTATCGTGCGATAGTGATGGAAGACTGGATCCTGGCGAAAATCGGATGTAACAACTGCATAGGATTCTGCCATAACTTGGGCAATGTCCCTGGGCGAGTGTAAAAGACATCCCCGCCCTCGCACAGCTGCTATCGGCGGTCAGGAGTTCCGACCCAAAATCCTCCTAATGGCTTCCCATACTTTAACTGCAGAGTTCAGGAATTCTTGCCAAGACCTCTGCTTACTCTCTTTAACAATTCTCCTTGCCCGTGCCCTTGCCACTCGAAAATTGGACAAATTCATATTGGTAGGGCATCGATGGAATCGACGCAATGCTGCTCTTCTGTCCGTAATCACTGAACGACAAGCATCGTTCCACCAAGGAACAGCTGGTCGCTGAAGCGTTGACTTCGATGTTTGGGATGGAAGCGTCAGCAGCATTGTGAATCACTGATGTGATGTGATCCACCCATTCTTGAACATCATGACACCGCTCGAAAACAGCTAACTGCCAAAAGAGTGCCCAGTTAGCTTTGTGCAGCTGCCATCTCGGTGGCTTCCCACCACAATCCATGGCGACCAGCAAGTCTATCCAAATAGGATAGTGGTCACTGCCATGAAGGTCATTGTCCACGCTCCACTGAGCAGTATGTGCAAGAGCAGGCGAGCAGAGGGAGAGGTCTATGGCTGAAGATGAACCTGTAGCAGTGCTAAAATGCGTAGGCTGGCCTGTGTTCAGTAAGACAACATCGGAGGAGTGTATCACAGTCGCAACCATCCGTCCCCTGGGGCAGTTGTTGTTAGAACCCCAGAATGAATGATGTGCATTAAAATCTCCTAAAAGAAGAAAAGGACAACGGAGTTCTCCAATAAGCTGTGTCAGGAGATTGCTGTCCACATGCTCTCCAGGCGGTAAGTAAAGAGAGCAGACTGTGGTATCCTGATGGGCCAGTATACGAACAGCAACTGCTTGCAGTGTAGTGGTCAGTGGCACAGGTGAGGAGTGAAAAGTGTCCCTGATGAACACTGCCACACCACCATGTGCTCTATCACCCATTAGGTCATCTTTCCTATAGAGTTGATAGCCTCTCAGGACAGGTGTATCAGCCTGTTTGAAGTATGTCTCCTGAAGGGAGACACAAAAAGGTCTGTCTTTCAGAAGGAGCTGAAGTTCTTTCAAACGAGTCCTGAATCCAACCAAATTCCACTGCAGTATGGGAGCCATGTCACCTGTGTGGGTCTACCTTCTCTTTACCCTTGTGCTGCGATGGTGAGGCACTCTTCGAGCACTGGGTAGCAGATGGACTGCTTGGTTCAGGCGATGACGCATCGAAGTCCATAATAACGTCCTCCTCATTAGTCAACGCCGCCATTAAGACGTCCGCTGACGCTCCCGAAAGAGTTGCAAGTGGATGTGAAGATACTTTCCTCGGCTTCTTCTTTTGAGAAGATGAGGAGGAAAGGGTAACTTGGGGAGCACTCTGCTTGGGCAGAATGTGCTTCTTTTGAGAGGCACTTCGCTGGTGAGGTGCCTTCTGAATGACTTCATGCGGTTCCTTATCTAGCACAACTTCTGTTGTCACAGAGACCACATGGTCTGCTAAAGCGGTACCTGTAGCTTTTTCAGCCGTACTTGGTGGAGCAAGAGGAAGGGGAGCTTCAGCTGCCTGACATGTGCAAGTATTGGTGCTGACACTGACGGCCTCAGTTTGTGTCGAGGCATCTACTGTGGCAATGGGTTTCTGTAAGGCGACAGCGAACGAGGTGGGAAAAACAGGTGGCTGCATGGCCTTAAATACCTTCTTGGCCTCCTTTCCTCAAGATACACCTGACATTCTCGATTCCAAACAGGATGTTCCCCAGAACAATTGACACATTTGACAGGTGGCGTACAAGCAGTGTCCTCATGTTCTGCCTTTCCACATTTGTCACAAGTGGCCTCCCCCTTACAGCCGAGCGTGGTGTGTCCAAAACCGCTGGCACTTAAAACAGCGCATGGGATTAGGAACATAGGGACGGATCCTCAACTGCAAAAACCCTGCCTTCACATGCTCAGGGAGTTTAGGGGTATTAAAGGTAAGGATGAAGCTCTCTGATGACACAAGTTCTCCATCCACCCTTTTCCTGATATTCTGGGCGTCCACTATGCCTTCCGTTGCCCATTCTGCCTTGAGTTCTTCAATTGGAATGCCCACCAGGTCCCTACAGAAAACTACGCCTTTACTGTAGTTCAGGGTACTGTGCAGTTCTGCGTCAATTTCGAATTCACCCAGGTACTTTGCCTTCTGCAGATTTTCCGCCTGTTGGGACGTTGACGTTTCAACCAACAAGGTACCGTTCCGCAATCTTTTAACTGATTTCAAAGTGCCTGCAAGACCTTCTAAGCCCTTATTGATGTAAAAGGGCGAAATCTTCTCAAAAGAACCTTCTTTCCTTTTAATGATTATAAACACATTCTGGCTAGCAGTCTGCGTTCTGTTACTATATACAAAACTCTTTTTGTTACTTTACTGGTCTGGGGGACTAGCCACCTGAGACCTCTTTTTTGACTGGGTGTTGGTACCCCCCCAGTGGTACACCCATCCCGCTGGGAGGTTCATGGGATAAATTAGTGTTTTGCATCTCGATCCCACGAGAAGCTAGGGAAATACGTGTCCACCCAGACAGAGCCCTGCTTGCCTGGGTAAGCCTTATACAACTGAGGTGCGTCAGTATCCCCAGAGGTTGCTCACTAACGACTGCTCCTCTTCAACAGCCATGCATCCAATCAGCACGTAGCACACCTTGGGATTGAAGGTTTTTTTTATAGAGGTTTGTACCATCCTCGCGACCCGGGCAATCAAGCCAAGATCCCCATTCTCCAGTGTACACAACATTCCACCGCCGCGCCACGCGGTGGTCGCTGAAGCGTGCCCAGAGGTTATGGTGTCTAGAGGACTGGCGGCGCTTACCAGTCCCCAGCTTAGGACCCCGGGTTCACCAAGCCCGTACTCAGGAAATTAATGCTGAGCCCCTGAGGGGTCCAAGGCATGGAGTCGGCCTTGCCGGCGGCTATCGAGGGTGCGGGGTGCAGTCAACTGCAAGTCGTGGCTCACGTCGGCACCAATGACGCTTGTCGCTTGGGTTCTGAGGACATCCTCAGGTCCTATGAGCGGCTGGCGGAATTGGTGAAGGCTGCTGCCTTCGCACGCGGGGTGCAAGCAGAGCTGTTGATTTGCAGCATTGTTCCCAGGATTGATTGGGGTCTTTTGGTTTGGAGCCAAGTGGAGGGTCTGAACCAGAGGCTTTGCTGACTCTGCGACAGTCATGGCTGTAGATTTCTGGATCTGCGTTATCAGGTGGGTAATTATAGAATGCCGCTAGATAGATCAGGGGTGCACTACACTAAGGAAGTGGCTACTCAGATAGCAGAGTACTTGTGGAGTGCTAGACGCTAACTCTGATGAGCACTCAGACAGCAAATTCAGGCCACTTTCAGCTCAAAAATTCTACTATCAAAATATTAGCTGCTAACTTTCAAAGTATTAAAAACAAAGTTCTCAAATTTGCCGTGCTGCATGGAAATTATTGTGCTCAGATAGTTTTAAGCACCAAAAGCTGGCTAAATCAGAAATATTTAGTGAGGCATGGAACGTATATCAGAAAGATGGATCGTACACAACTGGAGGGGGATTGTTCATCGCTGTGTTCAAAATGTTCAAATGTTTGTTAAGCTTAAGGGACTTAACTACGGGGTCATCAGTCCCTAAACTTAAAAACTACTTATGAACTACCTACAACTAAGGATGGCACAAATATTCATGCCCGAGGGGGGATTCGAACCCCCGACCGTAGTGGCCATGCAGACCGTGACTGAAGCGCCTCAGTCCCCTCGGCCACCGCGGCCGGCTCATCGCTGTGGACAAAGATATTGTTTCTACTGAGATCAAGGTTGAAAGTAACTGTGAAGTTATCTGAGCATGCATAACAGGTCTAAAAAAAGTAAAGTTAATAGTTGGGTGTTTTTACCAGGTCCCCAGTGCTGCTGTAGCAGTTTTAGAGTCATTCAAAGAAAGTCTACACCAGGTAGTGAGTAGGTATCCGGGCTATGTAATATTAGTGGGGGGAGACTTCAACCTTAAGAGTATATATTTGGACCTCTCTAATTACATTTCAGGCAGTACAGACAAGCAGTCTTGTGAGCTACTTTTGGACACATTCTCCAAAAACTGTCTTGAGCAGTTAAACCGGCAACCCATGTGCAATGGAAATATTTTAGACCTTATAGCTACAAACAGGCCTGACCTTATTAACAATGTCTATGTAGAGACAGGAATTAGTGATCTTGATATCATCATAGCATCAATGGTGACCAAAGTTCATAAACCAATCAAGAAGACTAGGAGCATGTTTTTGTTGGGAAGAGCCGATGAGCAATTGTTAGGAACGCACTTAGAAAATGAATGGGCATTGTTTAGTTCCAGTACTATGGATATAGAGGAATTGTGTACTAAATTTAAATGCATTGTACATAAAGGGTTAGAGAAATATGTGCCTGTAAAGTCGATTAAGGATGGAAAAGATCCACAGTGGTATAATAATGTTAGAAAGGTACTGAGAAAGCAAAGACTGTTGCACTCTCAATTCAAAAAAGAACATGCAAAAGTTAGTAGAGATTCGTGTGTCTATAAAAAGATTGATGTGCAAAGCATACAACAATTACAGCAGCCATAGCGAAAGATCTTTCTGAGAACCCGAAAAAATTCTGGTGCTATGTAATATCGATATCGATATTTAATATCCAGTCACTCATAGATCATTCTGGGGCAATAATAGAAGAAAGCAAATGGAAAGCTGAAGTTCTAAATTTAACATTTATGAAATCTTTCATGCGGAAGGACCACACAAATGTACCATCATTTGATGAACTTACTAAATTCTGAAATGGAGGACATAGTAATAGGTATTTCCAGTGTAGAGAAGCAGCTGAGAGAGCTAAATATGAAAGTCTCCTGCTCCAGATGGAATACCAGTTTGGTTTTACAAAGAGTATTCTGTGGCATTGGCCCCTTAGTTAGTTAGCATTTTTTGTTAATCTTTAATTCACCACAAAATTCCTAGTTATTGGAAAAAAGTGCAGGTGACCTCTATTTATAAGAAAGGAAAGGGAACTGACCCACATAATTACAGGCCAATATTGTTGACATCAGTTTCCTGTAGAATTTTGGAGCATATTCTCAGCTCGAATACAATAAATTTCCTTGAGATGGAAAAGCTTCTTTCTATGAATCAGCACGGGCTTAAGAAACATTGTTCAGGTGAAACTCAGCTTGCCCTTTTCAAAAATGTGTTTGATGTGGTGCCACACTGCAGACTGCTAACAAAAATATGAGCTTATGGAATAGGTTCACAGATTTGTGGCTGGCTGGAAGACTTCCTAAGTAACAGAACACATTCTTGATGGCGAGTGTTCATCAGAGACGAGTATATTGTCAGGCATGCCCCAGGGAAGTGTGATAGGACCACTATTATTTTCTACCTATATAAATGATCTGATGGACAGAGTAACTTGTAATTTGCAGCTGTTTGCTGATGATTTTGTGGTGTATGGGAGGGTGTCATCTTTAACTGACTGTAATAGCATACATAGACAAAATTTCTGGTTAGTGCGAAGAATGGCAGCTAGCTCTCAATGTAGAAAAATTTAAGGTGATGTGCATGAGTAGGAAAAACAATCCCATAATGTTCAAATACAGCATTAGTAGTGAGTTGCTTGATGCAGTCACGTCGTTCAAATATCTAGGTGTCACATTGCAGAGTGATATAAAATGGAACGAACATGCAAAGACAGTAAGTAAGGCAGACAGCCGACTTTGGTTTATTGGGAGAATTTTGTGAAGATGTACTTCATCTGTAAAGGAGACCGCATATAAAACACTTGTATGACCACGTCTTGAATATTGCTCAAGTATTTAGGACCCACAGCAGATCAGTTTAAAGGAAGACATAGAAGCAGTTGAGAGTTGAGCAGCTAGGTTTGTTACTGGTAGGTTTGACCAATATGCGAGTGTCGTGGAAATGCTCCAGCAACTCAATTGGGAATAGTTGGAGGAAAGACAACATTCTTTTCATGAATTTCTGTTGAGGAAATTTAGTATGCTGAATTTGAAGCTGAGTGTAGTGCTATCTTGCTGCCATCTTCTTACATTTCGCCTAGTGATCACAAAGACAAGATAAGAGAAGTTAGGGCTTCTATGGAGGCATATAGGCATTCTTTTTTTCCTCGTTGTATTTGGGAGTGGGATAGGAAAGGAAATGCCTAGTAGTGGTATAGTGCACCCTCTGCCAAGCACCTTACGGTTGTTTGCAGAGCATATATGTAGATGTAGATCTACCATTATGCCTCAAAATAAGGGACTTATGACTACACCCCCCCATACCTCCCAAAAAATTTCCTCTCTCCCTCCAAAGTGGTGTTTCACTGCCCCTGTCCACCCGACAACCACAGTACTGCTATGCCACCCCAATCCCAACATCTAGCCATAGGAATCATACCCTGGTGGAAGACTCAGGTGTGAGACCTACCCAATCCATCCACTTAGCAATTCCTCATTTCCTACTCCAGTTCTACCCACAGCCTTACCCTATGCCATCATATGCTGGATGACATGTAGAAGCAGCCCCGTTATAAGCCAGCTGTGTAGCATTCATTGCCCAGATTTTTATATTGGGATGACTATCAATCACCTATCCATCAGTACAATTTGCAACTGATAAAATATCATCAGCAGCAATGTGAATCATCTTGTAAGACAACTGCTTACTTTAATTGCTGTATCCCAACTGGGTCATCTGGATCCTCCTCTCCTCCAACAGCTTTTCTGAATTATTCAGATGGAAACTTTTGTGTCCCGACTTCGTCGCCGCTTTTGTGTCCCAGCCTCGTCGTAGGTGTCGGTGGCCGAGTGGAATGAGACCGACACGCTGGTGCAGGTACGGAGGGGAGCAGCCAGAAACTATAAACACTCGAGTAAATTAGAAAGAGATATATTGCACAGAATGTAACAATACTTAACTTTTACATAGTATTGCCGAATGTTGATACATAGTTGTTAGAGGCCTGCCTAGTGCCTGTACAATAGCAAAGTCTTCACTCGTGCCTATCGGATTACGAAGGTCCTAACTCGTTGCTATCTCAGTCCGAAGTGCGAAGTGCGAAGTGCCGATGTCCTTCAGTGGTGGCCACGAGCGGCGTTGTCGCAGAGGGCGCTCGTGGCTGTCGTCGTGAGATCGCCGCGCCGTGCGTGCATGGCGGCGCGCGGCGAAAGTAGGTGGCGCGCACTTTGTACTTGTGCGACACCACAGAAACTATCCTTGCTACTCATCCTTTGCTTTCAAAACTAGTCTGTCATTAATCTCTTTTAATCTTCTCCATCTACCTTCCATCCAACAGTTCCCTCTTCTTTTGGCCTAGTACCCCTTCTCATTTAATGTTCAAGTGCCACCCCCATTGTGTGCACTTGTCATTAGCTTCAACTGTGCATCATGTACTCGTTCCATATTTTTGTCCAGCCACCTGACCACCTCTCCCAGTCCCCCTAAGCGTCCAACCTGTCTTGCTCCAAGATTTCAGCCATCTTCCAGCCACTGCTAACAGGTACTTTTGTTCAAGGGTCTTCATTGTATCATGTACAAATGGGAACTAACTTAACCACAAATTCTGTATAATATCTAATTCTGGTGGCATCCTGTTTAATTTTAGCAGTTTTAGCTATAATCAACATCACTAACAATAAAGTGTATCATATCACCTGTTTTTGAAGGAACATTTAAAAATGGAGTTAAGAATTTCTGTTTTTGATTTGTTAGCCTCAATTTCAGGGATGGACACTAAATTTGTTTACATAAAATCAGAATATACACTTATCAAAACAAATAGTGGCTCAGTTGAGATATCCAGGTTCTGAAGTATTGTCATCGGCAGAATGAACTAAACTGGTCTGACATCTTTCTGTCTGTTTTATAGTGGAGACAACAACATTACAGAAAGCTAGATAGTTGCTACAGAGGGATTAGTGTTTACTCTACCAAATGAAATACTCAAACAGTTGGGCTCAGATAGTGTAGTGAGAGGATATTAAAATGTAACAACAGCATGCCTTACCAAGCTATGGCATGAAGAGACATAGGAAGTTCAGTAGAGAAAGTTGGTGAAAAAATTTTGCAAATAGATCTCACTGCAATGAATAACACATTTCTTTTATTGGTTTCCACACAAACTTGTGCATCATTTTCATGGTACTCTCTCCCCTATATCACAATAATACAAAGTGAGCTGCCCTTCTCTGAACTTCCTCTAAATCATACATCAGTCCCACCTGGTGTGGATCATACTCAAAAATACTCAAATACTCCAAAATAGGACACACAAGTGTACTGTAGACAGTTTCTTTAGTAGAACTGTTGCATCTTTTAATTGTTCTCCCAATGAAAATTAGCCTTTAGGTTGCCTTCCCTACAATATTTTCTATGTGTTCTTTCCAATTTAAGTTGTTCATAGTTGTTATTCCTAGGTATTTAGGTGAACTGATGGCCTGTAGATTTGACTGATTTATCATGTAAATGAAGTTTAATATGGATGACTTCACACTTACCAGTATTAAGGGTCAGTTGTCAGTTTCTGCAAATATCTTATCTAAATCATTTTTCAGTTGCCTTTGAACTTCTGGTGACTTTACTAACCAACAGATGACAGCATTATCCACCAACAGTCTAAGAGAGCTACTTAGATTGTCTCGTAATATTTTTAAAAAAAATAAGGAACAGCAGGGTCCCTATAACACTTTCCTGGGTAATGCCAGATATCATTTTTGTTCTACTCAATGACTTTTTATCAATTACAACATACTTTGTCCTTTCTGATGGGAAGTCATAAATCCAGTCACACAACTGTGGTGATACTGCATAAGCATGTAATTTGATAATAATATTATAGAGGAAAAATTCCTAACAGGAAAAAAATATACGTAAAAAATAGATGAAGAACACTTACCAGGCGAAGGGGCACAGGCAGTAATAGCAACAAATAAACACACAGACACACACACACTCAAAAATGCTAGCTTTCGCAGCCTAGCTGCTTCATCAGGCAGAAGGGAAGGAGAGGGAAAAGGAAATGATGAGGGATTTAAGCAAGGGGGTAAGGAGCCATTCCAATCCCGGGACAGGAAAGACTTACCTTGGGGGAAAAAATGGAAGGTAAATAAATGCACATACACCCACACATTTACACAGACACAAGTACACTTAGGCAGACATACTGTAGAACTGTAGAAAGCAAAGAAGTTAGAAGTTAGACAGAGATGCCACTTGAGGCAGAGGCTCTGTCCAGAGAACCAAGGCAAAGATGTTAAGATGGTGGGTGGGAATTCGAATTTAGCGGAGGTTGAGACCAGGTGGGCAACGGGAAGAGAGAATATGCTGAAGGGCTAGTTCCCATCTCCGGAGTTCTGAAGGATTGGTGTCAGTGGGAAGTATCCAGATAACCCGGACGGTGTAGCACTGTGCCAAGAAGTGCTGGCCATGCACCAAGGCATGTTTAGCCACAGAGTGATCCTCGTTACCAACAAACACTGTCTGCCTGTGTCCATTCATGCGAATGGACAGTTTGTTGCTGGTCATTCCCACATAGAACGCTTCACAGTGCAGGCATGTCAGTTGGTAGATCACGTGGGTACTATCGCAAGTGGCTCTGCCTTTGATCGTGTACACCTTCCGGGTTACGGGACTGGAGTAAGTGGTGGTGGAAGGGTGCATAGGGCAGGTTTTACAACGGGGGCGGTTACAAGGGTAGGAGCCAGAAGGTAGGGAAGGTGGTTTGGGGATTTCATAGGGGTGGACTAGGAGGTTACGGAGGTTAGGTGGGCGGCGGAAAGACACTCTCAGTGGAGTAGGAAGGATGTCATGAAGGATGGATCTCATTTCGGGGCAGGATTTTAGGAAGTCGTATCCTTGCTGGAGAGCCACATTCAGAGTCCGCTCCAGTCCCGGAAAGTATCTGGTGACAAGAGGGGCACTTCTGGGGTTTTGTGGAAAATTCTTAAATTGGGGAGATGAGGAAGTGGCTCTGGCAATTTGCTTCTGTACCAGACCAGGAGGATAGCTGCGGGATGTGAAGGCTGTTATCAGGTTATTGGTGTATTGGTTCAGGGATTCAGGACTGGAGCAGACTCGTTTGCCACGAAGACCTAAGCTGTAGGGAAGGGAACGTTTGATGTGGAAAGGATGGCAGCTGTCATAATGCAGGTACTGTTGTTTATTGGTAGGTTTGATGTGGACGGATGTGTGTAGTTGGCCGTTGGATAGATGGAGGTCGACATCGAGGAAAGTGGCATGGGATTTGGAATAGGACCAGGTGAATTTGAAGGGACCAAAGGAGTTGAGGTTGGAGAGGAAATTCTGGAGTTCTTCTTCACTGTGAGTCCAGATCATGAAGATGTTGTCAATGAATCTATACCAAACTTTGGGTTGACAGGCTTGGGTGTCCAGGAAGGCTTCCTCTAAGCGTCCCATAAATAAGTTCGCGTACGATGGGGCCATCCTGGTCCCCATGGCTGTTCCCTTTAGTTGTTGGTATGTCCGGCCCTCAAAAGTGAAGAAGTTGTGGGTTAGGATGAAGCTGGCTAGGGTATTAAGGAAAGAGGTTTTAGGTAAGGAAGTGGGTGGTCGGCGTGAAAGGAAATATTCCATCGCAGCGAGGCCCTGGGCATGTGGGATATTAGTGTATAAGGAAGTGGCATCGATGGTTACAAGGAAGGTTTCAGGAGGTAACAGGCTGGGTAAGGATTTCAGGCGATCAAGGAAGTGGTTGGTGTCTTGTAGAGGAGTGCAAAAATCTGAATTGTATCTGACAGAGGTACAAGGGGCCAACATCTGGCATGGGAAGACATATCCTACACTAGCCACTCTCCTCTGGTGATCGTCAAGAGAATATCGAACAGTACATGATACATTGAAACCATCATTCAACCCATTTTGCTACCGTTCATGCACTAACAAGCAATATGCTTTTCCAAAGAACAATGCATGTCCACATGTATCCCATACCACCTGGTGTATTCTTCAAGGTATATGTCAACTACCCTGTTCAGCATAATCCTCAGATGTCCCCCCCTCCCCCCCATTGAGCATACGTGGGACAGAGTGAAACATCACCTTGTGTGGTCTACATGACCTGCACAAAATCTGGTCCAACAAAGGCACCAGGTGGAAACAAAATGAAGTTTTATAATGTAAAAATTATGTCAAACTTATTGCTGTGTCAAATGGTGTAATAATATTTGTGACTGTATTAATCTTGCAGCATCTATTACTTATCTGTACTATTAACGTGCCTCTTCAATGATATTGTCACGATGAAAACTGCAGGTGGTCTGGAATTCTAAGGCTGTTCATTAATAGAGCACAACACTTTACACTTAGAACAGGTTTAGTGCTAACTAGGGATGGGTCGAACCCCAATTTTACTGAATCGAATCCGAATACCGAATCTTAAGTAAAACATGTGCCGAATCCCGAACCCGAATCGAATCTTCCGAATCTCGAACCAAAATAACCTGTCACCTCAAGTAAATGTATTTAAAAAGAATTACTACTTTATCACAGCCAGTGATGAAGATAAAGCCTTCTGGAGTGGATCCCAAATGGCAATATTAACAGTAAAGGTTAAGAAATTTCAATTTCAATTTCAATTTCAATTAGACTTTTATTTTAAATTTTTTAATACCCCCTAGCCTTAAAAGAAATTTGTATGAAACATTTTGATATATATATGCTGTTTATGCTTTAAAAGGCAATAAGAAACTTCCTCACTCTATTACAAACTGTTTCATTTTGATGAAATAAAAAATAATTTAAGAATCAAGCCCTAGAACGGATGGATTACGTGGGGGGGGTGTTTTTTTTTTTTTTTTTTTTTTTTTTTTTTTTTTTTTTTTTTTTTTTTTTTTTTTTTTTTTTTTTTTTCAAAGGGGAAGAGTCAAACAGACTCTTAAAAAATAGAATGTGTAAATATTAAATAATATTATATTGACATATTAGGCATTCCATGAGTGACGAAAAGGACACCCAGACAGAGGGAAATCCGCCTTTATTCGACGTGTATGTACTTGCTATTGCCACGGAGACATTTCAGAACTGTGAAATGTACTTAACGTGCAGATTGCGCATTCCGGAGGGTACTAGACGTCAGTTGCCATGCTTCATTTCTAACTATTTCTGTTCAGCAAAAGAATGATACAAATACGTATATTCTCCCGTGTTCGCCATTGTTTTTCGGGTTTGTTAGGCGGGCGGAATTTAAATGTGGTAACAGCTAACATGGAAGATTACATGGCGTAGTGTTGACATTTGTATTATTCTTATGGCGAAGAAAGTGTGGAATTAACAATCCCTTGCCCCTAATAGAAAAACACGTAAATTGTAGCATGAAGGCAGTGGTTGTAGCGCCAGGCATATTGACGCAACACGTGCTTGCAAGTCGGCTTTACATAATAGCTTTTAGATAAAACTTCAAATGTACGGCTATTGTATGAGATTAAATGCGGAAATATAAAACAGTTTGATTAGACTAATAACAAAAATTTTACAAAATGTTTATAATAGCAATTAGATACCGGTGCGGTATTTCTGAGTCACAGTTCCTTCGTACTACAGAACATCATCCCTCGAACAATCTAGTGCATTCGACTTCGAACATTTTTAAATGCCTGTTACGCAATCTGATTTGGAACCCACTTCCATGTATCATCATTCCATTGGCACACTTCCACAGTTTACACGACCTGTTGGTGCCAGCTGTCTGTCACTTTTCGAAAGGCAGTAGGTGCACATGTGTTTAAGCTTTACCTTACCCGATTTATTGAAACAGACGTCACGTGGTTGCTGAATTGACGCCATCCCGCCTGGATGGCACATGGTTAGAACTTTTCTTTCACCATAATAAATAACTTTCTTCTTGGAATCATAGTGCTGCATTAGAGTTCACACACCCCAGCACTTCACAAAATTCGACGAAACAATACGTGAAATCAGAATGAGGCAACTCATGTAAGAATTCTAAAGCCTTATGTATTGATGGTATTTACGTGAAAAAAGTTATCTTTATTGCTACTTATATTTGAATGGCTGCTACATTTGAAGTTGAGCAATACTAAAGTTCTATTTCCTACGTTGGATGGTGTATTAAAATTCATTAGTCGAAAATTAAAAGGAAATTAAGACTCGTCTTCCTTATTTTATTTATTATTTTTACGAGCGCAAAAGTTTTAGCGCCAGACGGGAAAGTTACTTGTGGCAGCTCCTAGCACCATTTATCAGAACTATTCAAAGTGAGGTCGTTTCGTTTTAGGACTATTATTTTTACGAGCGCAAAAGTTTTAGCGCCAGACGGGAAAGTTACTTGTGGCAGCTCCTAGCACCATTTATCAGAACTATTCAAAGTGAGGTCGTTTCGTTTTAGGACATCGTATTTCAGCGGATCTATGGAAAATAAAATAAATGACGCAAACGAAAGCGCACTGTTATGCGAAGCAAATTACAACATTCGTAACTAAAGGTTTGCAGATAAGAATTTGGATTCGGGATTCGGTAGCATTCGGGCATTATGCCTCGAATCTCGAATCCGAAGCCAGTGTGCTAGATTCGGCGAATACTGGATTCGGCCGAACCACCCGGACACAACCCTAGTGCTAACACAAGAATACATGCAGAACAGACTGACTCCTGATTAGAGTACTTCGCTATTTATACATAGAAAGAATTTTCTGGAACTTACCATTACATCAAACATAAGAAACACATAGAACATTCTAATAAATAGTGAATACAAATAAATAAATTTTTCTCTGGCACTGGTGGGATTTGAACCAGGGACACCAGCACAGAAATCTGCAGCGCTATGCACTGCACCATGCGATCTGTTGTTAGATTTGTGGCATTGTCCCCTTCCTGAAAAAAACAGCAAACCACTGTTAGGTTCCCTTTGGAGCCAGCTGCAGTGTCCTGGATCTTGATCTTGTCTTGGGTCTCTGTATGGCAGTTCCAAAGAATCCTTCCATTCTGTCTGCAAGCCTTCCTTGCTGTGAAGTTGACCAGTGACAGATCCTCCTGTCATGGGTTCATCATTATCATCATGGCCTTAAGAGTCCTTGAACAAGAAGCAGTTTCAGTCTATCATCTCTTTGGTATCATGGTCAGGTTTCATAAGGAGGACGTGAACAATGTCTCTTCAATTTTGTCATTTTAAGGATGTCTCATAATCCTCGACTTTGTATGCGACGTCTGACAGGTGGCTTATGACACAATATGGTCCAAAGTATTGCTTCAGTAACTTTTATGATAGCCCGACTTTCCATACAGGGTTAAAAATCCATACTAGATCTCCTGGTTTGTACACAACAGGTCGATGCTTGTCATCATACAGCAGATGGTCCTTCTCCTGGACATCAAGTATCTGTATGCGAGCCAGTTGTCTTGCTTCTTTGACCTTGGTGATTTCATCTCAGCTTCATGACCATGGAGCAGGAAAAACGGCCAGAAGCCTGTGGTGTCTTGTCTTGATGTGCAAGTGTCATGACCGGCAGTATTGTGTCCCAATCCTTCTACTGAAAATTGTGTACATCAATAGCATATCTGCTAACGACTTGTTAAAGCATTCTGTAGGACCATTTGTCTGAGGATGGTAGATAGTTGTTCATCACATATGGTGCACCGTGCTTCAAAATAATGTCTTCAACAAGGAATTTTGTGATCTGTGAAGCTTCTGCAGTCAGGACAGGTTTGATGACAGCATAGCAGGTGAGGTAGTCATTGCAGACTATTATCCATTGGTTACCAGTTGTTGACTTCGGGAGCCTATCTAAGAGATCGATTCCAATCCGATGAAATGGAGCTGCTGCTGGTGGAATTGGTACCAGATGCCCTGGAGGTATTTGTGGCACATTCTTCCATCTCTGACACTCCTTACACTGGTTCACATAGTGCTTGACAGATCAGTAGAGACCTTGCCAGTAATACCTGTGTCGAAATTCTGTCTAGGGTCTTCACGAAACCCAGATAATGGAGCATTGTGGGACTATCTGGCCAGAGGGGAACTGGAACAACCAGCAGCCATAGGGGGAGCAGTGGATTATAGTTGCCCTTACATCATGTCCTGTTTATAAGTTAAAACTCTCCTTTGGTTGGTTCTCCCTTCTCCAAGTCCTATATGGTTTGTAATAATGCTGGATCTTTCCTCTGTTCAGCTGTAATGTCACATAATTTAGTGAGGACAGAAATTTCACCCATGCTGTTGTTTCACACTAATAGATTCTTTAAAAGGCAGTCGGTGTCTGTGTTTGCACCTGTTTCTGAATACCACTGTTCAAAATGTTCAAATGTTGGTAAAGCTTAAGGGACGTAACTACGGGGGTCATCAGTCCCTAAACTTACAAACTACTTATGAACTACCTTATACTAAAAACAACACAAACATCCATGTCTGAGGAGGGGGGGGGGGGGGGATTCGAATCCCCAACGGACAGTCGCACGCACCGCAACGCGGTGCTCCAGTACACGCGGCTAATCCACCACGACGAATACCACTGCGACATCGTACACTTGGACTCTTAGTGCCCAATCCGATGGATCTTTCAAGCTAGTCAGCCAACTTAAATAATGGTGGTCTGTCACAATGGTGAATGGTTTGCCCAATAAATATGGTCAGAACTTGTTGATAGCCCAGATAACTGTGAGACATTCTTTCTCATTTGTAGAATAATTTATCTTGGACTTTGAGAGTACTCTTGATGTGTAGCCTATCACCTTTTCAGCACCTTGCTGTATTTGTACAAGCACTGCACCAATCACAAAACTGTTAGCATCAGAGTGACGTTCGGTTTCCGCATTTTCATTGTATAAGTTTAGAACTGGTGTGAGAGGTAGAGCCTCCTTAAGTGCCTGGAAAGCTCTTTCTTTCATCTCATCCCAATGAAACTTGGCATCTCCCTGCAGAAGTCCTTGCAACAGATGTGCCTTGTTACAAAAGCCTTTTTTGAAATGCTGGTAGCCCGAGAAAACTACTCACTTCATGAATGTGCCTTCCCTTAAATTATCTGGACCTGGACGGGCACCATCTCTGTTGACTATAGTCTGATTTAAATTAGTTGCCACTTGACAGGTAGTGGGCTGCACAGCTCCCACCAGCCATAAACCAATGGTTGGCCCGGTGTGGGCGGGTCCCACTGTGTTGCCACTTCCGTTCTGCTGTGCACTGCCCAAGGCATGTGGCAGCCAGTCCTCAGTGAGCCGTTGTAGATGTGCAAGTGACAAATTTGTGTGAATTTAGCTTCACATGCTTTACGATGTGTGACAAAAGTAGTCAAAAGAGAGGAAGACCGAGGTTGCACTAACCTTGGAAACTTCCAAAGGTGTCAGACATGGTGTCGTTATATGCAGTCAGGTGCGTGAATACGTTGTGTTCTCTAAGAGAGAGAGAGAGAGAGAGAGAGAGAGGGAGGGATGGATGCAGGAGGCCCTCTTGCTCCTTTGGAGCAAACTGCAGCTGCTCTGCAAATCAGCGAACGATCAGCGATAAGGATCTGCAATGAGAAATTCATGAAAGAAGACGCAGGTGTATCATCTAAGTTGGAGACACCTGGGAAGAAGAGACGACTCAAAAAGGGAGTAACAAAACTCGACTCTTTTCAGGAAGGTGCAATTCGATGGCAGGTATATGTATTTTATGCTAGGAAGGAGTATCCGACAAACAAAAAGAACTACATGCTGCTGTCGTAGCAGCGCACCTGTTTGAAGGCAGTAAATCGTCCTTGTTACGAGTCGTGAAAATGTTAGGTTTTCACTATAAATCTATTTCTGCAAAAAGTTGTTAATGGAACAGCAAGATATTGCAGCTTGCTGATGCCGCTTTCTTAGAGAATTAGTAGGGACTAATTTTGACGATATTGTTTGGCATGGGTGGTTATAGGACACTTTAAAAAAAGGTTGGACAGATGATGCCATCAGTGGAAGTATGGCAGCCCTGATAGGCATAGGAAAGAGAATAATTGTAGCGCATGCCAGAAATTCAAAGGTTTCATCCCAAATTGTCTGCTATTATTCAGTTCAAAGAAGACAGACTACCACGAAGAGATGAACCACATTACTTTCGTGAAATGATTTGAAGACTCTCTGCTTCAAAACTTAATGAAGAGATGATGAGCTCTATAATTATTATGGATAACACTCCATACCATTCAGTTATCCAGGACAAGGCACACACAAAGGCAACGAAGAAAAACGACATTGTTTGCTGGCTACTGAAATGTGAGATACAGTTCGACAGCAATTTGACAAGGGCGGAATTATTAGAACTTGTATCACAACACAAGCCAAGCCAAAGAATCCCATTTACATTGTAGATGAATTTAGCCAAAAATATGGGCATAAAGTGCTCAGATTGCCTCCCTACCATTACCACTTTAACAAATTAGAGCTGATTTGGGCACAGGTTAAGCAGCATATTGCTGTGGAAAATAAAAAAATTCACATTAACTGAAGTGGGATGTCTGTTGAAAGAGGCAGTTGAAACAGTGACACCAGAAGACTGGTGAAAGGTAGTGCATTATGTGAAAGGAGTGATTCAGGAAGCCTGGAAGAATGAAGGTGTCTTGCAACAATGCATCGAAGACTTAATAATATCCATCAATACAAGCAGCGAAACAGATAGTTCCAGTGAATTAAGTGGTGTTTTCCCGTTGTTTGATTAGTGTATAGTGTACACTATAATGTGTTTGTGAATTTATTTAGTTTAATATCTCATTCTTGTTGTGAGACTAAACACTACTGCTCAACCAGCTCCTGTCACCTCCTTGTAGTACGTTACACTGCATTTAAATTAAAATTCATTTTTGTAGACACAAAGATGTTATTTAATGTTTGTAATAGTTTCAGAGATCTGCAATGAAAAGGAGGAAAATTTTCCGATTGCGAAAATCTCTTACTTCAATAGCCCATGTAACATCGGCCCTAATTAAAATAAATAAAATATGTTTTATGTGCTTAGAAATATCACTGAGATTGATACTGTATGTAAATTTCAAAATTTTTACGTAAATTTTGTAGGGAAGAGAGATGTTAAACATACTTGTTACGAGTTCCATATAGTTTTCAGAAATTGATATACCGGAAATGCAATGCACTACGAAAACTTTTAAAGATTCTTTGCCAAGTGTGTTATTTTAGCAATGAATGGAAAAAAAATATTGTTTTGAGACCAATAGTTCCAAACAAATTAACATAGCTCTTGCCCTAATTAAAATGAAAAATAGATTTTTGACATAGTGTGAGGCTTTATAGAGAAATATCATGTGTGAATTTGAAATTTTTTTACTCGATTCTTATAGATAACGGAGGCTTTAAAGCGATTTTCTATCGCCACGGAGAGTGATGCGCTGTGGAGGGTGTCACCAGCCAGTACCTGACGTGACAATGCTGCAGCTTTGGCCCGCAAACATTAAGTGACAACTAATTTAAATCAGAATATAGATGCCCCAGGATTTTTTCTCTCTTTGGTGACAAAGAGGCACTGTACAAGGTGTCTCAGACCCGAGTGAAAAATATTTCAAGGAGACTGCTGTTTTGTTCACTGCCATTCTGTTGCGTCACTAACAGTCGGCTGGTTTTTGCCAATATAGGCTGAATCGTCATTAGCAAAGTTGTCCTACCAATCAGATCACACCACTATATTACTTGACGTGTGTGAATTCAGGCTGAAACGCATCATTCTTTACTGTTCCGAGACGCCTACCAGAACAGATGCTTTTGTGGCTTAGTTACATTATCTTTCCAGTTTTCCTTCTCTTTTGAGATGGGTCTGTGGTCACTTGAGATACCTTCTCTTGCCCCCCTCCCCCTGTCAATCTTCACTATGTATTCCTCATCAGGAAAGAAACCTACATGGTTTTGTGTTCAAAATCTGGACACTATGTTTTAATTTCAAGCCCACACTGCTTTCAATTCCTGTCTACACCTCAGGTGGGGTGTATAACCTGGTGTCAAGAACAAGGATGCTGTATCCACCGTTTTCAGTTTTGAGGTGCCATAAACAGATGTGTTAAACCGTTGTGGGGTCTGCCTGCCTCTCTGCTACAGCTCAGCTGATTTGTGCTTAGCACAGTCAAATTGAGCCACCTGCTGCAGACCACAGTGTACATGTCACTGCCACTGAAGCAGCAGGAGGCTGTTCTCTCTGTCGCTGCCACCTTCATGCGAGGTACATCATCTTTGTACCATACCGACACCAGGCGGCGTTGCAGCCCAGTGGTGCCATGTTGTTCGTCATTAAATAATGTAAGCTGTGACCTTCACTATTTAGGAGAAGACACCACCAGATTATGATGCTGTCAAAGACTTAGCCAAGAGCTGGCGATGAAGATTCTACATTTAATGTTCATTTTAATGCATCTAGTTTAAAGAAATGCCTATAAACAGGACACAGGTTCAGTTGGAGATGGATCCAGAATTACAAGCTAGAATTGTGAAGCTCCAAGTGGAGAATGAAGAATTGCAAAGATGACATAACTGGAATTAGTTTGGCTACTTTGATATTTTGCAGTTGTCGTTTAATATTTTGTCAATTAAATCCACCATGTATATGTCTTTCTAATTGATGAATAGAAAGGTTTAATGAAGTACCGGTTTGACTTGACACTTTTCACACAGTGATATGTTTTCAGTTTTCATATTTTACATGTCTAGTAAATAATTATGACATTACTTAGAGGACATAATTGGCAGTGTTACTGAATTTCAATTAAATTTTATTTGCAATGATTCCAACTTTCTGATCAGAGTTAAAAGAAACTTTTGTTTCCAAATTATGTTTCGTGACATAGACCTGCCTTATCGTCAGGTTGGTAAACAATTTGTGCCACATTGATGGTTGAAGGACATTGCCATGTCATCTTAAAGAGTGAAACCTGTTACAGTCTGATAAGGAGGCCTCCCAATGTCATGTGACCCATGTTCTTTTCCAAATTACACAGGCTTTGTTACCTCTATTAATGCCAGAAGTCAAATCACACACTTCCCTTGTTAAGCAGAAAAACATCTGTTGATTGTTTTACAATGTTCTATCCTTGTCATACAAGTGTTTCAGTTGCTGGTTTTCTTAAAATTGTGACAAACTGTGCCGGCTACCTTTGTAATACTGCTACCGCCAGTCCTGTGTTGTTGACCAACTGTAGTCACAACCCGGTGACTTAACAATTTTATTCACAATACAAAACTTCCATTGTCACTGAAAATTAAAATAGAGTGTGAAATGAAATATTGTTACCCCTAGATTTAAGGCCCTATAGGGATTGTCGAATTCACCTTAGCGACTTTGTTCAGAGAGAGAAGAGGAGATGAACAATGCATCCCAGACCTGAGTGTGAATGATTTTATTATTTTAAAAATATTACAAGTTGCTGTTCTGGTGACGTGCCAACAGTCGACCCGTTCTCACCGGAATATGCTGAATCGTCATCAGCAAAGCTGCCCTGCTAATATGATTATGCTGCTGTATTACCTGATGTGTGTAAATTCAGGCTGCTGGAGCCACAGCTGAACTGTATCACTCTTCTGTTCTGAGACGCTTACCAGAACAGACGCTTTCGTGGGTTAGTTCCATTACTGTCCATTTTACCTTATCTTCGGGATCACCTGAGCTACCTTCTCTCACCCCCTGGCAATCCTCTCTATTATTCCCCATCAGGAAATAAACCTATATTGTTTCGTGTTCAAAATCTGATTGCTATCTTTAAATTTCAAGCCCACATTGCTTTCCATTTGTGACTACACCTCAGGTGGGCTGTACAGCACTTTTTTGGGTTTAGGCAGAGTCCTGCACATTTCAACACAGTTGACTAGCATCTTAGATGTTCCACAAATTTCCTCGAGAAAACCACAATACATGTTGTAACAAATACATGTTGTCCATTTAAGGCGTTGAAGCAAGTTGTCCATCATGCATTCAAATGTGGCCAGGGCATTAAATAGTCCAAGTGGCATGTCTTTGAATTCATAGAGGTTGTCAGGTGTAATAAAAGCAGTCTTCTCTCTGTCACCTTCCTCAACTTCTATTTGCCAGTAACCTGTCTGCATGCCCAAGGTTGAGAAGAATATAGCTCTTTTCAAGCAGTCTAATGTGCAGTCAATGTGTTACAATGGGTAGACATCTTTCTTTGTGATTTTGTCCAGCCACCGGTAGATGACACAGAAATACTATGTGCCATCCTCCTCCTCTGCAAGGACGACTGGAGACAACCAATGTCTCTCTGAAGGTTGAATAATGTCATCATGCAGAATCTTCTCCACTTATTCTTGAATTATCAATCTTTCAGCTGGAAACACTCTATAGGAATGCTGGCTTATTGGTGGAAGATCCCAGTATTGATACGGTGTTTTTATCTTGGGCCATTTCATTTGGCTCTTCTCCTGCCTTGCCTTGAATGCATCTGAAAATTGGAATGTGTGGCTAACACCAGTTAACATTGTTACTGGGTCAGACCGGGCCCTATATGCGCTTCCATAGTAGTTTCCTCTAGTGCATTGTTGGCAGTAACAGCAGAGCATGAGACTTCATTGATGACATTGAGCTCACCATCCTGGATAGGTCCAGTTGTTCCAATACCCATTCCTTTAGGAATGTGTTGCAATTGCTCATGAAAATTAATGATCAAAATTTCTCATCAACCACCTGTAATGCTTATGAAGTTGCTGGTATGTAGCTTTCCTTTTTTATTACTGATTAGCTTTTTGCGATCGATAATTCACAGTTCAACTGGTCATCTCGGCTGTTGACTGGACTCTTCTCATTGTTAACAGCAGGATATCAACATTCTCAACAGGAAACAACCTCTCAGGGAAGTACATGTTACTTGTACTCATCAAAACAGTTTCCTCAATTTGTAGATCAGGTCCTCGACAGCCAATGACAGCCTGGGTTGCCTGAAGGCAGTCCCATCCGAGGATGGCATTTATGGCTACATTCTGTAAAAATGAAATTCAAATGGCTGATTCCTGTTGTTGATAGTTATTCTTGCGACACATGTTCCTGCCAGCTGGATGTATTTTCCATTTGTGACCTTCAGCAGAGTTGCTCTTAATCACAAAACATTGTCTTCTTTAGTTTGCAGTGGTAGTCATTTGACAATACAGAAAAGGAAGATCCTGACTCAACTAGTGCCTGGACAAGTTGGCCAAAGATGATGATCAATGAGATTTCCCCGACATCTTAGTGACTGTTGTCCATGGAGGATTTTCATTTGTGGTGTCCATACCTCCATAGATGGTTACCTCGCATAGTACTCCTAAACACAGTGGCTAGGCGAGCAGCTGGTACCTCTGTAAGGCAATGGTGAATGGTGGTAGCATGTTGGAGAGTGACCATGTCCAGGATGTGGTGATAAGCTTCACCTCATAGGTCAGAAGGACTGCTCCTACGGTTGGTATCTTGCGGCATAATAATTGTCAAATACTTGTCTTCTTTCCCTGCATTATTGTACGACATATCCAGCATGCCCACAGTGACAACACAATGGCATATTGTCTTCTGTCCTCCAGATATCTGTCCTCCTGCGAGGTGTCATAGTTGTTGGGGTAGTTGGTTGTGGCCATGTTGGTCGGTTCCTAGCCTGCCATTTGTGCAGCTGCAGCATAAGTCATACTAGGGTGAGGTTACGCTTCTTGTCGGGTGCAAATGGCAGAGCAGGCGGGCACTAATGTTTGAAATACCTATTCCTCAACAGCATCAGCTCCCTCATGATGTACAGGATTGACATCCATGGCCATAATCTGCTGCTTGCTTGGTCAAGAATTCCTGGCTGCCATAAACTGTTGTAATTCTTCCCTCACAATTTATCATACAAGGGAAGCAAAATCATGCTAGTCCTCCACAATGGCCAAAGCGACTACATTTGGGAGTCTGTCATACTTCTTTCTTCCAACTCTCCTCTGTTGCATCTCTTCAATTCTCTGGCACCATTGGATAAACTCCTGTCTCACTGAAAAGTCTTTTAACAGAAAATCTCAATAGGCCCCTACATGTCTTCTGCAATGCCCTTATTCAGGTGTGAAATTTTATCAGCCTCCATCATATCTGAGTTAATTATGTGACATAGGGCCAAACATTCTGTATATATGACTGCATTGACTCACCATGTTGCTGGGCCTTTTTCTTCAATTGATCTTCTGATAAATGGACTTGTTACTGTTAGTCTTCAAATGTCTTCTTATGTTTGGTCTGCAACTTTCCCAGCTATCGATCTCATCCTCACTATTTTCAAACCATTGCTGGGCTGTCTCATTCAGGTAGAGATATACGTTCTCCAAGCACCTATTATACTCGGTGACTCAGTTAAATCTTATCAGCCATTTGTTTGCGTACGTCCAGCGTCTCCCGAGAACATCGATGGGTGTCTGATGTGCAGCTGGCTGATTGCTGTTTTGATATCCATGGGACTGTTGATGACAGAGACCTTCAGAAGAATGTAGTGAGTATATCCTTTGTATTCCAGCTCTTGTCCGTGTAGGTGACGGCACTTCCACTTCCTAATTAGAACCACCATTAAGCAGTTGTTATGCAGTATACCCAGCACCTCCAACAAAAAGTGTCATGTTGAAAACTGCAGGTGGTCCATAATTCAAAAGCTGGTTGTTAATAGAGCACAACACTTTACAGTTATAACAGGTTTATTGCTAACACAAGCATATACTGAAAACAGACTGACTCCAGATTGGAGTATTTCGCTATTTATACATAGAAAGAATTTTCTGGAACTTACAAGTACATCAAGCATAAGAAACACACAGATCATTCTAGAAATAGTAACTACAAATAAATTTTTCTATGTCTCTGGTAGAGTTTAAACTGGGGACCACTAGCACAGAAATCTGCGACGGTAATCACGGCACCATGCATTCCCTAGGTAGCAATATAATAGGAATAGTTTACAACTCACCACAAAGACAAACAACAAGCTGTGACAGTCACATAAAAAATACACATGCATACAAGACTTAAGCTATCTATCTTCTTCAAAATGGAGAGCATTCACAAAATCACACAGGCACACTTGACAGACACACAACTGTCATCTACACCTGCTGCACTCCTAATCACAGTCTGTGGTGAGGGGATGGGAGGAGAGAGGGTGGGAGGGGAGTATGGGAGGGGAGGATGGGAAGTTTGTGTCACAATGATGGAGATAGATCAAGGACAGCCTTATGGAGCATTTACATACTAGGTGGGTGGAATGAGATACAGCTAAAGAGTAGAGTGGGGAGTTGGGGGAGGGGAGGGAAAAACACACACACAGCACGCAGAATGGGAGATGTGTAGGATTTGATTTAATGTACTTGTGTTTCACCAATTTGTTTATTGGTACTTGTTTATTATATGTACTGATACTTCAGTCACGCATTAAACCGTATTTTATGTAACTAGTTATTCTTTTATTTTTTACCGTATACAGCTTTTTGTACACTCCTCATGACAACATTGATTGCAAGCAAATGCTTAAAGATGAGCAAATGGATATGTAGAAACACATGAACATAACACTAGGTAGACTCAAATTTCCATATGATAAACAGGACATTGAAAAAAGACAAATAGTCAATTATATAAAAGGTGCAATATATTTTAACACACTTCTACAAGGATTAAAATTGTTGGCAGTGAAATATTTAAGAAAAACCACCCAAATCTAGGCTCACTGAGCAATGGTCTTACTGCTTTACTTACCTCCATTTATTACTTATGCATTATGTGTGAATACATGTTTCAAGCAAATACCTATCAAATTAAAAATACTTACAATATACAGATTACAGTCTAAATGATAATGTATTTATCTGCTACTTAAGAGTATCTCTGTTTTTCGTGGTTTTTGGGCGCACAACTGGTAAGGTCATTAGCGCCCAGACAAGAACAGAGATTCACTAAATCTCAAAAAATTAGTAACTGCCAGTTAGAATATCAAGAGAAGGCTAAAAACAAAGGATAAAATACAATTAAAAGGGTTAAATAGCCTTTGATAAATTGGCCAAGTTGATAAAACGCAAAACTCGAGCAGCTGCCCGTGTGTCATCAGCTAAAATTTCCTCCAGAGTAGACAGAAAGTGAAGGGCTACACAGAGATGATTAAAATTAACGCAAGACAATAAAACGTGTTGCACCATCAGCAATTCACCGCAGGAACACAGCGGTGCAGGATCGGCGGTTAGCAAATGACAGTGGCTGAAACGGCAGTGACCGATCCGCAACCGGGCCAGGATGACCTCTTCCCGCCGAGAGGGGCGTGAGGAGGTCCTCCAAGCGGTCGGGATCGGTTTTACAGTTCTCAATTTATTGTCGTACAGTGAGAACCACGCACTGTGCTAGGACGACATGAAACTCCGTCGAAGAGCCCGTTGAACGTCGTCCGATGGGATGCAAAAGGTAGCCATGCGAGGAAAAAGAGCTGCTGCCTTGGCTGCTATGTTGTCGGTCTCATTCCTGGGCCGGGGACCTACAGGAAAGAAGTGTGACAGCTGTCATCTGCTAGCAACTGGAGGGAGCGTTGGATCCGATACACGAGAGGATGGTTCGAGAAAGGGTGCTTAAGACTCTGCAGGGCACTAAGGGAGTCCGAACATATGGCATAGAAAGGTTGGCGGTGGCGGCAGGTATACAAAACGGTCTGGTGGAGGGCGAAAAGCTCAGCCGTGAAATTCGAGCACCAGTCAGGGAGCTTGTATTGGAAACGGTTGTCCCCGATGACGAAGGCAGATCGGACACCATCAGTGCTCTTGGAAACATCAGTGTAAATAAATATGGCATTATCGAACCGCGAACAGAGTTTGACAAGCCGCGAGCGGTATACCAAATCCGGAGTACTCTCCTTGGGGAGCGAACTAAGTTCAAGGTGAGTGTGAACCTGGGCCTGATGCCACGGTGGCAATGGGCTTTCGCTCAACTGAAAGGTGGAAGGAAGGGTGAAATCGAGCTGCTGTAGCAGGCGGCGAAACCGAACTCCAGGTGGAAGCAAGGCTATCGCAGACAACTGATATTGGCGATCGAGTGAGTCGTCAAAAAATAATCGGTAAGATGGATGGTTGGGCATTGACCACAGGCGGCATGCGTACCGACACAAGAGTATGTTACACCAAGTGGTCAAGGGTAATACAGAAGCCTCGGCATACAGACTTTCAACAGGGCTGGTATAAAATGCACCGGTCGCCAGACGTAATCCCCGATGGTAAATAGAGTTGAGATGGCAGAGAATCGACGGCCGTGCAGAAGAGTATACAAGGCTTCCGTAGTCGAGCTTCGACTGAACAATGGCCTGGTAAAGGTGAAGCAGGACGGTACGATCCGCTCCCCATGACGTGCCACTGAGGACAGGAACATTGAGGGATCGAGCACAACGGGCAGCCAGGTAGGACACGTGTGTGGACCAGCAAAGTTTACGATCCAACATGAGTCCCAAGAATTTCGTAGTCTCCACGAAAGGGAGAGCAACAGGGCCGAGACGTAGAGAAGGTGGAAGAAATTCCTTGTATCTCCAGAAGTTTATACACACTGTTTTCTCAGTGGAGAATCGGAAGCCATTTGCGATGCTCCAGGAATATAGACGGTCAAGACAGCGTTGAAGACAACGCTCCAAGAAACATGTCCGCTGGGCACTGCAATAAATTGCGAAATCTTCTACAAAAAGGGATCTGGAAATGTCAGCTGAAAGGCGATCTACAATCAGATTTATTGCAATGGCAAAGAGAGCCACACTCAAGTCGGAGCCCTGCAGTACCCCATTCTCCTGGCAAAAGGTTTTGTCAGATACAGAGCCCACCCGTACCCGGAATTTGCGATCCGCCAAAAACGCTTTAATGAAAAGAGGGAGGCAGCCCCGTAGGCCCCATGTGTGCAATGTGCGGAGAATGCCCACTCTCCAACAGGTATCGTATGCCTTCTCCAAGTCGAAGAACACTGCTACTGTTTGACACTTCTTTAGAAAGTTATTCATAATGAAGGTCGACAACGTAACGAGGTGATCAGCAGTAGAGCGGTGTCAACGAAAACCGCATTGGACATTTGTTAGGAGGCGGCGAGATTCGAGGAGTCAGACCAACCGAGCGTTAACCATGCGTTCCATCACCTTACAGACGCAGCTCGTCAGAGAAATGGGGCGATAACTGGAAGGAAGATGTTTGTCCTTCCCTGGTTTGGGGATGGGGACAACAATGGCTTCACGCCAACTTGTGGGAACATGACCTTCAGTCCATATGCGATTGTAGGTACTAAGAAGAAAACACTTACCCACAGGTGAGAGGTTCTTCAGCATCTCAATATGAATGGAATCAGACCCGGGAGCAGAAAATCGGGACAGGACGAGAGCACGGTCTAGCTCCTGCATGTTGAAGGAGACATTATAATTTTCACGATTAAAAGAGTGAAAAGAAGGCGGCTGTGCCTCCTCTGCCTGTTTGCAAGGGAGGAAGGCAGGGTGGTAATGGGCAGAGCTCGAAACCTCCGCAAAGATACAGCCCAATGCGTTGGAAACATCAGCGGGGTCCACGAGGACTGCGTTCTCCATGGTCAGGCCAGTAATCGGGCAGTGGACCTTGATGCCGGATAAACAGCGTATGCCACCCCAAACAACCCTGGAGGGAGTAAAACGGTTAAAAGAACTAGTAAAAGCAGTCCAGCAAGCTTGTTTGCTGTCGTTTATGATACGACGACATTGCGCTCTCATTCGTTTATAATTTATGCAATTCTCCAAAGTTGGGTGGCGGCGGAAGGTGCGTAAAGCACGGCGCCGGGCTCTAAGCGCGGCGCGACAGGCTGCAGTCCACCAAAGGACAGGAACACGACGTGGAGAAGAGAAGGCACGAAGTATTGAATGTTCGGCAGCAGTGAGAATAACGTCTGTGAGGTAGTCGACCTGACTGTCACAGCTGGGAAAATTCTTATTGTGAAAAACAGCCATGGAAGAATAAAGCCCCCAGTCAGCTTTAGAAATGTTCCAACTGGTGGGACGAGGAGATGGGGAATGATGCAGGAAGTGGATGATACAAGGGAAATGGTCACCACTCGAGTACGTGTCAGAAAGTGCATACCACTCAAACCGACCAGCTAGCTGAGGAGTGCATATCGCAAGGTCTATGTGGGAGTAAGTATGGGTTGTGTCAGAAAGGAAGGTCGGTGCACCAGTGTTGAGGCAGACAAGATTGAGGTATTGGAGAAGGTCCACCAAATGGGAGCCTCTCGAACAAGGTGCCAGAGAGCCCCATAGGGGGTGGTGGGCATTAAAGTCGCCTACCAACACGAAAGGTGAAGGGAGCTGGTCAACGAGGTGTAGCACATCTGCCATAGTAAGGGCAGATGACGATGGCGAATAGATATTGCAGAGGGAAAAGGTAAATGTGCATAGAGTGATGCGGACAGCAACTGCCTGTAGGTGAATATGCAATGTAATGGGATGGTAATAAACGTCGATTCGAATGAACATCAGAACCCCTCTATGGGCTGGGGTACCTTCCACAGGTGGCAGGTCGAAACGCTCAGAGGTGTAGTGGGGAAAGTCTGCATGATCACTTGGATGCAACTTAGTTTCTTGGAGACAGACTAGAAGCGGGCAGTGCAATCGAAGGAGTAGTTTTAACTCCTCCCAATTGGAACGAATGCCGCGAATATTCCGTTGAAGGAGCGCCATGATAAAAAATGAGATAAGAAATGAGGATAAAAATGAACAATCTAGCGGGGTCACCTCGTCGGCCGCTGAGGACCGGATTTCGAGGGAGCACTGCTATCGCTGTCTAGGGGCAAAGGGTCATGGTCCATAGGTTCAACCGACGTGCCTGCCACCTCCCTGAGTTGATCAGGAGGGGCAGTTTCCACCGCCGGTAAAGGGCCGGGTGCCCGGCTGACGGAGCGTCCTAGTGAAACAGAAGACGGCCGAGGCCGGCAACTGTTGGGCGGCATGACAGATGGGTCACGCCTCGGCAGGGAAGGTGAGGAATTCTTTTTCTTGTTGGCTCTTCTGGAAGAGCGACGGTGAGAAGAGGCAGTTGATGGTTGGGAAGCCTGAGAACGCAGAAAATCCTCATGGGCGGGTTCCTTTTTCAAAGTGCGGGTATCTTGTTTAGGTGCCCGCGGTTTACTAGAGGTTGACGAAGACTGTACTTTAGAAGCAGCAGGAGGAAGCGGGGACGTGGAACGGGCAATCTTCGGGCTGGCGGATCGCACAACTGTGTCAGCGAAAGTAAAATCACAGGTCTGGGTACTTGAATCCTTAGTAGGTCGAGTGGAGGTGAGGACCTTACAGTATGTGCCCGCTTGGGAGGACAGTGGGCTTTCGACTCGCCAACAACTTTCAAGCGGCAGATGTTGATACCTTTTCTGTAACCCGAATTTGCTGGATGACCTTTTCATCCTTATATACAGGGCAGTCCCGAGAGGAAGCCGCATGGTCACCGTTGCAGTTAAGGCAGTCAGGGGACGGAGGTGGGCAATCCCCCTCATGGGCGTCCCTACCACAAGTGACACATTTTGCTGCGTTAGGGCAAGATTGACGGGTTTGGTTGTATCTGTGGCATTGAAAACAGCGCGCTGGGTTAGGTACATAAGGGCGGACGGAGATGACTTCATACCCTGCTTTGACCTTCGACGGGATTTCAACTCTGTCAAACGTCAAAAACACAGTATGAGTCGGTGTCAGCTGGTTATCTACCTTTTTCATCACCCTGTGGATGGCTGTTACACCCTGATCGGACATATAGGTTTGTATGTCTTCATCAGACAACCTATCAAGGGATCTCGTAAAAACTACCCCCCCGTGACGAGTTGAGTGTGCGGTGCGCTTCTACCTTGACTGGAAACGTGTGTAACAATGTTGTTCGTATCAGTTTTTGGGCCTGGAAGGCACTGTTCACTTCTAGCAACAATGTACCATTGCGCTGACACGAACAGTTTTTAACAGGGCCAGCAATTGCATCAACACCTTTCTGGATGACGAAAAGATTTACAGACGTGAAATCTTTACCGTCGGTGCGAGAGACAACAAGAAATTTCGGTAGATTAGGCAGAGTCTTTTTTGCCGAGGTGAATCTATCTTTCGTTTCTGGGTCAACGTCACTGAAGAAGAGAAGGAAGTCATTAAGGAAGTGTCCCCCGTGATTACCGGCATCTCCGATGGCGCGCTCCTTCCTAGTGGAGGCCCTCTCCGAGGGCCTACCCGCCTTAGGTAATTGTTCACACCTTAGGTCACACCTCCCGAGAACTGACGGAGGGACAAATCGGCATGTATGGAAGGTACCAGCTCGGGTAATCAACCTTCCCTGGGCCTGGCCTTTACCAGGGGGTACGTACGTGCCCTACTTGTCTACTCAGGGCGGGGAATTACGCGTTACCCCGTCTCCTGGTCCGCATGATAATTCGTGGGTCGGCCTTCAGACACGCACAGGAAGGAAAGAAGAAGAATAGAGAAAGTGAAGAGGAAGAAGGAAAGAAGTGTCTCAAACGCTGAGGCGGAGACTAATGAGGAGGAGAAGAAGGCTAGGAGAGTACAGCAAGGAGAGGAAGACAGAAACAAAGGGTAGGAAAGGAAGGAACCAAGGAATAAGAGAAACAACAACAAGAAACCACCTTAACTCGTGAAAGACTCCCGTCTCCGAGCGAAGGCATAAACTGGGAGGGAAAGTGAAGCAGCCTGGGGCAGAAGAAAGGCTGCTCCGGCTTGGGGCCCTGTGCGCGCCACACACGTACCCACAAAAGAACTGTGGCCCCCCTGGGGGACTGTTTTTCACTATGGATATCCCAATATAAATTCAATAATTCTCTACAGGCTTACACTCAGTACAAGTTGAAATCATTATAAAGCATTAACTAAAGCTGATATATTACGGTAAAACTGAAATAACTTGATGATTCAGTTAAAAATGGAAATTATGAACGAATTACAGAATTATAGTTCCTTTTGAAATTTTTATTGATATTTTTATACATTATAATACAAAAATTAATTATGCTAACAAATCATGGTCTATAAATTAGTCATTATGTTGCATATTTTCTTATTTACATACTACAGTTTACCATATAAACTTTATCTCAGTCTTTAACGTGAAAAGAACAAACACAGTACAGACTTAACAAAACACACAGTAGAGAAGACTTCCACTCAAAGCAACCGTTCATACAGTTATAAAATTTCTTTGAAAGAGAACCATTACATTTTGAAATTACTGATACAGTAACAAAAAAGAATGGGCATTTCAAAAATAAATACAAGTACAACAATAAGTCATTTACATCTCTAATAATTACCCTTAACAAAAAATGAAAGATAAATATTTGAATGTGGATTAAAAGATGATTTGTGTTCTGTTTGACACTTAAATTATTGAATAGTTTTCTTGATATTTATTGCCATTCAGAAAATGTAAAGATAATTAAATGTTCATTGCTAATGGTTTATTAATATATACATCATAATACTAATTCAAAATAGTATTTGGTATGTTTAAATTATGCTTTATTGTACATTTGTGCAAAATATTTTTCCCTGTGGGATGTATGAAATTGTGTGTGTGTGTGTGTGTGTGTGTGTGTGTGTGTGTGTGTCTGTTTTGGGATTTAATGAATAATTCTAATAATATCACAGATAATATAATATATTATAGCTAACCAACATCTCATTCTGTTTCAGTTGCAAAACTCACTTTACAGTGCTCATGTCTCTATAAAATGTAGCAGGTACAAAGTTAGACAATACTCAATAAGAACACTTACTAATAATTTACCTAAAAAACCTGAAATGTAGGCATATTTGTTTTATTATGGAGCTTTAATTATATCGTGGTAGGAAATGTTCCTTACATATTAAGTTTCATTTAGTTACTATCTATTTAACAACACATGGTGGTTTGCAATATCAGTAGCCAGTAGGAACTTCATACTTCATTTGGTGTGTAAGATGAGCAGTTTTTGAATAACATGAACTCTCTTCATGGCAACAATACATATTTTTGGCAGTAAACATGTAAATCATTTGTACTACTAGTTTCTTCATGTCAGTTGAAATATCTTCCAAATATGTGGAAGGACTTTATACCAAAAGTTTGTACAAGAACATACTGTCAATGGCACAATGTTTTCACAATTCAACTCAAACTCAACCTGTTTAAAGCAATCAGTTTAAAGTGTAAGAAAATTTTCACACTTCAAAGATTTAACAGTTGTGAAGTGCAGAGAAATGAAATAAATGCTGTGAACCATACAAGTGCTTGTGGAATAATAACAGTTGATGAGGCAACATTCTGACCCGATACAGTAGTGATGTCTTTATCTTGCACCCGAGCAAGTGAAAGAGGGTGTGTTGTGGAAGATACAGTGCTTGAATAGGTGCTGGAAGTAGTAGTTTCCAGAGATCTTGAGGCATCGCTTACCACTTCTCTGTTGATACTGTTGTTTAACATTAATGTTATATTCTGCCAGGTGAAATTTCCTTCTGGTACTTGTAAATCAAACTGATGATCCAGATAGCCAGGAGCTGATACCTGAGAAAAATGGTAATGATGAAATCAATCTTTTATTGGTGACACCCAAATGTTACAATAAATGTTCACACTGTTATTGCCTTATTTAAGGATATGACAGTGTAACTAAAAGTTAATAATTACTGTAGTAGCATTAACATTTACAAAACTGTGCTTTTAATGTAGATAAACTAATGGCAATGGGAAAAAGCAGCTTTCAATAAAATAATTCCATATGGAGTAAGATGACCACATTAATAAGAGTAAAATCTTTGGCCACATAACAAGTATCAACCTTAGCAGCTTTTCTAGAGTATCAGCTCAAGTTGTATAGTTTAATGTACATGCAGTATTCTCAATTTAAAGTGTCACTAAGGTTTTGAGCAATGTCCTCCTCTGAAGCTAACTAGCACAGTACACATATAAACATGCAAATACTGGGAGAGTTAGATATTCCTGACTGACTACACTCCACATCATCCAACGTGGAGAATTTTATCAGATGGAGAGGTTCGTAGAGGCAGAAGAACTGTATGGGAATGTAGCTGACAGTTGGGAGAGAGAGACAGGAAATGCACAGATTATGAAAGTGGTACCAGTGAATTTGCTCTGATAGAGACATGGCGAGTTGCATGCATTGTACAACAACATGTATGTTTCAGCTGGAAGGTGGAGATAGAAACAAGAAAGAGGGAGACTGCAAAGAGAGGAGCATGTGAATATAAATGAATGAAGTGAATGGTATGAAGGTAGGTTTGCTAGCTAGTGTGGTACAAAGGATAGTAGGGACTGAGGCCACAATCACAGGATTGAAGGACATATTGTAAAAATAGTTCCCATGATTTAGTTACTCGAAAAGCTGGTATGGGTGGCATTTTCTAACACTTGATGCCCAACTCTGCTCTTCAGCACAGTTTGTCATGACCACTCTTTCAAGTGAACAGCTGCTGGTTCTCATGTAGCAGCCATGCTGAAAAATGCATGAATGACAGAACTGTTTTTACAGCCAGAACAAAGTTAACAACCTGGAATTTTCTAGCATGTCCACAAATTTTGCTTTAGTCCAGATTTTGGCAAGGATGCAACAGATATGGATGTACAGGAGACAAAGCAAAATTCAGTCGTTGACATTAATAAGCCCAGCCTGAGAGGGATTTTATCACTTACTACAAACTGATAACTGATACCAAAAATAACCAGTTGATAGATTCAATAACAAATTTGAAGACAGTGATCAAGGCTCTTTTCAAGGTCCTTGTTTTACCTGATACCATATGTGCAGACACACTGGAACAATTTCTGGAGTTCATTTACCTACCCGGTGCAAAGATGGACTGCAAATATTTGATGGTCCACCAAATCCTCACTATGACAGAGCTTTTTAGCTCGTGCTATCCACACTGAATCCTGACTGACAGGTTCACTACCAGTGTCATGTTGTGACAACTGTTTATGCTTCAAGCAGCCTATGGTCCTCTGTTGGGCTCTTAGTCCTAAAAAAAAAGACTGTTCAGGGTGCCCATGTGGGGAATATGGTGTCTTACATTGGTGAATGGTGACAGGTTAATATCCAGCATGGATTTCACTCATGATTCATTCTTTTTTTTTTTTTTAACAAAATCAGTTGCATGGAGGTGTTCACACAGATTCCTGTGATGTCTGAAGAGAAAATGCCATTAATCACACCAATATTAACTCTTTGAGAGCATTTATTACTGATCAGTCTTCAGAATTCTGCTCATCCCTGACAGCATTTCCTGGATTGCATCTTTTGAGACTTTTGTACCTCAGTGACATCCTAGTGTTTTACAAGTCACGTGAGCTTCATTACTGCCACTTAATGATCATCTGTCAGTGCCTAACAGAGTCTAGCATCATTATAAACTCCTGTTACTGTGTATTCAGAGACAAGGAGATTGGGTTTCTTTGACATTTTATCATGCCAGAGGATACACTCATGTATGTATGTATGTATGTATGTACCCTGACAAGGTACAGGCAAGCTTGAACATGCCACATCCACATATACATAAAGAATTATGACACTAACTTGGCATAAACATTTTTTTACCTGTTCCACCTGTTCACCGCCACTGCAGAGCTGGAAACTCTGACAGTCACCCATGGCCCCAGTGTGAAAGGAAGGCTTCCTATGATTTGGACTGATGCTATCAGTTTCGCAGAGCTGCACAGATGTAACAGTGCTTGCTCACTTTGTGTATGACACAGAAATGGCTGTGGTTGTGGATGCCATCCAGACTGCCAAAGGCTGAGTGCTCCAAAACCATGTTAGTGTTAGCAGTCTCTGTGCTTTTCTCTTGCTCTGTCTTACCCTATAGTTTTTACCATATACAATTCCCTCTAGTAGACCTACCATTCTCTGATGTGTTTACACATGTTCCATCACCCTGCCCCTCTTGCCAGTGTTTTCCATACAGCCCTTTATTCACTAATACTACAGAGAACCACTCCCATGAACCACAGACATTGCAGAGGTGGGGTGGCTTGCGTGCCTCACTGATACAGATAGCTGTACCATTGGCGCAACCACAGTGGAGGGGTATCTGTGGAGAGGCCAGACAAACATGTGGTTCCGGAAGAGGGGCAAAAGCCTTTTCAGTAGTTACAGGGGCAACAGTCTGGATGATTGACTGAGTTGGACTTTTGACACAGTTACTGGGAACAGCTGAAAGCAAGGGGGAACTACAGCCATTACTTTTCCTGAGGACATGCAGCTCTACAGTATGAACATATGATGATGGCATCCTCTTGGGTAAAATATTCCGGAGGTAAAATACTCCATTCGAATCTCCGGGTGGGGACTACTCAAGAGGATGTGATCATTAGGAAAGACAACACTGGCATTCTACAGCTAAGAGTGTGGAATGTTAAAGTAAAGCAGTCAACAATCCGAAGATTGGTTTGAACACCACAGTGCTTTACTAGGCATGGTCCTGTTTGGAAGTGGTATGTGGAATGTTAGATCTCTTAATCGGGTAGGAAAATTTAAAAAGAGAAATGGATAGGTTGAAGAGAGATACAGTGGGAATTAGTGATGTTTGGTGGAAAGAGGAACAGGATTTCTGGTCAGGTGAGTACAAGATTATAAATACAAAATCAGTTGGGGGTATTACAGGATTAGGTCTGATAATGAATAAGAAAATAGGAAAGTGGGTAAACTACTATGAGCAACACAGTACTTGCATCATCGTAGTCAAGATAGATATGAAGCCAACACCGACCGCAGTATTACAGGTTTATATGCCAACTAGCTCTGCCGATGATGAGGATATTGAAGAAATATATGAGGAGCTAAAGGAAATTATTCAGACAATTACAGGAGGAAAATTTAATTGTTATGGGAGACGAATTCAGTAATAGGTCAAGGAAGGAAAGGGAAGATAGTAGGTGAATATGGTCTGGGCAAAAAGAATGACTGAGGAAGCTTTCTGGTAGAATTTTGCATGGAGCATAATTTAGTTATAACAAACATCTGGTTTAAGAATCATGAAAGAAGGTTGTATATGTGGAAGAGACTAGGAGACACCGGAACATACCAGATAGTTTTTATAATGGTAAGACATAGATTTCGGGACCAGGTTTTGAAGTGTAGAACATACCCAGGGGCAGACATAGACTCTGACCATAACTTATTGGTCATAAATTGTAGGCTGAAACTGAAAAACTGCAGAAAGGTAGGAACATAAAGAGATGGAACCTGGATAAACAGAAGGAACCTGAAGTTCTTGAGAATTTCAGAGGGAGCTTTAGGAACCAACTGACATAAACGGGGGAAAATAAAACAGTAGAGGAGGAATGGGTAGCATCAAGAGATGAAATAGTGATGGCAGCAGAGGACATTATAGGTAGGAAGGCAAGGCCTACAAAAAATCCTTGGATATCACAGGACATACTAAATTTAATGGATGAAAGGAGAAAATATAAAAATGCAGTAAATGAAACAGGCAAAATAGAGTACATACGACTAAGAAATGAGATTGACAGGAAGTGCAAAATGGCTAAGTGGGAGTGGGTAGAAGGCAAATGCAAGAATTTATAAATAGGGGATAAATAGATACAGTCTACAATAAAATAAAACAGATATTTGGAGACAGGAAAAACAGCTCTATGAATATCAAGAACACAGATAGAAAACCAGTTCTCAGCAAAGAAGGGAAAGCTGAAAGGTGCAAAGAGTATATAGAGAGGCTCTATAAAGGAAATGAACTTAGAAGCAATATTGTAGGAAGGCGAGAAGAAGTTGATGAGGATGTCATAGGAGATAATATACTGAGAGATGAATTTGACAGAGCACTGAAAGATCTAAGTCGAAACAAGCCCCTGAAGTAGATAAAATTCCCCTCAGAGCTACTGAAGTCTCTGGGAGAACCAGCCATGACAAAACTGTTTCACCTGGGGTGTAAGATGTATGAGACAGACGAAGTACCCTCACACTTTAAGATAAATGTTATAATCCCCATACCAAAGAAAGCAGGTGCAGACAGGTGTGAAAACTACAGAACCATCAGTTTAATAAGTCATGGTTTCAAAATATTAACACAAATTATTTACTGAAGGATGGAAAAGCTGGTAGAAGCCAACCTCGGAGAAGATCAGTTTGGCTTCAGGAGAAATGTAGGAACATGGAAGCAATACTCACTTTATGGCTTATCCTAGAAGATAAATTAAGAAAAGGCAAACCTACATATTTAGCTTATGTAGATTTGGAGAAGGTTTTTGGCAATGTTGATTGGAATAAACTCTTTCAAGTTCTGAAGCAAGCAGGAGTAAAATATAGGGAGCATAAGGTTATTTACAACTTGTACAAAAACCAGACAGCGGTTGTCAGAATTGAAGGGCATGAAAGAAATGCAGTGGTTGAGAAGGGAGTACGACAGGATTGTAGCCTTTCTCCAATGTTTTTCAATTTGTGCATTGAACAAGCTATAAAGGAAAGCAAGGAGAAATTTGGAGAAGGAATTAACATTCAGGGTGAAGAATTAAAAACATTGCGTTTTGCCGATGACATAGTAATTCTGTCAGAGACAGCAAAGGACCTGGAAGAGCAGTTGAACAGAATGGACAGTGTGCTGAAAGGTGCATATAAGGTGAAGATTAACAAGACAAAACTAAGGTAATGGAGTGCAATCTAAGAAAATCAGGGAATGCTGAAGGAATTAGATTAGGTAACGAAACAGTAAAGGAGGTAGATGAGTTTTGTTACTTGGGCAGTAAAATAATGTATGATGGTCGCAGTAAAGAGGATATAAAATGCAGAATGGCAATGGGTAGAAAAGCATACTTGAAAAAGAGAAATTTGTCAACATTGAATATTGATATAAGCCTAAGGAAGTCCTTTCTGAAGGCGTTTGTGTAGAGTTTTGCCTTGTATGGGAGTGAAACATGGACAATAAACAGTGCGGACAGGAAGAGGATAGAGGTTTTTGAAATTTGGTGCTACAGGAGAATGCTGAAGATTGGGTGGGTGGATCACGTGAATAATGAGGTGGTACTGAACAGAATTGGGGACAAAAGGAATTTCTGGCATACCTTGACTAAAAAGGAATCAATTGGTAGGACACATACTTAGACATCAAGGAATTGTGAATTTAGCATTGGAGGAAAGTGTGTCGGGTAAAAACCACAGAGGAAGACCAAGAGATGGATATAGTAAGTAGATTCAGACAGTCGTACGTTGCTGTTTTTATGTGGAATTGAAGAGGCTTGCTCAGGACAGGGTATTGTGGAGAGCTGCATCAAATGAGCCTCCAGACTGAAGACAACAACAACAACAACAACAACAACAACTACTACTACTACTACTACTACTACTACTACTACAGAGAGCTTGTTGTAACTTAATGCTTTCAATTTCAGAATAGCTCATGCAGTGTACAATCTATAAAAACTCAATGTGTGTACATGTGTATAAACTCCTAGATGACTGAAGCAATTTTGATGAAATCCTCAGAAAATCTTCTGATTTGTCCAGTGGGTGATCCCATGCAGTTTGGTAGTGATTTGATTCAATATATTTATTGATTTCAAGAATATAATGTGAAATTTAATCTATTATTACTCTTTGGAAAAGCTATTTACTCTTTGACTTTCATCTTCACAATATATCAGAAAATGCTTTGATTGGTTGTTATGTTCTATGTAATATGATTAATCACAATTAATATCATACTTACACAATCTTTAGCATGTTTAATCCATATTTACATAATAAATTCAAAGTCTAACATGTATGTAAAAGTTTATGTCTGACAATTGGAACAACAGTTATGCTCCTAGTGGAGAAAGAGCCAACATTAGTGGCACTATCAACAGTCACAAAGTGACACTAGCTCTCCAAGTGGCAGAAGTGAAGTAAAAGAAGAATAACATGATACATACAGAGAACCTAATGTTTTTAATGCTGTTAGCTCCGTATTTGACAGTCATTAAATGTTATGGCAAAATTTCCAGTATGAATGGGAAAATGGAATTAAAGTAATATTTCATCTTCCGTTAATGTCAATCTATAATAATAAAATGATTCATTGATGTCAACATAACTGCCCAGAATGACACCGCATGAATTAACATTGAAGGTTGGATCATCAGTGATACTCATTTGCAACTTAATTTCACTGAAGTTGTGCATAAAAACCAGACTGGCCATCAAAAACATTGAGATGAAATTAAATCAAGACAGCAATCATTGGCAGCATATTCAAAAGTGAAAACATTCTGATTCCACACATGATTTGCAATAACTTACCAAACATATTCAAGCATCTCCAGTCCCCTCTGCACCTTGCCTTTGCAACTAATACCAACAAAGCACAAGGCCAATTGTTGACTATAGGTGACTTAACTTTTGAAAATCTATTCTTTTCACACAGCCAATTGTATGTGGCTTGCTCCCGAGTCAGCAGACCACAAAATTGAGATGTTTTTACTCCAAATAGAAATACTTCTGATCTTAAGATGAATTAATTGTCAAGCGATCTTCTCTGTCCATCCACCATAAGTTACCTGGCTTCACTAAATAGTGCTAGCCTTGCAGAGCTGGGATGGGTCACTACTAATACATAATATTTGCACATTTGGCAGTCCATTTTTATTGATTATCAGGAGCTATGTTCCACTCACTTTATTTCTGAGTCCTCGTACATCCAGAAAAAATCGAATCTTATAATGGAAAGTCCAGGTTGGAATTAACAAAATAGTAATACGGCAGTTTACAACTCATTGAAAAGACATGACAGACACATAAAAAAGACACACAAATACAGCACTTTCAGTTATCGACCATGGCCTTCTTCAGAAATAGGAACAGTCACGCAGTTGTCACACAACACAGTGTCACACAACACAGTGTCACACAACACAGTGTCACACAACCTTCATCTTTGGCTGCTGCACTTCTAATCATGCTCTGTGGTGTGGAGAGATGGGAGGGGAGATAGGAAGGTTGTGTCATGGTGGTGGGGATGATACAGCACAGCCTTCCATCTAACACATATGTACATACTCTGCTACCAGCCAACAATCAATGGCCACATGACTTTTCTATTGCAGACTTCGCTCTGATTTCACTTTGAACCACTGTGTGTTCCACGAGTTCATAATTTGCATGGTGCAATGAGAGCTGCTTCTTTGACTTTGCTTCAAGATTTTTCACAAGTTTTTTGCCACTCCACTTCCTATGAGTGCAGTTACATATTGTAACGACTCCAGCTTTGCTATGCTGATTGTGCTTCTTGATGTTACACCTTTACTTAGTGCCAGCATTCTGCTTTGTGATTATAATTTTCCAAATGTATATTTTTCAGACTTGAAAATTTGAACACTGGACTTTCAACCACTAGTTATGTAATCAGTCGACAATGTGCTACACTGCCTCCACAATCAAACTTTAAATTCTCCCGTCAGGACACAGTGACTTTACTGATTGTACTATTTCAAATTTTCCTACAAATTACTCTTTCAGATTGGATCAGTTTTGTCGTTTTCTGAGTGCTCCTTTTTCTGCGTGTGCATTGAACATTCCAGACGGTGTCATTGCTGCAAGTTTCGCGCTACAGTCTTTCCCAAGGTTGAACAGTGAAAGTGTTGTTGCTTCAAACTACCATTCTAGTGACTTCATATTTTTAAATCCTGTGTCCTGTGATGGTGTTTATGTGCAGCCATGTGCCACATCACATAACGCATCTGCCATGCTGCAACAACAAACATTTTTTTCCACACACACACACACACACACACACACACACACACACACACACACACACACAGACTGATATATTCAGACTCGCATGACCATCAACAACCCGTTTATGCAGCACATTCTGGTGCCTCTGCCGCATCAGTGTACAATGCCATCCCATTGCACTATGTTTCCGATCTATCGTTCTCATTTCCTGTCCCGCTGTGGATGTCTGCCGTGCCACATGAACTTCATACCTCACCTCAAGAAGCATGCTGTGATTTCACTATCATCGAGGCTCTATTTCTGACACCCTGTGAGTGCAGTCAATTTTCAGACAGAATCTAAGATGCCCACTCTTGTGATGACCATTAAAATCCATTTGTGCCTATGCTGCATTACACACCTCACCTCCCTGCTGTCATTTGAGGTCTCTCCTGCAACGTAGATGACTCATGCGAGTCACCTAGATGACTCTTGCAAGGCAATTGTCTCACTGCCCACATGCTGCCTCAGTTCCAGCCTCACACCTTTAGTCTTCGCCGGTGTTCAAGCACGTTGCCCTGCAGCAAGTTATCACGACTCACCGAGAAAAGTACAATCACACTCAGGTCAGCACTTGTGTCCTCCCTCTCCCTCCCCCTGAGTGTTATTAGTGATGTTGTGCCCGCATGCATGGTTACCAGTGCTTGTGACAGTACTGTTTCCCCAGGCCGCTCCTATGCGAATGCTTGTGAACAAAACTTGGTTGCTATGCCAACACTATGTTCGGACACACTGCAAGTGCTTCGTCCTACACTTGCAGCCACCTCCTATACTACTATTTCTCCTCCCACGTGGCGATCTTCTTCTGTTTCGTGCTCTGTCTTGCACTATTGGTCGAGCACAAATCTGGAACTTCAACTTCTCTGATTCACACACCACCGCCCAAGCGTGTTCATCTTGTGAACTACTCAAACACATCTCATGCGCAGCCCTCTTGTGCTCGCGCAACTGTGCTTCCTTAAGCATGCCGGTGGCTGACGTTTAACTACCTCGGTGCTTTGGTTCTCCTCAGCTGCCCCGAAAACTTCCGAGCCACCGCTCGCTGCCGTGCTGCCCTCACACGCACTGGTAGCTGGTGCAACTACTACTTCATTGCCTCAACTTTCCTTGGCTGCCACAACAACTTCCAAGCCATCGCCAGCTGACGCGCTACACTCGCGTGCACCAGTAGCTGATGCAGCTGCAATTTCAGCACCTCGGTGTTGTTCCTCTGACACAGAGGTGTCTTCTCCATGCATGTGATGCATGCCTATCAGTTACAACCATAGAAGAAAAATTACTGTCTTACAATAAGTGCAGCAAGTGCTCTCTGCACTGACTACTCTGCATGTGGAGGAAGAGCCGCATCAACTCGCTGCTCTTGACCCCCACCCTCCGCTGTCACATTCCGTCGCACACCTATCGTGTCCGCTTGCTGCCGACAGGTCACTACATCCGAGGCCAAACAACACCGTCACCAGCACCTACTCCCACCCTGGCACAGCTAGCCTTGTGCGTGAGACAGGTAGCTGGAACAGATCGATGCACAACTGAGCTTTATTCTGTGTTACATCAGTGGTTCGAATCTGCTGCCAGACTTGGCATTGCTTGTGAGGTGTAATGTATGATTCTCTTATATTTTGTTTATTTCGATTTATTTTTAATGGTCTCAGTACTGAATGAAGCCTGTCTACAGAACTCTGTGAACTTCCTTTATTTTTCAGATTTCGAAATGACTGAAAATTCTGGAATACAGGAATCAGAACCATTTAGTTCAAAATCATTTTTACTAAAAAAGGAAATAGTTGTTAAAGGAAGGCCTTGCCCTGCTTTCTACTAGGCATGAAGATAAGAAGCAAGAAGCAAGAATACATACCGTATTTTCAAACAGCACAGTGTAAGAAAACTACTTGGTTAAGTGGTTGTGACATTAAGTAAAGGTTGTTCTACTGGCCTTGTCTCTTGTTTGGTGTTGATAGAACAAGCGTGTGTATTATGAAAGGGTTCAGTAATTTAAATGTGTTGTCAGTGTCAATTTCAAGATACAAAAAAACCCTTGGACACATTAGAGCAAGTCTAGAGCTTTCAACATTCTGTCGAACAAGAATAGATCATCAGTTGAATCAACAACTCAGAACTTCTGTGCTACTTCATAACGAGGCTGTAAAAAACAACAAGGGAATTTTAAAGCAGCTTATAGACTGTGTATGTTTCTTAGCCAATCAAGAGCTGCCATTCAGAGGTCAAAATGAATCGGCTTATTCTCTAAACAGAGGGAATTACGTTGGACTGCTAAATATCATTAGTAAATATGATGCCAGACTTACTAACCACATGAAAGAAAGTAAAGTTTTCTGTCGAACATCCCCTACTATTCAAAATGAACTTATAATCTGTATTTCAAAAGTTCTTCTTAATGCACTAAAAGAAGAAATAGTCAATTCTCAATTTGTTTACATTCTACTAGATGAAATGACAGATTATATCAATAAGTCTCAGTTATATACATGCCTGAGATACATAAATGATAGAGAGAGGCCCGGGAATTGTTCATAGGTTTTTCTGGTGTAAGTGCAGACCACTCCTGAAGCTTTGTTCAGACATGTTGTCCAAACTGTACAAGAATTTAATTTGGAATCAAGATTAGTTGGTCAGACTTACGATGGAGCGGCAGTTATGACAGGCCAAATAAATGGACTCAGAAAGGCATACAGGCAATAAACACACACTGCTATAGGCATGTGTTAAATTTGATTTTGCAGCAGTCTGCTAGTGCCATTAAGAACTGTCATTTATTTTTTAAGAGAATGGGTTGTCTGCCTTTTTTCCAATTCTCCAAAAAGAACTCATGCATTGAAACAATTCATGGAAATGAATATTCCTAAAGTCTTACCTAAATGGTGGAACTTCTTTTCAAGACTTGTTAACATAGTTCAAGAAATGAGTTAATTATGTTTTTCAAAGACATAACGGAGAACTGTGATGGTTGGGATGCTGTGTGTGTAGCATAGGCTTATTGATTCATTTCATTTCTGTCTGAGTACAAGAACTGCTTTCTTCTTGCCGTTTTCTCACTGATATTTTGTCACAAAGATATACTTGTTGATACCCTACAGAAGAAGACACTAGACATAGTATATTGTAATAAAGAAATCAAAAAGTTTCAACTTTTGCTTGTTTCACAGAGAAATGATTTTGATCCACTACGGGGAAAAAAATTACATACAACACAGAAATAATTTGTCCACCACAAAAACTTTATTGACAAAAACGAAGTAAGATGATTGTACTTTGAGATTATAGACAACATATCCAATCAAATATCCAGCAGGTTTGGGTCTCTTATCAAGTTGCAGTTCATGACTCTTAAGCAAAGAGAAATATTTGTCTCACGCCGAAATTTTCCAGACAGTTTACTAGATAAACTTAATGGCAGTCTATATTCTGAACTGTTTGATTTTGTAAAGTTAAAAAAATGAGTTGATCACGTTCTATTCATCAACAGAATTTTAAAACAAGCCTGTACATGAACTGGTACCATATATGAATGCCAACAATATTCACAAAATTATGGGCAAAACCTACAAACTAGCCTCCTTAATATTGTCAATACCTGTTTCAACTACAACTGTGGAACTTTCTTTTTTTGGCATTAAGAAGAAATCATAATTATATACAGGTAACACAGGCTCAAGAGAGATTAAGTGCACTTAGTAAACTAGCAACTGGAAAAGAACTACTTCAAAAAATTAAAATGCTTCCTACATTTTACAAAAATGTTATACGGGAGTTTACCGCACATAACAGAAGAGCAGAATTCTTGTGACAGTAATTTCAGTGTGATAAGGCATGCATTCTTACCAGTAGGATATTATTTTGTTTTTGTGACTGAATCTCCAAAGTTTTTGATTAGCTTTAATACCAATCTTAGCTATTTAGAGTGCCACGGCTGCATTCGTGACTGCAGAATGATTCAACATGTGGAGTGGGATACGAGTGACAACTATTGAAGGTTGCAGTGGTAGTTAGTACTTTTGTAACAGTCCTGGAGGGGCACAGTCCATGTGTGGCATGACTCAGGCAGGGTTTGTGTTGTTCACTAGTGCTAGTAATAAAGGGTTTCCTCCGTTAATGTCTCTTGGTCCACGTGAAACCATCTTGACTGTTACATTATCCAACTGTGTTGCTGCAACACAGTACATGTTCCACAAATTGAATCCAAGTCACAAGACAGAACAAAGGAGAGCAGTTTGGTAAGAACCTATTCCAAATATTAATATTTCATTACATTACAAGCTACAGAAAATTGAAAGATAGTTATTTGACGTCTTTGTCGCAGTTTCCTCTTCATCAACAATGGCAGTGGTTTGTTTGGTATATCAAACAATGTAGGTACTGCAATCTGTCCCAGTTTCTTATTATTCACGAAACAGTTTCTTTCAAAGTGTAGTGGACAAAACTTTACGTTATTATATAAGAAAACAGATTCTTAGGGTCCTTAGCTGACCCAAAGAATGTCAAAAGTGTTGTTTTATGCTAGTTTTCTTGCTGTTGTTGCCATTTACAACAATGCAAAAGCTATTTGTAAAAACTATGATTAAACTTAAACAATATGATCCACTGTCACAAGACGCCAAAGCAGTCGAATTCTATGGTTTCAATTTTCTCGCCGCTTCGCGCATTGCAATTTCGGTAGGTAACAAACACGACCAGGACTGATGTGACTATAGTTTAGTCTGTGGTGGAGCTGTATCCATCCAGAGATTTTGCTTCACTCAGGGTACTGGTTGCCATGAGAATGTCCCATCAGGCAGGCAGGCACATATCATGTGGTGGAAGCTGCGAGAGAAATCTACACAAACAGCATTACCCACAACTTAGCGTGACAGTTATCACCAAATCCTGGCCAACAACTGCCGTGTTGTCAAGTGCCAAATGGAGTGAATACACTTGATGGGAAGCACTTTAACACAAAATTGATTAAGCTTGCATGCAAAGAAACCTTCCCAGTTGATAACTTAATAAAATTCTCTGTGTATTACATAAACAACATTTCTTTACTCCAGTAAGCACCAGCTACTCACACCTTTGTCATCTTTGAATACATCATAGACTATAATCTAAAGGCTGTGCAATCTACTCTAGTACAGTTTAATTATTACTTATGTTTGAATAACTGAAAATAGCTAATAATATAGTGAGGACAGTTTACAACTTACCACAAAGACGTGACGAGCTGCAACAGGCACATACAAAAGACACACACATACAACACATTTAGCTATCAGCCATGGCCTTCTTCAGAAAATAGAACACTCACACAATCACACAGGCACACAACACAGTCATACAACCATCACCTCCGACTGCCGCACTTAGAATCACGTTCTGCAGCGAATCGGGGACAGGTGGGGAGGAGAGGGGATGGGAGAGGGGATGGGAGAGGGGATGGGAGAGGGGATGGGAGAGGGGATGGGAGAGGGGATGGGAGAGGGGATGGGAGAGGGGATGGGAGAGGGGATGGGAGAGGGGATGGGAGAGGGGATGGGAGAGGGGATGGGAGAGGGGATGGGAGAGGGGATGGGAGAGGGGATGGGAGAGGGGATGGGAGAGGGGATGGGAGAGGGGATAGGAGAGGGGATAGGAGAGGGGATAGGAGAGGGGATAGGAGAGGGGATAGGAGAGGGGATAGGAGAGGGGATAGGAGAGGGGATAGGAGAGGGGATAGGAGAGGGGATAGGAGAGGGGATAGGAGAGGGGATAGGAGAGGGGATAGGAGAGGGGATAGGAGAGGGGATAGGAGAGGGGATAGGAGAGGGGATAGGAGAGGGGATAGGAGAGGGGATAGGAGAGGGGATAGGAGAGGGGATAGGAAGGTTATGCCACGGTAGTGGAGATGGGAATAACGAGATGCAGCTTCGTCGCCACGTCTTTGCGGTGAGTTGTAAACTGTCCTCACTATATTATTAATTCCAACCTGGACTTTCCGTTATTATGTGAAAATAGTTAATCTGACAACAGCAACAATGATAATAATAATAAGAAGAAAACTAAGCAATTGATATTCCTTCAAACTGTCTTGATTCACAATCAAGATGGTTTCAAGGAATATTTATTCTCACTTACTGCTGTACATGTACACCATGGATTGGAAATCATTTTACTTAGCAACTGCTGTTTAACTCTGAGTGCTAAGCAACATACCCTTGACCCAAATGCAGTATACGCCCTTGCTTGGACATCATGAAAGCTCCCGAGCCTCTTTCTGCTGGCTTGCTCAGTGCCAAACCCTTGACGCGCATGACCCTGTGACACCTCTGTCACACAGAACGTCAAGCATGCCGCTGTGCTCACTGAAGGTTCAGTAGTTCTTAACAGCAGGGATCACAGACAACATCTCATGGACTGCGACAATTAACACCGGCCCCCACCTACTGATGTCACTGTCGCACGTCTCGCCTTGGTCATCCTCTCCCCCTTTTTCCCCACCTCATCAGGGTGTACTCCCTACTGCGGGAGGGGGCAGTGTGACCACATCAATCTGGGCCAATATCTTTGCAGGCAGCTACTCTGAGCTCCGTCAGCATGTAATCTGAGTTCTTTCCTGTACGTGCTCGAGTTCAGTAGTAAAGCTATTGGCTCAAGCATATGTGTGAGTTATTGGAGACCCATCCCCACATAATTCCATATGTTAATCCTACTGGTAGCCAAAATTTTCCTATACTCGTTACTAGTAAAAGTAAGAAATAAAGTTATCTTAAATATCTTAATACGTTTGTGATGCCTACTGCACAAATATTACAGTTTTTGTGGGATTTTTATGGCAGTTTATATACGATCTGTAGACCTCATTAATTAAAGAATGACAAAAGGGAGAAAACACTGCTGCTTCTTGACAATGTACCAACTCAGTCATCAAGTAAAGGGTGACTTCTTCAAAGTTATGTTTCTTCGATTTAATATAACCTAAAACTCCTTATTACAACCCCTGGATTAAGGCATTATTGAGATTTTAAAATGGTATTACAGAAACAGCTTGTTACATAAGTTATTTTCGAAAAGGCAATGAATAAGAGAGAAGAGAACAACTATTAATAAATCATACAAATATTAATTTAAACAATGGAAATTCCAGGAATGATTCAACAATATTTTTGAGAAGGGTAGGTTGCTGACCACCATAGAGATGTCTCGATGAGCCACATTAAGACACATATAGCAGAATATAACTTACTGAATACCTTTCAGTCATTACAGCCTTTGTCAGACAGAAAAACTGAACAATTGTGTTATGTATTACATTAGTTTTTCATAGATATGTTTCTATTTGTTCGTTACTAGTCACTGATTATATTGTAAATGTGTCAGAGGTAATATTTATTAGAAAGCATTCATTTATTCACGCAGTTCGTATTGACCAATTTTATAAGAATGCGTTTCTTTCTTTACGTGTTTTGTTTTTGCATAATTAAATATTGTGTCAGAGGTAATATTTATCAGAATGCCTTTATTTATTTACCTACTTGTTTTGTGTTGAACAAAAACTACAGCAATAGGAAATACTTTTTAAAATATTTAAAAATGACCCAAGTTATATAAGGGTTTAAGTGCAGTTTATGAGTCCACGAGTGGTGTTTCATGTGTAGATGTTAAAGTTCATGTCTGTGAGCTTATTAAACATAATTCTGTCTGCATCACACTAGGTTTTATGTCCCCCTTTTTTCTTTAATTTTACACAGCACATTAATCTGGGCATTCCTATAACTGCAGTAAAAGATAGATCTGTCTGCATCCCATGCAATTTTTTTAAATAAAATGAAACAAAGACTTATGTCGCCCTTAAAAGGACACACAAAAGCGCGTGATTAACTTTTTTCGAAACAGTTGAACTTCTATCAAATTTATGGTTTTATAGGCTTTACTTGCCAATATGTGGTATCTTATGCTTCACTTTCCACTAATTTAATTGCAGTGAAATGACTGGAAATCACATTAATATAAAATGTTCAAATGTTTGTAAGGCTTATGGGACTTAACTACGGGGTCATCAGTCCCTAAACTTACAAACTACTTATGAACTACTTACGAACTAGGACGCCACAAATATCCATGCCCGAGGGGGGATTCGAACCCCCGACCGTAGTGGCCGTGCGGACCGTGACTGAAGCGCCTCAGTCCCCTCGGCCACCGCGGCCGGCTCACATTAATATAAATCATGATTCTTAATAAAGTTACAGATCATGTCTGTGAGCATCACACGAGTTCTTCCCTCCTTTTACACAGCTCTCTAATCTGGGCATTTCTGTGACTGCAGTAAAAGATAGATCTGCCTGCATCCTGTGAGATTTATTTATTTATATATTTATTATTTTAATAAATTGAAACATGAAGATTCATGTCATACTTAAACGTTCGAGCGAGATAGCTTGTGCATAACATTTATGGAATCATTTTTTTCTCTAAACAGACTCCATTCCCATAACTTCATTTTTTAAACAAAAGCTTCACTCTTACATTTCGCTAGTCTCTCGCGCTGTATTTCACCAGTTTCATAATTGTACTTCATTATTGCGAAGAAAAGCTCTCCTGATGCTACACTGTATTCAAGAACTTCTTGAAACAAGCCATTTTCAGGGTGATTTTGTGTCCTGCATTGTCTGGAAGTGCTGTTTACGTACAGTGAAACGTTATCATTGCATGTTTTTTTCTGATACATCATTTTTACTTCAGTATTGCTACTCCTATTATTTTTCTATTTAGAATCTCTCCACTCAAAACCCCTCAATTCTCGCGGTAATCCAGTTAAATTCTTTTACTTATTTTTTTTTTTTTTTCTTTTCTTTTCTTTTTTTTCGCTTACATTTATTTTTGTGTCGTCATTTATTTCACGTTGTTATCGACACCACATTACATTTGCATTGAAATATGAATGTCTATTATCGTCATGATGTTTTCCCTGATGTCATGGGTCAAAACATATGGGTGGTATCTGAACATCCAGTATTGCCGAGGGGGGAGAGATTCTCCATCTGATGAAAGCTGTAACAGCCAAAAACTATTCAGTAAGTTGTATTCTGTTATGTGTGCCTTTCTGTAGCTCTTTGAGATGTCTCTGTGGTAAGTAGTAACCTATCCTACTCCCCCCCCCCCCCCCCCCCCAAAAAAAAAAAAAAAAAAAAAAAAAAATGTTGATTTGAAAGATATGTTCTATCTAACTTTAGCAGCATTAGATAATTACAAACTCAGAATTCCAAAAAAATCCTTAAAAGCTTTTCATGTGTGGTAGATATCCTAAATGAACAAAATGCAATTAGATATTAAATTTATGGCAAACTATAGTTCAAACATTGCTATTATTAGGTGGAAATAAATAAGTATACATAGCAAAGAAATTTGGTTGTAATGTATTCTCAAGTAGCTTCACATATTAGTAAACTAAAATTCTAACAAAATCAGTTTGGTTTTCAGAATAGTTTATTAAATGAAAATGCTATTTATACTTTCACTGATGAAATATTAAATGTTTTGAATAACTAGTCATCACCCATTGGGATTTTTGTGACCTCTCAAAGGTTTTTGATTGTGTAAACCATCGAATTCTTCTAGATAAGCTTAAATAATGTGGTATGAGTGGCACAAGTGGTTGAAATCATAACTGGAAGAGTGCAGAAAAATAAACAAACAGGTCACATAATAAGCAAGAAACAGCTAATTCCTGCCAGGGGAACCATCAAAAATGGGGTTCCACAAGGTTCAGTCTTTAGTCCTTTGCTGTTCTTAATATATATTAATGACTTGCCATTCTATATTCACAAAGATGCTAAGCTAGTTCTTTATCCTGATGATACAAAAATAGCTCTCATGCTGACAAACAGGAATTAACTGATTAATAACTTTCTGAAGGACATCAGTTACAATTTAAATTGTTCTCTACGAAAGGACTCTCATTAAACTTTGATAAATCCCAGTAAATACAGTTGTGACATTACAGATAAAGGGGGAGCAGATTGTTTTCATGTGAAAGGTGGGTTATGTTGGCCTCTTGGCTGAGTGAGGACAACTCTTCCCAGATTGCAACTGAAACACAATATAGCCACACATTCTAAAAATATAAAATCTGGCATTGCTCATATGGCAAATATAATTATATGACTGGATTCAGGAGACTTGCGAGAATCAAACACCGTGATTACAATTTCAATATCGCTTACAGATAAGCTGCCAACAAATTTCAGTACTATAACATTATAACACTTATTTTTACAATAATTGGTACATAGTGTTTATTAGTAACAGTTTAAGAAGCAAATGGGCAGTATTGCACCATGCTACCTATCTTAAAAGACGTACCATGTTATTTCCATATTCTTTCAATAAACTTTATTCTATTCTCTTGTTCTGCTTTTCGTTGAGGTAGTAATATACTTGTGTCATAAAATAGATTCTGCCACAGCAACACAAAACATGAACCCAGCAAAGTGCATTACATTTATGTATGTATTTTATTATATTTAATATTATTCTTAGTAATGTTCATTTTTATGTTGTAGACTGCCACTTAAATATTTCATGGCTGACTAAAAATAGTAAATATGCAGCACATAATTTATATATAAACAATTATATGTATTTGAGGACAAGAACTGAATATATTTGCATAAAAAGCCATGATAAATTAAATATTAATTGTGTAACTATATTTCAGAGGTGGCAGTGAGAAGCCACACTTAATAGCTACCTGAGCAAAGAGCTTCAGTCTTAACTGTTTTTAGTACTGTTAAATATACATTTGTTTGTTAAATGTAAACAACATTTGTAGGGAGATGGTCAATGCATTTAATTCTGTGATATTCAAATGTATAATTTTTGGAAGGGAAATTGTACTTTTAAAGATGTGGCGTTATGATGCGCATAAGGATACAATTTTGGGAACAGGGAGAGCATGGTTTCGAACGCTTGGGAAGGGACTCTTAACTTGGACATAGTGATGAAAGGTTGTGACGCTGGGTGGTCTGAAGCAGCGTTACGAACTTTTAATTTGAAGAGAGAGGCATGTGTGGCCCTAGAAAATTTACGGGACTGTGACTGCAGAATTTAGTCTCTGGTGAAAAGTGGTAAACTATGCTTGGTAATAGGGCTGTGGAAGTATGATAAATCAGCAATTGTTAATCGTTTACTCATGTGATTACAAACCGTGTTTTTTTTAACAAATACTGTAATTATCGCGGATTAATTTGCAACTGCAATGTTCGATGGACTTCACTAATTTACAAGAGATAATTTGGAACTTTTACTGTTCACTACGTGTGATACTTATTGTGTCTCTCATGAACAATAGTTGGAGAAATATTCAGTTATTTACTGATGTATAAAGTCGGACCACCTCCTCATTTCATGTCCAAAATGAGTAATTACTTCTTTATCTTAGAATCTTTTGTTTTTTTTTTTGGGGGGGGGAGGGGTTATTCAGATGTTTAATTTATGTTTGTTAAAATATATTTTCACACCGTCATATGCAGATTGATAGACTGGCTAAACTATAGATTAATTATTTATCTTGTTTAAACAGATTGGTTAGCTGTTTAGGGCATAGAAGCTGACATACATAACTCACTCCTATGAACAGAGACAACGAGCCATAGATCTTTTACTACCCCGAGTTATGTATTGTCCAATTCTTAGTGGTGAATACCGAAAGAAAGGTCGCACAGTTTCATACAATAAACAGCATAACACCATTAATAAATATAGACTTTGAACAGATGGTTGTAGCTTAGGCAGACTATTTAAAAGTTTTTAGGTGTTTCAATTGATGAGGGATTAAACTGGAAGAAACACATCAAAGATCTATTGAAATGTTAGAGTTCAGGAACTTGTGCTATCAGTATCATTGCAAAATTTTCTTGATATACATCTCAGTAAATTAGCTTACTATTCCAATTTTTATTCATGGCTTTCACATGGGATCATATTCTGGGGCAATTCATCATTAAGTAAAAAAGTATTCATTGCACAAAAGCGTGTAATCAGAATAATTGTTAGAGCCCACTCAAGTTCATCCTGCAGACATTTATTTAAGGATCTAGGGATTTTTACAGTAGCTTCTCAATATATGTATTCACTTATAAAATTTGTTGTTAATAATCTGACCCAATTCAAAAGTATTAGCAGTGTGCATAGCTACAACACTACGAAGAGTGATCTTCACTATTCAAGGTAAAAGGGGTGAATTATGCTGCCACAAAAGTCTTTGGTCATTTACCAAGTATTTAAAAAGAAATTAAAAGAATGGCATCTCCTATACATTAGATGAATTTTTTAGATAAAATTTAGTTAAAACAAAATGTTCTATTTATGAACTAAGGAACAAGTATTAATCTAATCTATAAAAAACCATTTACAGATAAAACTGCTTTTTAATACTATTTGTTACCTTTAATGTGTAAATTCCTTCTAACAGGATCCTCCAGAATTCACCTTTTACTGTTGTGTTGAAGGTGACATTGCGTCCAATCAATGCGATTCTTGCTCCAGGTACAGCAACCCCAGAATCACTATCGATCACCACACCATGTATACCCTGATGAACTTTCTCAATAAATTGAAGAAGTGGCTAAAATGGAGAAAAGCAGTTTTTTCAATCTTTCTTTATTGGTCCAGTAAATCTTACATACATACAATGTATTACAGATGTTGGGCAATGTTTTACAGTGAACAGGTTAACTACTCAATATGTGTCATGTATTCTGACAAACTGTAGAAACAACTCTTCAATATAAAAAAGTTTTAGTAGCTCTTTTGAATGCATTTACATGTTTTGTGTTCCTCATAGCTGCATGTAACTTATTGTAGATTACCACCAGATTGATAAGCATCTTTTTGGTATAAAGATGTGATGGAAAAATTTACATGGATATTTTTACTTGATCTTGTATATTTATCATGCACAACAGCACTTTGGATGTCGTCATGCTTTTTTTAATTTAGTAATTAAAGTATTTATTTTATTTGCAGTATTTATTTTACAAAAGGACAATTTTTAAAATATAAATGCATGGAGAGTATGAATATTTAAATATCTTTAAAACAGTTACATCAACTTCTGCTGTTTGCTTTTTATTATTCTCTTTAGCTTTCTGAATGTCGTATCATGAGGAGTTTCCCCAAATAATAACACCATATCTTACAGTAAACAAATCAAAGTGAAAATACAGTTTTTAAAGATTCAAGAGTTGCATTGCTTGATAGCACTCTGATTACATTTGTCAATTTAGAGAGTTGGAAGTTTAAGGATATTATGCGGAAATTCCATTTTAAATTTTCTTGTTGGCAAAGTCCAAGAAATTTTGTATTAGTGAATCTGAATTTCAAGTGTGTTCATATCAATTACTGGCTTTTAAGCATACTTATTTTGTTGCCTCTTAAAGTGCACAGTAACAGTTTTTTGTGGATTTAAGATCAGTCTGTTCTTTGAGAGCCACTGTGAAGCTTCATTTGTGATGACGTCAACAGCTGTGGTGAGATTGATACATTTTTTTTTTTCTTTAATAAGCAGATTGGTGTCATAAGTAAATAGCACTTCTGCTTTCTTTGCACACAAGGGGAGATTATTAATACACGAGGGCAGGTTATTGATAAATATTAGGAAAAGAAATTGTCCCATGACAGAGCCCTGTGGTACACCAGGTGCCAGTGAGGATGGGTTTGACTTCTGTTATCTGAGATCAATTAGTTAAGTAGGACTTAACTGACTCATTTGATGCACCTCCTATTTCATAAAAATCAAGTTTTTTAAGAGGATTATTGCTGTTGTGGTCTCCAGTCCAGAGACTGGTTTGATGCAGCTCTCCACCCTACTGTATTCTGAGCAAGTCTCTTCATCTCCTCATAAAAATCACAACCCACAAGCGGATTGAATGATCTATATAACATCAAAAGATTTAGTTCAATTTAAGAATACATCTGAAATTTTGAAGTGAGTGATTGTCAACTGCAATTAGGATTTGGTTGACAAAATTAAAGGTAGCAGTCTCAGAAGAATGCTGAGCTCTGAAGCCATGTTGGCATACAAGTAATATATTATTCTGATTCAAGAATTTTTTAGCCGAGCTAGAATAGTAGTTAATTTTTTTTTTTAAAACAAGTTTTTGATATTAAGTAGCTCATTGTGAATAGCAGCATGATGAATATACTTCTTTATTGATCTCAAATAAAGAAAGTGCCTGGTTGTCTTCACATCTAAAGCTTATTTTAGACAAAGTCTTGATAGAGGTAAGCAACTGTTATGACCCAAAATACAAAATGATTCTAGCAATGGTTTTAGATTGCTGTAATAATCTACTTTCAACAACTAAGAGATTATTACAGCAACCTAAAAGCATTTTAGTATAATTATATATTTCACATCTAAGTTACCAAATTTTTCCATCATTAAATCTTTTGCAATATTGTTGGAAAGTGTGATTGGACATCTCGGCAACTAACTTATGATCAGTAGGAAGGCTGTCTTCGTAGGATTCATATGGTAGATTAATATTCTCGTGTGTTTCCTTCTTCTCAGTACGTTTTACCGAGACAGGTGGTGCAGCGGTAAGACACTGGACCCACATTCGGGAAGCTGATGGTTCAAATCCACCTCTGGCCATCCAGATTTAGGTTTTCCGTTATTTCCCTAAATCACTCCAAGCAAATGCTGGGATGGTTCATTTCAAAGGGCACAGCCGATTTCCTCCCACATACGTCCTCTAAAATCCGAGCGTAAGCTCCGTCTCTAATGAGCACACTGTCGATAGGACGTAAACCCTAAGCTTCCCTCCTTCTCAGTACGGTTTTGCAGTGTTTTCCAAAATGCTTTAGGAGTGATCTTCCACACACAGGGCATGATACCTTTGGTAAGGGGGTTGGGGTTCGGAGTGGCATAAGGCTGGACTAGGATGTGGAGGTTGGGTGGGCAACGGAGTGGTGTTCTATCATCAACCCAAGCTCCACAACATTCTAGTCCATCCCTATGCCACTTCCAACACGGCCGGATACGGTGGCTGAGTGGACTGCGGTGCGCCAGTCATAGTCTGCATGGCCACTATGGTCGGGGGTTCGAATCCCCCCCTCGGGCATGGATATTTGTGCCGTCCTTAGTATTACGTAGTTTGCAAGTAGTTTACAAGTTTAGGGACTGATGACCCCGTAGTTAAGTTCCCTAAGCTCTACAAACATTTGAATCCAACAACACAGCTCGAGAATACACACACACACACACACACACACACACACACACACACACACACACACACACACGGCATCCGATCCTGCAGTTGTTATTCTTTCATATTCACAGAATATATGACGAACTACGAATGGGCAAAGCTGAAAATGTGTACCCAGCCAGAATACAAACCTGGGTCCCCTAATTTCTAGGCAGTTGCACTGACCACTACACCACGGGGGACACAGTGATCACCGCACCTGCAAGATCTACCTAAGCACACCTCCTACCAGACAAATTCCCAGCTTAGTTTCAGAACTATGAGTTTGAATACTGTGGGCAGGGTAAATCTGGGACTTTGTGTCTGGTGGGAGGCATGCTTAGGTAGACCTTGCAGGTTCGGTGATCACTGTGTCCCCAGTGGTGTAGTGGTCAGCGCAACTGCCTAAAAAGCAGGAGACCCGGGTTCCAATCCCAGCTGGGTAAACATTTTCAGCTTTGCCCATTCACCTTTGTGTTGATGTTATATATTCTTTGAACAGCTCCAGAATACATTTTGACATAGGTGCTAAGGGCCCAGGGTCACTAACTCCAAACTGGAAACCTGTGGACAGGAGTGCGAGTGGTGGGGAGTGGAAGTGCGACAGGTACAGCCTGCTTTGGGGGGGGGGGGGGGGGGAGGGTGCTTTGTTAGGCCCCAAGCAGCACTTGGGGCGAGGGGTTAGGAGGGGAAGGAAAACAGCTCTGTGATGTCACTGCAACAGCAGGAGCAGTTAAGGGTCAGCCACTGCTGGCCTTCAGCTGTCGGCATGGCTGCATAATGAAGAGAGAGGTCCACCAGGTGAGCTCTCAGCTATGCTGCGGTGAGAGGAAAGCAAACCCATTTGATCACAACATTGTAAACTGAGTTAGAATGACAAGGGGATCATGTCACACTTCAACTGTTTGATATAATACTGTGAAAGTAAATCACAAATTTTCAGGTAGAGCAGGGCACCTGTGACCCTTTAGAACAAGCAACCCCTGGGAGGGACCTAGTGTTTTTAGCATTTTCTGTAGTTCAGCTTGGATTGAAGGAAGGGGGCCATAAGGAACAGGTTTGTAGGTATAGGTGTCCGAGAGTTGACGCAGTCCCTCTACCACATACTCCCCTCGATCAAGTAACACAGTTGTGGAGCCCTTGTCTGCTGGGAGAATGACAATGGAGTGATCAGCTTTGAGCTCTTGGATGGTGTGGGATTCAGCTTGGTTGATGAATCACAGACATTGCCGTTGTGGGGTGGCTCAGGTGCCTCTGTGATACAGATAGCCGTACCATAGCTGCACCCACAGAGGAGGGGTATCTGTGGAGAGGATGGACAAACATGTGGACATACAGCTCTACTGTGTGAAAATATGATGCTGGCATCCTCTCGGGTAAAATATTCTGGAGGTAAAATAGTCCCCCATTCAGATCTCCGGGTGGGGACTACTCAGAAGGATGTTATCAGGAAAGACAATACTGGAATTCTACAGATCAGGTAGGAAAATTAGAAAATTTAAAATGTATGGGTTGAAGTGGGCATTAGTGAAGTTCAGTGGCAGGATGAACAGGATTTCTGGTCAGGTGAGTACAGGATTATAAATATAAAATCAGTTGGGGTATCACAAGAGTAGGACTGATAATGAATAAGAAAATAGGAATGCGGGTAAACTACTATGAACAACACAGTGATTGCATTATCATTGTCAAGATAGATAGGAGGCCAACACCGACAACAGTAGTGAAGGTTTATATGCCAACTAGCTATGACAATGAGGAGATTGAAGAAATGTATGGGGAGTTAAAGGAAATTATTCAGACAATTAAGGGAGAGGAAAACTTAATTGTGATGGGAGCCTGGAATTTTAATAACAGCGCATTTTTTAAAAACTTTGAAGGCATTTTGCAACCTTCGTCCTCGACAACGCGCCTCGGAGTGGTGGCCCCACTTTCTGGTAGCTGGCAGCAGCAGCGTGTTGGCCCAGACACTATCCTAGCAGCAGTTCGGCGTGCAGACTGGCTTCCGAACATAAAAGAAAAACTGTGGCCACACAACACTACCAAGTAGCATCAGAGACAATTAACGCTCATACCATGCTGTTTTATATAAATTTTAATATTTTATATGGATCGTTTAATCATTGTAATGATAATTTTAAAACACTGATGTTTAAAAATTTTTAAACTATGACACTTTTAATTTTATACATCTTTGTCTTACACCTTCAATGTTTTAAAACACTGTGTGCATGTTTTAATTATCTTACCATATTTTTATACTTATATCACAAACAGTATTATAATTTTTATGTCTGGATGTATTCAAGAACTCCACTTTTAGGAAAAATATTTATATAACAAACAATTGTTCAGTATAAGACCCTAGCTTATTGGGGATCAATCCATCCCCTCCAATTCCCCCCCCCCCCCCCCACCACCACCTGCTACCAAATTATAAGTGCATACATCAAACTGTAAAACTCAGTACCAATTAGTACTCAGCCAGACAAGTTGCATTGTACATTGTTATTTTACTTTTGTTTTTTAGATCTGAAGATGATCCAAGTGATCGAAACATGTAATTAAACAATTATATTGCAATTGTTGATGGAAATAAACACATTTGGAAAAGGAAGAAATGGAAAAATAGTAGGTGAATTTGGACTGGACAGAAGGAATGAAAGAGGAAGTCTCCTGGTACAATTTTGCACAGAACATGATTTAACATAACACACATCTGGTTTAAGAATCATGAAAGAAGGTTGTATACATGTAAGAGACCAGGAGACAACAGAAGGTAACAGATAGATTTTATAATGGTAAAACAGAGTCCAGAACCAAGTTTAATTGTAAGACCTACCCATAGGTAGATATAGACTCTGACCATAAGTTATTGGTCATGAACTGTAGGCTGAAACAGAAAAAACTGTGTAAAGGTAGAAAAATAAGGAGATGGGACCTGGATAAATTGAAGGAACATGAAGTTCTTGAGAATTTCAGAGGGAGCTTTAGGCAAAAATTGACAGAAACAGAAGGAAATAAAACAGTAGAAGAGGAATGTGTAGCATTGAGAGATAAAATAGTGAAGGCAGTAGAGGAGAAAAAAGGTAGAAAGGCAAGACCTACAAAAAATCCTTGGATATCACAGGAAATACTAAATTTAATCAATGAAAGGAGAAAATATAAAAATGCAGTAAATGAAACAGGCAAAATGGAGTACAGACGACTAAAAAATGAGATTGACAAGAAGTCCAAAACGGCTAAGCAGGAGTGGCTAGAAGCCAAATGAAAAACAGTAGAAGAATATATAACGAGGGGAAAAGTAGATACTGTCTACAGGAAAATAAAAGGGGCATTGTGGACAAGAAAAGCAGCTGTATGAATATAAAGAACTCAGATGGAAAACCAGTTCTCAGCAAAGAAGGGAAAGCTGAAGGGTGGCAAGAGTACATAGAGGAGCTCTACAAAGGAAATGAACTTAGAGACAAGGTTTTAAGAAGGGAAGAGGAAGTAGATGAAACTGGAATAGGAGGTACTATACTGAGAGATGAATTTGACAGAGCCCTGAAAGACCTTGGTCAGAACAAGGGTCTGGGAGTAGATGACATTCCCTCAGAGCTCTCTGGGAGAGTTAGCCATGACTTTCACCTGGTGTGTAAGATGTATAAGACGGGCGAAATTCCCTCAGACTAAGAAAAATGTAATAATACCCATTCTAAAGAAATCAGGTGCAGACGGGTGTGAAAATTACAGAACCATCAATTTAATAAGTCATGGTTGCAAAACTTTAACACGAATTACCTACAGGAGAATGGAGAAGCTGACCTCAGAAAAGATCAGTGAAAGGAGAGTACAAAAGCCAAACCACAGTTATTAGACTAAGGGCACGAAAGGGAAGTATTAGTTGGGAAGGGAGTGAGACAGGGTTGTAGCCTTTCTCCGGTGTTATTCAATTTGTACATAGAGCACGCAGTGAAGGAAAGCAAGGAAAAATTTGGAATTGGGATTAAAGTTCAGGGTGAAGAAATAAAAAAAAAATTGTGTTTTACTGATGACATTGTAATTCTGTCAGAGATAGGAAAGGATCTGGAAGAGCAGTTGAATGGAATGGACAGTGTGTTGAAGACAGTATAAAATGAACAGTAACAATAGCAAACCAAACATAATGGAATGCAGTCTTAGAAAAATCAGGTGATGCTGAAGAAATTAGATTAGGTAACAAAATAATGTAGGTGGTAGATTAGTTTTGTTACTTGGGCAGTAAAATAACGAATGACGGTCGCAGTGCAGTGGATATAAAATGCAGAATGGCAATGAGAAGAAAAGCATTTTTGAAAAAGAGAAATTTGCTATCATCGAACATTAATTTAAGCGTAAGGAAGTCTTTTTGAAGTGGAGTGTTGCCTTGTACGAAAGTGAAACATGGACGATAAACAGTGCAGACAGGAAGAGAATAAAGGCTTTTGAAATGTGGTGCTACAGAAGGATGCTGAAGATTAGGTGGGTAGATCGCATAACTAATGAAGAGTTACAGAACAGAATTGGTATTTTTGACTAAACGAAGGGATTGCTTGGTAGGACACATTCTGGAATCTTAAATTTAGCATTGGAGGGAAGTATGTGGGGTATAAATCGCAGAGGGAGACCAAGAGATGCATATCGTAAGCAGATTCAAATGGATGTGAGTTGCCGTTCTTAGGAGGAGATGAAAAGGCTTGCTCAGGATAGAGTAGGGTGGAGACCTGCATCAAACCAGTCTACAGACTGAAGGCCATAACGTCAACAGGAAGGTTTGGGAGAAAATGTTGGATGTGATGAATTACAGGAATGCCTGCAAGGAATATTTTTTTGTAAGAGCAGGAGGACCCCTTTGTGAGGGTGGTTGGAAATGTTCAAGGCAGCATACAACAGTGGCTCTATTGCCTGTGGCTTGTGAAGTGGTATTTCCGGTTGAGGTTATGAGTAAATGAGAGGAGATCCTTGACTAGAGCAATGTGGTTTAATTTAGGTGTGGGACTAAATTTTAAGCCTTTTGAGAGAACATATCTCTGGCATGGAGAGGGATTTGCATGGAAGGTTAAGAACTGAACTGGAGTTTGTTTTAAGTGGTATTTGCATGTGATGGTAGTTGTGATAGGTTCTGGGTGGGGCATGAGCTGGGATTGGAAGATTCAGTAGGGAAACCAGACTTACTTTGTTTATGAAAGGGGTTTGTTGAGGATGGTATTATGGTGGGTGGTTGTGGATTATGAGAATAGGGACACCACTTCTGAGATGATGGACCAGTAGAATGGATAGTTTTCTTAGGTACTGTGTGGCATTCAATTGGAGTTTACAGCTGGCTTGTTGTATGATGGATCTGAGTTTGTTGATTGAGTCAGGTGCTGACAGGAGAAGAATTTTAAAGAGAGAAAGATGAGCTGTTAGGAGTGGTGGTTAGAAGAAATAACATACTGTCCAAGGACAAGATGGGTGATGGTTAAATTCCAAATCTGCCAATCCTTAACCCTGGCCTTCACCTTGCTAAGTCCCACATACACACCTCAGTCCATGTTAAACCCACAAACTAACAACAGTACCACCTCTTTGACAGCCACCATCCCTTCCATATCAAACAATCCCTTACCTAGAGCCTAGGCATCTGTGGGAAACATATCTGTTCCAGTGATGGATCCCTTACCACCTTCAACTACGTGTACAATGCTTTCCTCTCCTGCAGCTAGCCTGAAGACCTTGTCCACAAGCAGATTTCCCTAGCAGTCCATTATTCTCCTTCAGCAACAACATTCCTAAGCCCATACCACCCAGAAGCATGCCCTTAGTCACCCATTACCATCCCAGCCTGGAATGCCTCAACAAATTGCTCTGTCAGAGTTATGACTTTCTCAAGTGATAATGAGATAAGTGTTTGAAAGTATCCTTCCCACACCACACCAAGTAGCCTTCCGCCATCCTCCTGAACTCTGTAACATCGTCGTCAAACATTACCACATCCCAAAACCACTGTCCCTTCCTAATGGTTCCTACCCATAACAACATAACATGTAATCCAATCTAAATATTAACAACCCGATACCAAAAAATTCAATTGAAATGTTCAATACCAGTAACGTGAAACACCAAATACTTTGTGGTAATTACAGGTAGAAATCACTGTAATACCAACATACAGATAACAAGTATTTATTCAACAACCATATGACAACAACACAGCCCAGACTTCCTGGAGCCAAAGATCATAACATAACAAGATAGGACACACTGTTCAGTCTATCGATAGATATTATTGATGCCACAACTTAATTTTAGCTTGTGAAACACGTTTTGACAGTAATACAATTATATAACCTTCATTGTTTTGGGGATTGTCACAAAGTATTAAGACAACATATTCACATATAATATGTATGTTAGTACATTAAGTATGGTATTTTAACACTGTAGACATGGAAATCTTCTGTTAATAGTTTCTAAATGGAAATATATCCATGTAAACCAGTCATCTTGCATATTTTGTGATCTAGTCTGTTATGTAAAATATTTTGAAGCCTATTAGTTCACTAAGTCACTCAATATGGATTAATACTTATTTAATCACTCATTTGAAAGAAATTGATCATATTTTAGAGTATTTGAACTTTATTATTTTTCAGAAAGCACCACAGAATCCAAAAAAGATGTTATTATGAATTATTAAAACACGCCTTTTAAATTGTCATTTTAACTCCTTTGTTTGTTTATAAATATAACTGTCATTGTCATTCTGTTTAAATGGTTCTGAAGGTCATATCTTATAATTTCATGACAAAAATAAATATAAGATATTATATAGGATAAAATTTAAGATTTGTGTTTCTATAAAACCAAATTTCACTCAGCCTCTTAGTTTAGTCTGGGCGAGGTGCTAGGAGCCTGTAGTGTTGGCAAACAGAGTCCAAAGAACTTGAGGTCGCAGAAACTATGTATGTACTTTCATTTGTCTGCTTAAAATCTGGACCTCTGCCTTTGTGGGAATCATAATCCAAGACAACGATACCGACTAAACTTTGAATTTTGCATCAAGATAATACAGAGATAATGTGTATTCCACAACCATATGTACCCAATATGCCATCTTTGTTGTACTTTGACACACACGAGCACAGAATTTGACAAGCTTAAATGTTATCAGTAGCAGGGATACACCATGTAAACGATCATGCTGCAAAACCTGCCCCATGCATCCCCCCTCCCCCCACAAACACACACTCCAGCCCCTCCCAAAGGAAAAACGTACCCCATTCGAGGCAGGGCCACATGTGAAACAACACATTTAATCTAGCAACTAACATGTTCACTGCACATACTTTTATGTTGGTATGAGCACCAACAAAGTGGCTGAACGCATGAATGGGCACAGACGGACTGTTTGCCTGGGTGACATGCAATATCTTGTGGCAGAGCATGCTCTACAATATAACTACCATGGCAGATGTTGCACCACACATACCATCTGGTTACTACCACCCAAAGCCAGTCTTTCAGAGCTATGGAGATGGGAACTCTCCTTACAACATATCCTCTCCTGCCGCCATCCTCCTGGTCTAAATTTACACTAACTCATCCCCTTCCTCCATCCTCTACTCACTGATTCACTACTCATTTCTCACGCACTTTCCTCTCATACACAATTGTTTTAGTGTGTGTGTGTGTGTGTGTGTGTGTGTGTGTGTGTGTTTTCTCTAAATCTTTTCCCAACTCAGCATTATTTGGTTCACTTCTCTTTACTGCTTGATCCATCCCCTTTGGTTGTACATCATCTTTTGGTTTGCTACTGGCTTGGCTCAGTATTTGACATTCCGTTTCTCTGACTCTCATATCTCCCATCATCTTCTCATTGCCTATGTCATGAATAATCTTTCCCTTCTGTTCCCTTCCTCTTCCCCCCTCTTGTACCTGATGAAGGAAAATATTTTCAAAAGCTAGTGTCAAGTTTTTTCATTTATATTTTCATGTTTTTGTGTGACTGTCGGTGGTACAGAACTAAGCTAAGTAATGGCCAGCCAATCTGTCTCTTTTCAAGAATATTTCAATATTATGTTTTCTCAGATTGGTTTTTAACCATTCTATTCTTTAGTATATAATTCACATCAGTATTTTGCAACAATGTTTTATCATAATTATCAAACTAAATGATATTAACACCTGTCAGCATAAAAATAATCATAAAATTTTGTGAAAGAAATTTTGTTGCAACTAACCTCCTTGTTGCTATTCCACAAATCCTCCAACTGACTTGCCGGTGGATATTTGCAGCATGATAGTTCCAGTGTAATTTCAAAACATCCATGCTTAAAATAGTTATAGTCTTGCATGCCACCTGTTGTAAAAATTTTATTTGTTATGTCAATTTATACATTGCTCTCCAATGTTTGAGTGCATGGATAATACAAAATACTGAGGTAGCATACACATTTGCAGATATAAATATTTTTAACAATTTCATATACCTGTAAGAGGATACCAAGCTGCCCCATTAGTTATTCCATGTTCAAACTGTTTATATGGATCACAGCGAGTATTCTGCATAGTGGGGTGAGTGGCAGCATACTTGTAAGCTATGTATTTAAAAACATCATTATCAGGAGTAGGTGATTCTTCATGCATACGCCCAGTAACTGCAAAATAAAAATTCAATTTGTGGATAATGTTAGCAGAGTCCTTTAAGGTAAGGCCTGGAGAACAATAACAGATTAACAGCTGTCACTGATCGCCCATACTAGTTTCTCATTACACAATATTCTGTCTATAGACATACGTACTCGTAGTAACATTGAATATTTTTATAGAATCACTGCACAGCCTGCCAGCCTGTTATATGCTGTTCACTCATTTGTGTATCTGCATTGCCAATTAACAATACTATGAAAAGAATAGTTTACTACTCACTGTAAAGATGATGGTATAGGCAGCAAACTGGCACTCACAAAAAGACTGCTCAAATAAGGGTTTGGCCAAAGCCTCCTTATAAACACACACACACACACACACACACACACACACACACACACCAGCCAGAATTCTCTGGGCTCAACAGAAGTAGCAATCTGGAGTGGGGTGACAAGGGGAAGAATAGCAGGGTATGAAGCAAAAGAGAGAGCATGCAGGACTATATTGTTAGGATAAAACTGTTAGGTGCAGTAGTGGGATTGATTGGGGGAGGGAGGGTAGAGGGGAAAACAGGGAGTGGAAACAGAGGAGCAGGAAGGGGGTGAAGTTTTCACATCTGCAAGTTTATTCTCCATAAAGGCTAACTCTTCCATCCCCCCCCCTCCCAAAATAAAAAAAAAAAAATCTCTAAATATGCTAGTGAGTACACTCTTTCATGTATCCACTTACATTGTGAGCAAGAGCACAGACGAATATGCTGAGTTGTGTGTTCATCCTACTGGTTTTGCATATAATTGAGAATGTTGTGAATAAAAATGACAGTAATCTAAGGCATCAGCACTAATGACAAAACATTAAATATTTATTCAAATGTTATATATAAGAAACACTGAGTTGGCAGTTAACAAATTGACAATGTCAAGTTTTCAATCTAATACACTTAGAATGTAACAGCCAGTAGTCTTTCTAGTTTTAATGAAAGAATGTTATTCTTAATTCCTAATATCCTGCTACAAAGCTACCACATACAAAGATAACTCCCACACATGCAACTAAATAGGCACAGTGTAAAATGACAGCACTCAAGCAACAATAAATAAAATATCTACTAAAGTGCAACCACACAACATGGTCTGTAAGTTAAATTGGAGAAAAGGTGACATAATGAATAAAATAAAAACTATAAATACACTTGTGTGACAATGGGACTAAAGGAATCTGTGCTATTCTTGCTTGTGAAGTGTTATAAAAACTTAAGCAATAACATGACATTGCTCTACTGTGAGTTAAATTAGAAATATGGCGGCATAATATGGTCAGTAATGTGCACTACATCATGCTGTAAAAAATAAAAATATAGAACCACCAGATAAATTTCTCCAGATGGCTGATATGTCCTGTACTTCTGTGGACTGGTTCAATAGAGCAAATGCAGCATCCCAAGCTGAAGACAAAACCAATAAATTATCTCTTTGTATGTCCATCTTCATCTAAGATGACTTGGACACAGCTGTATAATAACTTATAAATAGACCAACCCACACCTTCAACAATGTTATGAAACCTTTATTATTGGTTTAGGTAACTCATTGTTGCCATCTTCAGCCCCCCTGCTTATTTGACACCATCGAATAACCAGTGAGAGTCAACTAAGCAGGGGACTTAGTATACCAGCAATGAGTTACCAGAACTTGTACTAAAGGATTTATAACATTACTTTTGAGAAGGATAAGTTGCTACTTACTACAGAGACATCCGATGAGCCGCAGAAAGGCACAAATAACAGATTATAACTTTATAGCTTTTGTCCATTACACATTTTTACCAAAATAAATCACCAATTGTTGTTCAGTTTAAACTAACATTCATTGTCTTCACTAAGGAACATACAGCCTCTTATCTCAGCTATATTATTTATAGAAATATCAGCATCTACTTTTCTTTTGGAAATATAAATGCCACAATTTTGCTGGTAGTATCACAGATTCCATTATTATATATAGATTTCATACAGACTAATTCAAGTGTAATACAAGAAATGTACTATTATTCACTAATGAGAATATGAATGAGAATCAGCTGTATAATTAGTGGTGACATATGGAAATTTGTGGCAAATTGAAATCTGCAGACTGATCCAAACTTCCAAATGCCATACAATGTCTACTAACCTGAATGTATGTACATTCCACTTAGTAACTCCTGCACAGGAAGAGATGTATATTGCAATTGTTGCAAAATTTGCTGTGGCTCATTTACGAATGACGTGCAATGTCCCTGTTTATTGATGGAACCAATGTAAATGTCCTTCAGACAGGGATGTATGTTCATTGTGATTTTTTTTTTTTTTTTTGGGGGGGGGGGGGGGGGGCGGAGAGGGGTTTCACTTATACAGGTTAGAGATAGATAGGGGCTGTGTATGGATGCAGAGAGAATTGGTCACCATTTGTAAAGAACTGGAAGCTGTGTTGGCCATAGTTGAGAAGCTTCAGGCTGCTGTCAAGGACTGCAATGGCTCTGCGACATCTAATTCAAATGCTTTGGCACTTCCAACTCTATAGTGATGCCCGAAATCTTTCATGCTACTGCTCCATCTGATTTCCACATTCCTACGTTGACACCTGAATATTGGCAGGGTCACAAATATCTGGGTAAAAGGCAAAAGTGGATACCAGCTGCAAGGTTGCCCCCTTAGACTTCAGTAAAAGGTTTGAGGTATTATCTACTGCTGTGGACCAGCATGAGCTGCCTTGCCTTTATGGTTGTGGGTGAGATTCCAGAGGGGTCACGATAAGCACATAAAGGTGGAACTGTTTGTCGCTGGAAATTTCAGTGTCAGACAGGTGGTGCAGCCTCTTAATGAAACAACAGATAGATTGGGGAACAATGCATGTGTCCACTCTTGTTTTCTTGCTGATGGGGTCTCATCTGAATCTGGCGGAGACTCTTCCAGCAGTGATGGAGCACGCTGGGTCATCCCAGCTGCAAATTGTGACTCATGTCAGCACCAATACTGCCTGCTGCCTGGGTTCAGTAGCTAGGAAGTTCCTTTCACTTATATATCTTCATCTACAAGACTCTGAAATTCATACTTAGGTGCCTGCCAGAGGCCACAGTGCCCAAACAGTAGGCCTAATACATCCCAAAATCTGGATGATGCCATGTGCCAGTAACTAAAGAAACTGAATGGAACCTATATTGCATAGATAAGTTGATATCTAGTGAGTGTGTGTGTGTGTGTGTGTGTTGGACATGTGGGACCAAACAATGAGGTCATCAGTCCCTTTAACTCCAAATTGCACATGCCACAGAACCCAACGAAAAATGTAGGAAAGCTAAAAGACCATTCAACTAGGAATTAAAATCATCTCATCTACACGATTAAAACCAACTTAGGGTAGCAAAAGCTACAGTGTCCACTCCCTTAGCTCTAGAAGCGACCACCTCCTAAACCACAAGTTACTAACAACACAGTGGTCAACAGATCACAGCTTCAGAGTAGGGAGAAATAAAACAATGTTAAAAAGTAAAAGAGTGAAGTGTAAAATGGAGAGGACATTCAACCAGAATATGAGACACAGATTGCATGGCTCCACAATCACAATCTGGTGGATTGTCATTGCGTAAAAGAAATCCATGGGTCAGCCTGCAGTGTCCAATATGGAGGCGACAGAGGACAGTCGATTCTCTCCGGGAAGGGCGTAAAGATGAACTCCAAGCTGCAGTTGTATCTTTGACGGTGTGGAGTATATTGGAAGGGGCAGTAGCTTTCCACTTGCCATCCAATGAGGAGTGAAGCAAAGATCTGATCTGCACCCACAGATCTGCACCCGGAATTAGAAAGTGAGGTGGGCAGCGAGTAATTGCCGATCGAGCCAACCGGTCAGCCTGTTCATTCCCTGTAATACCATCATGGTTTGGCACCCAGAGAAAGGTAATGATCTATCCAAGGTAGCTGGCGGCCATCTTCCATCCCTGGCCTTGCCATGCCTGATGGGGTCTGTATAGAGCCATCTGTCCTTGCAGAACATCTTGCAACTCACTACACCAATGTACCAGCGACAACTTCATATCCGGCGACCTTTCTCCTTAAGAAACACCAGGCCGAAACCTTCAAATTAGGTTTTACTTCTCACCAGGTGGAACCATATAATGAACCTTTCACTGACTGGGAACTATCGCTGGCCCTCTCCTCCTCTCGTGATTCAGCCCCTGGCCCTGACGATATCCATAATCAATTGCTGAAACACCTCAACCCTTCACAACGACAATTTCTCCTCAAAGTTTATAACCGTATTTGGCTTCAAGGGGTCTTCCCCTACCAGTGGAGGGAAGTTATTGTGGTCCCTGCCCTCAAGCCTGACAAGGACCCGTCGGCGCTGGACAGTTATCGGCCAATAAGCCTGACAAATGTCTCCTGTAAATTACTTGAAAGGATGGTAGCCCGCAGATTATGCTGGGTTCTTGAATCCCGGGGACTTCTCTCACCTTACCAGTGTGGGTTCTGGAAGGGACGATCCCCTATTGACCATTTACTTCGACTGGAGATGGCGATCAGACAGGCCTTCTCTAAACGACAACATCTTGTTGCAATCTTCTTCGATCTTCATAAGGCATACGACACTGCTTGGCGTCGTCATATTTTACGTTCTCTTCATGACTGGGGCCTCGGAGGCTCCTTACCAATTTTTATCCATCAGTTTTTATCCCACCGCCTGTTCCGTGTCAGAGTTGGCTCTTCATTCAGCTCCCCTCGAACACAGGAGAACGCCGTCCCCCAGGGCTCAGTGTTCCATGTTACACTCTTTCTAATCACCATCAATGGGTTGGTGAGCTGTTGGGTCGCTGGTAACCCCGGCACTATATGTCGACGACTTTTGCATATGGTACAGCTCCTACTCCGTAGCCTCTGCTGAACGTCAGCTCCAGAGTGCCATTCGGTGGGCTTCAACATGGTTTCCAGTTTTCCTCGTCACAAATGAGGGTGATGCATTTCTGTCGTCGTACTACAGTTCACCCTGATCCATAACTGTTCTTGGGTAATCAGCACCTGGAAGTTTTAGCACAGCATCGTTTTCTGGGTCTTCTCTTCGAGAAAAAATTTACTTAAGTGCCCCATATTCATCACCTAAAGATTAGTTGTATGAGGAAACTTAATGCCCTATGTTTCCTTGCTCATTCATCTTGGGCTACAGACCGAACAACTATCCTTCGTATCTATCGGGCTCTAATCTTGTCCTGATTGGACTATGGGTGTCAAGTTTATGGCTCGGCAGCTCCTTCTGCCCTGAAATTATTAGATCCAGTTCACCATTATGGTGTACACTTTGCTACAGGTGCATTCCAGACTAGCCCGGTCGACAGTTTCTTTGTTGAGACGGGAATCTGCCCTCTTCAGGTCAGGCGGCATCAGCTTCTGGCGTCTTATGCCCTCGCCATCCAGCAATATCCTGCTCATCCCACTTACCAGGTTCTTTTTGCATATGCAGGGCTTCGACCCCCTGATACCCGGCCTTGGGCGGGATTGCCCGTCTGACTGTGGTTTGCCTCTCTTTGCCGAAATTTCCACTTCCCTTCCCTGGATTGCGCCCCCCGTTTCACAGCACGCACACCCCCGTGGATGGTATCGCAACCACTAATTCGGGCGGATCTCTTCCAGGGCCCAAAAGCTCTAATTTCCCCCATGGTCTTTCGGCGTTTGATGTAACCAATACTAAAACTGTTTCAGGGAGCCTCTATTTTCTACACTGATGGCTCGAAAATTGTGGGCCACAACTGCATTTACATCTCCCGTTGGGGAGGAATGCCATTCTCTGCCAGAGGCATGCAGTGTGTTTACGGCAGAGATGATAGCGATTTATAGAGTCCTCTGTTTTATTAAATAGACTGCCATGGAATGTGGCTTAATCTATGTTGACTCCTTGAGCAGTCTGCAGGCCATTGATCAATGTTTCCCCTCCCATCCTTTAGTTATTTCTATTCACGATCTCCTTGCTGACCTCCATCGAGCTGCCTGCTCCGAGCTGCTGCCCACACTCGTGTTGGAGGGACAGAAGAGCCCAATGAGGAGAGAAAATGCTCCCAGCATGCCCACTTACTTTGTTTGATTAAGTAACGAGCTCTGGCATGCAGACGTTTGAGACCAGCGAGGGATGGGTGGCATTTAAGATGTTCTAAGGCCTACGGCACTCGCGAATGGCTGCAGCAACAGTTGCATTCCACCATGGGACCGGCCGGCGAGTAGGAGAGCCTGTCGACCGAGGAACAGTGCAGTTGGCAGCTTGAGTAACATGTTGGTCATTTGGCTTATAATATCATCTATACAGCCTCAGGTGGAAGATGGAAAAACAACCTGGGATGTATATAGCGGCCAATTAGCATGAAGGAAAATCCAACGGGATACCTTGGCTCGTGGTAGGTGTGAGGGAAGTGAAAGGATCAACGGAAAGTGGTCGCTATTGCAGAGGTTGTCATGTGCCAACCAGTGAAATAAAGGGAGGAGAGGAGGAGAAGTGAGAGAGAGGTCTATGGCAGAAAAGGTGCCGTGAGCAGCACTAAAATGGGTCAGGGAACCATCGTTGAGAAGGCACAGGTTGTGGTCAGCAAGAAACCGGTCTATGAGGTGGCCCCGGCTAGTCGTATAAGCACTACTCCACAAAGAATGGTGGGCATTGAGTCCCGAAGGATGAGGTAAGGAGGGGGGAGTTGCTGAAGGAGGGCAACTAGGGCAGTTAGTGTAGGTGGCCCATCAGGGGTAAGGTAGAGGTTGCAAATGGTTAACGGGGTGTCCAAGCGAACCTGGACAGCAACCGCTTCCAATGGAGTTTGGAGAGGAATCCAGGTACTGACAATACCTGTCCAGACCAATGTACAAACCCCACCAGATGCCTGGAGGGGACCAACCCGGTTCCGACAAAAGGCACGGAACCCACGGAGGGTCGGTGATTGTGCATTCATAAACCGCGATTCCTTCAGGACGACACAGGCCACAGAAGAAAGAGAGAGTAGCTGTTTAATCTCCAAGAGGTGATGGTAGTAGCCATTACAGTTCCACTGATGATCACATCATGAGGATCTAGGCGGGAAGGGAATGGGGTAATGTCTGTCACATTGCTTTGTCAGTGTCCATCACCAAAGAAGAAGGGACGACATCCATAAATAGCTGATCAGCCTCAGGCTCAATGGGATGAGCGAGTTGAGAAAGCACAGTCGGCACCTCCAGTGGTACCGGGGGGGGGGGGGGGGGGGCTTTATCTTGCAACTTTTGTTTCTTCTTCTCCTCCTCCTCCTCCTCCTCTTCCTCTTGTGAGATGGGGAGGACCAATCCCAGAGAGAGAACTTTTGTCAGTTAGGTCTGACACTGACGAAGATTGGGCAACCTTTGAACTCGCCAACTGTGAGTTCGATGGCCAACTGAAGGTCTAAGATCTCTGATCTGGGAACACCGGGATGGAAGGCCCTGAGATGGGGCACTGTCACCGGCAGGGGCACTTCTCTGTCTGGGAAGGGGTGGGACACAGGAGGGAGGGCTACAGGAGAGGGAAACATGAGAGGGGGGGATGGGATGTAGGGGGAGGGGAGATGGAAGTGGGAAGGGGAGAGTGAAAGGTTAGAAGATAACGTCGTAGCGAAGATAGTCACCATCTGCACAGGATGCAGACGTTCATACTTACTGCGGACCTCAGGGTATGTCAAACACTCCAAGGATTTGTACTCTTATTTTCTTTTCTTTCTTGAACATAGGGCAATCTGGCAACCATGAAGAGTGGTGTTGATGACAGTTGACGCACACTGGCGGAGGAACACAGGGGCTCCCCTCATGTAGTGGGCGTCCACAATCACCGCATACAGGGAATGCTGTACAGCGAGAGGACATATGGCCAAACCGCATGCATCGAAAACATCGCATGGGAGGTGGAATGTAGGGCTTCACATCACATTGATATATCATTATCTTCACCTCCTCTAGGAGTGTGTCCCCTCGAAGGCCAAGATAAAGGCCCCAGTATCAACGTGGTTGTCTTTAGGTCCCCTCTGAATGCGGTGAACAAAATGTACACCACACTGCTCGAGGTTGGCCCTAAGCTCCTCATCAGCTTGAAGGAGGAGGTCCCGGTGGAATATTACACCCTGTACCATATTCAGAGATTTGTGCGGGAGTATTGTCACTGGGATGTCACCAAGAGTAATGCAGGCGAGCAAAGCCTCAGACTGGGCTCCCGAGACTGTTTTAATAAGCAGTGAGCCAGATCCAAGTTTACTCATGGATTCCACTTCATCAAACTTGCCTTCTATGGTCTCAACAAAGAACAGTGGTTTAGTGTTACGTGAAAGTACCTCCATCAGTCCTTGTGCAAACCAGGTAGCGAGGAAAAGGCTTTGCTCCTAACCGGCGAGCCTGACCTTCCTCCCATGTGGTAGCGAGGGAGGGAAACATCCTTGTATCCGCAGTAGCAGCATTAAACGATCTCTTTCTGTCTTGAGAGACGGCTGATGCACGACCATTTTAGAGTCTAACTCTTTTCATAGTTCTAGACGTCCACCCTGGTGTCACCCGCTCCGAAACCGGGGCTCTCTCCATGGGCGCCACCCAGCCTCAGCAAAGGCCACCTGGCCGGATAGCCATTGCCGGGAGTTCTGATACCCCCGAGGACAGGCATCAACTCCTTGGCTTGCATGGAGAGGTCGCAGCTCAGACACCAGTAGTGTGATCCCTGTGGTGTCAGGGGGCTCAGCCAAAGAGTACATAACAGCCCCCCCCCCCGCACGGACTGGCTACACGTGCTGGGGACCTAGCGGGGGATGGGGGCTAAGGCGAGGAAAGGAAGTCGAAAGGAAAGGTTGGGACCCGTGCCGTAGGGGCTAGGTCAGGAGTTCCCCAATTGGCTCACACATTATCGGAGGATTTTGATATCGAAAGTCAAACCCCGAGGGGGACCAAACTGGGCTGAAAACCGGTGTAATTGTTGTTGTTGTTGGGTGTTTAAGGAGGTGCAGGTGCAGGTGCGGTGATCACTGTGTCCCGAGTGGTGTAGGGGTCAGCGCAACTGCCTAGAAAGCAGGAGACCCAGGTTCGAATCCCGGCTGGGTACACATTTTCAGCTTTGCCCAATAGCAGTTGAAGTCATTTATTCTATGAATATTAAATAATAACAGCTGCAGGAACAGACGCCACATGTATATATATTGTCTCAAAAACAAACAGTCTATAACAGCTGGTTTACTGAATACAACTCTCATGTGTCACATTGCTTACTTAAACCAGGCATGACCCTTCAGCTGCTTGCCCACATAGTTTTATAGAAGTCCTAAAATAGGGGGTAACATCTTTGAAATGTCAGACTGAATATTATAGATAATTATTTTATATGTTAAATTGTGTGATTAGCATATACTGTTGAAACAATTTTGTTTACATGTGTATTTGTGTCTTGACATAAATATTCTCATGTTTAAATGAAGTGCCTTAAACTAAAATACGTAAAAGTATTTGCAACTAGTTCTGTGGTGACTTAACATTTAGGAAAAGTATGAAGTAACAACTATACACATAACGAATAATGGAAAGTCCAGGTTGGATTTATCGAGCGAGGTGGCGCAGTGGTAACACACTGGACTCTTATTCGGAAGGATGGTAGTTCAAATCCACCTACGGCCATCCTGATTTAGGTTTTCCGTGATTTCCCTAAATCACACCAGACAAATGCCAGGATGATTCCTTTCAAAGGGTATGGCCAATTTCCTTCCCCATCCTTACCCAAAAATCCAAGCGCGAGCCCCATTTCTAATGACCACGCCATCGACGGGACATTAAACCCAAAGCTTCCTTCCTCCCTTCCAGGTTGGAAGTAACAATATAGTAATAAGGACAGTTTACAACTCACTGCAAATATGCGACAACAAGCTGCAATACACACATACAGTAGACCCACAACCCCCCCGCGCGCGCGCACACGCACAGGCACACGCACTTCAGCTATCAGCCATGGCCTTCTTCAGAAAATAAACATTTTATACAAAAATTATAGAGGGAAACTTTCCCCGTGGGATAAAAAACAAAAATAAAAAATAGAAAAGAGATGACTTACCAAAAGGACCGGCTCGTCGATAGAAACAAATAAAATCACACACAAACACACATACAAGCTTTCGCCACCACTGGCAGCTTCTTCAGGAAAAAGAGGGAAAAAAGGGGAGGAAAAGGGGAAGGATATGGGTTTTAAGGAAGTGGAAAAGGAGTCATTCCAATCCCAGGAGTGGAAGGACTTACCCTAGGGGGAAAAAAAGGAAGGTAAACAAATACACTCACACTCAGACATATCGAAACGCAAACACACCTAGACAGACATTTGTAAAAAGCAAAGAAGTTGGACAGAGATACCAATTGAGGCAGAGGCTCTGTCCTCCGGAGTTCTGAAAGGTTGGTGTCGGTGGGAAGTATCCAGATAACCCGGATGGTGTAACACTGTGCCAAGATGTGCTGGCCGTGCACCAAGGCATGTTTAGCCACAGGGTGATCCTCATTACCAACAAACACTGTCTGCCTGTGACCGTTCATATGAATGGACAGTTTGTTGCTGCTCATTCCCACATAGAACGCTTCACAGTGCAAGCATGTCAGTTGGCAAATCGCGTGGGTGCTATCGCAAGTGGCTCTGCCCTTGATCGTGTATACCTTCCGGGTTACTGGACTGGAGTAAGTGGTGGTGGAAGGGTGCATAGGGCAGGTTTTACAGCGGGGTTGGTTGCATGGGTAGGAGCCAGAGGGTAGGGAAGGTGGTTTGGGGGATTCATAGGGATGGACTAGGAGGTTATGAAGGTTAGGTGGGCGGCGGAAAGACACTCGGTGGAGTGGGAAGGATGTCATTAAGGATGGATCTCATTTTGGGGCAGGATTTAAGGAAGTCATATCCCTGCTGGAGAGCCACATTCAGAGTCCGCTCCAGTCCCGGAAAGTATCCGGTGACAAAAGGGGCACTTCTGGGATTCTTCGGTGGAAAGTTCTGGATTTGGAGGAATGAGGAGGTGGCTCTGGTAATTTGCTTCTGAACCAGATCAGGAGGATAGCTGCGGGTTGTAAAAGCTGTTATTAGGTTATTGGTGAACTGGTTCAGGGATTCTGGACTGGAGCAGACTCTTTTGCCACGAAGACCTAAGCTGGAGGGAAGGGAACGTTTAATATGGAATGGATGGCAGCTGTCATAATGGAGGTACTGTTGTTTTTAGTAGGTTTGATGTGGACGGATGTGTGAAGTTGGCAGTTGGACAGATGGAGGTCAACATCGAGGAACGTGGCATGGGATTTGGAATAGGACTAGGTGAATTTGATGGGACCAAAGGAGTTGAGGTTGGAGAGGAAATTCTGAAGTTGTTCTTCACTGTTGGTCCAGATCATGAAGATGTCCTCAATGAATTTTATACAATCGCACAGGTATACAACACAGTCACACAACTATCATCTCCAGCTACCGCACTCCGAATCATGCTCTGCTGTGTGGAAATAGGGAAGGGGAGGGGGGTATAGGAAGGTTGCGTCATGGTGGTGGGGATCGATACAGCATGGCCTTGCAGAACATGTACATATTAGATGGGAGGAACTAGATGCAGCTTAGGAATGGAGTAGGGAGGTGGGTGAGGGGAGGAACACAAAGTAAAATAAAAAACAAACACACGTGCACCTCTCTCTCTCTCTCTCTCTCTCTCTCTCTCTCTCTCTCTCTCTCTCTCTCTCTCTCTCTCTCTCTCTCTCTCACACCACTCAAAGTAGGAGAGGTTTGGGACAGAGAGGTAGGAACTGTTGGGTGTGATGAAAAGGAAGTTGTCATATATTGAGGGTTGGATAATTTTGGAATCTGAGAATGAACTGTAAGGATAACTCCCATCTGTGCAGTTCAGAAAAGCTGGTGGTGGATGGAAGGATCAAGATGGCCTGGGTTGTGAAGCAGCCATTGAAATCAAGCAATGCTCTGCTAAATGCTGTGCCAAAGGGTGGTTTACCTTGTTTTTGGTCACAGTTTTGTGGTAGCCATACATCCTATTGGACAGCTGGTTAAAGGTCATGCCAATTTAGGAAGCTGTGCAGTGATTGCAGCACCGTTGGCAAGTTACATGGCTACTTTCACAGGTGGCCCGGCCTCTGATAGGATAGGATAGGATAGGATAGGATAGGATAGGATAAGCCTATGACAGGACTGGAATAGGCAGTGCTGGATGGGTGGATTGGTGGATTGTTTTATTTTATTGTATTTTACTTTATTTTCCTCCCCTCACTCCATTACATTCCTAAGCTGCATCTCATTTCTCCCATCTAATATGAACTTGCTGTAACCACCCCCAGGACCTTGACACAATTTTTCTATCCCCCCCCCCCCCCTCCCCACCCTATTTCCACACTGCAGGGAGTGATTCAGAGTGCGGCAGCCAGAGAGAATGGTTGTGCCACTGTGTGAATGTTCTGTTTTCTGAAGAAGGCTATGGCCAATAGCTGCAATGTTGTTTGTGTGTGTCTCTTATATGCCTGTCTCAGCTCATCATCATGTGTTTGCAGGGAGTTGTAAAATGTCCTTATTTCCATACTGAAAATATACACATGAATTGGAGTAAATATTAAGTGATTTCAGAAATAATATAGTGTTCAAAGGTACAGATACTGAAAAATAGACTTGAGATTTCTATGATAACATTGGCTATTTAAGAAGGTGTGTATTATCTTCTTTTTGTACATTTAAAGCTAGATACATCATATTAGACATGCAAAATAATATTTACCGTATATTTCCGCAGATAAGACGATGGCTGAATCATTAAAAAAGGGTCCCAAAAACCAAGGTCGTCTTATCTGACGGTACAAAAAAAAAAAATTAGATTCAAAATTAGTCTGAAATTAGTAATTTTGCAGATGTGTTGCATAGCGGGGCTTCGACCTCCAAACAATATATATTGAAGCAGTTAAGCATCAAAACGTTACATATCGATCAGGCGAATGTTGATTTTTATGAACATGTCGTGACTTTAAAGGATGTTGTTAGGCAGGAATTTAACAGTACAGCTTTCTGGGTATATTACAAGACAGCTTACATCTAAGTAGCTCGGCCTGAAATGATATATATCGAATGTACAACCATAAATTGATTTAGTGTTTTTGAATCATAGATTCGGTCACTAAGTGCCATCAGTACTAAAAATATTATCTTCTTTACCCTATACTTAAGCTTCTTAAGGCTACGCTACAGATAACTTTTTTGAAAGTGAAAGTTAGGTTAGGTATAGGACAAACAAGAAATTTTGTTTGCGCTAATCTCAGGTTCAGAAATATTCGCTTATTCCATTTATATAAGGATCAATTAGTACTTGCACTAATAATTTAATAAAGGACCGGGTGAAGAGAGGTAACTTGAGCCAGGACGGTTCAGAGTTGTTATCTATCCTCCATTATTAACATTCCAATTAGAGTTTCCATTGTTAAAGATATCAAAAAAATTTATTAAGGGAGTGGAAATCAACTGAAATCACTCAACAGGGAAAGTGCCACCAGACATGATGGAACACATTCAATTCTACACAGATTATGCGAAGGAATTTGTCCCTCTTCCAGGACTAAGAGTTTTGCAGTCCTAATGATTAGAAAATCAAAATGTTAGCAAAGAGAGAACAAACCTGTAGGCCCAAGTCATTGATGTCAGACTTTGTAGCATTTTGTAACATGCTTTATGCTAAATATATTATGACATTTCAGAAAACCAAAAACGACCTCTGCAGGAAGCAACATTTGCATGAAATCCACCTCATTCTGTTTGTCCACAAAAAAAATTAGTAGATACAGTCTCCCAGGTAGATGCTGTGTTCCTCGACACCCATAATGTGTTCAATACAGTGCCACCATTATCACCTAGTGAGGGAAAAAAAGTGTATGGAATATCATACCAGCTGTGTGATTTGATTGATGAATTCCTAGCATACATAAATTGTAACTAATATATATATCATCTAGTTGATAATGTCGGAAAAATCCAGGATGTTTTTGCAGATGATAGTGTAATAGAATAAGAAGTTGTGACACTGGAAAATTGTGTAGTGAAGTATAGGGGGGTCTGTAACATACGAACACCTGGTGTCAGGAGTGCCAATTAATTTTCAACACAATCAAATATAATATTTTGTGAATAAATAGAAAGAAACATCCTCAATTATATGATTACACAATTGAAGAACTATCATTAGAAGCAGTTACTTCCACAAAATGCCTGTATGTATGTAGATTGAGAAATCTGAAGTTGCTCAACAACATAAAATAGTGGGTTTTACAGGTGCCAGACAGATTCATTGAAAGATACCTCAGTGGACCCAAGTGAAGACCATCAACAAAGTAAATAGCTTACTAAACATCCATTTGATCAATACTTTAGTATCCAATTAAGTAAAATTACTTGCCAGTTGACAGCTAACAAGCTGGAGCTGCTTTCCTCCAATCAGAGCACTCAACATCACAACCGAACTGTTTGTCATTGCCAAACTGCCACAACTATTGGTTAATTCACTTCTATTTTCTTGTCTGGCTGTCCTTGATTCCCCCCCCCCCCCAATTCATACGTCTGACCTTTTTCATTTCACATTTCATCATTTAATGATAAGCATACAAAAAAAAAAAACAAGAAATGGGCAACGGTGCTAAGAAAATACGTACTCATGCACAGCACTAAGCTCATGCTACTGAGTCCTTTTGTAAAAGCCATGATTTAACGACACATATAGAAGTAGTATATCACAGATATTACATTCGATGAGCTTCATTTATTTATATGAAAACCAGATCTCCAAAGGCTACAATTATGTTGCTACTGGATGTGATTATCACTTAGAAATTTACAAGAATATGATGGTCTAGCGCAGTGGAAGAGTTATAGCTTTACACGCGAAAGATGTTGGGTTTGAATCCTGTTGTGTGCTATTACTTTAATTTCTAGATCAAAATTACTTTAATTGCCTTTGTTATTAATTTACTTTACTTTTTTTAAATTCTAATGCACTGTAACATCCATTTCATAAGAATGCTGACTTTTTAATTCACTCTTATTTTTCATCTTATGATTCTTTTTTTCAGTTGGAATCTGCAGATGTCATTAATAACCTGTAATTAAGTGCAAAGTAGGAGTGCTGATTGGTTCATAACATGTGAGAAAACTCAGACAAAATTACTAGCCAGTGAGAGGATATTTTCAGGTAAATAATGATAGCGAGAAATTTCAGTTTGCTTTTAGCACTGTACATGAAAGTTTTGTCCGAGTTTGCTCACATAGGTAACCTTTAATCACCATTAAGAAGCAATATTTATTTTAGTTCTGATGGAGATGGATGACCACTATTTTGTCAGATATATAGTACATCATGTGTGGTTAGGTTACAAATGGCAGTAAATTAAGGACTATGCTTGTTCTGCTGCAGTTTAAGTAAATTAGCTGTTGGCAGAGCTTCTCGCTTTGCCACCATTAATAGTTGGCAGCCTTTTTTAACATTGCTCTTCATTATAAACTATATTAACAGCATCTGTGAAGTGATTCAGTGTGTGTGTGTGTGTGTGTGTGTACAGCTGATCGCTAACCGGTTGCCTATGTGGCAACACTGTAGCGCCATGTGACGAACGTCAACTAGCAAGTAATTTTAATCGGACTATAGTCAGCATGAGATCTGTATCAGGCGGGACTGATAGAGAATATGAAGAAGATCCAAAGAAGAACAGCACAAGTTCTTTTAGCAAACTCAGAAGTGTCACGGAAATGTTTGGCCACATCCAGAGGCAGCCACTATCAGAGAAGCATTCTGTGTCATAGTCTGGATTACTATCAAACTTTCAAGATCATACATTTCTTAAAGAGTCGACCAATACATTGTTTCCTCCTTGATATCTTGCAGAAGACCATTAGGATAAAATTAGAGATAACAGAGCTCACATAAAGTCTCTAACTGGCAGTCATTTTTCCCACATACCAAACACAGCTGGAATAGGAATAACATGCAGTGCCAATACTACACAAAGTACTTTTCACCATACAATGCGAGGTGGCTTGCAGAGTGTAGATGTAGATGAACATTGTCTTCTTTGGCCTTTACTGCCTAGAATCCAAGTCTTGAATTAACCAGTTATGTAATTCATACACCATAAGGTCAGTGTCAAACATGTGCAACATGAAGCATAATATTTACACTACTACTGTAGTTCCAGTGTCTCAAATGCTGTTTCATGATTGCTGTTTCACTGAACATTATTAAACTACACACATAGGACCTGTTCAAGAACATTTCTTCACATACATAACTTTTTATTTGGTGCTCCTAACTCTCTCTTCTTCCTCTCATATAATTTTACCCACTTCAGTGCTCCTTGGTTGCACAGTCGTAGAGTGCCAGACTACAAATCCAAAGGTCGCTGGTTCAATCCCCTAGTGTTCCTGGAATTTTTATCTGTCACTTTCCACTTCTTTCACCTCTGGCAGTATTGCTCGTGTGAAAAATACCGAGCAGCACCATGGTTCGGAACCCACGTTAAACCATAGGTACCCCTATTACCCCTATAAATGGCTGGGGAAGTCAGTTCAAAGGTCGGAGGAAGGCAGCGGCATACCACCTCCAAACAGGACCATGTTTAATAAAGCACTAAGGTGTTCAAACCAATCTTCAGATTGTTGACTGCTTTACCTTTTACCAGTTCACCCAACTTAAATTTTCACCCATGGCCTTCATCAGAAAAAGAAACGCACACATTCACTCAATCACTCAGACAACTATGCATACACAACTGCCACTCCAGGACTACAGGCATTTTGACTGTGGGTGAGGAGGAGAGTGGAGGGGGAAGGATGCCAGCTAAGGGTGGGGATGGGAAGTTTGGCATTGCATGATGGATTGTAAAGGCTCTGATAGGTGGGAATGTGAGATGCAGCATTGAATGCAGTGAAGAGCAGGGGTAGGAGAGGATAAAAGGAAGGTGAGAGGTGTGTGGGGAGGGAGGAAGGATTTGAAATAATAAAAATAATAAGGAAAAAATAAAAAAGTAATTATGGGGGCATTTTAAGGTGTTGCACACAGCTGGAAGGAAGACATGAATTGGAAGGATACAGGATAATGACTGGGAAGTGGGGGGGGGGGGGTGGGGGGGATGTTAGGCATAGGGTTTAGGAATGGCAATTTAGGTTGAGGCCAGGGTGGTTGTAGGATGGTAGAATTTGTTGAAGGGACAACTCCCATCTGCACAGATCGGAAGAGCAAGTGATGGAGGGGAGGATCCAGATGGCTCAGATAGTAAAGCAACTATTGAAATCAAGAATGTTGTGTTCAGCCACATGCTGTGCCATAGTGTGCCTCATCTTGCTTTTTGGCACAGTTTGATGGACAGCTGGTTTGTTGTCACACCAATGTAAAATTATGTGCAAATATTGCAGCAGAGTTGGTAAATTACATGGCTGCTTTCACAGGTTGCCCAACCTAGGATGGGGTAGGATAAGGTCTTGTTTTGCATACGGGTCTTCCACAGGGATATGATCCCTGTGGTAAGGGCTTGAAATTGGGAGTGGCATAGGGACAGACTAGGGTGTTGCAGAGGTTGGGTGGGCTATGGTACACCACTTTAGGAGGGGTTGGAAGGATCTTGTGTAGGATGTCTCTCATTTTGGCACATGAAGACAGATAAAGCTCTGACGAAGAATGTGATTTAATTGTTCCAGTCCAGGATAGTATTGGGTGACGATAAGGACACTCCTTTATTACTGGTTATTGGAGGTAGAAGAAAATTGGTGATGTGTGAGGATATGCACAGAAAATCTGTTTGCAGACTAGGTCAGGAGGGTATATTTTATCTGTGAAGAGCATATTGAGTAAGAACATCTCATCACTGCAAATTTGCCATCCACAGGTGGCAAGGTTGTATGAGAGGGATTTTTTGATGTGGGATAGATGGCAGCTGTCAAAGTGCAGGCACTGTTGGTAATTAGTAGCTTTAATGCGGACAGAGATGTGAATGGAGCCGTCAGTGAGGCAGAGGTTAACATCTTGGAAGGTGAAATGCCGGATTGAGAAGGACCAAGTAAATCTGATGGGAGAGAAGGAGTTGGGGTTGTGAAATAATGAGGAAAAGGTGTCCTGGACCTGAGTCCAAACAATGAAAACATATCAATGAACCTGAACCAGGAGATTGGGTTTTGGGACATTAGGAAGGTTTCCTCTAGACAGCCCATGAATAAGTTGGTACAGGAGGGTGCCATATATCTGCCCATGGCTGTTCCATGGATTTGATTGCATACTTTTCCTTCAAAGGAAAATTGTTAGTTGGCATGTAATTGGTAAGGATTATAACTTAGGAATGAGGTATTGAGCTTGAGTCTGAAGGATGCTGAGAAAGGTAGTGTTTGGGAGCAACAAGACCATGTGCATGTGAGATATTAGTTTATAGGAAAGTGGCATCAACAGTGACAAGTAATGATCCAGAAGGTAAAAGGATGGCAATGGTGGAGAGTTGGTGAAGGAAGTAGCTGGTATTTTGGACATGGGAGCTAGGTTCCAAAGAATTGGTTGGAGGTGCTAGTCAACAAGGGCTGAAATTCTTTCAGTGGCAGCACAGTAACCAGACACAATTGGATGTCCAGGATTGTTAGGTTTATGGCTTTTTGGAAGCATGTAAAAGATAGGTGTGTGGGGGTGTTTGGGTGCAGAGGGAGATGGATTTTGGGAAGAAGTTATGGGTAGGGCCATATGATTTTAGTGGGGTTTGTAGGTAATGTTTAACTTTTTGGGTGGGGTTGTCCTAGCACAACTTGTACTTGGAGAATGCCATGTAAATACTGTGATTCATCGCAACAGTGGTGGAACCTCTGTCTGCAGGGAGGATGATTAGGTTTGGATCTGTTTTGAGGTTATGTAAGGCTGTCCTTTCTTCTGCCAAAGGGTTGGTATTCTTAGGAAAGCACTTTGAGAAGGATGGTGATGCTGCATTGGAAATGAGGAATTCCTGATAGGTACAATGAAAAACCAAGCCTGCTGAATCCTCCATTAATTGCGACATAACCCAAGCCTAGCTCTTCCACAAAGTTCTGTATGGTGCATTTAAAGTGTTATCTTGATATCTCGTATTTGGGTGTAACTTCTGGTAACTTAGCATCTGAGGTCATAGTCTTGCAGCAACATCTGATTACGTTGAATACAAGCAGCTTAACTCTATGATTGTGTATGCTAGTGGTTTGAAATTATGAAGAGCAACACCTGGTAAGTTTGAATTGTAGTTTAATCCAGCATGTTAAATAAACTTGCATATGAACAATAATCACTTCAACAATGAAATATCAACATGCTGACAGGCATCCTGACTGCCCCGAAATCTGGTTAAAAATGGCACCCCGACCTCTGCGGGCTTCCTTCATATACTATCCTCTTCAGTGCTCTGCATTGTTAGAGTTGCAAGGAAAAAAAATTAAAAAAATATATTAATTTTATTATCAGTTATCTTAATAACATTTGATATCCTATAAATCAAGCTTAAATATGATGTCATCTTAAACGCTCATATACATTTCTCATAACTGAAAATATGCTTAAATATGATAAGCAACAATGAATATTGCATTTATAACAATAACTTGAAAAATGTTAATAAGAAACTGTTTTAATACTTATGTAGCTATGATTCACAAGTATTTTAATTTCTATAGTAATGACTACTATGAGTTTACAGGGTGGCCACCAAATCTTCATTTTCAAATTCAAGGTTTTTTCCAGGTTTTCCAGGTTAAAAATAATTATTTTCCAGGTTTTCGCAAAACTTAATTTTGCTCAAAGGGTTAGCAGACAACTATACAGTAAAGAAACTAGTTACATATTTTTAAAACACATGTCATCCAAGTTGAACAATGTCACGTTGTAATATACACCAAGCGGTGACGAATCCGGGATTTGTGTTGGGGAGGGGGGGGTGGGGCAGAGCTCATAAATATTGTGGCATTGTACCTCAAACTGATCTAAAAAGAACCAGCTCATATTATGAGGTTTTCCTTGTGGTTTTGGGGGATCTGCAGCCCCACAGATCCCCCTCCCCCCACCCCAGATTCGACACTGACACAATGTATAGTGCAGGGTTTACATTTTAAGGTGACACACCAAAATAACTAGAAAAAAAACAGTATATATTCAACAACGGTTTTCACTATTATGAATGGCCGGCAGAGGCTTAGGAAATGATACTAAACTTGAACTGTCTCCACCATTTGGAAGCGGTGTGGGTGGCTAGCGTAAAATTTTAAATGGAAACTCCCATTGTTAACTGCAGATTCAGACCCTACAGACCAAATAATGTCTAGTTTGGTTGAATTTTTTTTTCTTTTAATTGGCACATATTGCACTGTAATGGTAAGAATTATTTACCATACTGCGGAAGAAATGTACCACTCAGGAAAGAAAATGAAGGTTAATCATATTGATGATGCTTCAGCACCCAATCAAATGATACCAGATGTACATTTCTTCCCAGCTAGTTCAATTAAGTGTTTTTCGGTAATTCATAACTGGTATTCAGACTAGGGCAATCTGGAGTAAGGTATCACTTGGTATCATCTTTTCACCTCTTTCAAGTTTTCATTTAGATTGTTCCCAATTATGGTTTTCAGTTTCCAGAGCCCATATAGTCAAATAAGTTTTACCCTGGAAAACCCTAGCTAAAAGATCAATTAATGTTAATGACCCAGCATGCGTAATAATGCAAAATGTTGTGGGCGAGTTCTTGAACTTCGAGGAGATGAAATGGGGAATGCAAAAACATATATGGAGCAACAGCTGTGTGGCATTTGCATTCCAGTGTCATCTGCTAAAATAACACTCAACAGCAGATTTTAGTGAAAACATTATTTTGTTCAAATGAATTTGTTTCATTTTTTAAAATTCTACATCTACATCTACACGGGATACTCTGCAAATCACATTTAAGTGCCTGGCAGAGGGTTTATCGAACCACAATTATACTATTTATCTCCCATTCCATTCTCGAATAGCGCGCAGGAAGAAAGAACACCTGAATCTCTCTGTTCGAGCTCTGATTTCTCGTATTTTATTCTGATGATCATTTCTACCTATGTAAGTGGGAGTCAACAATATATTTTCGCATTCGGAGGAGAATATTGGTGATTGGAGTTTCGCAAGTAGCCCACGCCACAGCGATAAGCGCCGTTGTTGTAGTGATTCCCATCCCAGATCCTGTATCATTTCAGTAACGCTGTCTCCCCTATATCGTGACAATACGAAATGAGCTGCCCTTCTTTGGACTCTTTCGATGTCCTCCGTCAAACCCACCTGATAAGGATCCCACACTGGCCTGCAATACTCCAAAAATGGATGAACAAGCACAGTGTATGCAGTTTCTTTAGTAATTCTGTTGCATCTTTTAAGGGTTCTGCCAATAAAACGTAGTCTCTGGTTCGCCTTTCCCACGATATTTTCTACGTTTTCTTTCCAGTTTAGGTCTGAAGTAATAGTAATTCCTAGGTATTTTGTGGAGTTTACGGCCTTCACGTTTGATTGATTTATGTTGTAAACAAAGTTTAACGGATTACTTTTCGTACTCATGTGGACGACTTCACACTTCTCATTATTTAGAGCCAATTGCCAATTTTTACACCATACTGATATCTTATTCAGATCATTCTGCAGTTGGTTTTGATCTTCAGATGATTTTACTAGACGGTAAATGACGGCGTCATCTGCAAACAACCTAAGAGAGCTACTTAGATTTTCCCCTAAATCGTTTATGTAAATAAGGAATAGCAGAGGACCAATAACACTACCCTGTGGAACGCCCGATATCACCTCTGTTTTAGTCGATGCCTTACCATCGATTACTACGAACCGTGTCCTCTCTGACAAGAAATCCCCTATCCAATCGCAAATTTGGGGCGATATACCATAACCACGCAATTTGATTAAAAGCCGTTTGTGAGGTACGGTGTCAAAAGCTTTCTGGAAATCAAGAAATACAGAATCGATTTGCGAACCTTTGTCGATAGCACCCATCACTTCGTGTGAATATAGAGCTAGTTGTGTTTCGCATGAACGATATTTTCTAAATCCGTGTTGACCTTGGGTCAATAGATCGTTCTGTTCGAGATAATTCATAATATTTGAATACAGGATATGTTCCAAAACCCTGCTGCAAATTGACGTCAATGAAATAGGCCTGTAGTTTACTGGGTTACTCCTACTGCCTTTCTTGAATATAGGTGTGACCTGTGCAACTTTCCAATCTTTTGGTACAGATCCTTCTATGAGAGAGCGGTTGTATATGACTTAAGTAAGGAGCTATCGCTTCAGCATAATCAGATAGAAATCTAATGGGTATACAATCCGGACCAGAAGACTTGTTCTTCTTAAGTGATTTTAGTTGCTTCACTACTCCGATATCTACTTCTACGTTACTCATTACGGCATCTGTTCGTAATTCGAAATCTGGAATATTGGTTTCGTCTTCTTTGGTGAATGAGTTTCTAAAAGCTAAGTTTAGTAACTCTGCTTTAGTAGCACTGTCATCGGCAGGATCGCCATTACTATCACCTAGTGAAGGTATTGCTTGTGATTTGCCCCGAGTATATTTAACATATGACCAAAATCTCTTTGGGTTTTCACTCAAATTACGAGAGAGTTTCGTTGTGATAAATATTGTAGGCATCTCGCATTGAAATCCTCGCTAAATTTCGAGCTTCTGAGAACGATCGCAAATCCTGGGGATTTCGTGTTCGTTTAAATTTAGTATGCCTTTTCCTTTGCTTTTGCAACAGTGTCCTGACCGGTTTTGTGTACCAAGGGGGATCGTCTCCTTCTTTTATTAATTTATTTGGTATAAAACTGTCAATTGCCGTCGATACCAGTTCTTTGAATTTGAGCCACATCTGGTCTACACCTAGGTTTAGTGTTAGAAACAAGTGGAAGCTGTCTTTCAAGAAGCAATGTATTTTGTTTCCATCTGCTTTCCTGAACAAATATACTTTGCGTTTATTTTTGGTAACTTTGGGACTTTCGATATTCAATTTCGCTACGACAGCTCTGTGTTCACTAATACCTGTATCCGTTTTGATACTCGTTATGAGCTCAGGATTATTTGTTGCTAAGAGATCAAGTGTGTTTTCACATCCATTTACAATTCTAGTTGGCTCATGCACTAATTGTTCGAAGTAATTCTCAGAGAATGCGTTGAGTACAATTTCGGACGATGTTTTATGCCTACCTCCTGATTTGAAAATATAATTTCGCCAACAGATCGATGGTAAATTAAAATCACCACCTACTATTATCGTGTGAGTCGGGTACGTTTTTGTAATTAGACTCAGGTTTTCTTTGAACCTTTCTGCTATTTTATCGTCAGAGTCGGGAGGCCGGTAAAAAGAAACAATTATTAACTTCTTACGATTTTCGGGCACAACCTCTACCCATAATAGCTCGCAGGAACTATCAACTTCAACTTCGCTACATGAAATACTACTTTTGACGGCAATACAAACACGCCCCCACCTATTTTGTTTAATCTATCCTTTCTGAACACCGATAGATCTTTTGCAAATACTACTTCTGAACTTATTTCTGGCTTGAGCCAACTTTCGCTGCCTATAATGATGTGTGTTTCGGTGCTTTCTATTAACGCTTGCAGTTCTGGTACTTTCCCGACACAGCTACGACAATTTACAACTGTTATACCGATAATTTCCGGATCTACATTTCTCCTGTCATCCACCTGCACCCTTTGAGATTGCCCATTTTCTATTTCCCCGAAGCTCTTTATCCTAAAAAACTGCCCAGTCCACGCCACACAGCCCCCGCTACCCGTGTAGCCGCTTCCTGCGTGTAGTGGACTCCTGACCTATTCAGCGGAACCCGGAAACCCACCACCCGATGGCGTAAGTCAAGGAATCTGCAGCCTACACGGTCGCAGAACCGTCTGAGCCTCTGATTCAGTAGTAGATTCTTGTAGTACTAAACAGACAGCGAAGTATAACTTATATTATGGAAAGTAACAGACTTCCGTTTGCTTATGGAAAGTTTATGTTTCTTGCTTCTTGCTTGGTTGTTCAAAGCACTCTTGCCCATTGTAGAAATATTTATCTTTGTGTTGCACAAAGAGCATAATGCATTCGTTTGTGATTTGGGATCACATGTAACCCACGGATACACTGTCTCGTATGAGCTCTGATATCGAGTTATACTCTGTTCTGACACGACGGACAAACACTTCACTCTAAAACACGTTGAATTACTTCATCTGTGCGGGCACAGGTAAGGTCGATTCAAACTTGGATTCACTCTATTGTTCTCTGCAACAATTGTTTCACTCTGTTCCATATCAGAAAGATTTAGATGGCCTTAGGGTGCGTTCACACTGCCGGCCGGGCCGAGCCGAGCCGGGATGTGCCGAGCCCGCTGACACCTAGTCGGCGCACGCCGACAGCATGGGTGTCCACACTGCGCGCCGGGCCGGACCGAGACGAAAAAGAGGGGAAAATCAACTTCCGATTTTCAAGTTGCAAAACGTTTTGACAGTATATAAGACCATGCCACATCGTTTTATCAACTTATTTTTTCCTTAAAAGCTTTGTCTTGCCCCTGAAAAAATTAAAAGTCTACTCTTCATTCCGCGAGAGTTTTTAGTTTTGTAACGCTCCTCACTCGATTTTGACGAAAGTATGCGGTTTAAAAATTTGATTTTTGGACACAGGGTAGTACAATATCTTAGTTTTCGAATAAAACATTCACCTTTTCGAAATTCGTAACGGTCGTTTTCAACTGAGGCTTTGTGTCAAGTATGCACACTTTATTCACAAATCGTGTATTGAAAAAGTTCGATAGCGGGCAGCTTACTGTTCTATGCATTTTAGACCATACATTACAGTGAATGAAATGGAGCTAAAAGTATGGATAAGTTTTTGAAATAGTAGTCGCACCGATATCTACCTCCTTTCACAAGTTATTGCGAATTATCTGAGCGGCGACATGCCGCGATCGCAAGCCTACGAACTCTGCGGCTGTTGCGCGTAGCGTGAGGCACTGCTTGTAACCATCGATGCCACTTCCTTATACACTAATATCCCACATGCCCAGGGCCTCGCTGCGATGGAATATTTCCTTTCACGCCGACCACCCACTTCCTTACCTAAAACCTCTTTCCTTAATACCCTAGCCAGCTTCATCCTAACCCACAACTTCTTCACTTTTGAGGGCCAGACATACCAACAACTAAAGGGAACAGCCATGGGGACCAGGATGGCCCCCTCGTACGCGAACTTATTTATGGGACGCTTAGAGGAAGCCTTCCTGGACACCCAAGCCTGTCAACCCAAAGTTTGGTATAGATTCATTGACGACATCTTCATGATCTGGACTCACAGTGAAGAAGAACTCCAGAATTTCCTCTCCAACCTCAACTCCTTTGGTCCCATCAGATTCACCTGGTCCTATTCCAAATCCCATGCCACTTTCCTCGATGTCGACCTCCATCTATCAAACGGCCAACTACACACATCCGTCCACATCAAACCTACCAATAAACAACAGTACCTGCATTATGACAGCTGCCATCCTTTCCACATCAAACGTTCCCTTCCCTACAGCTTAGGTCTTCGTGGCAAACGAGTCTGCTCCAGTCCTGAATCCCTGAACCAATACACCAATAACCTGATAACAGCCTTCACATCCCGCAGCTATCCTCCTGATCTGGTACAGAAGCAAATTGCCAGAGCCACTTCCTCATCCCCCCAAATTCAGAACCTTCAACGGAACCCCAGAAGTGCCCCTCTTGTCACCGGATACTTTCCGGGACTGGAGCGGACTCTGAATGTGGCTCTCCAGCAAGGATACGACTTCCTAAAATCCTGCCCCGAAATGAGATCCATCCTTCACGACATCCTCCCCACTCCTCCGAGAGTGTCTTTCCGCCGCCCACCTAACCTCCGTAACCTCCTAGTCCATCCCTATGAAATCCCCAAACCACCTTCCCTACCTTCTGGCTCCTACCCTTGTAACCGCCCCCGTTGTAAAACCTGCCCTATGCACCCTTCCACCACCACTTACTCCAGTCCCGTAACCCGGAGGGTGTACACAATCAAGGGCAGAGCCACTTGTGACAGCACCCACGTGATTTACCAACTGACATGCCTGCACTGTGAAGCGTTCTATGTGGGAATGACCAGCAACAAACTGTCCATTCGCATGAATGGTCACAGGCAGACAGTGTTTGTTGGTAATGAGGATCACCCTGTGGCTAAACACGCCTTGGTGCACGGCCAGCACATCTTGGCACAGTGTTACACCGTCCGGGTTATCTGGATACTTCCCACCGACACCAATCCTTCAGAACTCCGGAGATGGGAACTAGCCCTTCAGCATATTCTCTCTTCCCGTTACCCACCTGGTCTCAACCTCCGCTAAATTTGAATTCCCACCCACCATCTTAACATCTTTGCCTTGGTTCTCTGGACAGAGCCTCTGCCTCAAGTGGCATCTCTAACTTCTAACTTCTTTGCTTTCTACAGTTCTACAGTGTGTCTGCCTAAGTGTGCTTGCGTCTGTGTAAATGTGTGGGTGTGTGTGTTTTTGTTTACCCTCTTTTTTTCCCCCCAAGGTAAGTCTTTCCTGTCCCGGGATTGGAATGACTCCTTATCCACTCCCTTGAAACCCTCATCATTTCCTTTTCCCTCTCCTTCCCTTCTGCCTGACGAAGCAGCTAGGCTGCGAAAGCTTGTATGTGTGTGTGTGATTTTATTTATTTTATTTGTTTCTATCGACGAGCCGGTCCTTTTGGTAAGTCATCTGTTTTCTATTTTTATTTTTATATATATATATATATATATATATATATATATTATAGAGGAAAAATTCCTAACAGGAAAAAAATATACGTAAAAAATAGATGAACACTTACCAGGCGAAGGGGCACAGGCATCTTTGCCTTGGTTCTCTGGACAGAGCCTCTGCCTCAAGTGGCATCTCTGTCTAACTTCTTTGCTTTCTACAGTTCTACAGTATGTCTGCCTAAGTGTACTTGTGTCTGTGTAAATGTGTGGGTGTATGTGCATTTATTTACCTTCCATTTTTTCCCCCAAGGTAAGTCTTTCCTGTCCCGGGATTGGAATGGCTCCTTACCCCCTTCCTTAAATCCCTCATCATTTCCTTTTCCCTCTCCTTCCCTTCTGCCTGATGAAGCAGCTAGGCTGCGAAAGCTAGCATTTTTGAGTGTGTGTGTGTCTGTGTGTTTATTTGTTGCTATATATATATATATATATATATATATATATATATATATATATATATTAAAAATAGATGAAGTACACTTACCAGGCGAAAGGGCACAGGCAGTAATAGCAACAAATAAACACACACACACACACACACACACACACACACACACACACACACACACACACGAATGCTAGCTTTCGCAGCCTAGCTGCTTCATCAGGCAGAAGGGAAGGAGAGGGAAAAGGAAATGATGAGGGAGGAAGGGGGTAAGGAGCCATTCCAATCCCGGGACAGGAAAGACTTACCTTGAGGGAAAAAATGGAAGGTAAATAAATGCACATACACCCACACATTTACACAGACACAAGTACACTTAGGCAGACATACTGTAGAACTGTAGAAAGCAAAGAAGTTAGAAGTCAGACAGAGATGCCACTTGAGGCAGAGGCTCTGTCCAGAGAACCAAGGCAAAGATGTTAAGATGGTGGGTGGGAATTCGAATTTAGCGGGGGTTAAGACCAGGTGGGCAACGGGAAGATATATATAGATTTTGTTATTCTGTCAAAATTTTATCTAAAATCTGTATTTACTAAAAGCTTACATGATCACAAATAAGCTTATTTAGTTTACGTAACTATATATATTCGTATTTGAGCTGAAGAACATGATGTCTATTTAGACAGCTACACTGTCATCTACACTTGCAGATTTTCATTAAACTATTTCTTAATTTATGTTCCTACCAATTGATAGGCTGCTTCACATTCTGTATTTACTTTTGATACTAGTTAGATAAACCAATATATACTCAGATATGCCTCATGGACCTTTATTTATATTTTCACAGATGTACCAAAATCATTACAGTTATAATTTAGCATGTTTAGCTCAGAAAATAGTTGGTAACTGTGTTTAAATATTGCTAGAGGTCTTGCCTGTTACATGTCTAAGGTGACCAGAGTTGGTTATGTGGGAATAAGGGAGGGTCATAGTTGGATGGTGTTATGAATTGGGAGAGGTGGGGTTCAATGACGGAATTATATTGGCTTTGAATGGTGAGATTGGTGCAAAACAGTTTTTCTACTGTAGGGACTGGCAGAAAGAGAAGAGGTCTTTGACAAGTCCAACATGGTTAAATTTGGGTGTAGGGCAGAAGGTGAGATCCTTGGATAGGACTGAAACTTCTGTAAGGTTGAGAGTTTTGGCAGAAATTTCAACACTTGTGAAAGTAGCCATGTGATTTACCTACCCTGCTGCAAATATTGCACAGCGTTTTACATTGGTACTACAATGACATCAGGATGAATGGCCACCATCAAACTAAGTATATTTAGTTGCCATATGTGTATTAACTAATACAATAGAACACTAAGAGACATGTTTTCTGATCATTTTTTTTTTTTTTTTCCAGACAGTGAAATTAAAGTGCTGAAAAAGGAAATCATTTATGCAAAGAAATAAATTATTTGTTGAACTTACTATCTTCAGGTGTGTTGTCATATGGATAGTTTGCTACAAGAGCTCCAGCATGGAGAGAAGCAGATAACACAAATGGTATACGTTGCAGCCAATTTATAATAGCTGTAGTTTCTGGTTGTCTTGGATGTGTATTTTTACGGAATGCATCTGGGAAATTTCTGTTCAGGTCCACATCTTTCTTGTTGGTCCTGTTAATAAGAATTGACCCTACATCAGATTTTTTCTTCATAAAATATATGAGCACTCACTTTAACAGTGAACTTGAATGTTCTGTTTTTACAAGATACTCAGGAAGTAATACATCATAGTTAAGAGACAAAAATCACTAAACTGCAATTCAAAAGGATACATTCTTAACTGAAAACAATAATTGCATTTCATATTGCTCTGCCATACATATGCACATATGCCATAAAAGTTGTAAAACCACTGTCTATAATATGATATTACATAATATAATATTACATAATATATAATATAATGATAATACACTACAGCAGATGTAAAGATCTTACAAGCTCCTGACAGTATATTATTCTTTCTGTGTCTGATACTATTTTGTTGATAACACATTTATGACAGTTACAGAAAATAGCATTTACCTAAAATTAGGTTAAGGCAACCACTCATCTAAAGCAGATTAATGTGCAGACCACAACAATATGTAACAAAGCAGCATTCAACTAGCTTTCAAGGGTCCTGCTCTTCTTCTGATAGCAGCACACACATTCCTGTGACCACAAAGGTTTGTGTTTCTTTGTCAGTGTGGTTGAGTGTGAATATGTGAGCTACTGCCAAAAGAAAGGGGTTTTCTGTGAAGTGTTGTACTCCACACATCAATTCACTTTATGTGAGTGATTGTCTTTCAACTGTTTTACACACTACTTCAACCAAGAATTTTCATTACAGAATATAACATTTCATTTCACTAAAGTTTGTCATTCAAATGACAGAAAGCAATACATGTCATTAATTACTTGAAAAAGAAACAGCTTTGAATGCCCTATAGTGACAAATTGCAAAAGTACTTAGGTTTTATAATGTTCACTAACACAAATACCAAGTACCATTTATTATTAATTGAAATTATATTAGCAGTACTACAACAAAAGTTGCATTCATATCAGTAGCATTTTCAGGAGAATGTTAAATTCAAACTGTTGCTAAAAGCACAAGAGCAATTGATTCTAGTAACATGAATTTATATTCACTATGTGATCAAAAGTATCTGGACACTTTGTGAAGATGACTTTCAAATTCATGGCAGCCTCCATTGGTAATGCTGGAATTCAATATAGTGTTGGCACACCCTTAGGCTTGACAACAGCTTCTATTCTTGCAGGCATACATTTAGCCAGATGACAGAGGGTTTCCTGCGGAATGTCAGTTATGGGTGAGGCATGAAGTCAGTGTTCCAGAACATCCCAAAGGTGTTCTATAGGAATCAAGTCAAGACTCTGTGCAGGCCAGTTGATCATGGGGATGTTATTGTCATGTAACCACCACATCAAAGGCTATGCATTATAAAAAGGTGTTCAATTGTGCTGAAAGATGCAATTGCCATCCCCAAATTGCTCTTCCACAGTGGGAAGCAAGAAGGTGCTTAAAACAACAATGTAGGCCTGTGCTGTTATAGTGCCATGCAAAACAACAAGGGATGCATGAAAAACATGACCACACCATAACACCACCACCTTCAAATTTTACTGTTGGCACTACACACACAGGCAGATAACAATCACCAGGAATTTGCCATACCCGCACCCTGCCATTGAATCATCACTTTGTGTACTGTGATTTGTCACTCCACACAACATACCTATTTCCACTGTTCAATTGTCCAATGTTTACACTCCTTACACCAAGAGTGATGTCATTTGGCATTGACCTGTGTGATGTGTGGCTTACGGGCAGTCACTCAACCGTATAATCCAAGTGTTCTCACCTCCCACCTAACTGTCATAGTACTTGGAGTGGACCCTGATTCCTTTTTGAATTCCTGTGTGATGGTCTGGATTGATGCCTGCCTATTACACTGTATAACCCTCTTCAACTATCAGCAGTCTCCGTCAGTCAACAGACAAGATCGGCCTGTCTGCTTGCATGATGTATGTGTCCCTTTACATTTACACTTCACTATCACATCAGAAACAGTGGATCTAGGGATGTTTAGTAGTGTGGCAATCTCGCATACAGACTTCTGACACAAGTGACACCCAATCACCTGACCACGTTCTGCTCTCTCTCACAATATATAGATTAGATTTCTTTTTTGTTCCGTAGATCCATGTTGAGGAAATCCTCATGGATGTGGAACATGTCAAGAAACAAAATTTACAAGCTTAATAATAGATAATACTAATAATATAAATACAGATACATACAATTGTTTTTATCTGATAATATAAGGCCTCTTAGAGGCTGTCAGGACCAGATCTTCAGCTTACGGCAGGTAATGGAAAAGTGCTATGAGTGAAACAGGGAATTGTATATAGGTTTCATGGATCTAGAAAAGGCTTATGACCGTGTTCTTAGGAGGAAGCTACTGTCAGTCCTACAAGATTATGGTACAAGAGGCAAAATTCTGCAGGCACTTAAAGGTCTTTACGTAGTCTGTCAGGCAGCAGTTAGAGTAAATGGCAAATTAAGCTCATGGTTCAGGGTAGTTTCAGGGGTAAGACAAGGCTGCAACCTGTCACCACTGTTGTTCATACTATTCATGGATCATATGTTAAAAACAGTAAACTGGCAGGGCGGGATTAAAATAGGTCAAAACAAAATAAGCAGTCTCGCATATGCGGATGACTTAGTTGTAATGGCTGATTTGACTGAAAGGTTGCAAACTAATATTTCAGAGCTCGATCAGAGATGCAGCAAAACTAATGCAGTGAGTGCTCAGCTAAGATCTAATCTTTTCTGCGAGAAGGAAGTAAGTACCAAGACTAAGTTAGCAGTGCACCGCTCTATCTTTCGACCAACTTTGTTGTATGAGTGAGAAAGTTGGGTGGATACAGGTTACCTTATTCATAAGATATAGGTTACAGATATCAAAGTGGCAAGAGTGATTGCAGGTACTAATATATGGAGGGTGTCCATAATGAGGAAATCAAAGAAATACTGAGAATGAACACCATAGACGAAGCAGTTAGAGCAAACAGACTGAGATGGTGGGGGTCGTGTTACACTGTTACACACATGGGGAAAGCAAGGTTACCTTAGAGACTCATGAGCTCGGCAGCGGATGGTAAGAGGAGTCGAGGTAGACCAAGAAGAAAGTACTTAGATTCAGTGCAGAATGATTTTGAAGGAAAAGGCGTAACATCAGACGAGGCATCAGTGTTAGCATTGAATAGGGGATCATGGAGGAATTTTATTAGAGGTACTATGCTCCAGACTGAATGCTGAAAGGCATAATCAGTCTCTAAGGATGACGATGATGATATAATAATATTAATATAGTATGAATACTGATACATGCATTATTTGGTACAATTTACAAATTCACTAATGGAGTAGAAGGAGTTGGCCACTAGAAAGTCTTTTAGGCTACTCTTAAACTGATCTTTATTTGTAGCTAAATTTTTTATACTTGATGGTAAATTATTGAAAATGTGTGTTCCTGAGTAGTGGACCCCTTTTTGAACTTAAGTAAGTGATTTTAAGTCACTGTGCGGATTGTTTTTGTTCCTAGTATTGTAGGTATGAACTGAGATATTTGTTGGGAAAAGCGATATATTATTTATGACAAATTTCATTAAGGAATAAATATACTGAGAGGCAGTTTCTTTTAAGAGGCTTCTACAGGACATCCGTGAATTTGCTCCACAAATAGTACGTATTACACGCTTTTGGACTCTGAAGACTTCTTGCTGACTTTAAGAGTTACCCCAAAATATTATACCGTATGACATTATGGAATGAAAGTAAGCAAAGTATGCAAGCTTTTTTATTTTTATGTCTCCTATGTCTGATAACACTCGTATTGAAAACACAGATTTGTTAAGTCGTTTCTACAGTTCTGTGGTGTGCTCCTCCCAACTGAATTTATTATCAAGCTGTAACCCCAGGAATTTAAGTCTCAACCTCTTCTATCTGCTCTTCAGACTTAATGCATGTGCTGGCAGGAAATCTTTTACATGTTCTGAACTGCAGATAGTGAGTCTTTTCAAAGTTTAATGACAATGAGTTGGCTTTAAACCATTTACTAATGTTTATGAAAAATCATTGGCAGACCTTTATATAACTATAATGACTACTGAGGTCGCTAATGTGAAGTACCTGGTAGTAGGTGGCAGCATAATACACCTAATATGATAAATGTACGCTTAAGTTTATAAAACATTTAATGATTTCCCCTAGTTTATTAATGAGTTATTACCTGAACTCCATTACTAGCAGGAACCATTTTACAGATACAAAGCAAGTATAAATGATGCATAACAAAGTAGATGGTAGAGGGTGAAGTATTTTTTATTTGCTGTAAGAAACCTCAATGAATGTAAAAGGATCATGAGAGAAAAAGCAGTGTGAAATAAATGGAGTTACGTGAAGGCTTATCTATTGCATACCATGTGTATTTATTGAAAAATAACTCTTATTTTTATACCACAATGATTGTAAACAAGTTATGAATAAAAACAGGACGTATATAAAGTTGCTCTTAACCATCCATAACCTGTGCCCAACAGACAGAAGAAAGTACATGGCTCTACAAAAGATAGCAGAAGTGATCCAGAAAACTACCATCTAACTTCAATGATGTCTGTCTATTGTAAAATAATATTAAATATTCTGAGCACAAGCACATACTTATGTATCTCTAACAGAATGAACTCCTTTACACAAACTTGGATGGACACCATATACAAGCTCCTGAAAGACAAATATCAAGACAAGTACATGCAGCATTTCTTGACATCTATAAAGTATTGGACATATTACCATACCAATACTTATTAACATATGTATGCTTATATTAGATAGGAAGACACAGCAAGTTGTTTTAGGTGGAGAGTCATCAACAGACATACAAGTAACTTCAGGTGTGATTCAGAGAAATGTGTTTGGATCATAGTGATTTTATTCCAGCTGCTTCTCTTCCATCAGCTCAGCCCTCATTATAGAGTAGCGCAGGACTACTACTGTCTGGTGCTGCATACAGATCAGCAAAAGCATGTCCCTCTTTCCCTGTTCCTCAGCAAACCCTACTGTCTCTATGATTTTATCAGTCTCCACTCCAAGCCACATGTAAGAGTGCCAGTACAATATTTGGAGCCAATGGATATGGGCCCACACCACCAATTTGAAAGTATTTGACTACAGTTTGAGTGGTTGTAAAACTGATGTTTCTTATTCAGCATTTTAATAGCTGCAATTCAGTTTGTTATTTATAGTTGTGACTGTTGGTAATTATAACTTTAGAAGAAGGTGTAACAAATTCTATACTTTCTTAGCACATTATTTAACTTTGTTTAGTGTAAAGATTTCTTGTGAATTCCTCTACAAATGGTACTGAATGGCTAAAGAGGGAAGAATTATCATTGGCCTGATATTCAAGAATTATATCTAGTCCTTAGAGCTAAGATAGAGAAGAGGAGCTGCAGTAGGAGGAGATTACTTAGGAAATCAATATTTTCACATACCTGCCAATTTGTATGATAATGGAATGGAATGTGGAATGGGCAAAGCAAAATTTTGCCAAGAGGAAAGTTTTATATTGATTTGATCATCCATGAATGAGTACCAATGTAGTTGGTTAGCTCTGCCAGCTCCACAGATTATCCATATATCTTACTTTGTAGTTGTATGTGAATATTGTGGTGGTGTATTTTACTGAATTACTTAGGGATATAGAGATGACTGATGACTGCCAGCTCTACTCCTATGTCCAATTCCGCTGATACTTTATTATTAGCTAATGTATTTTGTGAATTTAATTTATAACTGTGTAATTATTGTATTCAGTATTTTTTTAGCAGTGCAAAATTATTGGATATTAATCAACAAAACATTCTAAACAATTTAATGAGAAATTTGCCTTTTATCTAGGCCTTACCAACGAACATGAGCACCACTGATGAGAGTAATGTTTTAATAAAAACAAGCCTTTTGAGTAGCCAGATGATTATACAACTACAGACTGCCAAAAGTGTAATTAATTGTTACATAACAAGAAATAATTACTTCATGTTACATCTATAATTAGCACCAATAATAATAATAATAATAAACATCATCATTATAGTTAAATCTACAAGGAGGTAATTTAGCATATAGGATCACTTCTCCTGAAGAATAGTATTTCATCTTTTTTAAGTAAGATAATTAATTACCTTCCTCGACCATCACCACATTTTCCTTCTTCTGCCTTGTCAAAACCATCAGGATTCATTGTTGGCAGGAAATGGATTCTTGTGTTATCCAACATCCATGTAATTCTGTCATCTTTTCCATATGTAGACAACAGTAGCTATGAAATGAAGTTTATAAAATGAAGAAACCAAGTTCATTTATATTTTCCTCTATACAGTTTTCAGTAACAGGTGACACTACAGTCCAATTTGTAGAATTTTCTTTGTCAACTATCTATATTATGAATACAGTGACATCATACTCTTTGTAAATGATATTTCTCTGTTATTAGATAAAACAGCAGGGAAAAACATGAAAACCTTATCTAATAATATAATGGGCAACAAATACAACAGATTCTGCTAAATATAGTTTCCTCCTTTTATGAATTATTAATAAAAACAATTCTCTTTGCAAAACTAATTATGGCTACAAAAAGTCAAAACAGGGTTTACATAGTATCAAACAGATTTTACCCTTGTGCAAAAAGGAATACTGTATATTGATCTGGCATGAAAATTTTCAGTGTTCTCTCTAGAGAAATCAAAGTCTTACTAGGTTTGTTTGTGTAGCTACAACACATGGTTTTCTCTTGAAAAACAAAAATTCATTCCACTCAGTAACCAGTAGTGAATTTTTAGCATAGATGAGTGTAGTTATTGTATAACAGAGATTTTCTGTTTAGTGTAATCAAAATATAGCTTTATTATAAAAAATGATATATTGATTTGTGCACATTAAGTTGTTATGAATTTGAATGTATTTGAGTTAATGCACAGAAATTAATTTAAATGTCATATTGTATAATGTTCCCTAGAAATTTTCATGTTCTATGATGTAACACGTTGACAGAGTATTATCATAATTCAACCAAATTGTACTTTACTGCATATATTATTTTCTAATAATGGATTGATTGAAGAAGGCCATGGCCAATAGCTTAAGTGTTGCATGTGTGTGTCCATTTTTATGAGCCTGTCATAGATCATCGTTATGTCTTTGTGGTGAATTGAGAGATTAGATTAGATGTACTTTTCATTCTGGTAGATCCGAATCAAGGGAATCCTCTTGGATGTAGAACATGTCAGAACAAAATACACAATATATACTTATAGAAAGAGAGCATGTGTGTTAATGTACCTTCACAGACCCCAAATGTAATTGCACTTGTGGATGTGGAATTGGTCAGGAAAAACAATTATCTTAAAAATATTTACATTTTAAAGGACACAAACTTATTACTACTTACTAATTTACCAGGTGCATATTAAAATTCTTAGCAATTACTTTCATTTTTGTTATTTTTTTAAATGTTTTTTTACACTGATTTACAATGATTACATTACTGAACAAAACTTGTACTGAAGTCAAACTGAACACAGTGTTCATATTTGTGAATATTATATACAATAAGTTACAATCAATCACTTCTGGTAAGAAATTCATCAATGGAGCAGAAGGAGTTGGCCACCAAAAAATCCTTTAGACTCTTTTCAAACTGTACTTTATTGTGAGTTAAATATTTTATGGCTGCTGGCATATTATTGAAAATGTGTACTGCTGAATATTGGACACCTTTCTGATCCAAAGTAAGTGTCTTTAAATCTTTATGCAAGTTATTCTTGTTTCAGTATTGATCCCATGGACTGAGCTATTGGTTTGAAAAAAAGATATATTTTTACCGACAGTTTTCATTAGAGAATAAATGTATTGGGTTCTTAAGTTGACACCGCAAATGATCCGTAACACACGTTTTTGTGCTCTGAAAACTTTTGCTTGGCCTGATGAGTTGCCCCAGAAAATAATCTCGTATGACATTATGGAGTGAAAGTATGCATAATATGCTAGCTTTTTTATTTTTATATCTCCTACATCTGACAACATTCGCATAGCAAACAGGGACTTGTTTAGGTGCTTTAGCAGTTCTGTGGTATGATCCTCCCAGTTAAATTTATTATCCAGCTATAATCCTAAGAATTTAACACTTTCAACTTCTATTTCCTTGTTGTCATACTCTAGGCATATACTGGCAGGAAACCTTTTACAAGTCCTAAACTGCATATAGTGTGTTTTTCAAGGTTTAGCGACAGAGAATTGGCTAAGAAGCATTTATTAATGTCCATGAAAATTTCATTAGCTGATCTTTCTGTGGCTATATTTGATTTACTATTTATTGCAATATTTGTGTCATCTGCAAATAAAACAAACTTGGCCTTCGATAATGTCCATGATGAAAGGTCATTGATATATACAAGCAAAGCAGGGGGGCCTAAGGTAGAACCTTGGGGGACCCCACATGTTATTAGTTTCCAATTTGATGAGGCCTGATATTTAAGAACACCTCTCTTTCCTATTGACACGCTTTGCTTCCTATTGGAGATATGCGATTTGAACCATTCTGCAGCACTTCCTGTTAGGCCGTAATATTCTAATTTGCTTAAAAGTATAGTGTGATTTACACAGTCAAATGCCTTTGACAGGTCACAAAATATACCAATGGCATGTAATTTATTGTCTAATGAATTGAGTACATTCTCACTGTATGTGTAGATAGCCTTCTCAATATCAGAACCCTTTAGAAACCCAAATTATGATGGATAATAGTTTATTAGTGGTAAGGTGTGTAAGAATATGACTGTACATTATCTTTTCTAAAATTTTTGAGAATGCAGGCAAAAGTGAAATTGGAGGGAAATTTGATGGAATTTCTTTATCTCCTTTGTTATGTAATGGCTTAACTTCAGCATATTTCAACCAATCTGGAAACGTTCCGCTAATAAAAGACTGGTTACACAAGTAACTTAAAATATGACTAAGCTCAGAAGCGGTGTTGTGAGTGTCATACTCATATTACTGCAGTTATTTGTAGTCACAGCTGTGAGATATTCCATTGCAGCAATTACTGACCCTGATAATCCCATATTTTCGGTAATAGTTAAGAAATGCTTGTTGAAAATTGCAGCAACCCTGCACACACCTGTTACCCGTTTGCCATCTACTCTTAAATCTATGTGCTCCTCTTCATATCCAATTCTACCAATTTCCTCCTTTATTATATCCCATATTGTCTTTTTTTGTTGTCTGGAAGGACTATCCTATTCTGATAATGCATTTGCTTTGATGTCACCACCTTCAATATCATGCAGTATGTTTTATAATGATCTAAAGCATTTACATCTGAACTGTGTCTAATTGACAGGTATAGTTTCCTTTTTGCCTTACAGGAGACCTTTATTCCTTGAGTAATCCATGGTTTCTTTGTAGACTTTGGTCTAATCTTTGTCAGTTTTGGGGGAAAGCAGTTTTCAAATAAGGTGAGGACATTTATGAAAGTGTTTTATTTCTGATCCATACTATTAGCACTGTAGACATCACTCCAATTCATGTCTTTGAGCAGTTTTCTAAAATTTTCCCTTACTGACTACCCTCAAACTCAGATTTGATAGATTTTATATTCTGATTAGTGTTAATATGTAGTAAAAGTAACTGCATGTCATGGTCTGAACAGCTGCTTATTATTGGTTTTATAACATAATTTTGATCATTTGGCATTTCTATAAAGATAATATCAATGGCTGTCTTTGAGCCCTTAGCTATCCTAGTTGGAAAATTAACAGCATGAATTAGGTTGAATGACAATGCTACAGACTGCAATAATTTCTTACTGGGGGAGTTTTAAAGGAAGTCTACATTGAAATCACCAGCCAACACTAATTCTTTCTTTCTTACAATTGAAGCTCATTTCTCTCAACTACAAGTTATTTAAGTTACTTTTTCGCAAACAATCTTTACACAGTTTTCTGAACATTATAGACATTAAGTTAGACTTTTTTTAATATGATCAATTTTTTTCACATGAAGACAACTAGATGTTTAGCAGTAATTACAGAATTCATAATAATAAACTTTCCTACTTTCTCGCCTTTCCAAGACTTGTATTCTCAGTTGATAGAAACAGGTCACTGACGATTACTGAGATGGAGATAGGCACCTAGAAAGGACAATCACACTTGCACAACTTCAGAAAAAGATCACGAATATATCCATACATTAATATTCCCATAATATTACTGATGTCCCAAATTGCTCTTTACATTGTTAGAAACAGGTGGTTGATGATTTTTCACTACAAGTGACATGGGAGCTCCTCCCATTCCATACACTTTCACCTGTGTCATTTTTGCCACAAATTTGGGTATGTGTTCTATGCAACACATGCACTTGGGATGTTCCTGGTAACTTTCTCAGCCTGGTGCTCCAAACTGCTGCTACTAATTCTGATATGTCCTGTACAGAAATCTTGCAGTTTTGGTATCCCACTCAGCTTCGTGTTCAGAGCAACATTCTCTGTCATTTGGGATTTATACTAGCCCTGACTGTCTATGTGAGCAATGTAATATTACTGATACCATAAATAGAAATACCTCATAATGTTTACTTATTTAGATGATTATTATACTTTACCCTCAGGAAGAAATTTACTTTATTTACGCCATCCACAGAGTGATTCATGAGGATATGCAAATATTTTAGTATTTTATTCTATAAGCTAGACTACACAAAGTTCATATAAACACAGGTCCACAAATTTTTAGTTATGGCTAATGAAAGATTTTACCTGAAATATTGCAACCTCACCAATAAGAAGCAATCGCAAAACTGTGTGAGAAATTAAAGTGCAATTTTCATTTATTTTATTGTTATTTATCTGGTGAATCGAATGATACATGTATCAGACATGTATCTGAAGTAATTTCCAGAATTTCCAGAGATTATGCAAATAAATTTGTTTAACTTTCCACCGTTGCCTGGTGAAACATTATGATGCCTCATGTAACGAGGAGAAATGCATGCCATCACATTTCCAACTTTGATAAAGCTTAATGTGATTGTGGTTTATCGTATCGCGACATTGCTGCTAGCATTGATCGTGATCCATTGACTGTTGGCAGAAGAATATGGAATTAGTAGGTTCAGGAGGGCAATACGGATTGCCGTGCTGGATCCCAACGGCCTCGTATCACTAGCAGTCGAGATGATAGACATCTTATCCATATGGCTGTCACGGATCATGCAGCCACATCTCGATGCCTGAGTCAACAGATGGGGAAGTTTGCAAGACAACAACCATCTGCATAAACAGTTTGATGACGTTTGCTGCAGCATGGACTATCAGCTTGGAGGCCATGGCTGTGGTTACCCTTGACGCCACTCCACAGACAGGAGCGCCTGCGATGGTGTACACAATGAACAAGCTGGGTGCACAAATGACAAAACGTCATTTTTTTGAATGAATCCAGGTTCCGTATATAGCATCATGATATCGCATCCATGTTTGGTGACATTGTGGTGAATGCTCATTGAAAGCGTGTATTCATCATCACCATACTGGTGTATCACCCGGCATGATGATATGGGGTGCCATTGGTTACACATCTCTGTCACCTCTTGTTCACATCAATGGCACTTTGAACAGTGGCCATTACATCTCAGATGTGTTACAACCTGTGGCGCTACCCTTCATTCGATCTCTTGCGAAACCCTACATTTCAGCTGGATAATGCGAGACTGCATGTTGCAGGTCCTGTACGGTCCTTTCTGGATACGGAAAATGTTCAACTGCTGCCCGGGCCAGCACATTCTCCAGATCTCTCATCAATTGAAAACGTCTGGTCAATGGTGGCTGAGCAACTGGCTTATCACAATACGCCAGTCACTACTGTTTATGAACTGTGGTATCGTGTTGAAGCTGCATGGGCGTCTGTATGTCTACATGCCATCCAAACTCTGTTTGACTAAATGCCCAGGCATATCAAGGCCGCTATTATGGCCAGAGGTGGTTGATTTTGGTACTGATTTCTCAGGATCTATGCACCCAAATTGTGTGAAAATGTAACCACATGTCAGTTCTAGTATAATATATTCATCCAATGAATACCCGTTTATCATCTGCATTTCTTCTTGGTGTAGCAATGTTAATGGCCAGTAGTATATAATAAACACTATCCTTACCATAAACACAGAGTGCATCATTTACATCTGGGAGATCCTGCCCTTTGCTAGGAGTGTTGCAAGTGGTTAAATACTAATTGGCAGTTACACAAATACATTTTATTTACTGTTGAGGCACAGTTTAGTTGAGATGTTAAAACAATTTACATAACAAGCATGTATGCTCTAAAGCAAACCCACATGTAAGGGTGCAACATAATTTCCAGTAGTGATTTAGCATACATGTGTGGTGTGGTATAATCAATATACACTTTATTGTCCATTCATTTTTCATGGACCTCTAACTGGCAAGACAATTTCTTCAAGAAGAAATGCCCAACTTGCTTGAAGATGTTACACTTGCTATGCAACTACATGATGGTGCACCTCCACATTTCACCAATGCAGTTAATGGACATTTAAATGAACATTTTCCCCAGAAATGGATTGATCACAGTGCTACACGTCAGTGGGCATATAGATTGCTGATTTAAAACCAATGGATTTTTGTATTTGGGGATGGATGAAAGACACGGTTAAAAAAGACAAAGTCAATACACATGAGGCATTACTTGCACTGTGAATGCAACAGACAAAATTTAGAACAACCCTGTAAAACTGAAACGGGCAACAAAATATATTCATACACATGCAACCAAATGTATTAAACTCAATAGACACTCTTTTGAAAATTTATTGACAATGTATTTTGAAATTGTATGTACACTGCACAACTTCCTTAACATTAAGCTCTTTTTTTCCCTCCTGGTTTCACGTGAATTTGTGTATGCTATGTTATTAATCAAAGTAGATTGTCTGACACATTCATACAGTTTTAGTTAACTTTATTATTATTATTATTATTATTATTATTATTATTATTATTATTATTATCATCATCATCATCATTTCACAAAATTAAATTCACTACAACTTCTGTTGAAAACTTTGTGCAACTGTTTGGAAATTCTAAGACAAATTGGGCCAAGTAGTTAATAAATTACGAACTATTCTTTTCTTCTCTGGAATTTCTGGAAAATTACTGCAGATACACATCTGGGACATGTTTTATCACATTCACCCAATCAATAACGACAAAATAAATGGCAATTGGGCTTTATTGTAGCCTCTTACAGTTTTGTGATGACTTCATATTCGCGAGGTTGCTAAATTTCAGGCAAAATATTTTATTAGCTGTAACTCCATAGTTAAACATTTGGAAACCATGTTTGAAAGAACTTTTTCCTTTCAATAATTTTTTCTTTTCTTTTTTTACTTGTAGAATAACACATTAAGATATTTACAGATATTTGTGAATTACCCTGTATTTATGATATTTAAAATAATTGAATTCCATATTCTATTAATGTGTGTGGTTTACAGATTGGTATTGTGTGTGTACTTAAATTGAGGAAAGTGTAAATTGTGTACTAACGAGGGAAACTCCCCATTGAACCCCCTTCAGATTTAGTGGTATTATGATGCATTGGCTAGCCCATTAAAAATGATCAGAGATCAAGCATGAAATCAGAAAGAAAGTGTGTGGAAGTATGAAAAAAGAAGCAAAATAGAAAGTGAACATCACAACTAGAACATGCAAAATGAGAGGGAAACACCTACAGCGAGAGTGTCATGTTCCTGTGGCTATGGTGGTGAACTGCAAAGCTGGAAGTCCCTGGTTCAAACCTTTCCCAACAGAAAATTTTAATTTTCCTTTTTCACAAAATTATGAACTGAGTGTTCATTAGTGTGTCTATTTGCTGGAGCCAGTTTAATGTCTAATTTAATACAATCTTATTCAAAGTTACGAACAGTCAACTGACAGGCAGGGAGCCTCATCAGCAACAATCTTCTTTCCACCATGCATTGTAGTCAAGTGATGTCATGTGTGTAGATATTTGTTTACAGGTATCATCCCTATACAATGGTATGGTTATCTCGCATCAGATCTTCTGCTTCCAGTGGGATCTGAACTACTTGTAGGATTCTATCTGACTGATACTTGATGTTGCATTTACAAGGTGATGAGCCTTTATTGTGACCTAGTTACTATCAATTTATTTATTGTTTTGCTGCATTTTGCCTGCTCTCACTATTCATCACATTTGTTGGGACAATAAAACATTCTTACCACATGACTCATATTCTGTAAGTAATGTATAGATTGAAACTGCCAGGGTTACAAAAAGAGGACAGAGACATCAGTAACATGATGGATAGTTCAAAATGCAATGAGAAAAATAAAATAAAAAAATTGTTCAGGAATATTAACTGAACCCAGGATCTTCCATTTTGCAGTCTAACACCATAATCACAGAACAACATGTTTGTTGCAGCTGGTTCCTTAATGTGGCTGTGTTTTTCAGTTTGTGACGAGCTGTCCATTGAGCAATACTTTCGCTAAATCTGGGGGGGGGGGGGGGGGGCAGTCTTATGGGAAGTTTCCTTGTAAGACTTAACATTTCTTTTTCCATTCACAACATTTATTTTTTATTATGTGTATGCAAAATGAAAGGGGAAAAGTGATTAACGTTTTACACATACACTGCCGGTGGCACAAAATGCAACAGACTGAAGGAAGCATCAATATCTGGTACAATTTACAACATGCATTTGTGGTGATGACCGATGCTCATGATTAGCATTTCACTACTGTTGTACATCACAGGTGTCAGTAGCATCACCTACCATGCAATATAAAGCTGTAATAGAGAACCATATGCACATTCTGGAATTGTTCTTTTGTGGGACTTTTTTCTTTTACATAAGTGGCTTCAGCATGTCTCATAAAAGATAATAAGCAACCTTTGAGAATGTTTTAATGTTTGAATGAGGAAGAATTGTTCTCTATATGAACTGCAAATTTTCTTTCAGTGAAAGCAATGATCCTGTTGGATTTAACCAAGCAACTGTGACACTGATCTGTAATCTCTGGATGCAGGAGAGAGTGGCAGATTTACAATACCAATTGCACACATGTCCTCACACAGGCATATTGTGTACACAGCAATGACGGATCACGGATCAGTGTGCCACATCACCAACTGTATCATAACAAATTCAGTCTTTTGCACAATTGGCAATGTTCACACATGCTATTCAATGTTCATTACAGCAGAATGCACTGTCAACAAAGAATCAATTGCTGCTTTTATCACTGAGTCAATTTCACAGGACTCTGTGGCAGCAATGGTGTGATGAACACCAGACATGGACAACTGAATGGAATGACACTGTTTCACTGACGAATCCCGATTCCGCCTCTAGCATTGCAATGGCCAGACTAGTCTGGAGACACCACAGTGGGAGAGTGTTGAATGGCAGTCTTATGCATTGCTGTAATGATCCTGCACCTGGTTGTGTGGTTTGGGGTGGTACTGGATTCAATTAACACATCCCCATAGTATACTAATGAGCCACCATTACATCTCTGAAGTGTTGGATCCTATTGTCCCATATCTTCAGAACTTGCTGACAGCAACATTCAATGTCCAACTCTCAGTACTGAATTCATCATCTTCCCGATTTCATTGGTACTTCATTTTCAGTCATATTATCATTGTAAAACAAGTTATGTCCCAGATAAATTTGCAAGTGATGTCTCTACTCCTTGTGTTACATTTTGGACAGCCAGCAGCGCAGTATAGAGTGAATTCATTATTAGATCTAGATTTTTCACAGCTCAAGAGACAAATCACAATAAAAGTTTAAGCATTCTGGGAGAAATGACTAAGGAATAATAGAATAAAAGATAGCTGTAATTTGAAATATTTGCACTTTGAAGTGTGGCAGTCAGAGGTGATGGTTGTATGATTGTGTTGTGTGCCTGTGTGATTGCGTGAGTGTTCTATTTTCTGAAGAAGGCCATGGCCGATAGCTGAAAGTGTTGTATGTGTGTGTCTTTTGTATGTGCCTGCCGCAGCTCGTCGCCATGTCTTTGCAGTGAGTTGTAAACTGTCCTTACTATATTATTAATTCCAACCTGGACTTTCCATTATTATACTTCTAGAAGAATTTCATGCCATGATTTACACAATCAAAGGCAGTTGAGAGTTCTAAAAAATCCAACTGGTAATGTTTGGTCATTCAGAGACTTTAATAAAAATATTTGATCAGCAAAAGCATATATAGCATTTTTTTTTTTTTTTTTTTTTTTTTTGCTACAAAGTTTCTGAAAACCAAACCTGATATTTTCATAGTAATTTATTTTTTGCATATATATTAAACTACTCTTGTATAGGCTTACATTACTTTTTCAAGAATTTTGGACAGAGCAGTCAGAAGTGAGAGGGTAGCAGTTATTGACATCAGATGTATCCCATTTTTTATGCAATGGCTTTATGATAGCATATTTCAGTCTATTGGGGAAAATACTATGGTCCAGAGAGCTATAACATATGTGGCTTAGAATCCAACTTATCTGTTGGGAACAAGCTTTTATCTCAATGCTGCAATATAAACTTCTAGATTTTTTATTTTTTTGGTACAATGTTTAAAAAATGATCATTAAAAGTATTCTAAGCTTCTGACTTTTTGTTACTAGAATTTCATTCAGTTTTCTAGTAATACAGTCTGCCTGTGTTTTTGGTTGTCCTGTTTCCTTCTCAAAACTAATCCCAATTGTTTTGATTTTATTATCAGAGATACTAATATCAGACATGATACAAATGCTTTTGGACTTTTTAATTACTCTTCTTAATTTAGCACAGTAGTTTTTATAACATTCGACTGTTTCTGGACCATTACTCTTTCTCGCTATTAGATAAAATTCTATTTTCCAGGTAAAAGATACTAGTCATATGGTAAGCCATGGTTTTTCAGAGAATAAACATTGAAATCCCTAGAGATAATAATTTGTTTCCCCTCATCTAACAGATAGAACAACAAGGAATTAAATTTTTTCAGAAGTAGCTGGAAATTTCTTGATGGAGACCTATCCACAGATCAAACTATAAACAACCTATCATTTAATTTAAGCTCACAGGCACATGCTTCAATATGTTGCTATACTCAAAACTTTTTTTTGTTTCTGAATTTTTCAAACAATGATAACTTTTAACATATATGGCAACTCCTCCTTTCTCCTTACTGTCTCTACTGATATGTGCTGACAGTTTGTATTCAATAACATTTACTTTTTCCATATCAGTGATCATGTGATGCTCAGACATAGTACATTTATTACACCCTTAGTTTCTATATCTTCCAATCAAACCAGAAGCTCATCTACTTTATGCTTTAATTCCCCAGTGTTTCACTGAAATAAACTAACATTATTTGTTGTTTTACTTCTGTGAGAATCTTAATATTTTAACTTTTTTTCAATTTTGTCTGTTCTTACTGGACAATGATCTTACCCTAAAAAAACAGGTACTCCCCTGAGATTTAGTGTCCCTCCATATGGACTTTGCTATCAACCCAGTCAGTTTATCCTCTTTTTTTCTACTGAGATGCAGGTCATTCCTAATGAAGTCTCATCTACAAATAGCATCCACAAGAACCAACAGACATCCTGATCAGACAAACTACCTTTGTATTGACCCTCCTTTCAGAGATGTTCAACTTGGGCTGGTCATACCACATAAAAGCAGGCACAAGCCCAACATTTGTATGATTCACTGCAGAAGCTATTTTTACCAGGTCTTTCTCAATGTAGTAGTCCTGATCCCTATCAACACTATTTCCTGCTCCACCCACTATCACGACATGATTCTGCTTTATGAAGTCCTTGCACAAGGATCCTATATCTTCTATTACCTGGCTTGGAATGACAGGCAAATGATGGTGACATTCATATGGTGACAATACTGCAAATGATGATCATGATCCTCAGTCTTTAAATTATAAGAAAAAAGAATTAAGCCTTCACATTTAAATTAATGTCAGTTTTATTAAATGTCTTCCACTATTTGAGAATTAAGATATTTATATGTGAGAGCACAATCTTTTACTTACCTTTATAAGTTGCAAAATAATCTCTCTTCCAGGTGGTTCATTACCATGTATATTTGCTATCAACTTGACGTTAGGAATTCCTATTTGATCTTTATCAGCAGCCGACACTTGAAGTACCCACAATTCTTGTTCTGCAAGAAAACAAAATAGTGTTTATATCAGACTATATGTTTAGAAGAAAATGAAAGTGATTAAAAAATTAAAAGTACAGTAAAATAGAATTTATTTTTAACTGTCTTTTGACTTGTTATATACAATCATTTGACAGAAATATAGGTGAGTCCCCAATGAAACACAGTTGCGTTCATACATAGACATATATACAAATAACGTACATGTTAAAATAAAGCATGTAAGCACATTAAAACATAAAAAGTTTTGTTCAAGTTATATTTCCTCCTGTTTTTAAAATTTTTCCACACTCATATAAAAGGTTTTGGTTACTTCAGAGTTTATTTCTATACATCATAAGTATGAACATATACAAAAATAATACATAGAGATCATAATGAAGTAATAAAAAAATCCTATGTGTAGCTAATCAACAAAATAGTCTGCAAGATCGCCTGTAAGCACAAGTAACCTTAAACACACACACACACACACACACACACACACACACACACACACACTTGAATGCTTTCAGTTATAAATTAATACTGTGAGAGACTGGCTGCCTGGTAACCACCTAGGGCCTATGTCGTTTCCAGTCAACACTGTGGGAAACTAAAATAACTGAACACAGTGGCTGAATGAACTGTTTTTATAAGTATTGTAACACAAAATGTTGTTTTACACATCTGTTACTCCTTGAAAGGTGCACTGTTAGTGTGTGTATGTTTCTCTCCATGTGACACTGTGATTAAATAGGAGACATTCAAATGAACTTCTTGATTAGTTACCCTTGGATTCACTCTATTTTAACTTGTTTTACCACCTGGGCTCAAGAAATTTTACACACTGTGCTTCACTTAGCATAAGAGCATCAATATATACTTGTAGTGCTGTAAGGTAGTTTGTTACAAATTAAATAATGTGTGCACCTGATGTAAAGACTTAAACTGCCAAACAAGGTGGTGTATTCAGGAGGATTTTTGTTACCTCTAAAATGCTCCAGGAAAATACTGGAATGGTTCCTTTAAAAGAGTAAGACAAATTTCCTTCCTTATACTTAATGGTGGGAAAAAGGGGGGAGGGGGAGGGAATGGCAGTTCATCCAATAGCACAACAGAGGAATGAAACCCCCATAGAAATACTTGTATCTGAGAACTTTTTACAGCGTCAATGATCTCAAACCTAAAATAACCTACTCTTCTGCCTCTAAGATGGATAATTCCTTAGTAATATGTAAAAAGCTCTCTGAAATGTGATGGCAGATGCCAGCAAAGTGGCAGTTGCTGTTACCCTTCTGCCTGAGCCATCATGCAAAACCCAGATCTGACCACCAAAAAGCAATTGGTGTTGAGGGGTAGGTTAAGCGAGTGGGGACCAGAGTGTTCTGCTTCCCTTACCATTGGATCAATGTCTAGACTCACATCCAAATGGGCATCCATTTCCCCTCCTGCCACTGCACCTTGACAAAGCACAGTTCCACTTCCTCTCCAGTTCTGCCGACGACACATCAATACGAAATTTTGAATATAATTCATATATACATTATTATTATTATTATTATTATTATTATTATTATTATTATTATTATTATTATTATAACTTCTATTGTAACTGATCCCAAGTATGTAGGCAGTATATTGTCTGATTTGTTTAAGAGAAATTTATGAAGGCTTGTGTTTTTCATTTATTCTAAAAACACATTTTATATGTATTTAACAATATTTTTGAGAAGGATACGTTGCTACTCACCTCACAGACATCCAATGAGTCACAAATAACAATACATCTTCAAAAACTTTCAGCCGTTGCGGTCTTCATCATTTAGAGAACACAGACACAACTACCATCTCCGTTCACTGTGGCCAGTCTGTGGAACTCAGTAAGGCTGAGGCGAGAGCAACCAGTAGTGGGAATGGCAGCAGGAGAGGAGGGGAGGGGAGGGGAGGGGAGAGGTACACGGTGGTGGTGGAGGAATACGCCATTGCTGTTTGATGGACAGTGGAAGGGGAGAGACTGGAATGTGTGGGGGGATGGGATTTTTTTTTTTTTTTTTTTTTTTGTGGTTTTAGGGCGCACAACTTCTATGGTCATTAGCGCCCAGCCAAGAACATAGATTCGCTATGATCTAAAAAAATGTAGACTGTCAGAACATCAACAAGAGGCTAAAAAAGAAAGATAAAAGACAATTAAAAGAGTTAAATATCCTTGGATAAGTTGGCCAAGTTGATAAAACGCAAAACTCGAGCAGCTGCTCGTGTGTCATCAGCTAAAATTTCCTCCAGAGTAGACGGAAAGTGAAGGGCTACACGGAGATGATTAAAATTAACACAAGTCAGTAAAACATGTCGCACTGTCAGCAGTTCACCGCAGGAGCATAGCGGTGCAGGTTCGGCGGATAGCAAGTGACGGTGGCTGAAACGGCAATGACCGATCCGCAACCGAGCCAGGATGACCTCCTCCCGCCGAGAGGGGCGTGAGGATGTCCTCCAAGCGGTCGGGATCGGTTTGACAGTTCGCAATTTATTGTTGTACAGTGAAAGCCACACACTGTGCCATTGCGACACGATACTCCGGCGAAGAGCCCGTTGAACATCGTCCGATGGGACGAAAAAGGTAGCCATGCGAGGCAAAAGAGCTGCTGCCTTGGCTGCTGTGTCGGCGGCCTCATTCCCGGGCACACCCACATGGCCAGGGACCCACAGGAAAGAAACGTGACAGCTGTCATCCGCCAGCAACTGGAGGGAGCGTTGGATCCGATACACGAGAGGATGGTTCGAGAAAGGGTCCTTAAGACTCTGCAGGGCACTAAGGGAGTCAGAACATATGGCATAGAAAGGGTGGCGGTGGCGGCAGGTATACAAAACGGCCTGGTGGACGGCGAAAAGCTCAGCCGTGAAGTTTGAGCACCGGTCAGGGAGCTTGTATTGGAAACGGTTGTCCCCGACGACGAAGGCAGATCCGACACCGGCAGTGCTCTTGGAACCATCAGTGTAAATAAATACGGCATTATCGAACCGCGAACGGAGTTCGACAAGCCTCGAGCGGAATACCAAATCCGGAGTGCTCTCCTTGGGGAGCGAACTAAGTTCGAGGTGTGTGTGAACCTGGGCCTCATGCCACGGTGGCAATGGGCTTTCGCTCAACCGAAGGGTGGAAGGAAGGGTAAAATCGAGCCGCTGTAGCAGGCGGCGAAACCGAACTCCCGGTGGAAGCAAGGCAATCGCAGACAACTGATATTGGCGATCGAGTGAGTCGTCAAAAAATAATCTAAGATGGATGGTTGGGCATCGACCGTAGGCGGCATGCGTACCGACACAAGAGTATGTCACGTCGATTGGTCAAGGGTAATACAGCAGCCTCGGCATACAGACTTTCAACAGGGCTGGTATAAAATGCACCGGTCGCCAGACGTAATCCACGATGGTGGATAGAGTTGAGACGGCGGAGAATCGACGGCCGTGCTGAAGAGTATACAAGGCTTCCATAGTCGAGCTTCGACTGAACAATGGCCTGGTAAAGGTGAAGCAGGACAGTACGATCCGCTCCCCATGACGTGCCACTGAGGACACGAAGAACGTTAAGGGATCGGGCACAACGGGCAGCCAGGTAGGACACATGTGTGGACCAGCAAAGTTTCCGATCCATCATGAGTCCCAAGAATTTTGTCGTCTCCACGAAAGGGAGAGCAACAGGGCCGAGACGTAGAGAAGGTGGAAGAAATTCCTTGTATCTCCAGAAATTGATACACACAGTTTTCTCAGTGGAGAATCGGAAGCCGTTTGCGATGCTCCAGGAATATAGACGGTCAAGACAGCGTTGGAGAGAACGCTCCAAGAGACACGTCCGCTGGGCGCTACAATAAATTGCGAAATCGTCAACAAAGAGAGATCCGGAGACGTCGGCTGAAAGGCAATCTACGATCGGATTGATTGCAATGGCAAAGAGCGCCACACTCAAGACGGAGCCCTGTGGTACCCCATTCTCCTGGCAAAAGGTATCTGACAAAACAGAGCCCACCCGTACCCGGAACTTGCGATCCGCCAAAAACGCTTGAATGAAAAGAGGAAGGCGGCCCCGAAGGCCCCATGTGTGCAATGTGCGGAGAATGCCCGCTCTCCAACAGGTATCGTATGCCTTCTCCAAGTCGAAGAACACTGCTACTGTTTGACACTTCTTTAGAAAGTTATTCATAATGAAGGTCGACAACGTAACGAGGTGATCAGCAGTAGAGCGGTGTCAACGAAAACCGCATTGGATATTAGTCAGGAGGCGGCGAGATTCGAGGAGCCAGACCAACCGAGCGTTAACCATGTGTTCCATCACCTTACAGACGCAGCTCGTCAGAGAAATGGGGCGATAACTGGAAGGAAGGTGTTTGTCCTTCCCTGGTTTGGGGATGGGGACAACAATGGCTTCACGCCAACTTGTGGGAACATGACCTTCAGTCCATATGCGATTGTAGGTACTAAGAAGAAAGCACTTGCCCACAGGAGAGGGGTTCTTCAGCATCTCAATATGAATGGAATCGGGCCCGGGAGCAGAAGACCGGGACAGGGCGAGAGCACGATCTAGCTCCTGCGTGGTGAAGGCGACGTTATAATTTTCACGATTAAAAGAGCGGAAAGAAGGCGGCCGTGCCTCCTCTACCTGTTTGCGAGGGAGAAAGGCAGGGTGGTAATGGGCAGAGCTCGAAACCTCCGCAAAGAAACGACCCAATGCGTTTGAAACATCAGCTGGGTCCACGAGGACTGCGTTCTCCACGGTCAGGCCAGGAATCGGGGAGTGGACCTTGATGCCGGACAAACGGCGTAGGCCACCCCAGACAAGCGTGGAGGGAGTAAAACGGTTAAAAGAACTAGTAAAAGCAGTCCAGCAAGCTTTCTTGCTGTCGTTTATGATACGACGGCACTGCGCTCTCATACGTTTGTAATTGATGCAATTCTCCAAAGTTGGGTGGCGGCGGAAGGTGCGTAAAGCACGGCGCCGGGCTCGAAGCGCGTCGCGGCAGGCTACAGTCCACCAAGGGACCTGGACACGACGTGGAGAAGAGGATGTACGAGGTATGGAACGTTCAGCAGCAGTGAGAATAACCTCTGTGAGGTATTCGACCTGACTGTCACAGTTGGGAAAATTCTGATTGTGAAAAACAGCCATGGAAGAATAAAGCCCCCAGTCGGCTTTAGAAATGTTCCAACTGGTGGGACGTGGAGATGGGGAATGATGTAGGAAGTGGATGATACAAGGGAAATGGTCACTCGAGTACGTGTCAGAAAGTGCATACCACTCCAACCGACCGGCAAGCTGAGGAGTGCATATTGCGAGGTCTATATGGGAATAAGTGTGTGTTGTGTCAGAAAGGAAGGTCGGTGCACCGGTGTTGAGGCAGACAAGATCGAGGTGGTGGAGAATGTCCACCAAAAGGGGGCCTCTCGGACAAGGTTCCGGAGAGCCCCATAGGGGGTGGTGGGCATTAAAGTCGCCTACCAACACGAAAGGTGAAGGGAGCTGGTGAACAAGGTTTAGCACATCTGCCCTAGTAAGGGCAGATGACGATGGCGAATATATATTACAGAGGGAGAAGGTAAATGTGGATAAGGTGATGCGGACGGCAACTGCCTGTAGGTGAGTGTGCAAGGAAATGGGATGGTAATAGACGTCGTCTCGAAGGAGCATCAGAACCCCTCCATGGGCTGGGACACCTTCCACGGGTGGCAGGTCGAACCGCACAGAGGTTTAGTGTGGAAAGTCTGCACGATCACGTGGACGCAACTTAGTTTCCTGGAGGCAGACTAGAAGCGGGCAGTGCAATCGAAGGAGTAGTTTTAACTCCTCCCGATTAGAACGAATGCCACGAATGTTCCATTGAAGGAGCGCCATGATAAAAATGAGAGAAGAAATAAGGATAAAAACCAAGTAGCGAGCGGGGTCACCTCGACGGCCGCTGAGGACCGGATTTCGAGGGAGCACTGCTATCGCTGTCTGGGGGCAAAGGGTCATGTTCCATTGGTTCGACCGACGCGCCTGCCACCACCCTGAGTTGATCAGGAGGGGCAGTTTCCACCGCCGGTAAAGGGCCGGGCGCCCGGCAAACGGAGCGTCCCGGTGAAACGGAAGACGGCCGAGGCCGGCAACTGTTGGACGGCGTGACAGATGGGTCACGCCTCGGCGGGGAAGGAGAGGAACTCTTTTTCTTGTCAGTTCTTCTGGAAGAGTGACGGCGGGAAGAGGCAGTTGACGGTTGGGAAGCCTGAGAACGCAGAAAATCCTCACGGACGGGTTCCTTTTTCAAGGTCCGGGCATCTTGTTTAGGTGCCCGCGGTTTACTAGAGTTTGACGAAGACTGTACCCTAGAAGCAGCAAGAGGGAACGGGGACGTGGAACGGGCAATCTTCGGGCTGGCGGATCGCACAACTGTGTCAGCGAAAGTGAAGTCACATGTCTGGGTACTGGAATCCTTGGTAGGTCGAGTTGAGGTGAGTACCTTACTGTATGTACCCGCTGGGAGGACAGTGGGCTTTCGACTCGCCAACAACTTACAAGCGGCAGATGTCGATACCTTCTCCGTAACCCGAATTTGCTGGATTACCTTCTCATCCTTGTATACAGGGCAGTCGCGAGAGGAAGCCGCATGGTCACCGTTGCAGTTTAGGCAGTGAGGGGACGGAGGTGGGCAATCCCCCTCATGGGCGTCCCTACCACAAGTGACACACTTTGCTGCATTTGGGCAATGTTCACGGGTATGGTTGTACCTGTGGCACTGAAAACAGCGCGTTGGGTTAGGTACATAAGGGCGGACGGAGATGACTTCATACCCTGCTTTGACCTTCGACGGGAGGTCAACTTTGTCAAACGTCAAAAACACAGTACGAGTCGGTGTCAGATGGTTATCGACCTTTTTCATGACCCTGTGGACGGCTGTCACACCCTGATCGGACATATACGATTGGATATCTTCATCAGACAACCCGTCAAGGGATCTCGTGAAGACTACCCCCCGTGACGAGTTGAGTGTGCGGTGCACTTCGACCTTAACTGGAAAAGTGTGCAACAACGTAGTACGTATCAGTTTTTGGGCTTGGAAGGCACTTTCCACTTCCAGCAACAATGTGCCATTGCGCTGATGTGAACAGGTTTTAACAGGGCCAGCAATTGCATCTACACCTTTCTGTATAACGAAAGGATTGACAGAATTGAAATCCTTTCCGTCGGTGCGAGAGACAACCAGAAATTTAGGTACATTAGGCAGAGTCTTTTTAGGCTGAGGCGAGTCTAACTTACGTTTATCTCTCCGAGGGCTTACCCGCCTTAGGTGATTGTTCACACCTCAGGTCACACCTCCCGAGAAATGACGGAGGGACCAATCGGCACGTTCGGAAGGTACCAGCTCGGGTAATCACCCCTCCCTGGGCCTGGCCTTTACCAGGGGGTACGTACGTGCCTTACTTGTCTACCCGGGGCGGGGAATTACGCGTTACCCCGTCACCTGCTACGCACGATAATGCGTGGGTCGGCCTTCAGACACGCACAGGGAGGAAAGAAGAAGAGGATAGGAAATGAAGAGAAAGAAGGAAGAAGTGTCTCAAACGCCGAAGCGGAGACTAATGAGGAGAAGAAGGCTAGGAGAGTACAAGGAGAGAAAGACAGAAAACAAAGGGTAAGAAAGGAAGGAACGAAGGAAGAAAAACCACAACAAGAACCACCGTATCTCACGAAATATGCCCGTCTCCGGGCGAAGGCATAAACCGGGAGGGAAAGTGAAGCAGCCTGGGGCAGAAGAAAGGCTGCTCCGGCTCGGGGCCCCGTGCGTGCCACACACGTACCCACAAAAGAACTGTGGGCCCCCTGGGGGGGGGGGGGGGATGGGAGACTTATGTGAAGATAGAATGTGGTCAGGAAAGAGGTGGGGGGAGGGGGGCAGTAACTAGTGAAGATTTAGACCTGGGAGATTGTGGGAATGTGGAATACATTGTAGAGAGAGTTCCCACCTGTGCAATTCAGAAAAGCTATTGTTTGTGGGGAGGATCTGTACGACACAGGCAGTGTAGCAGTCACTGAAGCGAGCCACATTATGTAGGGCTGCATTCTCTGCAACAGCTGTCTCCTGACCACAGTTTTACGATGGCCATTCATCCGGATAGACAGCTTGTTGCTGGTCATGCCCACGTAGAAAACAAAATGGTTCAAATGTTTGTAGAGCCTATGGGACTTAAGTCATCAGTCCCTAAACTTACAAACTACTTACGAACTAGCTAATACTAAGGACAGCACAAATATTCATGCCCGAGGGGGGATTCGAACCCCCGATCGTAGTGGCCGTGCAGACCGTGACTGGCGCGCTGCAGTCAGCTCAGCCCATGTAGAAAGCTGCACAGTGGTTGCAGTCTATTTCAGAGATATGAGCTATGGGGGCAAGGGGTAGGGAGCAGGGATGATGTAGGGAAAATAGACTGCACTATAGCAAGAAGTACAGGCCGTAGCCGATTCCTTCCAAATTTTTCTTTTCCAACACTCTCCAATACCCTCTTTGATAAAACAAAAGGGACTGCATCCAAGGTGAGCCAAACATCTCTATGAAGATTGCCAGCACTAAAAGCCATACATATATCTACAATAATCCAAATTATTCTCATTTTGGAACATTCTTTACTGCGGAAAATGATCTTACTATATTTTAAGTAGTAATTAATGCATACTTAAAATGAGGAAATTTGGGAAACTGCAGAAAACCAATTTCCAAAATTGTAAGCAGATGGGTTCCAACCATCCAGGGATTGCTTCCTTAGTAGGCCTACCTCAATGTGCAGAACTACACCCCACACAGTGGAGAAATTGGAAAATCTAGTTGTGTATTTCTTTAAATAAAATAAAATGCAATACAACAAATGATTTAATTTGGATATTGTGTGTTTTTCCTTGAACTGTGTATGTCTGGTAATTTTATAGTGCATGATCATTTTAATATTTTATTGTGCAGAAAATTCCTAGCTTCAGTAGTTTTAGTACAAGAGAGTAAATACATTTAGACAAATAAGTGGGGGAGGGGGTGGTTCAACCATGATTAATAATGATAATAATAACAACAACATCGAATAATCAAATACAAATTTTAGGTTTAGTACAGATTATTCTTTTGAATACACCAGTTTCACAGATTGTAAAATAAAGATTAGCGTTTTACAGTACATAAATATTACATTCTAATGAATTTTGCTTTTCATGTACAATCAAAAGTATTATATATTTATATGTAAAAATATCTGTTGAGGTATAATTTACAGTAATATAAAAATTTACAAATTTCACTTTTTTCAATAAAGCCTGAAATTGTTTAATAAATAAATCTAAATCATCAGATGGAACTCATGCTTTTCGTGGCTATTACAATGAACGTCCTACCAATTCCAGTGCTATGAGCACAAGGTTCAAAATGCTGATCACTGGAGAAATTCTAGGGCGCACTTTGTATTGAAAACATTGACCTCCATTGCTCAGAGTAGTTCGTGATCCCCGAATAATTATTATCAGATACTAGTAAATATTTATAGTCAGCATATTCAGTTCTACCTAGTAAGGGAAGGCTAGTCAAAAATAATGATTTTCTATAGGCCTAAGCAGCGAACATAAATAATGTTAAATTAAAATCGGTACATAAAACTACACTTGGATTTGTCTGTGTTGTCCTAAAATAGTAAGTACATCCAATTTTGTAAAAAGATTTCGACACGACTCTAGGTTTGGCCCCACAAACAATTCTAATAGCCCCAATCCCCCCCCCCCCCCCCACTTTTTTTTGCGTTAACAGTGTGTTGAGATTGGTTTGTGTTGTTGGACCCCAAATCTCTACCCCATAGTTTAAATTGGATGCGAATAATTAATGGTATGCAGTCTTTAGCACATGCATAACTTTACAATATTTGCTGATTATATTTATGGCAAATATGTTTTTGGATAGCTTATGGGCCAGGGAATCTACGTGTATGTCCCACTTGAGGCTGTCTTGGAATTTTGTAAATTTTTCCTTTTTTATAATTTGGTTTCCTATGGTTAGTTTCAAGTCAAATTTGTAGAAAAAGGGCGAAGCACTTTTGACAAGCTACACTGCAGATGTCTTCGCTGCTTGTCCACTCGCAACAATTTAAACTGTACTATTAGGTTCCTGCCTAACCACACCCTTTTAACATCAAGACATATTCGTAAAAAAAAAAAAAAAAAAGAGTACTTTTGTCAATCAGGACAGACTTGTCAAAAGTATTTTGTCGTTTTCTACGACTATACGATATTAAGGCGCATGACACGTTACACCTGAGACGAGAGCCGCGGTACCACTCTAAAACAGTTCTACAAATAAAGGCTCATCTAGGCAGCCATATTGCATACATAAATCGCATGCGATCCGCCAGATTGCCTGGGTTTTGCGATTAGTGAGCGACGACCGATCGCCGCGATTTGTCCACACACGTGCGATCTACGAAACGATCGGTCGCCCATGCGACGGACTGCTGCGATCCATTGCTCGTGTGTGGGGCCCCAACAGCCCGCCATCAGTGTCCAGTTATTGTTTCGACATACGCCTGTAGAACTTACAGTTTTTAGTCAGGTTACGATATACAGTAATGCAATTTGCAAGGTATTACTTTGCATTTGAACACTAGCAACGACACGGTTGCATTTCACCAAGTTCGCAGGCTTTCAGCGACAACTGCAGCTCGGAGTTTCGCAAAATTTGCATTAAGTTTGCATCAGCATTAATACTTTGCATATTGATTTAGGAAGCATAAGTCTAGAAACCGTTGATGCCCATATATTTTATCTTCGTAATTACCGATTCTTTTATTCATGCTGGCATTGTAACGTACCCTTCCTCATAATTAAACATTACTCTCAAAATTTAACTGAGTGAGGTGCCTTAAGAACTACTAAAATATTGCGAGTCCAAAGTCTAGCATCTCCAAATAATGATACCAGTGCTAACATTAGACTGCTGTAGATAGATAAATAGGCTATTATAATAGTGTGTACGTGCTTTTAACTTGCCATAACGCCGCTGGAAAAACGCAAATCAGTTTTTCTCTTCTTTCTTGTTATAAACTTTACTCATCATTAGACACTATATCAACAGTACAAAAGCAATAACAAGGCAGCAGTTACATTACATTCCACTGCAAGTAAGAACTGAAGTGCTTAACTTGGCAATAATGGAGTAAGGCCAACAACGGATAACGTATAAAGAAGGACTAGGCAAAGGCTGATAATGGCTTCATTCAATGAGCTGCAGGGTTGCTACCGCGCATGCGCAGTACGGAAATTCGTGCAGCCTACCGGCTGTTCAAGGAAGCTCGCGGCTGCAGCTTCCGGGCTGCGTCAATGGGACAACAGACTGTTTTTAACAACCGATTGGTCAATCGGTTGTTTTTTCGTTCAGTCGGTTTTTTCAGTCGAATGAAACAACCGAATGAAAATAGTCTCTGTGGCCGTACGAATGTTTTCACTCACTGGCGGTATTTGAGTGGTTTCAGTCGATGCGAAACAATCGAATGAAACCAGTGTCTGTCGGTTGCAGCCGCTATATGAATGTTTTCACTCATTCAGTGGGTTTGAGTGGTTTCAGTCGATACGCGACCACCGAATGAAACAAGTCTCTGTCCTTTACATGAATGTTCTCGGCATTAAGTGGTTTCACTTGATGCGATACAACTGACTCAAAAAAGTTTTTGTCGTTTCTGCAGTGACATGGATGTTTTTATTAATTCATCGACTTTGTGTAACTTTATTTGCATACTCCTTCAGAACTTTTCGGATATAAATGAACCTTGATTCAGCATGAAACATTCTTAAAGACAAATCTTAAAAATATAGCAGTGTGTCCGTGTGTGTGTGTGTGTGTGTGTGTGTGTGTGTGTGTGTGTGTTTCTATTGCAAGCAAATCTGCAGTTTTGTTCCATCTTGATGAAATTTTGCACACTTTACCTTTAAAACAAGGCGAAGGTAACTGTGTACAATAAATGTCGTAGGTGCATGGCGGAGGGTACTTTACCTACTAACTTCGATAAATTCCGTTTGTATTCGAATTTTAATGATATATTTCACTCTTCACCTTCAAAGAAAGAGAATGGTCACCGTCTACATCTACTTTAGTTCGATGCATGAGAGAAGGTATTCCAGAATTCGACCGCAATATAGATTTTTATTCCGACCTTTATGAAATTTTGCACACTTGACTTTCAAAACATCTAAGTTTTTGTATGGTACTTGGCGCAGGGATGGAATAAACCTCCACACCGTTTCACCGATAACCACAGAAATATCTGTGACAAGAGTAAATAATTATGAAACTTGAGATGAATGTTTTCATACACTGTTGACGAATACAGACGCGCTGAAGGAAATTTACAGCACTGATAAATGTTGTATGTCTTCTCATACTCCTTCAAATTAGATGGAATTAACAAAAATGTTTTTATAAGAAACATTTTTATACAAAATACTTTAATAAACGTTTATTTACAATATCTAATGTTTTAGTTATCTTCGAATTTGGATCTAGCAAATATGCTCAAAGTTAAAATACTTAACTCTGTCCTACTAGTTCCTTAGATATGTCTGAACAATAAGCCGCAAACAGCACGTTTCTACCTGTTCCCACTTCGGAGATACAGTATGCGAGATTAAACTTGTAGCGATCATTTTGGAACACCCTGTAGTTTCCACGCTTCTTTATTGAGACAGTAAGAAACCGACAACAATCGGCGATGGCACGCCCCGCCCCCCTGGCCAGACACTGTTGTGTGGAGTTTGGCGCGCGCCTGCTGGCGCTGTCAGCAGTGAAAACGCAAGCGAGGCAGCACCCCCTCTCGTGTCCCAACTCACCGCGGTACTTCGTAGTCATCGGCCACTTATCTTCTACAGATTGTGAGTGTCTGCGAAAATAATCTGATCGGGCCCAGATGATCGGCGTTTTTGAGGTCTGTGGTGGGCAATGAAAGTGATCGCAGGCCTGCTCCAGCGATATGACGTCTAATTAGTGATGGCACCTCGAACAATTTAATCTACAACAAAATATGAATCGCTGTTACTGTATATTATAAAACGAAAAGTTACTTCATTCAGTAACATTGTAATACGCATTTTAACTTTGGCATACACCTTTTACATGGCGGTATAATGTAGCACTGCTGTAGTTATCTGATGTGCATGTCAGTTTCATTCATAGAAATGTAAGCTAAAACACTAATGAGTCGTTTCAGTTGGGACAATGATGACATGTTTCAACCGACAGAAAAACTTACTGCCTCTTTTCACTTGAAAAGAAATAATGAGTAATTCAGTCAATGTACAAAACCGCAAAAGTGTCGCATGTTTTCATTCGGTTGTTCCCACAGACTACTTTCATTCGAAAAAAATAAACGAATATTAATCCAACATAGTAAAACTACGACCGAATGACGCTTTCATTCGGTTGCTCCCACTGACTGGTTTCACTCAAAAGAACGAATGAATAGTCCAACCGACTGAATCGGTTGTTTCATTCGTTTGGTCCCACCGACTGGTTTCACTCAAAAGAACGAATGAATAGTCCAACCGACTGAATCGGTTGTTTCATTCGGTTGGTCCCACCGACTGGTTTCACTCAGAAGAATGAATGAATAATTCAACCGATACGAGAAACTACAACCGAATGATCGATTTTTTTCCAACAACCGAATGAATCGATTGTTTTCATTCGATTGTTCCCGTCACTAGCATCAACGCCACCTAGAAACAGGTGGCGTTGTCTGCATGACCTGCAGGGAAAATTTCCTTCTGCAGCCTGATGACGTAATTGGTACCGCGCGTGCACGGTCGTGCCTGCTTTGCTGCTGGAGGGAGCTGCAGCCCTGTAGCTCTTTGAACGAACCTACTGTTATCGATAATTAAAATCTATAGATGGCTTTGTTGTCTATGTCTAGTGCGTATCCCTTCCTCGACTGAAAATAACAATATCATTCAGTTTCACCACACGGCAGCCAGGTCGTTTTATACTCCCGCCAGAAGTTCGAATCATACCTCGGGCGTGTATGTGTGTTGTTCTAAAGGTACGTTTAAGTTAGTTTAAGCAGTGTTTAAGTTGGAGTTTGGTCCCTCAGGAAATAAAGAAAAAAAAATCTGTTAAGTCAAGGAGGGGTGGGGGGTCTTGACTTCCAAGACCGCCTCTTGGCTAGGTACTTCCCCCCATCCATACAATCAGCTACATTTCTAAAACTGCAATAACAAGAGCATGTTCAAATGTTTGTTAAACTTATGGGACTTAACTGCGGGGTCATCAGTCCCTAAACTTACAAACTAGTCCAGCGGAGAACAAGAAGAGCCTAGCCAGAACCGAGAGGCAGGCATTTCCTACTATTGTCGAACAGGGCCGGACGGCAGAATTTAGCGAAAGGCAAATTTTGGGCGAAATTTTAAATGAAGAAAGAATATTTCTTTCTGTTGTATTTTAATGACATTCTCATATAATTTGGGTATCATTCAATGAAACTAAAGTTCCTCTTAAGATGACAAGGAAACATTCCGACATGATGCGCGCGCAGCCTATCCCATGCTGTCACTATTTATTGTTGCAGCGTCACATGACATACCGTTTTATGTTGTATTAATCTCCATTTTCCTGCTTTTTTGTATTTAAATTTGGTTGATAACTTTTATAATAACGGGAGGTAACAAAATATTGAAATGTAGTGGAAGAGAAGAAGAAGAAAATACCTAAGTGAGGTGTCTGAAATAGGAAAATTGGATGGTATTTCACAAAGTTTGCTGCTAGTAATGAAAACAAAACATCACGTATGATTATGTAATATAAATACGATTCGTAATGCACCCCTGAAACTGAATTTATATCGTCATGTTATTTAAATGAAATAAATCACAATTTGCGATGTTATGGCATTACTGTATTAGGTTGAGATGGAATACCAAACTGTGGCAAATGAAAATTTGTGCCTGGCCGGGATTCAAATCCGGGATCTCCTGCTTACTAGGCAGACGCGTTGACCACTTCGCCACCGAGGACATAGTGACCAGCCTGACTGCAGAGGACTCTTCCCTACACGTCTGCCGCCACACACAAATCTCCATTCGCCATGCTGTCTCTTTCCTATACCACAGCGGGAATTTTCCGTCGTACTTTTGTTACTTAAAAATTCTGGGAGATGTTTCCCACCTTTTCAAATAAATGAAAACAGTTGGTGTTTTGCCATATGCGTTTCAAAATGTTCAAATGTTTGTATAGCTTATGGGACTTAACTATGGGGGTCACCAGTCCCTAAGCTTACAAACTACTTATGAACTAGCTAATACCACAGAGTAACATATACAGAGGAGCAGCCCCCTCTAAACCACTGTCCTACGCTCTCCTCGTAGTTCCGTAAGATGCTAGCAGGTGTCAGGCGGATCGCTGGCTTAGGGTGCCTCTCGCACGTCCGAGGGTAGTGTGGAGGGGAGGCTGAGGGGAGAGCTCGTGCCGCCTGCCACGAGGCCACGGCTGTGTCCAGCTTGCTGGCGTTTGAGGGGAGGTGGTGGTGGGGACAGCCGCTACCTGCCGCCTGCTCTGGCCAGTTTAAAGAGCTGCTTCTGACCGCAACGCCATCATGGGACATCTTACGGAATTGCTGGAAACACTCCCTCCCTGCACCCCTGAGCGTAGGACTGGGCCCTTACGGAGGTTTCCCGTCTGTATATATTTGTCTGTGCTAATACTAAGGACGGCACAAATATCCATGCCTGAGGGGGGATTCGAACCCCCCGACCGTAGTGGCCGTGCAGACCGTGACTGGAGCGCCTCAGTCCCCTTGGCCACCGCAGTCATATGCGTTTCGTTTGTTTTATTTGTTAAGCAGTGATTTCCGTTGCTAATGCATGTATGTCGTCCTGGAGTTTTATGTAGTCAGCTCCTACCCTCCTCCCCCTTTCGCAGATTATTACAGCCACTCCACTCTCACTTTTTACTGTGTTTTGAATGATGTGACCAAAAAACGCAGAAAATCGGCCATCTGAAGTGTGCAGACCGACTAAATACAAATTCAAAACGACACACATAAACTAGCAACATCAGAAACAGCACCAAAGATTCTTCACAAATAAAAGAAGCGAAACTAGAATGGCAAATAGGCAAGAAACAAACTGCCTTTCATTCATTTGTGTTAATATATTCACGTTTAAAATCATATTTAAAACTTTTTATTCTGCTATTTTTCGTTTAAAGTTATTTTCTTTTTGAGTTCAAGTGTATGAAATGGATTTAAATAATAAAAAAGGGACATATGTTCGAAGATCATGGCTACGCTGTACGGAGAATAGAGAATGCTTTATATTGTATTCTCTGCAGATTGTCACTTAGGTCCAGATTCTGAGTCAAAATCATAATTAGCTAAAGAAGAAAGATTCTTATTTGGAAAAAGCTTAGTGAAAAATTGCCTGCCAATAAAAAGTCAGCAAACGTTAAGTTTGTTTTCCTATTGAAAGCGTCTTAGAGTTTTTTCTCGGAAGTAAAACCAGATGAAAAAAGGTGAATTTCATTGGAGAACAGTATTACCACAGTGTATTACACCGTATTACTGATGCTGTTCTTTTTGCAGGAAAACGAGGAAGTCTGTTAATGGAGCAAAAGGAGTTGGCGATTTTGGTACTCCAGAGAGTGGAAAATTTGTTAATACCATTAATCTCTTATCACGCTATAGTGTCTCCCTTAGTCATCGCACTGAACGCCACAAGAAAAGGCCGATTAGATATTTTCTAAAAATATACAGGATGTGTTCCTTGACGAAAATCCAACAAAATAAGATATTGTAGATGCTTGATGTTTGAGTGCACTCAAGAAATCATTTTAATGAGCAGACGACTCAAGTAGTTAGTTGTGTCAAGTTAAATGGCTCAGAAATTGTGTAAAGTTTCGTCGACTTTTTCTGTAGTTGGAGACAAAGCAGGAGAAGTTCTCAGTCAAGAGATAATGAAAAAATAGAACAAAATGAAATGAACAAAAAATACCACAGACGGCAGTCTTATGACAATAGGCCAAACATGGCTGGAAAGTACGGAGAGGTCCAGTAAAGAATACTTGAGAAGAATGAACTGGCCTATTTCTACTATGTGCTGCTCACTCGTTAAATTTAGCAGGAGAAATTGCAGTTGACACGCCTACAGAAGTTCAAACTTTTTTTTTCTGTAATTGTCCATCGTTTATACAACCATCAAAGAGTGTTGCATCACCTTGGTTCCAAGGTCTCCTGAACACCAGACGTTCAGTGTGTACATTGCATCAAGAACAAAGTTGCTTACATTCTCCATAGAGGTCACTCAACTCGCACGAAGATGTAAACAACCCCGCACGAATAACGCCAATGAGCAAGAGTGGGTAACACCACCAGTCATAACACCAGAAAGGAAGTGCATTGCTTGTGTTGACTGTAGGTCGGCCATGCTCGTACGGTCAATTCCGAAGTTTGATCGTATCCGCATTGCTACTTTGTGTCCGGAGGGACTCTAATCGAGGGAACTTTCCAGACGTCTCAGAGTGAACCAAAACGATGTTGCTTGGACACAGCGGAAGTACAGAGATACATGAACTGTCGATGACTTGCGTCGCTACTGACGCCCGAAAGACTACCACAGCAGCTGATGACAGCTATGTAAGGACTTCAGCTTGAGGGAACCCTGAGAGGAACGTCACCATGCTGAATGATGGTTTTCCTGCAGCCAACAGAACGTCGTGTTTCGACTCAAGCGGTACTTAATAGAGTAAATGACACGCTACTTCACTCCCGATGTCCATGGCGAGGTCCAGTTTGACGCCTATACACCATCAGCACAGTACAGATGGGACCAATAGCATTTTTTTTTTTTTTTTTTTTTTTTTTTTTTTTGGCACTAAACTACTTAGGTCACCCAACACTGCCCATAGTAAAATCGAACCGGGGTTAGAACTTAAATGGCATTCGCCATATTTGCACGATGTATAAATTTCAAATGGTAAACATAGTTTATCACGTAGACGATTAAAAAACGGACATGGTACTAAAAGGTGGTATGCAGTAAAAGGTTCATCACTGTTCTTACATAAGGGAGCAGAATCACCACGAAGTAAATACTGGTGACTATAACGGCAGCGGCCAATACGAAACCGGGCCAGAACTATCTCCTCTCGGCGAGAGGGTCGAGATGACGTTGACCAAAGGTCAGGCACAGGTTTAATGGCTCGCAATTTGTTCCCTGACAGGGATGACCAATGTAGAAACCAACGTGAGATGATAAGCCGGGAGACGCCAGCACGAAGATCATCAGAGGTAGTAGAAAGGATAGACAGCCGAAGGAGAAGTGCCTCCTTGGCAGCCGTATCTGCAGACTCATTCCCCAACACTCCCACGTGGCCAGGGACCCACAGAAACGTCACAGTAGTTCCGCTCGCTGAAAGAGAGGTAAGACAATTGCGGATGCTTTGTACCAGGGAATGGACAGGATATAGCGTGCGGAGGCTCAAAAGAGTCCGAGCAAATGACACTCTTATTGAGCGAGTTTCGCCGGTCGTATTGGGTGGCTTGATATAATGCATACAGCTCAGCTCAGCTGGAAAATTGGAACTCCACTCATGGAGACGATATTTAAACGAGGCGTTGCCAAGCACAAAGGAACACTCAACACTCTGGTCTGTCTTTGAGCCATCAGTGTAGATGAACAAATTTGAACCGGAGTGCGAGAAATTCTCTCCAGTAAACGAAATTAGGTGTGGAGTCCTTTGGAAGAGAATGAAGGTCCACGTTAACACGGACTTCGGGGCTTAGCCACGGTGGAGAGGTGCTCTCTCCAGTCAGGAAAGTAGCAGGCATTGTAACGCCGAGCTGGCCAAGTAACGAACGCAAGCGAACTCCCGGTGGTAGTAGAGCACACGGGCGCACGGCAAAGAGACCGTCAAGTGAGTCATTAAAGAAAAACGGTACACGTTGGGTGTCCTCGCATGGATGACAAACGGCTAGCGTAACGGCTAAGCAGGAGTTCCCGACGATTAGAAACAGGTAGTTCGGCGGCCTCGCAATAGAGGCTCTCAACGGGGCTAGTGTAAAACGCTCCCGTCGCAATAGCATGGTGAATGGACGTTTCAGAAATAGCATGCGGTGCTATTCACAGATGAGAGACATCTGCCTTCAACCAGACAATGGCTAGAGAAGTTTTTGGATGCTTCCCGGTCAGCCTGAATGTCATAGACACACTGTCCATCAAGTACAGCAATCAAATGGCTATCTGGAACGGGGATGACTTTGTTCGACATACAGTGCAGTCATATCACTTTGCACATCTTGTGTGTTTCTTCATAATAATGACATCGCAAAATTAGAATGGCCAGCATGTTCGAGACATGGAACCCATCTAAAATGCCTGGGATACATTTATTAGAGACGTTTTTGGATGAGACGGCAATGAGAGAGATCTGTGCCTAATGGCTGTTGAGGAATGGGAGAATCTGAACCAACAGTCCCTTGATGTCTGGACAATATGCTACGACGAATACAGACATGCAACAGTGCAAGAGGACATGCTACCGGGTATTAAGGGTACTGATATAATCTGAACACAAGTTCAGAAAACACAAGTTCAGAATATCTAAGTTATTGTCCAACAACTTTTCAATTTCAGTTTACATGAGCAATAAAGAGAAATGAAACGTTTTGTGTATCTCTATTCATATTTTGTATTAAGGGTCATGAATTTCTGGAGTCGTGGCAGTGCAACACTTTATTTGATGTGTGTATCTATTCTTTGCGGCTTCAACTTGAACCGTATACTGCGTGCTGTTCGTTGACACAGCCCCTGCAAGCATGCGTCTGGCTGCTCACTATAAGCTGAAATCAGCGCCCACGAAATTAATTATTTCCGGAGCGGTAGAACTCCTACCATCAGTACTATCTCTCAAGTTCGGCTATATCTTTCCGAAACAACTAGAGTATTTCTACACGTTGTTGAGTGCACAGGTGACACCAAGACAGAGTAGATCGTGATTCGCGCTTCGGTGCGACTAATATACGACAGGTTGACCCTGTTCTCGCCAGACTCTGGCTCAAAACTTGAGCTGATACTCTGAGCCAAAGTCCGAAACAAGGTCCACATCAAAGGCCCACGAAAATACTAAAACCGGAGTGGAGAAGCTACTTCTTTCTTCCACTGCCCGCACACTACTTCCTATGACTCCCCGAACCACGCTCTTTCTCTTCACAGAGCAAGAGAACGCCCCTCAAAGACTTGGGCTCCAGTTCTAGCCAAGTTTCTGAGCGATGGTCAATGTGTGATTGCGATCACAAGAATAATATATGTTCGAAATATTCAGGTCTTATTTGAGCTTTCTTAAAACTTCTAGAGACTTTTCTACCTCTGACGCTATTTCAGAAGGTACAGAACAGCTTATATGTGGTACTGATATTGGCTATGGACTGAAAGAGCATCTTTTTCTGTTAGGTTTTTTTAATATTTCAGTGGCTGTATGGCTGTATATGGCTGTTATGTAAGGAGCTATAGTTTCAGCATAATCAGATAGCAATCTAATGGGTATACAGTCCGGACCCGAAGACTTGTTCTTGTTAAGTGATTTTAGTTGCTTCACTACTCCGATATCTACTTCTACGGTACTCATTACGGCCTCTGTTCGTAATTCGAAATCTGGAATATTGGTTTCAGCGAATGTATTTTACATCGTTTGGTTAACTGATGAGTAGAATGTTGTCAACGTTTTAAAATTTTATGATTTGTGTCGACTCTGACCTAAGATTTGAGGCCTGGTGGTTTTAGTATTTTTCAGAGTAGCTGGTTCATCCTTTTTATTCCTGTGATCATTTCCTGTGTTTCTAACTCCGTCCACCACATTCTTTCATTTAGTCAAAGCTACAATTTTGAGGTGTAACCTCTTTTTATTGTGCTAGCGAAGGTGCACGCGTGGTTTGTCTCATTCTGCTTTTGTTAAACATTTAATGTATTTGCCTGACAGTTTCTTTGATTAATTGCGTCCAAGCTCCAAAAACCTACCTGTTGAGTGCCCTGCTCTGCATGCCGTCGTCATATGGGAATATCATCTTCATAATAATCAGATAGATAAGCCTGTCTCAATTTATGTCGCGCATCTGCAGAAAAATACAATCGATTTGACGCCTCGAATCTACGGATTGGCTACACGCTTACGCGTTTGTTGGCGGCTTATCTTGGTAAAAGTGCACTACGATGTCGGCAATTTTTGTGTGAGGTGTAGGTTACAGAACACCAATAAATCAGAAGAGCAAAACCCATTTAACGATACGGAAACGATAAGATAGCACGATTCCAAGTGGCCTGGATGAGAACTTTAAATACGCATTTTAGGTTCCTGTCTAGCCGTATCCTCGAAAATTACGATAACAAACTTTGCACAACAAGATTTCACCTTCTGCCTACATATACAATAAAAATTGACAGTAAACCTTGGTGCAGTCATTAACTATGGACAACATTTTCGTTCGTTTTTCATAACTAGAGAGGCACTTGTTAGCAGAAAAGTGAATGGCATTTCAGACCATGAAGCACAAAATTTAACACTTAACTTACATTTGTGAACTATTCATAAACGCTAATCTAATTGCAATAGTGCCGTTTTTAAACCTCATTAATGAAAAAGAATGACAGGATGTTACAGTGCTGATAATGTGGAAGATACACTGCCAGAATGAGAAATTAGTAAACCCTCTTACGCCCGGTTTCACCAAACTTCGTCCTAAAACTCAGATTCAACGCCTTGTTTATTTTTGACGTACCGTCAAAGCTACAGCGTTTCATCTTCCCCAGTCTCAATGAATTGACGAGACGTATATTTTAACAGACTCCCAATCGAAACTGCGTCTAGTGCCGCGTATTATATCGATGCTATCGAGTTTTATCGTTTGTTTTCATTGTTTTTTTCTAGTTTTCGATTGAAAAAATGAATGTCGCTACGTAAATAGTAGAGGTGCTGAACAGAATTGGGAAGAAAAGGAATTCCTGGCATACCTTTATTAAAAGAAGGATTCGATTGATAGGATACATTCTTAGACAACAAGGAATCGTAAATTTAGCATTGTAGGGACGTGTGTGAGGTAAAAAACGTAGAGGGAGGCCAAGAGACGATTACAGTACGCGGATTCAAATGGATGTGGATTGCCGTTTTTATAAGGAGATGAATGTACTTGCTCAGGATAGAGTAGGGTGGTGAGCTGCATCAAAACAGTCTCCGGATCGAAGATCACAAGGGAAACACAAAAACGAATAGTTAATGTCATTTTAAGAAATTTTGACTCAGTACAGTCGTAGTGTTCCTCACGCATCCATTTATATATATAAATGAATTGCTGTTCTTTAGTCTCGCCAAACCTCGAGGACGGCAGAACCGATTTGGCTATAGTCTTGAAATATTCGTGCAAGTTCAGGGAAGGTTTAAACGGTGATAAGATATGGAAAAATTGTCCGGAAAAGAGGAAAATCTAGAAAAACAAACAACTTTTTCCCGTGAGCTATCAATACCGTTCGTGCAATTGCGATAAAATTTTGTACAGTACATTTCATGTTGAAAGCAAGAGGAGGGTTCCAATCAAATAAAAATTTTTAAAAGTCGCCCGGAAAGTAGTAAAAATTTAGGAAAAAACGAAAGCGATTTTTTTTCTGTGAATAAAACTCAATTGCCACATGGTTGCAAGAGCATCACTTGAGTGCGGCTTGACAGGACAAGGTTGGTATATATAAAAAAAAATTTCTACCGGAAAATTGGAAAATTTGAGAAAAACTAAAAGCGAGTTTTTCAATGTGTTTTTGATTGAATTCTGAACTATAAATGATTATTCCCACGACGGAAAGGGGTAATACATTTTGGTTTTGTTCATTATGGTCTTGAAAACGTTTTCAGTAAAAAAAAGTAGGGACAGTTGAAAAGGGAAGTTGCAAAATTCAATCTGTTGTTGAAAAGTAAAGTCGCAAAATTCAATCTGTTTCTAAATGTACTCAACACTATAAGTTGAGAACCGTTCAACCGATTGTGATAAAAATTTTATCATTTCATGTTCAACGAAAGATGAACGTTCTCATGAACTGAAGATTTGGGAAAGTTACCCGAAACATTTGAAAATTCGCGAGAAACTGAAAGTTTTTTCAATGGGATATAATTCGTCTGATTGCAATTAATTTTGCTTATTTGACGTTCAAAGCAAAAGTGACGACGTTATGAAATAAAAATTTGGAAAAAATTCCCGGAACATTGGAAAATTCAGAAAAAAATAAATGGTACTGAAATTTCATAGAAAAATCTATCTGATTGCGATAAAATTTTGCACATTCGACGTTCAAAGCGAAACGAAGGTTTGAGTGAAGTAAAAGTTTGGAATAGTTGGCCAGAAAATAGGAAAATTTGTGGAAAACTCAATGGGCTCTTTTCTTTGGATATCAATATCATTCGTACTATTGGGATACAATTTTGCACATTTGACGTTCAAAGCAAGAGTACATACATATTAGCAATTGGGAAGCATTGCCGGGACAACTAGTAATGGATAAAAGTTTTTGTCACTACGTATAAAATGTTACAACTAAGTAGGAACACGCAGTTGGTACTCACTGTTAACGGATTGTCCGATGGAGTAGAGGTCGGTCATGTTGGGGAAGGCGTCCCGGAACTGTCGCAGCAGCTGTGCGATCTCGCTGTTGCTGTGGTACTTGAAAGGCAGCTCTGGCAGTTCCGCCGTGGAGGAGGGCGAAGAAGGCGCTTCCCGCGAGCTGCCCACGGCCAGCAGCAGCGTCACGACACAAGCCAGTAGCGGCCGACACCGCAGCATGGCGGCTCTGCCGACATAAATGCCGCTGCGTTCCAGTCATGTTTATACTACTACTACTACTACTACAGTAGAACCTCTCAAACTCGACATATGTTTGTATATATGTTTGTAAATCTATCGGACCAAACTGCGTGGTCATCAGTCCGTAGCTTACAAACTACTTTAACCTAGGTAAACTAACCTAAGGACAAACACACACACCCATGCCCAGGGAGGACTCGAACCTCCACGGCGAGCAACCGCGCGCTCCGCAGCGAGACGCTTTAGACCGCTCGGCTTCTCCACCGCGGCAAACTCGACACAATGTAGACTTAAAGATTGTCGAGTTTTAGGGAACTTAAATAAAAATAACTAGAAGTCGAATAAAAACGCTTGTTTAAAGTATTAAAATAGTACATTTATTATATACAATTATATATTTATATCAACATTTATAACTTATAATCAAAAAATATTTAAAAAAAAATTGAGACAAAAGCCTAATAGAATCTGAAAATAGTGTTCATTACAATTATTAGTGAAGTTGTTTATGCTGCTTATAAAAAGTCCATCACAGTTAGTTATTGGAAGTTTTATGAACACTAGAAGGAAAGTGTAAAAGAAAACTTACTGAAGTCCCTTGAAAAACCCTGTGATTGAAGACTGCTTCTCTGTCTCCACACGGCGTCTTGCAGCTTGATCACGGAGTTGCCT